>CAKAOJ020000011.1:7031058-8527117 GCA_916701645.2 Sebastolobus alascanus | reverse complement strand
CTCCGGGGTCGAGAGTGGTACTGGCGGGACGCCAACTGACGCGTCCTGGCACAATGAAACCGGAAGTCTGACGAGCACAACGACGTCTGCCACAAGACTCTACGACAAACGGAGTTATGAAAGGGGGCATGGGAAATGTCGCATTTCAATTTTTTCACAACTTCCTGTGTCCACTATGTGGCGCTGAAGAACACGGGCTAAAAATGCATTATGTTGCTTTTCATCAAGTGTAGATCACACAATGTAAATTTCATCTGAATCGGATGATGTTTGTCACGTAACGCTGACCTCCTGTTGCCAGTAGGTGGCGCTATGACTATGAGTCAATATTGCCATGTAGATGTCCTCAGATCTGGACTACTATGTGGTATTTCAAGTTTGGGGCAGATTGGAAAAAGTACAGTCGAGTTACAACATTTTGTCTTTCAATGGCGAGTCATGCAAATTCTCCGCCACGCCACGTCAACGTCGTTTCAAAAAACCTCATGATTTGAATAACTTTTCATCACAAAGGTCTTCAGATTGTACTGACCAAATCTGAAGTTGATCGGGTTAGGTCTCTAGGAGCAGTTCGTTAAAGTACAAAGCCTGGAAATGGCCAAAAATATACGAAAAATTCATACAAAAATCAAGATGACCGACTTCCTGTTGGGTTTAGAGCATGGCACCAAGAGACTTTTTTTTAAGTCTACGGGTGATACATGTGCCTACCAAATCTCGAACATCTAGGTCAAACGTACCGCGAGGGCTGCTTTGTTGAAATTTTGTAGGGGGCGCTATTGAGCCCCCTTGCCACACACAAGCACCAAAACCATATCTGTTAACATATTTTAGTGCCGTTAATGAGTGTGCCAAGTTTTGTTTGTTTTTAAGCAATCCTAGCACCTCAAAAGCAACTTCCTGTTTCATGGCGAACAATACGTCGCCACGGCAACGGCATTTCACGAAAATACAAAACCTTCGCTGTCTGGCGTCATGAAGGTCTTACCATTGTTGTGACCAAATTTGAGGTGGATCTGGTTAACCTGCTAACAGTAGTACACCAAAATATGGCGACAGTAACTTCCTGTTGCCACTACGTGGCGCTATGAGTATGATTGAAAATTAGACTGTAGATGTCTTCAGGCCGGGACGATCATCAAATGTTATTAATTTGGATAAGATCTGACCATCTGGAGTTGAGTTACAGCGGTTTGTTTTTTCATGGCGACTCATCGAAATTCGCCATACCACCACGACGCCGCCATTTGATGAAAACTCCCAATTTTTGAAAGGAAGCATCAGCAAGGTCTTAAGGCTTTTCTCACCTAATTTGGTAAAGATGTGATTAATTTCTGAGGAGATGTACATCAACGTGTACAACATGACATTTCCTGTTACCACTAGGTGGCGCTATGACTGAGAGTCAAAATTTGCATGTGGATGTCATCAGACCAGGACCCTTATCATACATGTGACATTTAGAGCAGATTGGAAAAGGTATGCCAAGGTTACAGCAACTTCCTGTTTTTTGGCGAAAGGCGCTTTTTCGCCGCCACGCCACGGTCAGATTGTTAAATGAAAACTCACCAATTGAATACCTTTTCATCCTTAAGGTCTTAAGATGGTCCTGACCAAATTTCAAGTCGATCTGATGAAATCTGGAGGAGAAGTTCGTTAAAGTACACGGCCTATAAAACGCAAAAAATGGGCAAAATCACATATAAAATCCAATATGGCTGACTTCCTGTTGAGTTTTGGCCATACCTCCAAGAGGCTTTTTTGTGCGTCTCAACATGTTACATCTGTGTGCCAAATTTCATACTTGTAGGTGAAACCGGAGCGAGGGGCTCAAGTTTGCCAAATTTCTAGGGGGCGCTAGCGAGCCATTTTGCAACATCCGAATCCGAGACCCTTAAAATATCAAATTTTTCACCGCTTCTGATAAGTGTGCCAAGTTTCACAACTTTTCCAGCATGGCAAGGGCCTCAAAAAGGCGATTCATTTTTGTGAAAAAGAATAATAATAATAATTCCTTCAGTTTCAATAGGGCCTTCGCTGGCCCGACGTTGTCGGTGCTCGGGCCCTAATAATAATAAACATTACAGTTTCAATAGGGTCCTCGGACCCGACTTCGTCGGTGCTCGGGCCCTAATTAAAGCTGCAAGCAGCGATGAACGGGCCCGAGCACCTCTCCGCGCGTCGGGGGTACTGGCGGGACGCCGACTGACGCGGCCGGGCACAATGAAACCGGAACTCTGACGAGAGCAACGACGTCTGCCACAAGACTCTACGACAAACGGTGTTATGAAAGGGGGCGGTGCTAATGTGTAGGGGGCAGGGATCACCTTCACCAACTTATCAGGCACTCTCTGCTGAGTGGTATGACACCTCTCACAAGAGTCTACGACAAAAGCTTCATTAGTTAGTCAAGGGGGCGGGGCTTGTGTGTAGGGGGCGGGGAGAACCTTCACCAATGAAACATGAACTCTCTGCTGAGTGATATGATACCACCCACGAGATTCTACGACAAACGGTTCATGAGTTATGAAAGGGGGCGTGGCTAACGTATTGGGGCGTGGCCATGAGTCAATATGGACATGTATATGTCTTCAGGACTGGACCCTCATCATGCCTGAGAAATTTGGGGCAGATCGGATTATGTACAGATTTGTTACAACAACTTCCTGTTTCATGGCGAATGGCCCAAAATGGCCGCCACGCCACGGTCAGGTCGTTCAGTGAAAACTCACCATTTGAATAACTTTTCATCACAAAGGTCTTCAGATTGTACTGACCAAATCTGAAGTTGATCGGGTTAAGTCTGTAGGAGGAGGTCGTTAAAGTACAAAGCCTGGAAATGGCCAAAAATATACGAAGAATTCAAACAAAAATCAAGATGGCCGACTTCCTGTTGGGTTTAGAGCATGGCACCAAGAGACTTTTTTTTAAGTCTACGGATGATACATGTGCCTACCAAATCTGAAACATCTAGGTCAAACGTATCGCGAGGGCTGCTTTGTTGAAGTTTTGTAGGGGGCGCTATTGAGCCCCCTTGCCACACACAAGCACAAAAACCATATCTATTAACATATTTTAGCACCGTTAATGAGTGTGCCAAGTTTCGTTTGTTTTAAAGCAATCCTAGCACCTCAAAAACAACTTCCTTTTTGATGGCGAACAATACGTTGCCACGGCAACGGCATTTCACGAAAATTCAAAACCTTCGCTGGCTGGCATCATGAAGGTCTTACCATTGTTGTGAACAAATTTGAGGTGGATCTGGTTAACCTGCTAAGAGTAGTACACCAAAATATCACGACAGTTATGTCCTGTTGCCAACAGGTGGCGCTATGAGTATGATTGAAAATTAGACTGTAGATGTCTTCAGGCCAGGACGCTCATCAAATGTTATTAATTTTGATAAGATCTGACCATCTGGAGTCGAGTTACAGCGGTTTGTTTGTTCATGGCGTCTCATCGAAATTCGCCATACCACCACGGCGCCGCCATTCGATGAAAACTCACAGTTTTCGAAAGGAAGCATCATCAAGGTCTTAAGGCTTTTCTCACCTAGTTTGAGATAGATGTGATTAATTTCTGAGGCAGAGGACATCAACGTGTACAACATGAGATTTCCTGTTACCAATAGGTGGCGCTATGACTGCAAGCCAAAATTTGCATGTGGATGTCATCAGGCCAGGACCCTTATCACACATGAGAAATTTAGAGCAGATTGGAAAATGTATGCCAAAGTTACAACAACTTCCTGTTTTTTGGCGAAAGGCGCTTTTTCGCCGCCACGCCACGGTCAGGTCGTTCAGTGAAAACTCACCATTTCAATAACTTTTCATCCTTAAGGTCTTAAGATGGTCCTGACCAAATTTCAAGTCGCTCTGAAAAAAATTGTAGGAGGAGTTCGTTAAAGTACGCGACCTATAAAACGCCAAAAATGGGCGAAAATCGCATATTATATTCAAAATGGCTGACCTCCTGTTGAATTTTGGGCATACCTCCCAGAGGCTTTTTTGTGCGTCTCCACATGCTACATCTGTCTGCCAAATTTCATACTTGTAGGTAAAACCGGAGAACGGATATCAACTTTTTCAATTTTCTAGGGGGCGCTAGAGAGCCATTTTGCAAAACCCGAATCTGAGACCCATAAAATATCAAATTTTTCACCGCGTCTGACAAATGTGCCAAATTTAACAACTTTTCCAGCATGTTAAGGTCCTCAAAAAGGCGATTCATTTGGGAGGAGAAAAAGAAAAATAATTAAAGCTGCAAGCAGCGATGAACGGGCCCGAGCACCTCTCCGCGCGTCGGGGGTACTGGCGGGACGATGACTGACGTGGCCGGGCACAATGAAACCGGAAATCTGACGAGCGCAACGACTTCAGCCACAAGACTCTACGACAAACGGTGTTATGAAAAGGGGCGGGGCTAATGTGTAGGGGGCGGGGTTAACCTTCACCAATTTATCAGGCACTCTCTGCTGAGTGGCATGACACCTCCAACAAGTGTCTACGACAAACGCTTCATTAGTTAGTCAAGGGGGCGGGGCTTGTGTGTAGGGGGCGGGGTTAACCTTCACCAACTAATCAGGCACTCTCTATTGAGTGATATGACACCTCTCACAAGAGCCTACGACAAACGCTTCATTAGTTAGTCAAGGGGGCGGAGCTTATGTGTAGGGGGCGGGATTAACCTTCACCAACTTATCAGGAACTTTCTGCTGAGTGATATGACACCTCTCACAAGAGTCTACGACAAACGCTTCATTAGTTAGTCAAGGGGGCGGGGCTTATGTGTAGGGGGCGGGGTTAACCTTCACCAACTAATCAGGCACTCTCTGCTGAGTGATATGACACCTCCCACAAGACTCTACGACAATCGGTTCATGACTTATGAAAGGGGGCGGGGCTAACGTATTGGGGCGGGGCCATGAGTCAATATGGACATGTATATTTCTTCAGGACTGGACCCTCATCATGTCTGAGAAATTTGGGGCAGATCGGATTATGTACAGTGTAGTTACAACAACTTCCTGTTTCATGGCGAATGGCCCAAAATGGCCGCCACGCCACGGTCAGGTCGTTCAGTGAAAGCTCACCATTTTGATAACTTTTCATCCTTAAGGTCTTAAGATGGTCCTGACCAAATATCAAGTCAATCGGATTAAATTTGTAGGAGGAGTTCGTTAAAGTACGCGACCTATAAAACGCTAAAAATGGGCGAAAATCGCTATTAAATTCAAAATGGCTGACTTCCTGTTGAGTTTTGGGCATACCTCCCAGAGGCTTTTTTGTGCGTCTCCACATGTTACATCTGTCCGCCAAATTTCATACATGTAGGTGAAACCGGAGCGAGGATATCAATTTTTACAATTTTCTAGGGGGCGCTAGCGAGCCATTTTTTCCGAGACCCTTAAAATATCAAATTTTACACCGCGTCTGATAAGTGTGCAAAGTTTAACAACTTTTCGAACATGGCAAAGGCCTCAAAAACGCGATTCATTTGAGAGAAAAAGAATAATAAGAATTAAAGCTGCAAGCAGCGATGAACGGGCCCGAGCACCTCTGCGCGCGTCGGGGGTACTGGCGGGACGCCGACTGACGCGGCCGGGCACAATGAAACCGGAAATCTGACGAGCGCAACGACTTCAGCCACAAGACTCTACGACAAACGGTGTTATGAAAAGGGGCGGGGCTAATGTGTATGGGGCGGGGTTAACCTTCACCAACTTATCAGGCACTCTCTGCTGAGTGATATGACACCTCTCACAAGAGCCTACGACAAACGCTTCATTAGTTAGTCAAGGGGGCGGAGCTTATGTGTAGGGGGCGGGATTAATCTTCACCAACTTATCAGGAACTTTCTGCTGAGTAATATGACACCTCTCACAAGAGCCTACGACAAACGCTTCATTAGTTAGTCAAGGGGGCGGGGCTTGTATGTAGGGGGCGGGGTTAACCTTCACCAACTAATCAGGCACTCTCTGCTGAGTGATATGACACCTCTCACAAGAGCCTACGACAAACGCTTCATTAGTTAGTCAAGGGGGCGGGGCTTATGTGTAGGGGGCGGGGTTAACCTTCACCAACTTATCAGGCACACTCTGCTGAGTGATATGACACCTCTCACAAGGGTCTACGACAAACGGTTAATTAGTTAGTCAAGGGGGCGGGGCCTATGTGTAGGGGGCGGGATTAACCTTCACCAACTTATCAGGAACTTTCTGCTGAGTGATATGACACCTCTCACAAGAGTCTACGACAAACGCTTCATTAGTTAGTCAAGGGGGCGGGGATTATGTGTAGGGGGCGGGGTTAACCTTCACCAACTTATCAGGCACTCTCTGCTGAGTGATATGACACCTCCCACAAGACTCTACGACAATCGGTTCATGACTTATGAAAGGGGGCGGGGCTAACGTATTGGGGCGGGGCCATGAGTCAATATGGACATGTATATGTCTTCAGGACTGGACCCTCATCATGTCTGAGAAATTTGGGGCAGATCGGATTATGTACAGTGTAGTTACAACAACTTCCTGTTTCATGGCGAATGGCCCAAAATGGCCGCCACGCCACGGTCAGGTCGTTCAGTGAAAACTCACCATTTTGATAACTTTTCATCCTTAAGGTCTTAAGATGGTCCTGACCAAATATCAAGTTGATCGGATTAAATTTGTAGGAGGAGTTCGTTAAAGTACGCGACCTATAAAACGCAAAAAATGGGCGAAAATCGCATATTATATTCAAAATGGCTGACTTCCTGTTGAATTTTGGGCATACCTCCAAGAGGCTTTTTTGTGTGTCTCCACATGATACATCTGTCTGCCAAATTTCATACTTGTAGGTAAAACTGGAGAACGGATATCAAGTTTTCCAATTTTCTAGGGGGCGCTAGAGAGCCATTTTTCAAAACCCGAATCTGAGACCCTTAAAATATCAAAATTTTCACCGCTTCTGATAAGTACGCCAAGTTTAACAACTTTTTGAGCATGGCAAAGGCCTCAAAAACGCGATTCATTTTAAGAAAAAGAATAATAATTAAAGCTGCAAGCAGCGATGAACGGGCCCGAGCACCTCTCCGCGCGTCGGGGGTACTGGCGGGACGCCGACTGACGCGGCCGGGCAAAATGAAATCCGGAACTCTGACGAGCGCAACGACGTATGCCACAAGACTCTACGACAAACGGAGTTATGAAAAGGGGCGGGGCTGATGTGTAGGGGGCGGGGATCACCTTCACCAACTTAACAGGCACTGTCTGCTGGGTGATATGACACCTCCCACAAGAGTCTACGACAAACGGTTAATTAGTTAGTCAAGGGGGCGGGGCTTATGTGTAGGGGGCGGGGTTTACCTTCAACAACTTATCTGGCTCTCTCTACTGAGCTATATGACACCTCTCACAAGAGTCTACAAAAAACGGTTAATTAGTTAGTCAAGGGGGCGGGGCTTATGTGTAAGGGGCGGGGTTAACCTTCATCAACTTAACAGGCACTCTCTGTTGAGTGATATGACACCTCTCACAAGAGTCTACGACAAACGCTTCATTAGTTAGTCAAGGGGGCGGGGCTTATGTGTAGGGGGCGGGGTTAACCTTCACCAACTTATCAGGCACTCTCTGCTGAGTGATATGACATCTCCCACAAGGCTGTACGACAATCGGTTCATGAGTAATAAAAGGGGGCGGGGCTTATGTGTAGGGGGCGGGTATAACCTTCACCAATGAAACATGGACTCTCTGCTGAGTGATATGACACCTCTCACAAGAGTCTACGACAAACGCTTCATTAGTTAGTCAAGGGGGCGGGGCTTATGTGTAGGGGGCGTGGTTAACCTTCACCAACTTATCAGGCACTCTCTGCTGAGTGATATGACATCTCCCACAAGACTCTACGACAATCGGTTCATGACTTATGAAAGGGGGCGGGGCTAACGTATTCGGGCGGGGCCATGAGTCAATATGGACATGTATATGTCTTCAGGACTGGACCCTCATCATGCCTGAGAAATTTGGGGCAGATCGGATTATGTACAGTGTAGTAACAACAACTTCCTGTTTCATGGCGAATGGCCCAAAATGGCCGCCACGCCACGGTCATGTCGTTCAGTGAAAACTCACCATTTTGATAACTTTTCATCCTTAAGGTCTTAAGATGGTCCTGACCAAATATCAAGTCGATCGGATTAAATCTGTCGGAGGAGTTCGTTAAAGTACACAGCCTATAAAACGCGAAAAATGGGCAAAAATGGGCGAAATTCGCACATTAAATTCAAGATGGCTGACTTCCTGTTGAGATTTGGGCATGCCTCCAATAGGATTTTTTGTCCGTCTCCACATGTTACATCTGTCTGCCAAATTTCATACATGTAGGTGAAACCGGAGCGAGGTTATCAATTTTTCAATATTTCTAGGGGGCGCTAGCGAGTCGTTTTGCAACAGCCAAACCTGAGACCATTAAAATACTAAAATTTTCACCGCTTCTGATAAGTACGCCAAGTTTAACAACTTTTCCAGCATGTTAAGGTCCCCAAAAAGGCGATTCATTGTAAGAAAAAGAAAAAGAAAAAGAATAATTAAAGCTGCAAGCAGCGATGAACGGGCCCGAGCACCTCTCCGCGCGTCGGGGGTACTGGCGGGACGCCAACTGACGCGGCCGGGCACAATGAAACCGGAAATCTGACGAGCGCAACGACTTCAGCCACAAGACTCTACGACAAACGGTGTTATGAAAAGGGGCGGGGTTAATGTGTAGGGGGCGGGGTTAACCTTCACCAACTTATCAGGCACTCTCTGCTGAGTGATATGACACCTCTCACAAGAGCCTACGACAAACGCTTCATTAGTTAGTCAAGGGGGCGGAGCTTATGTGTAGGGGGCGGGATTAACCTTCACCAACTTATCAGGAACTTTCTGCTGAGTAATATGACACCTCTCACAAGAGCCTACGACAAACGCTTCATTAGTTAGTCAAGGGGGCGGGGCTTATGTGTAGGGGGCGGGGTTAACCTTCACCAACTAATCAGGCACTCTCTGCTGAGTGATATGACACCTCTCACAAGTGCCTACGACAAACGCTTCATTAGTTAGTCAAGGGGGCGGGGCTTATGTGTAGGGGGCGGGGTTAACCTTCAACAACTAATCAGGCACTCTCTGCTGAGTGATATGACACCTCTCACAAGAGCCTACGACAAACGCTTCATTAGTTAGTCAAGGGGGCGGGGCTTATGTGTAGGGGGCGGGGTTAACCTTCACCAACTTATCAGGCACTCTCTGCTGAGTGATATGACACCTCCCACAAGACTCTACGACAATCGGTTCATGACTTATGAAAGTGGGCGGGGCAAACGTATTGGGGCGGGGCCATGAGTCAATATGGACATGTATATGTCTTCAGGACTGGACCCTCATCATGTCTGAGAAATTTGGGGCAGATCGGATTATGTACAGTGTAGTTACAACAACTTCCTGTTTCATGGCGAATGGCCCAAAATGGCCGCCACGCCACGGTCAGGTCGTTCAGTGAAAACTCACCATTTTGATAACTTTTCATCCTTAAGGTCTTAAGATGGTCCTGACCAAATTACAAGTCGATCCGATGAAGTGTGTCGGAGGAGTTCGTTAAAGTACACGGCCTATAAAACGCCAAAAACGGGCAAAAATGGGCGAAATTCGCACATCAAATTCAAAATGGCTGACTTCCTGTTGAGTTTTTGGCATACCTTCAAGAGGCGTTTTTGTTCGTCTCCACATGTTACATCTCTCCGCCAAATTTCATACATGTAGGTGAAACCGGAGGGAGGGGCTCAAGTTTTCCAATTTTCTAGGGGGCGCTAGCGAGCCATTTTGCAACACCCGAATCCGAGATCCTTAAAATATCAAATTTTTCACCGCGTCTGACAAGTGTGCCAAGTTTAACAACTTTTCAAGCATGGCAAAGGCCTCAAAAACGCGATTCATTTGCCTGAAAAATAATAATAATAATAATAATAATAATAATAATTCCTTCAGTTTCAATAGGGTCCTCGGACCCGACTTCGTCGGTGCTCGGGCCCTAATAATAAACGCTACAGTTTCAATAGGGCCTTCGCTGGCCCGACGTTGTCGGTGCTCGGGCCCTAATAATAATAATAATAAACGCTTCAGTTTCAATAGGGTCCTCGGACCCGACTTCGTCGGTGCTCGGGCCCTAATAATAATAATTAAAGCTGCAAGCAGCGATGAACGGGCCCGAGCACCTCTCCGCGCGTCGGGGGTACTGGCGGGACGCCGACTGATGCGGCCGGGCACAAGGAAACCGGAACTCTGACGAGCTCAACGACGTCTGTCACAAGATTCTACGACAAACGGAGTTTTGAAAGGGGGCGGGGCTTATGTGTAGGGGGCGGGGTTAATCTTCACCAACTTATCAGGCACTCTCTGCTGAGTGATATGACACCTCTCACAAGAGTATACGACAAACCGTTAATGAGTTATGAAAGGGGGCGGGGCTTATGTGTAGGGGGCGGGGTTAACCTTCACCAACTTATCAGGCACTCTCTGCTGAGTGATATGACACCTCTCACAAGAGCTTACGACAAACGCTTCATTAGTTAGTCAAGGGGGGGGGGCTGTTGTGTAGGGGGCGGGGTTAACCTTCACCAACTAATCAGGCACTCTCTGCTGAGTGATATGACACCTCTCACAAGAGCCTACGACAAACGCTTCATTAGTTAGTCAAGGGGGCGGGGCTTGTGTGTAGGGGGCGGGGTTAACCTTCACCAACTTATCAGGCACTCTCTGCTGAGTGATATGACACCTCTCACAAGAGCCTACGACAAACGCTTCATTAGTTTGTCATGGGGGCGGAGCTTATGTGTAGGGGGCGGGATTAACCTTCACCAACTTATCAGGAACTTTCTGCTGAGTGATATGACACCTCTCACAAGAGTCTACGACAAACGCTTCATTAGTTAGTCAAGGGGGCGGGGCTTATGTGTAGGGGGCGGGGTTAACCTTCACCAACTTATCAGGCACTCTCTGCTGAGTGATATGACACCTCCCACAAGACTCTACGACAATCGGTTCATGACTTATGAAAGGGGGCGGGGCTAACGTATTGGGGCGGGGCCATGAGTCAATATGGACATGTATATGTCTTCAGGACTGGACCCTCATCATGTCTGAGAAATTTGGGGCAGATCGGATTATGTACAGTGTAGTTACAACAACTTCCTGTTTCATGGCGAATGGCCCAAAATGGCCGCCACGCCACGGTCAGGTCGTTCAATGAAAACTCACCATTTTGATAACTTTTCATCCTTAAGGTCTTAAGATGGTCCTGACCAAATATCAAGTCGATCGGATTAAATGTGTAGGAGGAGTTCGTTAAAGTACGCGACCTATAAAACGCAAAAAATGGGCGAAAATCGCATATTATATTCAAAATGGCTGACTTCCTGTTGAATTTTGGGCATACCTCCAAGAGGCTTTTTTGTGCGTCTCCACATGATACATCTGTCTGCCAAATTTCATACTTGTAGGTAAAACCGGAGAACGGATATCAAGTTTTCCAATTTTCTAGGGGGCGCTAGAGAGCCATTTTGCAAAATCCGAATCTGAGACCCTTAAAATATCAAATTTTTCACCGTGACTGATAAGTGTGCCAAGTTTAACAACTTTTCCAGCATGGCAAGGGCCTCAAAAAGGCGATTCATTTGGGAGGAGAAAAAGAAGAAAAATAATAATCCTTTCAGTTTCAATAGGGCCTTCGCTGGCCCGACGTTGTCGGTGCTCGGGCCCTAATTAAAGCTGCAAGCAGCGATGAACGGGCCCGAGCACCTCTACGCGCGTCTGGGGTACGCGCGGGACGCCAACCGACGCGGCCAGGCACAATGAAACCGGAACTCTGACGAGCACAATGACGTAGATCACACATGGTAAATTTCATGTGAATCGGATGATGTTTGTCACGTAACGCTGACTTCCTGTTGCCAGTAGGTGGCACTATGACTATGAGTCAATATTGCCATGTAGATGTCCTCAGATCTGGACTACTATGTGGTATTTCAAGTTTGGGGCAGATTGGAAAAAGTACAGTCGAGTTACAACATTTTGTCTTTCAATGGCGAGTCATGCAAATTCTCCGCCACGCCACGTCAACATCGTTTCAAAAAACCTCACGATTTGAATAACTTTTCATCACAAAGGTCTTCAGATTGTACTGACCAAATCTGAAGTTGATCGGGTTAAGTCTCTAGGAGCAGTTCGTTAAAGTACAAAGCCTGGAAATAGCCAAAAATATACTAAAAATTCACACAAAAATCAAGATGACAGACTTCCTGTTGGGTTTAGAGCATGGCACCAAGAGACTTTTTTTTAAGTCTAAGGGTGATACATGTGCCTACCAAATCTCGAACATCTAGGTCAAACGTACCGCGAGGGCTGCTTTGTTGAAGTTTTGTAGGGGGCGCTATTGAGCCCCCTTGCCACACACAAGCACCAAAACCATATTTGTTAACATATTTTAGCGCCGTTAATGAGTGTGCCAAGTTTCGTTTGTTTTTAAGCAATCCTAGCACCTCAAAAGCAACTTCCTGTTTCATGGCGAACAATACGTTGCCAAGGCAACGGCATTTCACGAAAATACAAAACCTTCGCTGTCTGGCATCATGAAGGTCTTACCATTGTTGTGACCAAATTTGAGGTGGATCTGGTTAACCTGCTAACAGAAGTACACCAAAATATGGCGACAGTAACTTCCTGTTACCACTAGGTGGCGCTATGAGTATGATTGAAAATTAGACTGTAGATGTCTTCAGGCCGGGACGATCATCAAATGTTATTAATTTGGATAAGATCTGACCATCTGGAGTTGAGTTACAGCGGTTTGATTTTTCATGGCGACTCATCGAAATTCGCCATATCACCACGGTGCCGCCATTTGATGAAAACTCACAATTTTCGAAAGGAATCATCATCAAGGTCTTAAGGCTTTTCTCACCTAATTTGGTAAAGATGTGATTAATTTCTGAGGAGATGTACATCAACGTGTACAACATGACATTTCCTGTTACCACTAGGTGGCGCTATGACTGAGAGTCAAAATTTGCATGTGGATGTCATCAGGCCAGGACCCTTATCATACATGTGACATTTAGAGCAGATTGGAAAAGGTATGCCAAAGTTACAGCAACTTCCTGTTTTTTGGCGAAAGGCGCTTTTTCGCCGCCACGCCACGGTCAGATTGTTCAATGAAAACTCACCAATTGAATAACTTTTCATCCTTAAGGTCTTAAGATGGTCCTGACCAAATTTCAAGTCGATCTGATGAAATCTGGAGGAGGAGTTCGTTAAAGTACGCGACCTATAAAACGTTAAAAATGGGCGAAAATCGCATATTATATTCAAAATGGCTGACTTCCTGTTGAATTTTGGGCATACCTACCAGAGGCTTTTTTGTGCGTCTCCACATGATACATCTGTCTGCCAAATTTCATACTTGTAGGTAAAACCGGAGAACGGATATCAAGTTTTCCAATTTTCTAGGGGGCGCTAGCGAGTCATTTTGCAACACTCAAAACCGAGACCCTTAAAATATCAAATTTTTCACCGCGTCTGATAAGTGTGCAAAGTTTAACAACTTTTCGAGCATGGCAAAGGCCTCAAAAACGCGATTCATTTTAAGAATAATAATAATAATGAAACCGGAACTCTGACGGGCACAATGACGTAGATCACACAATGTAAATTTCATGTGAATCGGATGATGTTTGTCACGTAACGCTGACTTCCTGTTGCCAGTAGGTGGCGCTATGACTATGAGTCAATATTGCCATGTAGATGTCCTCAGATCTGGACTACTATGTGGTATTTCAAGTTTGGGGCAGATTGGAAAATTGTACAGTCGAGTTACAACATTTTGTCTTTCAAAGACGAGTCATGCAAATTCTCCGCCACGCCGCGTCAACGTCGTTTCAAAAAACCTCACGATTTGAATAACTTTTCATCACAAAGGTCTTCAGATTGTACTGTCCAAATCTGAAGTTGATCGGGTTAGGTCTCTAGGAGCAGTTCGTTAAAGTACAAAGCCTGGAAATGGCCAAAAATATACGAAAAATTCACACAAAAATCAAGATGACCGACTTCCTGTTCGGTTTAGAGCATGGCACCAAGAGACTTTTTTTTAAGTCTACGGGTGATACATGTGCCTACCAAATCTCGAACATCTAGGTCAAACGTACCGTGAGGGCTGCTTTGTTGAAATTTTGTAGGGGGCGCTATTGAGCCCCCTTACCACACACAAGCACAAAAACCATATCTGTTAACATATTTTAGCGCTGTTAATGAGTGTGCCAAGTTTCGTTTGTTTTTAAGCAATCCTAGCACCTCAAAAGCAACTTCCTGTTTCATGGCGAACAATACGTCGCCATGGCAACGGCATTTCAAGAAAATACAAAACCTTCGCTGTCTGGCGTCATGAAAGTCTTACCATTGTTGTGACCAAATTTGAGGTGGATCTGGTTAACCTGCTAACAGTAGTACACCAAAATATGGCGACAGTAACTTCCTGTTGCCACTAGGTGGCGCTATGAGTATGATTGAAAATTAGACTTTAGATGTCTTCAGGCCAGGGCGCTCATCAAATGTAATTAATTTGTATAAGATCTGACCATCTGGAGTGGAGTTACAGCGGTTTGTTTTTTCATGGCGACTCATCGAAATTCGCCAAACCACCACGGCGCCGCCATTCGATGAAAACTCCCAATTTTCAAAAGGAAGCATCAACAAGGTCTTAAGGGTTTTCTCACCTAATTTGAGGTAGATGTGATTAATTTCTGAGGCAGGGCACATCAACGTGTACAACATGACATTTCCTGTTACCACTAGGTGGCGCTATGACTGCGAGCCAAAATTTGCATGTGGATGTCATCAGGCTAGGACCCTCATCACACATGCGAAATTTAGATCAGATTGGAAAATGTATGCCAAAGTTACAACAACTTCCTGTTTTTTGGCGAAAGGCGCTTTTTCGCCGCCACGCCACGGTCAGGTCGTTCAGTGAAAACTCATCATTTGAATAACTTTTCATCCTTAAGGTCTTAAGATGGTCCTGACCAAATTTCAAGTCGCTCTGAAAAAAATTGTAGGAGGAGTTCGTTAAAGTACACGTCCTATAAAACGCTAAAAGTGTGCGAAAATCGCACATTAAATTCAAAATGGCTGACTTCCTGTTGAGATTTGGGCATGCCTCCAAGAGGCTTTTTTGTGCATCTCCACATGATACATCTGTCTGCCAAATTTCATAAATGTAGGTGAAACCGGAGCACGGATATCAATGTTTCCAATTTTCTAGGGGGCGCTAGCGAGCCATTTTGCAACACCCGAAACCGAGACCCTTAAAATATCAAATTTTTCACCGTGTCTGATAAGTGTGCAAAGTTTAACAACTTTTCGAGCATGGCAAAGGCCTCAAAAACGCGATTCATTTGCCTGAAAAAGAAAAAGAAAAAGAAAAAGAAACACTACAGTTTCAATAGGGTCCTCGGACCCGACTTCGTCGGTGCTCGGGCCCTAATTAAAGCTGCAAGCAGCGATGAACGGGCCCGAGCACCTCTCCGCGCGTCGGGGGTACTGGCGGGACGCCAACTGACGCGTCCGGGCACAATGAAACCGGAACTCTGACGAGCGCAACGACGTCTGCCACAAGACTCTACGACAAACGGAGTTATGAAAGGGGGCATGGGAAATGTCGCATTTCAATTTTTTCACCACTTCCTGTGTCCACTATGTGGTGCTGAAGAACACGGGCTAAAAATGCATTATGTTGCTTTTCATCAAGTGTAGATCACACAATGTAAATTTCATGTGAATCGGATGATGTCTGTCACGTAACGCTGACTTCCTGTTGCCAGTAGGTGGCGCTATGACTATGAGTCAATATTGCCATGTAGATGTCCTCAGAGCTGGACTATCTATGTGGTAGGTCAAGTTTGAGGCAGATTGGACCAAGTACAGTCGAGTTACAACATTTTGTCTTTCAATGGCGAGTCATGCAAATTCTCCGCCACGCCACATCAACGTCGTTTCAAAAAACCTCACGATTTGAATAACTTTTCATCATAAAGGTCTTCAGATTGTACTGACCAAATCTGAAGTTGATCGGGTTAGGTCTCTAGGAGCAGTTCGTTAAAGTACAAAGCCTGGAAATGGCCAAAAATATACGAAAAATTCACACAAAAATCAAGATGGCCGACTTCCTGTTGGGTTTAGAGCATGGCACCAAGAGACTTTTTTTTAAGTCTACGGGTGATACATGTGCCTACCAAATCTCGAACATCTAGGTGAAACGTACCGCGAGGGCTGCTTTGTTGAAATTTTGTAGGGGGCGCTATTGAGCCCCCTTGCCACACACAAGCACAAAAACCATATCTTTTAACATATTTTAGCGCTGTTAATGAGTGTGCCAAGTTTCGTTTGTTTTTAAGCAATCCTAGCACCTCAAAAGCAACTTCCTGTTTCATGGCGAACAATACGTCGCCACGGCAACGGCATTTCACGAAAATACAAAATCTTCGCTGTCTGGCATCATGAAGGTCTTACCATTGTTGTGACCAAATTTGAGGTAGATCTGGTTAACCTGCTAGTAGTAGTATACCAAAATATGGCGACAGTAACTTCCTGTTGCCACTAGGTGGCGCTATAAGTATCATTAAAAATTAGACTGTAGGTGTCTTCAAGCCGGGACTCTCATCAAATGTTATTAATATGGATAAGATCTGACCATCTGGAGTTGAGTTACAGTGGTTTGTTTTTTCATGGCGACTCATCGAAATTCGCCATATCACCACGGCGCCGCCATTTGATGAAATCTCACAATTTTCGAAAGGAAGCATCATCAAGGTCTTAAGGCTTTTCTCACCTAATTTGGTAAAGATGTGATTAATTTCTGAGGAGATGTACATCAACGTGTACAACATGACATTTCCTGTTACCACTAGGTGGCGCAATGACTGAGAGTCAAAATTTGCATGTGGATGTCATCAGGCTAGGACCCTTATCATAAATGTGAAATTTAGAGCAGATTGGAAAATGTATGCCAAAGTTACAGCAACTTCCTGTTTTTTGGCGAAAGGCGCTTTTTCGCCGCCACGCCACGGTCAGATTGTTCAGTGAAAACTCACCAATTGAATAACTTTTCATCCTTAAGGTCTTAAGATGGTCTTGACCAAATTTCAAGTCGATCTGATGAAATATGCAGGAGGAGTTCGTTAAAGTACACGGCCTATAAAACGCAAAAAATGGGCAAAATAGCATATAAAATCCAATATGGCTGACTTCCTGTTGAGTTTTGGCCATACCTCCGAGAGGCTTTTTTGTGCGTCTCAAGATGTTACATCTGTCTGCAAAATTTCATACATGTAGGTGAAACCGGAGGGAGGGGCTCAATTTTTCCAATTTTCTAGGGGGCGCTAGTGAGCCATTTTGCAACACCCGAATCCGAGACCCTTAAAATATCAAATTTTTCACCGCCTCTGACAAGTGTGCCAAGTTTAACAACTTTTCCAGCATGGCAAGGGCCTCAAAAACGCGATTCATTTGAGAGAAAAATAATAATAATAATAATAAACATTACAGTTTCAATAGGGTCCTCGGACCCGACTTCGTCGGTGCTCGGGCCCTAATTAAAGCTGCAAGCAGCGATGAACGGGCCCGAGCACCTCTCCGCGCGTCGGGGGTACTGGCGGGACGCCAACTGACGCGTCCGGGCACAATGAAACCGGAACTCTGACGAGCGCAACGACGTCTGCCACAAGACTCTACGACAAACGGACTTATGAAAGGGGGCATGGGAAATGTCGCATTTCAATTTTTTCACCACTTCCTGTGTCCACTATGTGGCGCTGAAGAACACGGGCTAAAAATGCATTTTGTTGCTTTTCATCAAGTGTAGATCACACAATGTAAATTTCATGTGAATCGGATGATGTCTGTCACGTAACGCTGACTTCCTGTTGCCAGTAGGTGGCGCTATGACTATGAGTCAATATTGCCATGTAGATGTCCTCAGATCTGGACTACTATGTGGTATTTCAAGTTTGGGGCAGATTGGAAAAAGTACAGTCGAGTTACAATATTTTGTCTTTCAATGGCGAGTCATGCAAATTCTCCGCCACGCCACGTCAACGTCGTTTCAAAAAACCTCACGATTTGAATAACTTTTCATCACAAAGGTCTTCAGATTGTACTGACCAAATCTGAAGTTGATCGGGTTAAGTCTCTAGGAGCAGTTCGTTAAAGTACAAAGCCTGGAAATGGCCAAAAATATACGAAAAATTCACACAAAAATCAAGATGACCGACTTCCTGTTGGGTTTAGAGCATGGCACCAAGAGACTTTTGTTTAAGTCTACGGGTGATACATGTGCCTACCAAATCTCGAACATCTAGGTCAAACGTACCGCGAGGGCTGCTTTGTTGAAATTTTGTAGGGGGCGCTATTGAGCCCCCTTGCCACACACAAGCACCAAAACCATATCTGTTAACATATTTTAGCGCCGTTAATGAGTGTGCCAAGTTTTGTTTGTTTTTAAGCAATCCTAGTACCTCAAAAGCAACTTCCTGTTTCATGGCGAACAATGCGTCGCCACGGCAACGGCATTTCACGAAAATAGAAAACCTTCGCTGTCTGACATCATGAAGGTCTTACCATTGTTGTGACCAAATTTGAGGTGGATCTGGTTAACCTGCTAACAGTAGTACACCAAAATATGGCGACAGTAACTTCCTGTTGCCACTAGGTGGCGCTATGAGTATCATTAAAAATTAGACTGTAGGTGTCTTCAAGCCGGGACTCTCATCAAATGTTATTAATATGGATAAGATCTGACCATCTGGAGTTGAGTTACAGCGGTTTGTTTTTTCATGGCGACTCATCGAAATTCGCCATATCACCAAGGCGCCGCCATTTGATGAAATCTCACAATTTTCGAAAGGAAGCATCATCAAGGTCTTAAGGCTTTTCTCACCTAATTTGGTAAAGATGTGATTAATTTCTGAGGAGATGTACATCAACGTGTACAACATGACATTTCCTGTTACCACTAGGTGGCGCTATGACTGAGAGTCAAAATTTGCATGTGGATGTCATCAGGCCAGGACCCTTATCATACATGTGACATTTAGAGCAGATTGGAAAAGGTATGCCAAAGTTACAGCAACTTCCTGTTTTTTGGCGAAAGGCGCTTTTTCGCCGCCACGCCACGGTCAGATTGTTCAATGAAAACTCACCAATTGAATAACTTTTCATCCTTAAGGTCTTAAGATGGTCCTGACCAAATTTCAAGTCGATCTGATGAAATCTGGAGGAGGAGTTCGTTAAAGTACACGGCCTATAAAACGCAAAAAATGGGCAAAATCGCGTATAAAATCCAATATGGCTGACTTCCTGCTGAGTTTTGGCCATACCTCCAAGAGGCTTTTTTGTGCGTCTCAACATGTTACATCTGTGTGCCAAATTTCATACTTGTAGGTGAAACTGGAGGGAGGGGCTCAAGTTTTCCAATTTCTAGGGGGCGCTAGCGAGCCATTTTGCAACACCCGAATCCGAGACCCTTAAAATATCAAATTTTTCACCGCGTCTGATAAGTGTGCCAAGTTTAACAACTTTTCCAGCATGGTAAGGGCCTCAAAATGGCTATTCATTTTTGTGAAAAAGAATAATAATAATTCCTTCAGTTTCAATAGGGCCTTCGCTGGCCCGACGTTGTCGGTGCTCGGGCCCTAATAAGAATCCTTTCAGTTTCAATAGGGTCCTCGGACCCGACTTCGTCGGTGCTCGGGCCCTAATTAAAGCTGCAAGCAGCGATGAACGGGCCCAAGCACCTCTCCGCGCGTCGGGGGTACTGGCGGGACGCCGACTGATGCGGCCGGGCACAATGAAACCGGAACTCTGACGAGCGCAACAACGTCTGCCACAAGACTCTACGACAAACAAAGTTATGAAAGGGGGCGTGGCAAATGTGTAGGGGGCGGGTATCACCTTCACCAATTTAACAGGCACTCTCTGCTGAGTGATATGACACCTCCCACAAGAGTCCACGACAAACGCTTCATTAGTTAGTCAAGGGGGCGGGGCTTATGTGTAGGGGGCGGGGTTAACCTTCACCAACTTATCAGGCTCTGCTGAGTGATATGACACCTCTCACAAGAGTCCACGACAAACGCTTCATTAGTTAGTCAAGGGGGCGGGGCTTCTGTGTAGGGGGCGGGGTAAACCTTAACCAACTTATCAGGCACTCTCTGTTGAGTGATATGACACCTCTCACAAGAGTCTACGACAAACGCTTCATTAGTTAGTCAAGGGGGCGGGGCTTCTGTGTAGGGTGCGGGGTTAACCTTCACCAACTTATCCGGCACTCTCTGCTGAGTGATATGACACCACACACGAGACTCTACGACAAACGGTTCATAAGTTATGAAAGGGGGCGGGGCTTATGTGTAGGGGGCGGGGTTAACCTTGACCAATAAAACAGGCACTCTCTGCTGAGTGATATGACACCTCACACAAGAGTCTACGACAAACGCTTCATGAGTTAGTCAAGGGGGCGGGGCTTGTGTGTAGGGGGCGGGGTTAACCTTCACCAACTTATCAGGAACTCTCTGCTGAGTGATATGACACCTCTCACAAGAGTCTACGACAAACGCTTCATTAGTTAGTCAAGGGGGCGGGGCTTATGTGTATGGTGCGGGGTTAACCTTCACCAACTTATCCGGCACTCTCTGCTGAGTGATATGACACCACACACGAGACTCTACGACAAACGGTTCATGAGTTATGAAAGGGGGTGGGGCTTACGTCTTGGGGCGGGGCTTTGAGTATATATTTTCATTTGAATGACATCATGACTGTACCCTTATCATGGCTGAGAAATTTGGGGCAGATCAGACTATGTAGAGTGGAGTTACAACAACTTCCTGTTTCATGGCGAATGGCCCAAAATGGCCGCCAGGCCACGGTCAGGTCGTTCAGTGAAAACTCACCATTTGAATAACTTTTCATCCTTAAGGTCTTAAGATGGTCCTGACCAAATATCAAGTCGATCGGATTAAATTTGTAGGAGGAGTTCGTTAAAGTACGCGACCTATAAAACGCTAAAAATGGGCGAAAATCGCATATTATATTCAAAATGGCTGACTTCCCGTTGAATTTTGGGCATACCTCCAAGAGGCTTTTTTGTGCGTCTCCACATGATACATCTGTCTGCCAAATTTCATACTTGTAGGTAAAACCGGAGAACGGATATCAATTTTTCCAATTTTCTAGGGGGCGCTAGAGAGCCATTTTGCAAAACCCGAATCTGAGACCCTTAAAATATCAAATTTTTCACCGCGTCTGATAAGTGTGCCAAGTTTAACAACTTTTTGAGCATGGCAAAGGCCTCAAAAAGGCGATTCATTCGAGATAAGAAAAAAAATAATAATTCCTTCAGTTTCAATAGGGCCTTCGCTGGCCCGACGTTGTCGGTGCTCGGGCCCTAATAATCCCTTCAGTTTCAATAGGGTCCTCGGACCCGACTTCGTCGGTGCTCGGGCCCTAATAAACATTACAGTTTCAATAGGGTCCTCGGACCCGACTTCGTCGGTGCTCGGGCCCTAATTAAAGCTGCAAGCAGCGATGAACGGGCCCGAGCACCTCTACGCGCGTCTGGGGTACGCGCGGGACGCCAACCTACGCGGCCAGGCACAATGAAACCGGAACTCTGACGAGCACAATGACGTAGATCACACATGGTAAATTTCATGTGAATCGGATGATGTTTGTCACGTAACGCTGACTTCCTGTTGCCAGTAGGTGGCGCTATGACTATGAGTCAATATTGCCATGTAGATGTCCTCAGATCTGGAATACTATGTGGTATTTCAAGTTTGGGGCAGATTGGAAAAAGTACAGTCGAGTTACGATATTTTGTCTTTCAATGGCGAGTCATGCAAATTCTCCGCCACGCCACGTCAACGTCGTTTCAAAAAACCTCACGATTTGAATAACTTTTCATCACAAAGGTCTTCAGATTGTACTGACCAAATCTGAAGTTGATCGGGTTAAGTCTCTAGAAGCAGTTCGTTAAAGTACAAAGCCTGGAAATGGCCAAAAATATACGAAAAATTCACACAAAAATCAAGATGGCCGACTTCCTGTTGGGTTTAGAGCTCGGCACAAAGAGACTTTTTTTTAAGTCTACGAGTGATACATGTGCCTACCAAATCTCGAACATCTAGGCCAAACGTACCGCGAGGGCTGCTTTGTTGAAATTTTGTAGGGGGCGCTATTGAGCCCCCTTGCCACACACAAGCACAAAAAACATATTTGTTAACATATTATATCGCCGTTAATGAGTGTGCCAAGTTTCGTTTGTTTTTAAGCAATCCCAGCACCTCAAAAGCAACTTCCTGTTTCATGGCTAAGAATACGTCGCCACGGCAACGGCATTTCACGAAAATTCAAAACCTTCGCTGTCTGGTATCATGAAGGTCTTACCATTAATGTGACCAAATTTGAGGTTTATCTGGTTAACCTGCTAAGAGTAGTACACCAAAATATCGCAACAGTTACGTCCTGCTGCCACTAGGTGGCGCTATGAGTATGATTGAAAATTAGACTGTAGATATCTTCAAGCCGGGACGCTCATCAAATGTTATTAATTTGGATAAGATCTGACCATCTGGAGTCGAGTTACAGCGGTTTGTTTGTTCATGGCGACTCATCGAAATTCGCCATACCACCATGCCGCCGCCATTCAATGAAAACTCACAATTTTCGAAAGGAAGCATCATCAAGGTCTTAAGGCTTTTCTCACCTAATTTGAGATAGATGTGATTAATTTCTGAGGCAGAGTACATCAACGTGTACAACATGACATTTCCTGTTACCACTAGGGGGCGCTATGACTGCGAGCCAAAATTTGCATGTTGCGGTCATCAGGCAAGGACCCTTATCATACATGTGAAATTTAGAGCAGATTGGAAAATGTATGCCAAAGTTATAACAACTTCCTGTTTTTTGGCGAAAGGCGCTTTTTCGCCGCCACGCCACGGTCAGATCGTTCAGTGAAAACTCACCATTTGAATAACTTTTCATCCTTAAGGTCTTAAGATGGTCCTGACCAAATTTCAAGTTGATCTGATGTAATCTGCAGGAGGAGTTCGTTAAAGTACACGGCCTATAAAACGCAAAAAATGGGCGAAAATCACATATTAAATCCAATATGGCTGACTTCCTGTTGAATTTTGGGCATACCTCCAAGAGGCTTTTTTGTGCGTCTCCACATGATACATCTGTCTGCCAAATTTCATACTTGTAGGTAAAACCAGAGAACGGATATCAATTTTTCCAATTTTCTAGGGGGCGCTAGAGAGCCATTTTGCAAAACCCGAATCTGAGACCCTTAAAATATCAAATTTTTCACCGCGTCTGATATGTGTGCCAAGTTTAACAACTTTTCCAGCATGGCAAAGGCCTCAAAAACGCGATTCATTTGAGAGAAAAAGAAAAAGAAAAAGAAACACTACAGTTTCAATAGGGTCCTCGGACCCGACTTCGTCGGTGCTCGGGCCCTAATAATTCCTTCAGTTTCAATAGGGTCCTCGGACCCGACTTCGTCGGTGCTCGGGCCCTAATAATAAACCTTACAGTTTCAATAGGGTCCTCGGACCCGACTTCGTCGGTGCTCGGGCCCTAAAAAGAAAAAGAATAATAAACGCTACAGTTTCAATAGGGCCTTCGCTGGCCCGACGTTGTCGGTGCTCGGGCCCTAATAATAATAATTCCTTCAGTTTCAATAGGGTCCTCGGACCCGACTTCGTCGGTGCTCGGGCCCTAATAATCCTTTCAGTTTCAATAGGGTCCTCGGACCCGACTTCGTCGGTGCTCGGGCCCTAATAATAATAAACATTACAGTTTCAATAGGGTCCTCGGACCCGACTTCGTCGGTGCTCGGGCCCTAATTAAAGCTGCAAGCAGCGATGAACGGGCCCGAGCACCTCTCCGCGCGTCGGGGGTACTGGCGGGACGCCAACTGACGCGGCCGGGCACAATGAAACCGGAAATCTGACGAGCGCAACGACTTCAGCCACAAGACTCTACGACAAACGGTGTTATGAAAAGGGGCGGGGCTAATGTGTAGGGGGCGGGGTTAACCTTCACCAACTTATCAGGCGCTCTCTGCTGAGTGATATGACACCTCTCACAAGAGTCTACGACCAACGCTTCATTAGTTAGTCATGGGGGCGGGGCTTGTGTGTAGGGGGCGGTGTTAACCTTTACCAACTTATCAGGCACTCTCTGCTGAGTGATATGACACCTCCCACAAGACTCTACGACAATCGGTTCATGACTTATGAAAGGGGGCGTGGCTAACGTAATGGGGCGGGGCCATGAGTCAATATGGACATGTATATGTCTTCAGGACTGGACCCTCATCATGCCTGAGAAATTTGGGGCAGATCGGATTATGTACAGTGTAGTTACAACAACTTCCTGTTTCATGGCGAATGGCCCAAAATGGCCGCCACGCCACGGTCAGGTCGTTCAGTGAAAACTCACCATTTTGATAACTTTTCATCCTTAAGGTCTTAATATGGTCCTGACCAAATATCAAGTCGATCGGATTAAATTTGTAGGAGGAGTTCGTTAAAGTACGAGACCTATAAAACGCTAAAAATGGGCGAAAATCGTATATTATATTCAAAATGGCTGACTTCCTGTTGAATTTTGGGCATACCTACCGGAGGCTTTTTTGTGCGTCTCCACATGATACATCTGTCTGCCAAATTTCATACTTGTAGGTAAAACCGGAGAACGGATATCAAGTTTTCCAATTTTCTAGGGGGCGCTAGAGAGGCATTTTGCAAAATCCGAATCTGAGACCCTTAAAATATCAAATTTTTCACCGCTTCTGATAAGTGTGCCAAGTTTCACAACTTTTCCAGCATGGCAAGGGCCTCAAAAAGGCGATTCATTTGAGAGAAAAAAAAGAAAAAGAAAAATAATAATCCTTACAGTTTCAATAGGGCCTTCGCTGGCCCGACGTTGTCGGTGCTCGGGCCCTAATAAAAAACACTACAGTTTCAATAGGGTCCTCGGACCCGACTTCGTCGGTGCTCGGGCCCTAATAATAAACATTACAGTTTCAATAGGGTCCTCGGACCCGACTTCGTCGGTGCTCGGGCCCTAATTAAAGCTGCAAGCAGCGATGAACGGGCCCGAGCACCTCTCCGCGCATCGGGGGTACTGGCGGGACGCCGACTGACGCGGCCGGGCACAAGGAAACCGGAACTCTGACGAGCGCAACGACGTCTGCCACAAGACTCTACGACAAACGGAGTTATGAAAGGGGGCGGGGCTTATGTGTAGGGGGCGGGGTTAACCGTCACCAACTTATCAGGCACTCTCTGCTGAGTGATATGACACCTCTCACAAGAGTCTACGACAAATGCTTCATTAGTTAGTCAAGGGGGCGGGGCTTATGTGTAGAGGGCGGGGTTAACCTTCACAAACTTATCAGGCACTCTCTGCTGAGTGATATGACACCTCTCACAAGAGTCTACGACAAACGCTTCATTAATTAGTCAAGGGGGCGGGGCTTGTGTGTAGGGGGCGGGGTTAACCTTCACCAATTTATCAGGCACTCTCTGCTGAGTGATATGACATCTCTCACAAGAGTCTACGACAAACGCTTCATTAGTTAGTCAAGGGGGCGGGCTAATGCGTAGGGGGCGGGGATAACCTTCCCCAACTTATCAGGCACTCTCTGCTGAGTAATATGTAACCACCCACGTGACTCTACGACAAACGGTTTATGAGTTATGAAAGGGGGCGGGGCTTATGTGTAGGGGGCGGGGTTAACCTTCACCAACTTATCAGGCACTGTCTGCTGAGTGATATGACACCTCTCACAAGAGTCTACGACAAACGTTACATTAGTTAGTCAAGGGGGCGGGGCTTATGTGTAGAGGGCGGGGTTAACCTTCACAAACTTATCAGGCACTCTCAGCTGAGTGATATGACACCTCTCACAAGAGTCTACGACAAACGCTTCATTAATTAGTCAAGGGGGCGGGGCTTATGTGTAGGGGGCGGGGTTAACCTTCACCAATTTATCAGGCACTCTCTGCTGAGTGATATGACATCTCTCACAAGAGTCTACGACAAACGCTTCATTAGTTAGTCAAGGGGGCGGGCTAATGCGTAGGGGGCGGGGATAACCTTCCCCAACTTATCAGGCACTCTCTGCTGAGTAATATGTAACCACCCACGTGACTCTACGACAAACGGTTTATGAGTTATGAAAGGGGGCGGGGCTTATGTGTAGGGGGCGGGGTTAACCGTCACCAACTTATCAGGCACTCTCTGCTGAGTGATATGACACCTCTCACAAGAGTCTACGACAAATGCTTCATTAGTTAGTCAAGGGGGCGGGGCTTATGTGTAGAGGGCGGGGTTAACCTTCACAAACTTATCAGGCACTCTCTGCTGAATGATATGACACCTCTCACAAGAGTCTACGACAAACGCTTCATTAATTAGTCAAGGGGGCGGGGCTTATGTGTAGGGGGCGGGGTTAACCTTCACCAATTTATCAGGCACTCTCTGCTGAGTGATATGACATCTCTCACAAGAGTCTACGACAAACGCTTCATTAGTTAGTCAAGGGGGCGGGCTAATGCGTAGGGGGCGGGGATAACCTTCCCCAACTTATCAGGCACTCTCTGCTGAGTAATATGTAACCACCCACGTGACTCTACGACAAACGGTTTATGAGTTATGAAAGGGGGCGGGGCTTATGTGTAGGGGGCGGGGTTAACCTTCACCAACTTATCAGGCACTGTCTGCTGAGTGATATGACACCTCTCACAAGAGTCTACGACAAACGTTACATTAGTTAGTCAAGGGGGCGGGGCTTATGTGTAGAGGGCGGGGTTAACCTTCACAAACTTATCAGGCACTCTCAGCTGAGTGATATGACACCTCTCACAAGAGTCTACGACAAACGCTTCATTAATTAGTCAAGGGGGCGGGGCTTATGTGTAGGGGGCGGGGTTAACCTTCACCAATTTATCAGGCACTCTCTGCTGAGTGATATGACATCTCTCACAAGAGTCTACGACAAACGCTTCATTAGTTAGTCAAGGGGGCGGGCTAATGCGTAGGGGGCGGGGATAACCTTCCCCAACTTATCAGGCACTCTCTGCTGAGTAATATGTAACCACCCACGTGACTCTACGACAAACGGTTCATGAGTTATGAAAGGGGGCGGGGCTTATGTGTAGGGGGCGGGGTTCACCTTCACCCACTTATCAGGCACTGTCTGCTGAGTGATATGACGTATCTCACAAGAGTCTACGACAAACGCTTCATTAGTAAGTCAAGGGGGCGGGGCTTATGTGTAGGGGGCGGGGAGAACCTTCACCAATGAAACATGAACTCTCTGCTGAGTGATATGACACCCCCCACAGGAGTCTACGACAAAGGGTTCATGAGTTATGAAAGGGGGCGTGGCTAACCTCTTTGGGCGGGGCTATGAGTATACAGTTGCATGGAAATGACATCAGGACTGGACCCTTATCATGCCTGAGAAATTTGGGGCAGATCGGACTATGTACAGTGGAGTTACAACGACTTCCTGTTTCTTGGCGAATGGATCAAAATGGCCGCCACGCCACGGTCAGGTCGTTCAGTGAAAACTCACCATTTGAATAACTTTTCATCCTTAAGATCTTAAGATGGTCCTGACCAAATATCAAGTCAATCGGATAAAATTTGTAGGAGGAGTTCGTTAAAGTACGCGACCTATAAAACGCTAAAAATGGGCGAAAATCTCATATTAAATTAAAAATGGCTGACTTCCTGTTGAGTTTAGGGCATGCCTCCAAGAGGCTTTTTTGTCCGTCTCAACCTGTTACATCTGTCTGCCAAATTTCATACATGTAGGTGAAACCGGAGCGAGGATATCAATTTTTCCAATTTTCTAGGGGGCGCTAGCGAGCCATTTTGCAACACCCAAATCCGCGACACTTAAAATATCAAATTTTTCACCGCGTCTGATAAGTGTGCCAAGTTTAACAACTTTTTGAGCATGGCAAAGGCCTCAAAAAGGCGGTTCATTTGAGAGAAAAAGAAAAAGAAAAAGAAACACTACAGTTTCAATAGGGCCTTCGCTGGCCCGACGTTGTCGGTGCTCGGGCCCTAATAATAATAATAATAAACATTACAGTTTCAATAGGGTCCTCGGACCCGACTTCGTCGGTGCTCGGGCCCTAATAATTCCTTCAGTTTCAATAGGGCCTTCGCTGGCCTGACGTTGTCGGTGCTCGGGCCCTAATTAAAGCTGCAAGCAGCGATGAACGGGCCCAACACCTCTCCGCGCGTCGGGGGTACTGGCGGGACGCCAACTGACGCGGCCGGGCACAATGAAACCGGAACTCTGACGAGCGCAACGACGTCTGCCACAAGACTCTACGACAAACGAAGTTATGAAATGGGGCGGGGCTAATGTGTAGGGGGTGGGGTTAACCTTCACCAACTTATCAGGCACTCTCAGCTGAGTGATATGACACCTGTCACAAGAGTCTACGACAAACGCTTCATTAGTTAGTCAAGGGGGCGGGGCTTATGTGTAGCGGGTGGGGTTTACCTTCACCAACTTATCAGGCACTCTCTGCTGAGTGATATGACACCTCCCACAAGTCTGTACGACGAATGGTTCATTAGTTATGAAAAGGGGGCGTGGCTAATGTGTACGGGGCGGAGATAACAATACCAACTTAAATGGGCACACTGTCCTGAGTGATATGACACCTCCCACTAGAGTCTACGAGAAACGGTTAATGAGTTATGAAAGGGGGCGGGGCTTATGTTTAGGGGGCGGGGTTAACCTTCACCCACTTATCAGGCACTCTCTGCTGAGTGATATGACGTATCTCACAAGAGTCTACGACAAACGCTTCATTAGTAAGTCAAGGGGGCGGGGCTTATGTGTAGGGGGCGGGGAGAACCTTCACCAATGAAACATGAACTCTCTGCTGAGTGATATGACACCACCCACGAGACTCTACGACAAACGGTTCATGAGTTATGAAAGGGGGCGTGGCTAACGTCTTGGGGCAGGGCTTTGAGCATATATTTCCTTTTCAATGACATCAGGACTGGACCCTTATCGTGGCTGAGAAATTTGGGGCAGATCGGACTATGTAGAGTGGAGTTACAACAACTTCCTGTTTCATGGCGAATGGCCCAAAATGGCCGCCACCCCACGGTCAGGTCGTTCAGTGAAAACTCACCATTTGAATAACTTTTCATCCTTAAGGTCTTAAGATGGTCCTGACCAAATATCAAGTCGATCGGATTCAATTTGTAGGAGGAGTTCGTTAAAGTACGCGACCTAAAAAACGCTAAAAATGGGCGAAAATCGCGTCTCCACATGATACATCTGTCTGCCAAATTTCATAAATGTAGGTGAAACCGGAGCACGGATATCAATTTTTCCAATTTTCTAGGGGGCGCTAGCGATCCATTTTGCAACACCCGAATCCGCGACCCTTAAAATATCAAATTTTTCACCGCGTCTGATAAGTGTGCCAAGTTTAACAACTTTTTGAGCATGGCAAAGGCCTCAAAAACGCGATTCATTTGAGAGAAAAAGAAAAAGAAAAAGAAACACTACAGTTTCAATAGGGCCTTCGCTGGCCCGACGTTGTCGGTGCTCGGGCCCTAATAATAATAAAAAACGCTTCAGTTTCAATAGGGCCTTCGCTGGCCCGACGTTGTCGGTGCTCGGGCCCTAATAATAAAAAACACTACAGTTTCAATAGGGCCTTCGCTGGCCCGACGTTGTCGGTGCTCGGGCCCTAATAATAATAAAAAACGCTTCAGTTTCAATAGGGCCTTCGCTGGCCCGACGTTGTCGGTGCTCGGGCCCTAATAATAAAAAACACTACAGTTTCAATAGGGCCTTCGCTGGCCCGACGTTGTCGGTGCTCGGGCCCTAATAATAATAAAAAACGCTTCAGTTTCAATAGGCCCTTCGCTGGCCCGACGTTGTCGGTGCTCGGGCCCTAATAATAAAAAACACTACAGATTCAAGATTCAAGATTCAAGAGTTTTATTTGTCACGTACTCATACAGGATGTGCAATGAAATGTAAAGTGGCAGTGCTTACAGGATTGTGCAAAACAACATTAGCTATACAATATATAAAAAGAAATTGTGGGGACAATGGCATTATTTACATTGAGAGGGGTCTTTATACAATACGGAATATAAATATAAGTGTGTGATGAGTGTGTGTGTGTGTGTGTCTCTGTGTGTAGCCCTATGTGTGTGTGTGAACGTGAGTGGGTAGGAGGGGCATGGAGAGGTCAGAGTTGACAGTCCTGATGGCCTGGGGAAAGAAACTCCGTCTCAGTTTCAATAGGGCCTTCGCTGGCCCGACGTTATCGGTGCTCGGCCCCTAATAATAAACGCTACAGTTTTAATAGGGTCCTCGGACCCGACTTCGTCGGTGCTCGGGCCCTAATAATAATCCTTTCAGTTTCAATAGGGTCCTCGGACCCGACTTCGTCGGTGCTCGGGCCCTAATAATAAACGGACCAATTACAATAGGGCCTTCGCAGACCTTCGGTCAGTGCTCGGGCCCTAATAAACGAAGCAATTACAATAGGGCCTTCGCAGACCTTCGGTCATGCTCGTGCCCTAATAATAATAAACAAAGCAATTTCAATAGGGCCTTCGCAGACCTTCGGTCATGCTCGGGCCCTAATAATAAACGAAGCAATTTCAATAGGGCCTTCGCAGACCTTCGGTCATTGCTCGGGCCCTAATAATAATAAACGAAGCAATTACAATAGGGCCTTGCAGACCTGCGGTCAGTGCTCGGGCCCTAATAATAATAATAATAATAATAATAATAATAATAAACGAAGCAATTACAATAGGGCCTCGCAGACCTGCAGTCAGTGCTCGGGCCCTAATAAAACACTACATGGATCATCACAAAAGGAAAAAATCATAAGTCCTCTGGCACAGCCAGACCATGACAAAAGTCATAGTATAGCATGTCGAAAAATTTAGTGAAAAAAATTCATAGTACAGTATGTCGAAAAATTTAGTGAAAAAAAGTCATAGTATAGCATGTCGGAAAATTTCATGAAAAAATGTCATACTGTTGTATGTTGAAAAATTTCATGAAAAAGCGTCATGGTATAGTATGTCGAAAAATGTCATGAATAAAAGTCATTCTATACCATGTTGAAAAATTTCATGAAAAAAAAGTCATAGTATAGTATGCCGAGAAATGTCACAAAAAAAGTTATACTATGGTTTGTTGTAAAATTTTATGAAAAAAAAGTCATAGTAGAGAATGTCGAAAAATTTCCTGAAAAAAAATCTTTGTATGTCGCATAATGTCATTAAAAAAAGTCATTCAAGAAGCATGTCGAAAAATTTCCTGAAAAAAAAGTCATAGTATAGCTTGTCGGAGAACTTCATAAAAAAAGTCACATCATAGCATGTCGAAAAATTTCCTGAAAAAAGTCATAGTATAGCTTGTCGGAGAATTTCATAAAAAAAAGTCATAGTATAGTATGTCGAAAAATTTCATGAGAAAAAGTCATAGTATAGCTTGTCGAACAATTTACTGAAAAAACTCATATTGTATATCAAAAAATATCATGAAAAAAGTTATGACTTGCAGCATGTCGAAAAATTTCCTGAAAAAAGTTATAGTCACAGTCACAGTATAGTATGTTGAAAAATTTCCTGAAAAAAGTCGTAGTATAGCATGTCGAAGAATTTTCTAAAAAAAGTCAGAGTACTGTATGTCGAAAAAATTAACTGAAAAAAGTCATACTATTGAATGTTGAAAAATTTCATGAAAAAAAGTCACACCATAGTATGTTGAAAAATTTCATGAAAAAAAATCATATAGTAGCACGTAGAATAATTTCATGAAAAAAAGTCATAGTATAGCAGGTCGAAAAAATTGAATGAAAAAAAGTCATAGGATAGTATGTCGGAAAAGTTTATGAAAAAAAGTCATAGTATAGCATGTCGAAAAATTTCATGAAAAAAAGTCATATTATAGTACTATAGCTAAAAGTATGCAGGAGTAGTTAAAGTCCCAAAAATGTAAGGAAGAAATAGTTGAAGAAGTTGAAGTTGCAGTTGAATAAACATTTGGATAACATACCGTGAATGCTGTATTACAGCATTCCCACGATAAATCTTAGAAGAACAATACTGAAGAATAAACCTTAGAAGAACAATACTGGGGATGCTGAACCAGCATTCCCACAATAAACCTTGGAAGAACAATACTGGGAATCCTGAATCAGCATTCCCACAATAAACCTTGGAAGAACAATACTGGGAATCCTGAATCAGCATTCCCACAATAAACCTTGGAAGAACAATACTGGGAATCCTGAATCAGCATTCCCACAATAAACCTTGGAAGAACAATACTGGGAATCCTGAATCAGCATTCCCACAATAAACCTTGGAAGAACAATACTGGGAATCCTGAATCAGCATTCCCACAATAAACCTTAGAAGAACAAATACTGTGAATGCTGAATCAGCATTCCCACAATAAAAAATTCAACGAACAATACAATAGATTCACCCTCTGTTTAAAAGTTTATACGCTTTATGAACATAAGTGAAATGTGTTTCTGTTTTTCACTAGGGCTGCAACTAACAATTATTTTCATTGTTTATTAATCTGACAATTATTTTTCTCAATTGATCTATTTGTTGCTTGCTCTATAACATGCCAGAAAATGCCAGAAATGACGTCCTCAAATGTCTTGTTTTGTCCACAAGTCAAACATACTCAGTTTACTGTCATAGAGGAGTAAAGAAACCAGAAAATATTCACATTTAGGAAGCTGGAATCAGAGAATTTTGACTTTTTTTTCTTAAAAAAATACTTAAATGGATTAATCGATTATCAAAATAGTTGGAGATTAATTTAGTAGTTGACAACTAATCAATTAATCGTTGCAGCTCTATTTATCACTATGAAACAGGTCTGAAGTATTTAGGTTGCAACGTTTAATAGCATCTAAGAGTACAAATGGTAGTAAGCGTTATGCTTAATCTGTGTTATGATTATGAGGGGGTCCTTGGAAAATGTTCTCCCCTCTAAGGGGTCCCTGACCCCAAAAAGTTTGAGAACGCTGCCTTAGTCTAGTTAAAACTATCTCCTCCCGTCTGTTTCCTCTACACACCCTGTGCACTAATGCTTTTCTGCACACTGTAGTATTTCTTTCTGTTATCCCTCTCCCATCTGTCGGCCATTTGTTCATTATTTCCTTCTTGAGCATCGCCTTAGCTTCTCCTTTGCCAAAAGGTATATCTATAGGTATTTTCCTTTTATGCCTACCTGAACAGGTGTTTGCTTATTGTTAGTTTTCTTGGATGTTTAAGCTTCACTATGCAGAATGATGGATGTGCAGAGTTTCACACAATAAGAGTATTTTATATTCACAGATTCTGCATTTTTTCAATGAGGGAGTTCTAGAAGTTATTTTTTAAATACTAATTTAATTGAATATTTTTGTGAAATATCCATATCAGACACAAATTATTAAACACAACATAGTATTTTAATATACTTTCAAAATTTAGACAGGCAGATAAGCACTCACACAAGGATCTGTTAATATTGTGAAAAATCCTCTGTAAATCTGTAAATTTGTACCTTTGTAAATTCAAACTTAAGCGCTGCTGCTACTGTTTTTATCACTGCTTTTATTCATTTATGAAATATGAAATATACCCTACAACGAGGGAAGCCTGCGATATTTCATTGTACCTGAGTATAATGACAATAAAGATCATTCTGATTTACTCAGCAGGACACACACACACACACACACACACACACACACACACACACACACCAGTAGGTGGCACTGTTGTGTCACGGGAACAGAGCGGGGGTCCTTGCACCTTGCCATTGTTCACTTAGTGCTCCACTCAATTGGGTTCGTAATTTAGACCAAAATTAAAGCACAGCCGCTCCTCCATTCATTGCTCTACTTTACACATCAAAGTCAAATGAGATGAGTGCTTGGAAGGTCATGGAAAGGCTCTTTCTCCTATGATCTGTTATCATGTGTGCTAGCTCTGCCACAGTTTCAGTCAGGGAAAACACATTAAAAGGGGAATCTACCCCAAAAATAGAGCGTCATTTTTTATTTTTTTCTTCAATCAACTTGGACAGTGAAAACAGGCGCACAAAAAGCCAAAGCTCTTGCTTTACTTTAATCTATCTCTGTGGAGTAAAAAAACATGGGATTCTATCACAGATCAGCAACAAATTTATTTCTGCAATAACAGTGAGATATTGTAGGGTTGTTTATTTACAGAAATCTAGAGCTCCAAGATCATAGCAGGGATAGTTTAAAATTCTGTTTAGGTTGTATTTCTCATTAAAGCGGCAGTAGGCAGAATATTTGGGCATCATTGGGCAAAAATTCCATAATAACCTGTCAAAATATTGTAATTCAAGTGAACGTAGAGATCCCTAGACTTCTGCACCACCTTTGGCCAATCACAGGTCATTTCAGAGAGAGAACGCTCCTATTGGCTGTTCATTCAACAGAGGCAGCTGTCAATCACTCGTGAACTCTGATCAAATAGTCAATATTCTGTTACTGTAATGCCTATTTCTTGCCTCAAATGTTTTCAGAAATATCTTGTAGTGTACTGTTTAACGCTGGTCCACACTAGAAGATTTTTCAAATCTTAACAGATGTTGAAAATGTGAGAGAGCTCACATATAACAACATGTTATGATATATTTAACAGTTTTGTTCTCATAGTGTGTGGAGAACAACGATTTGGCCAAAACAGCACACCACACACTAACAGATTCATTCATGAACAACAAGAGTCCCAACTGAAAAAAATGGAAATCTCGCAAAATCTCTCAATCAAACGTGACATTAGTGAAAAACAAACATGACGGACGAGGGGCAGGAAGAATTAGCAATGTTAGTTTTGGCACTACTTTGTACTTAAAATTAACAAAGGATGGATGTCCTTCCGTTTCAGTCAGCTTGGCTATCGTTCTTTCCCACGTGACTGCGTCATCGGCTGTCCTTGGGTTTCCCCACACACAACAAGATATCCGAATATTAAACATGTTCAATATTTACGATTTGAGATCGATGCGGCCAGGATGGACTTCCGAGCTGATCGGGGAATGTAAAAAACACTCTTAAAATACCACACACCACAGGAATATCTGGAAAGACAATCTTTAGAACCATCAAATAATCTGGGTTTTGCTGACGATTGTCAGGAAGGGGGAATCGGGCCCAAAATCGGCTTGATTCTTGTGTAGTGTGTACCCGGCATTAGCTGTAAAATGAGAAAGTTTGCTCTGGCTTGGTATTTCCTCAACTGATCTCAACCTGGTGGTCGGGTCATAAACTTTCTCATTTTACATTTATATTTCAGGCGAGAAATAGGCATTACAGTAACAGAATATTGATTCATATTTGATCAGCGCTGCTTAGTTTGACCGCTTGATCTGAGTTCGCGAGTGATTGACGGCAAGGCTCCAGCTTGGCTCTGATTGGTTGTTTTTCTCTGGTCTGCGAAATCTTGCAGATGCTATTAGGAGCACGGGAGGACACAGAGGCACATGATTTTTTCAGATTACCTGTCTCATGCACTACTGTCATGACATAGTGACCGTTTTATAAAAAAATAACTTTTTTTAATCATATTTGCTCCATTTCTACCCACTGCAGCTTTAAGAACAAAACCCAATGGTTCCACATTACACAAGTGTCTATGATGAAATCCACTGGGCACAGACCTAACGTACATATATATAACCTCGTTAAACGTGCATCAAAGCCAACACAGAAGAAGAGGCAGGAGCTAGGTTGACAGAAGGAGGCTGCTCCTGCATCAAACATAAACAATAAGGAAACTGATAATGTTTATTATTCATGTCTGCCGTGCCAGAGATCACAGACATGTACAATAAAACACCTTTTATGTTGAAGCCTCTGTGCCAGAAAGGGGATAAACTCACAAGAAAGTGATCTAAAATTGTTTGTATGCACATTTGATTTATGAGGTTTTATTACAGTAACTCACGCTGACAGTCCAAAGCGTATCACTCACTGACTGCGCTGACCTCTGTGTCTGTGCCCACACGCTACTGTTACTGTGTAAAGCCATCCATGGCTGCTGTCTCGATGTGTTTGAACGTGTTTGTTCGATGCCATGACCCCAGAATCCGAGCGTGTCTTTGCTGTTGACAAATGGAATTAGACGTAGCACGTTTCAACTGAGAACCCGCTGTGTCGGAGGATTGACTGCCTCTGTATCTCAGTCGTACTGTATCAAACCAGGTCAGTGGTAAGACAGCAGCTGTATTTCATTATTATTCCCCTGTCATATCGCATCAATCCTATAGAATCACACCACTCTGCCCGGGTTTTTTTGATACATGTGTTGACTGTTTTTTTTTACACCTGCAGCTCTAAGGTCTGTGGCAATGTGCGGCTGATCCATCACATCTAATGCGTGGTGAAATTGCTGCTGGCCTGTTAGGGACACGGACACAGACACACACAGACACACACACAGACACACGGACACACACAGACACACACATATCCACCACCTACGATCTGTCTGATAGAGGCAATCAGTAAAGATTTACAGGATCATAAAAGATACACTGCGGGTGTTGACATAAGCAGCCAAAATAAACTTCCCCTCCCTGGAGTGCTGTCATGTGCATGGATGTGACTGTAGAGCCGAGACGTTCCTGCTGAATTATATGATAAGAGCACACTTTATCATTAAGTAGAAATGGAAACAGCAGCACATTAGGAGCACTGATTAAAATCCTGTTAACAAGACTCGGTCCAAACCGAGTATATGGCTGGACCGTATGTGAATTTGTGGCTAAATTGTTACACAAATAGTCAGTGGTCATGTCTATAATGTTTTGTGTACAGTTTTTTCCACTTATATCTTAAAGATAGGGTCTATGATCTTGGAAACTAGCATAATTTGAAAGTAGCATCGCCTCAGGAGCTCCGTCTAAGTCCACCCCCTCCCCTCGAAACTCCTTCTAAGGCAACGCCCCCCACACACATGCACGAGCACCGCCGCATTGTAACTACTTCACATTTTTCGTAGCTATTTCATCACTAAATTCACTTCTGAAAAATTCTGAGGCGAGATATCAACTGTGTAGATTTAGAATATTGACAGTTTTACGATGTTAGATGGCGAATCAAACATTTGCTCCACCGTTGTCGGAGGTTAGAAGCTCCACAAACTGCCGGCACAGCTAGCTAGCTCCTGCCGGGATCGCCACCTCTCCACCCGGGCATTCACTCAAACAGACCCCACTATGAGCTGGCTGGAGCTCTCTCAAGAGACCAGTCTCGTAGACGAGGGGCTTTTATTTCCTGGTTGACGGATAGTTTATTTAAATATCTCAACACAAATGTCCGTTATATATTAACATGTGTTTATCTGCTTTTTTTTTTTGGAGTTGAAAAGCTCCACAATCGCCAGCGGGGGGGTAGCTCGCTGGAGAGCCGGCCACAGAGCAGCAGAGTGGCGAGGGAAAGAGCCGCCTCTGAGGGGGGGGGGGAAGAGCAGCCTCTGAGGGGGCAGAGAGATACCTGCTGAGACAACATGACCCTTTTTAACGTTACTCTAATATCTGGAGGGAGATCAGTCCACTCGTTTGTTTCTGTAACTGAAAAAGCAGTTTGAGTAACGTAAATTTTAGCGAGCAATGTTTTATCTCCGCCGTCTCCCCTCATTGATAATCCTGTTTGTCCGACTTCACTATGAGCTGTTAGAATAAATAGTTTAAACCTGCAGTATCTTATAAAGTAAACTAACAGAACATAAACAACTAAATCAAAGTTGTATTTTTCGATAATATGGTAATAGTGGTACGAGTTCGTGCTCGTTGTCCAGTGTTTTAAGAGCTGAGTTTTCTCTTCCATTCTCCAGTAAATGTGCGGCGGAGACGCGCTTTCTAGTTCACGCTAAGGGTAGAGTACGAGCAGGGAGGCAGGGAGGCATCTGATTGGTTCTCTACTACTGGGCACAGAGGCAGTGACTGGGAGACGTTTTTACAGGATTACAGCAGCTACAGATGACGGATCTTTTCCGGTCTTTTTTCAGTGCTCATAAGAAATGGATCGCTGTCGGGGTGTAAAGACCATTTCAACCAATATAACAAAAAGTGTATACTGGATAAATTATGGACCCCATCTTTAATGTTTGATTGAAAGACAACTTATAATGAAGCAAATGACATTCAGTAATGTAAATGGTAACATTTACTAGTCAGTATTATACATTTTATAAAAGGTGAAAAGGTATTAGCATGACATAGGCTACAGTATGCAAGGTTAAAAGTAATTCAGTTTTTTTATTAAAGCATGTGTATCAAAAGCATTCATCATATAAGTGGTATGTAACAATATATACATACTTCGCGAAAGTTTATCAGCGTTGAGATATTCCCACTGTCATCACTGACGTTGTTGCTGCCGTATTTATTCCTAGATGAAGTGTTAATGGAGCAGCTACAATGTCAGCATAGCCTGGCACTGATCAATCCAAACTCCATTCAGAAAACACGCATTTTAAAAGTTGTTTGCTTGTCGTCTTGCGGACAGACCCGACAAAGCATGAATTGGACTTTTTACTAATCAGCATCATTATGTAGTTATTTCGACAAACTTTTGATCCATTTAAAACAACGTCGCTGCCATATTTATGCCTAGATGATGTTATGTTGAGTGTTGATGGAGTAGCTACAATGTTAGCACAGCCTGGCATTGATCGATCGGAACTCCGTTGAGAAAACAAGCATTTTAAAAGTTGTTTGCTTGTTGTGTTACGTACAGACTTGACAAAGCATGAATTCGGTCTTTTTACAAATCAACATCATGATGTCGTTATTTTGGAATAACACAGTAATTAAATCACAGTTTGTTAAACAGTGTGTTTATTTTGGGTTCATACCGCAGTAGCGACGTGTGGCCTGCTAGTTACACATTCGCCACCGGGTGATGTTATGAACCAAGACACGACGGCGTTTGGTTTTCTGACATATCTGGAACTTCCACAACATGTACAAAGCAGCAACAGTGGTTATTTCTTCCATGGCTAATGGAGGAAATGGAGGAAAGCGAGGCGAAAATTTGCTTCGCGCTTGGTGTGAATGCACGGTAACACAACGTAACTTAAACGAACATAAACAATAGCACATGCACAACAACAGCACTATGTTATGTATACGCTCCCCAGAAAACGTAAAGACAGAACTGTTCTCCGCCTTTTCATTTTGAAAGAGCAACGGCCAATGAGGAAACTCCAACAATCGGCCGACCAATCCTGTAACTTCATCACTCAGTCAGTCAGTCAGTCAGTCACTCAGTGACAGACTTTTACGTTTGTGGGGCTGGCCCTCTGCGGTCCAGCCAAAAACACACAAAACAGCCGGACTCACTGTGGTAAAAGAGGAAGATGTTGAGATGTTGACCCAAGTGGGAACAGATCAGGAGCTAACTTCAAATTAACAAGCAGTCAGCAAGTATTTGCTTTAAGTCAACGACTAAACAGTACATAATAATAAAGTTTAGCCCTGTCAAGTTAACATGAAATAATGCGTTATTGTCATGTAACGCCACTAATTTCTTTAATGCATCAACGTAATTATTGTTAGGTTGCAGCTGGCTCAGTTTTAAAGCTAGAGTGAAGATACTGGTATCATATGACACTAAATAACCTGGTACCATGTCATACTAGCTTGTCGCAAAGGAGGCTAAATAACGCTCCAAACTTGTGCTAAATCTTGGCGAGGAAAAACTGGCATGGCCATTTTCAAAGGGGTCCCTTGACCTCTGACCCCAAGATATGTTAATGAAAATGGGTTCTATGGTTACCCACGAGTCTCCCTTTCACAGACCTGCCCACTTTATGATAATCACATGCAGTTTGGGGCAAGTCATAGTCAAGTCAGCACACTGACAGACTGACAGCTGTTGCCTGTTGGGCTTGAGTTTGAGTTTCTGGAGAATATTTGTCATTGTTTTGTGTTGTTAATTGAGTTCCAATAATTCATATATACATACATTTGCATAAAGCAAGTATATCCACTCCCATGTTGATAAGAGTATTAAATATTTGACGATTCCCCCTTATAGGTACATTGTGAACAGATAAAAAATGTGCATTTAATCAAGATTAACTATGGACAATCAAGGCGATTATTGCGATTAAATATTTTTATCGATTGTCAGCCCTAGTTAGAACATGTTGCTTTTAAGTTTGACCCACAACTATGGTGAACATTGGCTCACTGAAATAAATGGGTGATAACAGCCTTGTGAACCTATTAGTTTAGGTCTATTCAATATCCAGTAAGTTGGGTAATAGATGCTAGTCAACTAACTGTGAACTGATATATGTTGTAGTATTGGATTACATATCCTCTAATTTATGATTGTTTAAGATCAATAACTATGGGTCCATTACTTACAAATGTTTATGTTAATATCTTCTTTCATTCACAGATTCTGCTTCTAACACCACGCACAGCTACTAATATGACATATGGATGTGAATAATAATAAGTAAATGTGCTCTGAATATGGTAATTCATATGTTTGTTTTTTAAATCTGTTGTGTATGTTGTGAATTAATAACAAAACTTTTTGTTCCAGATTGCAACATTAATTCATGAATGGCATGGATTAATGGTGCGATCTGGAACAAAAAGTATGGTAGGATGATGCTCTACTACTTCACTTGAGTGAACATAAAAATGGTAATTAACGGTAAGGTAATCACGAAGTAATGAACCATAACAACACAGTATGATGCACCACTTTACCAGATGAGACACAAAAATAGTAACTAATATGTAACAAGACTTGATTAACAATTGCTTGTGTCATTTCACACCTGAGTTAAATATAAGTAAGATGTAAATAGACAGACAGATGTCAGCTAATGACATCTACTGTATGTTAATGAACAAGTGTCAATAGACACAGTATATTGTAGTTTTTAAGTTACTTATGATTTAATGTACTTATTGTGATCATTTATTGATCCCAATTTAAAGATCATGCTTTATTAAACATGACTTATAGATCATAATTATTACGTCTTATCATGATATACAGTTGTTCTCAATTCACCTACATGTACTTAGTATTAACTTGTTGTCTTGCTATTGATTAGCAGTTAGTTGTATTGTTTTGTATTTTAGGTTATTAATGGGATTTACAGTTTTCTTTTTCATAATACACTACAATGAAAAACTTGTTATATAACTAATTCTATTCAATTATTTAAATGTCAATATCACACTTAACGGTTCTGTTATGGTCTTGCTGTGCCAGAAGACTTATGATTTTTTTCCTTTTGTGATGATCTTTTGTTTATCCATGTAGCGTTTTATTAGTTCTGTTATTTGTGTTTTTGGTTCATTTGGATTTGGGTTTTCTGTTTTATTGTCTGCATTTAGTGTTTCCTGTTTTATTTGTTAATTCACCTGTTGTGTCTGGTCTAGTTATTTCATGTCATGGTCCTGGGTTTTTGTCATAGTTGTTTCCTGTTTTATTTTGAAATTCACTCCTCCTGTGTCTTGTCTGGTTTTACTTCCTACCTTTGTTTGTTTTCTAGCCTTTTTTGATTGTCTGCCCCGCCCTGATTTGTTCCACCTGTGTCTAATCACCCCTGTCTCATTAAGCCTGTGTGTTCCCCTGTTTCCTTGTCAGTTCGTCGTTGTTTTTTCATGTATGGTGTGTCATCTGTGAAGGAGTTCTTCTAATGTTAATTTTTGCATTTTCGAGTTTATTTCTGTTGGAGAGTTTTTGGAACCTGCATGCCGGACCAGCTGCTTTTTGTTTTCCAAGTGAGTTCATTAAAAATCATTTAACTCTGCCTGCTGCCGTCTCCTCCGCCCTTCTCTGCATTTGGGTCCTAACTTAAAACTTCAAAACCTGAGAGGTACAGTGTGTAGGATTTGGCGACATCTATTGGTGTGGTTGCAGATTGCAAACAACTGAATAACCCTGCGCTCACTCCTCCAAGACTGCGGTAACATGAGGCGTCAAGTGCAAAACCATGGTAACGCCGTTCACCTCGCTCTGAGGCAATCCTTACCATAATAACATTACTTAAGGAGCAAGAGAAGTTAGACAAGCATGTCGGAGAACTACGGTGGCCTTCAGGTAACGTAAAGACATGAAAGGCTCTCTCTAGAGCCAGTGTTTGGTTTGTCCGTTCTGGGCTACTGTGGAAACATGGCGGACTCCGTGAAGAGGACCCGCTCCCTAGATATGAAGGGCTCATTCTTAGCTAACGAAAACAAGATTCTTATTATAACACTAATGAAAACATAGTTATGAATATTATATTTAATTTCTGCTAATAGATCCTACGAAATGTTACACACTGTTCCTTTAAAGTAATTTGTTTAAAGAAGTAGTTTGACATTTTGGCAAACGCAATTACTCGCTTTCTTGCCGAGAATGAGACGAAAAGATCAATACCCTTCGTGTCTGTCTGTTGATTCTGAAGCTACAGCTAGCTGTTAGCTTAGCTTAGCATTAAGACTGGAAACGCGGGGGAAACAGCTAGCCTGTAGGTAACAAACAACAACAACAAAGGTAACAAAATCTTCCTACCAGCACCTGTAATGCTCACTCATTAACATGTTGTATCTTGTTTGTTTAATCTGTACAAAAACAAAGAATAAAAATTACAGTGGAGCACATGGATAAGGGCAGTGAAGTTTATTGAAGACTAACGTTTCGACGCCACCTGCGTCTTCATCAGAGTCAAACAGATCGAGACTCACATCCATTTAAATAGCCTCCCCTAATTGGAAACTGATTCAGCATAGGCTGGGAAAAAATGCGGAGGGGACAATAGGCAGGTAAACAATCAAATGTCATATAATAATACAAAGAGAGAAATAGAAGTAAATATATAAATAGCATTTTCAGTAACTCCATACTGTACATGTACATAATATCAAAAATAATTGTAATAATAGTGATAAATAATAACAAAGATAAATACGTCCCTCATCCAAATATCAAAAAAGGTCTTAAATATCTAAAATGCCAGTGAGCTACAGTCAGATTAACAATACATAAATGAGGGGATAAAATATGTCCCTAATATAAATGATTATATCATCTCATATTGAAAACAATAGTAAATAGCCTGTGTTGAGCAATGTGGTTAAGTAGCGAGTAGGGCTTGGTTCAGGCTATAAAAAACAGGCAGGCTTAGTTCTTCATTAAGTCCTGATGGTTCAACAGTGTTAAGTTCACTGATCCAGAAAGCTTCTCTAGGTAGCAATCTATTGATAATAACTGGGGTGGTGTAATACGTTCTATACCCCAGAATTTGAGAGTCACAGGAGAGCCATGATTACATTGAATATAATGACGTGCAACTGCATAGTCCAGATTTTTTGTGCGGATAGCAGTGTTATGTTCCGCTTTTTTTTGTTTAAGCGGTGTTTAGTTTGACCTACATAGACTTGCCCAAAAGGTCATTTGTATATGACATGGGTAGAATTGCAATTGATGAAGGATCTGATGTTGTATTTTTTACCCATACGGGGGTGGGAAAAATATTAAGTGTCGCTTGGATTGGAGCAGTGGACACAATTCCCACATCTATAAAAGCCTAGAGGTGGGTTAGGTAACCACGTGGGTCGAGGGGAGGAGGGTTTAAGCATGCTGATCCGTGTGATCCAGTGTGCTTTGGAACTGCCTTCTGAAGTCTCTCCTTTATAAGATTGCGCTACTCTCTGAGCACCGGACAGGCCTACTATTCCTTGAGAGACGGCTGAAGCGCGTTTAACCTTCCTTCTTCATTCAACACAACTTGGGTAACTGGGCTGGCTCTGTGTTCTTCGCTGCTCACCGATTTCTACACAAGTAAATCATGAATTTGAAACCAATAACGCCAGCACCACGGTGCGCTCGGAGACTGTATCATATACAAATGAGCAAGGTGCTTGTATTATACTATCACACTATCGGTGATCAATATATCTGGACAGCATCTTAACCAAGCAGAAACAGATGTACTTAATAAAGGCCTTTCTTATTCCTCTACAAATACGGTGGATCCTTTTAAATTAAGAATGGACTGTTTCAAGTTCATCAGATCCATACATCTGAAACACTTTTTCTCTCCCAGATCTAATGTCCTTACTAATGGAAATATATTGAACAGAAACACGGTAACTGTAAGTAGGCAAGAATGTAACAGAGTAGCTACACCGTTTAAAAAGAAATCTAAGTTTTTACCTTCCTCTAACCTTAAAGGTCACCTATTATGCAAAATGCACTTTTCAATGTCTTATAAACATCAATATCTGTCCCCAGTGTGTCTAGAGACCACCGAAGTATCATAAAAGACCATCCTCTCTCTTTTTCTCCTGCTCCATCTCTCGGAAAATGTGTCAGAAGTGGCGCTGTTCGTAATTCCTGCCACTCCTGACGTCAAAAGGGCCATTCGAGCCATATATGGCTTTCCGCTTTCTACACAACAGCTCCCTCCCTGCTTACCCTGCTAGGTGAGCCCGCCCTCCTCGCTGCTCGCTGTATTTCTCGCTGCCATGTTTTCCTCGGTATAATCACAGACCTGCTAACAGGACAAGCAAAGCATGCTACTACTTCAGTTATTCTGCAAGAACCAGCAGAAAGGTCTTCACGTCCTCCCATCATCTGAGGACGTGAAGACCCAGTGGATACACTTTATCTTTTAGCTGTTTTAGGTGATTTTTGACTGAAATGTCCTCACAGCAACAGTAAAACACACGGGTCAGTAGGCTACAGGATTCACTGCAAACTGAAGCTCAGGATGGATCCATACCGGCTGTTTGGGACCCAACTTCAAACCTGGAAGCTGTAAGTTGGTCACGTTTATGTTGTTTTAGCTTCTGTTTATTTAGCAGACTGTTTGCCTGTTAGCGTTAGCATGTTGCGCGGCTAACGCCGCTAGCTTTAAGTGGCTCCACCGGGACTTTGTTTACATGCAAACCTTCTGCTCTGATGTGTCTGTCTGCGTTACAGATATGTTGAGAGTGTGTAGATTTACTCCACAGACTGTCCTGAAGGAGCTCATGTGAAAAACAAACAGTCAAACTGTACGAATTTGTGACGGATTACCGGAGTTATAGTGGGCGAACGAGCAGGGAGAGAGAGAGAGATGCCGTGAGCTCAGAGCAGATAGCTGTTGATCAGAGGAGTCTCTGTAACGTTACTTCCCTCTTAGAGCTATTAAAAGACATTACAACGTGAATACTGGCAGCTTCTTTGTTGTCTTGGGCTAAATAATATATAAAGGTTTACTAAAGTCTAAGCTTCTAGGTCTAGCTTTTGATACAGACAACACAAGTTACACTCCAAGTCAAAAGTTCTGTGTAATCCATTTCTTCCTCCATACTTGATAAAAAATGATTTATCATTTTACACTGTTTGTAGCTGTTGCCATAACTACACATGTTAGAAGATGATGTTACTGTTATACACCTTGATGTTATTACATGACAGTATATTCTAACACTGAATCTGTCATGTTTTACAGGTCATCTGAGTGACCTGATCCACATGGAGATGCAGCAGGATGAACTATTACCAGCTGACACAACTTCACTCTACAAGAAACCCTTTACTCTGAAGGAGGAAATGATGTGGACAGTTTACATACAAGTCATGGCTTTGCTGCTTTTGGAATTATGTGTACCCAATTTATAATTAGGGCCCGAGCACTGACCGCAGGTCTGCGAAGGCCCTATTGTAATTGGTCCGTTTATTATTATTATTAGGGCCCGAGCACTGACCGCAGGTCTGCGAGGCCCTATTGTAATTGGTCCGTTTATTATTATTATTATTAGGGCCCGAGCACCGACGAAGTCGGGTCCGAGGACCCTATTGAAACTGTAAGGATTATTCTTTTTCTTTTTCTCTCAAATGAATCGCCTTTTTGAGGCCTTTGCCATGCTCAAAAAGTTGTTAAACTTGGCACACATATCAGAGGCGGTGAAAAATTTAATATTTTAAGAGACTCGGGCTCGGCTGTTGCAAAATGGCTCGCTAGCGCCCCCTAGAAAAATGAAAAAACTGATATCCGTTCTCCGATTTCACCTACAAGTATGAAATTTGGCAGACAGATGTATCATGTGGAGACGCACAAAAAAGCCTCTTGGAGGTATGCCCAAAATTCAACAGGAAGTCAGCCATATTGGATTTAATATGCGATTTTCGCCCATTTTTGCGTTTTATAGGGCGTGTACTTTAACGAACTCCTCCTGCAGATTACATCAGATCGACTTGAAATTTGGTCAGGACCATCTTAAGACCTTAAAGATGAAAAGTTATTCAAATTGTGAGTTTTCACTGAACGATCTGACCGTGGCGTGGCGGCGAAAAAGCGCCTTTCGCCAAAAAACAGGAAGTTGTTGTAACTTTGGCATACATTTTCCAATCTGCTCTAAATTTCTCATGTGTGATAAGGGTCCTGGTCTGATGACATCCACATGCAAATTTTGGCTTGCAGTCATAGCGCCACCTATTGGTAACAGGAAATCTCATGTTGTACACGTTGATGTCCTCTGCCTCAGAAATTAATCACATCTATCTCAAACTAGGTGAGAAAAGCCTTAAGACCTTGATGATGCTTCCTTTCGAAAACTGTGAGTTTTCATCGAATGGCGGCGCCGTGGTGGTATGGCGAATTTCGATGAGACGCCATGAACAAACAAACCGCTGTAACTCGACTCCAGATGGTCAGATCTTATCAAAATTAATAATATTTGATGAGCGTCCTGGCCTGAAGACATCTACAGTCTAATTTTCAATCATACTCATAGCGCCACCTGTTGGCAACAGGACATAACTGTCGTAATATTTTGGTGTACTACTCTTATCAGGTTAACCAGATCCACCTCAAATTTGTTCACAACAATGGTAAGACCTTCATGCTGCCAGACAGCGAAGGTTTTGAATTTTCGTGAAATGCCGTTGCCGTGGCAACGTATTGTTCGCCATCAATAAGGAAGTTGTTTTTGAGGTGCTAGGATTGCTTTAAAACAAACGAAACTTGGCACACTCATTAACGGTGCTAAAATATGTTAATAGATATGGTTTTTGTGCTTGTGTGTGGCAAGGGGGCTCAATAGCGCCCCCTACAAAACTTCAACAAAGCAGCCCTCGCGGTACGTTTGACCTAGATGTTTGAGATTTGGTAGGCACATGTATCATCCGTAGACTTAAAAAAAAGTCTCTTGGTGCCATGCTCTAAACCCAACAGGAAGTCGGCCATCTTGATTTTTGTTTGAATTCTTCGTATATTTTTGGCCATTTCCAGGCTTTGTACTTTAACGAACTCCTCCTACAGACTTAACCCGATCAACTTCAGATTTGGTCAGTACAATCTGAAGACCTTTGTGATGAAAAGTTATTCAAATGGTTAGTTTTCACTGAACGACCTGACCGTGGCGTGGCGGCCATTTTGGGCCATTCGCCATGAAACAGGAAGTTGTTGTAACAAATCTGTACATAATCCGATCTGCCCCAAATTTCTCAGGCATGATGAGGGTCCAGTCCTGAAGACATATACATGTCCATATTGACTCATGGCCACACCCCAATACGTTAGCCACGCCCCCTTTCATAACTCATGAACCGTTTGTCGTAGAATCTCGTGGGTGGTATCATATCACTCAGCAGAGAGTTCATGTTTCATTGGTGAAGGTTCTCCCAGCCCCCTACACATAAGCCCCGCCCCCTTGACTAACTAATGAAGCGTTTGTCGTAGACTCTTGTGAGAGGTGTCATATCACTCAGCAGACAGTGCCTGTTAAGTTGTTGAAGGTGATCCCCGCCCCCTACACATTAGCCCCACCCTCTTTCATAACTCCGTTTGTTATAGAGTCTTGTGGCAGACGTCGTTGAGCTCGTTGGAGTTCCGGTTTCCTTGTGCCCGGCCGCGTCAGTCGGCGTCCCGCCAGTACCCCCGACGCGCGGAGAGGTGCTCGGGCCCGTTCATCGCTGCTTGCAGCTTTAATTAGGGCCCGAGCACGAAAGTGCCAGGACCCAACGGTGTCCTGGCACGAAGTGCGAGGAAACCTATTGTTTTTGCTCGGGTTATTATTATTATTATTATTTTTCTGCTGGAATATCGCGTTTTTGAGGCCTTTAGGATGCACGAAAACTCATGAAAAGTTGTATATGCATCAGAACTGGTGGGAAATTCAAAGTTCTGTACTGATAGGGCTCGGGTGTCGCCAGCGGGCTCTCTAGCGCCCCCTAATGCAGGCAGGTTTTCGGAACAAGTTACTTCGATCTTCACGAAATTCGAGTATGTCATTGCTCACATCTTGAAGTCCGTCTTAAATATTTATGAGATTTTTTCGGCCAACAGGAAGTCAGCCATCTTGGATTTCCTGCGTGATTTTAAAATTTACGAACACATGTTTGAGGACTTTAGGATGCACGAAAACTAGTGAAACTTTACAAGCATATGTACACTAGTACTTACTTTGATTTGGTGGTGTAATTGGGCTTGGGCGTGGCATGTTGGCTCTCTAGCGCCCCCTTATGTCTTTTAACCTTTACGCATACCTTGGTGTACTCGAAAACTCATGAAAGTTGGCAAAAAGATGGACACTTGTGAACTTTACGTGAATGTACAGCCATTGGGTTCAACGCGTTAAGCGGGCTCCATAGCGCCCCCTACCGCGTAGAAGGCCATAGTTTGAACATAGTTGATCCTATATTCATGAAATTTGGTAGGCACATCCCGCTCATTATTTCAGACATATTCCTCATTGGGTTTCATTAGCCCCGCCCACCCGGAAGTCGGCCATCTTGAATTTTGTGCGTTTTTCATGCATTTCATGCATACTTTTACGAACTCGTCCTAGACGCTTCATCGGATTCGCGTCAAATTTGGGTGGTATAACCCTCAAACTAATGTGACAAAAACTTGTTTAGGAATTTTTGATCGCTCGAACGGTGATGTCATAGATCATGTGAGAAGACGCCATTTTGTCATTTTATAGGTGTGAAACTTTACGATACTCCTCCTAGAGGATTCAAGAGATCCATCTCAAAGTCGGGCAGCAGAATCTCAACACCTCCACGACGCTAAATTGCGAAGCTTTTGTGTTTTTACGAAACGGCGTTGTTTTGGCGGCGCGGCGAATTTCGATGTTTCGACATGACACAGGAGGCTGATTTAACTTGACTTTACATCGTCCGATCTGCCCCAAATTTCACAAGCTGGATAAGAGTCCAGGCCTGAAGACATATATGTAACTTTATGAGTGATAGTCATAGCGCCCCCTACAGGAAACAGGAAAATGTTGTAACTTGACTTTACGTAGTCTGATCTGCCCCAAATTTCACAAGCTGGATAATAGTTCAGGCCTGAAGACATATATGTGTCATAATGAGTGATAGTCATAGCGCCACCTACAGGAAACAGGAAATTGTTGTAAATTGACTATGCATTGTCCAATCTTCCCCAAATTTGACATGTTTTATAAGAGTCCCAGTCTGAAGACATATTTGTGCCATTATGAGTGATAGTCATAGCGCCCCCTACAGGAAACAGGAAAATGTTGTAAATTGACTATACATGGTTCAATCAGCCCCAAACGTGACATGTTTTATAAGAGTCCCAGCCTGAAGACATATACGTGCCCTTATTGAGTTATGGTGATTGTGCCACCTACTGGCAATAGCATATGGTTGTATACTGCCACCCACCCTCATAGAAGTGCCTTTAAAGGATGCCCCATAGGTTCTCAACAGGTCATTTACGGCAACGCGCGCCACACGCAGAAAATACCCTCAAACTGTTACGTGCAGTGTCCGACTTTCATGAAGTGCACGACAGCGTGTTCCCCGACGTCCGCAAGGGGCGAGGGCCCGCTCATCGCTGCTTGCAGCTTTAATTATTATTATTATTATTATTCTTATTATTTTTAGGACAAAGTAATCGCAGTTTTGAGGGGCTAAACGTGCTCGGAAAATGAAAAAATTTTGCACGTGTATCAGGACTGGTGAAAAATTTGATATTTTCTGGGTCTCTTGCTGGGATGTGACAAAATGGCTCGATAGCGCCCCCTACAAAATTGCTAACATTGAGCCCCTCGTTGTGGTTTCACCTAGAAGTATGAAATTTGACAGGTATATGCAACATGTTGAGACGTACAAAAAAGCCTCTTGGAGGTATACCATAAACCCAACAGGAAGTCAGCCATATTGAATTGAATGTGTTATTTTAGGGTATTTTTTGCCATTTCCAGGCACTATACTTTAACGAACTAGTCCTAGAGTTTTAACCCGATCGACTTCAAATTTGGTCAGTACAGTCTCAAGACCTTTGTGATGAAAAGTTGTTCGAATCTTTCATTTTCATCGAACTATGTTGCCGTGGCGTGGCGGCAAAAAAGCGCCTTTCGCCAAAAAACAGGAAGTTGCTGTAACTTTGTCGTACATTAACCAATCTGCTCCAAATCTCTCATGCCTGATAAAGGTCCGTCCCTGATGACATCCACATGCAAATTTTGGCTCGCAGTCATAGCGCCACCTACTGGCAACAGGAAATGTCATGTTTTGCATGCTGATGTACTCTGCCTCACAAACTAATCAGATCCACCTCAAATTAGGTCAGGAAAGCCTTAAGACCTTGATGATGCTTCCTTGTGAAAATTGTGAGGTTTCGTTGAATGGCGGCGCCGTGGCGGCATGGCGAATTTCGATGACTCGCCATTACAAAACAAACCTCTGTAACTCGACTCCTGATGGTCAGATCTTTTCCAAATTTCTGACGTTTGATGAGCGTCCCGACCTGAAGACATCTACAGGCACATTTTGAATCATACTCATAGCGCCACCTATTGGCAACAGGAAGTTACAGTCGCTCTATTTTGGCGTGCTACTCTTAGCAGGTTAACCAGATCAACTTCAAATTTGGTCAGCGTGGTGTTAAGAAGTTCCTGATGCCAGCCTGCAAAGCTTTTTAGCTTTCGTTGAGCGTACTTGCTGTGGCGACGCATCATTCGCCATGAAACAGGAAGTTGTTTTTCAAGGGCTAGATATGCTTGTAAATGAACGAAACTCGGCACACTCATTAACGGTGCTAAAATGTGTTAACGGATATGGTTTTTGTGCTTTGGTGTGGCAAGGGGGCTCGATAGCGCCCCCTACAAAATTTCAACGAAGCAGCCCTCGCAGTACGTTTCACCTAGATGTTCGAGATTTGGTAGGCACATGTATCACCCGTAGACTTAACAAAAAGTCTCTTGGTGCCATGCTCTAAACCCAACAGGAAGTCGGCCATCTTGATTTTTGTGTGAATTTTTCGTATATTTTTGGCCATTTCCAGGCTTTGTACTTTAACGAACTAGTCCTAGAGACTTAACCCGATCAACTTCAGATTTGGTCAGTACAATCTAAAGATCTTTGTGATGAAAAGTTGTTCAAATCGTGAGGTTTTTTGAAACGGCGTTGACGTGGCGTGGCGGAGAATTTGCATGACTCGCCATTGAAAAACAAAATGTTGTAACTCGACTGTACTTGGTCCAATCTGCCCCAAACTTGATCTACTTCATAAGAGTTCAGGCCTGAAAACATCTACATGTTAATATTGACTCCTATTCATAGCGCCACCTACTGGCAACAGGAAGTCAGCGTTATGTGACAAACATTATCCGATTCACATGAAATTTACAATGTGTGGTCTACACTTGATAATGAGCAACATAATGCCTGTTTAGCGTGTGTTCTCTAGCGCCACATAGCGGACACAGGAGGTGGTGAAAAAATTGAAATGCGTCATTTCCTGTGCCGCTCAATCTACGCAGGAAATAACGTCTAACTTGTGCGTGCAGTGTCCGATGGTCACTGAAATGTAGGGCTGCGTCGACCGGCGTCCCGCCAGTACCCCCGACGTGCGGGAAGGTGCGAGGGCCCGTTCATCGCTGCTTGCAGCTTTAATTAGGGCCCGAGCACCGACGAAGTCGGGTCCGAGGACCCTATTGAAACTGAAAGGATTATTATTATTATTATTATTATTATTATTCTTAAAATGAATCGCGTTTTTGAGGCCTTTGCCATGCTGGAAAAGTTGTTAAACTTTGCACACCTATCAGACGCGGTGAAAAATTTGATATTTTAAGGGTCTCGGTCTCGGGTGTTGCAAAATGACTCGCTAGCGCCTCCTAGAAAATTGGCAGACTTGAGCCCCTCGCTCCGGTTTCACCTACAAGTATGAAATTTGGCACACAGATGTAACATGTTGAGACGCACAAAAAAGCCTCTTGGAGGTATGGCCAAAACTCAACAGGAAGTCAGCCATATTGGATTTTATATGCGATTTTGCCCATTTTTTGCGTTTTATAGGCCGTGTACTTTAACGAACTCCTCCTCCAGATTTCATCAGATCGACTTGAAATTTGGTCAGGACCATCTTAAGACCTTAAGGATGAAAAGTTATTCAATTGGTGAGTTTTCATTGAACAATCTGACCGTGGCGTGGCGGCGAAAAAGCGCCTTTCGCCAAAAAACAGGAAGTTGCTGTAACTTTGGCATACCTTTTCCAATCTGCTCTAAATGTCACATGTATGATAAGGGTCCTGGCCTGATGACATCCACATGCAAATTTTGACTCTCAGTCATAGCGCCACCTAGTGGTAACAGGAAATGTCATGTTGTACACGTTGATGTACATCTCCTCAGAAATTAATCACATCTTTACCAAATTAGGTGAGAAAAGCCTTAAGACCTTGATGATGCTTCCTTTCGAAAATTGTGAGTTTTCATCAAATGGCGGCACCGTGGTGATATGGCGAATTTCGATGAGTCGCCATGAAAAAACAAACCGCTGTAACTCAACTCCAGATGGTCAGATCTTATCCAAATTAATAACATTTGATGATCGTCCCGGCTTGAAGACATCTACAGTCTAATTTTCAATCATACTCATAGCGCCACCTAGTGGCAACAGGAAGTTACTGTCGCCATATTTTGGTGTACTACTGTTAGCAGGTTAACCAGATCCACCTCAAATTTGGTCACAACAATGGTAAGACCTTCATGATGCCAGACAGCGAAGGTTTTGTATTTTCGTGAAATGCCGTTGCCGTGGCGACGTATTGTTCGCCATGAAACAGGAAGTTGCTTTTGAGGTGCTAGGATTGCTTAAAAACAAACGAAACTTGGCACACTCATTAACGGCACTAAAATATGTTAACAGATATGGTTTTGGTGCTTGTGTGTGGCAAGGGGGCTCAATAGCGCCCCCTACAAAATTTCAACAAAGCAGCCCTCGCGGTACGTTTGACCTAGATGTTCGAGATTTGGTAGGCACATGTATCACCCGTAGACTTAAAAAAAAGTCTCTTGGTGCCATGCTCTAAACCCAACAGGAAGTCGGTCATCTTGATTTTTGTGTGAATTTTTCGTATATTTTTGGCTATTTCCAGGCTTTGTACTTTAACGAACTGCTCCTAGAGACTTAACCCGATCAACTTCAGATTTGGTCAGTACAATCTGAAGACCTTTGTGATGAAAAGTTATTCAAATCGTGAGGTTTTTTGAAACGACGTTGACGTGGCGTGGCGGAGAATTTGCATGACTCGCCATTGAAAGACAAAATGTTGTAACTCGACTGTACTTTTTCCAATCTGCCCCAAACTTGAAATACCACATAGTAGTCCAGATCTGAGGACATCTACATGGCAATATTGACTCATAGTCATAGCGCCACCTACTGGCAACAGGAAGTCAGCGTTACGTGACAAACATCATCCGATTCACATGAAATTTACCATGTGTGATCTACGTCATTGTGCTCGTCAGAGTTCCGGTTTCATTGTGCCTAGCCGCGTCGGTTGGCGTCCCGCGCGTACCCCAGACGCGCGGAGAGGTGCTCGGGCCCGTTCATCGCTGCTTGCAGCTTTAATTAGGGCCCGAGCACCGACGAAGTCGGGTCCGAGGACCCTATTGAAACTGAAGGGATTATTATTTTTCTTTTTCTCCTCCCAAATGAATCGCCTTTTTGAGGACCTTAACATGCTGGAAAAGTTGTTAAATTTGGCACATTTGTCAGACGCGGTGAAAAATTTGATATTTTATGGGTCTCAGATTCGGGTTTTGCAAAATGGCTCTCTAGCGCCCCCTAGAAAATTGAAAAAGTTGATATCCGTTCTCCGGTTTTACCTACAAGTATGAAATTTGGCAGACAGATGTAGCATGTGGAGACGCACAAAAAAGCCTCTGGGAGGTATGCCCAAAATTCAACAGGAGGTCAGCCATTTTGAATATAATATGCGATTTTCGCCCATTTTTGGCGTTTTATAGGTCGCGTACTTTAACGAACTCCTCCTACAATTTTTTTCAGAGCGACTTGAAATTTGGTCAGGACCATCTTAAGACCTTAAGGATGAAAAGTTATTCAAATGGTGAGTTTTCACTGAACGACCTGACCGTGGCGTGGCGGCGAAAAAGCGCCTTTCGCCAAAAAACAGGAAGTTGTTGTAACTTTGGCATACATTTTCCAATCTGCTCTAAATTTCTCATGTGTGATAAGGGTCCTGGCCTGATGACATCCACATGCAAATTTTGGCTTGCAGTCATAGCGCCACCTATTGGTAACAGGAAATCTCATGTTGTACACGTTGATGTCCTCTGCCTCAGAAATTAATCACATCTATCTCAAACTAGGTGAGAAAAGCCTTAAGACCTTGATGATGCTTCCTTTCGAAAACTGTGAGTTTTCATCGAATGGCGGCGCCGTGGTGGTATGGCGAATTTCGATGAGACGCCATGAACAAACAAACCGCTGTAACTCGACTCCAGATGGTCAGATCTTATCAAAATTAATAACATTTGATGAGCGTCCTGGCCTGAAGACATCTACAGTCTAATTTTCAATCATACTCATAGCGCCACCTGTTGGCAACAGGACATAACTGTCGTGATATTTTGGTGTACTACTCTTAGCAGGTTAACCAGATCCACCTCAAATTTGTTCACAACAATGGTAAGACCTTCATGATGCCAGCCAGCGAAGGTTTTGAATTTTCGTGAAATGCCGTTGCCGTGGCAACGTATTGTTCGCCATCAAAAAGGAAGTTGTTTTTGAGGTGCTAGGATTGCTTTAAAACAAACGAAACTTGGCACACTCATTAACGGTGCTAAAATATGTTAATAGATATGGTTTTTGTGCTTGTGTGTGGCAAGGGGGCTCAATAGCGCCCCCTACAAAACTTCAACAAAGCAGCCCTCGCGGTACGTTTGACCTAGATGTTTGAGATTTGGTAGGCACATGTATCATCCGTAGACTTAAAAAAAAGTCTCTTGGTGCCATGCTCTAAACCCAACAGGAAGTCGGCCATCTTGATTTTTGTTTGAATTCTTCGTATATTTTTGGCCATTTCCAGGCTTTGTACTTTAACGACCTCCTCCTACAGACTTAACCCGATCAACTTCAGATTTGGTCAGTACAATCTGAAGACCTTTGTGATGAAAAGTTATTCAAATGGTGAGTTTTCACTGAACGACCTGACCGTGGCGTGGCGGCCATTTTGGGCCATTCGCCATGAAACAGGAAGTTGTTGTAACAAATCTGTACATAATCCGATCTGCCCCAAATTTCTCAGGCATGATGAGGGTCCAGTCCTGAAGACATATACATGTCCATATTGACTCATGGCCACGCCCCAATACGTTAGCCACGCCCCCTTTCATAACTCATGAACCGTTTGTCGTAGAATCTCGTGGGTGGTATCATATCACTCAGCAGAGAGTTCATGTTTCATTGGTGAAGGTTCTCCCCGCCCCCTACACACAAGCCCCGCCCCCTTGACTAACTAATGAAGCGTTTGTCGTAGACTCTTGTGAGAGGTGTCATACCACTCAGCAGAGAGTGCCTGATAAGTTGGTGAAGGTGATCCCTGCCCCCTACACATTAGCACCGCCCCCTTTCATAACACCGTTTGTCGTAGAGTCTTGTGGCAGACGTCGTTGCTCTCGTCAGAGTTCCGGTTTCATTGTGCCCGGCCGCGTCAGTCGGCGTCCCGCCAGTACCCCCGCCGCGCGGAGAGGTGCTCGGGCCCGTTCATCGCTGCTTGCAGCTTTAATTCGGGCCCGAGCACCGACGAAGTCGGGTCCGAGGACCCTATTGAAACTGTAAGGATTATTCTTTTTCTTTTTCTCTCAAATGAATCGCCTTTTTGAGGCCTTTGCCATGCTCAAAAAGTTGTTAAACTTGGCACACATATCAGAGGCGGTGAAAAATTTAATATTTTAAGAGACTCGGGCTCGGCTGTTGCAAAATGGCTCGCTAGCGCCCCCTAGAAAAATGAAAAAACTGATATCCGTTCTCCGATTTCACCTACAAGTATGAAATTTGGCAGACAGATGTATCATGTGGAGACGCACAAAAAAGCCTCTTGGAGGTATGCCCAAAATTCAACAGGAAGTCAGCCATATTGGATTTAATATGCGATTTTCGCCCATTTTTGCGTTTTATAGGGCGTGTACTTTAACGAACTCCTCCTGCAGATTACATCAGATCGACTTGAAATTTGGTCAGGACCATCTTAAGACCTTAAAGATGAAAAGTTATTCAAATTGTGAGTTTTCACTGAACGATCTGACCGTGGCGTGGCGGCGAAAAAGCGCCTTTCGCCAAAAAACAGGAAGTTGTTGTAACTTTGGCATACATTTTCCAATCTGCTCTAAATTTCTCATGTGTGATAAGGGTCCTGGCCTGATGACATCCACATGCAAATTTTGGCTTTTAGTCATAGCGCCACCTATTGGTAACAGGAAATCTCATGTTGTACACGTTGATGTCCTCTGCCTCAGAAATTAATCACATCTATCTCAAACTAGGTGAGAAAAGCCTTAAGACCTTGATGATGCTTCCTTTCGAAAACTGTGAGTTTTCATCGAATGGCGGCGCCGTGGTGGTATGGCGAATTTCGATGAGACGCCATGAACAAACAAACCGCTGTAACTCGACTCCAGATGGTCAGATCTTATCAAAATTAATAACATTTGATGAGCGTCCTGGCCTGAAGACATCTACAGTCTAATTTTCAATCATACTCATAGCGCCACCTGTTGGCAACAGGACATAACTGTCGTGATATTTTGGTGTACTACTCTTATCAGGTTAACCAGATCCACCTCAAATTTGTTCACAACAATGGTAAGACCTTCATGATGCCAGACAGCGAAGGTTTTGAATTTTCGTGAAATGCCGTTGCCGTGGCAACGTATTGTTCGCCATCAATAAGGAAGTTGTTTTTGAGGTGCTAGGATTGCTTTAAAACAAACGAAACTTGGCACACTCATTAACGGTGCTAAAATATGTTAATAGATATGGTTTTTGTGCTTGTGTGTGGCAAGGGGGCTCAATAGCGCCCCCTACAAAACTTCAACAAAGCAGCCCTCGCGGTACGTTTGACCTAGATGTTTGAGATTTGGTAGGCACATGTATCATCCGTAGACTTAAAAAAAAGTCTCTTGGTGCCATGCTCTAAACCCAACAGGAAGTCGGCCATCTTGATTTTTGTTTGAATTCTTCGTATATTTTTGGCCATTTCCAGGCTTTGTACTTTAACGAACTCCTCCTACAGACTTAACCCGATCAACTTCAGATTTGGTCAGTACAATCTGAAGACCTTTGTGATGAAAAGTTATTCAAATGGTGAGTTTTCACTGAACGACCTGACCGTGGCGTGGCGGCCATTTTGGGCCATTCGCCATGAAACAGGAAGTTGTTGTAACAAATCTGTACATAATCTGATCTGCCCCAAATTTCTCAGGCATGATGAGGGTCCAGTCCTGAAGACATATACATGTCCATATTGACTCATGGCCACGCCCCAATACGTTAGCCACGCCCCCTTTCATAACTCATGAACCGTTTGTCGTAGAATCTCGTGGGTGGTATCATATCACTCAGCAGAGAGTTCATGTTTCATTGGTGAAGGTTCTCCCAGCCCCCTACACATAAGCCCCGCCCCCTTGACTAACTAATGAAGCGTTTGTCGTAGACTCTTGTGAGAGGTGTCATATCACTCAGCAGACAGTGCCTGTTAAGTTGTTGAAGGTGATCCCCGCCCCCTACACATTAGCCCCACCCTCTTTCATAACTCCGTTTGTTATAGAGTCTTGTGGCAGACGTCGTTGAGCTCGTTGGAGTTCCGGTTTCCTTGTGCCCGGCCGCGTCAGTCGGCGTCCCGCCAGTACCCCCGACGCGCGGAGAGGTGCTCGGGCCCGTTCATCGCTGCTTGCAGCTTTAATTATTAGGGCCCGAGCACGAAAGTGCCAGGACCCAACGGTGTCCTGGCACGAAGTGCGAGGAAACCTATTGTTTTTGCTCGGGTTATTATTATTATTATTATTTTTCTGCTGGAATATCGAGTTTTTGAGGCCTTTAGGATGCACGAAAACTCATGAAAAGTTGTATATGCATCAGAACTGGTGGGAAATTCAAAGTTCTGTACTGATAGGGCTCGGTTGTCGCCAGCGGGCTCTCTAGCGCCCCCTAATGCAGGCAGGTTTTCGGAAAAAGTTACTTCGATCTTCACGAAATTCGAGTATGTCATTGCTCACATCTTGAAGTCCGTCTTAAATATTTATGAGATTTTTTCGGCCAACAGGAAGTCAGCCATCTTGGATTTCCTGCGTGATTTTAAAATTTACGAACACATGTTTGAGGACTTTAGGATGCACGAAAACTAGTGAAACTTTACAAGCATATGTACACTAGTACTTACTTTGATTTGGTGGTGTAATTGGGCTTGGGCGTGGCATGTTGGCTCTCTAGCGCCCCCTTATGTCTTTTAACCTTTACGCATACCTTGTTGTACTCGAAAACTCATGAAATTTGGCAAAAACATGGACACCTGTGAACTGTACGTGAATGTACAGCCATTGGGTTCAGCGCGTTAAGCGGGCTCCATAGCGCCCCCTACCGCGTGGAAGGCCATAGTTTCCACATAGTTGATCCTATGTTCATGAAATTTGGTAGGAACATCCCGCTCATTATTTCAGACATATTCCTCATTGGGTTTCATTAGCCCCGCCCACCCGGAAGTCGGCCATCTTGAATTTTGTGCGTTTTTCATGCATTTTACGCATACTTTGACGAACTCCTCCTGGAGGCTTCATCGGATTCGCGTCAAATTTGGATGGTATAACCCTCAAACTAATGTGACAAAAAGTTGTTTAGGAATTTTTGATCGCTCGAACGGTGATGTCATAGGTCATGTGAGAAGACGCCATTTTGTCATTTTATAGGTGTTAAACTTTACGATACTCCTCCTAGAGGATTCAAGAGATCCATCTCAAAGTCGGGCAGCAGAATCTCAACACTTCCACGATGATAAATTTTGAAGCTTTTGTGTTTTTACGAAACGGCGTTGTTGTAGCGGCGCGGCGAATTTCGATGTTTCGATATGACACAGGACGCTGTTTTAACTTGACTTTATATAGTCAGATCTGCCCCAAATTTCACAAGCTGGATAATAGTCCAGGCCTGAAGACATATCTGTGTAATTATGAGTGATAGTCATAGCGCCCCCTACAGGAAACAGGAAGTTGTTTTAAATTGACTAAAATTTGTTCAATCAGCCCCAAATTTGACATGTTTTATAAGTGTCCCGGCCTTAAGACATATATGTGTAATTATGAGGTGTAGTCATAGCGCCCCCTACAGGAAACATGAAGTTGTTTTAAATTGACTATAATTTGTCCAATCAGCCCCAGATTTGACATGTTTTATAAGAGTCCCGGCCTGAAGACATATATGTGTAGATATGAGTGATAGTCGTAGCGCCCCCTACAGGAAACATGAAGTTGTTTTAAATTGACTATAATTTGTCAAATCAGCCCCAAACTTGACATGTTTTATAAGAGTCTTGGCCTGAAGACATATACGAACTGTTATTGAGTTATGGTGATTGTGCCACCTACTGGCAAATTAGGAAATTATTATTATAATAATTATTGGAAATTAGTTTGTGTAGTTGTTTCATTCCCATGATGCCTTAAGTTCATGCCTGTGGAAATTATGTAGTAAATTGTGAGTCTGCTAGAAGCTAGTAACAATATGTCTGTTGTATTTGATACACATTTTGAATCTGTAGGATGAGCCGTAACAGTAAACAAGGACACTGCAGGGAGTTGAACCCCATCCCTGTAAACAGGGAGTCCATCACCAGTGTCTTTTGCTTTTTGTGGCTAAATTGTTAGAAAAAGCAAAACCTGCATTACGTAATCAATGTCAAACTTTTTTAGAATGTTTTTAAATTTAATGAATTATAGGCATAAGAATAGAATTCAGTAGCATTAAATGTGAGGATTTTATCTGTCAAAGTATTCAAATTAATGTGAATTATTTATACAAGTTATTGTAATGCAGGAACATATAAGGATGCTGTGTTAGTTTGTTAATATATATACACATCATGCGATTGGAGTTTTAATAGATGTTTTTGATTTTGTGTTAGTTTGTAATCATATTAGAGATAGTAGATTTTTTTTTTTGAATATTGGTTGTTAGGAATGGCGCAGATTGTTTGAAGCTGGTGCACAATATTTGTTATTAGTTTATACTATCATTATGGAAACATGCAGTAGGTCATTTTTAGTTGTTGAAGTGTTAGTATCAGTTAGTAGAATTCATTGAGGATGAAGGTACATTTAAAAAGAAACCTCTACCCATCTTCTTTGTCAATTCATAACATGTACCTGTTGTACATTTTGGAAAACCAGACATCAGTTATGTATCAACGCAACAGGGATGAAGATAACATTTTTTATGTCACCTCTCCCTATCTCCTTTGCCAATACATAACATAAGTCATTATACATTATGGTAATGCGTAAAAAGATGCTGATTAGAAAACCAGACATCAGTTATGTATCAACGCAACAGGGATGAAGATAACATTTGTATGTCACTTCTCCCTATCTCCTTTGCCAATACATAACATAAGTCATTATACATTATGGTAATGCGTAAAAAGATGCTGATTAGAAACCAGACATCAGTTATGTATCAACGCAACAGAGATGAAGATAACAGTTGTATGTCACCTCTCCCTATCTCCTTTGCCAACACATAACATAAGTCATTATACATTATGGTAATGCGTAAAAAGATGCTGATTAGAAAACCAGACATCAGTTATGTATCAACGCAACAGGGATGAAGATAACATTTGTATGTCACCTCTCCCTATCTCCTTTGCCAATACATAACATAAGTCATTATACATTATGGTAATGCGTAAAAAGATGCTGATTAGAAACCAGACATCAGTTATGTATCAACGCAACAGGGATGAAGATAACAGTTGTATGTCACCTCTCCCTATCTCCTTTGCCAACACATAACATAAGTCATTATACATTATGGTAATGAGTAAAAAGATGCTGATTAGAAAACCAGACATCAGTTATGTATCAACGCAACAGGGATGAAGATAACATTTGTATGTCACCTCTCCCTATCTCCTTTGCCAATACATAACATAAGTCATTATACATTATGGTAATGCGTAAAAAGATGCTGATTAGAAACCAGACATCAGTTATGTATCAACGCAACAGGGATGAAGATAACAGTTGTATGTCACCTCTCCCTATCTCCTTTGCCAACACATAACATAAGTCATTATACATTATGGTATTGCGTAAAAAGATGCTGATTAGAAAACCAGACAGCAGTTATGTATCAACGCAACAGGGATGAAGATAACATTTGTATGTCACCTCTCCCTATCTCCTTTGCCAATACATAACATAAATCATTATACATTATGGTAATGCGTAAAAAGATGCTGATTAAAAAACCAGACATCAGTTATGTATCAACGCAACAGGGATGAAGATAACAGTTGTATGTCACCTCTCCCTATCTCCTTTGTCAATACATAACATAAGTCATTATACATTATGGTGATGCGTAAAAAGATGCTGATTAGAAAACCAGACCTCAGTTATGTATCAACGCAACAGGGATGAAGATAACAGTTGTATGTCACCTCTCCCTATCTCCTTTGTCAATACATAACATAAGTCATTATACATTATGGTGATGCGTAAAAAGATGCTGATTAGAAATCAGACATCAGTTATGTATCAACGCAACAGGGATGAAGATAACAGTTGTATGTCACCTCTCCCTATCTCCTTTGCCAACACATAACATAAGTCATTATACATTATGGTATTGCGTAAAAAGATGCTGATTAGAAAACCAGACAGCAGTTATGTATCAACGCAACAGGGATGAAGATAACATTTGTATGTCACCTCTCCCTATCTCCTTTGCCAATACATAACATAAGTCATTATACATTATGGTAATGCGTAAAAAGATGCTGATTAGAAAACCAGACATCAGTTATGTATCAACGCAACAGGGATGAAGATAACAGTTGTATGTCACCTCTCCCTATCTCCTTTGTCAATACATAACATAAGTCATTATACATTATGGTGGCGCGTAAAAAGATACTGATTAGAAAATCAGACATGTATCAACGCAACAGGGATGAAAGTAACATGTGCATGGTTCGTTCATGGTTAGTTCATGTTTTCCTCTTTTTTCTTAAATGTACAATGAATGGCCTCATGAGTACTAAAATAAATAGGCACAACCGTTGTGTCACTATTATAATGGCTTGTTTGTTTTATGTATACATGATCAATCATTGTTCCACTTTCTGTGGTGGGTTCTGTTACTGTCTGCATGTATCCTAAATATGCCATGAAGGTTGACATTGTCAATGACTTCAGCTCATCATGGTTGAAGTCTCCCAAAATTACAATATTGTCAGATGTTGACTCAAGAATGTTGCTCAGGTGTTTCACATTTGTTTTGAATACAGACAGTGGATATGTTGGTGGACGGTAAAGCACCACTACAATCATGTCTTCTGCAGTAAAATGACAGCATATGCATTCTAAGGCAACATTTGGTGTATCAATGATGTTGTACTCCAATTCTTCCTGACAATAAATGCCAACACCTCCATGTAGCTTGTCTTTGAATGTTTTCAAAGTAGTGTTATCTGTGTTGTATGCATTGCAACGTGGAGCGCTATGAAATTTATAATTTTCAATAACAGTTTGGTTAATTGGTACACTTGCAGGTAGCCAAGTTTCTGTGACTGCAATACAACTGACCCTAAGTGGCTGAACTGAAACTGTTAGATCAGGTAAATGGCCACGTAAACTTTGCACATTTAATACGAATGCTGTGAAAAATTCACTGTTGTTTGACAGGGTTTTAGTACAGGGTAGAAATTTTGGCATGTATTCAATAGAACTGTGGATGTTATCTCTGCAGTAAATTGCTTTCTCTGCAAAATCGTGAATGGTCAACCCAGTTAAGCTTTTGACTCGACTTAGAGCAACATAGGCCTGACCTGCAGCAAAAATCTTCTTAAGGGAAACTACAGCTTCCTCAACAGTTAAACCCTGCACTTTGTGGACTGTGCAAGCCCATGCTAACTTTAATGGGAATTGCCTACGTGACCCTCCCTTACTGCTTACCCTGTCTGTTTCCATATAAATTGGGGTAGCAAACCTATTGTCACTAGTTAATTGTCTACCCTTCCTTCTTTTTATTCCTATTTTCTTGTCATCGAAGTGCACTAACACAGTGTTGACCAAGGTATCATTAACATTTTTGACAATGTCTACTACAACCCCACAAACTCCATTAACCAACCCATCAGACACATCAATATTCCTGACCAACATAACACGCGCTCCTTTTCCTAGCATCAATTTTTGAGGTAAACATGAATTGTACACCTTTGAAAAGTGCCCCCTTTTCAACTCTAGACGTCCTGTTGTTTTATTTTTCTCGTAGTCCTGAGCCTCTACACAAATAAAGTCTGGGCAGCAAGCTCTTAGCTGTGTAACATTGTGCTCATCTACTTGTGAATTTGTTGGAAAAATATGCAATGCAGAAGAGCCTTCCCCTGTTTCACATTGTTTCAGCAAGTCTACATCACTAGCTTGAAGCGGTGTGCCCTTAGCATGTGTACGCAACCTGTTCAGAAGTTCTGCAAAGGTGGAATTTTGCTGACGAACAATAGTTTTCAATTCAACAACAGAGAAATTGCCATTCCACAAATCAACAGGAGTATTTTCCAAGTACAAAGGTTTTCCCCTTACTGGGCTCAGTTGAAAAAAGTCCCCTACTGCTACGATGCATACTTTACCAAAAGGAGAGTGGTCACCAGTCTGCTTAATCTGTCTAAGTCTACCATGAACATAAGCTAACAAGTTATGGTCTACCATGGAAATCTCGTCTATTACCAATATCTGTAAATCACCTAAATTTGCACGTAATGTACTTACTTTTTCTTCCCCTAAAGGCGTGTATGGGAGTTTAACATCTATTCCTATAGAGAAAGTGTTATGGATTGTGCCACCTCCTAAATTAAATGCAGCAATCCCAGTTGGAGCAGTCAACAACATAGTGACTTTGTCTGGTGCACTTGCTACTTGTGACAGCAACCTAGTTGCTTCGTAGTGAATGGCCTTAATCAGATGAGACTTGCCTGTCCCAGCACCACCTGTAATAAATACACGGAATGGTTCTGGTCTCTGGCCACTGACTTTTTGAAGGCACCACTGTCTAACTTTATAAAAAACATCCCTTTGCTTGTCATTGAGAGTTCTGAGTAGGATAAGTGCATCAGTTCTGGGCATAACATTAACATTTGCCTCATACTGATTGGACTTATCGCTACTCAAGGCCAAGTCTGGAATAACATCAACATGTTCGTCATCCACTTTTGGTTGCTCTCGAACTTCCTGTTCACATTCCAACTGCTCAAGCTGTTGCTCAGGGCACATTTCACACCATGCATCTTCAAGTCCTCCTGTCTCATTGAATACGCTTTCAGCATGGACAATGTCTTCGGCTTCCTTCTCATATATTTGCCTGTTAACATTAACTACAGCCTTAACATTCTGAACAATGCCATTAATTGTACACTGACCATTTTGATAATATTGTTCAAAAGTTTGATGGCATGTAGGCTTCAAGTCGACATCCAAACGATATGGTAGGAAAAGTTGCAAAATGCTTTGGAAGTATTTCTCAGAGTCGTTATCGGGTTTGAAGCGTGCATAACGCACAACTGCTGGCTGTGTCCTCGTTCTCTTCCTAACAAAACCCAAATCTTTCCCTAATTTGATTTTATCTGTGGCTTTCTCTGTCTTGGCTAAAACTCTATATTGTGACACAAATGCAGCTAAACACATCTCATTGAAGACGTTGTCCTCTGGCCTGGCTTTATATCTATCTACATGACTTGTCATCCACATATCCTGTTCACTGAGGTCTTGTGTTTGTGCTTTCTGCTGAAGTACCTTCAGCGGCAAACTCAAACGTGTAGAATTATCTCCTGTAGGTATAAACGTAACCTTACGAGAACATTCCTTGAGATGCATATTTGTCACCCTATACACTGCTTCTTGTGCACACACATCACGATTATGTAAATACACACTGCCCAACTTCTTCAAAGTGTTTTTGGCATCAGTATTACCTTGCTTTGCCTCATGCTGTGCATTACTTAACAATAATCCCATCTGTCGTTCAGCTTTGGATATGTAAGAAATAATGTACACAATGCAAGCATATGCGTCTACTATGAACTGTATGTCCATGTTTGCATTCCAAGCCTTAAGTAGGTCTTTGTTGTATGGATTTACCCACACATCAGAGACTTGACGTTTCAACACAACTTCAGTTTTCTTAACTATGCATTCATATGCTGTTTCAAACTTGTGTTGATCAATACCTAGACTGTCAAACAACTGTGACACTGAAGTAAAGGCAGCTTTTTCGTCTGTTAATGCACATTTAACTGTAGACATTATTTTCTTAGCCTGTTCTTTCGTCAAAGTATCAGTTATTTCCTCATGTTGTACAGAACAAGAACATTTATTGTCTGTACAAGCACACGTTTTGTGTGCAACATCTGCATTACTTACTCTGGGAATAAATGTGCGCTCACTAGGTGGTCGTGGAAATTGAATCGGCACACAGTGTTCTTTTTCCTGCATGTCTTGGAATGTCTCCTACTATGCATTTGTACGGTTGAGACTATTTCTAGAAGTTCCTCGTCATCATGGGGTAGTTCACATGTAATATATTTGTCCACAAATGTAACTACATCTTCATCACTCTGGCGATCAACTTGTGGGCTGTTTTCTATCCAGAAAATAGCGTGTATGTGAGGACTCCCTCTCTGTTGAAACTCAACACGATAGAAATAATCTACTACCTTTCCTATTGGTTGACTAGGTGAAAATATGACATCCTTCAGAAAGGTATGCCATCTGTAGTCAAACATGCGAGCAGCAGTAACAGGGTTGCGTCGCAAAAGATCACATTTGGCTGCCCAGTCTAAATCTTCAGGTCTCTCACTTCTACCCTCTTGATGCAACATACAACTTAACAAATTTCCCCATCTCATGTCAGCCGATGAGAAAGAACAGAAGAAAGTAGGCAGCCCAATCTGTCTGACCATTGCAAACAAATCCTTTTGGATTCCAGACCAAAAAGCAGGGGTGCCTCGAATTGGCTTCATAAACCTATATCCCTCATCATTCTGAAAGAAACGTTGCAAAGACTGGTTGTTATTTAGCATGTCTGCTGAGATTTTTGTCGTACTATTACAATTATGCCCTTTGCGTAAAGCTATTGAAATGTTGGACGAAACCTGGTTTACTTCACTCATGTATTGGGCGTAGAAAATGTATTCCAAATTTGTAGCAAACCTGCCATCAGCATTTAATATGCGATTATTAAAATATCGTGACAAAGTCAATCTATTGTTACGGAAGTCATGATATGTTGGGCTTCCCATTGGGAACAACGTTGGGAAACTTTTAGCCTCATTTGTTTTATCTTGAAGAACTTGAACAGGGTTGTTACCCTCTGCAGGTGCAACTTTTAAAATGTTGTCAAAGTGATCTAAAATCTCCTGACCTACATCTAATGGCTGAAGGCATGTATCCATGAACATGCCATGTGATTGGCGATCATGCAAATTATCTTCTTCAGCACCTGCCTCCCTTTCAGCATCAACATTCATAACTTCATCGGTGTCTTTTTCAAAGTTATTTAGCCAATCATTATTGAATTCAATATTTGCATAATATGGATTGGTTCTCTGTAAGTAAAGCAAAGCTTGCCTAACATGATCTATATTGACATATTGATATTCATAATGTCCTTTATATGTTAATTTCCGTTTCAACTTCACACGGTATAGAGATACATCAACATCAGTTCTTGGTAAAACATTTGTTGTGCTAACAATATTGGAGGGAACACAAGTGACAGGTCCATGAACCCCGTTTTGTGAACCTTTAGGCAACGCCAACATTTTCATAAAAGGAATGTGTAAAGCAATTAAATGTTGTTCTAAACTATTAAGACAACTGAGCTCTGGAGGTATAGGATACATTTGTAAATTATTAGAAATGCTCTCTGCTGGCATTTCACCTCGACGCAACTTAACATTGCAACAATAACATATCCATAACTGACCTCTTGGTGATTCTAACGACTTGCAAGGTACCTCACAATTATCACACTTATGCAAAAAATCCTCTGTGATACACTTAGTGGCTACCAAAGAGCTATCCTTCTTCTGCAAGTAACAATTCTTATTACAAATTAGTACTTGGTGCTTGAAAAGCAATCTATGACAAACGCAACATACACAGTCTGGACCACTACTTACTTTCTCCTGAAACTGTCTCAACACAAAGTCAAAGCATTTTTGTTTCTGTTTGATTTCATTAGACTTGTGCTTTTTAGTTCTTTTCAGTGACAACCTGTGTTGTTCATCCTCAGCATATTTTTTAATGCTGGCTTTACGAAGAGTCAATCTGTGGGCCTCATTTACAACATATTTGTTAATGCTGGCTTTACGAAGAGTCAATCTGTGGGCCTCATTTACAGCATATTTTTTAATGCTGGCTTTACGAAGAGTTATTCTGTGGGTTTCATTTACAGCATATTTGTTAATGCTGGCTTTACGAAGAGTCAATCTGTGGGCCTCATTTACAGCATATTTGTGGATGCTTGCTTTACGTAAAGCCAATTTATGTTTCTCATTTACAGCATATTTCTGTTTACTATTGTCCCTCAACTTTAACCCATATGCTTCATTATCATAATATCTTTTACCTGATGCCCTTTGATGTTTTTCCTTGTAAGATACATCACGTTTATATTGCATCTTTACATTCAATCGTTTCTTTGTATGAATATACTTAGAATCCTGGTCACTAGTAGATGTCTTTGCTTCTGAATGAATACTGTTTTTGTCTGTGGTCCCTATGTGAGACATACTGCTACACGTACTACAAGAGCACCAATGTCTCCTTTTCTTTGCATCAGTGTCATTGCATTCATTGGGATCAGCAACATGCTTTCGTTTTGACGATATTCCACTGCCCTGAACAGCAACTGAATCTTCAGATTCACTCAGGTCAATCATTTCAATGCAACTGTTTCCATCACTCCTGGTTTGCATTTGCTTGTTATTGAGCTGTTCTTGAATCGTACATAAGTTATAGCAACCTGAATGGTGTTTTACACACACAACAGATTCATAATGATTCTCATTATGATGCAGCAAATAAATCCCCTGCTCAGAAACTCGTCTGCCCATACATTTGTATTTCAACCACTTGCCACTGGTGTGAGTGTAGATGTCTAGACCAAGGAGGTTTGCTGCAGCCTGGATTTCTACCTCAGTTGCCCAGCTACCAACAAATTTCATTCTGGAGTTAATGATATAATCTGTCAACGAGTTGTACTCCCTTCTAATGAAACTACCAAACATACTTTCGTTCCTCTCCATGTGTTTCACTATAGCCAGCCTGAACTTGCGATGGGACTTCTGGTTGCCACACACCACTTGTGACAGAGCCCTAAAAAAGCAGTTACCATCACTAACAATGTTGTCTGTTGTGCATGGCTCACCCAAAGTACCATATGATCCAGAGGGTACTTCACCTTGTTTGTCAAATGATACATTTAAGTGAATGCACAGAGTCTGTGCAATTTCAGTGGATAAGACATTAAATTGAAAGCCTGTCCTTGGAAATCCAATAACAGAACTGTCAGCATAACTGCTGTCACTTACCACTTCAATGGAGCCATTAGGTAGTGTAACCCTATTTTCTTCACAGACATCTCCACTGTCATCAACTACACCAGCATCAGATTCCAACTCAGTGGGAGAATTCATGCATGTAGGTGTGTTGTTAGATGAGGCTAAATGCTGCCTGTCTGTGCACATTATTGTGCCACTACTACGTGCACTGACCTTTGAACTATCTACCATGAGATACACAGCAAGTCCTGTAATTTCAAATGGATGCATGTCTGTGTCTGCTTGTTTGCAAGGTGTCCAACTGTAGATAAGAGCAAACACTTCATCTAGTGTGGGGCAGTAGAAAACACTACTTTTGCCAGAACTGCTGGGCATGCCATCCGTGTTTCGTGCATGGGAGTCAAAAACAATATACAGCCCATCTTTACAAAAAATAGCACACGTCTTTCCATGTGCTGTAAAGAAACAGCGATCGTATGATGCAAGTATTTTCCTCAGGCCATCACTGAGGCTATAAGCAAATCTTTGGGTGAGAAGACTGCCTTCCTGTACATGCAAATCTCCAACTACAGGTTCACTGTATTTCAAGGCATATCGACGTTTTCTGAATGTGCATTCGTGTGGCAAGTCATTTATCAAGAGATATCCTTGAGATTTATCCGATATCATATTTTGTCTGTTGAAAAAAGAGTACAAATGGTCCCCTGAAACAACAACTCTGTCTAGTAGTTGGGAAGTCCATGTCACAACACTTTTCTCTTCATGCATGACCATAGCTGCCAAGGACATCGCAACACATTGCCTTCCTGCATTGTCACCAAATAGTACATTGCCTTGATGGAAAGTGCCTTGAACAGAACGAAAATGATCTGCTCTTGTGTTTTCCACACTGGCTACATCTGGTACTACACCTTTTTCACCATCAAGTTCAATCTTTAAGCGAGTTAAAGGGATGAAGCAATTTTTCACTTCAACACCCTTTGAAACACTCAAGTGTTCTTTCGAAGTTGTACTTGAAACACCATGTTTCCCATCAGAAGATGCAGGATTTTTGTCATTCTCAGCTAAATCACAAACTGACGAAGCACTAGGCAAGTGACTTTGGCCTGCCAGGACTACCTTCACACCAACAACTGTGAAATTTGCTGCATTAATGGCCTTTGACAAGTTCATGATATGCATCATGACTTCCAAGAAACTACTGTGGACCAGTTTCACACTCTTCCCAAAATCAACAGGCATTCCAGAGGCATCGCAAGCATTGAAATCCACAACAACAAAATAGTTGTTGTGATGTACAACTGCACAATAATGTCCACTCAGATCCAACAAACAAGATTTGTTCTCCAGCAGAGCAATTTGCAAAGCTTCATAAATTTCCGAGTAAACACACTCACCTCCCATTTCAGTCCCTAAAGACAAGTTGTAAAATGTGTCATAAGCGTGATACTGTCCATCAATACTTTCCTCTACATTCTCCAACATCAACTTGTTTCCTTGCTCACTTATGGAATCCAACACAGAAGAATTCCAAGTACAACAACTGGTAACTTCATGTCTCATCACAGCTGCAACAGTAGACCATTTTGTTCCTTGATCTCCAGATCCAACCAATCTGAAATGATTGCTACCAAGTATTACTGGCTTCACAATACCGTCAGCGCAAACGCATTTAACCACATCATCCACATCATGCGTTGTACTTTTCATACCAGACACATCTGCGTTGTGACGCAAACTCCTCTTGTTGTCTGCCTTTTCCCGCGGGAAACGCCTCATATTGTGTCCCTTTTTGCGTGGCATCTTGAAATGATCTGAAAAACAAAATATATAATTTACATAATGCACACTTGACATATTTTGTGATTAAAATGGCACTCATAATGTCATGTATAGATGGACTTCAATACTTGTTATTTGCAATAATTTACAGTTCTAGAATGCTTGGATGTGTAAAGCAGTAGACCAACTTCTAGATGGGTAGATTAAAGTGACAGTAGGCAACCATTTTTTGGCATAATTTGGCAAAAAATTCCATAATAACCTTTCAGCACATTGTAATTCAAGTGATCTGAGAGAAATCTAGACTTCTGCTCCTCCTTATGGCTCTGTTTTCAGGCTTTAGGAAAATCTAGTCCGTGACGGCAGAGGTCACAGAGGTCAGAGGTCACAGGTCATTTCAGAGAGAGAGCGTTCCTATTGGCTGTGCTCCGGTCATGTGACCAGAACTTGGCTTCCTTCAACAGATTTTACAATGGTAGTCGCGTCACAAACTTTATCCTTTTACAGCTACAGTAACTACAAGATGATTCTGAGAACATCTGAGGAGAGAAATAGTCATTACAGTAACAGAATATTGATTCATATTTGATCAGCGCTGCCTAGTTTGACCGTTTGGTCGGAGTTCAGAGTGATTGACAGCCGGCTCTCATAGACTGCAGCTGGGCAGCGGACCTTGTTTTCCTCCGGTAAGTGAAATCCTTCAGATGCCGTTAGGAGCACCGGAGGACACAGTAGGACACAGAGGAACAGGATTTAACTCAGGTTACCTGTTTCATGTACTACTGTCACGATATAGAGGCCGTTTTCTAAAAATAACTTTTTTAAATCATATTTGCGCCAAATCGCATACTCCAGCTTTAAGGTGGGTATTTGAAATATCAGAATTGGTCCTGAAGATTTATAATTGATATCTCTGCTCAACAGTAGAATTAAATAAACCATAATTGCGTGAATGCTGTAATAAAGTATTTTATCCATTTTTTTATTCTTCAACTTCTATTTAATTCGTACGTTTTTGACTTGAACTACACCTGCAAACTTTCTGCTATAGATTCTGTTCAACAATCAAAATGTTAAGCTTTTAAATAACTTTCGTGCTTACATTCAATGTTTTTGTACCATTTCTACTTTTTAAATATCAAGCTATTTTGGCATTTTTATTTCAATGTAATTCAATGGAAAAATCTTTACATCCACTTAAACATAGTCCACTTTGAATTCTTACTACTTTTGCACACTTTCAGCTACAGACACAAGTAAAATTTAAATGAGTCGCAAGAATGAATTATTAAAACTACTATTAAAAATTACTTTCAGTTATTTGATATGTCATCTACAGCCCTCCATTTTGATTGCATGATCATTGAATGTCATTTACAGCCCTAGCCCTCCGTTTTGATTGCATGATCATTGAATGCCATCACGTGATTGATCATTTTAATGGGGAATAAAAAGATGAATATGGAAAAAAATTACAAATGAAATATTTATCCATCAAGAAATAGTTCACATTTAAAAGGGATTTACAAAAAGACTATAAACAGTCAGCTCCCCATCACAGTATCATGGAAGAAAAAGAACAAACTTCAGCGTTGTTACATTTCAGTTTCCAGAGTTTATGTAGTGCACTTGAATGCACCATAAGTGCTGCTACATCCCACGTGGCTATTTTGCATTTATTTGCTTCAGTTCATTCATGGAGGACTGTTAGGGTCATGTCTAAGGTGAATACAGTGGCTAAAATAAGAAGGTAATGAGTTCAATATCCAAGATCAAAAGCTCATACATTTTGCCAATGCAGCAAGGAAAAGCTAATGCTAATGAGAAAACAAGCTGCCCTTTAAATTCCTGATTAAAACCAGTATTGTTACATCAATGTGGGAATCTATTTATTTATTTATATTTTTAAACTGCATTTCCAAATATAATCTTTTAAACTGCATTTTCAAAAAATAATTTGCATTGTCAAATATAATTTGAACACCATTATTTAATTATAAATTAATTACTGTATTTTAAAATTATGCATTTATTTAATATTTTATAGTGTTTTTGTAAATCGCTTTTTAATTTGAACAATTTATTGATGGATTAATCTTTCATTTGTAAATTACTGTGCTTTCAAAACGTCCGTAGCCAGAGGACCTAAAGTTAAATCAAGGATGTTATATTATTGAGTATTTATTTATTTATATTTTTAAACTGCATTTTCAAATATAATTTTTTTTAACTGCATTTTCAAATATAATTTGCATTTTCAAATATAATTTTGAACACCATTATTTAATTATAAATTAATTACTGTATTTTAAAATTATGCATTTATTTAATATTTTATAGTGTTTTTGTAAATCGCTTTTTAATTTGAACTATTTATTGATGGATTAATCTTTCTTTTGTAAATTACTGTGCTTTCAAAACGTCCATAGCCAGAGGACCTAAAGTTAAATCAAGGATGTTATATTATTGAGTAATACTTAGTATAGCCCTCGCTCATATCACTGCTGCATGGAACGCTATATGATGCCAACCAAGAAGGATTTTTAGTATAAACATCCTACTGCAGGTCAGACAGTTGCGCCGGGAAAGTGATGACATCATTCTGCATAATAAAGTAGCCATGTGCTTCTGTTTTTTCTGACAAACGATGGAAGATTCAGTGTGAATAACGGAAAGATGGAGAAAGATTAAACTGATTTAGAGTATATTCATTTCATTCTAATTATTATTGTCAATGTTAGTTAAAATGATAGTTAAACTAAAGTTTGTTAGCTTATTTCACAGAATAAAAAACACCAGCGCCGTTGCCTCTTTACGCATGGAGCCTTCAGTTACGCGGAGTAAAATACACCATGGAGCATCCAGTATCGACCGGAGCGGACTTTCCTCAGTGAGCCCAAACCGCTCGTGCCGCCAGGGCGGGGCTTGGCCCACGTTAAAGGCATCAGGGATCTGTGGACATGTCGGCAACCCATCCGACCCGGCTTGAAACACGGACCAAGGAGTCTAACGCACGCGAGAGTCAGAGGGTGCAAGCAAAACCCCGTGGCGCAATGAAAGTTTGGGCCGGTGCGCGCCGGTTGAGGTGGGATCCCGGCCCAGCGGGGTCGGGCGCACCAACGGCCCGACTCGCCCGTACCGTCGGGGACGTGCAACAAACTATAGTTTTTTTATATATAGTATTACTATTTATAAAACTTTATAAGCTGTGTTATCAAATATGATTTGCGGCTCAAGACATATTTTATTTGGTGGAAGAAGGAGCAAAATGGCTCTTTGGTTAGTAAAGGTTGCGACTCCTGCATTATCTGGTCAACCCACACTTAATATAACCTTATTTAGACATAAATATGGCACAGCAAAGCTGATATCAGATCTAAACGATGCCGAAATAACAACAAATTCATTTAGATTAGTAAAAGTTTGATTACATGCCTTGGCAGGTCTGTCCACAAGACGACAAGCGAACAATTTAGAAAAAAATTGTTTTGTAGACGGAGTTTTATACACAGAGTTTGGTCCGGTTTTTGTACAGAGTTGCGACTCCTGCATTATCTGGTCAACCCACACTTAATATAACCTTATTTAGACATAAATATGGCACAGCAAAGCTGATATCAGATCTAAACGATGCCGAAATAACAACACATTCATTTAGATTAGTAAAAGTTTGATTACATGCCTTGGCAGGTCTGTCCACAAGACGACAAGCGAACAATTTAGAAAAAAATTGTTTTGTAGACGGAGTTTTATACACAGAGTTTGGTCCGGTTTTTGTACAGATATGATGTAACGTTTTCTATGTTTCCTATAACTGATTCTGATGTCCGATGATTTTATTGTTTTTATCCGATTAAAATACACAGTTACACAATCACTTGCTGTAACGTTACGCGCCCATATGTTCTTTATAAGTAGGCTAAATGGAAATTAATTAAATAGCAAAAACTCACCTTCACACCAAAAGCAACTGGTTGGAAATCAAACTTCGTAGGATCGTCAAAGGTGTCCTGAAAGCTCAGTACAAATAGGTTTTTTTTTGCTCTACTGTTTCCAGGAGATCTACTCGCTTGTTAAAAAAACAAGAAAGTGAATTGGTCCTGAGGGAAAATTGAATGATATAGGTCAGGGGGCTTGTATGGGCGTGTCCAAACAAGGAACTAATCAGCACACAGATGGGGTTCTGTGGGCGTCACCTACAGCAAGGTGCTAACCAATTAAAACATGTCTGGGGAAAAGTCTACATAGATATACAATTTAAAGGAATATAATCTTTTCTTGTGGGTTAATCAGAGTAAAAGATAATATGTTATATGACCGATATGTATCTTAAGCCTGTGGTGATGAAACTAAGCTTTTTACCTTTTAACTTTTACATTATATATATATATATATATATATATATATATATATAAATATATATATATATATAAGATATTATGAAACTGTCTTAGACACAGCTTCCAGCACATTTTTAATCATGAGGACTTGAATCAAATTTTAAAAAATGCCAATCATTAATTTACCATCACATCTGTATAACATGATGTACACACATGTTAACATAAAACTATATAGTTTTTTGTAAATGTTGTTAGTAAACCAAACTGCAAATGTACTTGTAGACTTTTACTGTCAACTAAATCATAGTAATGTCCACACAAGAGTAACAGCTCTCATCATCTGCAGACAGCACTGCCAGAACCTGTTCCCTTCAACCTTAATCCCTCCAGTTACCCTGCTTTTGTCATGTAAGACACAGTAATAACTGTAGACCCAACCCTTTTGATTGCAAAAGTTGTACCAAAGTGTTTCTGTCGGCTGCATAACCACATGAACTCAATGGCTGATCACTCACTCTTAACTGTCCATACAATTGCAGCCTGTAATCAGGCCAGCCATTAGGAATTATGGGCAGGGGGACAGATTAGGTGTTTCTCCACACATGTGTTCATTGCTTCTCTGATCTACGTTATTGTCCTGACCGGGTGTCGCTGTCCCCCCCACCCCCCCACCCCTCCGACCGGGTGCGCTGTCTCCCCACCTGTTCTGTTCCACCTGAATCCCTCTAATCACTCTGCTTTTGTCATGTAAGACACAGCAATAACTTTTGACCCCACACTTTGATTACACTCGTTGTACCAAAGTCTTTCTGTTGGTTGATTACCACATGAACTCAATGGCTGACCACTCACTCTTAACTGCCAACACAAATGCAGCCTGTAAGCAGGCCAGCCATTAGGAAATATGGGTAGGGGGACAGATTAGGTGTTTATCCACACATGTATTCAATGCTTCTCTGATCTTTTCATTTTTGTGGTTCTCTGTACCATGTTTTTTTTTTTAAACCTAATGGATATTAATAGTTAATCCACATTAATTCCTGAAAGATCAGAATTTCTCTAATTTAGAAACGTAAACCTTATTTATATATTTATTTAATGACACTTTCATTGTGGTTAATTAAGACATACCACCATGATGGTTAAAGTATAAATGCACTCCTATTCAATATAGTTAAACAAGGTAACTTTAAAGGGACCATTTGTAACTTTTCACGCGCATAAATCCTAACGGGTCGGATTCCCATGCGCGCTCACGTGTGGGTACGAGAGCGCGCAGCAGCTCTGCTTCTGTTTCTGCCTGCACACCGTGCTCGTTCTCCCCCCGCTCGGCTCACTCCAACTCCACGTGAACGCGCGCACACTACACACTGCAGAGAGTTAGTTTAGCTCTGAGAATATCTCGTGAATGTGCAGGGGACGTTTTTGCAGAAATAACTGCTGCAGCTCCTCCAGATTAACGGGGCTCCGCAGCGAGTTACGTTATTGTCTTGACCGGGTCTCGCTGTTGTCGTCGTCCCCCCCCCCCCCCCCTCCCCCTCCGACCGGGTGTTGCTGTCTCCCCACCCGGTATACAAAAATACTTGATCACTTTTAATGTCTCTGTCCCCCCCAGTGTCGCTGTCCCCCCCCCCCTCCCACGACCAAGTGTGACAATGACTGATCACTCACTCTTAACTGCCAACACAAATGCAGCCTGTAAGCAGGCCAGCCATTAGGAAATATGGGTAGGGGGACAAAATTTCCATATTGGGCCCTTCATACATCTTAACACCAAATCACCAAGTTTCAGTTGATATTCCTGTCATACCAGGTGTTTCTCCAGCATTTTCTACATTGCCTGACTGATACTTGATACTTTTACTAATGTAAACTAAAGCTAGTGAATCCTTGTAAGGAGCTTAAGGCTTGTAGTGCATTTTAGCACACAATCTCTTTTGAATATTAATATTTAAACAACGTCCTAACTGATCATAACTTTCCTAAATTAGAATCATAGACTTCATTTATTTATTTATTGACACCTTCATTGTAGTTAATCAAGACATGCCACAATGTTGGATAAAGAATACATGCACTCCTATTCGATACAAATAAAGAAGGTTACTTTAACGATTTCACGTCTTATCTAAACTATGTATTGATATTCAATAAAACTACTGTAAAATAAACCCATGGAAAAAACAACTCTGACAACAAAACACGAAAAACACTAACCAATTAAAACTCTGTCTGGGGAAAAGTCTACATAGATATACAATTTGAAGGAATATAAACTTTTCTTGTGGGTTAATCAGAGTAAAAGATAATATGTTATATGACCTATATTTATCTTAAGCCTGTGGTGATGAAACTAAGCCTTTTACCTTTTAATTTTTACCTTATATATATATATATATATATATATATATATATATATATATATATATATAAGTGCAGGGCTCAGCAGCAGCAGCGTCGCTGTCCCCCCCAGTGTCGCTGCCCCCCCCCCCCCCCTACTCTCCTGGCGCATTACTCCACAATGAAAATAGTCTACCCCTGTGGACTAACATGTATCTTTAAAATACATCTCATACATTTTTAGAACATTTCCTAAATTTTACCACAAAAAAAGTAAACCAAACCACATGACAGTTAATTCAAAAGAGTTTTTATTAGCAAAACAGACTTAACTGACAATAAAGACCTCTGTTTATGTGTTCACATATGTACAAGAAAAGCTGAGTCACCACTCTGACTTCCTTTGGAAGATTAAAGGGGACCTGGTGTGAATACTGTCCTTAGACAACTACTCATGACGACAGAAATGCCACAGAAACTTCTTGAAATAAGAAAAGAGAATGTCTTTGCCTTTCTGGTTCAAATGCAACCCATCCCTGTTGAACAAATGCCCGAGAACTTCCCCTCTGGAAAAAAAATATTTGTTTGTCCGCAGAAACATGACATTAGACATCTGAGCTATCTTCCTCTCCATCAGTACGTTGAACTGCTTCACCACTGCTTTGGTTGTATGGTGATCCACAGGTCGAGGCAACACGGAACTAACAGCAAAGTGCATGTCCTCACGTCCACGCTTGATCCGATGAATCAAAGAATCCATCTGCTGCACAAGCAAACTGGGATTTACTCCACTGGCAATGTCGTTGGTCCCGATGTGGATAACAACGATCGCTCCTCCACTTAACTTATTAAAGTGGTACATGTGCTGGGACAAACTGCGAGACACAGTTGTTCCAGGATGCACAAATGCATTGATGTTTGAGAGCGTGCCTTCAAGCCCACGGCACATTGAATCTGTTAAGAAACACACCTCCAAGCCTGGCCGTGCGACAGCCGCCTCCTCAGCTCTGTCAGGCTTACCTGCCTGAGATCGGCAAAAGGATTTTTTACCCAGCATCTGAAAATATATAAACACAATTGTTTAATAATGACAATTTTAGCGTACAATAATTGCAATACTTATATATATAAATACATCTTTAACTGAGCATCAAATTATTTCTTGAACTTGTGTTAACAGCAGAAATCGTTAAAAACACATCAAAATATCCCAAAATACCTATATAAAATTGCCAATTAGAATAAAATCCGACTTCATGCTATGTTACGTCAGACCAAAAGACGACAAGCAACTTTTAAACAGCTTGTTTTCTGGATGGAGTATTATTGATCAATAATTGTATTAAAAATCTTACCTTCACACCAAAATCAACTGATTTGGACATCAACTTTGTAGAATCCTCTGAGGGGTCCTCAAAGCTCAATCCAATAGGTTCTACTTAAATAAGCAGATTATACTCTCTTGCTTAAAAAAAAAGAAAGTGGTTTGATGCTGAGAAAATCTCAAATATATGGGCAAGAATGTGAATTTCTGTGGGCGTGTCTAAAAACAAGGAACTAATCACAACAAGCGTAGAATTCAGTGGGCGTCACCAACCACTAACCAACCAAAAACTTTCAGAGTAAAATTCTAAATAAAACAACTATTTAAAAATAATATATTCTTTTCTATTGAATTACTCATACTGATATAATATGAAAAATACGTATCTTGTAACCTTCAATGATGAGCAATACTTTTACCTTATAACTCTTACCATATATATATATATATATATATATATATATATATAACATATTCACAGTTTAGATATAAATATAATAACACAAAAATAATGCCGGAACGATCTAGAGCTTGTAGCCGCCATGGTGGTTTGTTTGTTATACAGTTGAAAAGAAATGCTTAGTATTCCAAAACAAAATGAATCCTTTGTGCTTACCATCCCAATTGTTCCACTACAATGACTCTATATTTAATGTTCCTACTTGTATATAAATATGAAATCGACTTACCTTTATATCTAAATGACACATATAACGAAGCACTGGGTAACAGAGGGTTTCTCATACACACAAACAGGCTAAAGTAATATATTACAGAAACCAAGAATAAAGTAAAAGTTTTCATAGCTCCACAATATATTCAGAAAGAAATGCTCCTTTATGTATTCAGAATATTCCCCTAATAATCAAACTAAATAAACTACATAAAAAGTCTCTTAGATCACAAAGAAATTACTGTATTATGACAAGGCCCCACAGTAACTGTTGTATAATACTTATACTTGTGTTCAAGGTATCCTGTTATTACAGTATTGTACTGTTCAGCCACACAATGTCGCAAACAGGAAACTGTGAGACTCATTTCAAAATTAAAAACAGGAAAACTTTTTTATCATTATATAATATCAAATATACTTGACATGTTTTACCTGCTTCATGCTAAAATAGCTGACTCAGTACCAGTGTTTGCACTTTACATCAGAGCTCATTTACACACTGTGCCAGTTAAAAAGCCATTGAGGAGTCATTATCATCACCCTGGCATTATGCAATCTAATCAAGCAGCGGAAATGCATATGTATGTCAACCACTCTACACAATCATTGTTGTTTTTACAGTGAAAAAAAATGGCAAACAGACAGCGAAGCTTGTTTCCACCATTAAAATAAATACTTAAGATACCGTTAAGAGCACTAGAGGGCACAGTAGGTCACAGAGGAACATGATTTATTTCAGGTTACCTGTTACATGTACTTCTGTCAAAATATAGCAGCCGTTTCCTAAAAATAACTTTATTTCATCATATCTGCACAGATCCTGCATGCTTCCACTTTAATTAATTACATATTTAAAATAAATAGGAACAGTTTGAAGAATTTATAACATTATGATAAACGTCAATCATGGCCGTTCCCATGCTCTATTATGTCTCATTAAACATTACAGAAATTAATTGATTGATACAATTAATACACTGATATAGTGCTAAATTTTATCATTGATAAAAATGATTATATGGAATCAAAACTGCATTTACAGAAGAAACGTTACTAATTAGCCTGGAGCTATTGGTGTAGTTTCGAAAAGCGTAGCTCTACGCTCATTGAGAAGATCCATGTTGAGCAGGTTAAAACTAGCTACCTTACATCTGAACACTTCCCTTGTGGGAAAAAGGATTTAAAAACTCTGCTTGTTTAACTGTCGCAAACAGTAAAAATGCGCATGTGGCTTGCTGCAGAGAGATTGAGTGCTTTGATGTACTTTGGCAAATCCCGAAGAGGACTTTTGTTGTAAAAGAAAATTCTTGCTCCAACTGTGGAGAGTTTTAGGCCGCCGTGCATGTTCAAGAGGCTTCCCCGATGCCTATTGTTACGAGGAGATCCCTCTTCCGTGGTCAAATGCTGACTGGTCTCGCGTGAGCAGTGAAGCTCTCAGTGGGCGTTGCTTGGAGACGTCATCCACTGAAATGCTCTTTGGCTCCATCTGGTGGACTATCTGCTTAACTGACTATGTGGAATGAAAGGCTCTTTGGCTTTATCTGGTGGCAATTTGGTTAATGAAACTTGGGGATTGAATATTCAGCTTTTCTCTGTGTACCTAACATACTTTGTAAATGCAAACTTACAACGAAAAGTGTTAATTAAACAACAACAATAACCATCTCTCCCTTCTAAACTAATCTTAAGTAGGGAGTTAAATCCATATTAATTCACCTTTCTGCATGCTACCACTTTGGAATGTCAACACTATTTGCAATTGAGATTTAATTAGTGGTCTAAGTGCACGACAGCGTGTCCCCCGACGTGCGCAAGGGCTGTGAGATCCACAATAGATCTGTTTTTGTCTTTCTAGGGGGGTACAGGGGATAATTATTGGGAAACTAGCAGATCAGCAGTAAATGAATATAAAAGATGTGTACATCATCTAACAGCTGGGAGCCTGCAGATTCATTTGAGATGCATCTCAACACTCTGTGTTAAGTTGTTCTAGACATAAATCAGAAATGCACATGAATTACTTGAAGTGGCAATAGGCAGTATATTTTTGGCATCAATGGGCATAATTCCATAATAACCTTTTAAGATATTGTAATTCAAGTGTTCTGAGAGAAATCTAGACTTCTGCTCCTCCTTATGGCTCTGTTTTCAGGCTTTAGGAAAATCTAGTCCGTGACGGCATAGGTCACAGAGGTCAGAGGTCATTTCAGAGAGAGAGCGTTCCTATTGGCTGTGCTCCGGTCATGGCTGTGCTCCGGTCATGTGACCAGAACTTGGCTTCCTTTAACAGATTTTACAGTGATAGTCGCGTCACAAACTTTATCATTTTACAGATACAGTAACTACAAGATGATTCTGAGAACATCTGAGGAAAGAAATAGTCATTACAGTAACAGAATATTGATTCATATCTGATCAGCGCTGCCTAGTTTGACCGTTTGGTCGGAGTTCAGAGTGATTGACAGACGGCTCTCATAGACTGCAGCTGGGCAGCGGACCTTGTTTTCCTCCGGTAAGTGAAATCCTTCAGATGCCGTTAGGAGCACCGGAGGACACAGTAGGACACAGAGGAACAGGATTTAACTCAGGTTACCTGTTTCATGTACTACTGTCACCATATAGAGGCCGTTTAATAAAAATAACTTTTTTAAATCATATTTGCGTCAAATCGCATACTGCAGCTTTAAGGTGGGTATTTGAAATATAAAAATTGGTCCTGAAGATTTATAATTGATGACTTTGCTCAACAGTAGAATTAAATAAACCATAATTGCGTGAATGCTGTATTAAAGTATTTTATCCATTTTTTTATTCTTCAACTTCTATTTAATTCGTACTTTTTTTGACTTGAACTACACCTGCAAACTTTCTGCTATAGAGTCTGTTCAACAATCAAAATGTTAAACTTCTAAAGAACATTAGTGCTTACATTCAACGTTTTTGTACCATTTCTACTTTTTAAATATCAAGCTATTTTCACATTTTTATTTCAATGTATTTCAATGGAAAAAATCTTTACATCCACTTAAACATAGTGCACTTTGAATTCTTACTACTTTTGCACACTTTCAGCTACCGACACAAGTAAAATTTAAATGAGTCGCAAGAATGAATTATTAAAACTACTATTAAAAAAGTACTTTCAGTTATTTGATATGTCATCTACAGCCCTCCATTTTGATTGCATGATCATTGAATGTCATTTACAGCCCTAGCCCTCCGTTTTGATTGCATGATCATTGAATGCCATCACGTGATTGATCATTTTAATGGGGAATAAAAAATGAATTTGGAAAAAAATTACAACTGAAATATTTATCCATCAAGAAATAGTTCAAATTTAAAAGGGATTTACAAAAAGACTATAAACAGTCAGCTCCCCATCACAGTATCATGGAAGAAAAAGAACAACTTCAGCGTTGTTACATTTCAGTTTCCAGAGTTTATGTAGTGCACTTGAATGCACCATAAGTGCTGCTACATCCCACGTGGCTATTTTGCATTTATTTGCTTCAGTTCATTCATGGAGGACTGTTAGGGTCATGTCTAAGGTGAATACAGAGGCTAAAATAAGAAGGTAAATGAGTCCAATATCCAAGATCAAAAGCTCATACATTTTGCCAATGCAGCAAGGAAAAGCTAATGCTAATGAGAAAACAAGCTGCCCTTTAAATTCCTGATAATACCAGTATTGTTACATCAATGTGGGAATCTATTGATTTATTTATATTTTTAAACTGCATTTTCAAATATAATTTTTTAAACTGCATTTTCAAATATAATTTGCATTTTCAAATATAATTTTGAACACCATTATTTAATTATAAATTAAAAATCTATTGATTTATTTATATTCTTAAACTGCATTTTCAAATATAATCTTTTAAGCTGCATTTTCAAATATAATTTGCATTGTCAAATATAATTTTGAACACCATTATTTAATTATAAATTAATTACTGTATTTTAAAATTATGCATTTATTTAATATTTTATAGTGTTTTTGTAAATCGCTTTTTAATTTGAACAATTTATTGATGGATTAATCTTTCATTTGTAAATTACTGTGCTTTCAAAACGTCCGTAGCCAGAGGACCTAAAGTTAAATCAAGGATGTTATATTATTGAGTATTTATTTATTTATATTTATAGACTGCATTTTCAAATATAATTTTTTTAACTGCATTTTCAAATAAAATTTGCATTTTCAAATATAATTTTGAACACCATTATTTAATTATAAATTAATTAATGTAGTTTAAAATCATGCATTTATTTAATATTTTATAGTGTTTTTGTAAATCGCTTTTTAATTTGAACTATTTATTGATGGATTAATCTTTCTTTTGTAAATTACTGTGCTTTCAAAACATCCATAGCCAGAGGACCTAAAGTTAAATCAAGGATGTTATATTATTGAGTAATACTTAGTATAGCCCTCGCTCATATCACTGCTGCATGGAACGCTATATGATGACAACCAAGAAGGATTTTTAGTATAAACATCCTACTGCAGGTCAGACAGTTGCGCCGGGAAAGTGATGACATCATTCTGCATAATAAAGTAGCCATGTGCTTTTGTTTGTCTGACAAACGATGGAAAATTCAGTGTGAATAACCGAAAGATGGAGAAAGATTAAACTGACTTAGAGTATATTCATTTCATTCTAATTATTATTGTCAATGTTAGTTGAAATTATAGATAAACTAAAGTTTGTTAGCTTGTTTCACAGAATAAAAAACACCAGCGCCGTTGCGTCTTTACGCATGGAGCCTTCACTTACGCGGAGTAAAATACACCATGGAGCATCCAGTATCGACCGGAGCGGACTTTCCTCAGTGAGCCCAAACCGCTCGTGCCGCCAGGGCGGGGCTTGGCCCACGTTAAAGGCATCAGGGATCTGTGGACATGTCGGCAACCCATCCGACCCGGCTTGAAACACGGACCAAGGAGTCTAACGCACGCGAGAGTCAGAGGGTGCAATCAAAAACCCGTGGCGCAATGAAAGTTTGGGCCGGCGCCCGCCGGTTGAGGTGGGATCCCGGCCCAGCGGGGTTGGGCGCACCAACGGCCCGACTCGCCCGTACCGTCGGGGACGTGCAACAAACTATAGTTTTTTTATATATAGTATAACTATTTATAAAACTTTATAAGCTGTGTTATCAAATATGATTTGCGGCTCCAGACATATTTTATTTGGTGGAAGATGGAGCAAAATGGTTCTTTGGTTAGTAAAGGGTGCGACTCCTGCATTATCTGGTCAACCCACACTTAATATAACCTTATTTAGACATAAATATGGCACAGCAAAGCTGATATCAGATCTAAACGATGCCGAAATAATAACACATTAATTTAGATTAGTAAAAAGATTGATTACATGCCTTGGCAGGTCTGTCCACAAGACGACAAGCGAACAATTTAGAAAAAGTTTGAACACTTCCCTTGTGGGAAAGTGATTTAAAAACTCTGCTTGTTTAACTGTCGCAAACAGTAAAAATGCGCATGTGACTTGCTGCAGAGAGATTGAGTGCTTTGATGTACTTTGGCAAATCCCGAAGAGGACTTTTGTTGTAAAAAAAATTATTGCTCCAACTGTGGAGAGTTTTAGGCCGCCGTGCATGTTCAAGAGGCTTCCCCGATGCCTATTGTTACGAGGAGATCCCTCTTCCGTGGTCACATGCTGACTGGTCTCGCGTGAGCAGTGAAGCTCTCAGTGGGCGTTGCTTGGAGACGTCATCCACTGAAATGCTCTTTGGCTCCATCTGGTGGACTATCTGCTTAACTGACTATGTGGAATGAAAGGCTCTTTGGCTTTATCTGGTGGCAATTTGGTTAATGAAACTTAAGGATTGAATATACAGCTTTTCTCTGTGTACCTAACATACTTTGTAAATGCAAACTTACAACGAAAAATGTTAATTAAACAACAACAATAACCATCTCTCTCTTCTAAACTAATCTTAAGTAGGGAGTTAAATCCATATTAATTCACCTTTCTGCATGCTACCACTTTGGAATGTCAACACTATTTGCAATTGAGATTTAATTAGTGGTCTAAGTGCACGACAGCGTGTCCCCCGACGTGCGCAAGGGCTGTGAGATCCACAATAGATCTGTTTTTGTCTTTCTAGGGGGGTACAGGGGATAATTATTGGGAAACTAGCAGATCAGCAGTAAATGAACATAAAAGATGTGTACATCATCTAACAGCTGGGAGCCTGCAGATTCATTTGAGATGCATCTCAACACTCTGTGTTAAGTTGTTCTAGACCAGGGGTGCCCACACTTTTTCAGCATGCGAGCTACTTATAAAATGACCAAGTCAAAATGATCTACCTACTATAAAAATGCAAAACATATATTTATTTATAAATATATTGAGTATTCTTTGAATTATTAAAACTACTATTAAAAATTACATTCAGTTATTTGAGATATGTCATCTACAGCCCTCCATTTTGATTGCATGATCATTGAATGTCATTTACAGCCCTAGCCCTCCATTTTGATTGCATGATCATTGAATGCCATCACGTGATTGATCATTTTAATGGGGAATAAAAAGATGAATTTGGAAAACAAATTACAAATGAAATATTAATCCATCAAGAAATAATTCAAATTTAAAAGGGATTTACAAAAAGACTATAAACAGTCAGCTCCCAATCAAAGTATCATGGAAGAAAAAGAACAAACTTCAGCGTTGTTACATTTCAGTTTCCAGAGTTTATGTAGTGCACTTGAATGCACCATAAGTGCTGCTACATCCCACGTGGCTATTTTGCATTTATTTGCTTCAGTTCATTCATGGAGGACTGTTAGGGTCACGCCTAAGGCTAATACAGAGGCTAAAATAAGAAGCTAAATGAGTCCAATAGCCAAGATCAAAGGCTCATACATTTTGCCAATGCAGCAAGGAAAAGCTAAGCTGCCCTTTAAATACCTGATTAAAACCAGTATTGTTACATCAATGTGAAAATCTATTTATTTATTTATATTTTCAAACTGCATTTCCAAATATAATCTTTTAAACTTCATTTTCAAATATAATTTGCATTGTCAAATATAATTTGAACACCATTATTTAATTATAAAATAATTACTGTATTTACTTGACATGTTTTATAAGAGTCATGGCCTGAAGACATTTAGGTGCCATTATTGAGTTATGGTGATAGCGCCACCTACTGCCAATAGCATATGCTTGTGTACTGCCACCCACCCTCATAGAAGTGCCTTTAAAGGATACCCCACAGGTTCTCAACAGGTCATTTACGGCAACGCGCGCCACACGCAGAAAAAACCCTCAAACCGTTACGTGCGGTGTCCGACTCTCATGAAGTGCGCGACAGCGTGTTCCCCGACGTCCGCAAGGGGCGAGGGCCCGCTCATCGCTGCTTGCAGCTTTAATTATTATTATTATTCTTATTATTTTTAGGACAAAGTAATCGCAGTTTTGAGGGGCTAAACGTGCTCGGAAAATGAAAAAATTTTGCACATGTATCAGAACTGGTGAAAAATTTGATATTTTCTGGGTCTCTTGCTGGGATGTGACAAAATGGCTCGATAGCGCCCCCTACAAAATTGCTAACATTGAGCCCCTCGTTGTGGTTTCACCTAGAAGTATGAAATTTCACAGGTATATGCAACATGTTGAGACGTACAAAAAAGCCTCTTGGAGGTGTACCATAAACCCAACAGGAAGTCAGCCATATTGAATTGAATGTGTTATTTTAGGGTATTTTTTGCCATTTCCAGGCACTATACTTTAACGAACTAGTCCTAGAGTTGTAACCCGATCGACTTCAAATTTGGTCAGTACAGTCTTAAGACCTTTGTGATGAAAAGTTGTTCGAATCTTTCATTTTCATCGAACTATGTTGCCGTGGCGTGGCGGCAAAAAAGCGCCTTTCGCCAAAAAACAGGAAGTTGCTGTAACTTTGTCGTACATTAACCAATCTGCTCCAAATCTCTCATGCCTGATAAACATCCGTCCCTGATGACATCCACATGCACATTTTGGCTCGCAGTCATAGCGCCACCTACTGGCAACAGGAAATGTCATGTTTTGCATGCTGATGTACTCTGCCTCACAAACTAATCAGATCCACCTCAAATTAGGTCAGGAAAGCCTTAAGACCTTGATGATGCTTCCTTGTGAAGATTGTGAGGTTTCGTCGAATGGCGGCGCCGTGGCGGCATGGCGAATTTCGATGACTCGCCATTAAAAAACAAACCTCTGTAACTCGACTCCAGATGGTCAGATCTTTTCCAAATTTCTGACATTTGATGAGCGTCCCGACCTGAAGACATCTACAGGCACATTTTGAATCATACTCATAGCGCCACCTATTGGCAACAGGAAGTTACAGTCGCTCTATTTTGGCGTGCTACTCTTAGCAGGTTAACCAGATCAACTTCAAATTTGGTCAGCGTGGTGTTAAGAAGTTCCTGATGCCAGCCTGCAAAGCTTTTTAGCTTTCGTTGAGCGTACTTGCCGTGGCGACGCATCATTCGCCATGAAACAGGAAGTTGTTTTTCAAGGGCTAGATATGCTTGTAAATGAACTAAACTCGGCACACTCATTAACGGTGCTAAAATGTGTTAACGGATATGGTTTTTGTGCTTTGGTGTGGCAAGGGAGCTCGATAGCGCCCCCTACAAAATTTCAACGAAGCAGCCCTCGCAGTACGTTTCACCTAGATGTTCGAGATTTGGTAGGCACATGTATCACCCGTAGACTTAACAAAAAGTCTCTTGGTGCCATGCTCTAAACCCAACAGGAAGTCGGCCATCTGGATTTTTGTGTGAATTTTTCGTATATTTTTGGCCATTTCCAGGCTTTGTACTTTAACGAACTAGTCCTAGAGACTTAACCCGATCAACTTCAGATTTGGTCAGTACAATCTTAAGATCTTTGTGATGAAAAGTTGTTCAAATCGTGAGGATTTTTGAAACGGCGTTGACGTGGCGTGGCGGAGAATTTGCATGACTCGCCATTGAAAAACAAAATGTTCTAACTCAACTGTACTTGGCCCAATCTGCCCCAAACTTGACCTACCACATAGTATTCCAGACCTGAGGACATCTACATGGCATAATTAAATTATGTACCCATGCCCCTACCATTGTTTTGCTTTTTTTACAGAAATAAAATTGCGCCATATTATCAAGAGATAGTTGGATGACGGATTTTAGAGGTGACAGTAAACGCATCAGTTTTCATTCGTCACATTCAGATGGTGTCAGATTACACACACGCAGAAGGAGAGAGTTTTGGCTTAGGACAGGGGGTTGGCAACCCGCGGCTCTGGAACCGCATGCGGCTCTTTAGCCCGTCTGCAGTGGCTTCCTGTAATTTTGACAAAAAAAAAATGGAAATAAATAACGTTTTTTGTTGTTTTTTTTGCACAGTGGACAATCTTTCACAGCCAAAAGACCCTCGTTAACAGCAAGTTGGAGGGTGTGAGCGACACACGGCAGGCTGGGGAGTCCCGCATACGAGGCGGTGCGCCGAGACCGGCTCTCTGTCGGCTTGGAGAGGGTCGGGGCGAAGGTGGCGCGCAGCTTTACATCACTCCCCGCCCGGACCTGGCCCGTTATCCCGAAAACAAACACGCATTGTTCCGAAATACCGTTTTACCGACAATACACACTCTCCATGCACCGCTGTCTTAATGCACGGGCTAACCGGGGCTCAAGCCCTCTGACCCGACAACGGAAAGGGCCCACGATGCTCCGGGGGAAGAAAAATAAAAATATAATTCACAGGCCAACTGGATGCTCCATGGTGTATTTTACTCCGCTCCATGGTAAAGACGCAACTGCGCTGGTGTTTTTTACTCCGACAGAACCTGCAGAGAGAGGGAGTTTTCCGCGGATTTAGTTACGTGGGAAAGTGATGACATCATTCTGCATAATAAAGTAGCCATGTGCTGGAAGATTCAGTGTGAACAATGACATAGCTTCTGTGAGTGTCTCTGGCTAATGTTTATGTTGTGTTATAATTCAAGAGACCTGTTAATAAGCAGTTTACCTTTAGCTTATGTTAGGGTGATCATATTTTCAAACCCCCAAACCTGGACCATTTAGTGTACCACATGCGCAGGTTCAGGCTTGCGCACGTTCAGGCACGCGCAGGTTCACGCGCGCGCACGTTCAGGCAGAACTAAACTATCTCAAAACTAGAATAAAGGGAAAAATTAAAGGGAAAGTGAGCTCAATTTACAGTATTGACGATTGCTACCAAATTTTCTGTGGATCATTATTGGACCAGGCTCATCAAAAGTTGCTTAAAGCTTGTTGATATCTTATTTCGTTTTCAAGATATTGACCAATGAACTTTAAGAGGGCGGGGTTTAGCAGGAAATCACCGTTATTCATTGACCATTAGTCTAAGCATCATAAATCTTGGTAGATATCTTCAGTACGTGTTTGGGAATGGGCGTACCAAAGCTGTTTCAGCTCGACCCATAGGGGGAGCCAAAATTATCGAAAGCTTGTACCTCAAGATCTGGTGGACAGAATTTCATCAAATTTAGTGCACATGCTCTGGGGGCAAGTATTAACCAAGATCTGAAGTGTCATATTGAAATTGCATCAAAGTTGGTCAGTAGAGTCTTAAGACCATTGTGATGAAAAGTTGTTCAAAGCTTAAACTTTTATCGAAATATGTTGCCGTGGCGTGGCGGCGAAAAAGAGCCCGCCAGTACCCCCGACGTGCGGGAAGGTGCGAGGGCCCGTTCATCGCTGCTTGCAGCTTTAATTCAGTGTTATTATTGTGAATAAAGAGCTGTATTTTTAAGGAGGGTTTTTGTCATTTTTAAATTTACAATTAATGATCTTGTGGTATAAGATACATATAACATGTTCTTTCACAAAGTAATGTAATTACAGTTTAAACAGGTGATATGGAAAATTAATTTTATGTCATGCATGTAGAAGGGTACAGGTAGTAAATAGTGACTGTAAGCAACACAACACATTGCTGTTTCACAGTCAAACTTTATTTCAGTAGACAGATGACAATATTTATTATACACAGTATTTTGAACGTGAACAGATAACCTGCAGCTTTGACAAACATTTCACAGCATAAATATGGCAATAACTGTCTAAGTTACTCTGAAACATGGACTCAGTACTGTGGTTACTGAGCAGTTTTTATATATAAGATCAGTAATTCCACCTTCAGTTATGTTGACACTACAGGATAAAGTCTATTCCAGCATGGCAGGATACTGTAAGTGTAACTTTAACCGGTCTGTAGTCATGATAACACACAGAGACAGCTCCTACAGTAAATAATATACCATTACTCTGATTACTTTCATACGTTTATCAGGTGTCTTATACCAGAAATAATGAACTGACTACTGTTTCACATCTTCTATTTTCCCCCCTGATGTTCGCTGTGTTTACACACAGTTACATGTAGCTACATGCTAACAGGTTACCTCTGTATCTCCCATGTAAACAGAGCTATCTGCTCACAGCAAACGTTTTCTTCTTCACTGGGTCTTCTTCTTCTGTCGGTCGTTTCTCACAAAGGGACCTGTAAAGACAAACGTAAAACAGAGTGTATGTTTACGGTTTACAGAGTTTATGCATAACGTAAATACTGAGCTAACGTGAAGGAGCTAAAAATAGCATATTTACCGGAGCAGAACCGTCAGAAAACCCAGAATCTTGGCCGCAGATGTTGTTCATTTCTCCTCGACTTCGGATCAGATTCCTCCGGGAACGTGCGCTGTGTGAAGTTTCTGGTTTATAAACTTTTAATTAGTTTATTTTTAACTTTAGAAACGCGGATAAACTCAGTGAATCTTTCTCCCTGCTGCTCCGGCTGCGGGGAGGGCAGTGACGCTGTTGTAGCCGTTTGATTGACAGAAAACGCTGACCAATCAGAGCAGACTGGGAGGAGACCGGAGGAGACAGGCTCTGAATCAGAGAATTTTATAATGAGCGAAAAAGGGGGTTGATGAAGAGAGGGATTTTGAGAAAAATAGAGGGTTTTTTGAATATTACAGCATGTAAACATGTTCTAGTAGAACATTAACATACACATATGAACCTGGAAATGAGCATAATATGAGACCTTTAACCCATCTATTGTTACTTTTAGTAACCTTTTGGAAAAAGAATGTGATAAGATATGTAAGAAAAAAGTTCCCTATAAAAATAAAAATAATCTTTCAAAATATGAACTCAAAGCTTTACAAAATCTGGAAAGTAGAACGGATATTATCATCCGCCCTGCGGATAAAGGGGGTTCCACGGTTGAGTTGAGCTTTAAACAATATGACAAGGGGATGAGATCACTATCAACAGACAAAAATAATTATACCCCCCTCAATTCTAATCCCACAGAACATATTAAAGAAGATATTGACACATACCTAGAACCACTGTCAAGAGGTTGGATTACAGATAGAGAAAAAGATTTTCTAACAGTTAAGTATCCTACCTGTCCTGTATTTTATGGCTTACCTAAAATACAAAACTCTGTAGAATATCCCCCTCTCCGTCCTATTGTTTCAAGTATTGGTTGTCTAACTGAGCCTTTGTCTCAATATGTGGATTTTTTTATAAAAAAAATGGGTGCTAGAACTGCCTTCTTATTTAGGAGACACAACAGATGTCCTAAAAGTCATTGAGAATTTTGTATGTGAACCTAATATGATTTTAGTCACTCTAGATGTCCAAAGTTTGTACACCTGTATTCTTCATGAAATGGGCTTACAGGCACTATCACACTATCTGAATACTCGTCCTGAAGGCATAATGAATTTTTACTGACACTCACTGAAATCATTTTATCTAAGAACTTTTTTCAATATGCTGGCTCCTTTTTTCTTCAGAGCCAGGGCGTGAGTATGGGCTTAGGGAAAGAGAAATTTATCCATAGCACTTCGTCTAACCCCTTCCACTAAGATTTCCCTGTGGCGGAGGTATGTTGACGATATTTTTATGATATGGAATGGTACGAAAAATGAACTACATGCCTTCATGGAGTATATGAACTCAACCTCTACATTTCTTTCGTTCACTTCAGAATCGGACATGGATACAATTCATTTTTTGGATCTTACCATTTACAAGAGCAGTAACAATACACTATGCTCCACAATCTATAAAAAAACCCTCAAAAGAAATACTCTTCTCAGAGCGGACAGCAATCACCCCAAAAAACGTATCCAAAACATACCAGTAGGTTAATTTCTACGCCTCCGCAGCAACTGTAAAACAGAGGAAGAATTTGAAAACAAATCCATACAAATGAAAGAACGTTTCCGCAGCAGAGGATATACGGACTCAGACATCGACTCAGCCTATCACAAGGCGGCACATACAAATAGAGCTCACTTATTGGTTAAAAAACCACGTGAGCCTTCCTCAAGACCTTGTTTTTCTACTGAGTTTTCTCCTCAGGCAGGTGAGATAAAAAACGCAGTATTAAAACACTGGCATATTTTACAAACGGACCCTGCCATGAAAAATATCTGTTGCAAGCCCCCCTGATCACTTTTAGAAGATCTCGTACCATTAGAGACAGAGTGCTACACAGCATGCTTAAACCCTCCTCCCCTCGACCCACGTGGTTACCTAACCAACCTCTAGGCTTTTATAGATGTGGGAATTGTGTCCATTGCTCCAATCCAAGCGACACTAAATATTTTTCCCTTCCCCGTACGGGTAAAAAATACAACATCAAATTGTTCATCAATTGCATTTCTACCAATGTCATATACATCCTAAAATGTCCTTGCCGGCAAGTCTATGTAGGTCAAATTAAACGCCCTCTTAAACAAAGAATAGCGGAACATAAGACTGCTATCCGCACAAAAATCTGGACTATGCAATCACACGTCATTATATTTAATGTAATTATGGCTCTCCTGCGACTCTCAAATTCTGGGGTATAGAACGTATTACACCATCCCCTAGAGTTAGAGATATTATCAATAGATTGCTAGGTAGAGAAGCTTTCTGGATCAGTGAACTTAACACTGTTGAACCATGAGGACTTAATGAAGAACTAAGCCTGACGTGTTTTTTATAGCCTGAACCAAGCCCTACTCGCTACTTAACCACATTGCTTGACACAGGCTATTTACTATTGTTTTCAACAGGAGACGATATAATCATTTATATTAGGGACATTTTTTATCCCCTCATTTATGCCTCTTTTATCTATTGTTAATCTGACTGTAGCTCACTGGCATCTTAGATATTTAAGACCTTTTTTGATATTTGGATGAGGGATGTATTTATCTTTGTTGTTATTTATCACTATTATTACAATTATTTTTGATATTATGTAGATGTACAGTATGGAGTTACTGAAAATGCTATTTATATATTTACTTCTATTTCTCTCTTTGTATTATTATATGACATTTGATTGTTTACCTGCCTATTGTCCCCTCCCCTTTTTTTCCCAGCCTATGCTGAATCAGTTTCCAACTAGGGGAGGCTATTTAAATGGATGTGAGTCTCAGATCTGTTTGACTCTGATGAAGACGCAGGTGGCGTCAAAAAGTTAGTCTTCAATAAACTTTACTGCCTTTATCCGTGTGCTTTGGAACTGCCTTCTGAAGTCTCTCCTTTCTAAGATTGCCCTACTCTGTGAGCACCAGACAGGCCTAGCATTCCTTGTGAGACGGCTGAAGCGCGTTTTACCTTCCTTCTTCAGTAAAAAATTACAAGTTGCAGTTAAAGGGACAACCAGCGGAGACTCCAAGAAGTCATTGTGCCTAGCCAAGAAATAGTTCAGCACCAATAGAGTACTTCATTCAATATCCATCATGTGAATGGAAGTTGTTTTGTGTCCCAGTGGCTAGCTAATTGGCGTGAACTGCACAATGCTCACACAGAAGGTTACTGGTTACCACACCCCGACCCACACACAGCACTGTTGCCATTGTTAGCGCTCTTCGTGATGTTAGCACTGTTAGGTGCTAGTTGCCAGCTCAGACGTCTCTGCATTCAGAGCCGTGTATAGGCAGGCAATCACAGCTGTATGGGTTGTAGCTACTACGGTAGTGGAATAATCAAGTCAAATTAAATCGAAGAACACTTGTGGTGATTGGCTCCAAGCAAAACCATACAAATAGTCTTTTTTTTTTTTTTGATCTGAGCACAAAAAGGATTGATTGCAGATAGTGTTTGACTGGAGAAGTTTTGATACTACTTGGTACTGGGTTATTTTAGTCGAGTGCCGATACCCAGCACTAGTCATGATGCAGTATCACTAAATGCCACTAAATGCTGGATCCATTGACCGGACTCCATAGAGGAGAAAAAACCCTCCAACCTTTGTCTCTCATTTCACATTATTGAGTCAATAAGCTAATTTCACTTGATTTCATATATTCTGGTGCATGTTTGGAGTCTATTGCCTTGAGTTGTGGTGGATGCTGCCTCTTTGTCCCACCTCAGCGTCACTGCGCTTTAGTGATAAATCCAAGGCGTCAGCACATGCACTCAGAAACTTAAGGATAAGGTGAGGTCAGGTCACATCTATAATTTTCTCCTTTCAACAGTCTGCCCTCTAGTGGCTGTTATATAGCGTCTATAGGCAAAATAAATTATGAACGCTTCGTTATGCACCTGCAGTAAACTGTTAAATTACAAGTGCACTGTTGTGCCCTGAGGCACACTGAGGCAATATATATTGAGCTGTAAAAAGCTGCAGTTGCTGATTTGATCCTCTACACTCTGAATGTAAGCAAGTGCAGCTTTGACCCTGCAATGAATGAAAAAGCTCAGGTGTGCCTTGGGATTCAGCTGAAATGTAGACAAAAATCTAACAGGGTTGTGTCATCACCGTCAAACTACTTCAGGGCAAAACTTCACTTCTTCTCCTTCACCTCTCACCTCAATGCCCTCACCGTACCAAATTTCCACATGAAAACTGAACCTGAATTGTGAGTTCCAGTTGCAGTAGCTCCTACTGAGCGAGGCGGTGACATAATGAATGGACAAAACCGATCTTGTTCCCGTGGCTTAGAGTGGACTATAATCAAGATCAATGTTTGCTTTGATTGCTTGCTGTCGGAAACTCCGGGATGTAGCTGACTTTTTGAAGGCGGGGGGAAACTCTGGTTGAGACAGATTGACATAGAAGAGGAGAGAGAGAGACAGAGAGAATCAATGGATCATCTATTATGTCCAGTGCTTAATGAAAAGGCTCTGCCCGGATGAAATTAAGTGCTGCCAAAAGGAAGTCTTCGGGGGCCTTCTCTGCCTTTAGCTTGATGTCATGATCAGTTTAATACTCAGGCTTCTCCACTATTGATCCGCTGCTTAATGGCTTTTCTTGCACAAGCATCATTCAAACTGCACTTTATTGCTGTTGTTTTTCTTGTCTTCGAGTCTTTCTGACACCGTTCATCCATTCAGGTACTATCTATCTATCTATCTTTCTATCTATCTATCTATCTATTAGGGGTGTCAATCGATTAAAATAAGTAATCATGATGAAACGCATTATTGTCCATAGTTCATCGCAATTAATTGCAAATTAATTTTTTTTCTGTTCAAAATGTACCTGAAAGGGAGATTCGTCAACTATTTAATACTCTTATCAACATGGGAGTGGGCAAATATGCTTGCTTTATGCAAATGTATGAATATATTTAATATTGGAAATCAATAAACAACAAAAAACAATGACAAACATTGTCCAGAAACCCTCACAGGTACTGCATTTAGCATACAAAATATATTCAAATCATAACAGGGCAAACTTGTAGCGGTCGCTGGCTGTTGAGCCAGGGTGCCATTCAGAGTCACAGTCTGACAAAAATGTGATTGTACATATGCAGCCAACAAACCCCTACAAAGGACTGATACAATCTACTAGCCCCCTAAATTTACACACACAAGCCAGTAGTATCACAGTGCAAGCAATAAACACACAACACAGCAAAATTCAATGATCCCCACAGTGTATGATACATCCATGTCAATGCAAAAACCAATATACAGGGAACTATATAACTCAAACACCCGTTCTCCCCAACAGTTAGCTAAGTCGTTGTCTGAGTCAATACAAGAGCACTCTGCTCAGTCAGAGTTCCTACCCGAATACCAGTGTCGAATTGGAAGAGACACACACCTTGTCTGTGTGGCTCCTGGTGAGTATGCCATACTCTTTTGTAGCGCCTTATTCGTCCGTCCAGGGTGTGTGTGTGTGATGTACGGGGTTGCAACCTTAAAGGCGTGGATCAACAGGCAACAACAGCTGTTCGTGTGTCAGTGTGCTGACTTGACTATGACTTGCCCCAAACTGCATGTGATTATCATAAAGTGGGTATGTCTGTAAAGGGGAGACTCATGGGTACAGGTCAGAGGTCAAGGGACCCCTTTGAAAATGGCCATGCCAGTTTTTTCTCACCAAAAATTAGCGTAAGTTTGGAGCATTATTTGGCATTCTTCAAGCTAGTATGACATGGTTGGTACCAATGGATCCATTCGATTTTCTAGTTTCATATGACACCAGTATCTTCACTCTAGCTTTAAAACTGAGCCTGCTACAACCTCTGAAAGATCGAGGCCCAACGGCAGCCTGAGGCAGATGGCCGCCCACCCAGAGCCCGGTACTGCTTGAGGTTTCTACCCGATAAAGGGGAGTTTTTCCTTGCCACAGCGCAAACAATGCAATGCTCATGGGGAACTCTTGTTGGGTCTCTAAACTATAGAGTGCGGTCTAGACCTGCTCTATATAAAAAGCGTATAGAGATAACTTCTGTTGTAATTTGACGCTATATAAAAATAAATTGAATTGAATTGAATTGAATTGAATTGAATAGAATTGAATAGAGGGGTTCAGAGTCACACTTCTCCGTGAACCATCACCTTAACATGGTGGAGAGATTAGTATGTCCCTGTGACCCTGAGGTAGGGTCTCCCATGGCAAATTGGTCTCTGGCGAGGGGGCCAGACTAAGAGTGGTTCATAAAACCCCTATGAATAATCGAGGTAGAGGAGGAGTTACCCGGCCCGGAGGAAGCCCAGGGCCCCCGTCTGGAGCCAGGCCCGGACGGAGGGCCCGTCAGCGAGCGCCTGGTGGCTTGCCACGGAGTCCGGCCGGGGACATCCCGAAGAAGCGACGTGGCACCCCCCTCCTCTCCATCCTGTGGGCTCACCACCTGCGGGTGGAACCGCTGGGGTCGGGTGCGCTACCACACGGGTGGCAGTGAAGGCCCGGGACTTAACGGACCAGACCCGGGCGTCAGAGGCTGGCTCTTGGGACGTGAAACGTCACCTCTCTGTGGGGGAAGGAGCCGGAGCTTGTGCGGGAGGTGGAGCGCTATCAGTTAGATCTGGTAGGGCTTACCTCTATGCACAGCCTCGGTTCTGGATAGTACTTCTGGATCGGACTCTATTCTTCAAGGTTTGAGGCGCCGGGCGGGTGTGGGGATACTCACAAATCCCCGGTTGAGTGCCGCTACGTTGGAGTTTACCCCGGTGGATGAGAGGGTCGCCTCCCTACGCCTTCGGGTTATGGGGGGGGGGAACTCTGACTGTTGTCTGTGCATATGCACCGAACAGCAGTTCGGAGTATTCGGCCTTCTTGGAAACCCTGAATGGAGTCCTCGATTATTCCTCCAGTAGGGGACTCCATAGGCAACGATGGAGGCACCTAGAGAGGCGTGATTGGGAGGAATCTAAACCCGAGTGGTCGTTTGTTACTGGACTTCTGCGCTAGTCATGGACTGTCCATAACGAACACCATGTTCGAACATAAGGATGCTCATAAGTGTACATGGTACCAGAGCACCCTAGGCCGAAGGTCGATGATCGATTTTGTGATCGTATCGTCTGATCTGAGGCCGCATGTTTTGGACACTCAGGTGAAGAGAGGGGCGGAGCTGTCAACCGATCACCATCTGGTGGTGAGTTGGGTCAGAGGGTGGGGGAAGACTCCGGACAGACCTGGTACGCCTGAACGGGTAGTGCGGGTGAACTGGGAAGGTCTGGAGGAGGCCCCTGTCCGAGAGATCTTCAACTCACATCTCCGGCGGAGCTTTTCTGGCATCCCTGTGGAGAAATCCATAGTGGCTAAGCCCCGGGGATTGATGAGATCCGTCCAGAAATGCTGAAAGCTTTGGGTGTGGAGGGGCTGTCTTGGATGACACGTCTCTTCAACATTGCGTGGAAGTCGGTGACAGTACCTAAGGAGTGGCAGACCGGGTTGGTGGTTCCCCTGTTCAAAAAGGGTGACCAGAGAGTGTGTGCCAATTACAGGGGTATCAAACTACTCAGCCTCCCTGGTAAAGTCTACTCCAAGGTGCTGGAAAGGAGGGTTCGGCCGATAGTCGAACCTCGGATCGAAGAGGAACAATGCGGATTCCGTCCTGGCCGTAGAACAATAGACCAGCTCTTCACTCTCGCAAGGATCCTGGAGGGGGCCTAGGAGTATGCCTATCCAGTCTACATGTGTTTTGTGGACTTGGAGAAGGTGTATGACCGGGTCCCCCGGGAGATACTGTGGGGGATGCTGCGGGAGTATGAGGGGAGGGGGTCACTTCTTAGGGCCATCCAATCTCTGTACGCCCAAAGCCGGATTCTCTGAAGTAAGTCTGACTTGTTTCCGGTGGTGGTTGGCCTCTGCCAGGGCTGCGCTTTGTCACCAATCCTGTTCGTGATATTCATGGAAGGGATATCGAGGCGTAGTCGGGGGGAGGAGGGTTTGCAGTTCGGTGTGCTGAGGATCTCGTCGCTGTTTTTTGCAGATGATGTGGTCCTGTTGGCATCATCGGTCTGTGACCTCCAGCACCCACTGGATCGGTTCGCAGCCGAGTGTGAAGCGGCTGGGATTAGGATCAGCACCTCTAAATCTGAGGCCATGGTTCTCAGCAGGAAACCAGTGGATTGCCTACTCCGGGTAGGGAATGAGTCCTTACCCCAAGTGAAGGAGGTCAAGTACCTTGGGGTCTTGTTCGCGAGTGAGGGGACTATGGAGCGTGAAATTGGCCGGAGAATCAGAGCAGCGGGGGCGGTATTGCATTCACTTTACCTCACCGTTGTGACGAAAAGAGAGCTGAGCCGGAAGGCAAAGCTCTCGATCTACCGGTCAATCTTCATTCCTACTCTCCCCTATGGTCATGAGGGCTGCATCATGACCGAAAGAACTAGACTACAAGCGGCCGAAATGGGTTTTCTCAGGAGGGTGGCTGGCGTCTCCCTTAGCAATAGGGTGAGAAGCTCAGTCATCCGTGAGGGACTCGGAGTGGAGCCGCTACTCCTTTGCGTTGAAAGGAGCCAGCTGAGGTGGTTTGGGCATCTAGTAAGGATGCCCCCTTGGCACCTCCCTAGGGAGGTGTTCCAGGCACGACCAGCTGCAATGAGTGCAGCAGGGCAGAGAGTCGCGCACTCATCTAGTACTGTCCTCCATTAACCACGTACCTTTTAGGGGCAACAGGCACAATTTGTTTTTTTTGTTGACTACTGTGTCTGTAAAGGGGAGACTCATGAGTACCCATAGAACCCATTTTCATTCACATATCTTGAGGTCAGAGGTCAAGGGACCTCTTTGAAAATGGCCATGCCAGGTTTTCCTTGCCAAAATTTAGCGCAAGTTTGGAGCGTTATTTAACCTCCTGCCCGACAAGCTAGTGTGACATGGTTGGTACCAATGGATTCCTTAGGTTTTCTAGTGTTCTATGATGCCATTATCTTCAATCAAGTTGTGTTAAAGCTTCAGTAGGCAACAATTTTTTGGCATCATTGGGCAAAAATTCCATAATAACCTTTTAGCATATTGTAATTCAAGTTTTCTGAGAGAAAACTAAGACTTCTGCACCTCCTCATGCCTCTGCTTTCAGGCTTTAAAAAATCTAGCCCGTGACGGAAGACATTTCAGAGAGAGCTGTACTCCGGTCATGTGAGCAGTGCTTGGTATTCCCTGAAACGATCTCGACATGGCTGCCGGGTAACACACTTTCTCATTGTACAGCTAAACAGTACACTACAAGATGTTTCTGAAAACATTTGAGGCGAGAAATAGTCATTACAGTACCAGAATATTGAATAATATTTGATCAACGCTGCCTAGTTTGACCGTTTGGTCGGAGTTCGCAAGTGATTGACAGCCGGCTCTCATAGAGGGAAGCTGGACAGCAGATTCCAGATATGATCTGACTGGTTATTTTCTTCCGGTCTGTGAAATCCTGCAGATGCCGTTAAGAGCACTGGAGGACATCGGAGGACACAGAGGCATATGATTTTTTTCAGATTACCTGTTTCATGTACTAATGCCAGGATATAGCGACCATTTTATAAAAATACATTTTTTTAATCATATTTGCTCCAATCTCGCCTACTTCCTAATGCATTAAAGAAATTAGTGGTGTTAAAATAAATTTGCTGTAAAGCGTTATTGTTGCGTTAACTTTGAAAGCCCTACTATCCATCTATCTATCCATCCATATCCTATCTATCTATCTATCTATCTATCTATCTATCTACCTATCTATCCATCCATCCATCCATAATGGCTTTTTTTGCTCAAACTGCACTTTATTGCTGTTGTTTCGATTCTTTCTGACACCGCTCATCCATTAAGGTACTAAATTTCTATCTATCTATCTATCTATCTATCTATCTATCTATCTATCTATCTATCGATCTATCGATCCATATATCCTTCTATCCATCTATCCATCTATCTATCTATCTATCTATCTATCTATCATCCATCGATCTATCCATCCATATATCCTTCAAATATACTTACCCATCCATCCATCAATCCATCCAATGAGGCAAAATTTGCCTCATAGATTTATAAGTAGATGTCTTACAGTATATTAATACACATGTCTGTTACCTGCAACATGAGCCTATAAATCAGTTATGTGGTGGCTTCACTGGAGCTGAGATGCCGTCTCTGTGGGACAGCAGAGTGCAACGCCGCCGCGTTGCGTCCTCGTTAAAGTGCTCTCTGCGGTATATGTGTCCGCCGGCACTGTGAACCACGGGCCCTGGGATTTATAACACCTCATTAGCGAGCCATCATAAAACCCTCATGTTTATAATATTAATGCCTGTGACTTATATTTAAATGTCATCTATATGTCACAGTTAAAAAGGTGTGTTAATGAGAAGGGGGAGGCGGCGAGGAGGGTGACGGACAGAGAGACAGATATGTCAGATGAGGGGAACATAGTGAGGTAATGATAAATGAATTCCTCCATCTTATTGTTCTTCACTTTATGCTTGGCAATTTGTCATGAAGGCTGCTTGTCCCATGTGGCATATCTGCAATCAGTTAATTATGGATATCTCTCCTTTAGCCACAGTCAGAGCTGCCACTTTCTTTTGTGCCAGTTTGTGGGCACTACTGATGATTCCTTGTTATGGTGATTAATAATTTGATGTACAGAACACTACATGCGTGTGTCTGTATCTCACTTCAGATGGCATCTCACAGATACACTGATAATATCTGTCTGTGGAGGAGATAAAAACAAAACGAGGGAGAGAGGGAGAGTCCCTCCCTCTGCTCTTCTCCTCAGGAGGTGACACACTTCCACATCAAAGCTGAATTGTAGCTTATTAGCCTGGCAGAGTGAAACCGGTGCTACGGTTCAAATGCTCGTGCTCACTTTCAATTACATTTCTGGAGATAGATTCATATTTAAATCTTGGAGAAATGTGATCATCAAAGCAAACAAAGCGCTGCACATTCATCCCCCCTCTCCGTCTGCAGCTTAAGAGCTCCTGATTTGAGCCAAACGATCGAATTTCATCACTGCACATATATAAACGCAATTCTTATCCACTGGAATACGATAAATCTGATATTTTCGCATCGCTCCGCATGAACAAGAAGCCTGGTTTTAATGATGAGGTCTTTGATAGCTTCCATGACAAACCGAAGGTTGCTGAAAGTTTGGATCAGATGGACCCGATAGCCAGGAAACACAGCGGAAACCAATCTATGGCTCAAATAAGTTGATTTCCTGAAGCAAAATAGGTAATGTGTTCCAGATCCCTGGCAATAGATGTCATTTCAACAGTTCCCACAAAGACATGACCTTCTGGGTTGCCTGCTTTTTAGCTTCCTCCAAATCTGGCTTGACCAACAGGAATTGCATTCCAAATTTTGGCCTCAAATCACACGGCTCTGATTGATCTCCATCGCTCTGCTCTGCCATATCTTGCTGTTTGTATCACCCATCCAAAATTCAAATTTGGGCCGCAGAGCAGAGGCTGGGTTGAGCTGAGGTGAGATGAGGAAGCAGCAGCCACCACAGCAGAGACGCATGTCAACTGAAGCAAACACAGCCCAAAATATTCCTCTCTATAAAGCTGTACTAACCCATCATTTTTACAATGGATCAAAATGACTGACTGTAATAGGAAAGTGGTCGCATGTAGTGATGAACCCACAGATAATTATCACCCAACTTTGCTGTTGCTCTCAGCTCTCTAGAGCGTCTTAGCCTCTTTCAGCTCATTGTTTTGGTTTTACGGCTTGCAACTTGTTTTGGTTCACTCTCACTGCTCTCATCAAACCAGTTTCAGAACTAGTGACTAGCTGGTGAACATAGTGGAGCATTAAGCAGCTGAAGAGATGTAACACAGGCTGTCAAGTGATTAAAATATTTAATCACACGATTGTCCATAGTTAATAGTCATTAATCGCAAATTAATCACACATTTTATCAGTTCAAATTGTACCTTAAAGGAAGATTTTTCAAGTATTGGCAAACTCAAACCCAACAGGCAACAATAGCTGTCAGTGATTTTTCAAGTATTGGCAAACTCAAACCCAACAGGCAACAATAGCTGTCAGTGTGTCAGTGTGCTGACTTGACTATGACTTGTCCCAAACTGCATGTGATTATCATAAAGTGGACATGTCTGTAAAGAGGAGATTCGTGGGCACCCATAGAACTCATTTTCATTCACATATCTTGAGGTCAGAGGTCAAGGGACCCCTTTGAAAATGGCCATGGCAGTTTTCGCTCGACAAAAATTTAGCATAAGTTTGGAGTGTTATTTAGCCTCCCTCATGACAAGCTATTAGGACATGGTTGTTATCAATGGATTCCTTAGGTTTTCTAGTTTCATATGATACCAGTATATTCACTAGAACTCTAGCTTAAAAACTGTGTCCGCTGCAACCTAAATATCGCAAGTTGCATTAATGTGTTAAAGAAATTATTGACATTAAAACAAATGTACAGCATATCCTTTTCTTTGTACTACGGCATTGTACAGTACTGGGAAAAGTCAATACTGTACAATACAGTATTGTACAGTATTGACTTTCTCAGCTAGACAAAACTGACATTCTTCTATAGTAGCTACAGTAAGCAGTCAACAAAAAAGTAGAACAAAAGAGAGATCTGCATATAAGAAACATTTCCAGGGTTGACTGCTGTGGTGAAAAGACATCTAAACATTTTTTACCAGTGCGGCTGACACGATGACAACATTTTTTTCATTTTGGTAGCATTGGCCAATTTACTGACACAATAACTAGGTTTTGAAGCATGAATGAAGTCTTTTGAGTGATTTACTACCCGAGTTGTGATGTCCCATAATACAGTTGTGACAATAGCACTTACAGTTTAGAGAATGTTAAAAAAATTGAGATTGAGAAAAACTGTAAAATTGTGTGCCAAGCATCTTGTGGCCATAAAAGGAACTGAAGCAGCATTAATTGATTTTCTGGCCACTTGGGGGCAGATGAAAAAAATGATTAAAAAGAAAAAAGAAAAAGCAGCATTGACATATTATCACTTCATAACATTTTTGTTTTGAACGTGTTAGTCAAGAATTGCCCATTAACATCCAAAAGACATGGAGCAACATTTCGAGTTGTGGTTCTGGCCACCTAACAGATCCAATAGTCACTCTTCTTTTAGCTCTGTTTTGGTCTCTACAAACTCTTCAGGGAGATATCTGTCACTTTAGTGGCTAAATGCTTCACAATGTTCACCAGCTAGTTGCTAACTTCTAATGTTTTTGTTTGGTACTGGGCAGAGTGGGTTTATCAGAGCTTTTTTACTGTAAACATTTGCTTGCTACAACTGGAAATTAGGTTACTGAGAGCTGCAGGGTTGGGTGATATTTCTCTGTGGACCATGTCTCTGTAAGAAGCACCTTTCATAGTGACTTGATCCACTGTTATTATAAAAAAATATTGATCAGTGTAGCTTTAAGTTACTTTCACATCTGGCTTCAGCACTCAGCTGTGGTGGTTGCCACTTGGATGAACCTTCCCAATCTTTCACTCAAACTAATTTTACAGCGATTTTCTCCTCTCAGTCTGGCGTTGAGATCCAAAAATCTCCCAGTGACTGTATCCCACATATACATATACATATATATAGTCTGAGCTTTCCAACTGCTTATCAAGTTTAGATGGAATTGAGACAGGAACACCAAGAGTTTAACCCTTTAGCTCACTAAAGTTTGTCAAACAATATGTTCTCTCATGTGGTTTCTCTTTGTATGTGTGTTGAAGACAGAAAAAAATTCCTTTAAAGCTGCAGTAGGCAAAATGGAGCAATTATGATTAAAAAAAGTTATTTTGATAAAACGGTCACTATATCCTGGCAGTAGTGCATGAGACATGTTATCTGAAAAAAATAATGTGCCTCACTGTCCTCCGGTGCTCCTAATAGCATCTGCAAAATTTCTCAGATCGAAGGAAAACAACCAATCAGAGCCGAGCTGGAGCCTTGCCGTCTCTTAGCAGCTGTCAATCACTTGTGAACTCCGATCACACGGTCAAACTAGGCAGCGCTAATCAAATATGAATCAATATTCTGTTACTGTAATGCCTATTTCTCCCCTCAAATGTTTTCAGAAACATCTTACTGTTTAGCTGTAAAATGAGAAGTTTGTGACCCGGCAGTCATGTTGAGATCAGTTGAGGAAGTACCAAGCACTGCCCACCAGCCGGAGCAAACTTAATGAAGCTTATGCGAAAGTTCAGACATGAAGACCCTCTTTACACTCTTTCATTCATAACCATTCTGTCTCTCTTATCTCTACTGGCTCCTACTCTATCATCTGACTGTGGGTGGTTCATTCTTAATAACCAAACAGATTCTGCCACGCTCTCTCTGAGCCAATCATATCGTTGCAATCAATTTTAAAACTGTTCTCTGCTACGTCAGTTCTCATTCAGAGCGGCTCGATGCAAACGGCAAACTTTCACGTTACCTTTTTATCCAGTCTGGTGGTAGTGACAAGCTACGTCTGATCCACAGTAGAGGAGTTTCTTCTCCCTCTTGTTTCACTGCTCAGGCAGCTCATCTGCTACTCCAGGCTACAAACAATCGCACTTGCAGTCTCCGGGTAATTCCAGCAAACATTACGCTCGCTTCAGCCTCATATGCACAGGCTCACGCCTCATCAGCGTCTTCATCAGCGTCTGGCCTCCTCCTCGCAGCCGCCTCGTCGCTACATTCATTCCACCTCAAGCCGCTCTTCATCTAAAGGTAAAGCTTCACAGAATCACAAGCTTCATTTACCTGGCACGAGGCGAGAAAATATCGCCTTTGAGGAAACGCTGTCCTACGTCTTGGAAGCTCCGATATCAATGCGTCATGATCAAACCGCTCCGTATCAGACAGAGATAAAACATTTCCGGATTCCTCAAAGTTATCTGATCAATCAATCCCATAAAAGTTCAGCGGTTACATCCAAACAGGGTTCTCACTCGGATCCAATACTTGTATATCATCAGCTGCTTTTAACTAGTTATCGAGGCGATTGTCCACTGTAAACATGTTTCATTCTCTCGGCGCATCAGTACTACAGGGACCTATTACCGTAAATGCGGTAATAGCGGTAGGCTGTAATTCCATAGTGTACAGGGTAACAGACTTTGGACCAAAGCAGCCTTCTGTTCTTAAGTGACATATAGCAAACTCTCGGATTGCATGGGTATTCTCGGACAACATATGCCGTCATAACCCTACAAATATCACTCTGCAGAATTCATAAGCATCGTAATTTATGTGGAATTTGTACTATGTGTATTGTGGTAATAAGCACTGCAAGTTCTCATACGGTATCTCATTGCTGTTTTCATCTCGTGGCACTCATACGTTCCTTCAAGTCCTGTGTATAGGACTTAAAGTGGCAGTGAGCAAGAATTTTTGGGTATAATTGGCAGGGGTTCCATGATGGCCTTTCAGCATATTGTAATTCAGGTGGTCTGAGAGAGAACTGGACTTCTGCACCTCCTCATGGCTCTGTTTTCAGGCTTTGGAAGGATCTAGCCCATGACGGCAGATTTCGACTAGTCACAGGTCGTTTCAGAGAGAGAGAGAGCGTTCCTTTTGGCTGTGCTCCGGTCATGTGACCAGAACTTGGCGTCCTTCAACAGCTTTTACAATGGTGGCTGCGTCACAACTTTCTCATTTTGCAGCTATACAATTCACTACGGGATGGTTCTGAAAACATTTGAGGCGAGAAATAGGCATTGCAGTAACAGAATATTGATTCATATTTGATCAGAGCTGCCTGGTTTGACCGTTTGGTCGGAGTTGGCGGGTGATTGACAGCCGGCTCTCTAGGACGGCAGCTGGACAGCGGACCTTGTTTTCCTGCGGTGAGTTGAAACACTGCATAGATCTAAGTGTGCGGATATCTTTTTTAACATTTTTGTACTCATTTTTCCAGCACCTTAGCAGAGTTTTTAAGACAGGTTGAGCGGTTGTCCTCCTGCATTTCCTGCGGTGAGTGAAATCCTTTGGATGCCGGTGGGAGCACAGGAGGACACAGTAGGACACAGAGGAAAATGTTTTTTTTTTTTTTTTGGGTTGCCTGTTTCATGTACTGATGTCACGATATAGCAGCCGTTTTCTTCGAATTACTTTTTGGAATCATATTTGCGCCAATCTCGCATACTGCAGCTTTAAAGTGGCAGTAGGCAGTAGCGATGGCGAGTTGAAGGGTTCATTTCTTGAGGCGTCATGTGCACACACAACCACCTGTTGGCCAAAGGTTTTGTGAGTAATGCATCTTATGTGTGCCAAGATCTGTACCACTTCCTGAACCAGCCACGCGGCATGGCAGGGCAGCGAGGCTTCGGACGTCATCAATGACGTCATTGGTCTAAAACGATACAAGCCTCGATACGCACATCACGGAAAACTTCCTGGATTACTCGAAACACGCTCCGAAGCCTCGGCACAGCACGTAACATCACTAGTAGGCAGTAAATTTGGCATCATGGGGAAAGAATTCCATAATAACCTTTCAGCATATTGTAATTCAGCGTCTGCGATATAACTAGATTTCGATACCTCCTTATGGCTCTAAATGCCACATGGTGTATATTCACCACATGCAGAATTATGTACCTCGTGCAGTGCAGCTTATCAAGCAGTAGTCACCAATAATATAAGCCGCTGAATGATAGGTTTGAACGTTAAATGTATTAAATAATAAACAATAATTATTATAAATAAATAAACATGGTAACATCGACTTGATTCACATGGGACTTAAGACCCCAGATCTGGTTGAAACTCTTGCGTTGGGCTGTATTCACTACTAATTCTTCTCCTCATGACCTCCTTTCACTATGTTGCCTGATCGGCAGAAGCCTTAAAGCTTCAATAGGCAAAAATCGGCATTGGGCAAAATTCCACAATAACTTTTATCATATCGTTATTCAAGTGTCTAAGAGATAATTAGATTTCTGATTTCCTCAAGGCTCGTTCAGGCTTTAAAAAATATAAAATAATTATAATATTCTAGCTCAGGATGGGAGACTTGGACCAGTCACAAGTCAAATCATAGAGAAAGCGTTCTTATGGGCATGCTCCGGCTGGTGAACGGTGCTTGGTATTTCCTCAAATTTTATCTCAACACGGCTGCTAGGTCACACACTCTCAATGACAGCTAAACAGTACATACAAAATGTTCTGAAAACATTTGAGGAGAGAAATAAGCATTACAGTAACAGAATATGATTCATATTGATCAGCACTGCCTAGTTTGAAAGTCGTCAGAGTTTGCAAGTGATTGTCTCGTGGCTCTCATAGACAGCAGCTGTAGGCAGATTCCAACCTATGCTTGAAATAAATAATATAAATAAAATTCTAACATCGTAGTAAAGGAAGCCCAGTGCCTCTCATAAAAATACTAAAGCCCAACAGTCTATATATAATGCGATGGCTGTGAAAAGCGTCGGTACTCGACGCCCCGGAATGAGAACGGGGTGAAATAATATGACCAAAATCTACGAGCATAAAAGAAGGTCTGTCCGAATATCTGGATGTGGTAACAACGTTACCTTATGGCGTCACCTCATACCACGGTGCAGCTACGGTGTTCAACTGGGACCATAGTGGCCAGCGACACATCACCTTCCAATATGCTCGATACACGGTCCACTCAAACATCGTTTAGTCATGGCTGACCTCATCACAACATCACACACAACTGTGCAGTGGCATAACGGCATACATTCTTCTTCACGAGCAAGCAATTCCTCTGACTCAAGTTCCCACGGACACGTCATTCGTGGGTTGTTTTTTGGGGGAATATATCACAGCATGGTTCTCAGCACTAGCCTCCCTCTTACTCAGCATTCATATTGGCTCGGGAGCTCCTGTCTGGGCCTTCATCGGAACACTATCACTGAGATCATTTGACCATCAATCGTGGCATCCCGATAGTACACTCGTCAGATTGAATGAAACATCACGCGGTCATCTGCACACAAAGTCATCATGACCTGTCACAGTAACGACAGCAAATGCTAGCCCCTCTAATGGGCGTTCTCAGATCCTCTATACTCATGCATATAACTGGTGGTGGTGTTCAGTGTAGCGGCTGCAGTGCTGCTAATCGTCCCTCTATTTTATTGTTTCCGGTCACAGCTGACCTCTTAAATCATCAGGTCATCTGTTCAGATTAATTAATTCAGATCATTACAAGCAATTCATAGCATTTGACTAATTGCTCAATGATGCGTTCTTTTGATTACTACATATTAATTGTTTTATTTTGCAAATGTTTTTATTCATCATGCTTCGGTAAGTGGTTTATATCATCATTTCTAATAAATGCTTTCATTTATTATCATCTGTATTTTCTACCTTTTATACTCCTACACTCTTCTTATCTCATATTCAACAAATTTCTACTATTCCGAGGTTAGGTGATTACTCCTATTCACTCTTATGCTGGTCTCTCATGACCTCTCTAAGCGTGGTCAATCGTGCCTTCTCTATTGCACTCAATGCTCTATTAAATAAATAATTAAAAATAATAAATACAAATAAATATATAAATAAATAATCCATACATACTGTACATTGGTCCGCTGTGGCCTTCGAATTACATTGGTACGCTGTGCACTTCGAACTATATTGGTCCGCTGTGGCCCTCAAATTACATTGGTCCGCTGTGGCCCTCGACTTAACCCGTTGCGCTGTGGCCCTCAAATTACATTGGTCCGCTGTGGCCCTCGACTTAACCTGGTCCGCTGTGGCCTTCAAATTACATTGGTCGCTGTGACCCTCAAATTACCCGTATCATGAGACTCTCTATTCTCTGGTCTATCGTTAGCTCTATAACGCTCTGGTCTATCGTGAGCTCTATAACGCTCTGGTCTATCGTGAGCTCTATAACGCTGGTCTACTGTGACCTCTCTATTTCTCTGGTCTCGTGACCTCCCTCATTGCCCTTGTCTATTATGAACTCACTCATTGCTTGGTCTATCTCGACCATGGGGTCATGACAGCATAACTTATAAATGTTTTATTTTCAAAATTTCTTCCATGTCTATTCTGCTTAGGACTCCACAACTGCAGTAAGGTAATGTATCTTGAGTGTAGAAAATCCTCATTTCTACACTACTTCTTTTGGGGGAATATACCTAATCTCATCACGGCATCAATACCCCCTTTTATATACTACGTCACGATGGAGTCTAATCGACAAAGACTTTGCAATATTCTTCTCATCATGCATCATGTAATAAATTATCGTTCAATCGATACTGGGTCTCTCCTGATTGAAATGAAGCTTATGCGAAAGTTCAGACAGGAAGACCCTCTTTACACTCTTTCATTCATAACCATTCTGTCTCTCTTATCTCTACTGGCTCCTACTCTATCAGCTGACTGTGGGTGGTTCATTCTTAATAACCAAACAGATTCTGCCACGCTCTCTCTGAGCCAATCATATCGTTGCAATCAATTTTAAAAGTGTTCTCTGCTGCGTCAGTTCTCATTCAGAGCGGCTCGATGCAACCCGCCTCCACCCCATCACCTCCAGTCTTCATCATATTCAGTGCCCAGGCCTGCTCCACATCCCTTCATTGGATCTTCAGTACTCCCTTCACCACCACCACCAGTGTCTAGACTCCAAGGGGGGAATATACCTAATCTCATCACGGCATCAATACCCCCTTTTATATACTACGTCACGATGGAGTCTAATCGCCAAAGACTTTGCAATATTCTACTCATCATGCATCATGTAATAAATTATCGTTCAATCGATACTGGGTCTCTCCTGATTGAACTCATTTTACAGCTAAACAGTACACTACAAGATTTTTCTGAAAACATTTAAGGTGAGAAATAGACATTACAGTAACAGAATATTAATTCATATTTGATGAGTACTGCCTAGTTTGACTATTTGATTGGAGTTCACGAGTGATTGACAGCTGCCTCCGTTGAATGAACAGCCAATAGAAACACTCTCTTTCTGAAATGACCGGTGATTGGCCAAAGTCTTCCGTAATGGGCTAGATTTTCTAAAGCCTGAAAACAGAGTGCAGAAGTCTAGTTTTCTCTCAGAACACTTGAATCACAATTTGCTGAAAGGTTATAATGGAATTTTTGCCCAATGATGCCAAAAACAGTCTGCCTACCCCAGCTTTAACTGAAAGTTAATTGAAACTCTCTGAAATGACCTGTGATTGGCCAAAGTCTCCCGTCACGGGCTAGATCTTCTGAAGCCTGAAAACAGAGCCATGAGCCGTGCAGAAGTCTAGTTTTCTCTTGAATTACAATATGCTGAAAGGTTATTATGGAATTTTTGCCCAATGATGCCAAAAATATTCTGCCTACTGAAGCTTTAACCATCTTACTTTCGCACATTGTTTTCATTTGATTTTCATTAAGAATTAGGTAAACCCCAGTCAATGTTTATTTGCTAAAGTCTAGGCAGACCACTGGGATGAGCTGACTGCATTAAGTAATGAGTATGTGTGTTTGCAAGTGACACTGTGTTTGTTTGCTGCTGCGTGTTTTAACCTCAGCGGTGAGTTTCTATTTATTCCCGAGATGATGTGGCCCTTTGTTTATCCCCCGGACGAGGCGGCCCTGCTTGTAGCTGTTGTTTCGGCCCGGCAAGGTGTCTGTGTTGGTGTCTTCATGTGTTCCAGACAAAAATAGGCCCCAACCGGTGGTCCTGTTGTTCAGTGCTGCGCAAGTGGCCAAACAACCAAGAGACGAATGGGCTGTGAAGTCCTTTTGTCAGCACCGACAACCACCGACTACAGTCTCCAGAGGGGCTCCTTGCGTGATTGCCAACGGCCTTATTTTGTTCCCTTTGATGCAAAACCTTTGTCACCTGACAGCAGCAACTTCACTGCTTTTTTTTTTAAGCCGATATAGTTGGAACACACATGCATGTCTTTTGTAGAACTGGATTATTTTGGAGAAGCTGAATTTTTTTTTTTTTTTTGTGAAGTGGTAAATCATGAATTAAAGATGAGGCTGGAGTTTTGCTATTGCGGTGCTGGCGCTGAATAACAAAAAGCTAGATCACTTCAAATTTCTTCAAATGCCATTCACATCACATCACGCTGCATTTTACAAAAGCACAACTTACTTTGGGCATGTGTTTATATTGTTGAGTACCCAAAACCTTTAAAACCCCTTAGCAGGTACAAATAAAAACAATGGGGCCAATCTATATCATGAAAAGCAAACTGTCCACCACTTGCCGGTGTCCCTGCTGTTGTCATGGCAACCGTGACCAGTGTAGAAGGAGAGGGAAACAAACCATAAACCTAATTAAAGACAAAAACGACTAGCAAGGCAAAAATAAAAAAGTTGCCTCACATACGCCCCCCCTTAATGCGTGGCTGAAAAGCACAACCAGAGAGTCATTCTCAACAAAATGCGTCATCAGAGGGCGTGTGTGGGAGAATATTTCATGGATAATTGAGCTGGTGTGATGCTGGGCAGTGTCATCGTCATGGGAGAGATAGGCGAAGGGCTCCGGAGGAGAACAATCATAGAGGCTTAACAAGCTCTCACTGGCTTCTCACATCAGTGTGATTACAACAAGTTGGTGGAACAGGCAGCCCTTCTGAACCACTCAGGGAAAGACAAGAGTGGTAGAGTTTCACAGGGCAGCACTTCTCTAAATATTGGGGCTTGCTCATTCTCGAACTTTAATAAGAGTTATCAGTGTGGTATGAAGCCACTCGATTGAGTTTACTGTGTTCAAATTGCAGTTGTCTTGTTTATTGCCATCAACAATTGTCTCTCTTCTGTTACACTTATCTCTATAAACTGATTCTGCATTCACATATAGAATCTGTAGGCAACGGAACAAGGTTTTGGTATCAGAAACGTTCTGGTTTCCCTTTGTAGTCCCAGTAGTAGGGCTGGGATGATACATCTATCTCCTGATTCGATATTATCACGATACTTGGGTGCTGTTTCTTTATATATTGTGATTTTTAAGTATTGTGATTCAATAATACGATTTATTGTGATTTTTGTTAACTCTTTTTAACACTAGACCGTATGAAGAAGTTGAATCATACACTTCTAGGGACTTTCACTTTGGAAAATATCTAAATTGATACAGTAAAAATGTTTGATTTTCTGCATGTATGTAGTCAGAGATGTCCTGAAGTCAAATATATCAGTCATTGTCTGGCATTATTTATATATTTTTTCAAGCAACCCAAAAATCAATTTAAATTTATAAGGGACATGTAATGTTTTATACTTCTGGTGAATATAATCCAATTAATCTTATTTCCTTATAAGCATTTTATATATACAGTTCCCTTTGTTAACACCTTATTTTGAAAACCGGATGTAGTCACACGTGTATACTTCCACTAACTTCACCAAGTCCGTCGCTGGCTTTCCCGTCAGCTCTGTTTTCTTTATACATCCATGGTCAGCTCCATCGGGGCCTTTTGAATGCATTTAACATAAACGTCAGTATATGGGTGCTCTACAGTTTTAGCGTCGGCCGATTTGACCACGGAGATGCGAGTGACGGCTGGCTTGACCGCACGTTACCGCAATACGATAACGTTTCCTGTCCATGACAGAGTTAGCATGCAGCTTTAGCCATCATGTCTAGCTCTGCTTTTCCTGGTAATGTGTGAAACCCAAAGTGTTTCCATACTTTACTGTATGTGTAGTGTTTACCACTTTGGATTTAAAATATGAGAGTGCAGGTACGCAGGTATCCACACTGACCCTACGCCGTTTTTTGCTTTGTCGTTTTGGCTTGCTGCGGTTTGTTTTGGTGACAGATACGGAACAGATATGACATCACGTTACTCAGATTTCAACAATAAAAGTGGTAACTTCCTTCTACCTCTGCATAGACTCAAATGAAGCACATATATTGATTCTGGCATTAAAAAATCTATTTCAAAATCGTAAAAAAATAATAATTGCGATATATAGGTGAATCGATTTTTTTTTTTTCCCACACCTACCGTGTAGTATTGACCAATTACATTTGAGCAGGCTTTGGTTGAATGCAGGTAAACAGTCCGTATGGAGAGCAAAATAGGTGGAACGCATTGGCTAAAATGCAGTCTCAGAACCCACCGGCTATAGTCTGTCGATGATTTAGCTTTTTATTGGTTTAAATTAGCTCGTAAACTGGCTATTTGTGAAATAATCCGGTTGTACACGTCTTCTCTCAACTCCAACTCCAGTCTTGCATCTCAAGATGCTAATCATGCTGTAAACAATGAGCAGCGCACGGAAAAGGAAGTCTTGATATCAACTGGCTACACCGGAATCCCAGAAATATAGACCCTTGTCCCCGGAGGCTTGACCTTTGTCCGACCGATAGCCGATAGGTTCCGAGATCGCCGTTACACCTGCTCAAAAATGAATTATGTATTTCTCGTAAAGTCTTTTAGTTTATCTACTCTCCTGGGAATGAAGACAGTCTATTATGTGAAATCAGAAGTTTTATTTGCTACACATTGGGTGCTCTCAAAACAATTCTAGAAACGTTATTGATAATTAGGGATGTCAAAGTTAACGCGATAATAATGCGTTAACGCAAATTCATTTAAACGCCTAATTTCTTTAACACATCAACTTGTGATTTTTAGGTAGCGGGCTCAATTTTAAAGCTAGAGTGAAGATACTGGTATTATATGAAACTAGAAAACCTCAGGAATCCATTGGTATCATGTCATACTAGCTTGTTGCGAAGGAGGCTAAATAACGCTCCGAACATACGTAAAATTTTGGCGAGGATAAACTGGCATGACCATTTTCAAAGGGGTCCCTTGTCCTTTGGCCTCAAGATATGTGAATGAAAATTGGTTCTATGGGTACCCAAGAGTCTCCCCTTTACAGATATGCCCACTATATGATAATCACATGCAGTTTTGGGGCAAGTCATAGTCAAGTCAGCACACTGACAGCTGTCGTTGCGTGTTGTGATTTGAACATATTCTCACAGGTGAGGGCTTCTGGACAATAATTGTAATTGTTTTGTGTTAAATGATTTCCAATCATAAATATATAATGTACATATATTTGCATTAAATATTTTAATCGCTTGACAGCCCTATTTATAATGTATTAGTGTTTTTTTTACAAGGCTGATCACCATTGACATTAACTGATCTTCTAACTGTAGATGCCTTGAAAGGTCTGCAGAAGGAACACATTTGTTTCTGCAGAGCTGCAACGTGTGAGGTCCAATATCCAGAGAAGAATAAAGAGTTCAGCAAAGAGGCTGTCATTGAATCACGGTAAAAGAGCTGAGGATGGAGGTGAGAAAAGCTGATGTTTTTAAGCATGGATAATATCTCTGAGCTTTGGGAGGGAATCAATGCCAATCCCCCAATTTGCTTACAAGGATTTGTTTCCACTGGATACCTCTTACACGTAAATGCCTTGGGATGTGATTTTAAAGGGGATCCTTGACATTTTGATTTTTTGTTGGCTGCAGACTTTCCCTACTGTGAGAAAGCATGCATCAGCCCTCAAGTTTCTCTGTAATGTCTTTTTGGACCACATTATTCATTTCCTACAGCCTGAGCGTCCACTGAGAATCTGACGATATGCGAACGGTCAACAAGCTGAGAAAAACCTGATGTTTTCATGCTCTTTGTCTATCAACAGTCAGACTTCCATGTTTCCCTTGTGATGTGATTTTCATGGACAATAGTTTTGCCTGGCGGGTGCAAAATAAATGACAGGTTGATTGCAGCCATTGAAAGCGCCCCAGTTTTCTTCAGCCCTTGATGAATAGAGAAGTACTTCATTCATCACTGGGGTCGATGGTGAGTTCTGCAGCAATTTTAGATTTTTCTATTCATTTTCAATGAGTTAGCTAATTAATGCTTGCTTGGTAGCCAAAAGTAACTACAACACAAAAGAGAAAATGTGATTCGACTGGCGTGACTTTGTATTTGTTGAAGATCAAAACCTGTATTGCTGTTGAGATAGTTTTATTCTCAGTGGAAATTATTTTACTGAAGACATTGTTTATGACATTGGTTCCTTTTTCAAGAAACACATTTTTAATGCTCTGTACACCACAAAATGACAAAATCACACCTTCACTGAATTGGGGTAAGAAAATCTCCCAGAAATCTCAGGAAAGGATATCTCAAAACCAGGATATCACTAGCGGTAAATAAGAACATTTGTGCAAAGAGACCCTTTAAAGTAATAGTTTGACATTTTGGGATATATGCTCATACACTTTCTTGCCAAGATTTAGATAAGATTAATACCACTCTCATGTCTCTATGCTAAATATGAAGGTAGAGCCAGGAGACGGTTATCCTAGCTTTGCATAAAGACTGAAAGCTGGGGGACAGCTAGCTTGGCTCTGTTCAAAAATCTGTCTACATGTATCATACTTGTTAAGTGTGTAAAAATGGATTCTGCATAAAACACTTGTAAAACTGCAATTTGGCTAGCTGCTACTCCCTACTTTAAATATGTAGGCTATGCTACGCTAACTGCCTGCTGACTCCAGGTACATATTTACCATACAGATATGAGAGTGATATCAATCTTCTCATCTAACTCTCGCCAAAAAAGTGAATACGGATATTTCCCAAAATGTAGAACTATTCGTTTAACAAATTGATATCTTCATATTTCCCAGTTTGTTTAAAATTTCAGAAGTCTCCCCGTCTCCCTCTCTGCCCTACACTTGCCTGACTAAAACAGAAAGAAATATACTAAAATTGTATTACTTGAACCTGACATAAACCAAGCAGCAGGCGATGAGCTTATCTTAGCTTAAACACTGAAAGCAGGGATGGACAGCTATACTGGAAACAGTTAGCCAAGACTTAATTCTTCCTTTAATGTTAAGACGACGGCTTTAAAGTAACAGTTTGACATTTTGGGTAATAAGTTCATATGCTTTCTTGCCAAGAGTTAGATGAGAAGATCATCTTATGTCTGTATACTAAATATAAAGCTAGAGCAAGGAGACAGTTAGCCTAGCTTAGCATAAACACTGAAAGCTGGGGGAAACAGCTAGCTTGGCTCTGTTCAAAAAGCTTCCTACACATATCATGCTTGTTAAATCCGTGCAAAAACTGAAGTGTAAAAATGGTTTCTGCACATAACACTTGTAAAATTGCAATTTGGCTAGCTGCTTCTCCTTGCTTTTTTACACGTGTTACAATAGAGCCTTTTACAGCCGTACGTCATGATTACGACACGGTGTTAGCTGGAGGCAAAACAAAGGAAAGACTGGCGAACACGAAGCACCTCAGAGTAGTGGGCTAAAGTTACACATCTAAAATATCATCTTGCTTTGTGGTTGTGTGTCAAACTCAATATTGCATACATTTGAGATCTAGCGAGCTACAATATCGGCGAAGCATTTCAGAGATGGAAAGAAAATGTTGCTAATAGTTTAGCCTTCTGCTAACTGCAGCCGTGAGCCATTGGCTAAACTATTAGCAACCCTTTCTCTCCATCTCTGAAACGCTTTGCCGATATTGTGCAACTTTCTTTTTTATTGACTTTACTGTAGGATAGTTAATAGGCATAGGCATCCAAAGATTTATACGCCCTACTTTGCAGGGAGGAGAGCCGGCATTAGCTAGCTATCTTGTTAGTCTCCGGACAAGCTAGCTAGCTAGCTAGCTACATAACGAACCAGTCTTCCTCGCCTCTCGAAGTAACATTAGTCTGTCAGCGGTCGGCTATGGTCCTGTTGGTTTAAGTTTACTTTCTCAACTAACACTCATAGTCCCGGAGAGTGAGAGAAACTCACATATTCTTCAGCCATTGTTAAAAAATCAAGCCAACAAAACTGGTTAGCCTCCGTTAACTAACGTGTTCAGAGAATTATTCTGCCTCCATTTAACGCTCTGCTCACAAAATATGTCATTTTCATTTAATTTCATGGTTTATTTGATAGGGACCAATACAATGTACATATACAACTTAAAAACGTCTATCTCAAGTATCATAGTGCTTATAGCGGATGCTAATTTGCAACACCTGTCCCTAGAAGGGCTTTTTGTGAAAATAAGAGATTAAAACAGGAATGAGTACAGGAAAAAGAAATAAATACAATAAAGCACACATTTAAAAACTAGATATGAGTACAGGTTTGAACCTCTTAATAGAAAAACAGATAGACTTTGTTTTCTGAGTGTTTAGTGTCAAACAGGAGGTATCAAGCCAGGCTGAAACTATATTGTTTTTGGTTAGCTTATCTGCAACAGCATCACATGTTTTGCCAGATACATGGACGACTGTGTCATCAGCGTACATCTGAAGACCTATACCAGGGCATATATCTGGAAGGTCATTAATATACAAACTGAAAAAGGATGGGGTCCAAGACAGTTCCTTGGGGGCTTCCTGTTTCAATTTTGTAAAAGACAGACTTGATGTTATTAATCACAACACACTGTTCACGATCCTTTAAATATGAGTCAAACCATGACAGTTGACTGTTTTGAGAAATTGAATGTTAAGAATTTTGAAATTAAAATGTTGTGATTTACAGTGTCAAATGCCTTTTTTAAGTCCAGGAACACCGCGCCCACTACATTTCCTTTATCAATTGACTGTTTAATGTTTTCTAATAGTAAACAAGTAGCTTACTCTGTGGAATGGTTACGTCTGAAACCAAACTGTAGAGGGTGCAAATAATGATTTGTCTCCAAGTAATGTAACAGTTGTTCTGAGACAACCTTCTCCAGCACTTTAGACAGGACTGGAAGAAGACTAATTGGTCTATAGTTGTTCATCTCTTCAGTATCCCCGGATTTTAAAATGGGCTGTATCAAGGCTTTTTTTACATCAATCTGGGAATTGCCCGGTTTTGATGGAAACATTAATGAGATGAGTAAGGGGCTGAACCAGAATACTGCTGTATTTTTTTAGGAATACAGTATCTAGGTTATATATGTCCTTTGAGAAAGTGGTGTTTAGATCGTTAATAGCTTTTAAGACAACTGATTGGTCGACTTCCCTGATCTCAAATGAGTTGACATCATCTTCATCAGAAGCTATACCATTCCTATTAGTATTGATATGAGGGAAGTTTGTGGCAAGGTCTTTAACAGATTGAATGAAGAATTATTACAATTTATTAGCAACTTATCCTGTGATCAGAGATAATGTCTTCCCTGACTTTGAGTTCATATTTGTGAGTGACATTGACCTTCGGGTTTATCAGACTATTTAGTTGTTTCCAGATTGTTTTACCATTGCCTTTAGCCTCTGATAGGACTTGAATGTATTGATTTGCTTTTGAAATACGCAGTTCCTTAACTACCCGATTTCTCAGCCCTCTAAATAGTTGCACGTCAATGTCCTTTCGAGTTTTGAGGAACGTCTTCAGGGCATAATCTCTTCACTTCATTAACTGCCGCACAGTGTCACTTAGCCATGGGAGCTGTACTTTTCTCTGTGGCTTTTTGCGTTGCTTAATATACTTGTCAACAATACGACTAATGCTGAACATCAGTTTATTACAGCATTCATTTACTTGGTTATGTTGTAGAACCTGGTCCCAGCTAAGTCTCATTAATTCATTTGCGAAAACTCAGCCAGATTCTTGCGCGGAATCTCAAGTTTTACTGCTTTGTGATTATTGTTAAAATACCAAGCTAGACGTTTCTTTGTAAGTTTTCTTGCAATTAGTATCATGTTATGATCAAACAAACCACTAACTAGATTATATGTTTTTGTGACTCGATCAGGTTTGTTGGCAAATATTTAATCTATTTGTGTTTCAGTATTTCTAGTTAGGCGAGTAGGCCCACCAATCATCTGATGGAAGTCAAATTTTGATGTCAGTTCTTTAAGTTTTTTTCTACAGTGTTTGTCCGACCAATTTATATTAAAGGTCACCTATTATGCAAAATGCACTTTTCCATGTCTTTAAAACATCAATATCTGTCCCCAGTGTGTCTACAGACCACCATAGTGTCATAAAAGACCATCCTCTCTCTTTTTCACCTGCTCCATCTCTCGGAACATGTGTCCGAAAAAGCGCTGAGTCGTACTTCCTGGAATCAGTGACGTCGGTGATTCTTGCCATGCCATATAAGGGTTATAGTAGAACTAGGTAGAACAACCTCCAGCTAGGTGACCCCGCCTACTGAGTAGCTCTAGAATTTCGCTCCGTCCGCCATTGTTCTCCTCGCTATAATCACGGACCTGCTAACAGGACAAGCAAAGCATGCTACTACTTCTGTTAGTCTGTAAGAACTAGCAGAAAAGTCTTCATGTACTCCCATCATCTGAGGACGTGAAGACCCAGTGGATTCACTTTATTTTTTTAGCTGTTTTAGGTGATTTGACTGAAATGTCCTCAGAGCAACAGTAAAACACACGGGTCAGTAGGCTACAGGATTCACTGCAAACTGAAGCTAAGGATGGAACTGTACCGGCTGTCTGGGACCCACCTTCAAACCTGGAAGCTGTAAGTTTGTCATGTTTATGTTGTTTTAGTTTCTGTTTATTTAGCAGACTGTTTGCCTGTTAACGTTAGCATGTTGCGCGGCTATCGCCGCTAGCTTTCATAGTGGGTCAACAGGCTTTGTTTACATTCAAACCTTCTGCTCTGGTGTGTCTGTATGCGTTACAGCTATGTTGAGTGTGTGTAGATTTACTCGACAGACTGTCCTGAAGGAGCTCATGTGAAAAACAAACAGTCAAACTGTACGAATTTGTGTAGGATGACCAGAGTTATAGTGGACGAGCGAGCAGGGAGAGAGAGAGAGATGCCGTGAGCTCAGAGCAGAAATTAACGTCTTCTCTGTAACGTTACTTCCCGACCTCGTAGAGCGATTAAAAGACATTACAACGTGAATACTGGTAGCTTCTTTGTTGTCTTGGGCTAAATAATATGCAAAAAAAGTTGTAAAAGTCCATTTCTTCCTCCATACTTTTATCATTTTACACTGTTTGTAGCTGTTGCCATAACTACACATGTTAGAAGATGATGTTACTGTTATACACCTTGATATTATTACATGATATTCTAACACTGAATCTGTCATGTTTTACAGGTCATCTGAGTAACCTGATGCTCGGCCCTGAACCCACCAGACTCTCCTCACAGACAGAAACCATCAGAGAAGCAGCACAGTCTCTGTATCCACATGGAGAAGCACCAGGATGACCACTGTGACCTGAGAACTATTACCAGCTGACACAACTTCATTCTACAAGAAACCCTTTACTCTGAAGGAGTACATGATGTGGACAGTTTACATACAAGTCATGGCTTTGCTACTTTTGGAATTATGTGTACCGAATTTATAATTCAGTGTTATTATTGTGAATAAAGAGCTGTATTTTTAAGGAGGGTTTTTGTCATTTTTTAAATTTACAATTAATGATCTTGTGGTATTAGATAAATATAACATGTTCTTTCACAAAGTAATGTAATTCCAGTTTAAACAGGTGATATGAAAAATTAATTTTATGTCATGCATGTAGAAGGGTACAGGTAGTAAATAGTGACTGTAAGCAACACAACACATTTCTGTTTCACAGTCAAACTTTATTTGAGTAGACAGATGACAATATTAATTATACACAGTATTTTGAACAAATTAACCTGCAGCTTTGACAAACATTTCACAGCATAAATATGGCAATAACTGTCTGAGAAGTAAAACCGTTTCATGTGAAACAATCGAAGTTACTCTGAAACATGGGCACAGTATCCTATAAGGTTAGTCCTCCCAGTAGCTGCTAATACTGTGGTTACTGAGCAGTTTTTATATGTAAGATCAGTAATTCCACCTTCAGCTATTTTGACACTACAGGATAAAGTCTTCCAGCATGGTAAGCTACGGCAAGTGTAACGTTAACCGGTCTGTAGTCATGATAACACAGAGACAGCTCCTACAGTAAATAATATACCATTACTCTGATTACTTTCCTACGTTTATCAGGTGTCTTTTACCAGAAATAATGAACTGACCACTGTTTCACATCTTCTATTTTCCACACTGATGTTCGCTGTGTTTACACACCGTTACATGTAGCTACATGCTAACGTGTTACCTCTGTATCTCCAATGTAAATACAACTATCTGCTCACAGCAAATGTTTTCTTTTTCACTGGGATGATTCTGTCGGTCATTTCTCACAAATGGACCTGTAAAGACAAACGTAAAACAGAGTGTATGTTTACGGTTTACAGAGTTTATGCATAACGTAAATACTGAGCTAACGTGACAGAGCTAAAAATAGCATATTTACCTGAGCAGAACCGTCAGGAAAACCCGGAATCTTGGCCGCAGATGTTGTTAATTTCTCGCCGACTTCGGATCAGATTCCTCCGGGAACGTGCGCTGTGTGAGGTTTCTGGTTTATAAACTTTTAATTAGTTTATTTTTAACTTTAGAAACGCGATAAACTCTGAATTTCTCTTCCTGCTCTCCGGCTGCAGTGCGGGGAAGGCAGTGACGCTGTGTTGAAGCCGTTTGATTGACAGCAGAGAATTGGAAACGCTGACCAATCAGAGCAGACTGGGAGGAGACAGGCTCTGAATCAGAGTTTTTCGGACAGAGGCTAAAAGAGGCTTTATGCAGGCAGACAGTATGAGAAAAATAGAGGGTTTTTTGAACATTAAAATATAAATATATATATATATGATCCTGGAAATTATCATAATATGAGACCTTTAAAATCTCCAAGGACAAGTACCTCGCAATTGCGTTTAACGCTTTTAAACAATTCTTCCATAGTCTCATAAAGCCTCATAGCACAACCTGAGGGGGGGGTTACCAGAATATTAAATTCCATACGTGGGGACAGTGAAACATTTACACAGAAACATTCAATTGTTATATTGTCACGTAGTGACAGCTGTTTAGACTTGAAGGAGTCTTTGATATATATCAACATGCCCCCTCCTCTACCCACAGCTCTGTCATTTCTAAAACACTTATATCCAGGAACATCAATCATACTGGTTAAAATGTTATCATGCAACCATGTTTCACTAAGACAGAAAGTCGAGGTTGGAGCCGGTTAGCAGAGTTCTGATCTCGTCACATTTGGATACGAGACTTCTGATGTTTAAATGCCCCCCAAAAATGCCTTTAGGTTTTACAGCTAGATCCCAAACTAGTTTGGCGTGGTTAACAGTTTAAAAAAACAGGTTCTGTCTTTGTTTAATCAGTGCATGTGCTTGAAGTGTTCTTACGTTAGCGGAGGCTTTCTTTGGAAGCTTACAGCAGGCGCTGTCAGTTGTGTTTTGGCAGGCTGCCTTGGCGTCCACCGCTTTTACTCCAAACACTGGTTTGCAGCATGGTTTGCAGTCACACACCAGTCTGGCCTCCACTACCACCTCCACACTGAAAGCTGGTGCGGTCAAATCAGTGAGCTGGGTCCGGTCGTCTCGGGGATGAACCGTCAGGTCGCCAGCAGGCGATCCAGCCCTCACATCGGCCTCCTGGACCACACCGATGCCCAATTCCGTCGGCTCGGCAAGCCCCGGTCCTACCCGTTGATGTCGAGGGTGGTCCGTCATTTCATCAGCAAGTGTACCTGTCAGGCTGCCGGTCTTCAGGACCCCATTGCCATTTAACTTAGTCAGATAGGCGAGCTCCGGCCCGGTCCGCTCATCTCGAAGATGACTTGTCAACTCAAAGCCGGGCGTGTCTGTCAGCCTACCGGCACCAGCTAGCTCTGATAGCACCGGCCCGTAGTCGAAGAGTTTTCCTGTGCAAACACCGTTTTGGCTGTGCAAAAGGCCAGTGGCGTGTGGACCTGGGTTAAGCTGTATGTCACCAGCTAGCAGGACTAAAAGAGAAAAATATATTGTTACGTGTAAATTGTCCATTTTTGTGCAGTTGGAGTCCTTTGTTTTGTTGCGCAAAATAGTACGCGCAGATCGAAATTTCAGAATTGAACAGTAGATGGTAAGATTGCAATATCCAAAGTAATTCAGATGAAGTTTGTCCGGGATAAGACGATCTGTTTGTTTATTCTGCTGAATCGTTGCTGGAGAGATCCTGGGTGCCAGAGATCCAAGCATGATTGGGAGGAGAAGCAGTGCAAAGCAGGTGAGCAGCAGGTGAAAGTGCTGGTGTTGATTGTTTGATGCGTGCTGCCGTTCTTGGCGTCGTTTCTGGACATCATGCACTTTGATTATTTGCTTTTTAGCATCTAAATGCCTATTGTTTGTCGTTAAAAAGTTGGCTGAGAGATTTTTAGCTGAGAGTGGGAAATTGACAAATTTGGTAAGAGACACAGTGAGCACGGAGCCCAACCAACCGTGCAGGTGCGCCATCTTGAACCTCCTTGACCCTCCATCATGTTTACTAACAGAAAAGGGGTCTATAACATGGTCCTTTGGCGCCACCTATAGCAAAAACCGACCACATTGTAACTTTTCTACACATTCCTGCACACTTGGAATACCGAGCCCGTTTCCAGTGCGTAGAGTTGAGTGTGGGTTTATTGTAGCAAAAACAACTTATGCATCAATGATTGTGTGATGGTGTGAAACTTAAATTTTTGGTGGAATGCATGGAAGGCAAATATTCGTGTCGGCCTTGGTGTGAAAGGTTCGGACGGAAAAACTTGTCAATGAATATTCCACATTTTTGTTTCGTTTTTTTTTTTTTTCGTTTTCGTCCCCGGTGCAAAAAGGCCTTAAAGGGGCTACAACTGCATTTTGTTTGTTGTGCAATGACAATAAATTAACCTTGAACCTTAAGTTTCCAACAATTGACACAGGAAATCAGGAAATCACTGCTCCCGGCCAAGAAATAGACACCACATCTTGTCTTTATAACTCTTTGGAACACATTTATTGTGTTCATTAGAGAGTTGGAGAGGTGCTGGTGGGCATACTCTGTTTTCAGTCTATATGCTAAGCTAAGCTAAGCATCTCCTGATTTCAGCTTCATATTTAACAGACAGATATGAGTGTGGTATCAATCTTGTCATCTAACTTTCAAGAAAACAAATAAGCTTGTGTCCCCAAATTATGAACTATTCCTTTAAAGATGTCAAATTGATAGATAAGATGAAAAAAATGCATAATTACCTAATATTTTCTGGTTTATTAAGAAAGTGAGAAATATCTGTCTCTCCGTCTCTGCACATACAGGATGAGGTAAAAGAGAGAAATGGTGTTGTCTGAAACTAACATGACTATAAAGCAACAGACACTCCTGGAGATCACCCAGAATTACTGAGGGAACCATCAGTGTGAATGCTGCTGTCATGTTTTGTCAGTCAGTCCATGATAACGCACTGGATTGAGGCAAGGACCGGAAGGGTGACTTTCTCCTTTTCAGGTTTCATAAGGAAAGGTCTTGGACCCTCACTGCCTGAGGAGCTCCCCTTCAAAGAAACTCAATTTTCACTTTAAAAGGCAGACTGAGCCGCCACCCTCTTGCATCGCCCTTCGCTCTCCTTTCCTTCCTCCCTTGCTCTCCTCCTGTGTCCGCTGAGTTGTTCCCCCAGCCTGGAAGAAGGACGATTACACAAATCTGTCACCCAGGAAATCCCAACACTTTATTTCCTCTCAGACAAAGAGCCAGTGATAGGTGATGAGTTTGTAGCTGCTGGGGGATTTGACAGACTCTGGGGGAATAATAAAGCAATTTCAGCCTGCCAGAAAAGTCGGAGGAAGGAGAGGGAAAAACACACACGAGGAGATATAAATCACTCCTGTGATAGCTATAGTTTTTCGGTGGAGACATGAGACAGTTAAATTGTACAGAGAAATGAGTGGCTTGACCAGAGTGTAACTGTGGAGTAGAAATTACACGGCCAAATAAAGATGTATTGTAAAGGGTGTACGCTCAAAAATACAGGTTTTATGTGAGGGGTGGGTTGGGGGTGGGCTTTAATATCCTGTACCGGTGTTATTTTTATGTCCACATAAAAAAAAGTGGCACAAAGATTTATAGACTACATGAAAATAATAGACTCTATAAGAATGTAATATATTATATTATGCATAAAATATTTATATATGGAAGTTGGAGGGTTAAATACATATACTGTGAACTGTATGTGTAAATATATTTCAATATTTAAAATACAGTATATAGCATGTATATGAATATACTAGGGATGCACCGATACCACTTTTTTCAGACAGAGTACGAGTACAAGTACTTACATTTGGGTACTCGCCGATACCGAGTACTGATACGAGTACTTCCCTGTGCCAAAACACCCTCGTTAACAGCCAGCTGGAGGGTGTGAGCAACACACGGCAGGCTGGGGGTCCCGCATACGAGGCGGTGCGCCGTGACCGGCTCTAAGTTGGCTTGGAAAGGCTCGGGGCGAAGGTGGCTCGCTGCCGCAGCTTTACAGCGCTCCCTGCCCGGACCTGGCCGCACCTGGCCCACCGCTCGCTGCGCCCTCTCTCCCCGCCGGGGAGGGACAGGGCCCCCCGCTCCCGGTGCGACTGTCGACCCGGGCTGACTATCCTCAGTGCGCCCCGACCGCGTCGTGCCGCCAGGGCGGGGCTCGGGCCACGTAAAAGGTGCCAGGGATCTGCGGCGATGTCGGCAACCCACCCGACCCGTCTTGAAACACGGTCCAAGGAGTCTAACGCACGCGCGAGTCAGAGGGTGCAAGCAAAACCCCGTGGCGCAATGAAAGTGAGGGCCGGCGCGCGCCGGCTGAGATGGGATCCCAGCCCAGCGGGGTCGAGCGCACCAACGGCCTGTCTCGCCTGCACCGTCGGGGAGGTGGAGTGAAAGTAAAGTGGTATCGGTGCCGTTGTATCGGAGCCGTTTTGCGAGTACGAGTACATGAGCACAGTATCGGACCCGATACTGTTATCGGTATCGGTGCATCCCTAGAATATACCATCGAGTTTGAAATAAATTATACTCTATTTTGAATTTTTTAATATTTTAATGCATGGTATATTTAATTATCTAATGTGTTTAATATCAAAAAGGAAAAAGGAAAATTACATGATATATGACAAATATTGTCCAGAAACCCTCACAGGTAGCATAAAAAATATGCTCAAATTATAACATGGCAAACTCAAGCCCAATAGGCAACAACAGCTGTCAGTGTGCTGACTTGAATATGACTTACCCCAAACTGCATGTGATTATCATAAAGTGGGCATGTCTGTAAAGGGGAGACTCGTGGGTACCTATAGAACCCATTTTCATTTACATATCTTGAGGCCAGAGGACAAGGGACCCCTTTGAAAATGGCCATGCCAGTTTTTCCTCGCCAAAATTTAGCGCAAGTTTGGAGCATTATTTTAACCTCCTTCCTGACGAGCTAGTATGACAAGGCTGGTACCAATGGATTCCTTAGGTTTTCTAGTTTCATATGATGTCAGTATCTTCACTCTAGCTTTTTGAGCCCGCCACAACCTAAAAACCGCAAGTTGCGTTAATGCGTTAAAGAAATTAGTGCCGTTAAACCAAATTTGCCCTAAAAAAATGATTATTTTATATTATTTATATGATGTATAAAATATTTATATTTGGAAATTGGAAGGTTAAATACATATAACATGTAATGTATGTGTAAACATATTTCTATATATAAAATACAGTACAGTAGTATTTAGTAGTATAGTAGTTTGAAATGAAATATACTCTATATTTTGAATTGTTTAATATCTTATTGCATGGTATAGTTAATTATATAATATGTTTAATATAAAAAAGTAATATTATTGTGTTTTGTATATATACTGTGTATATATATATATATATACATATTTCATAAAGCATTTAAATGTACAATCATAGCCACATATTTATAGAAAAAAATACACATTTTCAGCAAGTGAAGGTAACAATATTTTGATAGAAAAATATGAGAAGTGCCATATCATTTTAAGCTATTGCCTCTTGGCACATATTTTGTACAGTGAAGGCTGCAGTTGCTGTGCATAGCTTGGTACAATAAAACAGGTGAATCATTATGTATTTTTCGCAGTTGGGACAGTGAAAGAAAATATTACCAGAATGACATTTCTGACTCTATATAACAAAACATGAGGTGATTATCATATATCACTGTAGACAAACTAAAACAACATATCCCATTACAGTGCAGCTCTCACCACAGTCTGACTCTCTGCTGTAGAAAGCCTCCAACAAATGTGAATTGCTTCAGTCAGACACCAGACAACTTTCTCACTTCATATTTTAAATGCACAAATACAGAGGTTTTTGGAGATGCAGTCCCACAGGGATATTTCACAATGACAGCAGCAACTACTATGAACCGTCCCTAAGCTTTTCATGTTGTTTTTTCCCCTGACATCCCATCCATCATTAACTGTCACATTATGAAGTTCCAGCAGAAGAAAGAGTGTTTCTTCTTTCCCGCTCATCAATCGACATTACAGAATTTTCAAGTTCAGCTCAAACTGCCCAAATTCCTGCTGCGTCGCATACGGCCCGCTGTCGGCCGTGTGGCGACAGCGGGCTTGTTTGATTACAGAAATTGTTATGGTAATGAGCGCCTTTCAAAAACAGCACCTCATAACCTTTGCACTCCAAGTGCATTAAATTCTTTTGAGACACTTTAATGGCAAAGCAGACTGCATAATCAACAGTGGGTTGACATTTGAAACAAGAAAATTGCAAACCGGAGTGCTATGTCTGTGTGCGTCCACTGGGTAAGTGGCGGATGGAGAACAGCATCTGCTGAGAAATTTTCTTAAACTGCATCCTGGAGGCAGGATGCTTAAAGTGGCTGTTCCTTTTTTAGACAGGGCCACTTAGGCTTTATTTGACAGTTCACAGCAAAGAGAGGCAGAAAATTGAGCGAGACTAAAGAGAGTTCAACCTATTCTCATAATGATATAAAGTGATGCAGCATCGTGGATTAAGAATGGGCCGTGTCCTGATTTCTATGCAATGCAGGTTTGTACTTGTACAAATTGGAGGATGCAAGGGGATAGAACTGGTTTGATTAAGAGTGGTGCAGTGAGTAATACTCATACACACACATAAACAAACCCAAACTACAATCCCCCTTCACACACATAGTCCCACTCTTACGATTTCACTCTGCTGCGCCTCACCGCACAGTGCAGCGCTTTGGTTCAACAACTCCCTCTGTGGGGAGCAGGGGAGGCTGCCTCAGCCCAGCCAACCATTGGAAACTCATTATTACAGTACTAAGTGATGGATCATTTCCAAATGATCTCCACGTACACCTCAACAATTAAGCCACCAGCAAGGCAATTACAGATCAGCAATATAGCGGCGGGACACTGATATATTGCCGGGCTTTAACCTTTGGGCCAGCGGACAGATTACACATATTAAGCCACAGCGTTATTGGACCTATAAAAATCATTGTGCGGCCATATCAGCCCACATAACTACAGAGTGGACATTCTTCTTGCTGGAGGATTGGGCTGGTAGAGGAGCTGATGAAAGTGGGGTTTGAGGGGAGAGCAGAGGAGAGGGAAAGAGAGGACAGACACATCTCCGCTTGCTGAAAACACTGAATTCATCCTTTACATTCTGGCAACATTTTGTTGTCATACAGTACATGTACTTGTGTCATGATCTCAAGCACACAACTCACTAATGATTACTACTACAGTAATAATGATACTAATTATTCTAATGATAATTCTCTGGTAATAATCTCACTTTCAGTCCAGATTCCATGTGATTTGTGCTGATCACACTAATGTGAAAAAAGTATGACTGTACCATAGACTGTATATAAGAAGTGGACGTAGTAACCTGACGTCACCAATTGATTTGATAACAAACTTTCTCATTCTACAGCTAAACAGTACACTAATAAGATGTTTCTGAAAACATTTTATGCAAGAAATAGTCATTACAGTAACAGAATATTGATTCATATTTGATAAGCGCTGCCTGGTTTGACTGTTTGATCAGAGTTAGCGAGTGATTGACAGCTGCTCAGAGACCGCAAGGCTACAGCTCAGCTCTGATTGGTTGTTTTCCTCCGGTCTGTGAAATCTTGCAGATGCCATTAGGAGCAATGGAGGACACCAGAGGACACAGAGGCATATGATTTTTTTCAGATTACCTGTCTCATGCACTACTGTCATGCACTACTGACCGTTTTATAAAAATAACTATTTTTAATTATAGTTGCTCCAATTCTACCCACTGCTGCTCTAACTTTTTAACTTAAAACACACTGTGAAAGGGTTAAAGTTCTAAGACAAAAACACAGACAACTCCCAGAGTGGACAACGCCGTGGTAGCGACCTGTCAATCACAAAGTAGCCTCGCCCCAAAAGCATACCCTGCTTTATGGTCTATTTGACTCTAAATGGGACCATAATTTACTAAACTAGAATGGCACTCAGAGAGTGCAGACCTCCGCCAAGGTGCCTGACTTTAAAAACAGATCACAGCTCACAGCTGGCGGTACCGTGAGGTGATTGGCTTATTTTTAACACGGTTTGTTTCCGTGTAACGTATCGGCGGATGCCAATACGTTACACCTTGTTATGTCTGTATAACACCTTGTTATGTCTGTATAACGTTACACTACGTTGTCTCTCACCGTCCCGCCATCTACCGCTTTTTTCTTTCTCACCACGGACGGCCAGCAGCTCCCGCACCTCAAAGTCTGGCCACACATCCACACACATATCTCTCTGCTCTCAGAAGGAGGCTGGGTCATGCGTCATCAACTCGTCATCAGTTATACTGCGCATGTGTTATACCCTGTGGTCTTAATGCTCAGGCTGAATGGAGTCCTTAAAAAAATTCCTGAATCCGGATCACGATCCGGATTGCCACCAAAATCTAATGGAGTGTTTATTGTGCTACACCTCAACCCTCCAAAAACTTTCATTCAAATCCATCGCGAACTTTTGGAGTAATCGTGCTAACAGACAGATAGACAGAAAGACAAACATACAAACAAACCAACCAACGCCGGTGAAAACATAACCTCCTTCAAGGCCCTTGGCCTTGGCGGAGGTAATAGACATCATGCTGTATTGAAGAAGACTTGAAACTATCGATTGAGACCATAAACTCATGTTTACAATGTTTACTGAGGTAATAAATCAAGTGAGAAGTAGGCTCATTTTCTCATAGACTTCTATACAATCAGACTTCTTTTTGCAACCTGAAGAGCCGCCCCCTGCTGGCTATTAGAAAGAATGCAAGTTTAAGGCACTTCCGTATTGATTTCACTTTTCAGACCCGGAGGTTGCCCACTGGGCTGTAGACCTTTAGTGCTGTTAAACAAATAAACACCATAATCATTGGGCTTTGGGCAAATTACTTTGTTGAGATTGAAGCAAACGGTTTACTTTCTTCCATTTCTGAGAATCATGTTCTTCTAAACAATCAGGTCAGATCTGTTTTACATCTCCACAGAAACAAATGTAGGCTGCCAACAGCAAAACATAACTTGCAGTTTATTTACAGGGACACTATAAGTTGTAGGCTAACTCACATAAAGCTGTCAGCTGAAACTCGACGTGACAAGATGATGGGAGAGAAATCAGTTTAAATTGGGTGGATGAGCAATGAACACACAAGCAAGAACAGTGAGCGAGTGAGTTAGATGAAAAAACAAAAAAGAAACAGATTGAAAGGGAAACGTTGGAAATAAACTGACAAGTTCTCTCACAGTAATGAGGACAGATTAATTGAAAGCCACGTGCTGCTGCTAAGGTACTTAATTAACTGCCTCTATATACTGTAGAGGCAGTTAAGTTATGAGGTTGACAGCAGCTCCTTTCTCCATCTTCTTGTTGCGCTCCTCCTCTGATCTTTCATTAAAAACACCCTCATATGTACGCTCTGTTACTTGAATCTAGGAATATATAAAGAAAGCAATATTTTAAATATCCAGGGAACGGGTGGGAATGTCTGTTCTTTACACTGACAAAAAGACTACCTCTGGTTCTCAGTTACATCATTGTACAAAGTGTGTTTTACTTAGATAACATTCCCAGGTCTTTTGTTAAGACTCATAGCCAAAAGGAAATTAAAATATGAATGCGGTTCATTTTGAAAGACAGCTACATAAGACATCATTCTGCAGACATCGTTCTGCATTTGCTTGTAAAACTGTACATGTCTGACTTTTTTGGGGTTCATTTCTATAATGAATTATTTTTTTCTAGAAAGATTATTCCAATCAATTTCTTCAGACTGATTATTAAAGTATAATTCTATTTAATTTCCGAAATTTAGGAGAATAGATCAAAAATGAACATTTTAAGAAAAATGGCAAACTTTTAATTGCAGGCCATTTCAGTTAAAACCCTATGGCGCAAGGCATGAGTTTTGTGATGCACACTGATTTGAAATAAGCACTTGCTTGCAGTTTTCTTCACTTCACTTACATATATAAGCAATCTTAAAATACACACAAAGAAGTGACAGATGGAGACGTGGCCTCTTTTTGACGTGCTGCGAAGTGCTTAAATATGTGCAGAGCAGAGTGAAATTTAATGTTTCATTTAGCAGGGACAATAATAATATGAGGTATAATATTATGAGCAATTGCACTGGGTTAACAGTACATAACACATACCACAACAATGCCTTCTGTTGGCCCACATACTTGCTTATTGGTTAAATAATGAAAGTGTTCGGCCACTTGTGGATTGAAGTGCAACAGCAGGCTTTGTTTGTGAAAAAAGCCATATGGGCATATGCATGTGCATGCTCATGCCACACCCGCAAGCACGTACTATTAATGTGATATTAATCCTAGCTAAACCTTGCTGTTATGATGACTATTTTTACTTAATGTATTACAGGAGTGTTATAGTAGCGGCTTGCCACTATTTCTAGTGGGCCTACCAGCTGCTGGCTGCCATTCTTTCTGATGGTGGGGTGAAATTTAAAGGGGAACACTACCTAAATTAAGAATTCCAATATGTTATTTCCATGGCCTAGGAAAGTTCAATCAACCAGAGAAGTAACTCTCAAACTTGTGATGTCATCACGTATAAAGTCGCAGGTTCAGACAGAGAAAGAGGCAAATGTTCGCCTTGTGTCATTAGGGCAAATTTAAACACTGGAGCATTTGTGTGTATTTGCCACAAACAGCCAATGTACCAAATGTACATTAGTTGTCAGCTAGCTTGCAACGGACACACCAACAGTGTGTGGGAGTGTGCCTGTGTGATTGTTCCGCTCAGCCTCTGACTGAGCTCAGAACTGTGATAAGTATATTTGTTATCTTAATAAATGTGACCTAAATTGGTCCATTTCCCATAGAAAACCAACATTTACTTTAAAGTTGACTTTTTTTTCTCTCCACATGACTATTTGGTTTCCCCTTCTGATCGGTTTGAAAAAGAGAACTGGTTACAGCCTTATGAGGCAGGTAGCAACTGAATACGATTTCAATTTATAGAAAATGTTTGAAAATGACAATGCAATGTGTTGTTGTGTCCATGCTGCATCACTTACACTTTCTGAGTTATTCAGGGAAATACAACAATTTAAAGGTGCTATTGATTACATTGATAACATTCAGCCACTAGATGTCGCATTCTCCCTTCCCCGTTCCGTTGCAATCACTTCATCTGCTGTTCTAGCGGCAGACAGAAACAAAATAATGGAGCCTTCAAATGAAACTCGTGAGCTTGTGTTTACAACATGGGAAGTCGTGTACACAAAATGCTTGGCGTTCAAGTGGTTAAGTCATGACAAAACCGCTGCTAAGCAATGGCAATATTAACGTTACTGTTGGTGTCTAGAAGCCACAGAGGCTAACAATTTAGCAAGCTAGCAAGTGGATAACAAAATATAACAAACAATTATGCAGTAAATGCAAAGGCATAATGATAGAGCAAAAAGATGAGGCCACTGGGAATATCAACATTTTCCTAACAACTACTATAAAATTATGAAGAAAAACAATATACAACTAAAATTACAATGAATTAACTTATTATGCACCGAAAAATGAACTTCCATGGCCTCCGCCATGTCTGACAACGTCAACAAACACGTCGCAACTTGTGAATTCAGAGCTTTCAGAAACTTTACACTTACGAGGTCGTGAATACCAAAAGAGGGGGGCGTTCATATGGACTCTTATCGTGAACACTGTAAACATGACCCTATTTGAAGGCACCATTAAACTCACCAAAACCGTCTTGGTTAGTCTTTCCAACAATCACTAACTCTGGTGCAGTTGGCCACCCACTTCTAAATCCCCTCTGATGCACATATTTGTTATACATTGTTTGAGGGAACTTTAACGTTAGGTAACTGGACGCAACCATCACTAATGCTAAGATGCTAACGTAGCTCCTCAGGGATTGAAGCTGTCAATCTAACGGGTGACAACACATTAGTTAAGGTAGTAAGGACTATGGCTGCTGGTAGTTGTTGTTGGATTTGTTTAAATATGCCGAATTGTAATTTTATGGGTGTTGTTTGCACAATTAAGCTAAAACCGCAAATATGTGCTAACGTCAGTTGTCTAGAAGCCACAGTTAATATTCACATATTCTGCAGCCTGATGGAGACACCAGTATCAAACTCAGCCATTTATCCGTTTTTTCCACACTGGCAACTTCATCGCTGACGACAGAGATACCATGTGATACCAATGTTGTTATACTATTGGCTCACAAGCCTTGTTAGACGTGGAAACCAAATGTCAGATATCTTCCACAGAGATAAACAAAACATTCATTTTAGACCCGTCAAAATTTGTAAAATGATTAATTCACAATCAGCATCATTTTTTTGTTAGGAAAGGCCATATTTTTATATGACACTTTTCTAAAAGGTCTGTGGATGTGTTATTTTTTAAAATTATTTGTCAACATAAAAATGTTATAAATACGAACTTTAAAGAAGAAGAGGAATAAAAGACTGTTACTCAACAAAATGGTCGCAGACCTTCAGTGTAAAATACCAAAAGAAACAGGCATTATCATTACACGTGAATAGGATAAAATACATTGTCATGCAGACTTTTCCATGACAATATAATATATATTCAGGGACTTACCTGGCTTTATAAATGGTTTGAACAGAAGTAGATTATTCACTACTCATTCTACCATTCATGGTCTAAGTTAATGCACCATTAAAAAGGCTTATCAGAAATAGAGTTTGTTCAGAAACAAACTGTGCAGCTGCATGACCACAGCTGTGACGTGAAAAGCACTGAGGAGACTGTATTTTGTATCTCTTGTTGCTTCCATTATGTGTGTGTTACTCATGCAGGACTGCTGGGCAAGCAAAAGACATTCAGCCAGCAGCAGGAAAGATAAACGATGTACAGTACAATACAGGTAAAGAAGAATGACCGTGCTGTACACCCACCATCTACAGGTTTAATAGTTACAAATACGCACACATGCAATACAGGCAGCTTTTCCACTCATGTTGAATTGCTAACATGTTTGTACATGAGAACAGAGGATTATTTCAAGCCTCAACTGAGGCTCTATGGATGGCTATAATAGTCTGTCGGTTGATCCACTAAACTAACATGGTAAACATGGTTAACATCAGCATTAGCATTATCATTGTGAACATGCTAACATGCTGACTCTAGATACAAACACTTCACCTTCTGCAAACCTATGTCCAAACCATATGGTTTCAAGTAAAATAGAAATAAACAAGACTCGGTCAAAACCGAGTATATGGCTGGACCGTATGGTCAAGTCTGTGAATGTGTAGCTAAATTCTTACACAAATAGTCAGTGGTCATATCTATAATGTTTTGTGAACAGTTTTTTCCACTTATATCTTAATGTTTGATTGAAAGACAACTTATAATGAAGCAAATGGCATTCAGTAATAGTAAATGGTAACATTTACTACTCAGTATATTATACATTTTATACAAGGTGAAAAGGTATTAGCATGACATACATTATGCAAGGTTAAAAGTATTTCAGTTTTTTATGAAAGCATTTGTATCAAAAGCATTCATCATATAAGTGGTGTTCAATATCCATACGTTGCGAAAGTTTATCAGCGTTGAGATATCCCCGCTGTCATCACTGACGTTGTTGCCGTATTTATTCCTAGATGGAGTGTTAATGGAGCAGCCACTGATCGATCCGAACTCCATTCAGAAAACAAGCATTTTAAAAGTTGTTTGCTTGTCGTCATGGTAACAGACCTGACAAAGCATAAATTCAGACTTTTTACTAATCAGCATCATTGTGTAGTTATTTCGGCAGACTTTGATCCGTTTACAACAACGTCGCTGCCGTATTTATACCTAGATGACGTTATGTTGAGTGTTGATTGAGAAGCTGGTGTTATCATAGCCTGGCATTGATCGATCCGAACTCCGTTCAGAAAACAAGCATTTTAAAAGTTGTTTGCTTGTTGTGTTGCGGACAGACTTGACAAAGCATGAATTCAGACTTTTTACAAATCGATATATTTATGTCGTTATTTCGGCATCATTTTGATCTGTTTATTGCAATTAAATCACAGCACAGTCTGTTTATTTTGGGTTCATACGGCAGTAGTGACGTGTGGCTGCTAGATAGTCAGTTCATGGCGGAAATGGAGGAAAGCGAGACGAAAATTTGAGAACATAACGTAACTTAAACGAACAAAACAATAACACATGCACAACAACAGCGCCATGTAATGTTACATTGAACCGCTGACACGCTCCCCAGAAAACGTAAACACAGAACTGTTCTCCGCCTTTTCATTTTGAAAGAGCAACAACCAATGAGGAAGCTCCAGCAGTCGGCCGACCAATCCTGTAACTTCATCACTCACTCACTCACTCACTCACTCTCTCAGTGACAGACTTTTGCGTCTGTAGGGCTGGCCCTCTGCGGTCCAGCCAAAAAAATGGAGCATGGCTAATTTTGAGCTACTGTAGTTTACCGCCAACATTCATTATTTGTTTTTCAAATCCCAAATTGCTTTTCAATCGTTTTGGTGGTGTGTAAAGTACTGTAAGCAACAACTGCTCACACGTGAACTTAAGAAATATCATTAGTTAGGCGCCACAATGAGTAGCTAACAATGTGAGGTGCTTTTTGACTGATAATCCCCAATTTCTTTGTTCCAGGTTACCATTTTCCAAAATTGTGTCTTAAGTATTGCTTTTAAATCTGAGAACCTGTCACGGTCTGGCACTGTGCCAGAAGGCATTGGACTTTTTCCTTTTTGTTAAGATCTTGTGCTCATCCTTTTAGTCTATTATTAGTTCTGTAATAGTGTTTTTGGTTTCTTAGATTTTGGGTTTTCTGTTATATTGTCTGCATTCTAGTGTTTCATGTTTTATTTTGAAATTCACCTCTTGTGTCATGTCTAATTTTATTTCCTGCCTTTGTTTGTTTTCCGACCTTTTTGTGATTGTCTGCCCCGCCCTGATTTGTTCCACCTGTGTCCAATCACCCTGATTCCCTGGTGTATTTAGTCTCTGTGCTTCCCCCTTTTCTTTGCCAGTTGGTCGTCGATCCTCATGTGTTGAGTTTCACCTGTGTGAGTTTTTCCAGTGTGCCAGAGTTTTTCCAATGTTTTGTATTTCATCTTGCCTTAGCTTTGTGGAATTACTTTTGTTACCCTTCTGCCGGACAAGCTGCGTTCATGGTGAGCTTGCTTTTCATTAAATCATTGAACTCTGTTTGCTGCCTCCTCAACCTTTTCTCTGCGTTTGGGTCCACCTCCCTAACAAGAACCTTGACAGAACCAGCACTTCAGAACAAAACCTTGAAGCATAACTATTTATTTAACAATGTTGTTGAGCTGGGAATACTGGTAATAATTATGGCCAATCAGGATGTATAACCATCACAGAAAAATGACTGTCGCAAACACAGATAATGAGAGCTCCCTGTAGCCCTCTCCGGCTCCGTAGTGGAGAACAAGCTATTGATTACAGCTCGGTGGGAGAGCATTGATTTTTATCTCAGAGTGAGTGAGTGAGAGGACTGAATCCTCTCAGCAGAGGGAGGGGCGGTTCAACTTCAGCAACAAAGGGACAGTGAATGGGATATAGGGTCAGGCTTGACTAAGTGAGTGAGTAAGCCACTTGCTTTTCCTGAGTCACATTGAGCACTTATACCACCATAACAACTTTTTAGGCTCCTATTTACTGATCCTTGTCTAATGTGTAATGATAATAGCAGCACTTCTTCTTCTGGACATTTTTCTTTTCAAAGCGGCCTAGTTGCAATTTGTGCATATCTGTCGGCATCCAGTCTACTGCCTTTGTGAATGAAATTGGATTATTTTATGTGTGAGCATGAGTATTCTACAGTATATGTTTGGGTGCAAATGTGTGAAGTAAACATGGTTTCCCAATTACCCTTACAAAAATGCATTTACTTTTCACATGTGGAACAAAATTTCACATGTGAAAATGTGAAAATTCACATATAGGCACATATGATTTTCAGATATTTCACATGTCAAATGTAAGACATCACCTAAATAAATTCCACGTGTGAAACATATTAGGCCTTCACATTAAAGTGTTTACAGACATTTTACCCAACCCTATGTGCTTTTTCTTGGTAAGTTGGGTGGACAGTTGTGCAAAATACTGTAGCTAAATTTTATATTAGATGAATAACAAGACTATTTAGGCACAATGATGCTTTGAGTTAAATGCTAACATCAGCATGCAAATACAGTCACTTTGTTAACAAGCTGATCCATGTATAATTTTCAGCGTCTTAATTTAGCATGTTAGCATGCTATCACCCAATAAAAACGGCTTTATCCCCCATCTTGTCAACCTTGTGTTTCAACTGATATCTTATAGGCTACGAGTTAGCTTAAGGAAGTTAGTGTCAGAGTGGATTTAAGTTTTAGAGTTTGATGGTTTATTCCTGTGGAGATGTTGAGCGAATCTTCTCTGAAAAGAAAGAAAGTAAGCAGGTTGCACATTTTGTTTCAATCTAACAAAATCATTTGTCCAACTCAAAATGGTGTCAACAAGAACAGTCTAGATAGCCATGCTAGCAGCTCTCTGAAGTAGCCTTGTAGCTAGGCACAGCGATGCTTTAAGCTAAATGCTAACATCAGCATGCTAACATGCTCACAATGACAATGTTATCATGCCAAGTAGTAGCCCTATAATCAAAGAACATATATTGATAAGAAGTGAAAGCCAATTGGTTGTTCCATTGTAACATCAGCGCCCAGCAGCAAAGCTACGCTTCCGCCATTTAGAACTGAAAGCGATTACGTCAGTAAAACGTCCACCTACAAAGTGCCATACAAAAGTAAAACAATATTATTTCTATTCTATCATATTCAATGTCTCTACCAAAATGGGGGCGGTGCAGTCCCGTGGGTCTGCTGCACGTTCATTACACTGAGGAAAATAACTCTGGATTTGGATATTAGTGAATTTTACAGCTGTTACGACATAATGATTTAAATGAGGGCTATTTAAGTGTTCGTACTGGAAAGTTGATTTACCTCAAAAAAGATTTACAGATGTCTCTTTATACATCCATGGCCATGGACTCATTGGCGTTTTCAGTCCAAATGGTGGAAGCGCTAACATAGTGCCATCTAGCGGCCTGGTCAAAAAAGGACCAGAGTTTTGACTCTTTGCTTCTATACTCTTTGCTATAATGTTTAAGGTGTTAACTACCTTAGTTTAGCATGTTAGCATGCTAACATTTGCTATTTAGCACAAAGTACAGCTGAGACTGATGTCATTAGCAGGTTGTAAACCCAAGTATTGGACAGATTTTGATCTGATGAAGGCCCTAGATACATAAAATACATAGGCTAGATATTTTTTGTGAAATGGCTCTGTCCTCTCAACTTTATCTTTTGGACTGACCCCCTATAAAAAGGTAAATGCTCTTTTTGCAAGCCCACTGATTTGGTGGGTCAGAAGTCAAAGAGGTAAGATTTCGTTTTTTTGCATCTGAAGAGTCTCTTCTAGATTCCTTTTTTCTATGTGATGGGACTGTTCTTCTTGGCTACATATACCTAAAAATTGTAACATTTTCAATTTAGGACCCAGTGCCTTGCACAAAGTTATGTCAGCAGGGTAAATACTAACTACTAACTACTGACATTGGAGCCGATATCTCTGATTTAAGAGCTATCTCTCAAAGCACCTCTGGCCTCATGCTCTCAACCATCACAAACAAGATTTAAAAGAAATAAATCAATAATACACAACACATAAAGTATACATTGTTTTGCCCCAAAAGAAGCATTTTTTTTCTCTGACAGATCGCCTCTTGTCAATGTGTCATCAGAGTAAGTGATGCATTTGTGTGAGCTGCCTAGATGGATGATGGTGAAGGTAACTGAGAGAGATATTGTCTGATGACTCTGGAGGAGATAAGCACAGCCCAGAGGCAATCAAATGATGACTTTCTGAGCTCCAAACCAAAAGCCTGCATGCTGAAGTGGAGAGAGAGAGAGAGTAAGTAAATCAGGAAGCAAAATGAGAGGGCGGATGTCGATGGCAGCCAGCTAACTGGATTAGCATGTGTAATGATACTAGCAAAGGTTAATGTTTGCAGATGCAGAGAGGCTAATGCAGGGCCATGCTCCATAATAGAAAGGACAAGTCAATGGGACTGGTTAATAGTCAAACTAAATGGCTTGAGATTACAGCCTGAGATATTCGTACTGGATGTGACTGTCTCAAAGAGCATGGTTAGTGAATATATGGTTACTTAACTATAATATGCTTTAAACAGCAGTATCTAGGATGAGCTTGATATGAGACTGGGCTATCATTTCAATTGTAAACAGGATCCTGAGTTCTTAGCGGTTGATGGTGAGCTGGCTAAAATCTTCCATTACCAGTAGATGTTATCAGTACAGGCTTGAGCATAAAGATAAGCAAGGATGTAAACACAAGATAATGACTGTCAATGATAACCACAGAGTAAGTAACCAATGAATAATAGCGCGGTGCCTCCACTGTGGAACTACTACACTCATAGACTATGAGCTACACTTGTATTCCCCAGAAAAGTAAGCGAAAAGTATTGGGATGTAAACCTTATGATAATGAAATGCTCAGGGAAACAATGTTAACAGAATAACAAAATATACATATTTATTTTCTTAAATGCTTATGTCTTTTCTTTTCTTTTTTATCTTTACTCTCAAAATGTTTGGTTTATGTTCCAAACAAACCTTCTGGCTTTCTTTCACAATAATAAACAAATATCATATCAGCACCAGTATAATACTTGAAACACAAAACAAATTCAAGTAAGTCACCTTTAAATCAGCTAAAACTAAACTAACTAAAATGACACTTCCCTTTTCTCTTCACAGGAAAATAGAAATAACGAAGGTGTGTAAATTAACCACCCACTTCAATAAAACCTTCACAGGCAATGTTATCAATAACACATCGGCTAGTTAACCAATATAAAACAAATACAGAGTTTGCAAGTAAGAGTTCAGTCTCTGATAAAAGAGACTGAACATTACGAAGCGCTTGGATTTATAAACGTTGGGGCCCATACGTTGGTGCACATGTAATGAAAACGATTCCTTAGTAAACGCAACAGCTCAGTCAGTGTTCAATGGAAATGTCTCCAGTTACTCACAACACCACAACGTACAGTTCAGGAGGATCCATGAGCTGGAAGAGGAGGTAGTAGAATGACGAGGTGCAGCAGCATTTGTCCATGAAAACACGCAGGTCCCTCGCGCTGAGTCTTTCCTTAAGGCAGTGCTAATTAGCAAGTTAGCTCCAGCTAATCGTCGTCTTCTCCAGCTCTCTCGGGAAAAGCTACGCCCGCCTTTTAAAGCTGACTGTCTCTCCCGACAGTTCGGGCATAAACGTCCACGTTTGACAGTCCAAAACCAACACTTTTCAATAACTGAAAACAACAAAACGTGGCTAAGCTGGCTGCACTTTCACTTTAAACTGGCAGAAAACCGAGTAACAGAACCGCGACCTACGTGGGAATTAACTGCAAGATAATACTTTTGCCAATACTTGAAAGGTATTTTAGTCTACAAATATTATTCAACTCGACGTTTAACTTGGTTTTGACTGCACAACGATACACAGAGCTTTCCGCCCACACGTGCCCTCGTTCGCTCCAACTTCTTTCTCCTTTTCTTTTTCCCGTGCTTTCTTTTCCCCACCTTAAGGTGTTTAATAATTTGCTTAGAGTACAGCGCTCAAGACAAACTTATTGGCTGAGATTACATCACTCAAGAAAAACTGAAAGTTCATTGGCTCATTCCCCAGGAAAATAAAATAAACAAGAAAGCAAAGGATTATGGTAAATGTAGTTTTCATTGAATTTACCTATATGAGAAAACACAGTCTCTTCACTTAGCAATGTTTAGTAGTTCCTTACACATGCACACCGCAAAGACTACAGTTGACGGCCAACTACCACGTACGTGCTGCGCCTACGTGAGATGAAATAACTCTCCACACCAGCAGGTCGTGGTAGTCTGTATTCATCATTCAAAAGGGGGACATCGGAAGACCGAGAACTGCGGATATATCATTGTTATGATACGTACATGAAATAAAGCTGCGTTTGCCGATCATTTTCACACCACTCTCACTTACCACTTAACTTCATTCCAGATGGTCATGTCGTGAAAATATATGTGTATTGGAATGATCAGATGAGATATAGATGAAAAATGAGAAGAGTCTTCTGTATTTTTCCTCTTGATTTTACTCGTTTTGCTTTCCTCACTTCCGTTTCTCTTAAATGGTAAATGGACTTGCATTTATATAGCGCTTTTCTAGTCTTCCAACCACTCAAAGCGCTTTACACTACATGTCAGCATTCACCCATTCACACACACATTCATACACTGATGGCAGAGGTTGCTAAGGTGCCAACTTTGCCCATCAGGATGTAATCTAAATACTCATTCACACACCGATGGCAATTTGGGGTTAAGTGTCCTGCTCAAGGACACATCGACATGTGACCCGGAGCAGCCGGGGATCGAACCACTGACCTCCCGATTGGAGGACAACCTGCTCTACCCTCTGAGCCACAGCCGCCCCGCACGGGGCACGGATTCGTTTAACCTCAACAGCCAATCAGAGTGATTTCTCTCCCTGACAGGCTCCACCGCCGTTTTCAACATGCTGAATCAGCCGTAAAAAATCTGACATGGACAGACTAGAACCGGTGATGGGGGACACACTGCAAAAACTAGGCCGACAGACGCTCACCGATGGTCCCAAACTGTCCGATGGCCGACCGTCAACTTGGTGTGTCAGGGCCTTTAGATATAGGCTACTGATCACAGAGGTCATGATAACACAAATGAGACTTTTAACAACTTTTTCATTTCACGTTTTTACATCAAGAGCCCTAAGGAGTATTTAAGACAATGACCCCACTTTACAGTGTTATTCAATTATGCCAGGGTGCACGACCATCCCTGTGTAAACCCACTGTAGGTGGTTAATAAGCGTAAGCACTCTTTTTTGCTGTGGGTTGTCCATATGTCTACAGCCATGGTAGCATCCCTTTGAGGCTGTAACTCCCAATGTCCACTGGACTTGGCTGCAGGACGGTCTGACTGGGGACAGTTCACTGCCATTCTCACATGCAGCTCTTTTCTCTATTCTACTACGTTAACCGGGTCTAGTTTGACTGGAGCAGCTTGTGCCTCTGAGGTGTGAAATTCACATGTGAATCTGTGTAAATGCCTATAGGCTATTTACTGACAATTGACATGAAATTAATATTTAATGATTCATTTAATTTATAATTGATTTTGTCTTCATGCAAAAACAGCAAAAGTAGTTTTTCTTGTTTGTCTTCAACATCTGTGAGGAAGGAGGAGAAATCCTTTCCTTCTGCTAATATAGACTATCCAGGAAATACAAAATAAAAAGATACAAAATAAACATAACATGCTGCATACAGTAATAACAGATGGAGTACAGCTACAAATGAAGAAAAGACTGCTTGAAGAAACTCAGTTTCTGAAACGCCTCCAGTTGACATTGGAACCATAACAAAGACGTAATGGAGCTATAGCACAACCACAAAACAATACAGCCGCATCATCAGCCATGACATTCATTCGCCCACGCAAAATAAGTGGGGCTGGAAGCTTGGGGACGTAGATACTACTCGCAGGGCTAGTTGGTGGCAAACTAACCAGTAGCTCGCTAGTAGGCCCAGCCATGCTAGCACTGGTCAGTCAATAACTCCAAGAACTCTCTATTTTCTGTCTATTGTTTTGTTAACTCCCCCTTGGCATTTTGTTCATCATTTCCTTCACTAAAAAGTTATTGAAGAGGGAAAATAAAGCTCTCCCAGCTAACAAGCTTGCTAGGCAAACCCGTTGCTTGTTAGCTTAGCTCAGTTGCTAATGGTACAATAAGTTCACAGTTTATTCAAGAGATGTATTTGTACCATTGGCTTTTCTCTCATAACTGTGTGCAAACCATTGCTCTTTTGTGGAACAGTTTTTACTCCGACAGGGGAGGTTAACACTAAAAGTGGATGGTGCAACACAGCTAATAAGCTACAATAGCTTCTTCTATTCTGGACTCTCAGGCTCCCTGTATACTCAAAGGTCAGCACTATCAGACCCCTTGCTATTGGTCAACAGTGTGAATTCACGTATCAAAGTTAACCAATTTCTTTTTAAAAGGTGCTAAATACGGATTTGGGAGCATTTCCATTGCCTCTCAATGGCTCTCAACATGGCGATGGCTTGCGGCTAACGGAGCTAACAGTGCAAACAACGGAGAGCAGAGTGGCGGCCGTGAGCTAGCCAGTGTGGCACGCTGTCAACAAAGCAAGGAGAAGCTCTGATTAAAACACATACAGAGTGTTACGGCCGTGGAGCCGTTTGGCCTATATTTGAGGTGATCGTGCCCTCTGCCTCTATTCCCCTGCACTGGTGTTCCGGATTGATAATCAGGGTGCAGTTAAAAGGCTGTGGAGGAGGAGCCAGCGGGTGCCAGTGTGCCAGTTCGGACCAGAGTGGTGTGTTTGTGGACCGATTTGCGCCGCTCCTCGCAGGAGGAGGTGCTTTTCTGCGTATCTAGACATCTTATTTTGTTAGTAAGCTTGTATTAGTTAAGTACTTTGAGTTATGTAGCTTCTTTTGTTGTTGCATCAACCTCCGTTTCCCTCGTTTTCTCTTTTCCACCCGGTTTTACTTTTTATTGTTACTCCCCCCCTCCCCTAGCCTCAAGTGGGGTCGTAACAGTTGGGGGCTCGTTCCGGGATTTTGAGAAAGGGGAATACGGTACGACGGGGTTGTTGTGACAGCCGAAGAGTGTGGTTTGTTTGTCCGCGTCAGGCTCGGTGAGTATTGAGGTTTGTATGCCTGTTTCTAGCCTCATTCCATTGTGTGCAGCTTCCTCAGTCTAGATAGGGGGTGTCCAGCTGGACTGTGTTCGGTCCTTCCTTCAGACGCTCATTTATTATTTGTATTTATTTATTATTACCTTTATTGTTTTCGGGGCGAATCCCGGGTGGAGATTAAGTTCTCTGGCGGGGGTAGGCGTTAAGGGCTTCGGCCGAGTTTGCCTTTAAAGTTGCCTCGAGCCCGACAAGCTCCAGAAGCTAGGTAGGTATAGTCTGGGGTTAGGCAGGTTTCTGAGGAAGTTTGCTTTTTTGAGGTTGGAGTTTTGTGTTTGCACGTTTTTCGTGTGTGGCATACAGCATCAAACTTACCGTGTTTTTCGCCGGGTAAGTGTTAAATGACAGCTGTAGTTCGCTGGTCGGCCGTAGCACTAGCCGTAGCCTTAGTTTAGCTCAGTTTAGCGGAAACCCCGCAGCTGTAGTTGAGTGTGTTTTCTTCTTGTTGTTTCTCGGTTTTTCTCTAGGTGAGTATGGCAGCCTTTGATTTAGCTGAGTTTGTGGCTAATCCCACGCTGAGTCAGTTTGATAAGTGTAGAAAAGTCGATCTCTGTGCAATAGTGGAGCATTATGGCGTCTCTGTCGCGAGTTATCGTACTAAAAAAGAACTTAAAGCCGTCCTACTAGATTATTTAGTGAGTGAAGGCATTCTCTCCTGTACTACTGGTGTTGAGCCTCCTCGTCCGGCGGCCGCCTCTGCTACTTGTGCTGAATCGTCGGCACAATGCACGGGTCCCTCTGGGGTTGCAGAACCCTCCGGCAGCGCTGATCCTCGGCGGGGGAGTCGTCCGAGCCGGAGTCAAAACCGCCGCCTGTTAGCGGTCCCAGTTGCACTCCCGCCGCTCAAAGTGATGGTGAGGAAGTACAGCCATTTACTTTGCCGCAGTTTGTTCCACTCTCTGCCGAGTCATCTCCTTGGTCAAGGTTAGATGCTAGATTAAAGGTGCGGTTGGCTCGCCTTCAATTGGAGAAGGAGGAGAGGGAGCGTGAGTTCCAGCTTCGTAGGGAGATAGAGTTGAAGAAGTTGGAGGCAGAGACCGCTATTAGGATGCAACAGTTGCATTCTGATAATGTTCATGTTCCTGCAAGTGCACAGTTAACTTCGTCCGGCTCTGCTGCTGCATTTGATGTGAGTAGACATATTTCTCTGGTCCCAGTCTTCCGTGAGTCTGAGGTTGAATCTTATTTCGGTGCGTTTGAGCGCATTGCTGCGGCGCTGCATTGGCCAACAGATGTTTGGGCAATTTTGTTACAGTGTAAGTTGACTGGTAAAGCTCAGGAGGCTTGTGCTTCTCTCTCTGTGGAGGATGGTTTGGTGTATGAGAAAGTTAAAAACATCTTATCAGCAAGATTACTACAGTTTCAATGTCTAGACATCTGTAGAATATGTCACAGACAGTGAAGGTGATCTATTGACTGCATATTAACATCATACCAGCAAGATTACTACAGTTTACATGTCTCTATCTGTAGAAAATGTTACGGAGATGAAAAAAAGTAAAGACTTGTTTTTAAATCAACACTTCCTGCTTTCATTTCAAAATAAAAGCCCTCAAGCGTTTTTTCTGTTGACAGATTTCCTTCATTTGTTAACACAAGGCTTTTATTCTGAAATATGTGCAGAGAGTGCTGTGACACAAAGAGTGACTTGGAGAGCTCCATGAATGAATGTAGTAAGGGTTTTAATTGTGGATTATTACTATTATTTACAAATTACCACACGTTTCTTAGCCTTTCTCTGTCTAAAATAAATATAAATTTCTATAAATCTATAATGAAATGAAATGGCTATTATGAAAGGCAAACTCTATGTAGAAAGAAAGGGCTGGCAGTAGCAACAGCAGAAACGCAACTGAAACGCAGCTGGTGTGGATGACCGACGCGTCAATCACGCAGCCACCACGCGACGCAGACGCCACACAGCCACCATGCGTCCCCGGCGTTACACACAGAACTGTTTTCTTCAGGCGTGATCCCCTCCACCGCGATTCTTACCAGAAAGCTGGTGACACGCATACTGTGCGCGGTAATGTTTCCCTGTCCAGTTCCAGAGTTGAGAAACATTGTTTCTACTGCCATAAGCCGGATCATTTGATAGCAGAGTGCTCTGCTTGGAAGCGCAAGCAGCAGTGGTCAGGTTCAGTTTTAAAACAGCCGAAAGGGGTGGGTTAATTAAAACTGCGTTCCCAAGTAGTCAGTCTACTGTTCCAAAAGCCCCAGATGACTGTTTTAAACCCTTCATTTTTGACGATTTTGTTTCTCTCACAGGCAAGGCGGAGGATCAGTGCCCACTTAAGGTGCTGCGTGACAAAGGTTGCTCGCAGTCCTTTATTCTTGCCAGTGTCTTGCCTTTTGGTCCTGAGTCTGCCTGTCAAGTGAGCACAGTGGTAAGAGGGATTGAAATGGGTTTTGTGCCTGCACCTCTGCATCTTTTCCATGTGCAGTCAAAGTTGGTCACTGTTTTTTTCCCAGTAGCAGTTTGCTCCTGTTTTCCCATTGACAGTGTAAGTTTTATCATGGGGGATGATATTGCAGGAGGTAAAGTTCATCCGGCCCCTGAGGTTGTTGATGTGCCCATTGCTGACTCTGAGCGTGATGAGTTAACACTAAATCAACCTGATATCTTTGCTGTAAGTGTACTAACTAGAGCTCAAGTTCAGGATGTTGATTTGTCTGACACGCTGTTTGTCTCTGCTCTGTCTGAGGACAGTTTGCCGCCTGTTGGTGGACCAGTGAGCTGCGCTGTAGTGGAGCCTGAAGGTACAGCAGAGGCTGATACACTACCACTGACTCTTGGGGCACTCATCAGCGCGCGGAATAGTGACTCGTCCCTAGCTAAATGTTTTGCTGCAGTGGTTGACAGTCCTGAGTGTGGTAAGAACCAGTTTTTCCTTGTCGATCATGGTTTGTTAATGCGCAGGTGGGTAGCACAGTCTGATACAGCAGCTAATGGTGCAGGTGAGGAATGGAGCACCGTTTATCAGATAGTTGATCCTGTTGAGTGTCGACAGCATGTGTTAAAGTTGGCTCACGAGCATTTGTGGTCTGGTCATTTGGGTGTAACCAAAACCTATGACCATGTGCTGAAATATTTCTTCTGGCCAGCCTTACAAAGTGATGTTGCTCGATTCTGTAAAACTTGCAGTACCTGCCAGATTATGGGTAATCCAAACCAAGTTGTGCCTCCAGCCCCTCTGCGTCCCATTCCTGCTGTCGGCGAACCTTTTGAGTATGTCATCGTCGATTGTGTTGGTCCGTTACCTAGAACGAAGGCTGGTAATCAGTTTTTGCTCACTGTAATGTGCGTTTCAACCCGTTTTCCTGAAGCCATTCCTTTGCGGAAAATTACAGCACCCCCCATTACTAAAGCATTGACAAAGTTTTTCACCACCTTTGGTTTACCTAAAATCGTACAGACAGACCAAGGCACTAACTTCCTTTCCAAAACATTCAAGCACACACTGCAGACTTTAGGCGTCACTCATTCTGTGTCAAGTGCGTACCACCCTGAGTCACAAGGTGCACTTGAACGTTGGCATCAAACCCTCAAGTCTATGCTAAAGAAGTACTGTCATGAGACTGGAAAAGAGTGGGATGAGGGCGTACCTTTTGTTCTCTTCACCATTCGTGATGTGAAACATGAATCCCTGGTGTTTGGTCGCGATGTGTGCGGCCCTTTAAAAGTGTTGAAAGAACAGTTCATGTCCGCTCCGCCGTCCCCCACTAGTGTTGGTGAGTTCGTTACGCGGTGTAAAGAGAGGTTACAGCATGCATCCACGCTGGCTAAAGAGTCTCTCTTGTCTTCTCAGAAGAGCATGAAACAGCGGTTTGACAAAAGAGCAGTTTCGCGTCAGTTCCAGCCCGGTGATAAGGTGTTAGTTCTATTGCCCACGCCTGGTTCTGCTCTCATTGCTCGTTTTGCTGGTCCCTACGTGGTAGACAGCAAGGTGTCAGAGACAGATTATGTCATTCAGATGCCCGAACGTAGGAGGAAAAAGAGATGGTGTCACATTAACATGCTGAAATCCTACCATTCCAGAGAAGCTGCCCTGGGAGAGCAGGTAAAAACTCCGGAGACTGCTGTCCCTGATGTCCCATCTGCTTCTATGGTTCGTGTGGCGTCAATATATGATGATGATTTAACACTGCCCTCTGATGGTCAACAATGTGGTAGGTTGTCCAACTCTGAGTTTCTGTTTAGTATAGACTCTCATTTGACTTATCTCTCTGAAGAACAGCGAGGTGATGTCATCAATTTGATCCACTCCTATCCCTCTCTGTTCTGTGATGTGCCCTCTCGTACTAACGTCCTGGAGCATGACATTGATGTTGGTAACGCCAAACCTGTTAGACAGCATGCTTATCTTTGGCCTGTTGAGAAAAGAGAGAAGATGAAAATTGAGGTTAACTATCTGCTAGAAAACAGCTTAGCTAAGCCTAAGAGTAGTCCCAGGAGTTCTCCCTGTTTGCTGGCTCCCAAGTCTGACGGTACCCCGCGTTTTTGTACAGACTTCCGAAAAGTTAATGCCTTAACCGTGCCTGACTCCTTCCCATTACCACGCATGGACGATTGTATTGATAGCATCGGTCCTGCTGTATGCATCACAAAGCTGGATCTTCTTAAAGGGTACTGGCAGGTTCCATTAACCCCCAGAGCTTCTGGGATCTCAGCTTTTGTCACACCTGACCGCATTGCGCAGTATACAGTCATGGAATTTGGTATGAGAAATGCACCTCCCACTTTTCAGCATCTCATGCACCTCGTGTTAGATGACGTGCAAAATTGTAACGTGTATCTGGATGATGTTGTAGTGTACTCGGAGATGTGGGAGGACCACATTGCCAGTTTGAGAACTGTGTTTCAGCGTTTGGATGATGTTTCACTAACGCTAAACCTAGCAAAATGTGAGTCTGGTAAAGCCACTGTTACCTACCTCGGGAAGCAGGTTGGCCAGGGACAGGTCCGCCCTGTGGATGCTAAGGTCGCAGCCGTTGTAGCCTACCATACCCCCACCACCAGGTGTGAGCGTAGGCGTTTTCTGGGCATGGCTGGCTATTATCGCTGTATTTGTAAAAACTTTTCGGTGGTAGTATCCCCCTTGACCAGACTTTGCAGCCCTACCATTCCTTTTGTGTGAGATGGGGAGTGTGTGCGTGCTTTTGATTCTGTAAAATCTCTCCTTTGCAGTGTCCCAGTCCTGGCTGCTCCTAACTTCACTCTCCCATTTAAGCTCGAGGTGGATGCGAGTGCTGTTGGAGCCGGAGCGGTATTGCTGCAAGATGGTGAACATGGATTGGCTCATCCAGTGTGCTTCTTCTCCACCAAGTTTAAACGACACCAGTTAAACTATTCCACCATTGAGAAGGAGACGCTGGCCATGCTGCTTGCCCTGCAGTATTTTGAAGTGTACGTGGGTTCCAGTTCAATGCCGGTTACAGTGTACACAGACCACAACCCCTTGGTGTTCCTCTCCCAGATGTTCAACAGTAACCAGCGGTTGATGCGGTGGGCCCTGATGGTCCGGGGGTTCAACATTGTGATCCGGCATAAGAAGGGTGTGGAAAACGTGGTGGCAGATGCTTTATCTAGCGGGTGAGGTGATTTCTTGTGTACGCAATTTCTTTTGTGGTATTGGGTAGAGTATGATTTAGTGTAATTTGACATGTAACCGGGCTATTGGGTGAAGTATTGCTAGCATACAAATATGCCTGTGTGTTGACGGAAGCTATGTTAAAGCATAGTTCTTGATGAACATCCCCACTACAGTCAAACAGATGTTTGGTCTTATGGAGGGGGCTGTTACGGCAGTGGAGCCATTTGGCCTATGATTGAGGTGATCCTGCCCTCTGCCTCTATTCCCCTGCAGATGCCCTTCCCCCATCACCTGCACCGGTGTTCCGGATTGATAATCGGGGTGCAGTTAAAAGACTGTGGAGGAGGAGCCAGCGGGTGCCAGTGTGCCAGTTCGGCGGACCAGTGTGGTGTGTTTGTGGACCGATTTGCACCGCTCCTCGCAAGAGGAGGTGTTTTTCTGCGTATCTAGACATCTTATTTTGTTAGTAAGCTTGTATTACTTAAAGATGGGGTCTGCGATTTATCCAGTATACACTTTTTGTTATATTGGTTGAAATGGTCTTTACACCCCGACAGCAATCCGTTTCTTATGAGCACTGAAAAAAGACCGGAAAAGATCCGTCATCTGTAGCTGCTGTAATCCTGTAAAAACGTCTACCAGTCAGTAAAAATGGTCCCGGGTGTAAGGAACCAATCAGATGCCTCCCTGCCTCCCTGCTCGTACTCTAGCCTCAGCGTGCACCAGCGTTAACTCAAAGCGCGTGTCCGCCGCACGTTCACTGGAGAGTGGAAGAGAAAACTCAGCTCTTAAAACACCGGACAACGAGAACGAACTCGTACCACTATTACCATATTGTCGAAAAATACAACTTTGATTTAGTTGTTTATGTTCTGTTAGTTTACTTTATAAGATACTGCAGGTTTAAACTATTTATTCTAACAGCTCAAAGTGAAGTCAGACAAACAGGATTATCAACGAGGGGAGACGGCGGATAGAAAACATTGCCGAACAAAATTTACGTTACTCAAACTGCTCTTTCAGTTACAGCAACAAACGAGTGGACTGATCTCCCTCCAGATATTAGAGTAATGTTAAAAAGGGTCGTGTTGTCTCAGCAGGTATCTCTCTCTTTCCCTCCCCTCTCTGCTGCTCTGTGGCTCTCCGGCGAGCTGCTGCCCCCCCCTCTCCGTCAATAAGGAAATAAAGCCCCTCGTCTACGAGACCGGTCTCTTGAGAGAGCTCCAGCTCATAGCGGGGTCTGTGTGAGTGAATGCCCGGGTGGAGAGGTGGCGATCCCGGCAGCAGCTAGCTAGCTGTGCCGGCAGTTTGTGGAGCTTCTAAACTCCGACAACAGTGGAGAAAATGTTTGATTCGCCATCTAACATCGTAAAACTGTCAATATTCTAAATCTACACCGTTGATTTCTCGCCTCAACATTTTTCAGAAGTGAATTTAGTGATGAAATAGCTACGAAAAATGTGAAGTAGTTATGATGCGGCGGTGCTCGTGCATGTGTGTGGGGGGCGTTGCCTTATAAGGAGTTTCGAGGGGAGGGGGGGGCTTAGACGGAGCTCCTGAGGCGATGCGACTTTCAAATTATGGTAGTTTTCCAAGATCGCAGACCCCAGCTTTAAGTACTTCGAGTTATGTAGCTGTTAGTTTTGGTGCTGTTTAGTTAAATAAACCTTCTTTTGTTGTTGCATCAACCTCCGTTTCCCTCGTTTCCCCTTTTCCACCCGGTTTTACTTTTTAATGTTACTCCCCCCTCCCCTAGCCTTAAGTGGGGTCGTAACAAAGAGGGAAAATAACTTCATTCTCTGCTCAGGTAGACATTACTTTATATTTTTGCATAGCAAATAGTTGTTTGCTGCTGTATTATTGCTCTGGATATCAAATTTAGAACCTTTAACTGAAATTTGGATTCATTTACATACGTACATGTATACGTGCGTACATGTATACCAAAACATTACACAGACATTCCGCGTGTCATGGGTACGCATTTTAACATTTTCGCATGTCATTTGTACAACACGCAAATGTCCACAGTTAGGCTCTGTCAAGAAAACCACTTAGTTACTTAGTAACTAGTACTTAGGAAACTAAGTAAAACACATACGGAAACAACTACGGAAAACACGTCACGAACGTCACTAACGTGACAAAAAAAACGGTCAACAACGGTCTTGAACATGGATCTTCTGGTTAAAAGTCCGGTGTTTGTTGGGGCCAACCACCTCCCCACCTGCCCACTGTAAGTGGTATTTCTCACTTTTTATGCTATGCCATAAACTCTTACAGTAGCATTTATACACGGATGCGTTTCCATTGCAGTCAGTACATGATACATGGCGCACAAATGGCACGTGGAAATCATGAAAGGCGTACTTATTTCACACTAAATGCCTTGTGCATTATCACGGCATTTATACGCCTTTTCGTGTGAGCGGGCTGGTTGCGATATTTCACTCAACAACCAAATTATTTACCAAAGTATTGGACCAACAGGCCAACTGACTGACTGACTGACATTGCTACTAATATTGTACAATAATAATGTTGTACAAATAATCCATAGTACCTCGCTCCTCTCATGTCATTTACACTATCATGTTGCTCACTGACTTTGCAAACAGCCATTCAAGCTAAACTGACCACAGTTTTTCATTTTCATCCAATACAGTATTCTGTGTGAAGTTTTATTAATTCAGAGACAATTGCTCAAAAGCATCTTTACGTTGAATATGCAATTAATTTGGCTCTAAGGCAGTCCTTCCATTTCTCAGGCGGTGTGTTCACGAGGCTATTCTTGAACTTAATCAATGTGGCTCATAGCTTTCAGGAAATGGGGGGGAGGGGGGGGGGGTTGTCAAGACGAATAGGCCTGAAACACTCAATCTAGAGCCCATCAACAAGTCGTAAGCGTTAAGCAGATTGAGGACTATTGGAGAGCACTGTCTTCTCAAATCCAAGTTGTTCATTAGGTGTTTCTGGATCATTTAACCTAAATGAGTAATCCACTTATCTAGCAAATTATATTAGGTCTTGTGGCACATTAAATCATCAGTTTGATTTGGTTTTCATTTTTCTCTCATCTGGACTTCTTTTGACCGCTTCTTTGCTAGATAATGACGAGGGACTCTCGCTTTACAACTGCTTCGCTCAAAAGTTTGTGGTAAACAACAACCAGAGAAACACCCATGTCTGTGTTTTATATCTCTCCACTTGATAATTGGCCCTTGATCTATTGCTGAGAGAGGCATTAGAGTCTAAGATTGAGCTCTTCTAGGTAGCTGGATGACAAACTTCTTACTAAATATTTAATTAACAATTATCCGAGATAAAAATTAAATATCTGCTCACTTTTAGGTGAAAGAAAACTACTTAAACTACTTTTAATAGCAGGGCAAAGGTTCCCAGGTTTGCTTTGTTTGTGAGATCCCGCCCGAGGATTAATAAAGATTTTCTGATTCTTATGCTGATTACCTTGGGTCCTTTTGGCTTAAGAAGTAGCATTCATTATCACTAGAGAAACATATTTCTGTTTTTGTCTCACAAAGGAAAAAAAGAAAAGCCATCATTAATATTTTCATAGCAATCCAAGTGTTATTGAAATTAAAATGAAAGGTTAACACTCAGGTGCTCACACATAATCCTTACTTGTTACCAAGAAACTAGTAGGGGAAAAAATCAGGAAATAACTGCTAATTAATGAATAGCTAAGTAGTAGTTCCTAAGTAACTCTCTCTCTCTCTTGACCAGAACTCACTGGAATGCAGGATATAATAAAACACTTTTTAAGAGACTGCTATGTTAAAAGTATATTATTTCAACCTGACATCACACCAAAGTGTGCGATAGACTTGCCTGTCCACCAGAGGATAGTGTGTCAGTGCCACGTTTTGCCTCGCAGACATGAATATTACAAGCCTGTATTATCGTGCAGTACCAGGGGGGGCAACAAAGCCACCACTTAGGTTTAGGCAACAAAACCACTCAGTTAGATTAAGGGAAAACGTCATGGTTGGGCTTAAAATAAGTATGTAAACTAAATAAAACACGTAAGGAAACCATGTATTGTCACTTGTGGGCAGCTGAAACAAGCTATAAACACAACACTGACATACCTTTTGAGTTGTTATAGCAAAATGTTAGCAACAGTTGCAGACACAACCAGCAGATATGGAGCAACGTAAGATATCATTTCAAGTTGTGTTTCTTCACCCAATGAATGTTGGTCTAATATTCATTCTCTTTTAGCTCTGATTTTGGTCTTCACAAACTCCAGAGGAAAATACCTGCTCCTTAGCAGCTAAATGCTCCACTACGTTCAACAGCCAGTCGCTAACTTTGTTTGAGTGTCATTTGGTGCTCCGCAAGTAGCGTAAAGTGGGGTAGAGCTTTTCGCTGGAAACAGCTGCCGGATGAATGTGAAAATGAGGATGATGAGAGCGGTAAGAGTGAATCAAAACAGTAAAATTGTGGGCTGTAAAAACACAACAATCAGCTGAAATATTCTAAAACGCTCCGTAGAGCTGAGGGGAACTGCAGAGTTGGGTGACAGTTCTCTGTGGATTCATCACTACAAATGACCCCTTCCACATTACACAAAGTCACCATGGTTAATAATATAAAATTTAGATTATAGCAGCTTTAAAGTTTACTGTGGAAACTGAGCTCACAAATGGCTATAAAGCCAAAACTGGATGTGGATGCAGATGAAAAAGGCAAAGAGGCTATTTGCACAGAGAAATTTTTTTGAGAATTGAAAGGGAACTCCCAAAACCTCTCTTTCTTTGTGTGTAAATGAACAAAATCTAAGCTGTTCTGTATCATTATAAAGGTGATTTATTCAGCACTTAAGATTGGTTTGCATATCAGCCTCAGGCTACTCTTATATGGCTATTAAGTGTATATAAATATCTGGGTAAATATTCAGTGATTATATCATTTTTGTTAGTAATCATGCCTGTATTATGGGAACTATTATGGTGATTTCATCCTGTTCCATTAGATATCTGAGTGGTTGACTTAAGTTCACATAGCTTTGTAAATGAAACAGAGTGTTACACATTGTTTACAGTGACACTGCTCTCTAAAGAGAGGAATAACTGAGGAGGGCAGCTAAGGGAAAAGTAGTTTTAAAGCAGCAAACAGTCAACACTGAAGTATCAAGTAACCTTTAACACTTAATCTGCTGTAATAATTTTCTCTTGAGCTGTCAAAGTTAACGCGATAATAATGTGTGAACGCAAATTTGTTTTAATGCCACTAATTTCTTTAACGCATTAACGCAATCAGTCTTTCGGAGGTTGACGCGGGCTCAGTTTGAAAGCTAGAGTGAAGATTGGCACCATATAAAGGTAAAAAACCTAAAGAATCCATTGGTACCAACCATGTCATACTAGCTTGTCGCGAAGGAGGTTAAATAACACTCCAAACTTGTGCAAAATTTCAGCGAGGAAAATCTGGCATGGCCATTGTCAAAGGGATCCCTTGACCTCTGACCTCGATATGTGAATGAAAATGGGTTCTATGCGTACCCACGAGTCTCCCCTTTACAGACACGGCCACTTTACGATAATCACATGCAGTTTGGGGCAAGTCATAGTCAAGTCAGCACACTGACACACTGACAGCTGTTGTTGCCTGTTGGGCGTGAGTTTGCCATGTTATGATTTCCCATGTTGATAAGAGTATTAAATACTGGACAAATCTCCCTTTAAGTTACATTTTGAACAGATACAAAATGTGTGCAATTAATCGAGATTAATCATGGACAAACATGCGATTAATCGCGATAAAATATTTTAATTGATTGACAGCCCTAATTTTTGTCATATGTATCTATTGTTAAAGTTGGACGTAAGCATGGTTTTAGAGACTGCAACACTTATTTTAGGTTAAAACTTTGGTATATTAGGTGTTTATTTTCTCTTTATGGTGATAAGTTAAATACTCCATTTGAGACATAATTTTGTTGATTATTCCAAGACACAGTTAAAAGCTCACAAGTGTGTGTGTGTGTGTGTGTGTGTGTGGGTGTGTGTGTGTTGGGACATAGTGTTTTATATAGCATGGTGTGCCAACAGCAGGATGAGGACTGGCAGGAGCTGGCAAGAACAATCCTCCTAATCCTATTAGGGGGAAATATAAATATGGATGTGAATTTTTATCAGCTCATTGTTATAGCTCCAATTTTCATTATTAATGCCTCCTTAATATACAATACACAGTGGCTGCTGCAATTTCATATTTAGTTTTAAGACAATTTTTATGAAGTCCACATATTTAATATACAACATGCTGGATATTTCCAATATATTCAGCATGTATTGAAAATTAAAAAAATTACACTTGAAACCAAACAATTGTGTGTGAAATTGTGTACACGGAGCGTGACGGCACAGGAAGGATGAAATTGCTTTTAGAAGGCTGGCATGGTGATTTAGACGGAAGGAGAAAAATTAAAAGAAAGAAAGAAAGAAAAGAAGGAACGAAAGACCAAAAGAAAGAAAGACAAGACACCCATGACAGTAAATTGGTGTGTGAGCGACAGTGTGTATTTTCTACTGAGGCTTGGCGTCAGGCAGCCGGAGTCGCTTGACGGATGGAGCTTTTAATTGACTCCATCGACGTGGGACGAACGCCGGCCAATCATCAGAAGAGCTGATGCAAAACAACCAAGGGCTTTTGTTTCTAACAGAAGGGCCTCCATTAGACCAGATAATAGGCCAAGCTGTTGATATCTCTCTGCCCTCTATCGTGTCTGCTGATGGTAGACGCACTATCTCACACACCCATCCAGATGCTTTTCAATTGGCTCACTTATCATTTCTCTTGCTGCAGTGCTTCAGTTAAGTTTGGCCCTCTTCTCTCATGCATCTCAAGTCATTCATCCAAGAAAGATCAACACCAATACAGTCACTCAAAAACAAGTTAAAGATTCAGTAGGCAGAATGTTTTTGGCATCACTGGGCAAGAATTCCATAATAGCCTTTCAGCATATTGTAATTCAAGTGTTTTGAGAGAAGACTAGACTTCTGCACCTCCTCATGGCTCTGTTTTCAGGCTTTAAAAAATCTAGCCCGTGACGAGAGACTTTGGCCAATCACAGGGCATTTCAGAGAGAGCGTTCCTATTGGCTGTTCATTCAACGGAGGCAGCTGTCAATCACTTGCAAACGTCGATCAAACTGTCAAACTAGGCAGCCCTGATCAAATATGAATTAATATTCTCTTACTGTAATGCCTATTTCTCGCGGCAAAGGCTGGTGGGCGGTGCTTAGCATTTCCTCAACTTGTCTCAATATGGCTGCCGGGTCACAAACTGTCTAATTTCACAGCTAAACAGTACATTAAAAATGTTTCTGAAAACATTTTACACAAGAAATAGGCATTACAGTAACAGAATATTGATTCTTATTTGATCAGTGCTGCCTAGTTTGACTGTTTGATCGAAGTTTGCGAGTGATTGACAGCTGCTCAGACACGACAAGGCTCCAGCTCGGCTCTGATTGGTTGTTTTCCCCCGGTCTGTGAAATCTTGCAGATGCCATTAGGAGCACCAGAGGACACAGAGGCACATTATTTTTTTCATCTTTACTGTCTTATGCACTACTCTCAGGATACAGTGACCGTTTTATAAAAATAACCTTTTTTTAATCATATTTGCTCCAATCTCGCCTACTGCTGCTTTAAAGCAAGCTACAAGACCCTCTGGTCATACTGTGTTTTATTTCTCTTTGAGAATAGATAATCATCTTTACTCATCTAGTCCTTTCTTTGAATGAGAACCGTACAAAAAAAAAAATCAAAGCAACACTCTTATGCCCTGAATTCTGTTTTTATTTCCTTTAGCTGAAGCCTTTATTTGAAAGAGGCAATTGTTAGAGACGTGCCTTTATTCATATTTCGCCTTTTATTAAGACTTTTGATTTGAGCATATTTTAGTTGGAATCTTTGATGATCTGATCCCATTCATTTTGTTTATTTAATTAACACAATGGTAGAAAAAACTTTTTTTTAAAGAGGACATAAAAGTTAGCCTAAAAACGATCAGTGCATGTATCATATACATGACTACACCCTCTGAGGTATATGTTTGAGATACAAACCATACAGCATTAATTAAAGCTGCAATAGCAAGAATTTTAAATTCACTTTCAGTGCTCTCATGAGCATTGTTTCCAGCAGCAGCAGGCAGCTGTTTTCAGCAAAAAGAAATCTGATGAATCCACTGTACACTATCTGCCCAGCACCAATGGCAGATAGGAACAACAAGGGGATACCAGAACATCTGCTATTAACAATCACACATACACCGATTCAGCCATAACATGAGGACAGCATGGGCACCCTGACCGGTCTGCGGCTACACAGCCCCATACGCAACAAACTGCGATGTACTGTGTGTTCTGACTAGGGCTGTCACAATATAAATTTTTCTCAATACGATTATCATGGCAAAAAATATCACGATAACGATATTATCGCGATATCATAAAAAAAACCGACGCTATCACTTAAAATACATCTTTAACTTAATTTGGTGCAACGTTTGTTTGTTTTCTTTCCCAAACAACGGATACCAGTGCATTTTACATGGCAGTGAGTGTGTCTTCACTGAATAAACAAATAGAACATAATAAATAGGCTTAGCTGACCTGCTCCTTTTTCTTTCCCTGATGATTTCTCACATTTCTTGGATGCTGCTGCCTAACCACAAGAAAAGTGCAAGCTGTCACTGTCTTGTTGAACACACCTCAATTAAGTTAGCCAACTTTACTTAGCACATAAATTAGCTAGCTAGCTAACATAGTTCATTCACTATCACCTACAGAATCACGAAGACAAGACGTGCGCTTGCTTGTGGTGTGTTTACTTTATAGTCTGTTTGTGGTATGACGTCATGTCCGCGACAAGCTTTTATTTACTGCGTATAGGAGAAATAGCTAAACCAACGGCTAAATGCCATTGTTGTTTAACACGATACATAGTGGCTGGATTATTTACATTACTATTTTCATGTTTTTAATACCGTGATTACCGCAAAACCGGTATACCACGACACCCCTAGTTCTAACACCTTTCTATCGGAACCAGCATTATCTTTTTCAGCAATTTGAGGTACAGTAGCTCTTCTATTGGATCGGACAGCAAGAGCCAGCCTTCGCTCCCCACGTGCATCAATGAGCCTTGGGTTTGACCCTGTCACCGGTTTTCCTTCCTTGGACCACTTTTGGTAGGTCCTGACCAATGCAGACCGGGAACATCCCAGAAGAGCTGCAGTTTTGGAGATGCTCTGACCCAGTCGCCTAGCCATCACAATTTGGCCCTTGTCAAAGTCGCTCATATCCTTACGCTTGCCCATTTTTTTCTGCTTCCAACACAAAGTTCAAAGTTCTAAATGTTCACTTGCTGTCTAATATATCCCACCGACTGCCAGGTGCCACTGTCACGAGATAATCAATGGTGAATTCACATGTCAGTGGTCTTCATGTTATGGCTGATCGGTGTATATTCAAAACCAACAAACGAGAAATTGGGAAAACTTCAAATTAGCCCAGATAGGCCAATGCATGGTGCTGGTGAGGAGATCCAGGCAAGTATGGCATAATACATTATACAGTTACATAGAACATTCATATACAGCCACAATGGGCCATTCTGCCATCCTAAAAGGGAAACTGATTTTAGTGTGCTTACAGGTCTTGGGCATTATTTGATAAAGTTGTATAAAGTCTTTTTGTGGTTTCAGAGGGATCTGCGCAAAATCTGATAAATTGCCTAAATTGCCAAGTGATGTTACTTGAGTCAGCATCTGTTGTCGCTGCAGACTAAAAGAAAAAGAAATCCGGGGGTGTGGCGTTAGATAGACGTGAGCTTAACAGACCTCTGTATGCGGAAGTGCCTTAATCTTGCATTCTTTCTAATAGCCAGCAGGGGGCGACTCCTCTGGTTGCAAAAAGAAGTCTGATTGTTTAGCAGTCTATGAGAAATTGACCCTAAATCTCACTTGATTTATTACCTCCGTAAACATGAGTTTATGGTCTCAATCGCTAGTTTCAAGTCTTCTTCAGTACAGCATGATGTTCATTTAGTAAATGATGGTCCCATTTAGAGTCAAATAGACCATAAAGTAGGGTGTGCTTTAGGGCGTGGCTACCTTGTTATTGACAGGTCGCTGTGCGGTCTGGGAGTTGCCGCATTTTTGTCTTACGTGTGTTTTCAGTTCCTGAAAGTTAATTGCAACATTTTGGTCGCCTAAAAATGTCTTATTCAGTGTTCGGTTATATTTAGCTCCACCCTCTCGCGTCATTTCTGGTTGCAAAAAGCCAACATGGCGACGGCCAAAATGCCGAACTCGAGGCTTCAAAACGGCAGTCCACAAACCAATGGGTGACGTCACGGTGACTTCGTCCACTTCTTAAATACAGTCTATGCCTCCCGCTAGATCCTATTCTCTGTCAGTGGAAATGGTGTGCACCTGCTTTTCAACAAAATCCTCCATCTTTGCTAGCTAAGGCCTACAAAAGCATAGTCTTGTCAGTTTTTTTCAGGAAAACAGGTTTGGACCCAAATGCAGGTAAGGATGAGGAGATGGCAGCAGGCAGACACAGGTGGAACAAATCAGGGCGGGGCAGACAATCACAAAAGGCGGGAAACAAACAAATGCAGGAAGTAAGACCAGACAAGACACAAGAGGTGTTATGAACTGGGTTCAGAACGTGGACTCAAATGCAGCACACAACGAGGAGGTACGGAAGAACAAATATTTATTATCAAAAAGTAATAATGTCCTTTTTAACGGGGCTGGGGTATTGGGGTCCTGGCGTGGCAGGGCTTTGTGTCTCTGTGAGGTGATAGTGCCGAAGGAACACGGCGAAGGAGATCCAGATTACCTTCTGAAGAGAAGTTGAATAGTCACGATCCAGAGAGGGGAATGGCGTTGGTGAGCAGGTGAGTCGGTATTAAAGGGAATGGGATCCGAGGTGGAGGGAAAGGCGTCGGAGAGTGAGCAGGCAGCTGGCAGGTAGGCAGACCTGAACAGAGGGGAGCAGGGTTAAGCAGAATCCACAACAAAAACTGGCAAAGTCAAAGTACAACATAATCACTAGATAGTTAAGCCTGAAACGTCAAATACCACTGAGGGCGATGGAACGATCTGGCGCCGTCTTGCAGGAAGACCGGAGTTGATATACAGCAGGTGGTTGTCTTGATAGGCCGATTAAAGTCAGGTGTGCCAGCAGCAACCACCCAGGAGGAGGAGGAGGGAGACCACACCCCCCTACAGACAAACTAGACAGACAGGGGAACAAAAAACACACAGGAGACAAAAGGACGGGGAAACAGAGGAAACACTGGGAAAACTGGATTGCCAGGTGATGTCATGACAAGAGGAGTGAACTTATCAAAATAAAACAGGAAACACTAGAATGAATGAATATAACAGAAAACCCAAATCCAAGAAAACAAAATCCTCTAGACAATTACATAACTAATAATCCACTAAAAAGATGAACAAAAAATAGTCTTAAGTCTTAACAAAAAGAAAAAGTCCAACGGCCTCTGTGCAAAGCGCCAGACCGTTACAAGTTGCTTTTAGCAACACACTGTGTTAGCGAATGATCACTGACTTTCTACAGTACAATTTCTTGGGTGTGAGGCCAGAGTGCAACTGGCTTTCATTCAAGTCTGACCATTTAGTTTTACTGTAACTTGACAGCTTTGATCTGACTAAATGACACTTGTAATTAAATCAAATGATGCCAACTTCACCTGGCTTCCAATACACCACTGCAGAAGTCTTTTACCATACAAACTGACTGTACCACATGTTGTAAATATACATGGATACTGTCACTGTCAACTGTATACACTAACAGTTGCTCCATTGTAATATCATTTACATGTTAAAGCCCCCCTCCAGTGTATTTTGGCATTTCTATGATATTTCACATTTATTTGAGTCATTTCCTGACTAAGTTGATTAGCCACACTGTTTGCCAATTTTTTTTGCCAAATAACTTAATTTTGTGCTCAAAGTGGAAAAAAAGAAGGTTGTTGGTAAATGGTAAATAGTTTTACGATGTTAGATGGCGAATCGAACATTTGCTCATTAAAACTGTAGTAAAAAAAATACAATACATAAACTGGTAGAATACAGTGCTATAATAATACAATAATACAGTGCTAGTTCTTAAACTATGTCGAACACTATAATGGAGGAAGGAGTTGTTAGTCATATTGACAGATTCTGCCACAATGTTGGTCCCTATTAGTGTTTTATTGTACAGGCGCTGCAATAATGAATTCACAGAACAGAGTTTTAGCATGAATGAAATCGCATGAGGTTTCTTCCTGGGGCGTTTCAACACTCATTTTTGTGTTACCGTTTGATTAAAGCAATTTCATAGTCTCCCTTGCTGTCTGATGAATCACTGCAACATGTACCACTGGAGTGCTACAAGTCAAGATAAATCTAAAGGAATTTAATATATTGGGTGTGACATTTAAATCAACGTTTTTTCATAAGACCTTCAGGGTATTTTGAGGAGAAATTAGCAAAGGAACAAAGAGAATTATTTTGTTAATAATGTGTCGAGTGAATAATAAGATATGAAAAAAAAGATGTTTGGCATCAATTAAGAATGCGCTAGTGCCAAGTGACAGCGCGTTGAAGCGAGTCTGTACTGAAGTTGGAATCTCGATAAACCTCCAGAGCTCGTCTCCCTCGGCACTGACTGGATCTCTGAAAATCACTGCTTTTATTAGTCCCCAGTCAGATGTGTTCGGTTGTTAACTGCTGGAATGATGACAATTGTGAATGCATGTGAAATTTACACACCATGTGATTGCACACTGGCAGTGTATAATATGTGGAAAGACTGTAGCGTACTATGTGATAATAAAAAGGCATAAACGGTGTTTCATCCATACTGCATACACTTGCTGAGTGCTACAGAATAATATTAAAATATCAGAATAGACATTACACATACAGTTTTGTTTGAGAAAGTACACACCTTTTTTCCACCAGTGCTGTGCCATTAATATACTGTATATTTGAATCAGTATTTTACTTAGTTATCATAAGAACTTGAAAATTCTTGTTTTTAATGATCAAGACTAATTTACCGTAGCTCACATGTAGTGATTTAACTTTATCTATTACACTGTCTATTACACTTAATATTACAATAAAAAGTGGAATTATACTTAGTGGTGACTGCTAAATCAGCTTGGTCTCAAAATTGCAGGACAATTTATAAGTCATTTTGTGCGCAATCACAACACTGTTCTTGCTTTTGGCGTGTCATCACGCCATGTAATCTGTACTGACTGTAATGTAAATGCATCCACGTGAATATGCCAAGCTCAGAGCTAGTGACATAGAATAACAAGCAAGTGAGGAAGAGCCAGTGACGTAGTATAAAAAACTGAGAAAGATTGTTTATGGTGGGCGGGAGGGTAGGTGGGGACTTTCAACCAGGAGACCGGTGTCTCCTGGTTGAAAGTCCAAACCAGGAGTTTGTGTCCCAAAGTGTTGTTGAGTTATTTTGAAATGACGTTGACTGTTACTATGGTGACTTTGTGACATGTTTTCGGTACTTATGTTACAGTGTTTACGTACGTATTGTACTTAGTTTACGTACTTATTTTAAGCCCAACCATGATGTTTTTCTAAAACCTTACAATGTGGTTTTGCTGCCTAAACCAAACTGTGGCCATTACCGTAGTTCTGTTTCCTAAACATAACGATGACCATTTCAAAGTAACAAGGTGGCATTAAATGACACACGAGAAGCTGTTTCACAACATTAACCCCGTGGCTTGAAATTACTCCCCAAAAGTAAAGCCAGAGCTAGACATCATGGCTAAAGCTGCATACTAACTCTGTCACTGACATTCCTGTCACGTTATCGTATTGCAGTAACGTGCTGTCAAGCCAGCCGTCACTCTAATCTCTGTGGTCAAATCGGCCGTTGCTACGACTGTAGAGCACCCATATACTGACATTTATGTTAAATGCATTCAAACAGCCCCGATGGAGCTGACCATGGATGTATAAAGAGAACGGAGCTGACGGGAGAGCTAGCTGCGGACTAGGCAAAGTTAGTGGAAGTATACACGTGTGACTATGTCCGGTTTTCAAAATAAGGTGTTAACAAAGGGAACTGTATACAAAATACATATATGGAAATAAGATTGATTGGATTATATTCACCAGAAGTATAAAACATTACATGTTCCTTATAAATTAAAAAGAAAATACCACTAATTTGTGAGGGAAATGTCTTTATTGTTCTATTTTTTAATTTATTATATTATTTAATAAATAATGCCTGACAATGTGATATATTTGACTTCAGGACATCTCTGACTACATACGTGCTGAAAATCAAAAATTTTTTACTGTATTAATTTAGATATTTTCCAAAGTAAAAGTCCTTAAAAATCACGGTACATATCAAATTAGCACCCAAGTATAGTGATAGTATCGAATCAGGAGATAGGTGTATCGTCAGGGCTATAAAATTGCATGTGGTTCATAGTTTTTTTTGTTGAAAGGGACTATATGTAACTTATTACGCGTATAAATCATACCGGGTCGGGATCCCATGCGCGCTCGCATGTGGGTACACGAGCGCGCAGGCTCCAACACAAACTACAAGGAAGCACCAAAACGGCAAAGTTATATCTAGTGAAGCCCGTTTTGCAAAACAGTGTTGGCTCTTCCTGCTTCGCCTACCCCAGCTGCGGTCAGAGGACGAGGGGGAGACCGTAACTTTTGTCTCCAGGGCCAGAGTCTCTGCTCCTGCTGCATGCTTCTGCCTGCTTGCACACCGCGCTCGTTCTCACCCGCTCGGCTCGCTCCAACTCCATGTGCACGCGCGCACACTACACACTGCAGGAGAGTTAGTTTAGCTCTGAGTATCTAGTGAATGTGCAGTGGACGTTTGTGCAGAAATAAATGCTGCCGCTCCTCCAGACCAACAGAGGCTTCCCGTGTCATTTGAAGTGACGGGGCTCCGCAGCGAGTTACGTTATTGTCTCCGACCGGGTCGGCAGGCTGAAGCAGGAAAAGCCAACACTAGGATCAGCATTGATTCATGGAGAGACCCTCGTCTGGTCAGCTAACATTACTGCCAAGCAGGTGAAATATAGAGTGATATTGTGTTTTAGCTGACGTGTGTCGCCCCACTGTTAAGACCGGTGCTCGTTCATGTCTATGTAGAGCGAGCACAAGCGCGAGCAACAGGACGCTGACTTTCGTTGACATTGCGGCCACAGGTGTCGCTGTTAACAAGCAATTTCTGATTCTTACATATAGTCCCTTTAATATACATAGAAATAACTTTAAGTGTGCTAATACATTTAGCACACAAATGCAGTTATAGCTTTTTGACATTGCCAGGTCATAAGAAGTGTAATTTCAGTTGAATTAACACACCAAGAGAACACAACAGAGAACAGAGCAGAGCAGAGGGAACATTTAAGCCAGCATTATGCAATCACACTCACACAAGAGATGGGGCACAGTCAAGGAATTAGTCCCTCAAATTTATTTATTCATTTCCTTCAAAGAGGCAATTTAACGCATGACTTAATCCATCTTTGTGATGTCGCTGAAACGCCTGCTGCCCTGCGTGACACGAGCTGCATATTTGGGCCACAGATAAATACCCAGAGCCAGAAATATTGGATCGCTGCAAAACAGACAAGAGGAGCAGTAGAGGGAGGAGGAGGAGGATGAGGTGGGTCGCAGATGCTAAGCCTGGCAATCTCTCTTTCAATCTGCAGCCGTACACTGGCCACTTTAGAGACAGACATTTTATCCGCGCATGACACACGTGTGAGTAAAAATATAAGTGAGTTTGAAACTCGGCAGAGAACGGGGAGAGGGATTTTTCTTGTGGGTGCTCAACCTGCACTGATCCACTGAAGGCGTCTTATAGGCCAGACGGGCCAATCAGAGTGCCAAAATCAGAGGAATGTTCATAGCTTATCAGGCCCTGTTGTCATGGGGCCCGGTGGCACGGCTCGCTGTGAGCTGACTGTAATGGGCTGCGAGGACAACTTAGCTGGAAGGAGATTGGCTTGTTGCAGTGCCCACTGAGAGGGAAAAAGACCCTCGGTTCACACAGATTGTAATGTCCACTGGTGAGTGGAGCATCTGCGGGGTATTACATGAAGGTTAAATAAAGAACAGAATGTACACAGAAGCCATCCTGCTCAGTTCAGCGGCAGGAATCATGTCATTGTAACTGTGCATGCAAATAGGATTACATTAATCTGATAAATGTAGCCAATAGTTTAGGAGGGTGCAACGAAATCAAACAAAATCTTTTCCCCATCATTTGTCATAATCATTATAAAGACATTTTTACAATTACTATGTTCATACAGATGATGACAGAGGTGATGATGGCGATAATGATGATGGCTCTGATTACGGTGATAAAATATTTCATGCTGGCTCATCAGCGCATTCATTTAATCCTCCTCCTCCTCCTCCTCCTCTGGTCAATCTGAGCCAAGCAAAAAGCAGGATCTGGTGTGGAAATAGTAGCAGCAGCTGCAACATCAAGTAAACACCTGCGGGTTTACGAGCCTTCCCAAATTAAAACTCCCCACTGCCTCTCTAATCTCCCCCTCCTCTCTCGGCTAACCACCGCAGGACAGGAGGGAGAGCGTTGTTCTGTAAAAGTTTTGTCTGAACATCCTCCCGATTAATGGACAAATAAAATGTTTGTGCACTTCAAGCTCCCTGGAACTGCTTGTCTGCTAAAGCTTGTATCAAGACACCGTTCGACTGCTTAGGTGACCCAATTAGGCACAGAGACCGCCTTGTGAATTAACTCCGACACCATCTGCTAGAACAGAACCAGTTTTACGAGTGCGTATAGGGAAAAGCCTCTATACTTTGAGCTTAATTATTTTCCGTGTCATCCCCGTTTTTATTAGACCTACATGAAGGAGTTGTAAAGTTTTCATTGCTCTTCATTAGTAGATTTTTGCAGAGAATGAACTGTTCTCTTCAATTAAATGGGGCTAACAAAAGTAGTTATTTGACTTGTTTCGGCTTCACACAGCTTCTCATCTCTCATTTCTATTGCTCGGAACAGCCATCATGGGAACAGTACAACTCTGTACGAAACAGCCTTGTTTGACGGCTTCGCAATCACGAGTTTATCAAATTGGTTTTGAGAAGATAAAATCATGTCAAGAGGAGCATCAGTAAAAGTGATACCTCAGTTGTTTTGAATTCTAGCTGCAATACAAATGACATATCAGTATATATTCACTAGGGCTGTCAAAGTAAATGCAACAATAACGCGTTAACGCAAATTTGTTTTAACGCCACTAATTTCTTTAACTCATTAAAGCGAATTAAAATGTTTATGTTGTTCTCAGTTTTAAAGCTAGAGTGAAGATACTGGTATCATATGAAAATAGAAAACGTAAAGAATCCATTGGTACCATGTTATACTAGCTTTTCACAATGGAGGCTAAATAATGCTACAAACGTGGCGGCTGCGTTACCTGTTGTTTTTTATTTCGGCGTCCGTGTTAACAGGTTAGAGCAGCCACACTGCCCGCGTGAGACTCGGGCAGTCTCTTCTAGAGATTCGAGGTCTCGCCTATTTTTTACGCGAGCTGGGCGTGGTTCACAGCAATAACAGATAGTGAAAGTGATCTATTGACTAAATATTGACATCATACCAGCTACGTTACTACAGTTTCAATGTCTAGACATCTGTAAAATATGTCAAAGACAGTGAAGGTGATCTACTGACTGTATTGAGATCATATCAGCAACATTACTACAGTTTCGATGTCTATCTGTAGAATATGTTATGGAGATGAAAAAGAGTAAAGATTAATGCTTCATTTTAAAATAAAAGCCCTAAAACGTTTTTTCTGTGGACAGAATTCCTTCATTTGTTAACATGAGGCTTTCATTCTGAAATATGTGCAGGACAGTGCACAATGTGAATGAAAATGGGTACTATGGGTACCCACGAGTCTCCCCTTTACAGAAATGCACACTATATGATAATTACATGCAATTTGGGGCAAATCATAGTCAAGTCATTACACTGACACACTGACAGCTGTTGTTTAATGTTGGGCTTGAGTTTGCCATGTTATGATTTGAGCATATTTTTAATGCTAAATGCAGTACCTGTGAGGGTTTTTGGACAATATTTGTCATTGTTTTGTGTTGTTAATTGATTTCCAATAATAAATATATACATATGTTTGCATAATGAAAAGCATATTTGCCTACTCCCATTTGATATGAGTATTAAATACTTGACAAATCTCCCTCTAAGGTACATTTTGAACAGATAAAAAATGTTCGATTAATTTGCGATTATTCACGATTACATTTTTTATTGACTGATAGCCCTAGAATCAAGCCGATTTTGGGCCCGATTCCTCCCTTCCGACAATGGTCAGTAAAGCCCTGATTTTTTTTATGGTTCTAATGATTATCTTTCCAGATATTCCTGTGGTGTGAGGTATGTTAGGTATGTTTTTTACATGCCCCGATCGGCTCGGAAGTCCATCGTGGCCGCACCGATTTCAAATCGTAAATATCTAACATGTTCAATATTACGATGGGATATCCTGTTGTGTGTGGGAGACCCCGAGGACAGCCGATGACGCAGTCACGTGGGAAACGACGATAGCCAATTGAAAACCAAGCTGACTGAAGAAGGAAGGACAACCACCGCCATCATGGTTGCCGCAGCTAATGCATGACTTAATGCAAAATGTGAAGCATAAAGTAGTAAGATGGACCTCAGAAATGGAGGACCAACTTGTTAATTTGTGGCAACAACACAAATCTTTATTTAATGTGTCTCCATGATTTCATCCATATTTTTTTCTTTTTTCTTCGTCAATTTTCAGTACAAAGTAGAGCAAAAACTAACATTGTTCATTCTTCTGCCGGTTTGCCATGTTTGAGTCACGTTTGATCGCAAGAGATTTTGATAGATTTCCGTTTTTTTTAGTCGTGAATCTTGTTGTTCATGAATGAATCTGCTCACCACCCACTAGAGGAACAAAACTTTTAAATTCAACATAAACATGTCGTTATGCGTGGGGTCTCTCACATTTTCAACATCGTTCAGATTTGAAAAATCCTTTAGTGTGGGCCAGCCTTTACTCCGTCACGGAAAATGACATGCATCACAAAATTATGACAATGATTATAAAAACAACATTTAAAATCTGGAATGACTCTCATATGAAAATGTTATTAGTCATGCCTTTGCCCTGGAAAGCACTAAATCCTTTGGGATTTGGCATATTTTGCAAACATTACATAATCTCCTAATAATAATGATGCTAATGCCCTAATTATGTTCTTATCGTCTGCTTATGATGTGTTATAATCCCTTTTCACCTCAAGCCAAGTGTTACTGATGTGTTCATTAGTTCGTCGCTTAATTCAACCTCGAAGGCCAGACGAGAATGAGGATCCATGAACTAAAATGGCTGTATTAATAACCAATTGATCCGCTGCAGGTTTTTGCTTTTTATATTTCTGAGCCTCAAGGACAGCTCGTTTCTTTTGCTCTCTTTTTCTCAGATCTCTAATGGATTCTCTGGCTCTTTGTCATCGCTGGTGAAAACCTCCTCACCACATTTTCCCAGCGGACCAGTAAAGTCAGGAATGCACGCCGCACCCGTGTTGCTTTCTCTTCCTATCTGCGCAGTAAAAATGTAATGGGACCAAACATGCCATCCATCCATTTCAGCAAGCAAATTGCAATCACCTTCTCTGCGCCTGCTCTCCAAAGAGACAGGGAGCTACAGCGAAACACACTTTCATCTTGCCGCCGTGACGCACAAAACAACACTGAGGCTTCATAAAAACCCTCGCTCCTCGCTCACTGTAACCTGATTTAATGTAGCTCATGGCACATTGCCACCTGCCTCCCCTGAAATGTTGTACACATTGGACTAGATTCGTGTTTCGATCCAAAAGACAGGGGAAACACACAAGTCTAAACGCTTTGTGAGCTGTGGAGAGATGAAAAAAATTCAGCACTTAGAGAGAAAACAGAAAAGAACATATATTTTGACAGAAAAGTTCTAGGCAATTTCTTGTAAACGGCAGTAGACGTGACTCAGGGGTCTGCAGTGAATTGTTAATATCTCAGCTCGCTCTGCATCCCATCTGCTGGCGCTTCCCTGTTCCACTGAAAAAGACGCTCTGATGTTCATTTTGGATCACAAGCTTACACTGGATCCATTTGCAGGGAGAATATCACAGGAATCACCAGACACTGGGTCAACAAACTTTTACAGCTCGTGGTCGGGTGGATTGATGTATTCTTCCGAAAGCAACATTACTCTCACGACTCTCCGAAGACCGATGGAAGTTTGAAATATATATTTCTTTCCACTATTGTCCCCCTTGACTGACTAAACGTCACAGGAGAATGAGGCAAGAGCTAGACTGAAGCACTTCCACAGGCACTCTTCTTTTCAGATAACTTCCAGCTGTATTAACAGCAGCACAGTTCAGTAAAAGCGACGGACTAAGTAAGCAGTTCTTAGAGTCGGCTGATTGCTTGTCGATCTATCGTGCTACACAGGGGGGGAACTCCCGGGAGAAGGATGGTGTTTATGAAAATGCACAGAGAGCTTCTCCTTTGTTAGGATGTGAATTTACTTGTCAGCTGCTAAAAGCAGAACTTTAAAACCCCATTAAAATGCAAAATATAGCCATACACTGTATCGTGAGAGTGGGTCAAAGGGAAAGCATTAGCGACGAATGTAAAGCATTTTCCACAGTCCTCATCCATCATGCTCCACAAAGAGGGTATTCTCGAAATGTATTCATTGCAAAAACTGTCGGGCAGACGGGTGAGCTGCACCCGGCAGGGCCGAACAAAGGCAGGGGGTAATACAGAAATAGAAGATTACATAAAAAAAAGGCAGAGTAATACACCACCTGAGTATTCCACCAACCACCGTACTAAGTCACATCATCTCTCTGATGCCTTTTCAACGTCACACTTTGTGCTTTTGCATATTCCTCGCCTTCTAAAGCCGGCGTTATGTCTGTCAAACATGCACAAAGTCGTGATTCAGTCTCTGTGCACATCACACTGACATCTATTGTATCGTTGTGAATATACACTACAATAAAAGGGATCTTTGTATATCTCAGATTTCAACATCAAGTGTGAACATTAATGAATGTTTAAAGGGGTCATATTATGCTCATTTCCAGGTTCAGATATGTATATATTTATATTTTAATGTTCTACTAGAACATGTTTACATGCTGTAATGTTCAAAAAACCCTCTATTTTTCTCATACTGTCTGCTTGCATAAAGCCTCTTTCAGCCTCTGTCTGAAAAACTCTGATTCAGAGCCTGACCAGTCTGCTCTGATTGGTCAGCGTTTCGGGTCTCTGCTGTCAATCAAACGGCTTAAACACAGAGTCACTGCCTTCCCCGCACTGCAGCCGGAGAGCAGGAAGAGAGATTCAGAGTTTATCGCGTTTCTAAAGTTAAAAATAAACTAATTAAAAGTTTATAAACCAGAAACTTCACACAGCGCACATTCCCAGAGGAATCTGATCCGAAGTCGGCGAGAAATTAACAACATCTGCGGCCAAGATTCCGAGTTTTCCTAACGGTTCTGCTCCGGTAAATATGCTATTTTAAGCTCTGTCACGTTAGCTCAGTATTTACGTTATGCATAAACTCTGTAAACCGTAAACATACACACATTTTTACGTTTGTCTTTACAGGTCCATTTGTGAGAAATGACCGACAGAATCATCCCAGTGAAGAAGAAAACATTTGCTGTGAGCAGATAGTTCTTTTTACATGGGTGATACAGAGGTAACATGTTAGCATGTAGCTACATGTAATGGTGTGTAAACACAGCGAACATCAGTGTGGAAAATAAAAGATGTGAAACAGTAGTCAGTTAATTATTTCTGGTAAAAGACACCTGATAAACGTACGAAAGTAATCAGAGTAATGGTATATTATTTACTGTAGGAGCTGTCTCTGTGTTATCATGACTACAGACCGGTTAACGTTACACTTACCGTAGTTTACCATGCTGTAATAGACTTTATCCTGTATTGTCAACATAACTGAAGGTGGAATTACTGATCTTATATATAAAAACTGCTCAGTAACCACAGTATCAGCAGCTACTGGGAGGACTAACCTTATAGGGTACTGTGTCCATGTTTCAGAGTAACTTCGATTGTTTCACATGAAACGGTTTTACTTGTCAGACAGTTATTGCCATATTTATGCTGTGAAATGTTTGTCAAAGCTGCAGGTTATAGGATAGGATAGGATAGCACTTTATTTATCCCATGGGGAAATTGCAGTTTCACAGCAGCATAGATTCTAACAAAGACAGTACATAAAAATAAGAAAAGGACATTGCATACAATAAATAAGAATAACAAATATCCAAGGGATAAGAACACTAGTAAAGTTATGTTATAAAGGTAAGTAGAAGGTAAATAAATATGTGCATTATAAATAAATTATAAATAAATTATGTGCGATAGCAGTAGTGTTAAAATGATATACACGTGAACAACGTGAACAGGACAACAGGGACCGTGCAAAAACAGATGGTGTCAGAGACCACACAGTTGGTTGAGACTGAGGTCATCACGGCAGTTGGTATTGTACAGCCTGATGGCTGTTGGTACAAAGGATTATCTGTTCACGTTCAAAATACTGTGTATAATTTATATTGTCATCTGTCTACTCAAATAAAGTTTGACTGTGAAACAGAAATGTGTTGTGTTGCTTACAGTCACTATTTACTACCTGTACCCTTCTACATGCATGACATAAAATTAATTTTTCATATCACCTGTTTAAACTGGAATTACATTACTTTGTGAAAACACGTTATATTTATCTAATACCACAAGATCATTAATTGTAAATTTAAAAATGACAAAAACCCTCCTTAAAAATACAGCTCTTTATTCACAATAATAACACTGAATTATAAATTGGGTAAACATAATTCCAAAAGTAGCAAAGCCATGACTTGTATGTAAACTGTCCACATCATGTCCTCCTTCAGAGTAAAGGGTTTCTTGTAGAGTGAAGTTGTGTCAGCTGGTAATAGTTCTCAGGTCACAGTGGTCATCCTGGTGCATCTCCATGTGGATCAGGTCACTCAGATGACCTGTAAAACATGACAGATTCAGTGTTAGAAAAATACTGTCATGTAATAATATCAAGGTGTATAACAGTAACATCATCTTCTAACATGCGTAGTTATGGCAACAGCTACAAACAGTGTAAAATGATAAATCATTTTTATCAAGTATGGAGGAAGAAATGGATTACACAGAACATTTGACTTGGAGTGTAACTTGTGTTGTCTGTATCAAAAGCTAGACCTAGAAGCTTAGACTTTAGTAAACTCTTACATATTATTTAGCCCAAGACAACAAAGAAGCTGCCAGTATTCATGTCGTAATGTCTTTTAATCGCTCTACGAGGTCGGGAAGTAACGTTACAGAGAAGACGTTGATTTCTGCTCTGAGCTCACGGCATCTCTCTCTCTCCCTGCTCGCTCGTCCACTATAACTCCAGTAATCCTACACAAATTCGTACAGTTTGACTGTTTGTTTTTCACATGAGCTCCTTCAGGACAGTCTGTCGAGTAGATCTATACACACTCAACATAGCTGTAACGCAGACAGACACAACAGAGCAGAAGGTTTGCATGTAAACAATGCCTGTGGACCCACTATGAAAGCTAGCGGCGTTAGCCGCGCAACATGCTAACGTTAACAGGCAAACAGTCTGCTAAATAAACAGAAACAAAACAACATAAACATGACAAACTTACAGCTTCCAGGTTTGGAGGTGGGTCCCAGACAGCCGGTACAGATCCATCCTTAGCTTCAGTTTGCAGTGAATCCTGTAGCCTACTGACCCGTGTGTTTTACTGTTGCTGTGAGGACATTTCAGTCAAATCACCTAAAACAGATAAAAAAAATAAAGTGAATGCACTGGGTCTTCCCGTCCTCAGATGATGGGAGTACATGAAGACTTTTCTGCTGGTTCTTGCAGACTAACAGAAGTAGAAGCATGCTTTGCTTGTCCTGTTAGCAGGTCCGTGATTACAGCGAGGAGAACAATGGCGGATGTAGAGAAATTCTAGAGCAACTCTGTGGGCGGGGTCACCTAGCTGGAGGTTGTTCTACCTAGTTCTACCGTAACCCTTATATGCCATGTCAAGAATTCTTGACGTCAACAAGAGAGAGGATGGTCTTTTATGATACTTCGGTGGTCTGTAGACACACTGGGGACAGATATTGATGTTTAAAAGACATGGAAAAGTGCACTTGCATAATAGATGACCTTTAACACCACAGCTTTATTATGCTCATAGCCTCAGTAGCTATGTTAAGCTGACCAATAACAGTTTATTCAGTTTAAAGGACCAGTGTGTAACAATTAGGGGGATCTATTGGCAGAAAGGAATATGATATTAATAACATACTTATGTTTTCTTTAGTATATAATCACCTGAAAATAAGAATCATTGTGTTTTCATTACCTTAGAATGAGCCGTTTATATCTACATAGGGAGCGGGTCCTCTTCATGGAGTCCGCCATGTTGCTCCACCATGTTTCTACAGTAGCCCAGAACAGACAAACCAAACACTGTTAACTTTTACCTGCTTACATTACTCGCTGCCATCGCCGCTGCTCTTGCTCTCTTGCCTCACCACTCACTTCCCTCGTACACACACACTCTACGCACTGGCTCAGCTCCTACTGGCTCTAGAGAGGGCCATTTGCATTTTTGCGTCGACCACCATAGCCCTCCAATACGCTTGGCACACGGGAGAGTCTTGCAATCTGGTAAGACCTGGTTGCAATCTCCTCACCTAACCGCTAGATACCGTTAGATCTTACACACTGGACCTTTAACTATGTAGCGTTGTCGCTTCCGTACTTTTCTGAATGTAGGAATTTTATTTCTAATTTTTACATTGAGGTATTGCATTTACTTAACTTACTGTTACTGTGAGGACATTTTAACTTGTTATGAAACAGTCTCAATGTAATACTGGTGCCTATAGGATCTACATAAACGAGACCATCAGCAAGAAGGTTGGCTGTTTCTATATAGTTATTCTTAATGCTTGTCATCGGTGCCACCGGGTCGGGGCCTCCGTTAGGGAGTAGCCCAACAAGGACAGACCCAGATCCAGCTTCACTGCCGCCTTCGACCTTCTGTCGGAGCTCCGGCGGGAGGTGGAGAGCTCTGTGCCTGGCAGCTCAAATTACAGCTATAGTTTTGTTTTCAACCTAGACAAGGCAAATGACCCCATTGTCGCTGTATGACAAGTGCACGAAAGCGTGTAAACTAGGGCTGTCAATCGTTTAAATATTTTATCGCATAATTGTCCATAATTAACCGTGATTGATCGCAAATTAATCACACATTTTTCATCTGTTCAAAATGTAGCTTAAAGGGAGATTTGACAAGTATTTAATACTCTTATCAACACGGGAGTGGACAAATATGCTTGTTTTATGCAAATGTATGTATATATATATATATTATTGGAAATCAATTAACAACACAAAACAATAACAAATATTGTCCAGAAACCCTCACAGGTACTGCATTTAGCATAAAAAATATGCTCAAATCATAACATGGCAAACTGCATCCCAACAGGCAACGACAGCTGTCACTGTGTCAGTGTGCTGACTTGACTATGACTTGCCCCGAACTGCATGTGATTATCATAAAGTGGGCATATCTGTAAAGGGGAGACTCGTGGGTACCCATAGAACCCATTTTCATTCACATATCTTGAGGTCAGAGGTCAAGGGACCCCTTTTGAAAATGGCCATGCCAATTTTTCCTCGCCAAAATTTAGTGTACGTTTAGATTTATTTAGCCTCCTCTGCGACATGCTAGTACGACATGGTTGGTTTTCTAGTTTCATATGATACCAGTATCTTCACTCTAGCTTTAAAAATGAGCGCGCTACAACCTAAAAATCGCACGTTGCATTAAAGAAAATAGTGCCGTTAAAACGAATTTGCGTAAACGTGTTATTATCGCATTAACTTTGACAGCCCTAATGTAAACACAATTACTGTAAATTGTAATTAGAGAACTTTGTGCTCTCATAATGTGCAACATGTCCATCTTGTGATGAGTTGGCTGCAACGCCACTGAGATGAAGTGATGGTACCTGCATATATTGTCTTCAGACAAGTACGACACTTGGAAGAGCTGGAAATGGTGTTAGGTTTTGTCTCAGCTGAAATATACTGAGGTTCTAATGGTGCCTAAATGTTGCTCTAATTTAACAATGCTCGTTCTTTTGAAATTTTGAGATAAACATCTGTAATCTTGTATTATTTCTGACAGACAACTCTGTCATAGCTTGACTGAATGACACAACGTTTGATATCCCGCTGATCCCAAGTGCTCATATGACTACTTTCTGGCAGTACCCCTGCTGCTATGATCGACTCCGGAGTTGGAGACCTTAAAAAACTGCCGGATTATTTAATATTCATAAGAGGATTCAGATTTGTCAGTTTATTGAAAATCCTGCTGCAGGAATCCATATTACACTGGCTGTTATGGATGTGCGATATTGACAGTATTATACTTACAGTGGCCGACAAAACACCACCATGTATGATTGTGTCACACTTGACAGGGCACAAGTGAACGTAGCCCACTTTTGCTGTTTGTATGTTGATTCGAAGGAGAAAAGGCTCATCTCAGTTAGAAGTGTCTTCACATCTGCTGCAGCACACTCGCTGTCTGCTCTTTCCCTCTCGCCGTTTCACTGTCTCTCTCTCCTAAACCTTCAGAGGACTTGGTTGTTCCATTCAGAGAGCGAAGCAGCACTGGATCCTAAAACCCCAAACCTGATGGGACTCTCAACACAATCTCACTGCACAGGGATGCTGCCTTAATAACTCTCTTCCCCCCCTGCTTTTCACTGTTTCTCTGTAACATCGGCTAATTCTGAAATATGTTCAGTCATGGATGAAGTATATATTTTTTAAAGACAACATCAAATGCATGGATAGTCAATCACAGCTGATTCCAAACACCCAACACACACACGGCAAATCACACGCTGACTCACTTCCTCCAATCCTCATCAGCCACACAGCTGTGTGATTTGATAAAATACTTGGCAGGACCCTGTTGCTGACCTTTCCATCCGTGCTTAACACGTCCGCTCTATATGAGCAACCTACTGCACGTAACCAGGCAACGCCGTCTCTGATGAGATCTGAGGTCTGGCCATTGAGCTTCTCACAAGCTTAGAGATGTGATGTATGTGTATGTGTGTGTACACATCACTGATGTTTCTGTTTTGGTAATAGTGGAAGGTGTCTGCTGGGGACCGAGGCCCTTTGAGGCTCCAGCAACTGCCTTCATAGCCCCAAATGATTTAATCTCCAGTCCTTACATCAGCACAGATGCAACTGAGACTTTTTTAAAGTTTGGTCAAGTTTTGTAGAACTCAAAAAGGACGATGTTGTTGCAGCTGTAAATGAATCCATGTGTATAATTGTGCTCTTTTGATGCTCTATCTGTGATGTTGTAAAAACAGGCTGATTGGACCAATGAATTCAAGTCCCAGTGGTTCCCTTTTTCTGAGCTGAACTTTCTACTCCTCTGCTCTGATGCTCTCGCCAAGTTTTCTTTTACCCATGGACAACAAGCCCCACCCTCTCCGCTTCTCTATATTTTAAGAGCTTTACAGCTATCCCATGGAATGGATTCGAAGAAGATGGCAAATCCAGAAGAGAAAGACGGAGATTCAGACAGTTGGACAGAGGGAGATCACTCTAATTCCCCGTTATATTTTGATACCTTTAAGCAGTACATATACAGTGATTGATGTTTTTCACTTTTAAAACTCTTAAAATGTATTCAGATAGATGGCAATGTAGTGCCATTCGGAGGCATTAATCTTCTTTAGCACCAGTATATTACTTCTATATTAAAACAGGAGGACATTTAAGATGGCAGCCTGTGGGAATTTGTTATATTTATGACACAAACAGTCCAAAGCCTTAACCGACAATCCCTAAAGGAGATGTATTACAACGATAGGCCAGATCAACACAATCATCAACAGTATAGGCTTCGGCCCCAGACTATTACAGTCCATGACTGAGTGTTGGTGGGCGATAAGGTCGTGATATGCTGTCTGCAGTGTGGGACGTGCTGCTGTGACACCGACGCTTTAAGGGAACACAAAATGTGAGTGATAAAATGTGCTCTCGACCTGATGATGACTATGAGTGCGATATCTCATTCAGACGTATTGTTTGTTCTGCAGGACTCTCCAGCCTGAGTGTGTGTGGGTTAAGATGGGCATACACTGTAAGATTTTGGAAATGTTGTTGTGTTATTCCTACTCCTGTACGAGTAGATTGTTTGTGATGTAAAGCCAAAGCTCACGATTTATGTGCTCACACTGTACGGTCCAATCATCAGCCACGACCGGAGTGCTCACACTGTGCGTTCAAAATAGAAAAAAAACAAAACGTTCCATCGGCCCCTGCGGGCCGTTCTGGCTGTTGACAGTTGTCAATAAAGATTTGTTTGAAAGCTCCAAGGCAGGTTAAGTTGTTCGCTGCCTTGATCATCTGTGCCATCCTGTCTGCTGAAACGTCTAAAAAAAGAGGCGCAGGCGTATATGGACTCGCAGGTGGCTAGGAAGACGTGGACAGTATATGGCTTGTCCATTTTGCAGAGAGAATTGGAGGTAAGCTAGCTACGTTTTACGACAGACTGGTTTCTGTGCAACGTCATCAACGATTTGCACGCGCAACTAGGGGGCAGAAAGCACGGCATGTCTAGCAGAGCCAAGCTCCAAAGCAGAGATGACAAGGAGTTGTTGTGCAGTTAACTGCACCAGCCGCAGAAAAGATGGATTGAAAATGTTTAATATTCCGAGGGGATCACATGCCTTTGCTAAAAACAGAAGGAGATTCTGGATCCAGGCCTGATGGTCAAAAGCATTCTAGTCACACAGCGCTAGCAAAGCAGCAGGTGGTCATGGCGAGCTGTCATGCTCCAAAGATCGATAAAAACTGATCAACAGGGTGATCGACCCACACTCTAAGGAAATATTTACATACTGTATATATTTAGCAACTAGGCCTTAAAACTTAAAGGTGATGCAAGACTTCATTACGGCTCTATATTGTTGTAACGTTACGCGACTACGGCGGGGGAAAGCTCACTCAAGTATGCCGTAACGTTACATTTTGAAGAGAAGACGTCTGGTAGTCTACCGGGGAAGCCGCTCCTCCTCCCCCGCGGTCACAACAAACGGCTGTGGAAGCTAACGTTCGTTTAAATTTGAATTGGACATATAAGCCATACCGTATTGACTTTTGGCGTTATATTTCTGACTGAGGGCTAACCGCTAACGTTAGCTAGCAACCAGCAACACACTATTAAATAGTGAGCCATCAGGGGTCTAATATTAATGTTCACTTGCCCGACATACAAGGAGCTGCTCTGTGACTGGTTGTACTAATAACAAGACCAAAATCCAAGTCTCCAGTTTTATATTAACGTTACACCTGTTGAGAAATCGCTAAGGAAAAAGTGTCTGGTGGCTGCCCTCAAGAGGGACTCACGTAACTTAAACTCCAACCGGAGTGTCAACCAAACAGACCCTGGTCCCCCAAGTAAAATCACATTTATGTCTGATCTAACATTACCCATTTCATAACAGGTGATAATAAAAACAAATCTCATACTAATGCATCATGTGATAATGGTATCTGGTGGTCGGACTCTAGGGGTCTAGTATAGTCAACAAGAACATACAAACAATGCAAAATCTACATTGATTACAACGGCTGCCAAAGTGGTTTTGCTCTCTAAATGCGCACGCACCCACTAATGTTTGTATACAAGAAACCCGTCTATGTCTATTGTACATTGTTGTCTTGATAGCTACGCTCTGATTACTGTAAAAAAAAAAAAGTAGAAAAAAGGCACTGACAGGGAATCGGCTCGTGGCTCTGCTTCAACTGCTCAAGAGCTTGTGGACGATGATGTCAGGAATTCATCTGACTGTCCGACGGCCTTTCGGGAGGAGTTAATCGGCCCTCGGTCCCACCTGTATACTGCACGGCAAACGACGCCCTATGAAGCTGAAATTCGCTCCGACTCTAACATGAGTCATGCGGCTCAAAATTTGGGCCAGAAACAGGCTAAAATCGTACAGTGTGTGCCCAGCTTTACACATGATGCATGCATGCACATGACCCACAGCCTTTCAAAACTATTGGCAAAAAACTTAATATTCATATTCCTGGGAGATGGAAATGCAATCAAGCCACTCGCAGTGAAATCATCAAAACCTCTAATTTTTTTAAATTAGCTTGATTGCAAACTGACATAAGAAACACAGCAGCTAAGAATACAGACATGAAAATCACCTCTGTACTGTGATGGTCGGACCTTGGTGATAACAAATAACTATCACTGCATTTTGCATAGTTGTGAAACTCTTTGCATTTGAATTTTTTATACCTGGTAAAGCAGACATCAGTTAACGCACTGCTATATTTACTATTTACAATGACACACTGGCTGTTGGCTGTGGAGATTCCAGAACCATAACAAAATCCCACAGATTGTATTTGTTATTAGCGCTTGACTGCAGATCATATTTACAGTTAATTAAATATGCAGTGAATGCAGCATACAGCTGGCAGGATAGCAGCACATGCTTAGATCCCTCATACACCATCTCATCTGAATTTCCAACAGGGAGAATTCAGGCCTATTTTTTTTTTTGGGACCAGTACGTAGATTATTTTTCCATTAGCTATTAAAATGTTTTTTTCTTGTTGTTCATAAGCTAGGCCACATCAAGTATGTTTGTGTGTGTGTGTGTGTGTGTGTGTGTGTGTGTGTGTGTGTGTGTGAAAGAAAGAGAGAGAGTGTACATGTGCACAAAAACGACAACATAAGACAGATGATGAGACAGGAAGTTTAAGTAAGAAAGGTGTGTATGTGTGTGTGTGAGAGAGAGGGAGAGATTTTTTTATTTCCTTTACAGAAGCGTCCTGATTTTAAAAGAAAAGGTGGATATAGAAATTGTAATACTGCTTTGGTTAAAGGTAAATATATTTGTGTCTACAGATGCAGCCACCTAGAATTTCCCCTCCCAGCCAGCTGCCACCCGCTGGGAGTCTAACCCCTCATCCTGTTTTCAGAACAGGGTGTGTACCACTGTAAACACGCCCATTCATTCAATTGCAGGGTGCACCATGAGATAGCGCCTCCTTCACAAAACACATAAACCAACTGAAGTACAATGAAGAATCATGTTTCTGTGTTTAGGCCATGGATTGCACTGTGGTACTGTATGAATGGTAATTTGGAAATGTATGCATTTTTTCAACCTTATTCAATACATGAAATGTGTCTTTAAACCAAATTTTGAAAGAATTTCTGACTGTGACAAATATAAATATGCATTTACAGATGCTTAACATGCGTCAAATAAAGAATAGGGAGAGGAAGACTAGGAAGTGGACCCTGGAGCCCATGGGGCCATAGAGGCGGTGGAAACAGGCAGGCTCACTGCAAAGCAGGCAGCCAAGCCTCTGGTCTTACAGGAGATCTGTCGGCAGTGCGCCACTCTTTCTTGGTTTCCAAGAAGGAGTTTTCAAGGGTCCTAAGAGATTCTGACCAGAAGCTAAGGATAGAAGTGGGATGGTGGATGGGTTCAGGAAGTGTGGCCTCTACCCTCTGGACCCAACAGCCATCGACTGGTCATGGGTCATGCAGTCAAAGCCGCCGCATGGGACCTCCTCCACCTCCTCCACCTCCTGGCTGAGATTATCTATGCCCAACGACAAGGTCAGGAGGACTATCACTAAGGCCTGGGTACTGACAGTTCAGGAGATGTCAGATATCATTGAGGAGGTGGAGGACCTGGAGGAGCCTGCAAGACTGGAGGCCCAAGCGCTGGCCAGTCGAGACCAACCTAATACCCCAGCAAAATCAACAGTGCTCAGTGTTTACAGTGAAGAGAAAAGGCTGGCTGACTCAGTAAAAGCCTTGGGCACGGCTAAATCAGCGACCATAGCTTCATTTTTCTAGCTGTGGTAAAGACAAAGGTACATTAAATCGTTAAAACGATACTTGGTGAGAACGGTAAGAAGTTAGACTTTACTTTTATACCATTCAATAAACTGAAAACATTACACAATCAATTGTATTAGTAGTTAAAATAACATTTTAATAGAATGTTAGCAAAAAGTGGCAGACTCGAGACAGTGACGTTGTCGCTGCTAAATAGAGTGCTCCTATTTTTGTAGGCCAACCAGGAAGTTAGCATCGCCCTGGTTCCCGCAACAAAAAGCCAATGGGATTTTTCCATTGGGTTTTTGGATTATTGTGGAAAATAAGATCTTTGGCAAACAAATGTTTATGATAACTACATGTTTTGTTCAGCAAGATAATCTCCACAAATGAACACTACCTGTATGATTGTTGAAGCGTGAATGAAATCGCCACAAGTAAAAAGCTAACGTTAGGCTAAAAACAAACTACACCAGGGTCGCATGAGAGCGAGTATACACAACGATGATGTAAAGGAGGACGAGATGGCGTGATGACATTTAGTTGTCTCATTTAGCCACTTGTTAACAACCGCCTTTTTAAAAACACATTAAGGCTTCAAAATTCACGACTGGGGTATTTATTGATGTATTTTATGTCGTAGAACAAAACGTTCAATCTGTTCAGCTTGTGTTAATCATAGACCTTATTAAAAGCATCTAACTAAAAATCCATTCAAAAAACCCATTGACTTCCAGACAAGGGAACCGGGAGTGCTAAAATGCTAACTCATTTCCGGGTTTTAGGACTCATTCCTGTAGCACTATATGCTCTGCTATGTTCACCAGCTAGTTACTATCTTTGTCTGCAGTACGTGCTGGGCAGGTAGAGTACGGCGGGTTTTTAGAGCTTTTTTCATGAAAACAGCTGCCTGCTGCTGCTGAAAACAAGGTTGATGAAAGCAGTGAGAGTAAATCAAAACATTAATGTTATAGGCTGTGAAACCGAAACAATGAGCTGAAAGATGCTAAAACACTCGATAGAGCTGAGGCAAAATGCAGAGCTGGGCGACAATTATCTGTTTATCACTACAGGCGACCCCTTTCACATCACACACAGTCATATTTTTCCATTGTTAATATAAAAATGTCGATTAATGCAGCATTAAAGTCAATTTAACAGAACAATTAACTATTGTCTGGGTGTCTGTGAGAGAGTGATGCGTCTGTGATCGCGAGACTCGACGAGACCAGTGCGAGAACCAAGATGGCAGCCTCCTGCTGCTAGATACAAACAAACATTTTCTACTTTTCCCCACGAAATAACCCCTTTTCAATACCCTAAAAACTGGAATATTTCAACCATTCGATCTGGAAGACCTCGAGGAATATATTGACGACCATTACAACCGATTTTGCACTATGGCCGACACTAAATCTAGACAACACAAGGACAACTTCGCTTCCACACCAACCCGACCCGATAAGAGATGCCGAGAATCCGAGTCCATTCACAACTCCCCGGATAAAACATGCTGTTCAGAGGTCAGTGACATTTTAATTTCAATCGACAATAAATTATCTGGGCTGGACTCAAAATATCACTCATAGAGGTTTTACACCGCGAATTCCAACAGCTTCGCGAAAGCCTGGAATTCAGCCAAGATCAATTATCCACACTCACAAAAGAAAACAAATCCCTCCATCACTCCATTACTTCACTCACAACTCAGCTTGCCACCGTTACTAAAGAAAAACAGGACATGAAAGAAAACATACTCGATCTACAGTCACGCAGCATGAGAGACAATCTCGTATTTTCCGGAATCCCAGAACATACACAGGACGATAACCCAGAGCAGCTGATAAAGGACTTCATGACCACTCACCTCAAAATCTCCCCGGACACCGTTAAGGACATCACATTCCACCGAGTACACCGTATCGGACCCAAAAACCCCACAAACAAACGCCCGTCCCATAGTCGCAAAATTTGAAAACTTCAAACAGAAACAACAGGTACAACGGCAGGGCAGACAATTTAAAGGAACGGACTACGGACTAAACGATCAATTCCCCCGAGAAATCCTGGACAGATGCAAAACACTATTCCCTATCAGAAAACAACACATGCAACAAGGTAAAAAAGCAGTCATTTCAGTCGACAAACTATGCATAGATGGAAAACTCTACCGCGACAAAACAATAACCCCCTGGCTTTTCTAACTCCCCCCCGACTGCATAATCTCTCTCTCTCTCTCTCTGTCTCTCGCTCTCTCGAGGGACGGGGGAGAGGGGTGAGAGAGAGAGAGAGCCCCTCAGCTCCCCTCCCCCATTCCCCTCGGTTCACTATATGCTGACTTCTATATAAAAATGCACATTGGTCTCACCACCACCTAACACTTAAAGTTTATGCTTTTGTATTTTATGTCTTTTTTGTTCTTTGTCATCTCTCTGTTTTGTTTGTTTCTCCTTCACTTTATACCTAACCCCCTCATCCCATACATGTACCATATCTCTGGCAGGACCACACATGTACATGCACAAACACAAACACACACACACACACATTCCACTCATGCTCCATTCCTATGGAAGAACATCTGCCCACACACCTACATACAAACATACCCAGGCGCATACCTCCGCACACACACACACACACAGACATTCACAAAACATTAACACCATTCAAATTATAGAACACACCTTGGCACCATGAACTCACTAAAATTTTTGACTTGGAACATCCGAGGAATTGGTTCACAGGCAAAAAGACTTAAAGTATTCAACCACATTACAAGCAGATATATGCCTCCTCCAAGAAACTCACACATCCGAATCTGACTCTCATAAATTAAGAACACCACAATTCAATCAAATCTTTTCCGCTCATTTCAACTCCAGACAAAGAGGGGTAGCCATTTTAAAACACAAAAATATATCATTTAGTCATAACAACACCATCACAGATCCTGAAGGACGATTCATCATAATAAATATCACTATACACAACAGCCCTGTCACTACTGCATGCATCTACTGACCAAATACTGACGACTCATCCTTTTTCCATACATTTTTCACCTCTTTCTCCAATCTGTCAAACTCTCCAATAATAATCGGGAGAGACTTCAATACAGTCATAAAACCCATCACTCGACAGGTCTAATAATACAAACAGCACACGTAACTGCCAAACTACAGAAACCATTAAACAGTTCATGAGTGATTTTGGTCTTGGCGATGGTTGGCGATTAAAACACCCGACCGCTAGAGAGTTTTCATTCTTTTCATCAGTTCATCACTCCTACTCCCGCATTGACTTCTTTTTAACTAGTAACTCAATTATTTCCCAAGTCCCGGACATAGTTATACACCCCATTACCATCAGCGACCACGCTCCCGTCTCCCTCACCTGGAATTTTGGCCATTCACACAAACAATGCAACAGATGGCGATTTAACACATCCTTGCTGGATGACCCGGACTTCGATAATTATATCAAGAGAGAGTGGGCCTCCTTCCTTGACATAAATGATTCACCGGAAATAGCACCATCACTACTTTGGGAAACAGGGAAACCAGTATTAAGAGGGAAAATCATATCATATTCCACACACAAGAAAAAGAAAGACAACAAACAGGAAATATACTTAGAACAAAGGTTAGAGAACTAGAGAACATAAACGCAAATAACCCCACATCACAAATTCAAAATGATTTACGAACATGTAAACTCCAACTGAATGATCACACAAACAAGAAAACACAATTTCTCCTACACAGACTCAGACATGAACATTTTGAATACAGTAATAAATCCGGAAAATATCTTGCCAACCAAATCAAAAGAAACAAGGAAAATCAACAATTTCAACAATATTGAACTCAGCAGGGAAGACCGTACAAACGCCTGAAGAAATAAATAAAACCTTTCAAGATTTTTATACAAATTTATACTCACCAATACACAAACCAAGCCAAGAAGACATTGACACATTCCTAAACAATATTAATTTACCCAAACTTTCTGAAGACCAAGCAAATACACTTGAAAAAAACATTTACAATAACAGAATTCTAAAATGCACTCAAACTCATGCCAAACAATAAATCACCAGGACCTGATGGCTTCCCTGCTGAGTTCTACAAGCACTTCTGGAACATTCTAGCCCTCATTTTCAACAGATTAACAACTGAAATCAAACAAAAATCCAAACTTCCCATCGACATGAACACTGCCATAATCTCTCTTTTACTCAAACCTGGTAAAGACCCCACCTCCCCATCAAGTTATCGCCCCTTATCTCTCATCAACACAGACACAAAAATCATAAGCAAAGCATTAGCATCACGCATCGAAACAGTAACTCCATCTCTCATCCACTCAGACCAAACTGGCTTTATTAAAGGAAGACACTCATCCAATAATTTACGTAGACTATTTAATTTAATCCATTACACATAACACACAAACACACCAACAGCCATAGTTTCATTAGATGCAAAAAAAAGCATTCGACAAAGTAAATTGGGTATTTTTATTTTCTACATTAAAAACATTTGGTTTCGGTGAATCATTTATACACTGGGTTAGGATTTTGTACACATCACCAATGGCCACGATCACCACCAATGGATTAACATCACAACGTTTCACTTTGCACAGGGGTACTAGGCAAGGATGTCCACTCTCTCCATCATTATTCGCAATATTCATCGAACCACTTGCAGCAGCCATCCGTCAAAAAATAAACATCACAGGAATCCAAACAAAAAATATGCACCAAAAGATCAGCTTTTATGCAGACGACATTCTACTTTACATACAAAATCCTTCATCTTCATTACCCGAAACCATCAGTTCATAAACACCTTCTCTAAAATATCAGATTACACTATCAACTGGTCTAAATCCACCATTCTCCCACTCAGCCATAATAGTTGGGATGTGGCAGTTCCAACACCACTCGCTTCTCTGCGCACTGGTAATATCACATATTTAGGAATCAACATTTCCCCCAGGCTGTCAGAGTTAGTCCATCTCAACTTCAACCCACTTCTCAAAACAGTAGAGGACAACCTTCAGCATTGGATGAATCTACCAATATCCCTCATAGGCAGAATCGCATCAATAAAAATGACCATATTACCCATGATAAGCTACCTATTCTCAATGATCCCAATCAAGCCCCCACCCTAGTGGTTCAAATCCCTAGACTCCATCATCTCAAAATTTTACTGGAAAAACAAGACACCTAGAATCAAACTACCCACTTTACAAAAACCCAAAGCTCAAGGAGGTCTAGACGCACCGAACCTTCTACATTACTTCATTGCCCACCAACTCCAATACATTCACAAATGGACCAATCCCGACCAATCTGACAACTCCTGGACAGACATAGAACAAACATTATGTAAAGACAACCATATTTCAGACTTACCATTCATCAGCCGCTCCATCACACACCATCTGTGTTTCAAAAACCCTACCATAGCTACAACTCTGACAGCCTGGTGGAAATTTCACCAAATAACTAACACCACAATCTCACCTAACAAGCACACTCCGATCTGGAACAATCCTGACTTTATAATGAACAGAAAACCACAACATTTCTCATCATGGATCAGTAAAGATATCACACACCTCAAACACATCTTCCACAATAACACTCTGGTCTCATTTCCTTTTTTGGTCCAGAAGAACGTCATTGGGGAGAATCACTTTCTAGAATTTCTACAGATTAAATCATCTATTCAGGCCAAAATCAACATTAAATAATTTAACTCAGATCTTCCCCCACCAGCTTCAGAATTGTGTAACATTACTTCAAGAAAAAAACTACTATCTAAAATATACAAGATAATTTCCACATCCAACCAAGGAATATCAATCCCTTCAAATAAATGGGAACAAGATTTACAGATTATCCCCGGTGCCGACTTCTGGACCAAAATTTGCCAAAATATCTTCTGTACATCCACCAACACAAACATACAACTCATCAAATACAAGATTATTCACAGAGTACACTACATGGGGAAAAGAATGTTTCAAATGGGTTTCACAGAATCAGAAATTTGTCCGCATTGCACACCAAACACCACAGACACCTATATGCATGCCACATGGGATTGCACACCAATCAAACAATTCTGGCGGGACATCACTGACAACCTCTCTCTTCTTCTGGGCTGCCACATCCCACTCTCCCCTTCACTCTGTTTACTGGGAGACGTATCCAACATTAACCTCAACAACACATCCAGCAGAATACTCTCCATAGCCCTAACCATCGCCAAGAAAACTATCCTCATGAACTGGAAATCAAGACACAAAAACAATATTACACTTTGGAATCGAATACATATCAATGGAAAAACTATCTGCCTCCATAAAAAAACAAACCGCTGACTTCGACATAATCTGGAAACCATTCATCGACACCCTTAATTCATAATTCTCATAACGTCTTTTTGCCTGTCAACCATCCACAATAAACATACAACCCTTCACCCACAAACACGCATATCTGCCGTCACACATGTAATGATTCCTACACATTTTTTATCTGACATACACGTGCAGGCATCCCACACATCCACACTCAGCCCCCCACCTACCTCTAATCGATACAGCCCTTCTGTTTTTTTTTTGTTTTTTTTCTGTTTTTTTTTTGTTTTTGTTTTTTTCCTTCTCTCTCACTTTGTCCCTCAACCGCTCACAAACATCATTTTATTATTATACATACCTATGTACCTTCTCACCTATCAATATTATTATTGGTATTGTTGCTATCTGAATTAACTTCATTCATATTATAGTTATTGTCATTATTACTGTGATTATTGTGACAAGTTTGTCTCTGTGTCAACTGATTACTGTTATTATAATATCCCCATTATTATCACTATTATCATCTCTATCGTTCTTATTATTATTGGCAATAGAAGTAGTGGTAGTATTGATACTGATGTTAATATTGGCTTTGATATTAGTATTCATATCACTAATATTGTCATTATTATTGGTGTTGATATTGGTATTGTTGCTGGTGCCAATGTGGAGATTGAAGCTAATAGTATTATTATCATAAGTGACTATTATTACTTGTGTTATTGTTTCTGACCATACTCATACAACTGTTAGAACCAGAATTATGTTTATTTATTTATTTTTATTTATATACATAGTTTACTGTTCTTCTGTTTCTTTTTGTTTTTTATTTTTTATTTTTTTTACTTTCACTTAATTCGAATATTAGATCACTATTTTGTTTATCTATAAGGACATTTATTATAATTACAATTATTAGTAGTAAGACTATTACTTACATGGTGCTTGTGAGGATGACGGTGGTAGTGGTGCTGATGATTAATAATATAATACTAGTAATTGATTAATTAATTATTATTAATGTTACTAATATTACTATTATTAGAAGAAAGAAGAAGAAGAAAGAAGAAAGGCACTTTATTAATCCCCGAGGGGAAATTCAATTCCATCACTCTGTTATTTTACATATACATATCACACACAGGCCCGAAATTCACACACATGCACAAACAGGACCTGTATACATGCATTAATTGAGAGGGATGTCAGAGCGAGGGGGCTGCCCCTGACAGGCGCCCAGAGCAGTTGGGGGTTTTGTGCCTTGCTCACGGGCACCTCAGCAGTGCCCAAGAGGCAAACTAGCATCTCTCCAGCTACCAGTTCACAGTCAGTACTTGGTCCATGTGGTGACTTGAACCAACGACCCTCCGGTCCCCAAGCCAAGTCCCTATGGACTGAGCTACTGCCGCCCCCAAAATTTTTTCACTTAATTTTCTCTCTCTTACACTCACCTCACACACTCATACACACGCCCACACATACACACACGCAGACACAATCAGTCCACTAAACACACAACACAACCCCCAACCCCCAACCCAATCTCTTGTTCTCCTGTGTGTGGTGGCGTATAGCAGTGTTGGCCCTGGGTTTGATCACTCATGAAAGTCTCCTTGGTGTGCAGTTGATGCTGCATAACAGACATGAGCTGGAGTTCTCCAGGCCCACAACCCACAATGACAGTACCATTTAAATAAATAAATAAATTAAAAAATTAAAAAAATAAATAAATAAAAAAAAGGGGAAAAGATAGCTGAATAAGATGAGCAAACCCCCTCCTGAGGGTCTGTGGGTTGCCCACCTGCATCTCAACTTGTAATTATACCCTAAAGGGACAAATGGAAAACATAACGCAAATACAAATACAGAAACCATGGTCATTTTTTCTTTGGTGCTGCACCTTGGGGTGGGCAGATTCCGGCTCCTCTGTCGATACTTGCGCCTCTGTCCTGCTACCTTGTGGGTCTGCGAGGTTCCACCCGCCCCCACCTCCATTTCTGCCCACCCACACACACATACATGCCACGTACACACATACACAGCTACAATTATAAACGATCTTCGAATTAACTTAAAACATTTTTGTTTATTTATTTATTATTATTTAATTAATTTATATTTTTTGGGGTTAGTGTTGGCATTATTGTCATAACGTAATCATCATCCTCATCGTCATCGTCATCGTCATCATCATCAATATTATTATTATTCATTATTATTAATATATACGTGTGTGTATATACTGTATCATATATTTATTTTACTCATTTATTTATTTATTTCTGTTTATGTTTTTGTTCCCCCTTTGCTCTATGCTCTACAGATAAAAGGAAATATATCTGTATGTGTATGTATAGATATGTGTGCATATGTACAGTATATGTGTGTTTATTTATTTTTTTATTTATATATTTAAGAGTAGATGTATGTCATATATTACAGTCTAGCCTCATTCAATCCCAATCACACACCCATTATCCACATCACACACACACACACACACACAGTCACACACACACACACACACACACACACACACACACACACACACGTCAACCTGCTTTTGTCCCCTTGTTTTGTTTTGTTTTTGTACTTTGTTATTTGTCTTTCTTTGTATAATATATTTTTGTCTTTATATATATATATATAAACTTTAAACTTTTCACTCTTTTGGCTGTCAGTAATAGCGCCACCATGTGGCCAATTGAGATCATATCTTACGTTAAGCATTAGGACATCATGGCCATTTATGGTACCAAGTTTCATGTCTCTAGCTTGTTACAGCTCAAAGCAAATTGAGCAAAGGTATAATATAGCATAAACTGCTAAATAGGCCACGCCCACATGCCGCGAGCAATATGCCACTTCAGATCTTGATTAATACTTGTCGCCAGAGCATGTGCACCAAATTTGGTTAAATTCTGTGAACCAGGTTTTGAGGTACAAGTTTTTGTGGCGCCCCCTATGGGTTGAGCTGAAACAGCTTTTGTACACCTATTTCTAAACACGTATTGAAGATATCTACCAAGATTTATGATGACTGGACTAATGGTCAATGAATTACGGTGATTTCCTGCTAAGCCCCGCCCTCTTAAAGTTAACTGGTCAATATCTTGAAAACGAAATAAGATATCAACAAGCTTTATGCAACTTTTGATGAACCTGGTCCAATAATGATCCACGGAAAGTTTGGTAGCAATCGTCAATACGGTTAATTGAGCTCACTTTCCTTTTAATCTAGTTTAGTTCAATCTACCAGATTGGATGTGTTAGGGTTCTGTTTACACCGGTCTGTTAGTTACTATCTTATTTCAGACTACCATGCGCGTCTGAACGCGCATGTGCGTGAACGGGCGCGTGCGTGTACACTTAATGGTCCCGGTTTGGGAGAATGAAAATATGGTCACCCTAACATAACCTAAAGGTAATTAGCTGGTCACTTGATTTATAACACAACATAAACATTAGCCTAAGACATCAACATTGTAGGCACTTCAATACTAATCACTACAGAGTCATTCAGAGTAGCCTACACATATTAGCCTACTGTTAGCAACCGTTAGCGTGTTAGCATGTGGCTAGCGGACTTAATGCCAACAGTGGAAGACAATACAACACATAACAACATCAATATAAACTCAAGGCACCAAATGTAACACTGTACTCACTTCTTACTGAACGAACACATGCCTGGATGGCTTATAGATGACAACTCTGTATGATGAACAGCCTTTAAAATCCTGTGTTGTCCTCTCTCCACTTCCACCGCAAACTAAAAACGAAACTCAGAACGCAACGTCCTCCGCACGGCGATGGGCTCATTAACTATTAAATCTGAAATACTGTCAAAAAGGTGATTGTCCTTTTCGCCTCGCATCGTCTTGTCTGTCAACACTCTGTCGTCCTTTTGGAAAGAGAGATAACTGGTCGCTCTGTGTGTTCAGTCGTAAGGCAAAACTCTCTCTATTGACAACATGGCACTGATCCGCCAAAATGAACTAAATGGGGTTTAGTTCTGTAAAAAATAGCAAAACGACGGTGGGGGTGGTGGGTACGTAATTTAATCGGTGTGTGCCCGACCATCGTGTAACACCGGTAACACCAACTACCGTGACGAGCCTAGATTAATTGATTTTACAATTTATGATTTATAGTGTGACTGGTAGCACCCCCTGGTGGTCAATTTGAATGAAACTTTCAGGATATGTTTCAGGTACCTTTGTGAACATAAGCAAGTTTGGAGATGATGGCCAAACGCTTGTGGAGTAAGGTCTATTGATGTGCTGGGCCACGCCCTCTTCAAGTTCATAGGTCAATATCTTGAAAACGAAATCAGATATCGGCAAGGTTTATGCAACGTGTGATGAGGTTGGTCCAATAATGAGCCACAGAAAATTTGCCAGCAATCGGAGCTTTGGTTTAGGAGGAGATGTCAAAAATGTGTTTTTCAAACTATTCAAAATGAAGGAAAATCTAGTAGGCGGACTTTAGCTGGACATGGGTGTCAAATTTCAAGTCAATCGGACATACGGTGTGACGGGCGTGGCCTTTCCAAAATCCTGTTTTTGGGCGTTAATTACAGTGCCACCATGTGCTCGATTGAGGTCATATTCTTTGAGAAGCATTTGTACATCATTTCCAGTTATTGTGCCAAGTTTCATGTTTCTAGCTCATTCCAGCTCACGGGAATTTGAGCCGATGCGGCAGACAACAAATAATAACAAATTAGCACAAACTTAGAAGGGTTCTGCCCCTTCGGGGCTTGAAACCTAATAATAACAAATCAGCACAAACTTAGAAGGGTTCTGCCCCTTCGGGGCTTGAACCCTAATGAGTGCCAGAGGAGCCCTCATCAAAATTCTCTCCCCGTGATTGCAGCAGCCTGGTGCACAAGTACAGCAACTTAACGGAGGCTGAATGGTGTTTGGTCACAGAACTTCATCTTTCTTTCCCTTTGAAGGCACACAGGCACTTCTCCGCGTTCAAGGATTTGCTGACCTACATCCTCAAAGTCATATTTGCACTTAAAAGGGCTATCAGGGTATTTGATACTGCTTTAAAATTTTACAACTTTCGCAGAAAACCTTTCGCTCCAGCTTCCTCCGTAAAACATTCCTGCTTCAGGTTTTTGGCCCTGCCTCGGAGAGAGCCTCTGCAGGGCACTGGTTTACAGGAAGGAGTGACACAATCAATTTGCAGAGCAACTGACACAATCAGTGCCTACATAAATCATATCAGCACAGCCAGGCCCCCAGGCGCCTGCAGAGTTGACAGTTTCATGGCTCACCTCCAGAATGCAGCCTGTCAATCAGCTGAGTGACAGATACCAGAGAGCAGGTACTCTACACTGTCACACTGATAGCTCGGGCTGTGGGGATTATTTTTCAAAACTGTGAAAGCTGTAATGATTTACAGATTACCTGTTTAAACCTGCCATCAGACCATAGGATTACGACTGTACAAGATCAGAATGATAATCTCATGTCTTTCAGTTGGTGGAGCATTTCTCACAAGACTTTTTTTTTTACAGCAATAGCCATTGAATGTATATACATTCTGTAATCAATAGTAGTTTTCATTGTTAGTGGTGGAGTCCGCTATTAGCGTGTGGGATTACAATTTTCTACCTATGCATGAGGGATTCACAATGCATGTAGGTAATCCAATGTAACGGTTTGCAATTTTATCTAATTGATATCAACCTCACTGTTTACTGTTGCAAACCAAACATTTCCTACTTCACACAGGTAATGCAATGTATTTGAGTAACCACAGGCGTTGCAAAATTAAGCAGAACTGTAATTTGAAGGCTTATAACTTTAAGTCAACTGTATTTTTAAGTTCATTAAACCTGCCGTAGGCAGAATGATTTTGTCATCATTGGACAAAAATTCCATAATAACCTTTCAGCATATTGTAATTCAAGTGCTCTGAGAGAAAACTAGACTTCTGCACGTCCTCATGGCTCTGTTTTCAGGCTTTAAAAAATCTAGCCTGTGACGGGAGACTTTGGCCAGTCATTTCAGAGAGAAAGAGAGTGTTCCTATTGGCTGTTCAATCAACTGAGGCAGCTGTCAGTCACTCGCGAACTCCGGTCAAACGATCAAACTAGTCAGCGCTGATCAAATATGAATCAATATTCTGTTACTGTAATGCCTATTTCTCGCCTCAAATGTTTTCAGAAACATCTTGTAGTGTACTGTTTAGCTGTAAAATCAGAAAGTTTGCTCCGGCTGGTGGGCGTTGCTTGGTATTTTCTCAACTTATCTCAACATCGTTGCCGGGGCACAAACTTTCTAATTTTTGACTAATTTGACCGTTTGATTGGAGTTTGCGAGTGATTGACAGCTGCTCAGAGACGGCAATGCTCCAGCTCGGCTCTGATTGGTTGTTTTCCTCCGTTCTGTGAAATCTTGCAGATGCCATTAGGAGCACCGGAGGACGCAGAGGCACATGTTTTTTTACAGATTACCTGTCTCAAGCTCTACTGTCAGTATATAGCAGGGGTCGGCAACCCGCGGCTCTGGAGCCGCATGCGGCTCTTTAGCCCCTCTGCAGTGGCTCCCTGTAGCTTTGACAAAAAAAAAAAAAATGGAAATAAATAACGTTTTTTGGGGGGTTTTTTTGCACAGTGGACAATCTTTCAAAGGGATCACTTCTTATCTTAGAGTTTGAGGTGATACTGCGACACTGAAAATAATTTTTTTTTTTAATATTTAGTCAACTAAAGTATGCGTCACATCCTACTACGTCGACGGGCCGCACCTTTCCCTGCAGGTGGCTAATCTTGAGTTCCCGACCCCCGCGGCCTCGGTAAAATAACCATGGATAAATCCAAAAAAAGAAAAGTGTCGGAGGAAAATAGAGAGTTTAATTCTGGGTGGACAGATTCATTTGCTTTCACTGCCGACGATGCTGGCTTACCTGTATGCTTGATATGTGGCGAGAACCCCTAACCCCTAACCCAAAAACAAAAAATGTAATGTTGAAAGTCGGGATGCACCGATACCACTTTTTTCAGACCGAGTAAGAGTACAAGTACTTACATTTGGGTACTCGCCGATACCGAGTACCGATACGAGTACTTCTCTGTGCCAAAAGACCCTCGTTAACAGCCAGTTGGAGGGTGTGAGCGACACACGGCAGGCTGGGGAGTCCCGCATACGAGGCGGTGCGCTGCCTGCGGCTCTAGGTCGGCTTGGAGAGGGTCGGGGCGAAGGTGGCTCGCGGCCGCAGCTTTACAGCGCTCCCCGCCCGGACCTGCCCGTTATCCCGAAAACAAACACGCATTGTTCCGAAATACCGTTGTACCGGCAATACACACTCTCCATGCACCGCTGTCTTAATGCACGGGCTAACCGGGGCTCAAGCCCCCGGACCCGACCACGTAAAAGGGCCCACGATGCTCCGGGGGAAGAAAAATAAAAATATAATTCACAGGCCAACAGGATGCTCCATGGTGTATTTTACTCCGCGCAACTAGAGGCTCCATGCGTAAAGACGCAACTGCGTTGGTGTTTTTTTACTCCGACACAACCTGCCAGGAGAGAGAGAGATTTTTAAATCCTAGCAGCTGTATATCTGACTGAAATCTGTTTGTCTTACCGACTGACTGTCTGACTGATATGAAGGGATCCGAGGGAAGGGCTTTCAAAACGTCCGTAGCCAGAGGACCTAAGTAAAATCAACGATGTTATATTATTGAGTAATATTGAGTATAGCCCTCGCTCTTATCACTGCTGCATGAAACTCTACATGATGCCAACCAAAAAGGATTGTTAGATTAAATATCCTACTGCAGGTCCCACAGTAGTTGCACCGGGAAAGTGATGACATCATTCTGCATAATAAAGTAGCCATGTGCTTCTGTTTGTCTGAGAAACGATGGAAGATTCAGTGTGAACAATGGACAGATGGAGAAAGATGAATCTGATTTAGAGAACATTCATTTCATTCTAATTATTATTGTCAATGTTTGTTGAAATGATAGTTAACCTATAGTTTGTTAGCTTGTTTCACATAATAAAAAACACCACAGCCGTTGCATCTTTACCCATGGAGCCGCCCGTTATGCGGAGTAAATACACCATGGAGCATGTTTTCTTTATTTTTGTTCTATAATTTCATAAATGCAACAAACTATAGTTTTTGTATATATAACTATATATAAAACTTTATAAGCTGTGTTATAAAATATGTTTTGCGGCTCCAGACAAATTTTAGTTGGTGAAAGAGGGAGCAAAATGGCTCTTTGGTTAGTAAAGGTTGCCGACCCCTGGTATATAGTGACCGTTTTATAAAAATATTTTTTTTAAATTATATTTGCTCCATTTCTACCCACTGCAGCTTTAATACAGTGTCAATTTAAAAAAAAAAATTGAAATGGTTTAAAAACAATATTCTGGCTAAACTTTGATATATACCAGTCTGTGATAATCCATCAATATTATGTTCCTATGATAATAACCATAGTCAAAATAATTAATAATTTCTGCTTCTTTTTTTTTACTCAAAAATTAGGTAAAATTTCACGGAAATGAGGTCTATTAACCACAAATTCCCCCAAAAAGTGTTAAACTTGTGGTAATTTGTTGAAACAAAGTTGGCCAAAAAGGTGTAACACAGAATTGGGTGATAATTATATTGTATGCCTTATAAACGGTCAAACCAGACAGAAAAGGAAGACAAAAGTTGCACGGTCGACGGGAAGACAATAGGAGGGTAAATGGCAGTACATAATGACACAAGTGGTTTGGTCTGGTTTGACTGTTTATAAGGCATACACTATAAATTATCACCGAATTCTGTGTTACACCTTTTGGGCCAACTTCATTCCAACTCATTACCATTATCATTATTTTTGGGGAATTTATGGTCAATAAACCTAATTTATATTCAATTATACCTCATTTTTTAGTAAAAAAAACCCCCAGAAATTATGAATTACTTTGACTATAGTCATTATTGGAGGAACATATGTTGATGGATTATCACAGGCTGGTTTATGTAAAAGTTTAGACAGGATATTGTTTTGAAAGCATTTACATTTTTTTAAAACTACTCTACTTTTGTAACTTGCAGGATGCTATTACAAATGACTTAATGAATATTTTGCAGTATGTGTTTGCTGTATTCAGATCATGGTGGCCATTCTGTACCGTCTTTTACCCATTTCCTTCCTTCGACTGGTCATTTGCAGGCAAGCTCGGAAAGTTCAATAGATTGAGGCCGGTGGTGGGGGCGGACTTTAAAACACTTTGCCTGTGCGTATCTACCACCACGTAGGCTCTGCCTGCTGTTCTGAGTGACTAACTGACACAAGCCTCAGCACCCACTGGAACGACACTTTTATGGCTCGCTTTCAGGCCCACTGTATTAGTGAAACTGGGGCAAATTCAAGAAAATGTTTGTTATATAACCGCAGGAACTCAAACAAAGTGTTTCAGACAGAGGGTCAAAAGAGGTGCTGAAGCACAGCCGGTATGAGAAAAATAAAGTGTTTTTTTGAACATTAAATCATGTAAACATGTTCTAGTAGAAACCCAAAGTACAAGTATGAACCTGAAAATGACCATATTAGGTCCTCTTTAAGTACCACAAAGTAGAAATATTATGTCACAGGCGAGTCTTGCATTCAAAAGAAAAAGTACAAAAGAATCAGCAATACAATGTACTTAAAGTGGCAAAAGTAAAAGTCCGCATTAGGCAGCAGAATTGCCCCTACTGTATTATGAGATTATTATTACTTATTAATTGACATGTATGAAGGGTTTTAATGTTATAGTTGGACAAAGTGGAGCTAATTTTAACTAAATTGAAATTTGAGATTGTTGGGTAGTTTAAAGCTGGGGTCTGCGATCTTGGAAAACTACCATAATTTGAAAGTCGCATCGCCTCAGGAGCTCCGTCTAAGCCCCCCCCTCCCCTCGAAACTCCTTATAAGGCAACGCCCCCCACACACATGCACGAGCACCGCCGCATCATAACTACTTCACATTTTTCGTAGCTATTTCATCACTAAATTCACTTCTGAAAAATGTTGAGGCGAGAAATCAACGGTGTTGATTTAGAATATTGACAGTTTTACGATGTTAGATGGCGAATCAAACATTTTCTCCACTTTTTTCGGAGTTTAGAAGCTCCACAAACTGCCGGCACAGCTAGCTAGCTGCTGCCGGGATCGCCACCTCTCCACCCGGGCATTCACTCACACAGACCCCGCTATGAGCTGGAGCTCTCTCAAGAGACCGGTCTCGTAGACGAGGGGCTTTTATTTCCTTGTTGACGGAGGGGAAGGGGGGGGGGCAGCAGCTCGCCGGAGAGCCACAGAGCAGCAGAGAGGGGAGGGAAAGAGAGAGATACCTGCTGAGACAACACGACCCTTTTTAACATTACTCTAATATCTGGAGGGAGATCAGTCCACTCGTTTGTTGCTGTAACTGAAAAAGCAGTTTGAGTAACGTAAATTTTGTTCGGCAATGTTTTCTATCCGCCGTCTCCCCTCGTTGATAATCCTGTTTGTCTGACTTCACTTTGAGCTGTTAGAATAAATAGTTTAAACCTGCAGTATCTTATAAAGTAAACTAACAGAACATAAACAACTAAATCAAAGTTGTATTTTTCGATAATATGGTAATAGTGGTACGAGTTCGTTCTCGTTGTCCGGTGTTTTAAGAGCTGAGTTTTCTCTTCCACTCTCCAGTGAACGTGCGGCGGACACGCGCTTTGAGTTCAGGCTGGTGCACGCTGAGGCTAGAGTACGAGCAGGGAGGCAGGGAGGCATCTGATTGATTCCTTACAACCGGGACCATGTTTACTGACTGGTAGACGTTTTTACAGGATTACAGCAGCTACAGATGACGGATCTTTTCTGGTCTATTTTCAGTGCTCATAAGAAACGGATTGCTGTCGGGGTGTAAAGACCATTTCAACCAATATAACAAAAAGTGTATACTGGATAAATCGCAGACCCCAGCTTTAATCCTAACAATGTCATTAAAAAAAAAAAAGTCTGTTTTTGGGTTGCTGGAAAAAAATTGAATAAATAATTCCTGACAATGACTGATATATTTGACTTCAGGACATCTCTGACTTCATACATGCCGGAAATCAAACATTTCTACTATATTAATTTAGATATTTTCAAAAGTAAAAGTTCCTAGAAGTGTATGATTCAACTTTTTCCTATGGTCTAATGTTAAAAAAGTTTACAAAAATCCCAATAAATCGTAATATCGAATCGCAGTACTTGTAGAATCTCAATACCTAAAAATTGCAATACATATCAAATCGGCATCCAAGTATCATGATAGTATCGAATCGGGAGCTAGGTGATTTGTCCCAGCCCTAAAAAGTAACCAGTGACAACAGCTGTAAATATCGTAAAAGTACAACATTTCTCTGAAATATAGAAGTAGAAGTATAAAGTACCAGTGAAAGATACAGTACAATTACAAGTATTTATTCAATATAAAATTGTTACAATATCTAGCAGTATGATTACCAAATGTAAGGTGTCCTGAATGTAGCTAGTTCACATCCAATCAACTCTACAGCAACCACCACAAGCCAGCGCATCAACTGGAGGGACAATTTTGCGGCACTCCTCCGAGACACTGGCCTGCCAATCAACCTGCTCACACAGGTACTGTATCTGTGCTCGCAAACACACACATACACGCCTGCCAATCCATTGTGACAGACAGGTTTGAAACACACTCCGTCACAGCAGAGGCAGCAGCACGGGTAGATAGCAGCGGGAGTGAGAATGTGCTGAAACAATTGGGACAATTTCTTTGTCCTCAGTAGGACCCCGTGATGATTACAATGTTTCACAAAATGGCTGGGAACCAGAGAGAAACAGCGTGTTCTATCGCGTCTGTTTCATGCTGCTGCAGCATGTTGTCGCTGTAGGACCTTGCTCACACATACCCTATGGATAACGTTGTCAGCATAAACACAATGCATTATTTATGTTCAAGCACCCTCGGAGACATGTTCTCATTGCTATAGACAATAGCTGGTTTTCCATCCAAGTAGTTCATGCAAATTATGATGTAACAAATTAGAAAGGTAGAGTGGGAACGGAATATTTCATTAATGATTCAAAAAATGTTGATGTTTTTGTTTGTTTCAGGTGTCACATTTTAGGGGAAAAGCGGTGGGGGTGGTCAGAAGACCAGCTGAGGATGAGCGCTGGGAACGGGCTTCTCTCACTCACTGAAGGTTCTTGCAGACACGACGTGACAACGCCACCACTGCGCTCTGAAACCCATTATTTCTAACGGCTTGCGCCGCGCCACAGCGGCTTTTCGCTGCATCGAGCAAAGCTCAACTTTGGGCGCTGCTCGTTGTTGAGAGCGCAGCTTAACATGAGCTCAAACTGCGGTGTGTCACGAGCATAGACTGCTCTCTTTCCCCGAGAAACGACAGTTAGTGTAGCTCTATTTTTCATCTGGGTGGAAACAGTAGGAATTATACACACTCTTCAGAAACAGACTAAGATAACGAAAAGGAAAAAAAGTCTGAAAATGTGCCATAAATCATGAGAAATATGGGAGAATTGTGACCCCGGGAGGAAACCGGGAGAGGGCAATGAAAAACGGGAGGGTTGCCAAGTATGTGTGTGTGTGGCTGGTTGCTAGACTCCAAGTTGTGTTCACTGGAAGTCTGACAGCGGAATATCCCTCTTATAAATTTGTAAACACAGCGATAACATGGCATTCACCGTGTATCCTCGGGAAAAATTAATACTTTCAAGAGGAAGAAACTCTTAATTTCCTCCATGGGTAAGACCAAGGAAGAGAACGTCCATTTTCCTGACTTGACACAGTAAATACCATGTTGGTGAAAGTTTATAGAGATGATACTCTGACGTCCCGTTCCAGTGAAGGCAGCATATGGAGCATCGCTACAGAAAGCTGACAGAAACACTGAAGTAAAGAGTCGTTGCTGAGGAAATGATACACCGTATCATCTAGTTGCATTGGTGTAAACTGGCAGGTTTTTTAATGTTGCAGACCACATTCTTTTGCAAGGAGTTATAAGGTTCAACTCGTCTTGTCTTAAATTATTGGTGTAAAGTTCAAATGCCCACCAAGAACACCTCAACGCCCCCCTTACAAAAATATTGCTTCCAGCGCCCCCCAATGTCCTCTGAACGCACCCTGGGGGGCTTGAGAAACGCTAGTGTACATAGACACGAATTTCTGACGCATGTGTCAATTTCGGCTCCAGTCTTTTCAAAATAAAACTACTCAGTTAGGATTAGGAGTAGATCGACTTGGTTAGGCTAAGGCAACAAAACTACTTAGTTAGGTTTAGGAAAAGATCACCAGCAAATGGACTTGCATTTATATAGCGCTTTTCTAGTGTTCCTACCACTCAAAGCACTTTACGCTACATGTCAGTATTCACCCATTAACACACTCCTTCATACACTGATGGCAGAGGCTGCCATGAAAGCTGCCAACTTTGCCGAATACTCATTCACACACCGATGGCTATGCCTTCAGGAGCAATTTGGGGTTAAGTGTCTTGCTCAAGGACTCATCGACATGTGACCGGAGCAGCCGAGGATCGACCACCGATCTTCCGATTGGTGGACGACCTGCTCTACCCTCTGAGCCACAGCCGCCCCAGTCTGGTCCTGTGTTTTTTAACGTAAAACACCACCCATCCACCCTGACGTCCTCCCTACGTGGCGTTTATCGTTCTTTATACTTCCTGATTCACGTGTACGTAGATTAAATGGAAATTGATTTCGTGCTGACCATCATGAAAAAAATGTGAAATTCCAAGAATCAATACATCCAATTTCGTGACTATTTCACAAACTGCTAAGCAACTGGGCTACAATGTGAGGTTATTCTTCCTTTTCATCATTACACTATTTAGAATCATTATTTTTTTTTTCCTCAGGAACCCTGTTTATGATCTTCACAGAAGATCACTAATTCATTTGCAGCCTATTAAGCTACAACTATATAGTGCTGAAGAAACCCCAGTTTCTATGTCCTTGGAAGAGATATCAATTAAGCCCATTGTGTGTCTGTAGGGTGCAATGATGTTAAACTGGCCCTACAGGACTGTCTTTAATTAACCACTGGAAAAGTATCTCGACTGTAATGAGCTTACTGATGTAAAAACCTAAGAGTGCTACGTGATGACACACTAACGTGGACCGATCTGTTGTTTAGACATGCAATGAAATACAATAACACTGGGATTTCAACAGACAGGTAATTTAATTGCAGCAGAAGTAATATTCTAAGGAGCAGCAGAAAATGTAATTGTGGCATCAGACATATACTCAAGAGCTCGTCCTCGCCAGACAAATTAGAGGATTGGTCATTTGTTCAAACACTTAAAATGAACAATCTTGTCTGTCTCTCCCTTGTGTTTCCCTGTTTGTCCTCTCCTCTTGTGTCTACCATGTCCTCATTTTGCCTCTATGTGTGTGTCTTGTTCCCGTCCTGCAGCTTGCCTGGACCCTGCCTACCAGCACACCTTTCCACTCAGGTTTTTATATGTGCAAATTGAAAATGCTCATAAAAACAGGTGGATGGAAATATGCCTGACCTTTTTTTTTAACTATGACCAAGATCCGTCCCTAAACTTAACCAAGCCGAGTGTGAATGTTCAGTCTTGACCTTGGATATGGTAGTTTGACAAAGTAATCTCCCGTAAACATTTTTTAATCATAGCAAGGTTCAAGATTATTTTTTTTGTTAATTTACAATACAGGGCTGGACAACGCAATGCAAGTTGTAACCACTTCCTACCACATAGAACATATACATAAATTAAAATTTTTTTTTCCAATGTCAGTGTAATATGAGGTGGTTTATACTGGGAAGAAGGTTAATGCAAAAGGTAGTGGTATGGTAGAGTGCAAAACCAAACTAACAGAAAGTTCCATGCCATTTATTTATGGTGGAGTGCGGAGGATGAGGTGCAGTTGAGGAGTCCCAGAGTCACAGCCTGAGGAAAGTAGCTTTTCTATAGTCTGGTGGTACGACAGGATACTTCTGTATCGCTTGCCAGTTGGCAGTAGGGTGAACAGGCTGTTGCTGGGATGGGTATTGTCTTTTAGTATCCTTTGCGCCGGCACCTCACCTCACCGATATACTGATGCACAGTAGATGTACCAATGATGTACTGGGTGGTTTAAATCACCTGCTTCAGAGCCCTCCTGTTCTGGGCTTTGCATATCCATGCTAATGATGCTCAGAGCAAGTGTGGAAAAGCAAATGATGCAATATAAAAACTGAGGAAAACTACTTATGGTGTTTGTGTCCTGTGTGAAACCAAAAGTGTTGTTGACTTATTTTGAAGTTACATTAGTGACGTGTTTTCCATACTTGTTACGTTGTTTACATATGTAATTTATGTTTAAGCACAAGCATGATGTTTTTCCTAATCCAAAGTAAGCTTTTTTGTTGCCTAAACCGAACTGCGGCTGTTACCGTAGTTTTCTCTGCTATTTGTCTTCTATTTAACGACATGCCGTTAATTGACACGGAAAATGCTTAAAATGTGTATCTTGACAAGCAGAATGTCCTTAAAAGTGGCATGCTATTTATACGCCCATCTACTGCTGATTCTATAAATGTCAGGCTATTTAATTTTTCTGGCTTAATATTTCTTGTTGCACCAGCCGCGGTGTCCACAGCTGTTTTTATTTATTATCGGTCATTTTCTGGTTAATTCTAGTAAGGCTATACCGAGGAGGCATGTACTGCATGCCCATTTGGATGAATATCAGTCTCTGACCTTGCGACTGGACAACTGGCTCCTCTTCCACTTCTCATCGTACTTCCTGTCGCCTCTCTTTTTATCTCATCACTCTATCTCCCAGTCTGTAAATGTGGCCTTAGAGGCAACATGGCTGAGGCTAATACCTATTTATTGCTTTGAAGATACACTCTGAGGCCTAATGGCTTTGTAATTAAAGCTTGTCCTGCATCAGATGAAGATATGGAAATATCATTATTTCTCAGATGAAGAGATACAAAAAAACAGCAGTTTCTTGCTTCCTCCTGGGCTGGAGCTCATTTGTAAACAAGGGGTGGAATTATACTGAGCCTAAGTACATCTAAATATGTTTTCAGATATTCGGTTAGCTAGGGGTGTGCTTGATTTTGTTTGGCAGGGCATATTTTAAAAAGTAATTGTGAACAGGTTTTGATTAAAAAAAAGCTCTTCTAAAATGAATCATATTTCCCAGCTCATCATATAAAGTTACCTTAAGTTACCTGTCATTTGACAATTAACTTCTTCACACATTTTAGTCACATCAATGTGTGACCAATGCTAATGAATGGTGAGGAACTCTCCCTCTAGCTAGAACAGGACCACATACTGTTAGCATGCTTGTGTAAATTACATCAAATATACCCAGATGTTAATTAATGTCCTAAAGGCTCAACTGTAAACATACTTAATGAGTGTCCCAAAGTCTTTCAGCCAGATAGTTAATGAATGTCTAAACAATATTTCCGCCATACAACCATCACTGTGCCAGGTAATGAGTATCATCAGTAAACAACTAACAGAATGTTAGCTTCAGGAGTTAAATACAAGTAGAGTGAGCAAAGCAGCTCTGCTTGTTTTGAAATTTGGCAACATGGATTTGAAGTTGCATTGTTTTTACCACTGAAAGTTAACAAGTCAAAGCTAAAATTATATGTTATGGGCTTTTTGTCCTTTGGTTGCAACCAGTGGGCTACCTCCGGGTCTGAGAAGTGAAGCCAATGCGGAAGTGCCTTAAACCTGTATTCTTTCTAATAGCCAGCAGGGGGCGACTCCTCTAGTTGCAAAAATAAGTCTAATTGTATAGAAGTCTATGAGAAAATTAGCCTACTTCTCACTTGATTCATTACTTCAGTAAACATTGTAAACATGAGTTTATGGTCTCAATCGTTAGTTTCAAGTCTTCTTCAATACAGCATGATGTTCATTTAGTAAATGATGGTCCCATTTGGAGTAAAATAAACCATAAAGTAGTATACGCTTCAGGGCGTGGCTACCTTGACAGGTCGCTACCACGGCGTTGTCCGGTTTGAGAGTTGTCCGTATTTTTGTCTTAGAACTTTAACCCTTTTGCAGTGTGTTTTCAGTTCATGAAAGTTAATTCGAACCTTTTTGGTCGCTGAAAATGTGTTATTCAGCATTATGTTGTACTTAGCTCCACCCTCTCGTGTCACTTCTGATTGCAAAAAATCAACATGGCTATGGCCAAATACCAAGATGGCGACGGCCAAAATGCCAAACTCAATGCTTCAAAACGGCAGTCCACAAACCAATGGGCGACGTCACGACTACGTCCACTTCTTATATACAGTCTGGTTGTAACTTAGCATCCATAAGTCATTAATAAACTGCATAACTACACTAGGATAGGATAGCAATTTATTTATCCCCGTGGGGAAATTTCAGAATTAAAGAAGAACTAAAGAAGTATTGCACTACTATAGTGTCTGAAAGTAAAGGTCACTATAATGTACAGGGAAATAATGCATGACAGAATCTGAACAACATTCAGATAAGAATACTGAATTCTGTAACAGTTTTCAATTTGCATAACCAGTCGTAGTATGTAGTTGCTATGTTGGCTGTAAATTTCTACTTTTGTATTCACTCTAGAATTTTTACCTTCAGTGAGGTTTGTGAGGCCTTTCTGCTGTTTTTGACAATAATCCCTGATGTGACTCAAGGGGCTTTACAATCTGTGCAGCAAACATCATCCTCTATCCTTAGACCCTTGACTCGGATGAGGAATAACTCCCAGGCTTTGATCTTGTCCTTCATCCTTCTCTCTTCAACAAGCTGACAATCTGCCACAGCTCATTGTAGAGAAAGTGAGAAGGGTTATCCAAATGGCTTTGATTTTTTCCCTCGCCGTCCTCTCCGCCACTGCCTCCACACTGTCCAGTTCCAACTGGATCACCTAGCAGGCCTTCCTTAACCCTCTGAGACCCGCGATCCCGACCGACTTTACTGTTTTTCAGAGGTTTTAGCAGGCTCAGTTTTAAAGCTAGAGTGAAGCTAGAAAACCTAAGGAATCCATTTGGTACCAACCCTGTCATGCTAGCATGTTGGCAAAGAGGCTAAATAACACTCCTTTTATTAAATTCCTTCAAAGTATTTACTACATACAGTATATTATATGAGTCAGGACAGACATGGATGTAAACTGCAACTTGACTGGTTGGCGGAGGCATACAACTGCGAGGCGGTAATTCTAGTTTAACCCTAAGTGACTTCTGAAAGACTTTACTGTCTTTCAGAGGGTCTAGCAGGTTCAGTTTTAGGGCTAGAGTGAAGCTACAGATATCTACTATTTACCTATGATAGTAAAAAGCCTAAGGAATCCATTGGTACCAACCATGTCATGCTACCATGTCGGGAAGGAGGCTAAATAACGCCAAAGTTGGGCTAAATTTTAGCGTGGAAAAACTGGCATGGCCATTTTCAAAGGGGTCCCTTGACCAATTGATCATTGTGTGGAGACCATTTTTTAAAATTTGCCCTCACTGCCTGTTGTGACCTCTAGGATAATCAAAAACTAGAGACCTAGGGCATTCAGAGGATGGATGGCTTTCCTAGGTAGATTGAAAGTAAGGGGGTTTCTGAGCAGTTTCCAGAACAGAAGGGTACGCCTTCCAGTCGCCAAAAAATGCAATTCCTGCAGAAATCTCAAAATGTCAAAAGTTTTTGATACCAAATCACAGCATGGCTTTTTTTATGGTGTTCCTCAAGGTCTTGGTGTCTTAATTTGGTATTTTGAAGGGATTATTGATCATTTTTATCAATTCTCGATTGATAAAAAATGGTTAAATTCAGCACCAAATCTGTGTAACAAATGGTATCAACCCAAAAATTGCTGCAACAACTTATGAGACATAATAGAGCATGGAAATGGCCATCATATACTTCTATCATAATGTTCTAAACCCTTACACACTTTTACCATTCATTTTAATTAATTAATTAATTAATTCATGTTTATTTCTGATTTATGACTAGAACAACTTGACACACAGTGCTGAGTAGCATCTCAAATTAATCTCCAGCTTTCCCAGCTTTCAGATGATGTACATCACTTCTATGTGACATCCACTGTTGACCTGCTATCTCCCCCTAAAGACCCCCTGTACCCCCCCTAAAAAAGACAAAAATGGGTCTATTGTGGGTCTCAGAGGGTTAAGTACATTTTTAGACCAGTACTTTTATGTTGTTTACGTACGTATTTTGTTTAATTCCAAGCATGATGTTTTTCCTAAACCTAACCAAGTTGTTTTGTTGCCTAAACCTAACTGCGTCCGTTACCGTAGATTTGTTGGCTAAACATTCCGCGACCGTTTCAAGTTAACGATGTCGCATTAAATGACGTGGAAAAAGCTTAAAATGTGTATCATGACACACGGAATGTCCTTAAAAGTGGCGTGCTATTTATACGCTTTCCCATCTGCTGCTAATTCTAGAAGAAGTGTCAGGCTATTTCATTTGTGTGGCTTGTGGCACCAGCCGTGGTGTCCACAGCTCTTTTTATTTATTGTCGGCCATTTTTGTTTGATTGTCTGATTTTGTTTAATTTAGTTTTGTCTCCTCTAGTACTCGTTCAACCTCCATGAATTTGAATTGGAAATGGAATACACAGAGCAAGTTCTTTTGGAACATGGCTTACTTACTCTATGCCATTTGAGATAGATGAGATAGGAAGACAGCATGTTTCTCACTGGAAATTATTCACTAGAATCATACATGTCAATATAGATATATTGTATATTTATTCATTTTATTAAATTCCTTCAAAGTTTTCACTACATACAGTATATTATATGAGTCTGGACAGACATGGAGGTAAACTGCAATTTGACTGGTTGACGGAAGGCATACAACCACGAGGGGGTAATTCTAGTTTAAGTAAAGTTTTAGACAAGTACTTTTACTTTTACTAGAGTAAGACTTCTGTAAAATAACAGTACTTTTACTTGAGTACAATATTCTAGTCTCTCAACCTCTAAATATAAGTGACTTGTACACACACAAGTAAAATCTAAGTATACAGCGTTTGTGGTTAAGGAGCTATAATCACTGGTACTGTATAGTCCTTTTAACCTTAGTCTCATCCTCTGACCAAAGACGTGAGTCACATTTCACTTGGAGTTTTACTTTGTACTTTCTTGACTGACTCAGTTTTTTCCCTCCACATTGTACCAGACCTGACAGAAGACAAATGACGTCCCGATCCGAGCCCATCCATCAGAAAATAGCGAACAGCTGTTAACACAAATCGTACATCTTTTAAATATGAATACCTTTGATTTATGCGTCTGTACTCAATGGATTAATGTGATTATAGTTATTAAACCTGCAGAATAATGAGTTACGGAAATTCCAGCTCATGAAAGCTTCAGCAGACTGCCTATTAAACATCATTCATAATCAGCTCCTTAGTGTACAGATAGGATAGATTTGTGCCCCCACGCTGTGCCATACCAGATGGCTAATATTTGGCATGCAGCAATGGAGTGACAAGAGCTAAATAAGAGCATTGACATATTGACTTTAATATTGGCATGACTAATTGTCAGAAAAACTATGGCTTAAAAGGATAATCTGAATAATGATCTCATACATGACATATGTGAAACCGGTGCATTCTTTTTTCTGAAGCTGATATTATATAATCCACACCCATTGTAGAAGAAAAATCCCATTATTGGATTATGTCTATGAAGTGCCACTCATTCTGGACTAAGCCATGGAAAGAGCCTGAAATGTATTTGCTAAATGGCTTGAAAAGGCAACGATACAAAAACATTTTTAGTATTCCATTTATGAGGATGGCAATTCAGCAGAGAAATCACTATCTTCACACAAGACGCGCAATTGAGTTATCAAAGTCTGTGGATAATGTACATGAAATATGCATTTCAAATGGATATTGAAAGAGAAGGTTGTCATGCTGCAGTGCAGTCATGAATACTAAACCATCTGCTTTGTTTCATTGACATTCTGTAATTTACTGATCGATGCAGAAAGCACACACTGTTTTTGCAGTAATATGTTACTGACGTTGCACAGTTATTATTTTTACCTCATGATCCAAAGCCTGGCGCTTTGCATGACGGGAAGCAGATGGGAAACACACAAACTGAAAGGTACCGTCTCAAAAGTGCATGCAAAATGGCCAATAGAGCTTTTCATTGAGCTATTACGACTTGTTTTTTGTCAAGAGTGTTCTTATTTTTTGCCATGGCTGGGGTACAGGGTAAGATAACTCAACAACTATCGCATGGATTGCCATTAAATTTTGTACAGGAATTCACGTTCCTCAGAGGATAAAGTCGAATGACTCTGGTGATCCCTCGACTCTTCATCTAACATCACCATCAAGTTAAAATTTCAATTTGCCCAACGCATTAGTGTATGACTAGATGCCTGCAAAGCTTAGGACATTTCCATAAGCCTCAGCTGTACTTTGTTTGGTGCTAATTAGCATACATTTAGCATACTAGCAGACTAAACTAAGACGCTGAACTTATTGTATGTTCCAATACCCATACTGTTTACTGTATACATAGTATGTCAAATGCAGTATGCCAAAAATACCAGGGTGTCCTACTACATCAGGTCTCATTTTGCGTTACGCAAGCCAGCATGCTTTACCGGTTATTCTGGCCCACAATCCTCTACACAGCGGATATATGACAAAGAGGGTCAAAATTCAAGGGGCAAATGTTATGACGAAGTAGTATGTCCCAATTGTATGCATACTGCATGCAACAGTATGTCCTTTGTAAGGGCAGATGCAGTATGCGCTTAAAGTAAAAAGAAAAAGTATGTGATTTGGAACGTAGCCATAGTAAAGATTATACTGTATTGTATTGTAATGTATTATATGTAATGTCTTGTTTTTTATCTGGGCCTTGAGTCTGCAATAAGGTTTGAATTGAATAAAATATACCTGCTGTACATTAGCATATTAGCATTGCCACTGTGAACATGTTAGCATGCTGATTTTAGCATTTCAAAACACCACGGTACCTAATTACAGCCTAATAGAACCACTAGTGTGGCTTCAGAATCTAACGCCGGGAACGCACTGGACGCGTGGTGGCCGTGGCGGCTGCGTTACCTGTTGTTTTTTATTTCGGCGTCTGTGTTAACAGGTTAGAGCATCTGCACTGCCCCCGTGAGACGCGCGTCTCAGCTGCGTCTCTTCTAGAGCTCCGAGGTCTCGCCTATTTTTGACGCGAGCCGCACGCGGTTCACAGCAGCAACAGACAGAGAAAGTGATCTATTAACAATATATTGACATCATATCAGCAAGATTACTACAGTTTCAATGTCTAGACATCTGTAGAATATGTCACAGACGGTGAGGGTGATCTATTGACTGCATATTAACATCATACCAGCAAGATTACTACAGTTTACATGTGTCTATCTGTAGAAAATGTTACGGAGATGAAAAAAAGTAAAGACTTGTTTTTAAATCAACACTTCCTGCTTTCATTTCAAAATAAAAGCCCTCAAGCGTTTTTTCTGTGGACAGAATTCCTTCATTTGTTAACACGAGGCTTTTATTCTGAAATATGTGCAGACAGTGCTGTGGAACAGGCAGTGACTTGGAGAGCTCCATGAATGAATGTAGTACGGGTTTAATTGTGGATTATTACTATTATTTACAAATTACCACACGTTTCTTAACCTTCCTCTGTCTAAAATAAATATAAATGATATTTATAATGAAAAGAAATGGGTATTATGAAAGGCAAACTCTATGTAGAAAGAAAGGGCTGGCAGCAGCAGCAGCAGACACGCAGCTGACACGCAGCTGAAACGCAGCTGGTGTGGATGACCGACGCCTCAATCACGCAGCCACCACGCGACGCAGACGCCACGCGGCCACCATGCGTCCAGTGCGTTCCTGGCATTAGTTGTGTTTTATCATCGACCAAATTACATTCATCTGGACCTCCTCCCATTATATGCACAACTTCCAGTTAAAGAAAAATAATATAATATAGGGAAGAGCTTCTGTAATTGTGGGTTACCTTCCAGACACGACCGCAATTTAGTCCAATTCTGACTTGTATTTGACACTGTACCAACCTCCTCTAATTCCACTTTTATTTCAGCACGTTGTCATCCCAGCTTCTCACATACTGATGCTTTGTCAGGACCCCTTGTCATCACTTTAAACTAGGGCCGTCAAAGTTAACGCGATAATAACGCCTTAACGCAAATTCGTTTTGATGCATTAACACAATTGATCTTTGGAGGTTGTAGCGGGCTCAGTTTTAAAGCTAGAATGAACATGCTGGTATCATATGAAACTATAAAACACAAGGAATCAATTAATATCAAACATATCATACTGGCTTGTCACCAAAGAGGCTCAATAATGCTCCAAACTTGCGCTAAATGTCCAAACTAGGGCTGTAAAAGTTAGCGCGATAATAATGCGTTAACGCAAATTCGTTTTAACGCCACTAATTTCTTAACGCATTAACGCAACTTGTGATTTTTAGGTTGTAGCGGGCTCAGTTTTAAAGCTAGAGTCAAGATACTGGCATCATATGAAACTACAAAAACCTAAGGAATCCATTGGTACCAACCATGTCATACTAGCTAGCGGGAAGGAGGCTAAATAAATATTTTAATCATTCGACAGCGTTATGAATTCAAACAAAAACACTTTCTTAGGTTTAGGCAACAAAACCAAACCACTATAGATTGGTTTAAGAAAAAAATTATGATTTGGCTTAAAATTACTACGATTGTGAAGTGAAAATGAAACTTAACGTTGTGAACAAGGGACACGAACAGCAGTCTTCTGGATGAAAGCCCTGTGTTTGTTGTACCCATCCACCCCCCTCCCACTCGCCCTACGTGTGTTTTTTTGCTAAAGGAGACCAAAGGGTGCCTTGTGCGTCGGTGTCACACAGCGAGGGCAAAGCGTCAGTATTTGACGCCCTGAGAATGAGAACGGGCTGTTTATTTCCACATAGAAAATTAACAGTTACATGGCTTTTATTTAGACTCAAGGTGGCATTCAAATACGAACCGTGCTTTATTATTTAATTAATTTAGGTACATGGTGAAAATGTTATGTTTTTAATGTTACTTTGTATACTGTGTGAGCAGCTACACTTATACATGTATGGATGAGGATTAGAAATAGCAGCAAATAGAAAATGAAGCACTTGGCAACTTCTGGTATAAATTCAACTACAGATATTTTTGTGAAATAAACAGATACAGGTACAGATAGTAGCTTTGCGTTACATCCCTAGTAGAAAGAATGCTATGCATTACCTGACATTGTTATTTTCATGAATTTTTAGACAGTAAAATGCTCACATTTATATCATCAGACAATATAAATATTTCTCATCATCTGAACAGTTCTGTTTCCTCCCCTGCATAACGACAGAACATTTTTTGTTTTTGCTAACTTGACATTCTCAAAAATAGATATTTTCTTAAAGACAAAATAATCATTCTGAACATCTGCAGCTGTGTAGAAAGTGTGTCTCCATGCGGTGTCAGTCTGTATACAAATACAACTTCATTAGTTTTGGAGATCAGGAGATTGAGGTGAGGGTACAATGTGTTATAATAGAATGGAAGGCAGATGACAGTCCTATTTCCTTTGAGAATTTCCTGTTCACTGTCTTCTATTATATTAAACCAAATCAATTATCCCAAAGGCAGCATGCTATAATAGGAAGCTGGGTGGGCATTTTTTAAGCAGAGTAGGCCGGTTGCTCAAATCCAAACACGCCGTGTGCGATTACAGTGATGAGGGCATTGAAATCCTGTAATTGAGACATGCAACATTATGATTGCAAACTGATTGAATATAATTAGCTGTGGCTTTGACTTTGTTTGCTTGCTTCCTTTAATTAAAAGATTTTTCTTTTTCTTTTCAGAGGAGATCCGCATTATGCGGGAATGTTTGAGAAGTGATTAGCCCGGTAAGGCCCTCTAAGATAATTAATCGTACCAAAGTGTGCCGTGGTTGCCAAGTGGCCTCCCCCTTATACTGCCTATGCTGTAAATAACTCAGCAGTGTCCATGTTTAATCCATAACTAGTCGAGAATAATGTTGTGGTGTTAAAGCAGCAGTAGGCAAGATTGAAGCAAATATGATTAAAAAAAGTTATTTTTATAAAACGGTCACTATATTCTTATAGTAGTGCATGAGACAGGTAATCTGAAAAAAATCATGTGCCTCTGTGTCCTTCGGTGCTCATAATGGGCATCTGCAAGATTTCACAGACCGGAGGAAAACAACCAATCAGAGCCAAGCTGGAGCCTTGATGTCTCTGAACAGCTGTCAATCACTCGCGAACTCCGATTAAACGGTCAAACTAGTCAGCGCTGATCAAATATGAATCAATATTCTGTTACTGTAATGCCTATTTCTCGCATAAAATGTTTTCAGAAACATCTTGTAGTGTACTGTTTAGCTGTAAAATAAGAAAGTTTGTGACCCGGCAGACATGTTGAGATCATTTGAGGAAATACCAAGCACCGCCCACCAGCCGGAGTAAACGAGTGACTGACAGCTGCCTCCGTTGAATGAACAGCCAATAGGAACGCTCTCTCTCTGAAATGAACTGTGATTGGCCAAAGTCTCCCGTCACAGGCTAGATTTTTTAATAGAGATGTTCCGATACCATTTTTTTCATCCCGATACCGATTCCGATCCCTGATCTTGCAGTATCGGCCGATACCGAGTACCGATCCCATATTAGCGTGATTAAAATATATATATAGTTATCAATGATATTATTGTTAAACAGCTCTTTACTACTGACCATGCATGGATGAGATGTGATGACTATTTTTGTTGTATCGTGCTCTTTCACGTGATGCATCTTCCAGATGTTTTATAAGATTGCTGATGTTGAAATTGGCATCACTAGTGCCACACCTCAAAACGGAATCCCTACATACTGTACATATCGCCATTCTACTTGTTGGATTTTTCACTGTGAAATATTGTCAAGTTTCTGACATTTTACTCGCTCTGACTATCGTTACACTCTCCACTAGCCCCGCACTGTTGTTGTTTGCTATCGTCATGTGACAAACTACCTGCAATCAGATCTATTTCGACCTCACTCTGACCGTCACCACGGTCTTCACCTTGAATGAAGCCATCCTTCTTCCTATCTGCGAGACCATAATATCAACAAAGTCATGTGACTGACCTTAAGAGGCTGGCCCGTAGGCTATAAAGCATCCGGAAACCCTGCCTCTTCCTCTTTGCCTTTCTCGCCTCATCTGAGACCGGTAAGTATGTCGGGATGCCAATAATCCGTCACTTTATTGTGCAGGCGCCTTGTGTCCCTGAGGATTTCTGTGGTTTTCCCGTGATTTCTGTACTTACGTATTTTCGTTGTGTTACTTGTAAGTAACTTTCTGTTTGTTGCAGGTTAGATAAGTGATATCACCTGCCGTTGATTACTCCCATAGCTTGTTGGCGTTTTGGTGAGTAGCCTGTGGCGATATTATTTTCCTCTTGAACGTTATGTAAAGCAGTTACAGAGTGACTTCTCTCAGCTGTTTTGCACGTTAAGTTTTCTTTTTATCACCTAGTATGTACGCATACAGGAGTGGTGATTTAAATAACTGATTGTAAGTGATTGACTTTAATTTAAATAGTGTGGCGCAGTGGCAGTTGAACTGGTGTTATAGCTCACCCGCTAGAGCGGGCGCCCTCGTAACGACAGTCCGGGGTTCGAATCCCATACGGGTCACCTTTCATTTAGCCAAGGATTTTCCTTGTTGTCCCCTTGTGTTTAAAAGGGTGTTTTCAATTTGTGGGCATATATTGCTGTTTTTCCCTTAAACCTCTGTGCGCAGTAGGTGGGATTTATTATTTGTTCCCCCCTTGTACGTCCGCGTACAAAAAAGGGGTGATTTTTGTTTGCAGGAGAAGTATTTTACTTATATCTTGGAGCCAGTGAGCGCATATATCCCCATTGACCACTGTTCGCAGTGGGAGGGGTTAATTTCAGTTACCTTTATTGCAGTTGAGTTTCTACTGACGGCTGCCGGGTAATATCATGGCTCCCCAGACGTGTCGTTTCTGTGGGGCAGCCATGGACATGCGCGACGGTCACCGTGAGTGTCCCTCTTGTTTGGGTATGGCTCATTTACAGGATGACGTGGATTGTCCATGTCCGGCTGCGGTTGATTTGCCCCTGGAGGAGAGGGCTCGACGAGCTAGGCTAGGGGGGCATTCCCCACATACTGCGGCAACTGCTCCCCCTATTAGGGAACGGGAGCGTCGCACCGAGAGCCGTTCTCGCAAGAGAAAACAGGGGCAGTCCCATGGACATAGTAAAAAACGTGCCTCAGAGACTACTTCTCCGCCACTGCATAGTCCAGCCCCACCCATAGAAGGGGCAGGGGGGCAGGAGGATACACAATTGCAAATTCAAGCCGCCATTCGTGGTCTGGCAGACAGGGTGAGCAGGATGGAGGCTCAGAGAGAAGCTCCACCGATTGCAGGTTGTTCGGCGGGGGACCTCCCCTAGGGACTTGCCGGCGTATAGAGAACCTCAGGCAGATCACCCAGATTCTCTTTCGCTCTATGCACAGGGTTCTCTCTTGGAGGATGAGGGTCACCCAGGGATGGCTGAGGAGTCACATTGCCTTTGCCTATCTCACACAGGGGAGTCTGCGTCCGTAGACGATGGTACTGGCGAAGCTGTCCCCAGTGATTTGGGTTCCAAAGTTTTGAGTGCGGCTAAGATTTTGGGTCTGTCAATCCCAATTAAAACCCCTAGCTCATCGGAGGGAGTCTGGGCTGGCATCTCGCAGTCCCGTCCCTCAGTGACTATTCCTGCAGCTGAGGATTATTGTCAAATGTTAAGGAGGTCATGGAATACTCCTGACGGTGCCCCTCAGTTTAATTCGGGCTGCAGGAGGCTAGCCAAGGCACAGTACCCCCCTGAGTCTGGCTTGGGTGATATGCCGCCTGTAGAGAGGGAAATGGCAGCTTTAACCCCTCTAGGCCCAGATAGAGTGACCGCTAACCCACATTGTCCTCGTAAGGAGTGCAATAAGACAGACCGCTTGGTTTGTAGGACTTATAATGCAGCCGCCCGTGCAGCGCGGGCTGGAAATGCACTTGCTATCTTGCTAGCAGCTCTCAGAAGGACTGCTAGCGCGGGTGATCAGGACACCAGAACACTGACAGATGTGGCCCTGTCCACACACTCTCAGCTTACGCGTGACATCGGTTCCACTATGTCGTCAGCCATGATGGCCCGCAGGCAGATCTGGGTAGCTCAGACAACCCTCCCCGAGAATATCAGGAAGGAGCTTACCAACATGCCGGCGGTGCCGGGTAGAGTTTTTCACTCTGACTCGCAGAGTGTCTTGGACAAAGCTGAGCAGTCTCTGCGTACTCGAGAGTGCGTGCAGCGCACATTCAGTCGGCCTGCAGCGTCGAGGCAGAGACCAACGGGCCAGCAGCAACGATACTAGGCTGCTTGGGGTCGTTCGGAGCCCTGGATGCGTGGCAGACGCCAGGGCTCAGGTGCACAAGGTTTTGGCGATACTGCAGGAAGAGTGCCACTGCAGCAGCAGGGGTTTCAGCCCCGGCCTACAGCGAGAGGGGCTCCCCAAAGGAGACGCCCCCCCAGGGGTCCAGGGACCCAGGTGGCCTCTGCATAGGACTGGTGGGGCAGCCGCCGAGATTCACTCCCAGCTACGCCTGGCCAGCTGGGAGAAGGAAGTTTCAGACCCCTGGGTATTGGCTACTGTTGCAAGGGGATACAGAATTCAATTTTGGCGGCGGCCCCAACCTTTTTCCAGGGTCCAGATGACGTTGGTCAAGGACCCAGTCCAGGCAAAAGTTCTGTCCAAGGAGATTGCAAGGCTCCTACAGCAGAACGTAATTGTGAAGGTAAGGCCCAGCGAACAGCGAGCTGGCTTTTATTCAACATATTTCCTTGTTCCCAAAAAGGAGGGTGGGATACGTCCCATCCTAGACCTCAGGGGCCTAAATATATGCCTAAAGGTTCTGCCTTTCAAAATGCTGCACACCCGTCACATTCTGGAGTCGATAGAGCAAGGGGAATGGTTTACCACTATCGATCTACAAGACGCGTACTTCCACGTCCCCATTTGTCGGGAACATTGGCAGTTTCTGCGGTTTGCATTTCAGGGTCAAGCTTACGAGTTCAAGGTCCTTCCGTTTGGTCTCTCCCTTTCTCCGAGAGTTTTCACCAGAGTGGTAGCAGCTGCTCTGTCACCACTCCAGAGAGCAGGCTTAAAGATCCTGCCATACCTGGACGACTGGCTGGTCTGCGCTCCATCTCGCGAGAAGGTCATGCAGCATACTGGGAGGGTCTTATCCCATGTCCAATCCCTGGGTTTCAGGGTGAACTTAAAGAAAAGCAACCCCGAACCGAGGCAGGAAACAGTCTTCTTGGGGCTTTGCCTGAACTCACTTGGGATGAGGGCGTCCCCTACCCCTCAGAGGGTTGCAAGAATCCAGGCGGTCTTGCGCATCTTTCAACCGGGCAAACGCTTACAGTTGGTTCACTTTCAGAGACTGCTGGGGTTGATATCAGCAGCAGTGGTGGTGATTCCGCTGGGTCTTCTCAGGGCTCGGCCTCTGCAGCGGTGGCTGAATGCGTTCAATCTCCATCCATGGAGGGACAGGCATGTGAAGCTCGGAGTTACTCTATCATGTCAGCGAGCTCTGCGCCCATGGAGGGACTGCACGATACTCAGAAGAGGGGTGCCCTTGGGCAATCTGCCTTCGAGGCGGACGTTAGTGTCCACAGATGCCTCCAGGACAGGCTGGGGAGCAGTCTGGGAGGGCAGAATAGCAAGAGGTGTTTGGGAACCCCCATGGGACACCGAACATATCAATGTGCTCAAGCTGAGGGCTGTGTATCTGGCTCTCAAGGCCCCTCTACCGTTCATACGCGGCAAGCATGTCCTTGTGAAGTCGGACAGTTCTGCCGCAGTTTACCATGTCAATCATCAAGGGGGCACGAAGTCTCTGCGTTGTCTCCAGGTTGCACAGAGGCTTCTGTCTTGGGCCTTTCCACGTCTGGCCTCGCTCAGGGCTGTCTATGTACCGGGGGTGCTGAATCGGGCAGCAGACATCCTCTCCAGATCGGGGCCTCTCCCAGGGGAATGGAGACTACACCCGGAGGTGGTGGCGAGTTTATGGACTCGTTTTGGCATAGCTCAGGTAGATCTGTTCGCGACCGAGGAGACAACCCATTGCCAGTTATGGTTTTCCCTGAGGCCTCCAGGCGGTCCTCTGGGCCTGGATGCTCTGTCTCACGAGTGGCCGAAAGGGTTACTTTACGCTTTTCCCCCACTGCCATTGATTCCTCATGTGTTGGACAGAGTCACCCGGGGGCACTACAAGGTTCTGTTAGTAGCCCCACGGTGGCCAGGAAGACATTGGTTTCCGGCCCTCCTTCGCCTGGTACAAGGCCGACCAGGGGCCTTGCCGCTCAGGGCGGACCTTCTGTCTCAGGCGGGGGGGAAAATTTGGTATCCGAAGCCAGCTGTCATGCAGCTGTGGGCCTGGCCCCTTCTCAGTCTATCTCTCATGACCTGAGTGAAGCTGTTCGGGAGACCATAGATAATGCCAGAGCACCCTCTACACGCTATAATTACAGGCAGAGGTGGAAGTTGTTCTCATCATGGTGCCTCAATAAGGGGGCAGATCCCGTCACCTGCCCGGTGGCTTTGATACTCGACTTCCTCCAGTCACTGCTGGAGGCAGGTCGGGCAGCTAGCACCCTGAGGGGTTACACCGCTGCGATTTCTACCTTCCATGACACAGTGGGGGGTCTTTCGGTAGGGAAGCACCCCATAGTGTCCCAGTTTCTGAAAGGTGCTAACCGTCTGCGCCCAGGCAGGAGTCTGCGGGCTCCATCATGGGACCTACCTTTGGTGTTGAGGTCCTTGGCTACAGCCCCATACGAACCACTGGAACAGTCAGATTTGAAGTTTCTGTCCCATAAGACTGCATTCCTTTTGGCCATTTGGTCTGCCAAGAGGGTGAGCGAGCTACATGCACTGTCCGTAAGTAGCGAGTGCTTGAGGTGGAAAGCAGAATATGCAGGGGTGTCCCTGTGGCCGAACCCGTTCTTCCTCCCTAAGGTGGTAAGTTCTCAGACAGTAAATCAGGCTATTGATATGGACTCATTCCAACCTGATCCATCTTCCCAAGAGGGAGCGGCTCTTCATACATTGTGTCCAGTCAGAGCACTGAAGGCCTATGTTGATCGTACTTGGCCGCTGAGGCCGGCACACACTCAGCTGTTTGTTTGTTATGGTGGCAAGAAGTTTGGTCACCCCTTGTCTAAGCAGCGTCTGTCCCACTGGTTGGTGGAGACAATTTCTCAGGCTTACTCCAGCCAGGATTTCCCAGTCCCAGAAGGTCTGGTGGCCCACTCTACACGCAGTGTGGCCACTTCCTGGGCAGCTCTAAAGGGAGTTGCTGCTGGGGATATTTGTGCAGCAGCGTCATGGAGTACTCCATGCACTTTTGCAAGATTTTATAGGGTCAATGTGACGTCTGCGGCAATCGGCTCCACAGTTCTGATGACGGCCACCGAGCGTGTTGACGAGGTGGTGGAATCTTCGGTTCCTCGCGACACCGTTGATATTAGTCATCAAAGGTGAAGACCGTGGTGACGGTCAGAGTGAGGTCGAAATAGATCGTAAGTTATGTCCATAACTATGGATCTATGAGACCGAAGGATGACCGTCACCATCTCTTGTCGCTCGGAACGGGCTGAGGCGTTCCAGGCAGGAGGAAGAGGCAGGGTTTCCGGATGCTTTATAGCCTACGGGCCAGCCTCTTAAGGTCAGTCACATGACTTTGTTGATATTATGGTCTCGCAGATAGGAAGAAGGATGGCTTCATTCAAGGTGAAGACAGTGGTGACGGTCATCCTTCGGTCTCATAGATCCATAGTTATGGACATAACTTACGTTCTTCTTCACTGCTCTAAAACAGTAGTTGCCAGTGGCAGCCATGATACATCCAGGGCGACAGCACAGTGAAGGCTACTGTTTTAGAGCGGCGAAGAAGAATTGATATCCGGTTAAACAAGTTTTTTTTTTCTTGCTTAATAAATTATGGTATCGGATCGGTGCATAGACTGGCATACTCGTCGATACCTGATACTGAATTTTTGGCAGTATCGGACGCATTTCCAATACTGGTATCGGAACAACTCTATTTTTTAAAGTCTGAAAACAGAGCCAGGAGGAGGTGCAGAAGTCTAGTTTTCTCTCAGAACACTTGAATTATAATATGCTGAAAGGTTATAATGGAATTTTTGCCCAATGGTACCAAAAACATCCTGCCTACTGCTGCTTTAACCTGCAAAATGATGTATTTTCACTTCTCTGCTTTCATAATTTCAAGATAACGTCCTTGATAAGCAGATGTGACACAAGCTCATCCAGGTTAATGTTTCACTGACAGCTTCATGATGAAGACCATAAATAGATGCTGTAGTTACACCTTAACGTACGAGTACAGTTCCCTCTGAACTCGGCTACAGAGCTGTGTCTTGACACATCTCTTGCCTTCTAAGCTTGCTCCCGAGCACGCTGTCTGCCTGCCTGCTGTGAATATTAAGTCCATTCTCCTCTAGTGTCTCTGTGGGTGTGAGGCCTTGTCCTTGCAGAGCAGAGCACACTCCATCCCTGACAAGGGCTCCCGCTTTTATCACCTGATGCTGCGAGAGCCAAACGAGGGCCCGGCCATGTTCAGCCATTTATCATCCGCGATCGGCGAGCAGCCACAGGGGGAGAAAGGACCTTGGCTGCGTGTTCGCGCTCTCCCTCCCTCCCCTGCCATTTGTTCTTAAAGTCGACCAGGTTTAGTGTCACTGTGGTCTACTGCGTTCACTGCAGGGAAAACAAACATCAACGTGGTGGCTTTGTTTATACACAGCAGGGCTCGTGTCTGGGGCTTTTTTTTTTCTGCACCTACTGTGTCTTTCACAAAATACTCGCTTCAAGGTAACATAGATGATAATGATTAATGTGGCAAATATGGTTAGGGGAGCGTTAAATGGGGGTGCTTATTTATTTTTGTCCCGACATCCATTCTGTTTGTAGTGCGAGGCGTTCAGCTGAGAAATGTCTGCGACTTATAATGAATTGAGAAATATGTACACAGCATAGAAAGTTATTAGCATAAGTATGATTTGACAAGCAGCAGTGCTGTTTTGTGAGATGTTCAATACTCTTACCTTTAAGTAGTTGAATAACTGCATAAAGCCACAGAGCTCTGGTAACATATTGATGAATGTGTGCACAAAACCACCTCAAGAACAGAGCGGCTGGTTTGTTGAGCTTGAACAAAGGGGAGGATGGGAAGGTAAATTGAATGCTTTGCCTCAAATTTTTCTAAAAATAAGGGGTTTCGTACCTATCTCCGTATTTGTGTTAACAAGAGGGTTTCTATTCCCTTTCATCCACCTCGTTTTGCACTACACTCCCTTTGTAATAGCTTGTTTGGACTGACATACTCTCAAACTGTGTGTTTGCTCTGTCCTGGCTGGTCGAGGAGTCATTTTTATTCAGTGTAGCAGCTTAACGCCCACTTTCACTATTTCCTGAGTGTGCTCTGGAGGATACGCTGCTGTAGGTAAACAAGAAATGGTATGCAGGCATAGCATCTAAAATACAGCAATATTTCAGCCATGCTAGGCTCTAGAGATGACATTTTTAGCTTTTAGTGATTATCTCAACAGCTTTTAGAAGGGTTGCCATGCAATTTGGTAAAGATATTCATGGTGCCCAGAGGATGAATACTGATGACTTTAGTAATCTTCTGATTTTTCCTCTAGCGCCACAGTGACGTTGACAGTTGTGGTTTTGAAGGAAATGTCTCAATAATGGCTTGCCATGAAATTTGGTACTGACCAGGATTATTCTAGTAACCTTAAACTGAAACTAAAGCGAAAATCAGCAGTGAAAAATATTGTTAGTAAACTGAAACTAAATGAAGATATTTTCTAAGAACAACTAAAACTAAACTGAAAGAATATTAATAAATAAATTAAATAAAAATAGACTTAAATTCATTTCAGTTGTAGTTTTTTGGCTCGAATATATCACAACCGATAAAAGGAGACTGCATGAATTTCCGTCAACTCTCTGACATTGAACCACAGAAATTGAACAGACTTGACTTTCCAAGAGATGGCGCTATAGAGTGATTGCTTCACATTGGACACTAAAGTAGTGCGAAGATTAAACATGAAACATTATGGCCAGTCCTATACAGTTATACAACCATGTATTTTCTATGTATATGTAGCTACTTCTGAGACATTATACAGTAGTTGGCCCTAACAAAAACAAACTAAAACTACTGTAAAAGTAAATACTAGGGCAAATTCGTTTTAACACCACTAATTTCCTTAACGCATTAACGCATTAACGCAACTTGCGATTTTCAGGTTGTCGCAGGCTCTGTTTTAAAGCTAGAGTGAAGATGCTGGTATCACATGAAACTAAAAAACCTAAGGAATCCGTTGGTACCAACCAATCATAGTTATTCTAGCTTGCCGGGAAGGTGGCTAAATAACGCTCCAAACTAGCGCTGAATTTTGGCAAGGAAAAACTGGCATGGCCATTTTCAAAGGGGTCCCTTGACCTCTGATCTCAAGATATGTGAATGAAAATGGGTTCTATGGGTACCCACGAGTCTCCCCTTTACAGACATGCCCACTTTATGATAATCACATGCAGTGGGGCAAGTCATAGTCAAGTCAGCACACTGACACACTGAGTTTGCCATGTTATGATTTGAGCATATTTTTTATGCTAAATGCAGTACCTATGACGGTTTCTTGACAATATTTGTCATTGTTTTGTGTTGTTTATTGATTTCCAATTATAAATATATACAAACATTGGCATAAAGAAAGCATATTTGCCCACCCCCATGTTGATAAGAGTATAAAATACTTGACAAATCTCCCTTTAAGGTACATTTTGAACAGATAAAATATGTGCGATTAATTTGTGATTAATCTCAATTAACTATGGACAATCATGCGATTAATTGCTATTCAATATTTTAATCGATTGACAGCCTTACTAGATATATCATAACTAAAATTAAACCTTTCTGAAAAACTGAAACTAAACTAAAATTGGAACTAGCAGACACACTCTAAAAAAAAAACGTAAAATATAAAAGAAATTAATAAAAAATGCAAAACTATTATAACCTTGGTACAGACTACTATACTGTACTGTTTCTCTCAGGATGAATTGTAACTACTTTGGTAAACCCTAAACTTTTCAAATAGCGCCATCGTCAGGTAAAAATATATAATTCTCTGTAGATTCATCACTACGGGCGACCCCTTTTCAACATTGTGACATTCATATATTGTTATTATAAAAATGTTTTGTAAATTATAAATTGACATTTTCCTTTGAGCTTCAAGATGTTTAGCTTTTGCCAAGTCATACCGCATATTAATTTTAGATAAGTGCCATTACCAGCAGCCCCATTCAGAAATGAGCCTTGCAAATGTTGTTCAAGTTACTCTGTTATTCTGAATTGTTTGTTTCCTCCTGTCTGTACAGAACAAGCAGGAAATGTATTAATATTATCTTAATATAATTGGTATTTGTATTAGAAAATCCAAAGCAAAGTTCACTGAGAAATAAAGCATACATGATTATAAATTTCTAAATTCCATTTTCCAACTTTGAAATTCATTCTCAGCACAAAAAGCCTTGTGGAACTTGTTTTCCTAACTTTTGCATTGATTATTTAAACCAGAGTCAACATGATATAATTTATAATCGTGTTTTGCTAATGCGCTCTATATTTTTAGCAGCAAACACTTCTGTCTGTACCCATTTTGAATTATATTAACAAAAGCCGGATGATTTATTCCTGCTCCCTTTGTAGTGCTCTCTTTTCTCCTACCTGTCTCCAGGAGAGAGGAGTGATGCAATAGTCTGATATCAACATCTGTGCCTGTGTGAAGACAGTGCTGCCCAGATAAGATGCTCACAAGTGCACAGAGGAGGGCTGTACTGTGGGGGGAGATATGCAGTGCAGACAGATAAAGAGAATAGCAGGAATCCAAGTGGCTGCCGCAAGAAATCGCATGGGTAGTAACTTCAGAATGACCTCAACAGATATAAGGCACATCAGCACACAACCACGTCCTACTGAGACCTACTGCTGTACGCACCGAGGACACTGTTTGTTCTGAACCTTTGACTTCTTCATTTTTGTTTGTGTAAAAAGCAATGGATCATGAGTGTCCTCCTTTCTAAATGTCAGTCACATATACAGTACAGCAGGAATTTGGATATGTTATGCAATTCCCACTCCCCTAAAACAGGTGTTGTGGCATAAAAAATGGCTTGGAACATTGGATTTTTAATGGTCAAAAATATACGCATATACTGTATTACACCCCTTTTCTACCTGGAATTTTCTACTTGAATAAAATGCCACAGCCCATATGTACATTGTTATTAATATTACATGAGTTATAAAAACCTAAGGCAGCAATGGCCAGCTTCAATATCGTTGATGCATTTAGGGTGCTCATCAAAACAACACTTTGTAGGCTGAACAAGTCAAGCAAGGTCAGCTAATAAATTTGTAAGGTGAAATAATTGTGAAGGGTTTTGCGCTTTTGAATCCAGGTTTTTAAAGAAATAGTGTGGGTTTTTGTGGCCAAAATCAACAGTCCCATCATAGAGGCTCTTCAGAAAAAAAAAAAAAATCAATTTAGAATTACTGCCTTGTGGTTGTATTCCTCCACCAACCAGTCAAGTTGCAGTTTACATCCATGTCTGTCCAAAATGCCATCACTTCATCATTTTAGCCGATTAGACATTTGTGTGGAATTGTCAAAATTAGCATATGAATTCTTGAGTTATGGCTAAAAACGTGTTTTGTGAGGTCACAGTGACCTTGACCTTTGACCACCAAATTTTAATCAAGCGATCCTTGAGTCCAAGTGGACGTTTGTACCAAATGTAATGAAATTCCCTCCAGGTATTCTTGAGATACACCTCTCACAATAATCGGACCGACGTAAGGTCACAGTGACTTTGACCTTTGACCACCAAATTCTAATCAGTTCATCCGTGTGTCCAAGTGGACGTTTTTCCCAAATTTGAAGAAATCCCCTCCAAAATAAGCAAAATTAAATGACAAACATCGCCCCAAAAATCAACCAACGATTTACTCGTTACTTGTCAATCGCCCAACCTTACCACCGGGTCTCGATCTCCCGGGAAAATGAAGTCTTGATTTACGGCACAAAGGAAGAGATAGCGCTTGGGTTGCAACTATACTTATAAAGGTGATAAAATAATAACACGAGGCTCCTTAGTCTGAGCCAAGACGGCAAACTCTTTACTGCCTCCCACATTGTCAATGGTAGGGCATTACAGCTACACCTTCCATTCTTACCTTTCACAATAAATGGCTTTCTATACGACAGTGGCACCAACAACACTACTACTTGTAGGGATGTAATGGTTGCCGGTTTCACGGTAAACCACGGTAAAATTCGCAGTGTTGAGTATTACAGTTTCAAATTAAAATCGTGCTTGATTATATGCAGTGTTTTGCAAGCCCGGTGAACGTTGGCAAGCTATACCGTGACCGTACTGTAACACTGATAACTGTGATAATTTTGGTCACTATAATTGTGATATGACATTTTCATACTGTTTCATCTCTAACCACTTTGAAATGCTTGAGATTAAATATATAGCCATTATAAATTTCAGTGTTTTTAATTGCAAAAGAGTCTGAAACAAACCAACAAAAATGGAGTTGTAATTCATACTATATTTACTTGTAATGGTGTCTGAGCAACAAAGAAGTTTGCTTTACAGTCTGGTCGCAGGAGGGGCCCAGAATTCCTTACAGGTTTCTAGTCTTGCCCATGATTCTCCTACAGGAGTATGCCTGCAACACAGGCATACTTGTCATAGCTTGTGGTGGCTCATCAAAAAGGTCGCAGAGCAGCAACACAGATGCTGGCTGAGGTCGCTGTCCTGGAGAGACTAGCTAATCACAGTCTCTGTGGGGAACAGCGGGGGGAGCAGTCTGTCTTCTAATGCTCTATCTGCATACTCGCACACACAAACACACGCATATACACTCCTGCACAGTAATGCAAGTAAACAGCAAACACGAGGCTAACACCCCTCCACAGGCGCACGCATAAACATGTCAGGAAGTGCAGATGCAATGCAGGAACATGTGCGTTATCGCCCTCCCTGCTGCGTCTCTCCCAATTGGTTGCTGCTGTGTTTGCCCAAATCCAAACAAGTCAGTCTTAGTGAATATAAATACATTAGTGTGTGTGGGGGCTCATTGCCAGTCGCAAGCATGTGGTAGTCATAGAATTTGAATTTATAGAATTTGGTAATATTGTTTGGCATTAAAGGTGATGTTGAACTTTCATGGAAGTGAGCATTACATGTCTGAAAAGATCAAATTTTAATATGTAACGTTTTACATGACGAGTTAAGCAGACTAGTGCCTATGTCATGGTAAAAGGACATCTGTTGAGCTTCAAGCACAAAAGCAAACATTTTTATGAAATTCAGATATCTCATATGTTGCATGAAATGTGGCATTCAGGATTTTTTGCATAGGAATGTCAGAAACATAAAAATGCAAATGCACAGATGAGGAAGAAATGTTAGCGTAAAGCAGCAGTAGGTAGAATAGGAGCAAAAATGATTAAACTTTTTTTTATAAAACGTTCACTATATCCTGACAGTAGTGCATGAGACAAGTAATCTGAAAAAAATCATGTGCCTCTGTGTCCTCCGGTGTCCTCTGGTGCTGCTAATGACATCTGCAAGATTTCACAAAATGGTAATTTCATATGATTCCAATTTTAGAAAAAAATATTTTCACTCTGCCACCCAGTAACACCCCATGGCAAAGCAAAAGTACCATAGCATATTATAATGTTATATTTATAATAATAATGTTATTTTTGAAAGGCTAAATACTAACAAATATGGACTGAAGCAGAATATTTTGTTAGATAAAAACATATTGCGAATTTTGGAAATGATTACATCTATCTTTTTTCAATAAATGTTGACTTTTGGACTTAACGACGCTCTGGAGTTATTGGAAATGTTTGGGTCACGCAAGTCGGGAACAATCTTACGCAGCCACCACTGAAATCTGATTCTACAAATAGTATAATACTAATAATATTAATCTAGCCTGATCTGACACTGTGCACAAATACCAGCTTTAAACAAAATGTGGCCTACTAAGTAGCAAAAAATATATCTTTTTGAATAGTTTGATGAACAGACTTTTCTATAAATTAGCCAGTAAGTGTGTTATGTGTGTATTATGATTTTAGTTATACATGTGCAAATCTAATTTTGACAACCGCAGAGCAGACAAATCCTGGCGCACCCTCTGAGATCGTTGGTGCCCCCTAAAGTTGGGAACCACTGTGCTACACAGGGAAAAAGTAACGTTCAAAACTAATTACATTCTGAATGGCTTACCATTTTTACATTTTATTACTATGGCTGCTCGGACTTTATCCTTTCTTTGACTTTGTTTTGCAGAAACCTAACACTTGCAGGTCAGGATTTTTCAATTCATTTCTTTTTAGTGACGGTCAGCCTTTCAGCCGTGCAGAATGCTAGTCCAGGTCTAAAAGTCAGAGCATGCACCGGCCTGTTGAGATGGGAAATGGCAAGTTACGTATGTAACTACGGTTCTATGAATCCTGGATGACCGCCAGAGGCAGTGCTTCAACACTGAAAATCTTCGTCTCGCGCATGCGCAGGTTGAGTATTAATATCAACAAAGTCATGTGTGACCTCGGATAACCCTGGTTAGGTATAACTTCCGGTGTCATCCACGAGATCAGTCCTATAGAATCTTCTCGCGGGTTCACGAGATTTCGAGAGACTAAGAACTCTGGCGGTCATCCAGGATTCATAGAACCATAGTTACATATGTAACTTTCGTTCTATTTCTTCCTTACTGACCGCCAGAGGCAGTGCTTCAACACTGGATGACTTATAACAACAGAGTACATACCTCATAAAGATGAAGCAGAGGAACTCAGCTAAAGGGCCACGCCCAATGGATGGGGGGTGGCCACATTGACTCTGTAGTATCTGGAGAATGTGCTCGGTGACGCCCATGAGGCCGCGGCACATATGTCCTCCAAGGGGACCCCTCTCAGGGTTGCACATGACGTGGAAACACTCCTAGTAGAGTGGCACTTCACTGCGGATGGAGGAGGACGGTCATTCGCCCTGTATGCGTGGGCAATGACTTCCATGATCCAGTGGGACAGGCGCTGCTTTGAGAGAGCACAGCCCTTCTTGGGACTGCCGTGACAAACGAAGAGTTGCTCTGACATCTACATGTCTACATAGGCTCTAAGGGCCTGCACTGGGCATAACAGCCTTGACTTCTCCTCCCCGTCTCCTACTGGGGGGGTCAAACTGCGCAAGTCGGATAGGCTGATTGAGATGTGAACGTGACAGCACCTTAGGGAGGAACGCTGTATTTGGCCACAAAGTAACACCTGAGCCATCTGAGTTCCACCTCAGACATAAATTGCTCACAGACAAGGCATGTAGCTCGCCAACACGCTTTGCTGAAGTGATGGCAAGGAGAAATGCAGTTTTTTCCGACAGCCACCTCAGCTCTGCCTTGGGTTCAAAGGGAGACAAGCATAGGGCGTCCAACACCAGGGGCAGGTCCCATGCAGGAGCCCTCGGGGTGCTCGGGGGACGCAGCCTCATAGCCCCCTTTTAGAAGAGGGACACAAGCCTGTTATTCCCCACAGTGTTATTGTTGACCCTATCGTGCTGCAATGAAATAGCAGCCACATACACTCTCAGTGTAGATGGAGACCGGCCACCGTCCAGGAGGGACTGCGGAAACTTAAGAATAGTAGGTACAGATGTACAGGTACACTTATGTACTGGGTCTTTGTTCTGACCTGTACACCAGTCAGAGAACAACTTCCACCTGTTCTCTTACTGCAGGCGGGAAGACGTTGCTCTGGCATTCACACAGCATTGGGTCAAACCCTCCAGCGGCCACACCCACAGGGGTCAGGATGCCAGATCCGACCCCCCAGCTGAGACAAGAGGTCCTTCCTGCTCGGGAGGCGCCAGGGCGCCCCGCAGTAGAGTCTGTGCAGCAATGAGAACCACGTCCTGGCTGGCCAGAAGGGGGCCACAAGGAGGAGTCTGTGGCCCGGCTGAAATGCTCTGAGAAGCGTTGTCCATATTTCGTGCACCACCTGTGGGTGAAGCCGCCACTCCACCGGTGGAGGTTTGTGACGGGAGAGGAAATCTGCAACAAGGTTCTGTTCCCCTGGATACATTGCCCGTAGGCTGGTCAGGCGAGGGGCCGTCCATGTCGGGAGAGCCTGGGACGCTCGCAGCAACCTTGCGGATTTGGTGCCCCCTTGGTGGTTTATATAAAAAGACGGTCAAGGTGTTGTCCGACCGGATGAGCACATGTTTCCCTCTAAGGTATGGCAGGAAGTGCTTGAGCACTAAGTGCACTGCCCATAGCTCCAACACGTTGACATGCTCTGTGCGGTCCTGAGCCGACCACTGTCCCCGAGCAGTCCTGTTCTGCCACACTACACCCCATCCGGAGAGGCAGGCATCTGTTGTGACGGTCTCTCTGCGGTATGGAACTGAGCCCATGGGCACGCCCCTTGATAAGTACGCTCTCTCCCTCCATGGGAATAGAGCAAGAAGGCACTGTTGCAACAGCCTTATCTTCTTGTGCCTGTGCCCCTTGGCGTCCCGGTGGAGGCCATTCAACCATCTCTGCAGGGAGCGCAGTGACAGCAAGCCCAAGGGAACGACAGCTGAGGCTGGAGGCTGGAGGCTGGGGGCCGGCGTCGGAATTGAAACTTGTACCCCTGGGTTAGGGTGGACACCACCCACGGTGTCTGAAGCGTGAGCTGCCCAGTAGCTGAGCTGCTGCTGGGAGAAAATAACTGTCAGCCTGCCCCGGGGCCTAAGGCTTTGGGGGGGGGGGGGGGGGGGGGGGGGGCGACGGTTAGGCTCTAGGGCCCAGGGTTGCCTGGAGGGCAAGTGGGCGGTGTCATGATGGTGGCGGACCTGCCTCTCAGTGGAGCGCTGAGGTCCACGGTGGCCACTGGCTGTGCCGGTGGACGGGAGCGTCCTCGGGGGGCAGACAAGGAACCCCTAGGCCTGCCAGGGGGGTGGGCTGTCCCTGCGAAGACCGTAGAACTGCTGCCTGGTCTGGTCAGCTTGGACAGTCGGCTCAAGCACCTGTAGGGCAGCCGTCCCGAACAGCTGCCCTGGTTCCACTGGGACAGTACGGATGGTCCTCCAGCCTGTCTCTGATAAGGGTGACTGTGCCAGCCAAACCTGGCGACGAGTCTGAAGCAGAGTGGACATCAGACGTCCAAGTTCCCTCGACATCAGGGCAAACGTCTGCAGTGACGCCTCGCTGAGGCTGGTGGAGGAAGCGTCAAAAGCAGCCTGCTGCAGGGAAGCTGAGAGGGCAAGCATGAGGTGAGAGAGGGAGTTGCCGATGCGGCCCATGCGAGCCGCTGTACCATAGGCCTTAGAAAAGAGATCATCCGTGACCTGACATTGGGGTCAGGGGCACCTGGCCTCTGGCCTCAAAGCCTCGTCAGGAAAAACTATGAGGGAAGTAATGGCCGGCTCAATAGCTGGCATGTGGTCAAGGCCAAATTTTGCCGCATCCTGCATGGCTGCCAGGGTTCAGCCATCCGACGTGAGGCGGGAGAGAGCCTTAGTGTCCCTCCAGCATGCATGCAGCTCCCTCAGATATTCATCGGAGGGAGGGACTCACAGAATGGAGGGCGAGGAGGAGAGACTTCATCTGGGCTAGCTCTGCAGTAAGCAGATCCACCTTAGGATACAGTTTGACAGGCTTAGCCTTCTTGGATGGTGCACCCGCAGCCTCTGCGGCCTGTCGCTTAGAATGGGTCGGTGGGGCCAGCTGCCCTGACAAGGGGAGGCCAGCCTCACCCACCAGGAGTTCCACCTCAGCCAGTCTAGCAGCCCTCACCGCACGAGGCATGATGCTGCAATTAATGCACGGGTCCTCTGAGAGGCCCTCCCTCAGATGTTCGAGGCTGAGACAAGAGGGGCAAAAGTCATGGCCATCCTCGGGTTGAAGAGGTGCCATACAGGTGTTGCAGCCAGTAGAGTTGAGCATAGTGACAATGGAGAAAACTCTGCCACACCAGTTGCTGTGGGCTGCTAAGTCGGTCTGAGCGAAAGCATGGAGAGAGGAGAGCGAGGACACTCCCTTCACTAGCACAGTAGCTGTCAATACCTGAGTCCACCAGATTAGCCTGAGCGAGAGCACTCTGCTAATGCGAGGACAGTAACGTTATAGTACCCAATGCAAAAATTAGCCTGAGCGAGAGCACTCCGCTAATTGTGAAGGCAGTAACGTTTAGGGGAAACAATGCCAAGACTAGCCTGAGCGAGAGCACTCTGCTAACTGTGAAGGCGGTAACGTTAGCCTGAGCGAGAGCACTCTGTTAACTGTGAAGGCGGTAACGTTATGGGAAACAATGCCAAAATTAGCCTGAACGAGGGTACTCTGCTAACTGTGAAAGCGGTAACATTGTTAAAACAATGCCAAATTTAGCCTGAGCGAAAGCACTCTGCTAACTGTGAGGGCGGTAACGTCTATAGTAAACAATGCATACAGTGATGTTACCAACATCCTTAAACTAACTCTTGGTGGCGTCACGCTGAGTTAACTTGAGCGAGGATGCTCTGCTAATCGTGAAAACAGAGAAGTTACAGCGCTACAGTGCTACAGCTCTCTTTACTGACACAGCACGCTGTTGAAAATTGGCAAACACCGAGTGGACACGCTCTTGTTAGTACATCACTAAATTAGCTTGAGCTGAACGCTCTGCTAACTGTGTGAAATAGAAACAGAAAAAACAATGTATACTCTACAGTGAGGGAAGCGGGGTCGCTCTTCTCACTGACAGTACGTTGTCAAATCGGTAAACGCCATGCGGACACGCTCTCGTTAGTACCCACTAAGTTAGCTTGAGCTAAGCGCTCTGCTAACGTTATAGAGAACAATGTAAATCGATCTCACCGATTGATGGTCACATGTGAAGATGGTCCTTATCACGCTGGTGATGACCAGGACAGGAGCGTCTGCCGTTGTTGTCGGAGAACCGAACGGCAAACAAACACCGTATGAAGGGGTAGCTCGTCGCAGCCTTTGGACGGCGAAAAACTCCGCAACTCCGACCGGTGGTCACAAGGCAACCGGCGACGAGCTTCAAGACATTTTAGTCGTAGATAGTCTAGCTTTTTTAAGCTAATGCTACCATAGTTATTAAGCGAGTGTAAGCGAGAAGATGAAATAGGACTGATCTCGTGGATTACACCGGAACTTATACCTAACCAGGGTCATCCGAGGTCACACGTGACTTTGTTGATATTAATACCTCGACCTGCCGCATGCGCGAGACGAAGATATTCAGTGTTGAAGCAGTGCCTCTGGCGGTCAGTAAGTATGAAATAGAACTCCTTGTGTCTTTGTATACTTTTACTGCAACAACATCCCACACTCACAGTGCTAGACCGAAACCTTGTTCATCCTTTAAAAAATCTATGTCCCATGAAAACATTTATGTGAGGTCTGATCCGGTTGTTTGTAAGACTACACTGTATCAGTGAGTGTAAACCACACATTCACAATGTGATCCAATCAGCAGTAAAACACTCCCAACCATGAACATGTTGTTAAGGCCACACTCAAAGAAAATATAGTCTTTATAAAAACAAGAGAATAGCAGATAAGACACACACTTGAGAGTTTTTTTTGGCTCCATCTCATAAGTCTCTTCACCGTCGTCACTCATCAAAATGTAATATCGCACAATGCACGGATACAGGGTTTCATTTAGAGCCCAGGGGCCAAGGACATTCATACAATTTTTAGATAATGAAATTTGCAATTGAGTTATTTATATTAGCCTTGGATACACGAAATGATTCATTCTTTAAGCTAATGATTCATCAAACAGACAACTATCTATGATCTTAACCTGGACCAGCAATTCTCATATTTCACCCTGACTCATGGGGAAATGACGGAAGTTCATTAGTCTTACCTCGTCTGGCCACACTTTGTTATTAAATACTTTACCTGCTTGCCGTGATCAATACTTAATTACACCAGCTTTTCCTGGTTTTCGGTGGATTATTGGTTAGAAGAAGGGCTCGTTTGAGAGGGCGAGAGCAACCCAGCAGGCTTATAAAGACAGAAACTGTTGCAGTGATCAGTAACCATGCATCATTACTCCGCAGTCGATGGTAACAAAGTGTCCTGAATCATGCTTAACGACATTAGAGGCAGCGAATAGGGAGGGAGAGCAGATGCTTAGTTTGTTAGCTGGGCCACTACTGATGTAACTGTGTTAGCCTGGCTTCCTTAGTGCTATAATGTGCCTGGCAAAAACAGGGGACAAGACAATTAATAATCCTAGCTCAAAACATATGCTGCTGTTTACAGCTTGAAAGTTGCTTTTAGGAAGTTGTAATTGATAAAAAGAGGCAAAGAATTGATGTAGCCTTATTGACTTAAAGGGTGTTTGATGAAAAAAAATTGAAGAACAACGTTCCATTAGAGTTTAAGTATACTGAGAGGCATCATAAATCCATCATCTGGATATATGTGCAATTCATTGTCATTACATAAGGTCACTGCATAAAAATGCACATTTGCCTGCATCACATAAATGGTGCCATGTCCATTGATGGCCAATCTCTATAATTTTTAGTCATGCTAGCTGCATGGCTTTGGGATGGCAATGTTTGTCTTACTTTTTGTAGGTCCACCGCTTTTATCCTGACATATCGTAACAATTATTGGATGGAATGCCATGAAATTTTGCACATACTGTACATGCAGGGTCCCCAGAGGATGAAGCCTGCTGACTTTGGTGGTCCCTCAACCTTATGGTGGCACTGGACTTTTCCTCAAGTGTCAACATGAAATTGGCATTTTTGGTCTTGAGAGTGAAATGTCTTGACAACTGTTGTACGGACTGATGGAGGCGTAGCACCCATCCTCCGGTCCCCCCCTCGGATAAACATTGTTAGTTCTGTCAGCAGCGTTGCCGTTGTTTGTGCTGTTAGCAGCGTTAACAGCTAATCTCGAAATGCAATTAACAATGCAGTTTGGTTGTATGGTAACATCATTTTTTTTAGGAGACCAGGCTGTGCAGAGAATGACTTTGGGGATCACCTGACTTTTCGTCTAGCGCCACCATGAGGTAGACATTTGTGGTTTTGAGAGAGATGTCTCAGCAACTATTCAATGGATTTCCATGAGATTCGATAGAGACATTCCTGTCCTCCTCACGATAAAAAACTTTGGTCATCCCTGTCTTTTCATCTAGCACCAACATCAGGTCAAAATTTAAATTTAGAGCTGAAAGAATTACTCTATTAATCGATTTAGTCATTGATAGAAATTTAATTGGCGGGGCGCCCTGGTAGATCACCTGATAAAGCTGGTGGCCCATGTACCAAGGCTGAGTCCTGTCTCACTGTCACTATAAAAAAAAAAAATATTAATTAAATTGGCATCTTTTAATAAAATATTAATTGTTGATGCCAAACATGTTATGGTTCCAGCTTCCCAAATATGAAAATGTGTGTCTTTTCCTGGTCTTATATCATAATTTACAGATTTTTGGACTGTTGGTCATTCAGAGCTATTGGTCAGTCAAAGCTATTTGAAGACATTATTTAGGCTCTAAGAAATGCTGATGGACTTTTTTCACTGTTATCTAATGCCAAACTAATAATCATTTAATCGAGAAATAACCGAATACCTTCCAAACTAATGATATTCAGCCCCAGCTGTACTTTGTATGTCATGTTCATTTGCATATGTTAGCATTTTCATTGTGAGTACATGAGCATTTAGTAAAGCCTTACAGAGCTGCTAGCGTGGCTATAGAACAAGACCATTCAATTGGCGGCCCATGGGCAGAATCTGGCCCTTTAACAAACTCAATCCAGCCCTTTGATCATTTATTGTAATTGACATTACAGTTTTTAAGAGGCTCAGTCTTAAAGCTAGAGTGGAGATATTGGTATCATAATTATCTAGAAAACGTAAGGAATCCATTGGTACCGACCATGCCATGCTGCCATTAGCTTGTCAGGAAGGGGGGGGGGTAAGTAATGCTCCAAAGTTAGGCAAAATTTTGGTTAGGGAATGCTGGCATGGCGATTTTCAAAGGGGTCCTTTGACCTCTGACCTCAAGATATGCGAATATAAATGGTTCTATGGGTACCCACAAGTCTCCCCTTTACAGACATGCCCACTTTATGATAATCACATGCAGTTTGGGGCAAAAACCATGCAGTTTTTGCATGCAGTATAAATGTGTTTAATTCATTCATTCATTCATTCATGTTTATTTCTTATTTATTTTTTCTATTTGACATATACTGCTGACCTGCTATTTCCCCCTAAAGGTTCCTAGCTTTGCAGATCAGACATAGGAAACGCAAATGTCCAGCCTCTTGAGTAGGCCTGCTGTGGACTCTTAGTTTTGTTTGTCCCTTTTTGCTCTGCGCGGCTGTCTCAATAAATGAAGAATGCAGGGACGATGAGACACTGACGCGCCCCTTGCATTAAAATAATGTGCTTTGAGACTTCAATTAACTCCACAGTTACCTCAAGAAGTGTTCAACCTTGAGAATCTGTCACATTCACACTTTATATTCTGAACTTTACACGTAATGTACTCGATACGAGCACGCCTTCCAACTCCCTGTGAATAACAACCTCGGTAAATCTGAACAAATCACCACTTAAAGGCAAACTAGAGTAGAGATTATCCCTCCCATCAACCTATCCCTTCTTCTTCTCTTTTCTCAAGGACAGAGGCGGGTGTTAATAAGACTCATTTAGCGCAATGCAGCAAATGAGGGCTCAACAGAATGCAAAGATAATGAGATAATGAGATAATAAGATTGCTTTGAAGTAGATAAACATCCAGTAAATATCGCTGGCTGTCACAGGTGTTTTTTGCATAGAGCGTGTTTAATCAGCACTCATCAACATTCACAATGCAAAAGGTTCGTCCTTTGGTATTTAAACAAGGGCAAAATAAATGGCTGATGGTTCAAAACACTGCAGTGCATATTGTGAAAAGCCTTTCATAGTGTTTCCGAAAGCAAAATACATCCATCCACATAATCATATTAGTAATTTTAATAGCAGGCCATACCAGGAGGCTAATTTCTCAGATGTCATGTGTTCTGCTGACTATCTGTATGACGCATGTGCTTTTAGCCAGACCAGCTGTGTGTTCATCAAAGGGAATAAGCCGAGATTCTTTTGGTCTTGTCGAATGGATTGGCTGATGTCAGGAACATGATGCGGTTGTATATATGCGGTTGTACTGTATATATATACTGTATATAGACCCCTTTTCTGGTAGTAAACATGATGACGATTTTGTGGGCGGAGCGTTAAGTGGAGGCAGAAAAAATTCTCTGAACACGTTACTTAACGCTGGCTAGCAAGTATTGGCTTGTTTTTTTAATAATGGCTGGATAAAATACCAGTTTCTCTCAATATGTACTGTCACTCACTCTCCAGGATCACAAGTCTTAGCTGAGAAAGTTAACATTAACCAACGGGACCAGATTAGCTGACCCCTACACCGCTGGCAGACTACTTCGGGAGGAGTAGACGGCTGGCTAACGTTAGTTAACTAGCTAGATTGTCTCACTCCGGAACTGGCTAGTTAGCAAGCTAGCTTGTCCGGAGACTGACAAGCTAGCTAGCTATTGCCTGCACTCCTCCCTGCGAAGTATGGTGCCTTCAAATGGGGTCATGTTAAACGTGTTCACGAGATGAGTCCATATGAACGCCCCCCCTCATGTCATATTCACGACTTCGTAAGTGGAAAGTTTCATGAGTTCACGAGTTGTGACATGTTTGTTAACGTCGGAAATGGCGGAGCCCATGGAAGTTCATTTTTCGGCGCATAATAAGTAAATATATTGTAATTTTAGTGGTAGGCTATATTGTTTTTTTTGGTAATTTCATATGTCTGAGGAAAATGTTGATCTTCCCAACGACCTCATCTTTTTCCTCTGTCATTATACTTTGGCATTGACTGCATTATGTTACCCACTTGCTAGCTTGCAAAATTGTTAGCCTCTGTGGCTTATAGCTGCCGACAGTAACGTTATATTGACGTTGCTTAGCAGCGGGTTTCTCACGACTTAACCACTTGAACGCTAAGCATATCATGTACACGACTTCCCATGTTGTAAACACAAGCTCACAAGTTTCATTTGAAGGCACCAGTAGTCTCCTAGCGGCGAGGAGTGAGGCAGAGGGACCGTGACCAAGCGCTGTCCGTCGTTGGACTCATTTTCTGTAGCATGGTGGAATTAGCAAGGTAGCTAGCTAACTAACCAGTCGCTAAATGAGTAAAATTTAACAACTTAATGCTTCATCCACACACTGTTGTCACAGTGTAGGAAAGCACAGTGCTATCGCCAGATGAGAGACAACTTTGTTTGGCTCATTTTCTGTGTTGCATGACAGCATGGGGGAATAAGCAAGCTAAGCTAGCTAAGTAACCAGCCGTCCGCAGCGGGCTGCCGGCCAGCGGCAGCGCTGTAAAGATAAGTTGAGGGCATATAAATCTTTGGATGCCTATAGTTAACTATCCTTCAGTAAATTCAGTCAAAAAGAGTCGTACAATATCGGCGAAGCGTTTCAGAGATGAGAGTAAATGTTGCAAACAGTTTAGCCTTCTGCTAACCGCAGCCAATGGCTCACAGCTGCGGTTAGCAAAAGGCTAAATATAAGCAACATTTACTCATCTCTGTGACGTTTCGCCAATATTGATGCTCGCTAGAGCCTCAAATCACAGTTTTTCGTCTCAAATGTATGCGATATCTCGATTCTGGCACCCAACAACACAGCAAGATGACATTTTAGATGTTTTAGCCCACTGCTAGCGTTAGCCTCCAATCTTTCCTTTGTTTTGCCTCCAGCTAACTCTGTGACGTAATCATGACGTTGACACGAAAAGCGTCGATATATATATAGTAAATATATATATATATACTATACATATATACATATACTGTATATATACACTGCTCAAAAAAATTAAGGGAACAATTAATCATAACACCAAGTCAGTTAAACTTCAGGGATATCAATCTGTCCATTTAGGAAGCACAAGTGATTGTGAATCACTTTCACCTGCTTTGGTGCAAATGAAAGTGACAACAGGTGCAATGAAGAGGCAACAGCAAGATAACCCCCAAAAAGGGAATGGATTTGCATGTGGAAAATCTTTACTGATGTACATTGTATAATTTGTTGAGAACAAAATTACGTAACAACGGTCAATGGAAACAAAAAACATCAACCCATTCAGGGCTGGATTCAAAATCACACCGAATATCAAAGTAAAAAATTGAAATCACAAGCTGATCCAACTTGCGTTAATTTCATCAAGGCAACTCATAATGTGACTCAGTAGTGTGTATGGCCTACACTCCTGACAACGTCTGGGCATGCTCTTGATGAGTCTACGGATGGTGTCCTGGGGAATCTCCTCCTAGACCTGGATTAGGGCATCAGTGAGCTCCTGGACAGTCTGTGGCGGTACTTGGCGGCGTTGGATGCACCAATACATAACGTCCCATAGGTGCTCAATTGGATTTAGGTCAGGGGAAAGTGAGGGCCAGTCAATGGCATCAATGCCTTCGTCATCCAGGAACTGCCTACACACTATGGCCACATGAGGCCGGGCATATTCCGGCACCAGGAGGAACCCAGGGCCCACTGCACCAGCGTAAGGTCTGAGAATCGCTCTGAGGATTTCATCCCGTTACCTAACAGCAGTCACGGTACCGTTGTCTATGACACGGAGGTCTGTGCAACCCTTCAAGGATATGCCTCCCCAGACCATCACTGACCCACCGCCAAACCGGTCATGCTGGATGATGTTACTGGCAGCATAAGGTTCACCACAGCATATCCAAACTCTTTCACACCTGTCACATTTGCTCAGTGTAAACGTGCTCTCATCTGTTAAGAGAACGGGGCGCCAATGGCAGACCTGCCAATTCTGGTGTTCTCTGATGAATGCCAATCGAGCTGCACGGTGCTGTGCTGTGAGCACAGGTCCCATTAGAGGATGTCGGGCCCTCATGCCACCCTCATGGAGTCTTTTTCTGACAGTTTGGTCAGAAACATGCACACCAGTAGACTGTTGGAGGTCATTTTGTAGGGCTCTGGCAGTGCTCCTCCTGTTCCTCCTCGCACAAAGGAGCAGATACCGGTCCTGCAGCTGGGTTGATGCCCTTCTACGGCCCTGTCCAGCCCTCCTCGTGTAACGGCTGGTCTCCTGGTATCTCCTCCATGTTCTTGAGACTGTGCTGGGAGACACAGCAAACCTTCTTGTGACTGCACGTATGGATGTGCCATCCTGAAGGAGCTGGACTACCTGTGCAACCTGATTGGTCTGTAGCTACCGTCACATGCTACAAGTAGTGACAAGGACACTAGCAGAACACAAAACTAGAGAAGAATCAGTCAGGGAGGATAAGGAGAGAGCAATTGTCTGTGGCCACACATGCAAAACCATTCCCTTTTTGGGGGTTGTCTTGCTGTTGCCTCTCCATTGCACCTGTTGTCACTTTCATTTGCACCAAAGCAGGTGAGAGTGATTCACAATCACTTGTGCTCCCTAAATGGACAGATTGATATCCTTGAAGTTTAACTGGCTTGGTTTTGACTTGTAACAACAGAGAAATAATCAACCAAACACAAATTTCCAAACTTTTTTTCCGAGTCTATATGTCTGGAAACCAGAGCAATTAGAGCGTAGCTGTGAAGGCTGGGGGTTGATAAGTTTACTTTTTATGCTGCTACTATGCATATTGACTACTGAAATTTAGATTCATCACTCAACACAAGCAAAAAAATAATACTGGACCGACCGGCGCTACTACCCCCCCCCCCCCCACCCCCCCCCACCCCCCCCCCCCACCACACCACCTCACCAAGCATTCCTGGAGAAACATATCAAGCAGTCAGCTCCTATCGAGTCAATTGATTTTTAGCAACCGCGGCTACGCTTGTCAGCTTTACCTGATTGCCTGACATACTTCCTCAGTGTCTCTTGGCTCATCTACATTTGTCAGTTTTCCAGACGTGGCTGTTGAAACCATGCCCCTAGTCGTTCACTTAATTCCCCGTACAGCCTGTCTTTTTTTCTTCCTTGTCTTACCTGGACTCTTGCCAGTCCTGTCAGTCGTGATGTCTCCATTGCCTAGAGTGGCTCTGTCTATCTGGCTCTGGCCTTGGCGCTTCAGATTTTCTCTGTCCCCCTACTTCCCTCCTGGATCCCTGACCTCTCTTTATTTCTCCCTCACTCCCCCCCTCTATTCAATCTTTCGCTTTTTCATCCCACTCTATTTTGCCACTCAACCTTCCTCTCCCTCTCTGAACTTTTGCAGCCCTCCCAGAGGTGCTGTAGCTGAACAGCCAGCAGTTCCATATCAGACACTGGCAGACACATGGAAGAACGCTGTGCCCCAAAGCTGGCCGGCTTCACCTCAGCAGCAAAGTACCAACGATACATAACTGATAAAGATGCTACAGTAAATTTTGTCACAAGTGTCGTAAAAGACTCGCTTGGCAGCTTGGACAGAAGAGGTTGCTTTATATAAAGATCAGATTCGGCCCCAGCCTCTCTGTATTCTCTCTCACAGTAGCTGGCCTGATGCAAATCGATAAAGTAATTTTCCCCCAGACTTGTCGTAATTAACAAACTGCCATGTGTGCTCAGGGGAACTGCTGCATTTGAATAGAAGCAACTTCCAGCTGCTGCCGAGACGCCTGTGATTTAAGAAGTTTAAGTCTCTATATGAGTAAGCATTTAACACTGCCCACATGCTCTTTAGCAACGCTTGCTATATAGTCCGTCTCCTTAAAAGTGATCCCAGGCGTCATCAAGCGCCAACGTTTGTATAAGTTGAGTGTGGGTTGTTTGTATTTTTTTTTAAATGGAGACATTACCCCTTCAAGATACAAATTACCTTTTCAATTAATCAAAAGTCATTACCTGAAGCGCATCATTTAGGTTCTAATTCTCATTTATATATGTGCTTTTCTATGTAATACAGCATTAGCCCTCTGAGACCCAAAATAGACCCATTTTTGTCTTTTTTAGGGGGGTACAGGGGGTGTTTAAGTCGGAGATAGCAATTCAACAGTAGACGTCCCATAGAAGTGGTGTACATCATCTGACAGCTGGGAACCTGAAGATTAATTTGATATGCAGCTGAATTTAACAATTTTTTACCACTCGAGAATTGATAAAAATGATCAATAACCCTTCAAAATGACACATTAAGACACAAAGACCTTGAACACCACCATAGAAAAAGCCATGCTGTGATTTGGTATCAAAAACTTTTGACATTTGGAGATTTCCGCGAGAATTAAATTTTTTGGCAATTGGATGGCGAGGACTTCTGGACAGGACACAATTACTTTGGGGTTTCTAGTAGCCTTAGTTTTATTGTTGACCACAATTTCAAGTAATTTTAACAGAGTGCAGAAGCTACATGAGTTCTCTTAGTTAACAGTGCATTTGCTTTTACAGTTCTAGTTAGCCTTTACAGAAAATGGCATCAAATCAAGACAAGGATACATAAATACACAAAAAAAAAAAAAAATACGCAAAATACGGCAGTGGGCTATGGCTATCAATTAGAAAACAGAAACAAAACCTGTTACACACATATGTAACAACCATAAACCCACCATATAATCTGGAAATGTACAACAGATACGTACAAAGGACAGTTACATTTCAACGTTTCACAAAACCCCACGTGGAACTCCCTGGAGATTACACCGTCGTAAACACTGTCTTTGCCTTCAACCAAAGATAAAATAAATGTAAAACCTGTACTCTTCCACTATTTACAAGGTTCAATTACAGAGTGTGCTGTTTTTAGCAAGCTAACCTTATCATACAAATGGAACACAGTAGTCGGCGACGGGCGCTCAAAATCCTCTGACATCAAAACCAGTAGTGCCTAAAACAGACCATCACGTTAAGATATTGACAGATAACATTCTTTACATATTTGTACGGTAATATTTAACCAGATGTCTGTATTTACTTACTGCTTTTTACTAATTTATACGACGGGTAACATCACTGTCCACTCGGTGAATCTCCAGGTTGTTCGCGTGCTTTGTAAACAGGAAGGACCATGATGCACTTGGCGGAGTAGCGTTACTTGGCGGAGTAGCGCTATTACTACTCAACGCTGCCACCCTGTGACCAAAGTCCACAACTGCCTGTGGCGGCCCACTTACAGTCTAATTTACATCTCAGTGACTTAACAATGTCACATGCATAAGAAAACAACAAACAACATTTAACTTTAAAGACATGTTGGAGTAAGTGGAAAAATACATTTGAATTAATTTACCACCCGGTTACATACTCACCTGCAAATTGTCAACGTCCGCGGTGACTACGAAACATGAACTGACTCAAATACTCCCTGCAATGCCTTTTCAAAGAGAGCAGTACCCAGGCTTGTTAAAACCTGAGAGACAATGTCTGTTCTGATCGAGACAGCATTACAGGCTGACTTTGGCAAGTGAAATGGGTTTGAGTGAGACCCAGCTGTTGTCCGCTTGCTTTTTCTAATGGCAGGTTTGGGTGAATAGGCTTCACTTCCTGCTCCACCATCAATGTCTGTTAGTGTAGGCTCATCCCTGTTTCTGGTGATGTGCAAGTCACTGTCACTAACATCTGGAAGCACACCACTCTCAACACATTCTGTTTCTGTGTCACAATTTCTCATATCTGCAAAACCTTCCTCAGGTCCATCACTGTCACTCTCATTTGCAGATGTTGTCACAGTTAAACAAATCTTTTCTGCTACATGAGGCAGATAAGGTGTTTGCTGGGGAGGAAAGACTTCCTCAACGACAACAAAATCAGGTCCAGGTGACTCTGGCATGTCCTCAGCTACAGGTTGTGTTCTGGTCTGTAACCTAGTTTTAGTTCTGGGTTTGGGAACTGGTTTTGCAAAGGGTTGCAATTCTGACCTATGAACTCTCTTAACCGGACCTCCCTCAAGAGGTTCAACAGTGTGTGTGGTACCCTGGATGTCAACTACCTTGTAAACTGTTGGACTCCATGCGTCTTGAATCTTATTTCTTCCTAAGGGTCTGTGACGCAGGAAAACCAGCTGACCAATGTCGACATGGGGACAATACACTTTCTCATTTTGCCGTGTGTTTCTCTCGGCTGCTTTCTGCTCTGAGTACTCTCTGGCTCTCTCATGTGCCTGTTTGAGTCTCTCCTGATGAAGAGACAACCAATCTTGCTTCCTGTCTGAAACACACTCACGCCCTAGTATTGCATCTACTGGGAGATGTGGCTCTACCCCGAAAAGCAAATAATAGCCTGAGTATCCTGTGGAAGAATGAGGAGTGACATTATAGGCGTATACTAAATGGTAAATGGACTTGCATTTATATAGCGCTTTTCTAGTCGTCCGACCACTCAAAGCACTTTACACTATATGTCAGCATTCACCCATTCACACACACATTCAAACACTGATGGCAGAGGCTGCTAAGGTGCCAACTTTGCCCATCAGGATGTAATCTAAATACTCATTCACACACCGATGGCTATGCCTTCGGGAGCAATTTGAGGTTAAGTGTCTTGCTCAAAGACACATCGACATGTGACCCGGAGCAGCCGGGGTTCGAACCACCGACCTTCCGATTGGTGGACGACCTGCTCTACCCTCTGAGCCACAGCCGCCACAGCATCTTCCTACTAGCTCAGGAAGAGCTGGTCGGGAGCTAAGAGAGAACGCCTTTTTTTCTCTGGGGGGAGTGTCCTAAGCAAATCATGGAGTGTTCGATTGTATCTTTCACAGGCGTTTCCTTGTGGCCTGTAAGGAGTCATTTGTGTCTTTTTAACCCCATAGAGTTTACACAGCTCTGCTATAACCTCACTCTCGAAATTTCTCCCTTGGTCCGAGGGCAGTCTCTCAGGAACCCCATATTTCATGAACCACTCCCTCAACAAAACTTTAGCTGTAGTGTCAGCTTTCTGATCCTTGGTAGGATATGCCTGTGTTAACTTGGTGAATACATCAGTTACAACTAGGACATTTTCATGCCCATCTGAGGCTTGCTCCAACACTGTAAAATCAACAGCCACCACTTCTAGAGGTCGGGAGGCCAGAAATGCTTGCACCGGAGCCTGGATTTTCGGCTGTGGCATCTTGGTCAAAATGCACCTCTCACAGTTCTTAATCCAGCTTTCGACATCCTCACATAGCCCTACCCAGAAACATCTCCCTCTTAACAGGTTTACAGTGCGCTCTATGCCCTGATGTCCCATGTTGTTGTGTACATTCTCTAGGACTTGGTCCCTCATACAACCAGGCACGAGTAACTGCCACACCTCACCGTGACGTGGGTTCTGGATAACCCTGTACAGCAATCCTTCCCTTTGCTGTATGGAGCTCCACGGTTTCAAGAGTCTTTTCACATGACTTGACAGGGCTGCTCTCTCTCTTGGGCTTGGTCTTCTCCCCCGATCCCAAAATGCCCTGAATTCTTTTAGTGTGGGGTCACTGAACTGAAAACCTATTAGCTCCTCTCTGGTATAACCTGGCAGTGTGGGTGTGTTGCCTTGGCCATCACTTATCTCACCAGACCCTGACTCCACAGCATGGATCTGTCTCACCTCAACACACTCAAGACCTTTAGTGACAAGACCAAGATCTAGAACTGTTCCCCTCCCCATCAAGTTACAAACTGCAATACAGTCATCAAATTCCGAATCAGGATCAGTTTCAGGCTCCCCTGCAAACTCCTGCCTAGAGAGGGCATCTGCCGCGGCATTGCTACTCCCAGGACGGTATTTTACCTCAAACTCAAAAACAGACAGTTGTGCTACCCACCTTTGCTCTATAGCACCTAACTTGGCTGTCTTGAGGTGGCAGAGGGGATTATTGTCAGTCAGGACAACAAACCAGGCAAATAACCCCTGAATTTTTCAGCAACTGCCCATTTTAATGCAAGCAGCTCTAACTTCATACTACTGTAGTTCCGGTCATTTTTCTCAGCCTGGCGTAGTCTGCGGCTAGCGTATGCTATGACTCGTTTAGTGTCACCCTGCTGCTGACATAATACAGCGCCTAATCCATGCTGGCTGGCATCTGTCTCAACTACAAATGGTTGTGTGAAGTCGGCAAAACCCCAAATGGGAGCAGAGGTAAGTGTCTCCTTTAATTGCTCAAAAGAAGAATCACACTCCAGTGTCCACATAGCACCAAACTGGTGACCTGCTTTTCCTGTTCTTTTAACACCTGAACATTTATTGACTAAGTCATGCAGTGGCCCTGCAATCTGTGAGAAGCCACGAATGAATCTCCTGTAGTAACTACAGAAACCCAAGAATGACTGCAGCTCTTTCACAGTGTTTGGGACCTTCCAGTTCTTTACAGCAGAGACCTTGGCAGGGTCAGTCCCAACACCTTCTGCTCACACCTGATGACCCAAAAACTTCACTGACTGCTGCAGAAAAGCACACTTCTGCAGCTTCACTTTAAGGCCTGTCTCTGCCAGTCTCGTAAACACCGTCTCAAGTCTCTCTAGATGCTGCTCAAATGTCTCTGAAAAAACCAAGATGTCATCTAAGTAAACCAGGAGTATCTGAAAAATGAGATCACTCATAGTAGCCTGCAAAAGTCTCTGAAATGTAGCCGGTCCGTTACAAACACCAAAAGGCATTCTCACATACTCAAATAAGCCAAACGGTGTAGTGAACGCTGTCTTAGCCCTATCTCTCTCATGCATGGCCACCTGGTGGTATCCACTTGCCAGATCTACGGTCGAGAAGAACTTCGCCCCTCTCAGCGCATCAAAACTTTCATCAATCCTTGGAAGAGGAAATGCATCACGCCTCGTCTTTAAGTTGAGTTTTCTGTAATCGACACATAGCCTCAGACTACCATCTGCCTTTCTCACCAGCACTATCGGCGAAGCATATGCACTGGAGCTTTCTTTGATTACTCCCTTTTTCAACAGCTTGCCAATATGTTCCCTGACTTCACTATACTGTGTGGATGGGATCCGTCTGTATGGCTGTGTCACAGGTATGTCGTCTGAAAGGTGGATCTCATGTTGCACTTTGTCAGCGTAACCCAAATCATCATCTTCTGTTGCAAACACAAAAAAGTACTTCTCCAGCAAAAAAGCAAGCTGTGCTTGCTGTTCTGGGCTACCACTAAAATCAAGCTTGTCTAGGATGGACTTGTACGTCTGTAGATGTTTCAGGGTGTTTGTCGATACTCGGTTGTTCAGTATCTACTGAGATTCTCTGGAACTGTATCTCACAAAGCTCATCGCTTTTCACTGTCAACATGAGTCGAAACCCCTAACCTAGTCCTTGGCCTTAGCCAGATATCTTCATCAGACATGTTCATGACTTGGACAGGGAAAATGTGACTCTCAGATGAAACCAAGGTAGGCACAACAACCAAACCTCCAGGCAAAAGTGCACTCACAGGCTCGAGCAACAGTAAAGGGCCGTCCTCACTCACAGTCCTAAGTCCCCTAGCCATGACCGTAGCAACGGATGAAGCAGGCACATGGACTACAGCCTTACCAGCTACTCTAGCAAAAGAAAGCTTGTCTGTTACATTTGCTGCATGGAGACTCTGAAAAGCCTCTCTCCACTGTGAGTCAAGGCTACTCTGCAGTGTGGTGTCAAACTCAGAGTGTACTAGCTCTCTGCATTTTTTGACAATTTTCATCCCTATGAGACCTGGAACAGAGGAAGAGTGTGCAGAATCTTTGACTATCAGGAAACCTTGCTCTGGAATAGTCAGACCCATGGCTTCTACATCAAACTCTACATAGCCAATATAGGGTATGTCTAATCCATTAGCTGCAGTGATCTTTAACCAATCAAAGGCAGGATGCACGTCTTCACCCTCTACTGTCAAGTGTTTCCTGAAAAAACTCTCAGAAATTGTACTGACCTGGCTACCAGTGTCAAGCAGGCATGATACAGAAACACCCTTGAGTTTCACCTCAACGGTCTTACATTCCCCAACTGCATGTTCTAAGATAGTACTTCTGTCTGGTGTCACTTTTGGTGAGCCAGCTGCCTCCCCTCCAGTTGTTTGGCTCATGACAACCGAGGGTATAAGTTTTCCGGCGTTTCAGAAGGACCAGGTGCTGTCACATCTTGGCCCCTTTTGGCCTGTGGGCACTGTCTTGAAATGTGACCAACCTCTCTACACTTGAAACAGATAGGCTGACCATCCTGTGTGAACTTTGGCTGGGGTCTAGCTCTATGCTGAGGCTCTTGAAATGTTGTGCTGCGTCTAGTCAGCTCGCTTACAGTGCAAGCTAGCTCAGCAAGTGTCTTTGCTAACTCTGCTAGCTGTTTTTCTTGATTGCCTAGTGTTCATTGAACATCATCTAACACAGTACATTGGTCATTGTTTGTTTTAAAAGTAGATCCCTGAATTTCTGAAACCTCTGAATTAACTTGGCTGCTCTTTACAACTCGATGACCCGATGGGACCTGCTGTCCTTTATCTCCCACAAGAGAGCCTCATTCCTCACATCTAAAAGGCTGGAGCCTGGTTTGTCCCTAACCATCTTCCGGAGTTCACGGCGAAGGGCTGCATCTCTTAAACCCTCAATGAACTGATCCCTAAGAACAATGTTCTCGTTAGATATTGCACTTGTGGACTGCTTAATTACAGAGCTCAAGATCTGGGACAGTGTATGTGAGTAGTCACGGAGGTCTTCCCCGTCAGCTTGTTTACGATTGTAAAAGGTCTGCAGAAGCTGTGTGGTGCTGCGTTTTTCCCCAAATGCATTCCTCAGGTAGGAGTATAAATCACCGGGCATCCCTGACTGACCCCTCATGCATAGTCTCACTTCTTCTAATGCAGGACCACGTAACAGAGTAAGTATGTAGTCACTCTGTTCTTCTGTTGTCTACTCTCTGGACCTTAAAACCCTTTCAACCTCTTCGATAAACTCTTCTACAGACCTCCCATCTGTACCACACTCTCCACTAAATGGTTGGATTTGACGTTCTCTTGGAACATAGACGTACAAACGCTTACTATTTGCCCTCTGAGCCCTTGTTTCATCGTTTAATCGGGTAAACTCATCTCTCAATCTGGTAAGCTCTTGCATTTGACTCTGCAGTTCTTCTGTAACATCTCTACTTGTACCTGCTGCCCCTCCTGAGACCTGGTTTAACTGACCATTATTACTTTCAGTACCTCCACCAGATTCATTAGGCATGGCAAAATGTTCATTTCTTGAAGTCCCTTCATCACCAGAATCATTAGACAAGATGAAATATTAGCCTTTACTCAGTCCAGTATGTCTCTGTCTTTGCCTTCAACCAAAGATAAAATAAATGTAAAACCTGTACTCTTCCACTATTTACAAGGTTCAATTACAGAGTGTGCTGTTTTTAGCAAGCTAACCTTATCATGCAAATGGAACACAGTACTCGGCGACTGGCGCTCAAAATCCTCTGACATCAAAACCAGTAGTGCCTAAAACAGACCATCACGTTAAGATATTGACAGATAACATTCTTTACATATTTGTACGGTAATATTTAACCAGATGTCTGTATTTAGTTACTGCTTTTTACTACTTTATACGACGGGTAACATCACTGTCCACTCGGTGAATCTCCAGGTTGTTCGCGTGCTTTGTAAACAGGAAGGACCATGATGCACTTGGCGGAGTAGCGACACTTGGCGGAGTAGCGCTATTACTACTCAACGCTGCCACCCTGTGACCAAAGTCCACAACTGCCTGTGGCGGCCCACTTACAGTCTAATTCATATCTCAGTGACTTAACAATGTCACATGCATAAGAAAACAACGAACAACATTAAACTTTAAAGACATGTTGGAACTATAAGAACTCTAAGTGGAAAAATACATTTGAATTAATTTACCACCCGGTTACACATAGAACCCATTTTCATTCACATATTTTGGAAATGGCAGTTGACAAATCCTCACTAAAGGTCTGGAGTAATTATGATGAAGACTGTGTGGTGGAAAGCACCAGAAAAAGTGAATAATAAAGGCCTTGAGTGGAGATTGTCATCAACTGATGTTTCCAAGGACAGGAATGAACTGTCAAGCCGAAGTTGCTCAATTATAAATATCAATAAAAAGCAAAAATATTCTGATTAATATGTGATAATGATTTTAATCATATCAACCTTACATCATAGTAAATTGGGTGCTGAAATGAATGTCAAATGCAACTCTACACTACCTAACATTAGCAACATGGATGATAAATTAATTTCAGTATCGTTCCAAGAGCATTGGCACCTTCTTTTGATGACAATGTTATTTGAAGCAGCTTTAGCACCCTGTCGTCTAAGTGCTGCTTCAGAGGATGCTCCACTGCGCCATCAAACGCATTACAGGGAGAAACGTAAAAAGCAGCACAATCAAAGGCAGTCTGTGGCGTACGGGTTCTGGAATTAATGAAGGGACCGTTTATTGGACGTGTAATCAGCGTAATTATCGCGAAAAAGGCAAAGTGAATTCTAATCACTGCCAGCATATCTTTTCCAGATGATCACCTTTATTTCCTCAAATTTCTCTCTTTACAGACCCACCGTTCACAGCTCTCCATCAATGAGAAATAAGTAGCCGGCAAACACAGCAGTGGTATTAGACATGTGTCAAATATATACAGCCCACTTAACGTTCATTAAATATGCTCTCCGCTTCCAATACACTGATGAGGTGAATCCAGGTAAAAGCCATTATCCTTCACTGATTTTCCTTGATTAAATCCGTGCCAATCACTCCAGGGGAGACGGTAATGAAGAGAAGCAAGGGGAAGGATTTTGAAGCTTAGAGGCAATTGTGCAAAAAGTTGTTTTGACTTAAATAACGTGAAGATGTCCTCAATACTTTGTGCACAGTGGCAATTTCAAACATTTAGAACAAGGCAAAAGTGAGCATGGCTCACATACCCCCACTCATTGCTTGACCCCTACTAAAGTAGGGCCAAAGGTTTTGCCCTTTTGGAACTAATGGAATTAGTCTATTTAGCACAATGTAGCTTGTTACTAGCTCACCTTCCTCAGGATAAAGTCAGTAGAAGACAAATATGGTCTGTCTTGTTGATGCTCTCCAGGTTTTTACCACTTCATTACTTGCTTGTATTTCAACACCTGGACTCTGTGTCCACGGTGCCGGGTGATAGTGTCTGATATTTCATGAATTGTACATGATTTGGGAACTTGCCATCCAAGTTTGTTTATGGCAAGTATGGGATGAATCCAACACGGTGCCAAGTCATTAGCTGTAGATGATTCAAGATCTCCCCAAGCATACATGAAAAATCACAGTTTTGGGCCAAAATGTCAAAAGATTTCAGGCACCCTGGACTTCTAACGCCCAAAAGGCACAACTAAACCACATTATCAACCATCACACCAAATTTGAAGTTCTACACTGGAAACAAAAGTGTGACACACGAACAGACGGACAGAAGGACGGACGGAAGGACACGCGGAGCACTATATACCCCCGACTATGTTGTCACGGAGGTATGAAAATGTGTGCAATTATCAAAAAATTACAAATAATGAAATATCACTCACACTAACCAATTGGTGAATTAAATATAGTAATCTGAATAATACAAATTAAATGAAGGGGGAAAATGTTTTATATTCTGTAGTAAACTATAGAGATTATGTTTACTCTTCAGTACACTTCCTACCATTAATAAGTGTCTATTTGTTCAAACCATGCTGACTTCGACGTTTTTTTTAGTTTTTTTTTTTACAAATGCCACTGTCCTCTGAACAGCTGCCCAGACAGCAGCACTGCTGTACTGAGGTGATGAAAGGACAGTAGCCAGCCAAACTGTCTTCATCTGGCTGACTAAAAACAAATATTCAATGGGCAGTAGGCCCCATGACGTGTACTATACAGGAATACAGGAATCTGCAAGGTTTTTATTTATTGAGCTCTATTTATTCATAGTAACACTAAAAAGCTCACAGTTAAAGTGGCAGTAGGCAGTATATTTTTGGCATCATTGGGCAAAAATTCCATAATAACCTTTCAGCATATTGTAATTCAAGTGTTCTGAGAGATAACTAGACTTCTGCACCTCCTCATGGCTCTGTTTTCAGGCTTTAAAAAATCTAGCCCCTGACGGAAGACTTTGACCAATCACAGGTCATTTCAGAGAGGGAGCGTTCCTATTGGCTGTGCTCCGATCATGTAACCGGTGCTTGGCGTTCCTTCAAGAGATTTCAACTTGGCTGCCGGGTCACAAACTTTCTCATTTTACAGCTAAACAGTACACTACAAGATGATTCCAAAAACATGAAAACATAATATTGATTCATATTTGACCAGCATTTCCTAGTTTGACCATTTGGTTGGAGTTCGTGAGTGATTGACAGCCGGCTCTCATAGATGGTTGCTGGACAGCAGATCCCAGGTCAGATCTGACTGCTTGTTTTCCTCCGGTCTATGAAATCTTGCAGATGCCGTTAGGAGCACCGGAGGACACCGGAGGACACGGAGGTTCTTGATTTTTTCAGGTTACATGTTTCATGTACTACTGTCAGGATATAGCGACCGTTTTATAAAAAAAACCTTTTTTAATCATAATTGCTCCAATCTCGCCTACTTCAGCTTTAAACCGGGGGTCTATAATATTGAAATCATGATGTTCTGGACGTGTCAGGGACGGCGTGTCAGTTTCTGCTCGTTACATGCATAATGTCTTTTCAAAATAAAAACCCATGTTCACCAGAAACGCACAATTTTTGTTTGTTTATTTTGTCTCTTTTCAAAATAAACTTCCAACGTAGGTTTATTCGTTTTTAAGTTAACTGACGAAACAAAACTAGGTGGTTAGGCTTAGGCAACATAAGTACTTGGTTAGGCTTAGGAAAAGATTGTGGTTTAGGTTAAAACAAGTATGTTTCTTATGTAATATACGTCTAATTGTTACGTAACTGGTGTTAAGTACGTACTAGGGTTGATAATAACGTGTTAACGCAAATTCGTTTCCATGTAACTAATTTCTTTAACGCATTAACGCAAAGAGGGCTCAGTTTTCAAGCTAGAGTGAAGATACTGGTATCCTATGAAACTAGAAAACCCAAGGAATCAATTGGTACCAACCATGTCATACTAGCTTGTCGCTTAGGAGGCTAAATAACGCTACAAATTTACAAAAAAATTTGGCGTGGAAAAACTGGCATGGCCATTTTCAAAGGGGTCCCTTGACCCCTGATATCAAGATATGTGAATGAAAATGGGTTCTATGGGTACCCACAAGTCTCCCCTTTACAGACATGCCCACTTTATGATACTCACATGCAGTTTGGGGCAAGTCATAGTAAAGTCAGCACACTGACACACTGACAGCTGTTGTTGCCTGTTGGGCTGCAGTTTGCTATGTTATGATTTAAGCATATTTTTTATGCTAAATGCAGTACCTGTGAGGGTCTCTGGACAATATGTGTCATTGTTTTGTGTTGTTAATTGATTTCCAGTAATAAATAAATACATGCATTTGCATGAAGCAAGCATATTTGCCCACTCCCATGTTGATAAGAGTATTAAATACTTGACAAATCTCCCTTTATGGTACATTTTGATCAGATAAAAAATTTGATTAATTTGCGATTAATCACAATTAAATATTTTAATCGATTGACATGCTTACTTAGTTTTAAGGTTTACTTACTATGGTTTGGGTTAAAATAAGTATTTTTCTAATGTAAAATACATCTGTTGGTTACAAAACTGGTGTTAAACTAAGGTAAAATAAGTCATCGTTGACTTGGTTTCACACGGGACACGAACAGTGGTCTCCTGGGTGAAAGTCCTGTATTTGTTTGACCAATCCAACCTCCACTCCCAGACCGCCCAACTCGGACTTTCTCGCTCTTTATACTATGTTAGTTGCGCTCACTGTCTAATACTGATGATAATGGGTTTACATTGGAGTTAGTTGAAAGCCTGGTGCGTCCCCTACAGACACTACAGGTTCCCTCGGTGCATCGGTATCAGACGCAGCGGGGCACTGACCAAGCCGCGGTATTTGATGAGTTGGGAGTGAGAACGGGTTGGATAGTCCACTTCACTGAATGGCGGCGTAGACTGCCCAGCTGATGTTTACATGATGTGTTACTGCAGTTACTAGCTACTACACACTACTAGTAAAGTTGGTAATGTGCAATGTTGCTACTACCAGGTGGGTAGGTGGGACTATCATTCCAGTCAGCCAGATAAAGCAATTAGGATAGGTCAAAGAAATTTGGGCTGGCCATTCAGTTTTTCGGGCTGGCACTGGACACCCTGGCGCCCCCTCTGGCTTCGCCTCTGTTTACTTATTCAGTGCAGGTCCTCTAAATAACTGGATATGGGCTCAGTTTAGCATTTATCGGACATTTTGAGATGATGTGTGAAATAGAGGTTTTCACTGCTACCATAAAAGTGGAGAGTCCAGGTGATCAGTCAAATTTATGTGTGTTGAATTGCATATTTCTTTCCTTCTGTGAAATGAACTCATCATGACAACACCACTGAGGGAAGTGATGCTGTTAAAACTGCAGTCTGTTAAGAATATGAGGTTTCATTTGTTTATTGGTAATAATGGGCTGCATGTACTGTAAGAGGCCGTCGCTAATAAGTCTATGAAATCAGTTTTGAAGCCACAACTGTAGCAACAGTAGCTGCGAAGATCTGGTTTTCATTTGGTGCCATTGGGAGTTAAATGGCTATGAAATCTGAGCTATTGACTCCGGGGAGAGGCCGAGAGAACTATGACTATATTTCCTCTGTTGGCATTTGTGTGTGTGTGTGTGTGTGTGTGTGTGTGTAGGTTGACCATTGACATGAATGATGATGTGATCTACAGACAATCTTGAAATAACCTGTTCCACCTCGCAGTATGGCAGAAAAAAAGATAAAATTGTACGTTCTTTCAATCTCGATCTCACCTTACTGCCTGTATACTTAGGGGCATCACCTTCCTTTTCCTCTTCTCTCTTTGTGTTTTTGTGGTTGACTGTTGATTGGCAGTTTGATGGAGTGGAATACAACAGCGAGGAGAAAAGAGATCTGACCGCGTTCACACTCAATGCTTCACTGTCCGCGATTTTTGTCAGGGGAGGCAACAAACAACAAACAGATTCGCCAAGACCAGGCAACCGGGCCGACATATAAACAAGATAAACAACGTCTCCGGGGGTAAGCGAGAGGAGCAGAGGAGGCAGGAAAGTGCTGTGTTTGTTCTCTGATCGATGCCATACATAGTGCATGAGTTCCCCAAGAACTATGCGTCGAAGTTGTTCACTTCTATATGGGTTCAGACAAACACAGAGAGAGATGAGCTATTGAGATGGGGTTAAATAAAGGTAAAATATAAAAAGCGAGTGAGAGGCAGAAAGAGTTTCTCATCTCAGATAATAAAATGTGATGTTAGCGCAGATCGATCCGCGGGTTCAGCCAAGCAAAGGCCAGGGACAGGCCTGCTTTAAGTAGGAAAATAAAGAGTGAAAACCAAAACATTTTGATTAAACCATCATATCCTTCAGCAGAGCTTTGATACCCTCCAATAAACACCTATAAACCCGGGCTATTGGCGAGCTCTCAGAGAAAATTAAAAGACAAAATTGCCTTCATAAATATTAATCTATGGAAGGTAGAGGTTGTGCCCTTCACAATTATTCATGCTCTCTGGAGCGCATTTGTCAAGAGTAAACAGTATCCTCCTGTTTACCTAATACCTAATTCTATTCTTAAGGATGCAATTAAACACAGTCTGCTATAGAACACATCCATCTCCCTCTTTCCGTCCTCACATTTACACATACGTGCAGAGTACACTTACTCACAGATGCACTCTTACCCGTTTCCTCAACAGCAGTGCCTCGGTTCCCCTCGGAATTAAAAGTGGAAAGAGAGTTAATTTCACAGCATTTTGGCATGTTATTAACACTCTGGGGCCTGCAAGTACGCTGCAGATGGCCTCTACCTTAGTGTTTTTTATTGGGGTGATATATTATTAGCTGCTTGCTTAAGTGTGACGGAATCATTTGCAAGCAGAAAATAAGCCAATAATACTTTTCTCCATGCCTTTATGTGCTGTTATTGTCCATGAAGTATGGATTATTGTCTGCCCAATTTATCTTCTATTTTTACTCTCATATATTCCACGGTGGGGATGTGCAATATGGATAAAATCTTCTGTCAAGGTATACATTAATGCTGCTCGATTATGGCAAAAATCATCTATCACTATCAAATAAAGGCAAATAGCCCCCCCCCTCAACCAAAAAAATCTCAAAATAAACTTCTGTGTTCACAGGAAACTTACAGTTTCTACTTGTTTATTTTGATACTGGCGTTTGTTGTGCTCGAGTAAACCATTTAATCATAAACACATTGGTTGTATAGATATGAATGGTGATGACACAGCAAACAAGTCATCACCGCACTGAGGACAGTCTGTCCTGGTCAACAGACACGCCAAGAGCAGGGAGCTCCGTCCCTACCCGCAGGGAGATAGGGCACAGCGAGCACTAAACGGCGAGGTCCGGGTTAGGGGTGCTGTAAAACGCCACCATCATGCCGGGCCTTTCCAAGCCAACCTAGAGGCGGTTATGGCGCACCACCAATACACCCAGCGGGGGCCAGCCAGCCCCGGGGAGAGTTCCCATGAGGAGATCCTCCAACACCGAGCAGGGCAAAAGCGCACCACTGTAAAAGAACAAGGTGTTCTGGATTTATAACACAAGACAAAACAAGTGTGTCATTGCCAAATGGAAAGTGGCACAATATTCATTCTACATACATCATTTTATAAACTGTAGTAATATTGATATATATTGTGGTATTGTAAATCTTCTGAATTGAGAAACTATTTTGTAGGTAAATGGCTAATGCAGTGAATTACAGTAAATGTCTGACAATTTAAAGACTTAAAGATAGGGTCGACGATCTTGGAGAGCTAGCATAATTTGAAAGTAGCATGCCTTAGGAGCTCCGTCTAAACCCATCCCCTCCCCTCGAAACTCCTTCCAAGCCAACGCCCCCAACACACATGCAAGAGCACCGCCGCATCGTAACTACTTCGCAGACACAGAGCGGAGAGAGGACCTCAACTCAACAACGCTACCTCATGACAAGTAGCCGCGGCAGTGCTACTGCAGGGCTGAGTTTTCTCTGCCATTCTCCAGTAAACGTGCGGCGGCGACGCGCTTTGAGTTCCGGCTGGTGCAAGCCAAGGGTAGTATATGAGCAGGGAGGCAGGGAGGCATCTGATTGGTTCTTTACAACTGGGTGCCGAGGCAGTGATTGGTTGACCTTTTTACAGGATTACAGCAGCTACAGATGACGGCTCTTTTCCGGTCTTTTTTCAGAGCTCATAAGTAATGGATCGCTGTCGGGGTGTACAGACCATTTCAACCAATATAACAAATAGTGTATTCTGGATAAAATCGTCAACCCTGCCTTTGATTAAAGCCCAGTATCCCCCGGAATTAAGTTCATGTTTGACAACACTGCAGAATGCAATTGACCCTTGGATGAGTGGGTCAGCAAAACATTGGACTTTAACACAGGAGCTGGCTGGTTGTTTCCCTTTTCCAACCAACAGTCAATGTCTCTTTATGCCTCTGCACTGGCAACAGCCTAAGGCCGGAGGTAGGGATGTTAATAATTAACCGTTTAACCGACATTAAGCATTTTAACCGATTAAAGCTATCGGTTAAATTGTTAAAAGAAATATTAACAATGAATTGAAAAGCTGAGCAAAACTCAGAGGAGCGGCTCGTCACTTTAAGGAGAAAAGCTGGTCCACCTTAAGAGCCCACCTTAAGAGAGTCTGAGCCGGCATTGTAAGATACAGAAAGTTGGCTGCGGTCTCTTGAACTCGCTTGAGCGGAGCACTTAATACATCCATGGAACGGAGGAGTTGTAGTAGCCTCGTAGCATTTATTCACCGACAAATAAACTGTAAACACACTGCTACACCTACGTTCACAGCTATAACGCCACCAACATCCCCAATCACACACGTTCTGTTGGAAAGTCGCTAATGTTACACCACGCTGACAGAATGTATGTGTGTGGTAATGGCGAGCACGAAACCACTAGCAATATTACAGTTGCTAACGTAGCACAAACACACACACGGTTTGTCGGACACTCGCTATCGTTATGCCGGGCAGATACACAGCTGATAACCTGCTAAACTAAACTGAACGTGCAGTGGAGAGTTACTGGGAAAGTGGCTTCATGTCCGCGACACTACACACAGCACCGTGGCTGCTATAGTAACTCTCCCGGATGAGTGAACTGGGGACTCAGTTTTTCAAAATTAGCATCCCTAGCCGGAGGCATTCTGTTTTCGGGTTGTCAGTCCATCCGTACAGTCCTTTCTCGAGAACAGAATACCTCAGGAACGCCGGAGGGAATTTCTTCAAAATTTAGCACAAACGTCCACTTGGACTCAAGGATGAACTGATTTGAATTTGGTGGTCAAAAGGTCAAAGGTCAAGGTCACTGTGACCTCACAAAACACATTTTTGGCTATAACTTAAGAATTCCTATGCTAATTATGAGAATTTCATAGAAATGTTTAATAGCATAAAGCTAGAATTACCACCTTGTGGTTGTAGGCCTCAGCCAACCAGTATTTATATGCAGTTTACATCCATGTCTGTCCCAAATTTCATCATTTCTTCATTTCATCCTATTAGACATTTGTGTGAAATTGTCATAATTAGCATATTAATTCTTGAATTATGGCCAAAAACGTGTTTTGTGAGGCCACATTGACCTCGACTTCTAATCAAATCAAATCTAATCAGTTCATCCTCGAGTCCAAGTGGATATTTGTGCCAAATTTGAAGAAATTCCCTTCAGGCATTCCTGAGATATCACATTCACAAGAACGGACTGGACAGAGAACCCAAAAACATAATGCCTCTGGCCACAGCTGTCGCCGGCGCAGATGCATAATGATGAAGTGATGACATTTTGGACAGACATGCATGTAAACTGCAACTTTACTGGTTGGCGGAGGCATACAACCGCAAGGTGGTAATTTTAGTTTTTTTTTTTTTAAATTACCATGATCGTCCCCAAACCTTGACCATGTGGTTATAATTGTCACCATGATGATGAAGGTCCCCTAACCATAACAAAGAACGTGTTTTAACCCAAACCATGATCTTTCCCTAACCAAGCTGTTTAAGTGCCTAAACCTATAGCTGTGTCGGATCATAAAACAGTTACAGTAAGGGCTTTGGGTGGCACAGACAAATTATGTCATCCTGCTGATAAGGGCATCAGATCAGGAAACACTTCCGTCGTTCTAGAGGCTATGGACAAAAAACGTATATTGTTGAATTGCTGAAACAATCCAAGATGTGGCCAGCAATTTAGAGGCCTGAAACTGGGGAACCAGACTGTCTTCCTCTTACTTTCGATCTGTTGCTAATGAAGTATGCACATATTTTCTGTGTTTCAGCGCATTATGAAGATTAAGTCCGATCATATTTTGTGTGTAATGTAATGATTTTATGGCAGTATATCTCAGAGCGTGTGTTCATAGACATTTGTGCAGTATAGTTATCTCTATGTGTTTGTCTGCTTTTCTTACTGTTTCTCAGACCCACACACACAATACCATGTTCACACACCCCTCGCTCCTCTCTTCCTCCTGGTCCATCCAATGTTAGGAATCAGGGGTTAAGCTTTGCTCCGGTGGCTGGGCTCTGGGGAGCTGCTGGTCTACCTGTTGACAGCCACATCAGATCTTATTCCCAGCACAGGAACACAATCATACAGGGAGAGGCCGAGCGAGCTCCATCTGTGGAATACTGATGCAGGAAGAGGGCATCAACAAGACGAGCTCAGAGGTTCGAGGAACATGGAGGCCAGGGAATGAATTCTTAAAGATAAAGTCTGCAGGACTTAGTGATGGTCTTGGAGGAATCTGAAGAATAGCAAGAATACTGGAGGGTGGTTTGTGTGTGTGTGTGTGTGTGTGTGTGTGCGTGGGGGGGGCTTCACAAGAAGAAGTTAAAGGGGAAATCAATTGAGAATTGAAAATGACCTTTAGGTTGTTGTTGTTTGCAAAAGTTCTATTTTCCTAAAGAAAACTCAGTTGAAAAGTTTGGAGTTGAGGGCTTTCAATGTAAGAAAAAATTTTGACATTAAAATGTATTTCCTGACATAGCGGAAGAAAGAATCGGTAGACACTATTAACCCCAGCCCGTTTTCAATCCCAGGGCGTCAAATACCGAGGCTTTATCATGGCCATCGGTGTTCAATACAGCTGCACAAGGCACCCCTTAGCACCTGTATGAAATGCCCCGGGCGTTCCATTAACTACAATGTAAACCCATCCGCGGCAACAGTAAACGCTCCGAGAAAGTACGCTGGAAGGGGAGGTGGATGGGTCCAATAAACACAAGGCTTTCATCCAGGAGGCCGCTGTTTGTGTCCCGTCCTCCATGTTACAATCAGCTGTTAAAGTGGCAGTAGGCAGTATATTTTTGGCATCATTGGGCAAAAATTCCATAATAATCTTTCAGCATATTGTAATTCAAGTGTTCTGAGAGATAACTAGCCTTCTGCACCTCATCATGGCTCTGTTTTCAGGCTTTAGAAAATCTAGCCTGTGACGGCAGACTTTGACCAATCACAGGTCATTTCAGAGAGAGAGAGCGTTCCTATTGGCTGTGCTCCGGTCATGTGAGCGGAACTTGGCGTTCCTTTACCAGATTTTACAATGGCGGCGGCGTCACAAACTTTCTCATTTTACAAGATGATTCTGAAAACATTGAGAAGAGACAGGCATTACAGTAACAGAATATTGATTCATATTTGATCTAGTTTGACCATTTGGTCAGAGTTTGCGAGTGATTGACAGTTGGCTCTCATAGACGGCAGCTGGACAGCGGACCTCAGATCAGCTCTGACTGGTTGTTTTCCTCCGGTAAGTGAAATCTTTCAGATGCCATTAGGAGCACCGGAGGACACAGTAAGACACAGAGGAACATGATTTATTTCAGGTTACCTGTTTCATGTACTACTGTCACGATGTAGCGACCGTTTTATAAAAATAACTTTTTTTAATCATATTTGCTCCAATCTCGCCTACTTCAGCTTTAATTCATGTCCCGTGTTCACAACGTTCAGTTTCATTTTCACTTCACAAGCGTAGTAGTTTTAAGCCCAAACATGTAGTTCTTTCCTAAACCTAACTATAGTGGTTTCGTTGCCTAATCCTGAAGTGACACCAAGGGTAACTATAGTGATTTTGATGCCGAAAATAAAGGGACGCCAAGGGGCGCGACAAAGCAGCGGTATGTGACAAGTTGGGCTGAAAGCGTGTTGATGAATTTTGTACAAACATTCATGGTCCCCAGAGGATGAATCCTACTGACTTTAGCTATCCCCTGACTTTTCCTATATTGCCACACTGAAGCTGACGTTTTTTAATTTAAAGGTCTCATATTATGCTCATTTCCAGGTTCATATATGTATATATTTATATTTTAATGTTCTACTAAAACATGTTTACATGCTGCAATGTTAAAAAAAACCCTCTATTTTTCTCATACTGTCTGCCTGCATAAAGCCTCTTTCAGCTTCTGTCTGAAAAAATCTGATTCAGAGCCTGTCTCCTCCCAGTCTGCTCTGATTGGTCAGCGTTTCCGGGTCTCTGCTGTCAATCAAACGGCTTTAACACAGCGTCACTGCCTTCCCCGCACTGCAGCCGACCGGAGCAGCAAGAAGAGAGATTCACTGAGTTTATCCGCGTTTCCAATAAACTAATTAAAAGTTTATAAACCAGAAACTTCACACAGCGCACGTTCCCGGAGGAATCTGATCCGAAGTGGGCGAGAAAGTAACAACATCTGCGGCCAAGATTCCGGGTTTTCCTGATGGTTTTGCTCCGGTAAATATGCTATTTTTAGCTCTATCACATTAGCTCAGTATTTACGTTATGCATAAACTCTGTAAACCGTAAACATACACTCTGTTTTACGTTTGTCTTTACAGGTCCATTTGTGAGAAATGACCGACAGAATCATCCCAGGTAAAGAAGAAAACATTTGCTGTGAGCAGATAGTTCTATTTACATGGGAGATACAGAGGTAACATGTTAGCATGTAGCTACATGTAACGGTGTGTAAACACAGCGAACATCAGTGTGGAAAATAGAAGATGTGAAACAGTAGTCAGTTAATTATATCTGGTAAAAGACAGCTGATAAACGTAGGAAAGTAATCAGAGTAATGGTATATTATTTACTGTAGGAGCTGTCTCTGTGTTATCATGACTACAGACCGGTTAACGTTACACTTACCGTAGCTTACCAGGCTGAAATAGACTTTATCCTGTAGTGTCAACATAACTGAAGGTGGAATTACTGATCTTATATATAAAAACTGCTCAGTAACCACAGTATTAGCAGCTACTGGGAGGACTAACCTTATAGGGTACTGTGTCCTTTCTTTCAAATAAAGTTTGACTGTGAAACAGAAATGTGTTGTGTTGCTTACAGTCACTATTTACTACCTGTACCCTTCTACATGCATGACGTAAAATACATTTTTCATATCACCTGTTTAATCTGTAATAACATTACTTTGTGAAAACACGTTATATTTATCTAATACCACAAGATCATTAATTGTAAATTTAAAAAATGACAAAAACCCTCCTTAAAAATACAGCTCTTTATTCACAATAATAACACTGAATTATAAATTGGGTACACATAATTCCAAAAGTAGCAAAGCCATGACTTGTATGTAAACTGTCCACATCATGTCCTCCTTCAGAGTAAAGGATTTCTTGTAGAGTGAAGTTGTGTCAGCTGGTAATAGTTCTCAGGTCACAGTGGTCATCCTGGTGCATCTCCATGTGGATCAGGTCACTCAGATGACCTGTAAAACATGACAGATTCAGTGTTAGAATATACTGTCATGTAGTAATATCAAGGTACAGTAACATCATCTTCTAACATGTGTAGTTATGGCAACAGCAACAAACAGTGTAAAATGATAAATAATTTTTATCAAGTATGGAGGAAGAAATGGATTACACAGAACATTTGACTTGGAGTGTAACTTGCAGTGGTGGGCCGTCAGGGCCAGCAAGGCCTTCTCTGCTGGCCTAAACACTATCAGAATCACTGAATTCCGTTTTAATATATTTTTTCCATGAATATGTATTAAATTATTCCCAAAAGTCTATTCTCTTCATTTAATAGCTTTTCTCTTGGTTGCGCTGCTTCCACTAGTGTATGTTTATGTTAGAGCTTTTATCCAATCATATTTCAGCCATCATGTGTTGCCAGGGTAAAGTCATCTGCCATGAGGCCTTCAGAATCAACAGTGCGGGCGCATGTAGCTTAAAATAAATGGCAATGAAACTGTTGCTTTAACCAATCAGATTTCGAGTTGGCGACACTGGGGCCATCTAGCAGGCGTAAAATAACGTCAGCATTTTCACGTCCATTGATTGGATGGTCAGAGAGCGTACAAGTCAGAGGCTAGCAAAACGCATCTGTAGCGACCTGCACAGGCTAAAAATGAGTAGTAGTAGATAGTAATAGTAGATTTAACACACCAGAGCAGAAGGTTTGAATGTAAACAAAGCCTGTGGACCCACTGTGAAAGCTAGCGGCGTTAGCCACGCAACATGCTAACGTTAACAGGCAAACAATCTGCTAAATAAACAGAAACTAAAACAACATAAACATGACAAACTTACAGCTTCCAGGTTTGAAGGTGGGTCCCAGACAGCCGGTACAGATCCATCCTGGGCTTCAGTTTGAAGTGAATCCTGTGTAGCCTACTGACCCGTGTGTTTTACTGTTGCTGTGAGGACATTTCAGTCAAAAATCACCTAAAACAGCTAAAAAATAAAGTGAATCCACTGGGTCTTCACATCCTCAGATGATGGGAGTACATGAAGACTTTTCTGCTGGTTCTTGTAGATTAACAGAAGTAGTAGCATGCTTTGCTTGTCCTGTTAGCAGGTCCGTGATTATAGCAAGGAGAACAATGGCGGACGGAGCGAAATTCTAGAGCTACTCAGTGGGCGGGGTCACCTAGCTGGAGGTTGTTCTACCTAGTTCTACCGTAATCCTTATATGGCATGACAAGAATTCTTGACGTCAACAATTCCAGGAAGTACGAATCAGCGCGTTTTCGGACACATTTTCCGAGAGATGGAGAAGGAGAAAAAGAGAGAGGATGGTCTTTTATGATACTCCGGTCGCTGTAGACACACTGGGGACAGATATTGATGTTTAAAAGACATGGAAAAGTGCATTATGCATAATAGGTGACCTTTAAGCGAAATGTCTCAACAACTATTGCATGGATTGCCATTAAATTTGGAACAGGCAATCATGCTGCACAAGCATGACTCCAAATTACGTTGGCGACCCCCTAACTTAACTAGCGCCGCCAGCAGGTAATGTTTTGAATTGATAATATTTAGCTCAAAACACCACTGTGTTTAAGTACAGACTCACAGACTCTGTGCCTTGTTGTGTCTAGAACATAGACTGTCTATAAAAAGTGGACAAAGTCACAGTGATGTCACCCATTGGTTTGTGGACTGCCTTTTTGAAACCTCGAGTTTGCTTGGTTTTTGGCCAACGCCATCTTGGCTCTTTTCAACCAGAAGTGATACTAGAGGGTGGAGCTAAGTATAACCGAACGCTGAATAAGACATTTTTAGGACAAAAACACAGACAACACCCAGACGGGACAACGCCATTGTAGCAACCTGTCAATCATAAGGTAGCCACGCCCTAAAGCATACCCTGCTTTATGGTCTATTTGACTCTAAATGGGACCATAATTTACTAAATGAACATCATGCTGAATTGAAGAAGACTTGAAACTAGCGATTGAGACCATAAACTCATGTTTACAATGTTTACTGAGGTAATAAATCAAGTGAAAAGTAGTCTTTATGCAACCAGAGGAGTCGCCTCCTGCTGGCTGCTAGAAAGAATGCAATGCTTCCGCACTGGATTCACTTTTCAGACCCCGGAGGTTGCACACTGATCTAGAAATTAAATAATAATTATAATACCATAAAACAAGATGTTGGGGGGATCATGTGATGTGCCGACTTGAGTAGACGTGGAGTTTCGTCTCTCCCCACTGGATTGCTGTAAATTCCATTTTTTAACACATTTCCTACCAGTGGAAAACTATCTCCGGTGTACATTATATCTACAATGTCAATCGACAACTTTTTTGCGACTCCCGGACCGAACAAGAAGAGAGATGGACGTAAAAAAAGGGTGGTAAAGGCAATGCTAAGGCTAACGTCAACTATGCTAGCCAGGACAATGAGCTTGACCCGGAGGGCGATGCGGCCTACGAGCCCACTGACAACGAAGAGCCAAATGTGCACCGAGACAAATTGATGTGGAGGCTGTCACTGCTAATATAGAGAAGATGCTGGACAGTAAACTAGCTAACGTAATTAAACCAGTTAGCGAAGTCTCGGAGAAACTCGACAACCTAATTGAGAGAATGGGAACAGTAGAGCAGCGGGTTTCAGACTTGGAGGATGTGTCGGCTACAACTACATCCCGGGTGGGAGCTCTGGAGGTCCAGCTAAAGAAGGCATTAGATCGCCTGGAAAGTTTTGAAAACCAAAGTCGACGGCAGAACATGAGGATTGTCAGACTGAGTGAAGGTACGGAGGGCAAAACACCGTTCGATTTCTTTGAATAGTGGATACCAGAGGTGTTCAATATGCAAAAGGATCGAATCAAGATTGAGAGAGCCCACCGTACGGGACTGCCAGTGAGATTCGTCGGTAAGGAGGGTCCGTCCTGGTGAGGCTGCACAACTACACCGAACAGAACAGAAAATCCTGTATGCAGCAAGAAACTGAGGCACAATAAATATCGGAGGTGGAAACGTGTCCTTCTATCAAGATTTCTCCACAGAAGTTGTCTGAAAGAGGAAAGAGTCGGCAAACGCTCGAAAGTTATTGAGAGAAGCTGGGATAAGGTACTCCTTCTTGTACCCTGCTGTCATTACAATCTTTCATCCCGATGGCACCAGCTCCTCCTTCGCCACTATGGAAGAAATCAATGGCTATATCAGTAAGCTGCCTGCATCACAATAAACCTCTGGCTTGAGGTTATAGAACGGGACTGCTTCAGGTATGACTACTGAATGTAGAAGGACGTGAAATAAGTGCCTTTGCACATCAAGGCTTCTCCTATCTCACTGTGTTGTCATATATTTGAACTTACACTGGTATTCTAATTGTTGCAATCCTGTGGGGGGAATGTATACTCATATTCTTGATCCCCTACAGCTGTACTTACTACAAAGTTAAAGTACATCTAGGTAAGGTTAGATTTTATTTTCCTTTAAGGTTTTTCCTTAATGTTTTTTTTTTTTTGCGTTGAAGTTCTTGGTGATTCTAAGCTTTCTGTTCTGTTCTTGCTTGGAACTCATCCCCATGCTCAACAGTGTTCATTCTGCACTTGAAGCTGTCTGGTCCACCTTATTTTTATTTTTAAATGCTGAGGTTCTATGTGGCACGCAATTCATAACACAACCTGTTGTCAATGACTAAGATAAGTACGTGGAATATTCGGGGTTCTAATAATGTGGTAAAGAGGAAGTCTGTCCTGAACTCCCTTAAAAAAGATAAGATTCAAATAGTTTTTTTACAGGAAACGCATTTAAATGAGGAGGAGCACAAAAAATACCTCAGGGAATGGGTCGGTCAGATTTTCTTCTCATCACACTCAACAAATAAGAGAGGTGTGATTATACTGATACACAAAAATCTCCCATTTACTGTCACAGCTTCCTGCAAAGACACCGAAGGAAGATACGTCCTAGTTAAAGGGGTGCTACATGGTGAAAATATTTTGTTAGGAAATGTTTATGCCCCTAATGTCCAAGATGAAGCATTTCATGTATCCTTATTTAGTCAACTAGCTGATATGGATTGCACAAATATGATAATAGGGGGTGACTTTAATTGTGCCTTATGCCCAATGATGGACAGACTTACCTCTCAGACGATTCAATCCAAAAATGCCAAGGCTATCTTAAATATTTATAAGGAATTTGATCTTTTGGACATATGGAGACATTACAACCCACTTTCAAAGCAATATACATTTCACTCTCAGCCTCATTTGTCAGCATCACGCATTGACTATATTTTTGTTTCTAGATGTCTTACTCATTTAGTTGAACGTGTAGATATAGGCCACATTGCCCTTTCGGACCATGCTCCTGTTGTCATGTCCATTCAACCTCTTAGACCTAATGAATGATCACTCTCTTGGAGAATGAATACAACGTTGCTTATGGATGAGAAATTTATAAAATTTTTGAATGATCATACAGATCTATTTTTAGAATTCAATGATAAGGATGGAGCTGACCCAAGAATTGTGTGGGATACGTATAAGGCTTATATGAGGGGCATGATTATTTTATATACAAGTCAAAAGAAAAAAGAGCGAGTAGCAAAGCAACTGGGAATTGAAATGAAAATAAAACAATTAGAGGAGACCTACTGTGCAACAAAATTAGATGTGACCCTAATTGAACTTAAAGCAACTAGAACAGCACTGAACAATTTGATAACTAGGAAAGCAGAAAAGGACATTCTATTTACTAAACAAAGATTCTTTGAATTGGCCAACAAACCAAATCGCCTTTTAGCACGGCTGGCAAGGAATGCCCCTGTAAAGTCCTGTATCACAGCTATACAGGATGAGAATAACCAAAGGCAATTAAATAATCGTCAGATCAATGAGAGCTTCAAAAGATTCTATGCAAAGCTCTCCAGGTCAACTTCAGAGATTGACCTGGAGAGGCTCACGACAGGTTGCTTCTTAAATAACTTAACTTTTCCACAGATACCAGAGGATCAAGCAAATGTATTGGAGTCCCCTATTTTCCTATTAGAAGTAGATAAAGCTATTTCTACTCTCCAATCAGGGAAATGTCCAGGAGAGGATGGCTTTCCAGTCAAGTTTTTTAAAGTGATGAAGGGGAAAATTAATAATCTCTTACTAAGGGTTTTTAATAAATCCTTTGAAGAGTCCAAGCTCCCAGAATCAATGTATAGGGCCAATATAACACTAATGGCAAAGAAAAATAGGAACCCAGAGCTATGTTCTTCCTATAGGCCAATTAGCCTTCTTGGAGTGGACAATAAAATATTATCTAAGATTCTGGCTCTCAGGTTAGAGCAGGTTTTTACCTCCATTGTGGATGCAGAACAGACAGGTTTTATTAAGGATCGAAACTCCTATCACAACACAAGATGCCTATTCAATATTATTCATTATCTTAACTTCTGTCAAACACCGGGTGCTGTTGTTTCTATGGACGCCGAAAAGGCATTTGATAGAATCGAATGGGAATATATGTTGGAAGTAATGAAGAGATTCGGTATGGGATAACATTTTCTGGGGTGGATTAGACTCTTATATAAAGCCCCTACAGCCTCGGTTCTGACAAATGGTCTGTTATCTGCTCCATTTAAATTAACAAGAGGCACAGCTCAAGGAAGCCCGCTGTCTCCTATCTTATTTGCTTTGGCTATAGAGCCCTTAGCAATGGCTATCAGACAAAACACAAATATTCAGGGAGTAACGATTGGTACACAAGAACATAAGATTTTATTATACGCTGATGATATTCTCTTGACATTAACAGACCCCACTAAATCATTACCAGCTTTAACTGAGTGTATCACAGAATTTGGCCGATTATCTGGGTATAAAGTCAATTTTGATAAATCCGAAATAATGACCTTGGATGACAGTGGAAGTACTGAACCGGGATTTAATTATTTAGAAATTAAAGTTACCCCCAAAATTAATCAGCTATATGCAGAAAATATTAACCCCTGGATAAAGAATCTCAAAGATACTTTGACAAGGTGGAAGAGCCTCCCCATATCATTTCTTGGCAGAATTAACCTAATTAAGATGACAGTCCTCCCAAAAATATTATATCCTACAGCTATGCTGTTTGTGATTCTAAAATCAAATGACATTAAGGTTATCAATAAAGCAATGTCAGACTTTATCTGGGCCGGCAGGAATCCAAAGTCAAACTAGAGACATTACAGTTGCCAAAAGAACAAGGTGGGTGGGGTTTACCAAATATAGAATACTATATATTGTCCATGCAGGCCAGGGTAATTTATTCCTCGGTGAATGAACATTCAGATTCCCCTTGGCTTGACTTGGAGTCAGTGATCTGTAAACCCTTTTCTCCTGTGAACCTGTTGGGTAAACACATGAACGAATTACCGCATATCGCTAAGAACAATCCTTCGATAACGAATGTAATGTGGAAATGGAAAAAATTAAAGAAAATGTTTAAAACATCCACCCACTTAATGTTCTAACGACACTAGTAGATAACCCAGAGCTTTCGTCGCAGGGAACCGGACCAAATTTTACGCTCTGGCGAAGAGCAGGCATTACTAGAGTTTACGATCTCTTTGAGAATGGGAGATTTAAGACATTTGAATCACTGACAACTCAGTACCATATATCAGACAAAGATTTCTACAAATACTTACAGGTCGGACATTATGTGTATAAGAAAGCCAACTCGCTCGAATTTTCAAATGATTCTCATATGCTAGAGATGTTTCAGAAACTCCCAGAAATATTGAGTTTGGACTTGAACAAACTTGCATGGTTAAGAACATCTTGGTGTACGTTGCTCAAATGTGTGATGGATAATGATGTGTTGGATAAGATCCTGCGGTTGCCTTCCAGAATTTCAATTTGTAACATATATAAAGAGTTGCAATATAATATTCTACATAATATCTATATATCACCGTACATTTATAGTAAGTATAAGGCTATATAACCAAATTGTTTAAAATGTAAAACTCATGTAGGTACTAGGCTGCATTGCTTGTGGGAATGCAACAAAGTTCAGTTATTCTGGAAGAAATATGCGCTAATATTAGTACAGCAATAGGTCAACAGGTGTCAGCAACCACTTCTATGTCTGCTCGGAAATGTCCCAGATTCTCTAAAACAATATGAGGAAGTGGTTCAATCGCTTATAATGCTGGCGAGGAAGGCCATTATGGTGAACTGGGTCGGGGACGACCCTCCTTCTATTTCCATGTGGAAATCTCTGATCTCCGAGGTTGTGACTGGAAAAAATAAGACATTATATCGACGGAAGGACTCATCTTTTTCTGCAGAGGTGGAAGAATCCACTGGAATCTCTAGGAGTTCAATATAATCTGGACTTGAATGGATAATGACTGTGGACAAATGTTTGAATCGGGGACATTGGGAATGAATCACACCAACATACACAACTATTGACTTCATTCGTCATTTAATTTCACCATACTTTCATCTATATAAGTGCAGTGCCTCAATTTTACTCTTTTATGGACCAGTCTTGTAACGTTATTGTATCATCGTATTGTGGTTTGTATGTTTGTTTGCGTTTAAAATGAAAAATAAAAAGTAAAAAAAAACCAAGATGTTCATTGACTCACAAACATTGGCTCATTAAAAAGATGCCTTTTTAATTTGGCTGTACGTCATTTAGAGGAATATTTAAATGTTGATGGAATGATAATGTACCATTTCCTATCCCTAAAATATGAGTTTAATATGAAATATGAACTCTGACTTTTCCTTCAACTGGTACTATACAGTCACTCTAAAATCCTAAATGGAGTTAGCCTAAAGGATAGTAGAGGAAGACTGTGGCTGGAAAGAAGCCAGTTCAGATCGAGACCATCTGGAAGCCTGAGAAGAGGAACTGAATGAGAAGGACTCTCTCTGCAGCTGACATTAATAAGCCCCATTTGCTCCCGAGGAGCTATTCAGAGGCCAAAAGTAGAAGTCTGGTTGTGCTGAGCAGCTCCAAAAAATTTTAAATGTATAACTGTGCAAGTGAAAATCAGGTTACAGCTGATAAAAGGCAAGTCATGCTGGGAAATCCTCCCTGAGTAAATAAACATTTTGAAATACTGTAGTTCATTTTAGCTTGTATTACCCCACTAGGATTTCTCCAAGAGTCTGTTTATGTCTCCCGTTTCAGGTTATTGGAATAGTTCACGCAGACTATAGAGCAGTCAAAACACTGCAAGCCATTTTAGGTGAATAACAGTATTATTCTCATCTAATAGCTGGCTTAAAACGCTAATCATGCATGCTAATTCCTGGTTTAGTGTGCCTATGGATTAGAAGCCCATGTAATGTACAGTTAATCCCATATACACTGCAATGAAAATCCGCCTAGAAGCGTTTCTCATCATAAAAAATGTTCCCTCTAATTATGTCTCCTGAGAGACGCTCAACTCCCACTTGAGATGAGTTCGTCCATGCAGCACTCTCAGGTTCACATGCACGTGGAATACAGAATACATGCCCTTGATCAAGCTCTCAGCTATTGCCTTTTTATCCAGATCCATAGATTGGAATTGATGGGACACTCTAATGCACATTAATGCAGCTGGTAATAGAATGTAATCCCACCACAAGGCAGAATATCTCTATCTTCCTATTCCCTCTCATATCGTTAATAATCAGTTCTGCCTCCTGCCCCTATACAGTCACATTCAATAACCAGTCGGCCTCTTTGGAGTTCAGTAGAGATATTCAAGAGCAATTTCCCAAACTGTGCTGTCATTGAACTCACAAACAATAGCTGAAATCAGATTTAATGTGACTCCCCTTCTTTTAGCGAGTGTGTGTTCTTCTGTGCTTTGCTGAAATATTAATAACCTATTAATTATCGGAAAAGTTGGGGGAATAGCGAGGGGTGAGAGACGGAGGGATTGAGGCCACACAGATCTGAAAGAATACAAAGAGAAGTGAAAAACAAGACTGGAATTGGCTTCATATTCTCCAACCCTGCAAATCCTCCTCAGAAGCTCGTGATTGTTCTGCCCCTTTCAAAGCATCCGCCTGTGGTCTCATTGCTGACTTTCTCTCATAGTTTGATCAAATCTACAAATAAACCCACTATATTACTGCTTCTGATATTAGCAGACTGTATTATGACCCAGCAGGCTTTCGAAAGTGACTCATTTTGGAACACTTTTGCCTTCATTGGAAACTAGGTATAAAGTTACACTTAACTCATTCAAGTTCAAGTTTGATGCCAAATTTAAAGGTGCTCTATATGATACTCAGAGCATTAATATAGCAGCAAACAAGTATTTGCTGTGTGAAGATATAGAGGAGTAATATCTACCTGAGCAGAGAATGGAGTTGCTTTACCTTCTATGTGTGTTGTAATCCGAGTTTCTCTGTGCCTCGTTGACATAGCCGAGCCGGCCGTGCATGCTTTTAGTACATGTTAGTGCATGTGAGCGTGCCCCACTGGCTAGCTCACAGCCGCCACTCTGCACTGCGCTCATACTGCGCTCATACTGCGGTAACAATTGATAACGCCGTCCCACCAACTGCTTTGTTGCGGAAGCGTAGCATCCGCCCTCCGATTCCCCTCCAAGCTAACACTGTTAGCTCTGTCAGCAATGTTGCCGTTGATTTCACTGTTAGCGTTGTTCGCACCGTAAGCCATCGCCATGTTGAGAGCCATACAGAGGCAATAGAAATGCTCACAATCTCGCAATAAGCACCTTTAAGTAGACAGTGGAACCAACCTAATCGCCAGAGAAGAACGTCATAGGATGACTCTGCAAAACCTCGGATTACTTTCAATGCCAACTTTTGCTGAGTGCAATTTAGGTCTGCATGTTGGCTAATTAGCAAATGTTAGCATGCTAACATGCTAGACCAAGCATGGTAAACATTACTCCTGCAAAAAAGAGCATGTTAGCATTGTCATTGTGACCATGTTAGCATTATGCTAGACCAAAGCCCGGCCGTACAACTTCACAGAGCATGGCTGTAAATTCAAGGTTAAGAAAAGATTGGTTAAGGTTAAGCAACAAATACATATAATATATCTTAATATCGTATATATATCGTTAATATAATGGTAAGGTTAGGAAATACCATGGTTTATGATTTATAAAATTGCTATCGTTGATTGCGAGTCTGTATATATATATATATAAAAAATCTCCCTCTCACCCTCGTGGGTGGTATCGTGGTATCTGTGTCTTCCTCAAGCTCGGGTCCTCTACCAGAGGCCTGGGAGTTTGAGGGTTCTGCGCAGTATCTTAGTTGTTCCTAGGACTGCGCCCTTCTGGACTGAGACTTCAGATGTCCTTCCTGGAATCTGCTGGAACCGCTCTCCCAGTTTGGGGGTCACAGCCCCGAGTGCTCCTACTACCAAGGGGACCACGTCGGCTTTGACCTTCCACATTTGTTCCAGCTGTTCTTTCAACCCTTGATACTTCTCAACCTTTTCATGTTCCTTCATCTTCCTTTCATGTTGCTGTCAGCTGGTATCTGCAGCAGGATTGTACAGTGGTGCAGATGGATAGTGGTTAGTGCCACTGACTTGGGCACGGGAGACCGGAGTTCGAATCTCGGTCAGGGCGAAAGGCGAGACTCTTAATGCTACCTCAGGCATGGGTGCACACAAAAATGATAGCTTGAATGTTGACCGGGTCAACAAGGTCTGCGTCAGATGCTAGTGAACCAGGGCAATCTGATGAGAAATGGGTTACTGGAACAAGACATAAATGGATGAGGGCGGAAAATAAGTAAATGTTGGAAGGCTACTATACAAGTAATCCCAGAGAGACGGGATATATGCAGAGAATGTGGGACCTATGGATAAATATATATACTGTATATATACTGTATATTCTGGTCTCTTGCATGAAAGTCGGACGTGCTACATATCTATCCTCCACACCCTTACTCCCAGTCTTGCTACATAAAGGACACACTACTTCCTGTGGTAGTACTGAATGTGGGCACTGGACACAAATATTGAGGGGCAGAATTGTCCAATATAAACAGAATTCCCTGGGATACTGGGCTGCCGTAAACAACATGAAAGTACTTGTAAGTGCCATGGACTGAATATAAGAAGTGGACATAGTCACCATGATGCCACCCATTGGTTTGTGGACTGCCATTTTCAAGCCTCGAGTTTGGCATTTTGGCCGGCGGCATCTTGTTTTTTTGCAACCAGAACTGACAAAAAGAAGGTGAAGCTAAGTACAACTGAACACTGAATAAGACATTTTTATAGTGCCGAAAATGATAATATGAACTTTCATGAATTGAAAACACACTGTGAAAGGGTTAAAGTTCTAAGACGAAAACGCAGACAACTTCCAGACCGGACAACACCGTGGTAGCAACCTGTCAATCACAAGGTAGCTACGTCCCAAAGCATACCCTGCTTTATGGTCTATTTGACTCTAAATGGAACCATAATTTACTAAATGAACATCATGCTGTATTAAAGAAGACTTGAAACTAGCGATTGAGCCCATAAACTCTTGTTCACAATGTTTACTGAGGTAATAAATCAAGTGAGAAGTAGGCTTATTTTCTCATTGACTTCCATACAATCACACTTCTTATTGCAACCAGAGGATTCGCCCCCTAATGGCGATTAGAAAGAATGCAATTTTAAGGCACTTCCGCATTGGCTTCACTTTTCAGATCCAGAGGTTGCCCACTGGTAACTACTCATATTTACTTTCTGTATTGTAAGTCTTGATATGCCTTTGCTCCATGGCATGTAAAGGGGAAATGTTTAGTAATTACTGCACCATTTTTATCTGACTGCTCTAGGTAGTTATTTTGCAGAAAAATGGGGTGTGAAGAACCCCTTAAAGTTTTACATGCAAAACAGAAGTTGAGGTAAAACATGATGTATCATCAAAGTTTACAGGAGCCAGCAGTATATGGAGTATATTTGTATTAAAATACTTCTCACAGGTGGACCAGATCTCACAGGACATTTTCCCCTGCTGAACCACAATGTGCAGGTGTTAGTGCTGCTAACAGAGACAACAGAGACAGCCCAACAGGGCTGGCACTATTTACTCTGGGTGCAGTATGCTCTTCTGGTTACCATGCAACTGTTAAAAAGTCTCTGGAAACTCTCTGGAAAAACTAATTATCTCCTTTAGGTGCAGATATTTCTTTTCACTTTGCAGCACTGATGCAATGTGAAGATAACATGTTTTCAACTTGGAGTGTGCAGGGGAAGTGGCCAAAACTCACCAAAACACACTTATAATCACATGAGGCGTACACTTTGGTAATGCAGGGAACTTGACGCAAATGTAAAAAGTTTGTATGCAAAGTTGTGGTGAAGGAAGGGAATTATATGCAATTTTAAGATGGAGTTTTTGTGGATATCTATGTTGGCAGTGGAAGTATTATGCAGATTTGTGGTAAGAGAGTTTTGAGAGAGTTTTGGTGGTGACATTGGGGTTTTCTTTATGCAAATCTGTCATAACTCAGAGTTTTTGTCTTGCAAATTCATGGCGGCATAGAGAATGGTTATGCAAATTGGTGGTGACAAGCACATGGTTTGGAAAGAAATTATTGATTTGGCCTTTAAATTTGGGAAATTTTGCCAAGCAGGTGCTTCTGTGTGCGCATGCATGGTAGGAAAATAATGAAACTGTCAGCATAAATGTGTGCAAGATAAATTCCTACTGCCTTTATTAACTTTGTTAGTCTGTGAAGGCTGAGCCAAATATGCACATATTGCACATCTTATAGTTTGCTATATATATATATATATATATATATATATATATATACACAGTATAAAAAAAATAAAAATAAAAAAAATCTTCATCTTTGTACAGCCTGCACTTTGTTTCTGATCTACTATGGTAGATCCTGGCCTCTATGGCCCTTGAGCTTAGGGCCTGTTCTTGTGCTGCCATGATTAGTGCTTCTGTTCTGTCTGCCAGTCCAGCGTTTTCCAGCCATTCTGGAAAATGCTTGATATCAGCCACTTCCTCTATCTGACGGTGGTAGATGCCATGTAGGGGCTTGTCCTTCCATGTTGTCTGCTCCTCTTCCTCTTCACTATCATCAGGTTTCTGCTGTCTGAGGTATTCACTTAGCAGCTCATCATTTGGGGCCATCTTCTTGACGTACTCCTGGATTTTCGATTTTTCATCCTGGATAGTGGCTTTGATGCTCACTAGTCCTCGGCCTCCCTCTTTCCGCTTAGTGTATAGCCTTATGTTGCTGGACTTAGGGTGAAACCCTTCATGCATGGTAAGGAGCTTTCTTGTCTTGATATCAGTGGCTTCTATCTCCTCCTTTGGCCAGTTTATGACCCCAGCTGGGTATCTGATGACTGGCAGTGCGTACATGTTGATGGCTCCAACCTTGTTCTTACCATTCAGTTGACTTCTCAGGACTTGCCTTACTCTCTAGAGGTACTTGGCTGTGGTTGACTTCTCTGCGACCTCCTCATGGTTTCCATTAGCCTGTGGGATCCCAAGGTACTTGTAGCTGTCCTGGATATCTCCCATGTTGCCCTCTTGTAGTTCAACCCCTTCAGTTCTGATCATCTTGCCTCTCTTTGATACCATCCGACCAAATTTGTCCAATCCGACTGACATCCCTATGTCGTTGCAGTAGATCCTGGTGGTGTGGATCAGTGAGTCGATTTCTCGCTCATTCCTGGCATACAGCTTGATGTCATCCATGTAGAGCAGGTGGCTGATTGTTACCCCGGTTCGGGATCGGTATCCGTAGCCACTCTTTGTGATGATCTGGCTGAGGGGGTTCAGGCCTATGCAGAACAGCAGTGGGGACAGAGCATCTCCTTGGTATATGCCGCACTTGATGTTAACTTGGGCAATCGGCTTTGATTTGGCCTCTAGGGTCGTCTTCCACAGTTCCATTGAGTTCTTGATGAAGGCTCTTAGTGTTCTGTTGATGTTGTGCAGTTCCAGGTATTCCAGTATCCATGTGTGTGGCATCGAGTCGTAGTCTTTCTTGTAGTCAATCCAGGCGGTGCACAGGTTGGGCTGCCTGTTCTTACAGTCTCGGGCGACTGCTCTGTTGACCAGTAGCTGGTGCTTGGCTCCTCTGGTGTTACTGCCAATTCCTTTCTGTGCCCCGCTCATGTACTGAGCCAAGTGCCTACTCATCTCAGCCGATATAATGCCTGACAGGAGCTTCCAGGTTATTGGCCGGTAGTTGGATGGGATGATTCTGATGGATGGGTCCTTCATGATTAGGACTGTCCTGCCCTGGGTTAACCACTCCAGGTGGGTCCCATCCCGTCCCATCCCTTAGCAGCTGGTTCATCTGTGCTGCTAGGCGTTCATGGAGTGCCGTTAGCTTCTTCAGCCAGTATGTGTGGATCATGTCGGGGCCCGGTGCTGTCCAGCTCTTCATCTTTGAAACTCTTTCTTGGATGTCTGTCATTGAGATGGTTACTGGTTCTTGTTCTGGGAGGTTGCTGTGGTCAGTTCTCAGGTCCACTAGCCATTGAGCACCGGTGTTGTGTGATGCTTCTCTTTCCCATATGCCTTTTCAGTATTTTTCCATCTCAGCTCTTGGTGGGTCTGACCGATTGTTATTGCCCTGCCATTGAGAGCACACTTTGGCTGGTTCAGTGGAGAACATCCTGTTTATTCTCCTGGCTTCTACCTCTTTGGTGTATCTCTTCAGCCGGGTGGCCAGAGCTGTTGGCCTCTGTTTGGCAGTCTCTAGTGCCTCAGACATGGAGAGCTTGTTGTATTTCCTGGGTATCCCTTTATTCACCATATTGCCTTTCTGAAGCTCTGCTAGCTGGCTAACTTCTCTCCGTGCTGCCTCTTATCCTCTAACCGTCTCTTCCATGGAGGGTACTGCTTCTTATGTACTGTGTTCATCTTGTATTATGGTATAGCATTTAGGGTCTTGCCTAAGGACCCTCTCTGGATGCCTTTCGCCCTGGCTATACAGAGCTCAGTGATTTATATTCCTGTGGTTGCTTTAAACTCATGGATATCCTCAGTGTCCTCTTCCTACCTTGTATTCCCTGAAGTCAATGTTTGAGGGCCAGAGAAGAATATATTGACTTCATCACTAATACATATGTATTTTCTGACATTTCACACTGCACTTTCATTGGTTTGGATTATTTAGTCTTAGGCCCAATTCCAATCCGGCCCCTATACCCTCCCACTCCGTGGTGGAGTGCACTCTGTTTGTAGTCACACTCACAGCTCAATGAAGCGCCCTTCTTTAAGGTGGAGGGTATCAATACAGCAGCCACTTCGGGACGAACTTCCCTCTCTGCGGCAAGGAAATAAATATCAGAATCAGAAATACTTTATTGATTCCTGGGGGGGTGGGGGGGGGGGGGGGGGGATTGAGTTAAATCATAAGAAAATATAAATAAGAAATATATATAACAACAGTGCAAATAATAACGCTGAAAAATAGGATCAGTGCAAATAATATAAATGCATGCATTTATAAAAATGCAAGAATAGTGTAAAATGAGAACATTATTTTAAATGACTGTATAAATAAATGCAGTATTGCTGGAGTAAACCACATTATTGCACAGCTGAATAACTGCACCAAATTATTGCACTGTTAAGTCAGTATTGCACAGTTGAAGATATAATAAATTATGGGGTTATAGCTCCTGATTGGGGTAAAAATAATAAATATATGTTGTTTGTTATATATATATATATATATGTATATATATATACATATATATATATATATATATGTATATATACTGTATACATACATATATACAATATACAACAATTTACAATTTAATGAATATGTCTACCGTTTTCTAGTCTAGACAAGGGTATTTTTGATTCTAAATACAATCTATTTACTTTATGTTGTTGACTTCTGTATGATAAGTAGAATAAATTAAATTCCTATCAGTTTGAGTAGATTCCAAGTAAATGTTTTTACCAGTAGTCACACGGAACTTACATTGGATCGTGTTCCATGATGAACACAAAACGGCATTGCACGTCGTCAGTAAGGGCAGCTGGGTAAGTCAGCATCGATGCAGGCTCGCTGTTGGAGGGTTTTATAACCCACTTCCACTCCCCAGTGATTGGTTTGGAATGGCCCTTAATATGGCGGACCCTCCACGTGAACGCGCAAATGGAGTGGAAGTGGGTAGGGAGAGGGTGTAGGGGGTGGTTTGGAAATGGGCCTTAGACTCCTATTTCTGCAAACAAACTTAAAGTGGAAGTGAATTGTCAACCAAGTTAAGCTGGTTTACTAAATTAATTTCCACTCTAATGAACAATTATATAACAAACATGACAAATTAATATAATAGTCTTTTAATAGCATTTAAAAGAAAAAAAAAGCTCCTTTTCATCTTTCGTGGCAAGAGCACCGCCATGTTGCAGTACTCTAGCCTGTGACGTCACTCGGTTGGTTAACTCGGCTGAGTTACACAGATACAACGGTAGAGACCGTGAAAGACGGAAACTGAGGAGACACGGGACAGAAGAAAACAAAAGAGGGGACACAATTGTATTGTTCCTGGATATAACGATGAGTTTTACAATGTTAAAACAAAGGACAAAACAGTCCATTTCATAAACTGCCACTGAAACAGAGATCAGTAACGTGACTGCAGTGTAGCTAGTGGCACTGAAAGAGCCCACTACAACATTATTCTGAAGCCCACGTTATAGTTTTTGTTTACGTAACTTTCCGGTAGCTTCTACTAGCTAGTTAGCTATCAGCCCAACATTAGCATACCAAAACTACCGTCACAAAGTAAAACTTATCTCCAAAGCAAGCACTATAGACATTAACAGCCTTATGTTTCCTGTGTTTTCCTTTAACTAACTAACTAAACTAGAATGGCACTCGGAGAGCGCAGACCTCTGCCCCCCTCTCCATTCAGCTTGCGCCATCATCCAAGTGTATTTTTGTTTATGATGAGATCAGCTGTACGCAGTGGAGCATCGTAAAAAACTTCATTCATACTGGACAGAAACAAAATAAAACTCACCTAAACTGTCGTCGTTACTCTTTCCAACAAGCACCAAGTGTGCTTTGGTCGAACTCAACTGTAATTTCACCGAGTTTATTATGAAAAAACGCCAAATCTACAGGTGTCCCCCCCTTCCCTCCACCCCCGCTCTCTCTCTGTCCCTCTCTCTGCTGGCAGAAGGAAAGAGGCAAGGTGACGCGGCATAAACGCGTCATCAGTTACACTGCGCATGTTATACCCTGTCGTTTTAAAGGTTTCATATTATGCTCATTTCCAGGTTCATATATGTACTTTAATGTTCTACTAGAACATGTTTACATGCTGTAATGTTAACAAAAACCTCCATTCTTCTTATTCTGTCTGCCTGCATAAAGCCTCTTTCAGCCTCTGTCTGAAAAACTCTGATTCAGAGCCTGTCTCCTCACAGTCTGCTCTGATTGGTAAGCGTTTCCAGGTCTCTGCTGTCAATCAAACGCGTTCAACACAGCATCACTGCCTTCCCCGCCCTGCAGCCGGAGAGCAGCAGGAAGAGAGATTCACTGAGTTTATCAGCCTTTTTCTACCGTCAATAATAGACTAATTAAAAGTTTATAAACCAGAAAATTCACACAGCGCACGTTCCCGGAGGAATCTGATCCGAAGTCGGTGAGAAATTAAAAACATCTGCGGACATGATTCCGGGTTTTCCTGACAGTTTTACTCCGGTAAATATGCTATTTTTAGCTCTGTCACGTTAGCTCAGTATTTACATTATGCATAAACTCTGTAAACCGTAAACATACACTCTACTTTACGTTTGTCTTTACAGGTCCATTTGTGAGAAATGACCGACAGAATCATCCCAGTGAAGAAGAAAACATTTGCTGTGAGCAGATAGTTCTATTTACATGGGAGATAGAGAGGTAACATGTTAGCATGTAACGGTGTGTAAACACAGCGAACATCAGTGTGGAAAATAGAAGATGTGAAACAGTAGTCAGTTAATTATTTCTGGTAAAAGACACCTGATAAACGTACGAAAGTAATCAGAGTAATGGTATATTATTTACTGTAGGAGCTGTCTCTCTGTTATCATGACTACAGACCGGTTAACGTTACACTTACTGTAGCTTACCATGCTGAAATAGATTTTATCCTATATTGTCAACATAACTGAAGGTGGAATTACTGATCTTATATATAAAAACTGTTCAGTAACCACAGTATCAGCAGCTACTGGGAGGACTTACGTTATAGGGTACTGTGTCCATGTTTCAGAGTAACTTAGATTTTTTCACATGAAACGGTTTTACTTTTCAGACAGTTATTGCCATATTTATGCTGTGAAATGTTTGTCAAAGCTGCAGGTTATCTGTTCACGTTCAAAATACTGTGTATAATTAATATTGTCATCTGTCTACTCAAATAAAGTTAGAGTGTGAAACAGAAATGTGTTGTGTTGCTTACAGTCACTATTTACTTCCTGTAGCCTTCTAAATGCATGATATAAAATTAATTTTTCATATCACCTGTTTAAACTTTAATTACATTACTTTGTGAAAGAACATGTTATATTTATCTAATACCACGAGATAACTAATTGTTAATTTAAAAATGACAAAAACCCTCCTTAAATCTACAGCTCTCTCTGCAAGCAGCGATGAACGGGCCCTCGCACCTTCCCGCGCATCGTGGGTACTGGCGGGACACCAATCGACGCGACAAGGCACAATGAAATCGGAACTCTGAAGAGTGCAATGACGCCTGCCACAAGACTCTACGACAAACGGTTCATGAGTTATGAAAGGGGGCACTCAACGATTTTACCGTTTTGAGTACAACATCCGGGTACTTACAGTACACTGCATTTTGCCGAACTTCACAGTGTGAACGCACTTATGCACTCAAAATAGTAAGTGTAAGTACAGAAGTATGCGGATTGGAACACACTGATGGTTCTGACCAAATTTCAAGTCGATCTGATGAAATCTGTAGGAGGAGTTTGTTAAAGTACACGGCCTATAAAACGCTAAAAATGGGCGAAAATCGCACATTAAATTCAAAATGGCTGATTTCCTGTTGAGTTTTGGGCATACTTCCCAGAGGCTTTTTTGTGCGTCTCCACATGTTACATCTGTCTGCCAAATTTCAAACATGTAGGTGAAACCGGAGCGAGGGGATCAATTTTTCCAAATTTCTAAGGGTCGCTAGCGAGCAAATTTGCAACCCCCAAGCCTGAGACCCTTAAAATATCAATTTTTTCACCACCTCTGATAAGTGTGCCAAGTTTAACAACTTTTTGAGCATGTTAAGGCCCTCAAAAAGGCAATTCATTAGGGAGGAGAAAAAGTATAATAATAAACACTACAGTTTCAATAGGGCCTTCGTTGTCGGTGCTCGGGCCCTAATTATAAATTGGGTACACATAATTCCAAAAGTAGCAAAGCCATGACTTTTATGTAAACTGTCCAGATCATGTCCTCCTTCAGTGTAAAGGGTTTCTTGTAGAGTGAAGTTGTGTCAGCTGGTAATAGTTCTCAGGTCACAGTGGTCATCCTGGTGCATCTCCATGTGGAACAGAGACTGTCCTGGTGTTGCTTCTCTGATGGTTTCTGTCCATGAGGAGGTCACTCAGACGACCTGTAAAACATGACAGATTCAGTGTTAGAATATACTGTCATGTAATAATATCAAGGTGTATAACAGTAACATCATTTTCTAACATGTGTAGTTATGGCAACAGCTACAAACTGTAAAATGATATATAATTTGTATCAAGTATGGAGGAAGAAATGGATTACACAGAACTTTTGACTTGGAGTGTAACTTGGGTTGTCTGTATCAAAAGCTAGACCTAGAAGCTTAGACTTTAGTAAACTTTTACGTATTATTTAGCCCAAGACAACAAAGAAGCTGCCAGTATTGACGTTGTAATGTCTTTTAATCGGGAAGTAACGTTACAGAGAAGACGTTAATTTCTGCTCTGAGCTCACGGCATCTCTCTCTCTCTCTCCCTGCTTGCTCGTCCACTAACTCCGGTAATCAAACCTACACAAATTCGTACAGTTTGACTGTTTGTTTTGCACATGAGCTCATTCAGGACAGTCTGTCGAGTAAATCTACACACACTCAACATAGCTGTAACGCATACAGACGCACCAGAGCAGAAGGTTTGAATGTAAACAAAGCCTGTGGACCCACTGTGAAAGCTAGCGGCGTTAGCCACGCAACATGCTAACGTTAACAGGCAAACAGTCTGCTAAATAAACAGAAACTAAAACAACATAAACATGACACACTTACAGCTTCCAGGTTAGAAGGTGGGTCCCAGACAGCCGGTACAGATCCATCCTGGGCTTCAGTTTGAAGTGAATCCTGTGTAGCCTACTGACCCGTGTGTTTTACTGTTGCTGTGAGGACATTTCAGTCAAAAATCACCTAAAACAGCTAAAAAATAAAGTGAATCCACTCGGTCTTCACGTCCTCAGATGATGGGAGTACATGAAGACTTTTCTGCTGGTTCTTGCAGACTAACAGAACTAGTAGCATGCTTTGCTTGTCCAGTTAGCAGATCCGTGATTATAGCGAGGAGAACAATGGCGGACAGCAGGAAATTCAAGAACAACTCTGTGGGCGGGGTCACCCAGGAGGTTGTTCTACCTAGTTCTACCGTAACCGTTATATGGCCTGAAAAAAATCACCGACGTCACCAGTTTCAGGAAGTACTGATCAGCATTTCAGACACATTTTCAGAGAGATGGAGCAGGAGAAAAAGAGAGAGGATGGTCTTTTATGACACTATGGTGGTCTGTAGACACACTGGGGACAGATATTGATGTTTAAAAGACGTGGAAAAGTGCATTTTGCATAATAGGTGACCTTTAATGCTCAGGCTGATCGGAATCCTTAAAAATATTACTGAATCCGGATCATGATCCGGATCGCCACTAAAATCAAATGGATTGTTCATTGTGCCACACCCCAACCCTCCAAAAAATGTCATTCAAATCCATCGCAGACTTTTGGCGTAATCCTGCTAACGGACAAAAGAACAAACAAACAAACAAACCAACACCGGTGAAAACATAACCTCCTTCCTAGACCTTCGACCATGGTAATAACCAACTATCTAACTCGATTATACTCCCAAGCCGACAGCAGCCCACCGAGTCGGTCCCTGTGTGTTTGCTTTGGTGATAAGTTTTACTTTGTGACGGTAGTTTTGGTATGCTAATGTTGAGCCGGTAGCTAGCTAGCTAGCTAGCAGAAGCTACCGGCAAGTTACGTAAACAAAGTAGCTATAACGTGGGCTTCAGAATAAAGTAGTGCTTTGGGCGTTCATTTTCTTAGCGACCCTGTCTTTGAACGGTCTGAATGAGACAGCAGAGGAGGAGAGACAGGTGATCAGAGAGAGGAGAGGACAGGAGATGGGGAGACAGCCAGCTGCAGCTGGACTCAGTGCCTGCCGGAGGGCTCTTTCAGTGCTACTAGCCAGTGCTGCAGTACTGTTCCCCGTTTTAGCTTCAGATTATGAGATGGACTGTTTTGTCCTTGGTTTTAAAATTGTAAAATTCATCATTATATCCAGGAACAATATAATAGTTTCCCCTCTTTTGTTTTCTTCTGTCCCGTGTCTCCTCAGTTTCCGTCTTTCACGGTCTCTACCGTTGTATCTGTGTAACTCAGCCGAGCTAACCAACCGAGTGACGTCACAGGCTAGAGTACTGCAACATGGTGGCGCTCTTGCCACGAAAGATGAAAAGGAGCTTCTTTTTTTCTTGCTTATGCTTACATTTGTCATGTTTGTTATATAATAGCTGATTAGAGTGGAAATCCATTTAGTAAACCAGCTTAACTTGGTTGAACGTTTCATTTCCACTTTAGTCACAAGTCAAATGTGTTTTTTCCACCACCCTTTTTCATAACACAAGTTTCTTATCTCATCTCATCTCGGCCTCTAATCTAGATTACTGATAAGTATGGGCAAATTCCCATGTTAGATCATTTACATCATAGATACATATTCCATTTGATATCTATTATATCCACTATAGTTTTAAAAATGCGTGTATGAAAAGGGTCCTCATCACAGATTCTCTCAGAGTCGGAGAGACGCTGCTCTTAATCTCCTGATTTGCTTCTTGTCTGTGAAGCAGCAAATGGGTGGAACAAAACACTCTGTCTACTCCTCAGGATATTACTGCTTGTAGAGCTAATCAGGTTGGAAATGATGGCTGTGTGTGTGTGTGCGTGCGCGTGCGCGTGCAAACCCTCACAAGGACATGCTCGTTTGTACGGCCCTTATCTCCCGTCCTCATTCAACCTTATTCATGCAACACATTAACCTCCCTGTCTGTCTCTGACTTGTACATTCACATCTAAAAAGTGCTTAGAGTATCAAAAATGCATTATGTGTACACATCGCTAAAGAGAAACATGCTTCATTTGCACACTGATAAGTGTACCATAATGTATGTACATTGCCACGGGTTTCCTCAGATGTTCTTTCAGGCTAACAAGCATCATAAGCCCATCCCAGTTGACCACATTGGATCGGTTTATGGAGATTATAAAGGCATCACTGCCTATCATGAAGGTCATGTCATGTCAGCAGGAGTCCACATCAAAACAGCAGAACGCATGCAAAATATTAGTCTTATTGTCCAGCAGCTGTCGCTCTGAATAATCTAGTATGCTCCTATATTTCAGGACCTTGCATTTTAATTAGCATGTTCAATTCTTTAGGTTTCCATTAGGGATACACCAACTGACTTTTCTTTTACAATTTCGACACACTCAGGGTAATGTCTCAGTGCCCTTTTTCTACATCAAACCATAAAATCTGTAAACATCTGTGTCAAAATGATTAAGATATGTGTAAGCTAACGTGAGGCTTAAAGGGATAGTTTGAGTGTTGTATGAGGTACTGATCCATTGTCAGTGTATTACCTACAGTAGATGGCAGTCGGCATGCCCCCAGTTTGGAGAAACAGCCAGTACAGAGGGTGCCGACACGGGAGCAAAGCAATGTACTGCTGTGGACGGGGACGGCAGAAAAATGTATTTTAGCCACCTAAAAGAAAGGCTCACATAAAAAAATCAATATCTGTCTAAGTGCACGGCCTATTTAGAATATTTTCACTGCTTTATCTTGCTGTTAGACAGCCCTTTCTGACAGGGAACTCAACTGAAAGTGAAACTTATCTATGCTCTCTTCAAAGCCACCAGACTCCGTTGACAAAAGCAGTATAGATAAGTTTCACTTTCAGCTCAGTTCCCCATCAGAAAATATTCTAAATATAGCATAACATAGCTTAGCATATAGTATATAGTCACATGGAAAAGGCTTCCCTTAGCGTAAAGCATACATGCCTCTACATCTCTTCACCAAACCGTAGCACCATCTTTTTATCCTAACCAAAACCAACATGCTAAACACCGGAGCTCCTCTGTAGTGTTTTTTTTTTAAGCTTCAGTTGCTAAAAGTTCATTGTTAATAACATGTAATGCCAATCTATGTGTCCTGTACGTGTACATTAATCTGATAAATCTGATAAATTGCCTCAAGTGATGTCACTTAAGTCAATTTGAAAATGAAAAAATGGCTAGTGGAGTTAGAAAGAGATGGGTTTTCTAAAGGGTTGGGTATCGTTTAAAAAATGATGATGCCAGTGCCATTACCAGAACCCTTAAAGTGATATTGATTTTTGAAAGGCTAAACGGCAACAATTATGGATTGAAGGGGTTCAGTTCTTGGTCCACTTTTATTTACTGTTGACATAAACTGCTAGGGTGATAATGTTCACTATTAATATTTCCATTTTTATGCGGATGACACTGTTATTTATTGTTGTGCAGCTACCCTCAGTTTAGCTTTTGAGGATCTGCAAAATGCTTTTAACGCAGTACAAGCTCAGCTTTACCAACTGAAGTACTTGTACTAAATGCTGAAAAAAAACAACTTATGGTCTTTTCTAACTCTAGGAAGATGGAGTTAAATCAGAGTATTGTTACTACTCAAGGTCAACAAATTGAGGCAGTCTCCACATACAAATACTTGGGATTCTTAATTAATGACCACCTCTCTTTTAAACCTCATATACAGAGTCTGTTAATAAAGTTGAAATTGAAGTTAGGTTTTTATTTTAGAAACAAGTCTTGTTTTTCTCTTGATGTCAGACGAAAACTGGTTGAAGCGACGCTCTTGCATGTTATTGACTATGGTGATCTGCTGTACATGAATGCATCAGTCCATTGTCTCCATATGTTGGATACTGTATATCATGGCGCTTTAAGGTTTGTTACAAACTGTAGAGCCCTCACTCATCACTGTATATTGTACTCCAAGGTAAATTGGCCTGCTCTGTCAATACGTCGGCTTAGCCATTGGTATGTTTTTATCTATAAGGCCATTCTGGGTAGACTCCCCTGTTATTTATCTGTCTTTCTAACCAGAAAACATGGCAATTATGGGTTACAGTCTCAGGACACTATACTTATGACTGTTCCCAGAGTTCGGACTGAGTTGGGAAAGAAGGCCTTTATGTTTTCTGCACCATCTGCATGGAATAGCCTACAAAATGAACTTAAACTCCAGGACCTAGTCACTCTAAATTAATTTAAAGGCATGGTGAAATCTATAGAAACAGACTCTATCGATAATTGTACTTGTTTTGTTTGAAATAGGATTATATGGCTTCCCTGCACTTTTACTTTATGGCACCTTTGAGCTGATCTATTGAATTTTTTAAAGTGTGTGTATGAAACTGTTTGTTCTGCCACCATTCTTGGCCAGGTCGCTCTTGAAAAAGAGATTTTAATCTCAATGGGTCTAACCTGGTTAAATAAAGGTTAATGAAAAAAATAGCATTACACACCACAGCAATTGAGTTGCATTGTGGGTAATCTAGCCACCAGGTTCTGACGAGGAGGAAGAATGTGTGGAATAACAAAGAAGTTATCTCTGGTTCTGTTGCATCAATTTTTATAAATTTGTTTTTTGTAACTGCCCAGTGCTAAATCAGAGGAGTACTCTTTTAAGTCTTGGTAGAAGTTTTGGAGGTTGTCAAGGCTGCAGCTTTAACATCATGGGAATAAACTTGACTTTTTGGTGGTCTCACTGGTGGTCTTTTAGCTTCATTATCACTAAAAGCCACCAGTCACTCCTCAAAAGAATCTTCAAACAGCCTCTGCCTGTGGTGATACAATTTTAAAGCTCATGTTGTCACTGGGGAACGAACATCTCTGAGAAGCTGATGCACATTTACAGCCCCCTCCTCAGGCTGTCTGCAACGATGAGACTGACCAGGGACATCTCCCAGAGCGCCGTCCGATGTCAGATGCTGTATGCTAAGTGAGGACAACTTGCCAAGCTGACGTGGGTCATTTCCCAGCCACTGAGTCAGGGATATGTTCCCTTCTCTCCTCACAGTCCCCTTAGTTTAGAATTTGCCTGCAAGGAAACAGCTGAACAGATCTGTGATCAGAAACTTATGACAGGCTGGCCAGGAAGTGTTTAGTACGGATTATTCACAAAAGGTGGTTTGTTTCAGAAGTTGTTTTTCCTAGAGGAAAGTTGTAAGTAGTTGAGAATATAAATTGAGATTTATGGGGGAGATGATAATCAGGCAGATAAGAGGCTCATTCAGAACACTTTTATTCAGCCGTTAGGCGATCTTACAATTGTTGTGAAACATTTGATAGATTTCCCAAGATCATGGTAAAATGGATAAAGATCAGTGGGCAACTTCGGGGTCTGAAAAGTGAAGCCAATGCAGAAGTGCCTTAAACTTGCATTTCTTCTAATAGCCAGCAGGGGGCGACTCCTCTGGTTGCAAAAAGAAGTCTGATTGTATAGAAGTCTATGAGAAAATTACCCTACTTCTCACTTGATTTATTACCTCAGTAAACTTGAGTTTATGGTCTCAATCGCTAGTTTCAAGTCTTCTTCAATACAGCATGATATTCATTTATTAAATTATGTTCCCATTTATAGTCAAATAGACCATGAAGCAGGGTATGCTTTAGGGCGTGGCTACTTTGCGATTGACAGGTTACTACCACGGCTTTGTCCGGTCTGGGAATTGTCCGTGTTTTCGTTTTAGAACTTTAACTCTTTCACAGTGTGTTTTCAGCTCATGAAAGTTAATACTAACTAGGGCAGTCAATCGATAAAAATATTTAATCGTGATTAATCGCATGATTATCCATGATTAATCACAAATGAATCACATATTTTTATTCAGCGTTCGGTTGTTCTTAGCTTCACCCTCTCTTGTCACTTCTGGTTGCACAAAACCAAGATGGCGACGGCATAAATGCCGAACTCGAGGCTTCAAAACAGCAGTCCACAAACCAATGGGTTGTGTCACGGTTACTACATTCACTTCTTATATACAGTCTGATTGAGAAATGAAATAAAGTCAGGAGGAAAGCAATGGGATAACAGAGAAAAATAAGACAGGAAGCGAGTCACATTGTTGGCAATGTTTAATTTAGCCTGTATGTCAAAAATGTGTCTTGTTAAATTATGTGTCTTGTTGTTGAATAAGTACTGTGTATAATGTATGACATGTTGAGTTAGTTAACACGCTGAAAAAGCCATTTCAGTGCCGTTGTGAACGGCAGTCGATGGGAGGTGTGAAATGAGAGGGACAAGATTTGGAAGGCAGTTGCAGGCTCATTGAAAAGATGTTGACTTCATGGACCATGATTTCTCAGCGAGCGGAGTTAGTAGCATGTCAGAAAGAATCACAATATTTCCAAGGTGCTACTCGAAAAATGAAATAGTCGGTCACGCTCGCCTCCAGTTTTATTTCCCATTGTACGTTTCACACATAAAGCATGGGCTGCAACATAATTTGAAATACTTTGCCCTAAATAAATCTGTACAGTTTCTGCATTGCTTATGGGAGAGACAGTATGCATGCAATAATGAATAATGTTGATGGTAATGATTTCCACTATTATATACTGCAACACTCCAAATGTTTTTTTTTTTTTCTGTTTAAGAGTGCATAAGTGATTCACAGAAAATGTAAAACAGGGCATCTGTCATGGAACTACTGAGTGATTGTGTAATGCATGTTTAGTGGCAGCCCTGGTAGCTTTAAGCATCTCAGAATAAGAATTCAGTCCTGACTGGTCAGAATGACCCTAAATTGGTGCTTTCAGGCCTAGGAGAAAAACACATTAATCCACTGTCTTAAAGTGGCAGTAGGCAGTATATTTTTGGCATCATTGGGCAAAAAGTCCATAATAATCTTTCAGCATTTTGTTATTCAAGTGTTCTTAGAGATAACTAGACTTCTGCACCTCATCATGGCTCTGTTTTCAGGCTTTAGAAAATCTAGCCCGTGACGGCAGACCAATCACAGGACATTCCAGAGAGAGAGAGCGTTCCTATTGGCTGTGCTCCGGTCATGTGGGCGGAACTTGGCGTTCCTTTACCAGATTTTACAATGGCGGCGGTGTCACAAACTTTCTCATTTTACAGCTAAACCGCGCACTACAAGATGATTCTGAAAACATTTGAGGCGAGAAATAGGCATTACAGTAACAGAATATTGATTCATATTTGATCAGCGCGGCCTAGTTTGACCGTTTGGTTGGAGTTTGGGAGTGATTGACAGCCGGCTCTCATAGACGGCAGCTTGGCAGCGGACCTCAGACTGGTTGTTTTCCTCCAGTAAGTGAAATCTTTCAGATGCGATTAGGAGCACTGGAGGACACAGTAGGAACATGATTTTTTTCAGGTTACCTGTTTCACGTACTACTGTCACGATATAGTGACCGTTTTATAAAAAAAACTTTTTTTAATCATATTAGCTCCGATCTTGCCTACTTCAGCTTTAACTTAGGAAACTACAGTACTTTGAGCTCGTCCAGCTCCTTACATTACTCTGGAAAACAGGCAGCATTTGCACATATCACTGTTTTATCTATTTAACCATTTATTTAGATTTGCTGATGGTAGGTAGGGCTGGAGAAAAAAATCAATACAGCATAGTATCGTGATATTTTGCATAGCAATATTGTATTGATACATGGACGTCAAGAATCAATCTTTTATTATATAAACTAATAAGTTCTTAGCAATCCGACAGCCCAATGGCGTGCCTGACCGCTCTTCTGTCTTTCAGAGGTTGCAGCTCGCACCTTAACCTCTTCAACTCCTTAAGGGCACCAGCACCCTCGGCCAACTTTCCAGAGGTTGTAACCTATTCCAGAGATTGGAACGGGCTCAGTCTCAAAGCTAGTGTGAAAATACTGGTATTATATGAAACTAGGAAACCCAAGGAATAGATTGGTACCAACCATCTCATGTTAGCCTGTCAGGAAGAAGACTAAATAACTCTCCAAAGTTCTGCAAAATTTGGTGAGGAACTGGCATGGCCATTTTCAAAGGGGTCCCTTGACCTCTGACCTCAACATATGTGAATGAAAACTCTGAGATGAACAGAGTGAAACTGTATCTTATAAGAGAAAACAGATGTTGACAAACTGCATAATTTGCAGTTGAAAAAAGGAAATAGAATGCAATATATCATATCGCAATACTCAGCGTATTGCAAAATGTTTAAAATCGCAATAAGATCGTATCATGTTAATATCGTATCATGGGGCCTCTGGTGATTCCCACCCCAAATGGTGGGGGTAAATATTTGACAGATGTGTTCATATGTGTGTGTTTCACAAATTGGGGAGGCGTTACAGAAATGATTTCCTCATCTTGTATAGGGCTCAATTTAACAAGTATGTAGTTCAATAGGAAATTGGACAGTGAAAGAGAAACTTCCTCGTTCTCTGTGAAGAGGTGCTCCACAGCACATGCAGGGTTTGTAACACTATTCAAGGCTGGATTACCAACCAGGCAAAGAGGACAACTGCCCTGAGGCCCCACAACTCCAGGGGCACAGAGAAGCTCCAGCATTACTGTGTGTCAACTGGTTTGTGCTAAATTAACAAGGCAAAAGTGAGCATGGCTCACATACCCCAGCTCGCCGCTTGACCCCTACTAAAGTAGGGCCAAAGGTTTTGCCCTTTTGGAACTAATGGAATTGGTCTATTGAGCACAATGTGGCTTGTTATTAGCTCACCTTCCTCAAATAGACCACACTGTCAACCATCATACCAAATTTGAAGTTCCTAAGTTAAATAGTTTCCGAGTTCTGCTCCGGCAACGAAATTGAAGTCGAAAAAATCACCGTTTTTGGCCAAGCCCGACTACGTTGTTGCGGGGCTATAATGATATTCCTTAAATTTCCTTGGCAATATGCATCACTAAAGCACAATATCGACATGATAAGAATCTTAAAGGGGACATATGAGTATGTTTGTGAAGGTTCTCAGTCATCCAGGTCATGGTATCTGAGTAAGGGTTAAATCAGCAGCAACTGGACTTGGTTTACATTCTTGAAGACGTTTCACTTCTCATCCAAGAAGCTTCTTCAGTTCTGGCTAAATGGCAGGAGAACCCAGGAATTTAACCTCTGTGGGGTTGTTAGCAGGATAATAGAAACCACTCAGTTCATAGGTGTGACAACTGTAGTTATGGGTCGTTAGAGTAAGCTGATGCCTATGAATGACTGCCACATGGGTCGTTGGAGTCGTTAGAGTGAGTTGATGCCAGGTATGAATGACTGTCCAGTGAGGTCAAGTGTGAATGGTTGTTTAATCTCCTGGGAAGGAATGCCAGGACAGCATTGTGGGTGGAAGACAGGTGATGCCTTAGGCCTCCTCCAATGTTGAGTGATGGCTTCTCTACTTTGGCATAGATGGCCTCTTTCACTCCACTTTCAAACCACCGTTCCTCCCTGTCCAAAATATGCAAGTTATTGTCCTAAAAAGAGTGTCCCTTGTCCTTCAGGTGTAGATAGACTGCTGAGTCTAAACCTGAGCAGTTGGTCTGTCTATGCTGTTTAGCGGTTGTTTGGTTTCACCAATGTACAAATCCGTGCACTCCTCACTGCATTGGACTGCATACACCAGGTTACTTTGCTTATGTTTGGGTGTGCGGTCCTTAGGGTGGACCAGTTTCTGTCTGAGGGTGTTGCTGGGCTTGAAAAACACAGGGATGCGGTGTTTGTTAGAAATCCTCCTGAGTTTTCTGACACGTAAGGGATAACAATGTTGTTGCGTTTGTCCTCCTCTTCTTCGCCACCCGTGGTACTGGTGTTCTTTCTGGATTTTGTTTTCACAAAGGTCCAGTTTGGGCATCTACAAGTTTTAAGTGCACTTTTCAGGTGTTTTCGCTCCTTTTCTTTAGCCTGTGTACTTGTTGGTATGTTATCTGCTCGGAGGTGCAGGGTTCTGATAACTCCAAGCTTGTGTTCCAGTGGATGGTGGGAGTCGAAGAGTAAGTATTGGTCCGTATGTGGGTTTCCTGTAAACTCCTACACTGTAAAAACGAAAACTTAAAATTGCTGGCCTTAAAAAGACTTTTCAGTAAACTGAAGAAAACATATTGAATTGTGTTGGAAACTATATAAAAGTATGTATCTCAAACCACCTTTATTAAGTTTCCTGTGTAAAGTTGGTCACATTTGATAATGTAAGGTGGCAAAACTCAAAATTCTAGGTTTGAGGCCAGGTCAAGGTCTGTGCGCATGCTTCGCGGAAAGAACGGGGTCTCCAATACAAATCTGCAGGGGTTCTCATCAACACTTTGGATTTCTAACACAAGCCGCCATCTTCCCTGTACTCCTCAAGTGGATACTATTGTCCTAAAGGTGAGCACTTTCTTTGACTATTGTATTGAAATTCTAGCTTTACAGCAATTGCATGGAAATTTTACTCGGTCGTGCTTTGGATATGCTGCCCGGTTACTGTGGCTGTTAGTTAAGTAGGCGCCATATTCCGGTCATTACTGATACATAGGCCGCCTTAAACATTAGCTAGCTAACGTTACATTGCAAGTGGGAAAACGTTGCAGGACCGAGGCACTGACTTTACTGCACCGCTCGCCAGGGCCCGGAGATATTTCTCCGTCAAGTGGATTGAGTCGAGAGGTTTTTTTGTGTTTAAAATCGTGTGTGAATTATCATGTGTCGGACGTCAAATGTATTTTTACATGGACAAATTTATCTAGCAACATGGCTGGTTGTTAGTTTAGAAAATATGAGATGGTCTGTGTCAGTGCCAGGAAGATTTAACTACATATATGGGTTTGATTAATGCTTTGGGAGAATTCCAAATTGCCAACCTCTTAACCGAGGAGGGCGCGGCGCATTTCGGACCCGCTGCAGACAAGTCTCTCAGGTGGAGCTCATGTGAGTGTACTGTATATTACACACACACACACCCACACAGTGTTATATGTTAGACTCTAAATGCTCTGCGTCCGCTGGTAACGTTACGGCTCTCTTCTTATTGCATTGATTGAGATGCGACGTCTCATGTTAAATAGGAACGTTCTTATGACATTGTTTTAATAGTTTTGTGCAGCTGGATACACGTCGTCATTAACAATAAACCTCCCCACCCGCGGATCACCTGCTGTGATAATGGAATCGCAAGTGAAACTTTTTACAGTTATTTGGGTTACTGTATAAAACGTAATGAATATTACCATCAGAGCAAAGACATACAGGCAGAGAGAAACGGTAGGAGGCGGGACGAGACAGGCCGCTGAATAGAATGCAAAAGAATGAGTTCACTGTTGTTCGTATGTACAGCACACTGTTTATGTGTGTATGTATATTTTGTTTTAAAAAACATAAAAGGTTAATCAGCTAATGGGCCTTTTAATTCTCATCGCAGTTATCCTATGAGGTGCAGGTTCTCTAGTTTTGTCAGCTCAAGTCAAGAAGGTCTATTGAGGCACCATCGACTAAGGCACAGAAGAGGAGCTCACTGGCCCTGTGTCTACAGTGACTGTGTGTGCACCTTCAAAACCCATGGGGCATTAAAATCAAACTTTACCAGATCACATTGCAGGACCGTAAGAAGGCAGGAGACCTCCACCTTTTTTTGTGAGTTATGTGAATTCAGAGAAAATTGTATTCAACACACTTTTTTCACTCATCTTGGACATCATTTAAAGAATCGACAGACATGGTGCATTGCCCCTTCCTGCGGTGTGAGTTTAAAATTAACAATTTAAAACCTTCAGTTCACACCGATGTAGAAAGCACAAGAATACAATAGGAAATTAGAACTTGTTTGAGAGTGCATTCTGAAAATGAAGCATATGCCGTTGAGACTCAAGCCATTGACTAGTGAATGAAATGAAAAAGAACAGGAAAGACATGGAACTCGTCGGACAAAAGATGGACCTCACGTTCTCCCTCAGGAGAATGGAGATTGTCGAGGTGGAGCCCATGGTCTCCGAAATCCAGGAGAGATGGCCTGCTCTGTTTCTTGAAAAACAGGCAAGACACATTTTCTTTAAATATATTGTAATATTAAGTAGTGTGTTTATTTTTGAGTGCTTTTCAAAGCAAAGATGACCACAGTAATGACGTAATGTTTTCATTCTCACTAATGTAGATTAGATTGTTTAACATCATTGGATTGATTTGAACCCTTTATGGGTTAAGATTTTTTTTTGAGGTTAAGGTATTCACAAAATAACTGAATGATGAAATTACTACAAACTCAATCATTAATTGTATTTCTGCTTTTGTTTTTATGCTGCTTTTGTGGTCCGCAAATTTGTTAGGAGTTCTACCGTGTCACTACCAAGAACCTGTTGGTGACCTTTCGAGCAGCCTTAGATGAGTACTGTCCTCGACTGCTTAAAAGGAGGATCCAGGAAAGGAGCCTTTGGACAAGACATGGAAAGCCTCTTGTATAGGCTTAATGAACAGGTAGATTCATCTATTGAACATTGTATTTATTTTGGAATGAATATTCACATGGCCCAGGCTATTTCTTTTGTGTTTGCCGTTAAGTTAAAAACTATAGAAACATTTTGGTATTTTTGAGAATCTACAATATTTCTTAACTCCAGTAGTGTCCATTGGCAAATACAATAATTATAGCTGGTTCTGTTAGTATGATAAACATTCCATTAATTACACTGTAGAACTACATGGTGCATTTGAGCGGATAAAACAAAAGCAGAAATACAATTAATTAAGAGTAAATGAAATTGCAGCAGACAGAAGTGGGCAGGGCAAGAGAGAGCGGCAGAGGAGTGACATGAAGTCATAATCCATAAAGGGCACTTATTTTTTTTCCAGCACTAGATAGTGCATGGCTCAAATGCCCAATACAGTACAAAGGTAGCCTGATTTTATGCCTTTGCGCTGGCAATAGCCATGGCCAGAGGTATTATATTTTCAGCTTCTCCGTTCGCCCGACCGTCCATCCTTTATGTATGTCTGTCCTATTCTTGTGAACGCGATATCTCTGGAACGCCTTGAGGGATTTTTTTTAAATTTGAGCACAAATGACTCAAGGATGAACTGATTATATTTTGGTGGCCAAAGGTCCAGGTCACTACCATTCTTGTGAACACAATATTTTAGAAATGCCTTGAAAGAATTTCTTCAGATTTGGCACAATAGTCCACTTAATTTCAAAGATGAACGGATTCGATTTTGGAGGTCAAAGGTCAATGTTACTGTGACCTCACAAAACACATTTTTGGCTACAACTCAAGTTACAATACAAAAAAGTGCTGACCTTTATATCCAAAAGGTCAGTCCCATCTTATAAATGCAATATTTCAGTAATGCATTGAGGGAATTTCAAGGTCACCGTGACCTCACCTAATTTTAAGAAAGCATAACAAAGTAACGTTGTATAATTTTTATTACCATATACCTGCCCTATATAGTTCAAACAGAACCTGATTTTTAAGTGGCAAGTTTCTTACTTCTCACATTCTGCAAAGTTGTTGTATTATCCAAGACACACCATGGTAAAGAAGTCACAAATGGTTCCTAACTTCAAACAAGCTGAAATTGGCCTTTAATCTCTCCTTTTAACCAAAAGTTCGATTGCTTTCTTTTTCTCTGATTTCCAGACATCTGACATGGCAATGCATCGGAGGAGAACGTGTCTGGAAGGTCTGCCCATATTTGTTTGTGACAGTTCAGAGAAGCTTTTCCTGAAATGCCTGGTGAGTACAGTATGGTGCTTTTCATGCACATTAAATGTCATGCGCATGCTCTTAATTGTCTAATATGCCTATAATCTTGGATAAGAAATTTGCTTTAAAATTTAGCCAGAATGTCAAGATAAACACTAGACCTGCTACCAAACTATTAGTGGGCTAGATGAAAGGTAGAATACTCATGTTCTTTCCAATATTTATTGTGTGATTGCTGAGCAATCAAATCAATGTTTTCTTCGTAGTTTAATTCATTATCATGTTTTCTGTACATGAGTACGCAATCTGAATTTGGTTCTATTTCTGGATTCAACAGGACACTAATCCAGATGATGGGCAGACCGTAGGTGTCAAGATGGGAATCCTCACTGTTTTCGTAGATGATGATGCACACCCTGTTTCCTACAGTCAACAGTATTGCTGTTGTGTTGGAAGAGGCCATTGTCCTCACAGATCTACCAGACCTCCCCACTGCATTTGCCTACCTTTTTAGCCTGCTCCATGCCTTGAACATTGAGTTTCCAAAAGAACACAGGTACACTTTTGAAACTATTCTGCACATCTTCATGGAACTTTCCACCAGTTGCTCACAGCACGTCAGGAGCTTGAAAACCAAACTCTTAATCTAAGTAAGAAGCTGGCCATTGTCCTCACAGATCTACCAGACCTCACTGCATTTGCCTACCATTAGTGCCTGCTCTTTGCTTTGAACATGGAGTTCCCAAAACAACATAAGTACACTTTTGAAACTATTATGCACATCTTCATGGAACATTCCACCAGTTTTTCACAGCGCTTTGAGCTTGAAAACCAAGCTCTCACTCTAAGTCACAAACTTTTATTTATTTTTTCCTATGCTGGCTTTATTTTTTTTATGAAAAAGCATGTGAGCTTTTACTGTATTGTGAAAGAGTTGAACATTTTGTGTGGTTTGCATTTTACATTTGTGGATTTTATTCTTGTTGATGATAATTTTTGTTAACGTTTTAACACTAGACCATGGGAGAAAGTTGAATCATACACTTCTAGGGACATTTACTTTGGAAAATATCTAAATTAATCCACTAAAAATGTTTGATTTTCAGCATGTATGTAGTCAGAGATGTCCTGAAGGCAAATATATCAGTCATTGTCAGGCATTATTTATTACATTTTTTCCAGAAAAAGGCATTTCCCTCACAAATTAGTGGTATTTTCTTTTTAATTTATAAGGGACATGTAATGTTTTATACTTCTATATATGTACAGTATTTTGTATATACAGTTCCCTTTGTTAACACCTTATTTTGAAAAACCGGACGTAGTCACACGTTTATACTTCCTCTAACTTCTCCAAGGTGGTCTCTAGCTCTCCCGTCAGCTCCGTTCTATTTATACATCCATGGTCAGCTCCATCGGGGCCGTTTGAATGCATTTAACATAAATGTCAGTATATGGGTGCACTACAGTTGTAGCGTCGGCCCATTTGACCACGGAGATGAGAGCGACGGCCGGCTCGACCGTACATTACCGCGATACGATAACGTTTCCTGTCCGTAACAGAGTTAGCATGCAGCTTTAGTCATGATGTCCAGCTCTGCTTTTCCTGCAATGTGTGCAACCCAAAGTGTTTCCATACTTTACTGAATGTGTAGTGTTTTCGCCTCACTGCGGCCGGCTTGTTTATTTTTGGTTTTTGAAACGGACTACAACACTAAAAGTGGTAACTTCTTTCTACCTTCCGCATAGACTCAAATCAAGCAAATATATTAATTCTGGCATTAAAAAATCTATTTCAAAATCTTAAAAAAGGAATCGCGATACATAGGTGAATCGATTCCAACCCCTGGTTAATGCATGAATGTTACAGTTTAACTACTGTTTAATATTTAAATAAAAATGTTAACTGAACTGTTTTTGTTTTTCTGTATGAAAGAGAATTAATTGGCACAACTTTTATTGTCTAAAATTCTTAATATGTAGAACTCAAAATTTGAAGTTTGTATACATGGGAAATAGAAATTATCTGAACAAAAAACAATTAGTTGGCACAACTTTTATTACTTGAAATTGTTAGTATGTAGAACTCAAAACTTGAAGTTACATTACATATGAATGATAAGTTATCTCAACAAAAGATAATTAGTTGGTGAAACTGGTGAGCCCATAGCACAGCCATGTTTCTGCCTGTAAAACCCCCCATTGTACTGGAAATATGTAGTGTTCAGGCAGAGGTCCAAAAGTTGGCAGATCTGGTCAGGGTTGAGGTTGGTTCAGCTGTTTAAAGTGTTGTCTTGCAGCAGGCGTTTCCTCACAGTTTCTACTGCCTCCCTGGTGGGGATGCATGTGAAAAGAGATGTGACGTCATAGGATACCTTGGTCTCCTCTGTATCTAATTTTAGACCTCGAACCTTGTTGGTGAATTCCATGGAATTTTGGATGTGGTGAGGAGTGTTGCCAACCAAGGGAGCTAGGATGGTAGTTACATGTTTGACAATATTGTATGTCACTGAGTTGATGCTGCTCATGATTGGTCTAAGGGGAGCTCCTTCCTTATGAATCTTGTGGAGCCCATACATGCATGGGGTGGCGTCTCCGGGGTATAGACAGTGATATTGTTCCCAGGTGATGGTTTCATCCTTTTTAAGCCGTTGTAGACACTCTATGGCCTTCTTCTTATAACAACTGGTGGGGTCTTTCTTCAGTGACTCGTATGTGTTAGTGTCACTGAGAAGAATGGAGACTTTGGCATGATAGTCCGCTGTGTTTAGGACCACTGTGCATCTTCCTTTGTCTGCTGGTAGGATGATGATGTTTTGGTACCTGCTCAATGATGTCGCGGCCTTACTTTCTTGAATGGTGAGGTTGGAAGGGGGTGCCTTTGCATTGGCAAGGGCTGCCGATACCTTCAGTCTGAGCTGCTCAAATAATTAAGGTTAGGATATGTCGTCGGGCAGCGAGACTCGCAAGACATTTTGGAGATCTCAGATCAGATTTCACAATTTGCGGGTTACCTTCTAGACACGACCCTGCCGGTGGCCTCGTCGAAGTTCTAAGCTAAAGGAGTTTCTGTTGGACCTGCATGATTTAGTCTGATTTTGATTGTTTTTTATTATCTCTGCTTCTTGCCACCCCAAAGTATGTAAGTATGTTTCTTTTTGTCAAGCTTGTCTGATCTAGCAACAGTAACTAAGGGTTAGGATTGGTCAATTGGTTTACTAATATATTCTTACATATAGCCTAATGTGCAATATAGCATAAAATATATTATTTGAGATATATATGAATTCTGGCATTATATTTCTTTGCATATATAACCTAGATATAGATACGTACTTATAGATTCTGCACTGGAGCTGAGAGTCATAAAACATCACACTCTGCTTCCCCATGCTTAAAGTAAGTGTAGGACGCTTCATAAATCATAATTAACTACTACTCTTACTAAATAAGCGCAATGAGTTGCTGGTACGTAGTGATTTTTAACAGCTTATTAAATAATTTCAAGTGTATTTAGCCCTCTTGATGTGATGAATGGCAGTGTGAGACTCATGTATTCCAGAGATAAAGGCTTCACATCCTGAAGTGATTCCTGTTTGTATCATTGGTGATGTAATTCTCATGCATGATGCTATACTTTGTCACATGCTGAATTTTTCACTAATATTTTACCAAAGCCGTTGAATGTGTCGTTCCACTCCCGATGTGGAGCAGTTGTAAAAGAGGCTGAATAAGGAGGAATAAATTATCAGTAGGTGTGGTGTGGGCTGGCGCCACTCATGGCCAATCACATCAGCTTATCTCATTCCCCTTAAAAGCTGTGTGCTCTCTGACAGCGTTGTTATGAATGGGGAGCCTGGCTGTGCCAGAGCACGGAGAAATGGATGTCCTCACCTGGGAGGTGCAGAGTTGAAAGGTGCAATTTTTTATCAGCTTTCAGTATCAGTTAATAATATAATACGGCACAATCAATGGTTACATCAAGCATTATGTTCCCGCTCGGTTCGGAGAGCCCTGGCCTTGATGTTGCGACACTTTGCAGTCTCTCATCACGGATAACACATCCAGGCCCTCCAATCTCTTTTTACCCCCATGGAAAATCAGCCGCGTTGTTTACCTCCGGGGCTGAGTTATATCTAACAATCATTCGTCACAGGACAGAGCGTTCTGTCTCTCCCTTTCATCTTGCTCCAGTTTGGCCTTGAAGTACGACCTGCATGTGATGCACACGCTCCAGTCCTCCACAGACAAAAGCACACAACAAACAGGCTTTTATTTTAACTCATTCTAGCTCAGAGACAGAAAGCATTTGGCTGTTGTTGCTTTTCCATTGGTTTAGTATGCATGAGGTGATGTTGCTCAGCTAACCAAGAACAGCAACAAGGAATCAGGAGGGGGGTGATTGTTCCCTCTCAACTTTCAGCAGCTCAATTTTAGGGACATTAACCCTCTGAGACCGACTGTACTGTCTTTCAGAGGCTGTAGCAGGTTCAGTTTTAGAGCTATAGTGAAGGTAGATATCATATGAATCTAGAAAAACCTAAGGAATCCATTGTTACCAACCATGTAATGCTAGCTTGTCGGAAAGATTACTACACTAGAATGGCACTCAGAGAGCGTAGACCTCCGCCAAGGTGCCCGAGTATGATTGGCCCCCCGTCTCTGTTCAGCTTGCGGCATCATCCACGTGTATTTTTGTTTATGTTGCGATCAGCTGTACGTAGCGGAGCATCGTAAAACACTTCATTCAAACTAGACTGAAACAAAATAAAACTCACATAAACTGTCGTCTTTTATCATTCCAACAATCACCAAGTGAGCTTTGGTCGAAGTCAACTGTAATTTCACCGAGTTTAATGTGAAAAAAAGCCAAATCTACAGTTGTCGTCCTCCTGCTCTCTCTCTGTCTCTCTCTCTAAAGGAAAGAGGCGTGGTCATCAGTTACACTGCGCATGTGTTATACCCAGAGGTCTTAATGTTCTGGCTGATCAGAATCCTTAAAAAAATTCCTGAATCCAGATCATGATCCGGATCGCCACCAAAATCTGATGGATTGTTCATTCAAAAAATTTCATTCAAATCCATCGCGGACATTTGGAGTAATCCTGCTAACAAACAAACCAACAAACCAACGCCGGTGAAAAAATAACCTCCTTCCTAGGCCTTCGGCTTTGGCGGAGGTAATAATGCCACAAAGTTAAACTAAATTTTGGTGAGGAAAAACTGGCATGGCGATTTTCAAAGGGGTCCCTTGACCTCAGACCTCAATATATGTGAATGAAAATGGGTTCTATGGGTACCCACGAATCTCCCCTTTACAGACATGCCCACTTTATGATAATCACATGCAATTTTTTGAATGCAGTATAAATGTGTTATTTCCGCCTATTCTAAAATTGTGTATTTGAATATTTCTGCATACTGGGGTCCCTAAACAGTCTTGGAATTACATAAATTGGGTATCACTGTAAAGCTGAGACTCTTGTGGATCTAATGGGTCCAACTGTATTCATGTGTGATGATGTTAGTCCCCATAGTAGCCATTTCATTGTAGTGAGACCGTTTTTTAAGCTTGACCTCACTGCATAAAATGACCTGTGGTGACCTTTAAGATAATCACAGCCTCATGAAACTTTTCAGCCACAAACTAGAGACCTAGAGCATTCAGAGGATTGATGTCTTTTCTAGCTAGATCGACAATAAGGGACTTTCTGAGCAGTTTCCAGAACAGAAGTGCTTGCCATACAATCGCCGAGGCAAGTAGCAGCAAATTGTGAATGAAAACAGCACTTCTGTTAAAATGATAAGCTTAGAGCATGATTGTGGTTGTACTGATAGAATTAGTTGTGGAAATGAACATTTGGATGAATTGATCTAGACAACAGGTAAGATTGAAGAGTTTGCAGTAACAGCAAATTAAAATGGGAGCGGATCAGAAAACAGGTATACTGGAACGTTACAAAACAAAACAGTGAACATGAGGAATAAAGGCATGTTTCTTATATAAGCCTGCTGTAAATGAATGTCGAGTTTTGCCTGTTTTGAGATTTTAGAGAACATGCAGAATACTTGACTGTAGACCTATCTTATATCTCTTTGATCAAATGTGTCTTTATTTCTAGATATTTGTGTACTTTGTTGGTAAAATGTTGGCCCTAAATCCAGTGCTAGGACTTGAAAATACTTACATTTGGCTTTGGCCCTATCAGTGGCAGTGAGTGCCCTGGGAAATGAGGGACAGTATTATCACCCAGATTCACTACTTTTTCTATGGTGTTCCTAAAGGTCTTGTTGTCTTAATGTGGTTTTGAAGGGATTATTGATAATTTTTATGAATTCTCGAGTGGTAAAAAATGGTTCAATTTAGCACCAAATCTGTACAACAAACGGTATCAACCCAAAAATTGCTGCAACAATTTATGAGACATAATAGTTGATGGGAATGGCCATCATATACTTTTTTTACATTTTTAAAATTTATTTTAATTATTATACGCCCTCTTTTGTAGAGGCAGAGATGGTAGCTGATGGGGGATCATCATCAATTTCCCTGGTGGAAGTCACTGAGGTAGTCAAACAACTCCACAGTGGCAAAGCCCCGGGGATTGATGAGATCCGTCCAGAAATGCTAAAAGCTTTGTGTGTGGAGGGGCTGTCTTACATGACACGTCTCTTCAACATTGCGTGGAAGTCGGTGACAGTGCCTGAGGAGTGGCAGACCGGGTTGGTGGTTCCCCTGTTCAAAAAGGGGGACCAGAGAGTGTGTGCCAATTACAGGGGTATCACATTACTCAGCCTCCCTGGTAAAGTCTATTCCAAGGTGCTGGAAAGGAGGGTTCGGCCGATAGTCGAACCTCGGATCGAAGAGGAACAACGCGGATTCCTTCCTGGCCGTGGAACAACGGACCAACTCTTCACTCTCGCAAGGATCCTGGAGGGGGCCTGGGAGTATGCCTATCCAGTCCACATGTGTTTTAAGGACTTGGAGAAGGCGTATTACCGGGTCTCCCGGGAGATACTGTGGGGGGTGCTGCGGGAATATGGGGTGAGAGGGTCAATTCTTAGGGCCATCCAATCTCTGTACGCCCAAAGCGAGCGCTGTGTTTGGGTTCCCGGCAGTAAGTTAGACTCGTTTCCAGTGGGAGTTGGCCTCCGCCAGGGCTGCGCTTTGTCACCAATCCTGTTCGTGATATTCATGGACAGGATATCGAGGCGTAGTCGGGGGGGAGGAGGGTTTGCAGTTCGGTGTGCTGAGGATCTCATCCCTGCTTTTTGCAGATGATGTGGTCCTGTTGGCATCATCGGTCTGTGACCTCCAGCACTCACTGGATCGGTTCGCAGCCGAGTGTGAAGCGGCTGGGATGAGGATCAGCACCTCTAAATCTGAGGCCATGGTTCTCAGCAGGAAACCGATGGATTGCCTAATCCGGGTAGGGAATGAGTCCTTACCCAAGTGAAGGAGTTCAAGTACCTTGGGGTCTTGTTCGTGAGTGAGGGGACAATGGAACGTGAGATTGGCCGGAGAATCGAAGCAGCGGGGACGGTATTGCATTCGCTTTACCGCACCGTTGTGACGAAAAGAGAGCTGAGCCGGAAGGCAAAGCTCTCGATCTACCGGCCAATCTTCGTTCCTACTCTCACCTATGGTCATGAAGGCTGGGTCACTACCGAAAGAACTAGATCGCGGGTACAAGCGGCCAAAATGGGTTTTCTCAGGAGGGTGGCTAGCGTTTCCCTTAGAGATAGGGTGAGAAGCTCAGTCATCCGTGAGGGACTCGGAGTAGAGCCGCTACTCCTTTGCGTTAAAAGGAGCCAGCTGAGGTGGTTTGGGCATCTAGTAAGGATGCCCCCCGGGCACCTCACTAGGGAGGTGTTCCAGGCACGACCAGCTGGGAGGTGGCCGCGGGGAAGACCCAGGACTAGGTGGAGAGATTATATCTCCACACTGGCCTGGGAACGCATCGGGATCCCCTAGTCAGAGCTGGTTAATGTGGCCCGGGAAAGGGAAGTTTGGGGTCCCTTGCTGGAGCTGTTGCCCCCGCGACCCGACCCCGGATAAGCGGTTGAAGAAGAGTGATGAGAGTAACCGTTAACCGACATTAAGAATTTTAACCGCTTAACGCTATCGGTTAAACGGTTAAAAGAAATATTAATAATTAATTTAAAAGCTGAGCAAAACTAAGAGGAGCGACTTGTCACTTAAAGGAGAAAAGCTGGTCCACCTTAACAGCTCACCTTAAGTGAGTCTGAGCTGGCGTTGCAAGATACAGGAAGTTGGCTCCGGTCTTGAGCGGAGGAGTTGTAGCCTCGTAGCATTTATTCACTGACAAATAAACTGTACACACACTACTACAGCTACATTCACAGCTATAACGCCACCGACAACCCCAAACTCACAGCCGCCACACACACACAGTCTGTGGGAAACTCGCTAAAGTTACGCTGCGCTGACAGACCGTGTGTGTGACAATGGCGAGCACAAAGCCACCGGCAAGGCTTCAGCTGCTAACGTAGCACATAAACACACACGGTTTGTCGGACACTTGCTATCGTTACGCCGGACAGACAAAGTATCGTTACGCCAGGCAGACACACAGCTGACAACCTGCTAAACTAAACTAAATGTGCGGTGGAGAGTCACCGGGAAAGTGGCATGTCCGCGACACTATACGCAGCACCGTGGCTGTTGCTGCTCCCGGATGGGTGAACTGGGGACTCAGTTGTCTGTTGTGCTCATACACTGCAACTGGCGACAAATCTTGTCGGTTAAAGGTTATTAATCGGTTAACGAGGGTCGGTTACATTTTATTTTCAAAATTAGCATCCCTAGGTTCCCAGTTTTCCGATGATGTGCACCACTTCTATGTGACATACAGTATACTGCTGACTATTTTTCAATCAGGAGAGACCCAGTATTGATTGAACAATAATTTATTATATGATGCATGATGAGAAGAATAGTGCAAAGTCTTTGGCGATTAGACTCCATCGTGACGTAGTATATAAAAGGGGGTAGTGATGCTGTGATGAGATTAGGTATATTCCCCCAAAAGAAGTAGTGTAGAAATGAGGATTTTCTACACTAAAGATACATTACCTTACTGCAGTTGTGGATTCCTAAGCAGAATAGACATGGAAGAAATTTTAAAAGTAAAACATTTATAAGTTATGCTGTCATGACCCCAAGGTCGACATAGACCAAGCAATGACTGAGTTCATAATAGACAAGGGCAATGAGGGAGGTCACGAGACCAGAGAAATAGAGAGGTCACGATAGACCAGAGCGTTATAGAGGTCACGATAGACCAGAGCGCTATAGAGGTCACGATAGACCAGAGTGTTATAGAGGTCACGATAGACCAGAGCGTTATAGAGGTCACGATAGACCAGAGCGTTATACAGGTCACGATAGACCGGAGCGTTGTAGAGGTCACGATAGACCGGATCGTTGTAGAGGTCACCATAGACCGGAGCGTTGTAGAGGTCACGATAGACCGGAGTGTTGTAGAGGACACGATAGACCAGAGCATTATAGAGGTCACGATACACCAGAGAATAGAGAGTCTCATGGATAAGGGTAATTCGAGGGTCACAGCGACCAATGTAATTCGAAGGCCACATGGACCAGTTAAGTCGAGGGTCACAGCGGACCAATGTATTTTGAAGGCCACAGCGGACCAGGTTAAGTTGAGGGCCACAGCGGACCAATGTAATTCGAAGGCCACAGCGGACCAGGGTGATGTGAGGGTCACAGCGGACCATTGTATGTATGGATTATTTATTTGTATATTTATTTATTGATTTTATTTATTATTTTTAATTATTTATTTAATAGAGCAATAGAGTGCAATAGGGAAGTCACGATAGACCACAGCTTAGAGAGGTCATGAGAGACCAGCATAAGAGTGAATAGGAGTAATCACCTAAGCTGTGAATAGTAGAAATTAGTTGAATATGAAATAAGAAGAGTGTAGGAGTATAAAAGGTAGAAAATACAAATAATAATAATGAAAGCATTTATTAGAAATGATGATATAAACCACTTACCGAAGTATGATGAATAATAACATTGGCAAAATAAAACAATGAATATGTAGTAATCAAAAAAACACATAATTGAGCAATTAGTCAAATGCTATGATTTGCTTGTAATGATCTGAATTAATTAATCTGAACAGATGACCTGATGATTTAAGAGGTCAGCTATGACCGGAAACAGATAAAATAGAGGGACGATTAGCAGCAATGCAGCCGCTACACTGAACACCACCACCAGTTATATGCATGAGTATAAAGGATCTTAGAACGCCCATTAGAGGGGCTAGCATTTGATGTCGTTACTGTGACGGGTCGTGATGACTTTGTTTGCAGATGACCGCGTGATGCTTCATTCAGTCTGACGAGTGTACTATTGGGATTCCACGATTGATGGTCACATGAACTAATGTGATAGTGTTCCGATGAAGGCCCAGGCAGGAGATCCCGAGCAAATATGAATGCTGAGTAAGAGGGAGGCTAGTGCTGAGAACCATGCTGTGATATATTCCCCCCAAAACAACCCACGGATGACGTGTCCGTAGGAACTTGAGTCGGAGGAATTGCTTGCTCGTGAAGAAGATGTATGCCGTTATGCCACTGCACAGTTGTGTGTGATGTTGTGATGAGGTCAGCCATGACTAACGATGTTTGAGTGGACCGTGTATCGAGCATATTGGAAGGTGATGTGTCGCTGGCCACTATGGTCCCAGTTGAACACCGTAGCTGCACCGTGGTATGAGGTGACGCCATAAGGTAACGTTGTTTCCAAATCCAAATATTCAGACAGACCTTCTTTTATGCTCGTAGATTTTGGTCATATTATTTCACCCCGTTCTCATTCCGGGGCATCGAGTACCGACGCTTGTCACAGCCATCGCATTATATATAGACTGTTGGGCTTTAGTGTTTTTATGAGAGGCACTGGGCTTCCTTTACTACGATGTTAGAATTTTATTTATATTATTTATTTCAAGCATAGGTCGGAATCTGCCTCCAGCTGCCGTCTAAACTAGGCAGTGCTGATCAATTATGAATCATATTATTGGTGACTACTACTTGATAAGCTGCTCTGCATGAGGTACATAACTCTGCATGTGGTGAATGTACACCATGTGGCATTTATAGCCATAAGGGGGTATAGAAATCTAGTTATATCGCAGACACTGAATTATAATATGCTGAAAGGTTATTATTGAATTCTTTCCCCATGATGCCAAAAAACTGCCTACTGCCACTTTAAGTCCTATACACAGGACTTGAAGGAACGTACGAGTGCCACGCGATGGAAACAGCAATGATATACCGTATGAGAACTTGCAGTGCTTATTACCACAATACACGTAGTTCAAGTTCCACATAAATTACGATGCTTATGAATTCTGCAGTGATATTTGTAGGGTTAAAACGGCCTAATGTTGTCCGAGAATACCCATGCAACCCGAGAGTTTGCTATATGTCACTTAAGAACAGAAGGCTGCTTTGGTCCAAAGTCTGTTGCCCTGTACACTATGGAATTAGAGCCTACCGCTATTACCGCATTTACGGTAATAGGTCCCTGTAGTATTGATGCCCCGAGAGAATGAAACATGTTTACAGTGGACAATCGCCTCGAAAACTAGTTAAAGGCAGCTGATGATATACAAGTATTGGATCCGAGTGGGAACCCTGTTTGGATGTAACCGCTTAACTTTTATGGGATTGATTGATCAGATGACTTTGAATCACGCCGGTTCTTCCGTGAGGAATCCGGAAATGTTTTATCTCTGTCTGATACGGAGCGGTTTGATCATGACGCATTGATATCGAAGCTTCCAAGACGTAGGACAGCGTTTCCTCGAATGCGATATTTTGGCGCCTCGTGCCAGGTAAAATCAAGCTTGTGTATTCTATGAAGCTTTACCTTTAGATGAAGAGCGGCTTAAGGTGGAATGAATGTAGCGACGAGGCGGCTGCGAGGAGGAGGCCAGACGCTGATGAAGACGCTGATGAGGCGTGAGCCTGGGCATATGAGGCTGAAGCGAGCGTAATGTTTGCTGGAATTACCCGGAGACTGCGAGTGCAATCGTTTGTAGCCTGGAGTAGCAGATGCGGCTGCCTGAGCAGTGAAACAAGAGGGAGAAGAAACTCCTCTACTGTGGATCAGACCTAGCTTTTTACTACCACCAGACTTGATAAAAGGTAACGTGAAAGTTTGCCGTTTGCATCGAGCCGCTCTGAAATGAGAACTGACGCAGCAGAGAGGAGAATAGTTTTAAAATTTGATTGCAACGATATGATTGGCTCAGAGAGAGCTTGGCAGAATCTGTTTGGCTATTAAGAATGAACCACCCACAGTCAGCTGATAGAGTAGGAGCCAGTAGAGATAAGAGAGACAGAAAGGTTGTGAATGAAAGAGTGTAGGAGGGTCTTCCTGTCTGAACTTTCGCATAAGCTTCATATCTACCCTTGAACATCCCCTGTCCCCAACCCCTACCCCTCTTAAAAAAGAGGGCGGAATGTTAAGGGGTTAAATGAAATGACGATGCAGAATTCAGAGGAGATAATATGACATTTTGAATGCTTTTTTTTTTTACCTCAGCCCCCCGTTTCCTTTTGTTAAGTGCAGCCAGAGGAGAGTTTGGCTAATGTGTGATGTCCCTAATAGGGACATAATGGGAGAACAGCGCTAATGTTGCTACGCCAACAGTGGAAAATGTCACCATTGACACACACTCAAGGCTTAGTAGGACTGTAATTAGCCTAAACACAAGGAGGACTACGCCACAGAGGAGAGACATGAGGAGGGAGTGTGTTGCAATGTGACAAAAACAGAGAATGCGAAATTTACGCTGAGACCGTTTCCGGCTCCTCGAGCGCGAACGCCGCCCGGCTCTTTTGTCAATCAAAGACTCTGAACAAAAGATGACTCATCAATTCGCCACACCAAATTACCCCTGCTCTTTTGAAACCTCTCTCCTCCTCCCCATTCCACATTAACCCAAATTGCCTCAGCCTTGCAGTTCGACATGAACCCAAATGACAAGCAGCACACACAGCCTCTTTTTCCAACTCATTTCACATTCAGCCATGGAAATTAGATCAGGACAGTGGTTTTTTGACATTATTGTACCCTGGTAATGAACATAGCAATTAGTTGGTGAAATTTAATTTAGAAGAGGGGGAGAAAAAAGGGCCTCCATTCAGATTTAAGACCCTGGAGCAGATTGTGGTTGTGATGGTACTCTAACTGGCTCGGTGTTATGAAGCACATCACCACCAGGAGGTGCTCTTTCACACGCTCTCCCTCACACACAGTGGCAGTGGAGTAATGCTGATTGATGTGCAGAGACTTGGCCCTCTCTCAGCTGCTGGCGCTGGTAATTGCCTCCATCCTCCTCCCAATGCGAAAGGAACACAGTGAGAGAAAGAGAACATGTTCCCATGCTCAGCCTTTCCAGCAGGACAGCACTCTTCCCCCGAACCCCCTCCAGAAACACTCACAGAAATATTCTGCAGCCATCCACACTGGAGTTTGACATTTGCTTCCAAATCTGACAGGACCTGACAGGAACTGATGAGCGGAGTCAGGCTGGGCTAAATTTCACACTTTTCTTGCCAGGGTTTGGTGCGGGGCCTGGCGGGCCCACTGGCCTCAGGTGTGGGGAGAATTTCAACAGACATTTGTTTGGGCTCACAGAGGTAAAACTTTAATTCTGAGGCCAATGTCAGGATTTAATCTGTCCGAATAATGCAGTTAATGAGGAAAAATGAGTCGTCATGTGCCTCGTTGATCATGTTGAGCCCAAGAGGGACAGGAATTAATGCGGCAGTAGGCAGAATGTTTTTGGCATCATTGGGCAACAATTCCATAATAACCTTTCAGCATATTGTAATTCAAGTGTTCTGAGAGAAAACTAGACTCCTTCACCTCCTCATGGCTCTGTTTTCAGGCTTTAGAAAAATCTAACCCGTGACGGGAGACTTTGGCCAATCGCTGTTCATTCAACGGAGGCAGCTGTCAATCACTCGTAAACTCCGATCAAACAGTCAAACTAGGCAGCGCTGATCAAATATGAATTAATATCCTGTTACTGTAATGCCTAAAATGTTTTCAGAAACATCTTGTGTATACTGTTCAGCTGTTAAATGAGACAGTTTGCTCTGGCTGGTGGGCGGTGCCTGGTATTTCCTCAGCTGATCTCAACATGGCTGCCGGGTTACAAACTTTTTCATTTTAGAGCTAAACAATACACTAAAATATGTTTCTGGAAACATTTTATGCGAGAAACAGACATTAAAGGTTTCAGAAGATTGATTCATATTAGGGTTGGGCGATATTGAAAGTTCCTACTGACAATATTGTTTTAAGAAACAAGACGATATACGACATTATCGTCCAAAAAAGCTGAAGAGAGACGCACATAGATACAAGTATCTATGGACTGGAGACATACATTACAATATATAAGTGGACGCAATGAATAGACAGTTAGCGCTATTTTACACAATGACATGCTGAGATCAATAAATCAGATCAATCAGCTGGTGACTAGTAACTGTCCTCGTACAATCTCGCCACCGTTTATATTGTGTTACCTTTGATTGAGGGCTGATTGCTTGCCGTGGGAGGAGTTTTGGTCCGGCTGCTCTGTGTGAAGGGAGTCCGTGGCAAACTTGCGTATTCTGGATGGTGAGTTTTAAGATGGGATCGGAGATTTGTGGCGTTTCCATCTTTAGTCCCGACTTGTTTATCACACAGTTTACAAATCACTTCGTTCGTTCATGTTATCTGGCTCTCCTTTATCGTTTGGTTTAAAACCAAAGAATCACCAATGACCCCCTTTCTCCCCCTCATACAATCATGCAGGAGACCAGAGAGAAAGATAATAATACGAAAATAACGGGAATTTTATTGTGAAGAATATAGGAAATGAAATGTGTTTATCATCATTTATAGCCGCTCCTTTGAGTAGCGCGTAACTGTTGTAATGGAGACGTAAATCCCTGCCGTGCTGGGCTGACGCGCCGAGTCATGTATGGAAAAGTCCTACAAGACACGTGAACTTGTCTTGTGTCTTGAGAAGTTGTAGCATTTCTTCACTGACAGCCTAAACTGTATACACTGCTACGCTACAGCTAGTTACAGCTGATTTCCTCTAATTGTCACTCCGTCACACACACACACACACACACACACTCCCTCGCTCGCTCTCTCTCTCTCTGTCTGTCTGTCTCTCTCTTGACTGCAAACACCGACACTTGCCAATGTTAAATACACAACCTATGCACTGAGTTATTCCTTAAAGCAGTTTCCTACTTGTATGACACATTTTAGTTTATAAAACATCTTAAAAATACATAATTCCCCGATGTTTTGCTCCGGCGGGGGGTCATCTCAGGCCCGCGGGGAATGCCATATACTGGCGGAATCCCTGTATTCAACATAATTGAATATCGTTCTGTTATCGTGGACACGTGAGGACCATTATCGTGGCTAATAAATATCGTGTCAAACGATAATCTTGTTATGTCGCCCAAGGCTAATTCATATTTGATCAGTGCTACCTAGTTTGACCGTTTGATGAGAGTTTGTGAGTGATTGACAGCTGCTCAGAGACGGCAAGGCTCCAGCTTGGCTCTGATTGGTTGTTTTCCTCCGGTCTGTGAAATCTTGCAGATGCCATTAGGAGCACCGGAGGACACAGACTGTCTATTACAGAGACAGCTGGGGTTACCAACACATAAGAATGTGTAACACCTGTGTGATAATGGAGTTTTTGTCATTTGGAGATCTGTTACACACCTACAGGTCTTACTGCTCACCTAACAGATGGGACACTTGTTTTTCTGTTCTACTCTGTTGTGTCAGAACTACAATAAATTGCATTTCTCCTTTGAAATTATTTAGTTTCTGTACAAAAAAAGCCCCAAATTCAAGCTATTATAAAGGAACAATGTAGCCCTCAATGGCTAACCCATTTTCTGCAGCTGCTTCACAGTTAAAACCTTAATGCTTCATGCCGACGATGTGGATTTCTGCAGTGTCTTATTCTGAGTGTTCGTATTTGATTTTCATTGTAAGGGATTTTGGCAGTGGGGGAAACACGAAACAGAACCGGGACAGACTCGTAAAAACACTGTTCCATAGCACAAGTGTTGGTCAAAAATTGGGGTGTAACTCTAATCCACTACTTTTCAGAGGGTTTTTTGGACTTATTTGCTCCACTACATTTATCTGACGGTAGGGCTGAGTGATATGGCCAAAATCTTCTTTGACGATATAGTTAATTTCATACCTCGGTAACAATATAGTATATCACAATAACGACATAGATCTCGACAACGATATACATCACGATATATCATGTTTTCTGGTAATTCAATAAATGAATAGTCTATATGAAATGACCACCTATTTATGTATACTCCTGTGTGAATTAAATACTTGACAAATGAAAAGTAGAGTATTTTCTTATTTTCATAACTTGAGTGCAAAATGAACAGAACAGACACTTTAAATCTTTTTGATGAAATATATTGTCATATCCCAGCCTTATCTGACAGTTGTAGTTGCTAGTTAATTTTCGGATTAAGATTGTATTTACAAAACATATAATGAAAAAGATGCACCACTATAAATCAAACCAGCCCACAGTGTCAACAACATCATCACCCTAAGTGATTTAGTGTATTAAATGCCAAAATAGATATTTTGTTATTGTGGCTAAGAGATTGAAAAAATTGAGAAAAGATTGCAGCTAGATCGCCCCATTAATACAGGTGCGGACCTCCCTTTGTGTGCATCAAGCGGGAAAGCAAATAGGTTTTTGACCACAGAGAAAATGTTGTTTTTGAAAGGCTAAACGCCAACAATTATTATTATTATGGATTGAAGCAGAATATATTGTTAGATTTTGCTACTGAGTAGCAAAAAAATTGATATTTTTAAATCGTTTTATATACAGACGTTTATATAAATTATCAAGTAAGTGTGTCATTATGATTTTATTTATATATGAGCAAATCTAATTTTGTCAACCTCAGAGCAGACAAATCCAGGCGCATCTTTTACGCCGCCCTAAGGGGGGAACCACTGTCTTACAGTGACCGATATTGCCTATTTAATGGCCTGATAACTGTCAAATCGGGTTGGTTTTGCTATCTTTACTTAAGTATTTGGGCTTTTAGAGTACTTCCACCACTGGATTTTGGCATAAATTAGACAATATGGAAGCAAGAAGGAGGACTGCACTGTGAAACAGCCAGTCTTCTAAACTGTTTGATGAATAATAAGAGCAGGAATGTAGGAGTGGAGCAGAACTCTGAATGACAGTGAATCCTTTGTTTTGGGGGAGCTCTGTTCCTGGTGAACATCTGAGTGGCGAACACTATCCAAGAAGATGGTCCAAATATACAGTACTTTGCAGACCAGTTGAAACCATGCCCCCCTTTTCACACCTATAAGTGCACATGGCCAAATGATTTAAAGAGGCGGTGTAGACTTTCAGATTATTGGTTTTTGAAATTTGCAAAGCTGATCAGACACACCACCTCCAGGCTGACCACCAGAGAGCAGCTTCCTAACGCTGAGTGACGTCCTAAACAACACGTTGTTTGAATCATGTAGCGGCTTAAATCAGGAGCGTTGCACCGCCGGTCACCTGGCACTCCGCTTGATTTACAGACAACGGTTTTACTGCCCAGCACTCGCTGGGTTATACAGGCATGACAGCAGATACATATGCGCAAGGCCTACATACACAAAACACAGCCTCGGGAGTCCACAGGGCCCCCTGCCAAACAAAGCAGAACACCAACAAAGAGAGCATGCACAGAATATCAGAGAGAGGAGAAAAAGGACAAAGAGGGAGGAGGAGGAGGAGGAGGAAGGAGGAAGGAGTAGATGGTGGTAACAACACACAACATGCTCCTCTCTGCCCCACAGGTTTTTATAGAAGGACAGGAGGACATGGGGGAGTCGTGGCAAAGTGGACAGCAGACTTCCTGACTCTTTTCCTTGGGCTGTTGACAACATGAAGAACTAACACACACAAACAATCCCCAGGTTTTGAGGTCTTGAGCAAGGTGTTAAATCCCTGCCAGGCGACCTCTGACCTCAGGAGGCAGGGTTAGCTCAGCTCGTTCGCCTGAAAAGGCATATGAATGACACGATAATGAGCAAGGTGTTTAGCGTGCAAGAAAAACACCTTTCTTGCTTTTGGCATGTCATTTGTACGCCATGTAGTCTGTACTGACTGCAATGCAAACACACCCGCATTCAAATGCTACAGTTAGAGTTAGTGACTTAGAATAAAAAGCAAGAAAAAACGCTTATGTTGGGCAGGTGGTGAGGTGGATGGGTCGGACAAACAGGTGAGGCCGAAGTTCGAGACCGGTGTTGTGTTTTGTGAGTTGCATTAGTGACATTTGTCACATGACATGTTTTTGTCACGTAAGTTTTAATGACATTTGTGACGTGTTTTACGTACTTATGTTACGTTGTTTCAGTACAGTTTACTTAGTTTATATACTTACTTTAATCACAACCATGATGTTTGTCCTGAACCTAAGTAAGTGGTTTTGTTGCCTAAACGTAACTAAGTGGTTGTGTTGCTTAAACTTAACTAAGTGGTTTTGTTGCCTAAACCTAACTGCGTAGACAACTAACCCCATTGCGTGGCGTACAAATGACACGTGAAAAGCCTGAAATGCGTCCTCATGACATGCGTGCTATTTATGTGCCTTCCTGGGGTTAGCTAGTTAGCATAATGTCTTACATACTACGTACTATTCTTTTGTGTCTGTTTGAGCTCACCTCTAACTTGAAAACCATCTATACTACATACAGTATACTGTTCACATATTGAAAGTGCGTAATTTTATGTAGTTTCCTGTGTTTTCATAAAATGTGAATACATTTGAATATTTATTGAGCTATTCCTTAAAACCATGATATCTTAAAAACAAGTTAAATTTAATATGTCTCCTACAGTTTTAATGTGACCAACTAGGGCTGTGAAAGTTAGCATGATAATAACGCGGTAATGCAAATTCGTTTTAACAACACTAATTTCTTTAATGGTAATCTTATGCGGTTTGGGGCAAGTTATAGTCAATCAGCACACTGACACCCTGAGAGCTGTTGTTGCCTTTTGGACTTGAGTTTGCCATGTTATGATTTAAGCATATTTTTTATGCTAAATGTAGTACTTTTTTCTGGACAATATTTGTCATAATTTTGTGTTTTTAATTGATTTACAATAATAAATATATACATACATTTGCATAAAGCAAGCATATTTGTCCACTCCCATGTTGATACGAGTATTAAATACCCTAACCCCTAACAATAATATTCTAAAAGTAGCAGTATTACACACTGATCAACTGTGCAAAACCTCTTTATGACATTTACCAATTATGAGTAATTGTAAGTTATATATTGCATTATATGGAGGATTATTCAGTCCCATTGTATTCCATAGTCAGCACTTGTATACAGCGAAAACTATTTTAAAAAAGCTCACTATTGCACACTGATAAACTATGCACAAAGATATTACGATAAATTGTACAATTTATGAGTTTTATATTGCATTAAAGTATATGGAGGCCCATTCAGTCACCTTGTATTTATAGCTCAGCACCTGTGTACGGCACAAACCCAGTTCACATATGTATTCTAATGTTCTACTAGAACATGTTTAAATGCTGTAAAGTTCAAAAAATTTCCGGGTCTCTGCTGTCAATCAAACGCCTTCAACACAGTGTCACTGCCTTCCCCGCACTGCAGCCGGAGAGCAGCAGGAACAGAGATTCAGAGTTTATCAGCGTTTCTAAAGTTAATAATAAACTAATTAAAAGTTTATAAACCAGAAACTTCACACAGTGCACGTTCCGGGAGGAATCTGATCCGAAGTCGGCGAGACGACGGGTTTTCCTGACGGTTTTGCTCCGGTAAATATGCTATTTTTAGCTCTGTCACGTTAGCTCAGTATTTACGTTATGTATAAACTCTGTAAACCGTAAACATACACTCTGTTTTACATTTGTCTTTACAGGTCCATTTGTGAGAAATGACCGACAGAATCATCCCAGTGAAGAAGAAAACATTTGCTGTGAGCAGATAGTTCTATTTACATGGGAGATACAGAGGTAACATGTTAGCATGTAGCTACATGTAAGGGTGTGTAAACACAGCGAACATCAGTGTGGAAAATAGAAGATGTGATACAGTAGTCAGTTAATTATTTCTGGTAAAAGACACCTGATAAACGTACGAAAGTAATCAGAGTAATGGTATATTATTTACTGTAGGAGCTGTCTCTGTGTGTTATCATGACTACAGACCGGTTAACGTTACACTTACCGTAGCTTACCATGCTGATATAGACTTTATCCTGTAGTGTCAACATAACTGAAGGTGGAATTACTGATCTTATATATAAAAATTGCTCAGTAACCACAGTATCAGCAGCTACTGGGAGGACTGACGTTATAGGGTACAGTGTCCATGTTTCAGAGTAACTTAGATTTTTTCACATGAAACGGTTTTACTTGTCAGACAGTTATTGCCATATTTATGCTGTGAAATGTTTGTCAAAGCTGCAGGTTATCTGTTCACATTCAAAATACTGTGTATAATTAATATTGTCATCTGTCTACTCAAATAAAGTTTGACTGTGAAACAGAAATGTGTTGTGTTGTTTACAGTCACTATTTACTCTGTACGCTTCTACATGTTAAACATAAATTTTTTTTTCATAACACCTGTTTAAACTGTATTTACATTACTTTGTGAAAGAACATGTTATATTTATCTAATACAACAAGATCATTAATTGTAAATTTAAAAATGACAAAAAACCCTCCTTAAAAATACAGCTCTTTATTCACAATAGTAACACTGAATTATAAATTGGGTACACATAATTCCAAAAGTAGCAAAGCCATGACTTGTATGTAAACTATCCAGATCATGTCCTCCTTCAGTGTAAAGGGTTTCTTGTAGAGTGAAGTTGTGACAGCTGGTAATAGTTCTCAGGTCACTGGGGTCATCCTGGTGCATCTCCATGTGGATACAGACTGTCCTGGTGCTGCTTCTCTGATGGTTTCTGTCTGTGAGGAGGTCACTCAGATGACCTGTAAAACATGACAGATTCAGTGTTAGAATATACTGTCATGTAATAATATCAAGGTTTATAACAGTAACATCATCTTCTAACATGTGTAGTTATGGCAACAGCTACAAACAGTGTAAAATGATAAATCATTTTTTATCGAGTATGAAGGAAGAAATGGATTACACAGAACTTTTGGCTTGGAGTGTAACTTGTGTTGTCTGTATAAAAAGCTAGACCTAGAAGCTTAGACTTTAGTAAACTTTTACGTATTATTTAGCCAAAGACAACAAAGAAGCTGCCAGTATTCACGTTGTCTTTTAATCGCTCTACGAGGTCGGGAAGTAACGTTACAGAAACTCCTCTGATCAACAGCTGTCTGCTCTGAGCTCACAGCATCTCTCTCTCTCTCTCTCTCTCTCACTCTCTCTCCCTGGTCGCTTGCCCACTCACTCACTCCGGTACTCAAACCTACACAAATTCGTACAGTTTGACTGTTTGTTTTTCACATGAGCTCATTCAGGACAGTGTGTCGAGTAAATCTACACACACTCAACATATCTGTAACGCATACAGACACACCAGAGCAGAAGGTTTGCATGTAAACAAAGTCTGTTGACCCACTATGAAAGCTAGCGGCGTTAGCCGCGCAACATGCTAACGTTAACAGGCAAACAGTCTGCTAAATAAACAGAAACTAAAACAACATAAACATAACAAACTTACAGCTTCGAGGTTTGAAGGTGGGTCCCAGACAGCTGGTACGGTTCCTTCCTTGGCTTCAGTTTGCAATGAATCATGTGTAGCCTACTGCCCCCTGTGTTTTACTGTTGCTGTGAGGACATTTCAGTCAAAAATCACCTAAAACACCTAAAAAATAAAGTGAATCCACTGGGTTTCACGTCCTCAGATGATGGGAGTACATGAAGACTTTTCTGCTGGCTCTTGCAGACTAACAGAACTAGTAGCATGCTTTGCTGGTTCTGTTAACAGGTCCGTGATTATAGCGAGGAGAGCAATGGCGCACAGCAAGAAATTCAAGAGCAACTCTGTGGGCGGGGTCACCCAGGAGGTTGTTCTACCTAGTTCTACCGTAACCCTTATATGGGCTGAAAAAAAATCACCCACGTCAACAGTTTCAGGAAGTACTGATCAGCATTTTCAGAGAGATGGAGTAGGAGAAAAAGAGAGAGGATGGTCTTTTATGACACTTTCGTGGTCTGTAGACACACTGGGGACAGATATTGATGTTTAAAAGACATGGAAAAGTGCATTTTGCATAATAGGTGACCTTTAAGTGTCCCGGTTTGAGGGTTTGAAAATATGTTCACCCTAGGTAAACCAAGTCTTAAACGATTATTCGACTAATCGGTCATTTTGGTCTTAGTCAACTAAGACAGTGATTCTCAACGGGGGTCCGGGTACCCCACTTTGAGATATAATAAATAATTAGCTATAAATTATACAATTGTGCTGTATCATTAAGAAGTACATATCTACAGATTGGGACCATTTGCACAAATAAAACAAGCATATTATGTCCATTACTACCACCCATGTTCACTTTGGGCCAATAGAAACTCATGAATCAGTCATTTCACTCAGGCCGCAACGAACTGTTCCTGCTGCTGCTTAGATTATTAGCGAGCTAGCTAGCTGGCGAGTATGGAGAAATATTTGAGTCAGTCCAGATCGTCAAGTAACGCTAAGCCCAAACTAGCTAAATTGAGAAAATATGACGACAGCTATATTGAGCGACAGCAATGAGAGGCCAAAATGTGTCGTGCCTTCAGGTGCCAGCAGAAGAACCCATGAAGCTGGCCAAGATAAACAAAGCACCCAGAATATCAGGGAAAAAACAAAGTGGAGTTAACATGCTTCAAAATGTGTTTCTGTTTATCACTATCAAACAGGTCTGAAGTATTTAGGTTGAACATTTTTAGAATATAAATAGTTCCAATAGCATACTTTATAAGAGTACAAAGGGTAATAAGCATTATGCTTAATCGGTGATACAATTCTCATTTATGAGGGGGTCCTTGGAAAATTGTCTCCCCTTTAAGGGCCCCAAAAAGTCTGAGAACCCCTAGACTAAGAAATTCTTTGGTCGAGTACAGGCCTCATTTTTTTCCAATCTATTTGTTTTTTGCTTTTTGTTCCGGAAAACATTTTCAATATTCTAATAGTGGCATTGTAAACACAAGCAGTTTAGAGTTTTAAAAACAGTTTCAGCTCCTTAAATCGACCAAATTAATTCCTGTAGCGGTGTGAATTTTTCAATCACGTCGGCCCTGATTATGGAAATGGTTCATAATTCATTGAAATGTTTTAAATGTGTGTGTGTGTGTGTGTGTGTGTGCGTGTGCTGAAAAGCTATTGAAATGCTAATGTTCCTATTAAATTCAGTTGACTCATACAGTACGTTACTGCATTCCCTGAGACGTGTGAAGCTTTCATCTCAGAAAAAAGGCAGAACAGATTCATGAAAATCGATATTTGACTCTGATAATGTGGCTTTGGTCGGCATTGTCAATTCCAACTTTGTGAACGTTTCCCGTAATGAGTGTCCTGTGGGGTTTTAGCATTTAATACACTTCACACAATTGATCACACCACACCACAACAAAACTCACTGAATAGGATTACTTGATTTCTTGTCTCTCTTTAAACACAACAGGAAAGCAGCTCGCCATTCCTCTCAGCCGTTTCCAGCGGCTCACCAAAGGTGGTCATTATAATCAGTCCCACTGTTTTTCCAAAGTGACCTATGAACAGCAACGGTGGACAATATGCCTGTTATTTCATCTGATAATATGGTTAATATACACCACACCACTAATCTAACAGCCCCTTTTTAACAGATATCATCAGTTTCTTTCATTGAGTGTATTATTGGTGTTGGTGACTTCTGCCTCAGTTCTTTACTACTTCAGGGACTTTCTACAAACTCTCATTTAAGCTGCACTAATCTTCTTTTTTTGTATTAACAATGGATTAGTCTGACTCACCGAATGTAGACTGTGGGTATAAACCTGCCATTGGCCACCTATTTCAACCGGCATTCTCCTCCCCTTCCACTTTCTATTTTGCAAGGGCATCAGAGCTGCATCCTGTGCTTACTGTAGCGCCGCCCAAGACGATTGTGACTGTGACGATTCTGTCCTTATCGGTGCCATTCGCTGCAGGGAGCTGTTTTCAATAAAAAACTGACCAAACCCAATGTACACTACTAGTAGCATCGAGATACATGATGTTTCATGATTATTATATATATATATATATATATATATATATATTACATGATATTTCCCTCAGGAGTTGGTATAGACCATATCAGAGCTTAAAGGAAAACAAATATTGGGCTTACGTTTGCCAGGTGGCTAATAGCACTACTCCAAATAAATCCTAACGTTGCTACATGGCTGTTGGATTTATAAATAGGGAATGGGAATGTGACGTCACTGACAGCAAGTCAGCCATTTTTGGAGGATAAATGGTAAGAGTGCCATCAGCTGGCTGTTTACTGCAAGTGTCAAAAGCTAACACAAAACACTGCACAGTGAATAAGATTCAAAAGCCGAATTGTAGTATATATAGTATGCAGTCAGACACAAAGGTAGGCTAATGTTATGGGTTTCATTTTGCAAGATACCGGTAGACTAATTATGCAGTAGCTATTAGCCAACGTTTTCTTAGTATGCCATTAGCATAACGTTAGCTAGCTTATCTTTGTCCAGATGATTATGTAGTTGGCATTTGGCTCATTTCTATTCTTATTTTATTTTATTTTATGAGCTGTTTTTTTTGTTGGAATCTGTGCTGCTGTGATACTGAAATTTCCCCTCGGGGATAAATAAATTGCTATCTATCTATCTATCTATCTATCTATAGACCTTAATGTCATATACCTTCCTGTTTGTAAATTGGACATCAGCCTGCAAAGATTTACATATTTTGAACTCCTGACAGGTGTTCACTAACGCCAAAACCCATCAGTGACCGTAATGTGTGGCAAGCTGTCAACGTCCTCCTAATTCGTAGGGATCAATATCATAAACTAACTTCAATTTTGTAATATATCGCCCCTTTGCTTTTGTCAAATTCTTTTTATATGGGCATTTGTCTTTCGCACATACTTTATGCATTTTTGATCATGAACGATTGACAGATGACAGATGAATAGACCGCTGACAGATAATGACAGTCTACCATAGCTCAGTACGCTACCCTTCAAAAATGGCGAATAGGAAATAAAAATAAAAAAATAGGAAATTGTTTGCTAAATGTTAGCCATAATAACTTTATGATGTGATAAAATATCATTGTGTTTAAAATGTTTTCTGCTGCCCCCTAGTGACAAAAAATAATCAAACGATACTAGGTTACCATATTGGCAAATGAAAAATATAGCTAGCTAGGCTATATTCATGAAGTTGCTAGCTAGCTAACTAGCAAGTAGACTTTTAGATAGGCTACTTATTTCATCGAATGTTCCATTTTGTGTAAAAGACGTAGGTGCCAACATATCCCCCAGAATCCATGAACCTAACTAGCTATTTTCCAAACTACTGCTTCGAAGGTTTAACTTCCACGCCCAAAAGTAAACATGTCTCATTGTTTTGTTGCTCTATGTTCTGTCGTGGGAGAAATTAATTGTCTGTCTCATCTACAATGGATTTCTTTCTGTTTAATTGTTAGCCTTTAGTGAAATTGTTGAGTCTAAATGCTAATGCATAATGCTCAGGGTTTCCCACTTACTGTAAGCGTTTCAGTACCAATGTTTTGGACTACTTTATATTTTAGACTAAATCTTCTGCTATTAAACACAGGAAATGTTTCCACACAACATCATGCCAGCTGAACACTAAACTGAAAGCTACTGTACATGAATTGACAAAAAATATCACTTGTCCAGGCCTCTTGGCTATGCCTCCTTCTTGCTCTAAAACTCAATCCTTCCTTCCTTCTTCCTCCCTCTCATCCTCCCTGTCAGGGTTTGAGCTATGTTCCAGTGAAACGATATAATCCTGTAATGTGATCAGAGGCAGTTCATTTTTAATTACAACATACAAGGGTTCTGGTTCGAGCCATGACATCATCCTTCTTCAAAACTGCGCTCTGATGACTTCACAGAGGCGGGAAGCTGGGTCTCCCCAAAATAGCAAAACAATAACCCTCAGAAAGGATTAGATGACACCAAGAAGCAATCTGGCGTTGATCAAGTGAATTCCATCAAAAGTTTGCAACGATGGTCTCACATGCACACACACACACATAGACTTGCGGTGCGTTTTTGAACGCAGACCCCAGGAGCAAAACCTGGCCTTGTGAAAGGTTGTGCGACAGGAAACAGTCGATCACAGAACCTTTCTTTCATCTTTCCTCTCCTCATTTCTTCTTCCCTCCAAATAAACAATGGCGGTAGGGTAATGAGGCCCCTGGGTGTTCTGAGGACATGAGATGAGAAGGAGACCTGGCCACACAGAACGTATAAAACAAGGAGACATGAGGAGAGGCAAGGGCCCAGCCGCCTCATTAGGGAACTATGAACGATGGTGGCAGCTATTCTCTCTGCTAACAACTGCCGGCCGCCACACACACATATAAATACAGACACACTTATCGTATGAGCTATTAGACACATACAAACATGTCAAAACACAGAGGACACATTCAAGCACAGTGTGATGCTGCTCAAGATTATGATTTTCTTTTTAATGGTCGGCAAAGAGGGAGAAAGACAGAGAGAGGGAGGAATTAAGAAAGTAAGAGCTGCCTGGGGGCCCACAATGCCACAACATGTATTTTATTATTTAAACTAATAACATGGTTTTCATAGACAAAAGAAAATACTCTCCATTAATTTACAATCTATAAATACAATAGAGAAAAAAAACTTTCTCAAAGATTTCAAAATAAAGGCCTTTATTACTGGCAAGTTAGTTGTGTACCAGAGCCAAAATGAACAAATTAGGGGGCCAGTGTGTAGGATTTGGCGGCATCTAGCGGTGAGGTTGCAGATTGCAACCAAATGAAATTTCTCCCGTGTGCCAAGCGCGTAGGAGAACTCTGGTGGCCGACGCAAAAACTTGAAAACATGAATAGCCATATCTGGAGTCAGTGTTTGTTTTTTCCATTCTGGGCTACTGTAGGCACATGGCGGTTCAACATGGCCGATTACGTGAAGAGGACCCGCTCTGTATGTAGATATGAAGGGCTCATTCTATGCTAACGAAAACACAACTAATCTTATTGTCAGGTGATTATACATTAAAGAAAACAATATGTCGTCTCCAAGCCCAAGTTGAGCTAAACCTAATGGCATCACCAGGGTTATTTTGTCAGACTTGACAAAGCTCCTCCAGAGCCATAGAAGACATTATACAACTGTTCATATGGTAAATGGACTTGCATTTATATAGCACTTTTCTAGTCTACCGACCACTCAAAGCGCTTTACACTACATGTCAGCATTCACCCATTCATACACACATTCAAACACTGATGGCAGAGGCTGCTAAGGTGCCAACTTTGCCCATCAGGATGTAATCTAAATACTCATTCACACACCGATGGCTATGCCTTCGGGAGCAATTTGGGTTAAGTGTCTTGCTCAAGGACACATCGACATGTGACCCGGAGCAGCCGGGGATCGAACCACCGACCTTTTGATTGGTGGACGACCTGCTCTACCCTCAGCCGCCCCATACTTTTCAACTGTTGGCTAAAAGATTTTCATTTAAATAAATGTCTGTTCAGTCACTATCTGTCGCTGAATGAGGTAACACAATTGTGATTGAGCCTATGACCCAATGATGAAAGCCCTTGCATTTGCAGAATTATGAAACTGGGTCTGTGGCGACATTCCTGGGAATTCCCACCACTGTTTGGATCTCTGGGAGGTGAGATCCAAAAACGCACTTGCAATTACCGCTTATCACCATAGGTTCCGCCAAAGAGAACGAAACAGACATTTTCGAGATTGTAACTTTACGCATAATAGAGTGCTGCAGGAAAGAGTCCTAAAACCTGGAAATGAGTAAGCATTTTAGCACTTCTGGTTCCCTTGTCTGGAAGTCAATGATTATACTTTATTTTTTGTTGTTTTATAACAAACAAAAAAACAAACAAACAATACAGACAACAAAAGACAGACAGGGTCATCCTGAGTGAGGTGAAATGCTTAACATCATATGACATTATATACATTTATAGGAGAAGAAAAAAGAAGAAAAGAAAAAGAAAAGAAGCTGTTACATGTTTTGTTTTTTTAATGGGTTTTTAGTTAGATGCCTGAAATAAGGTCTGTGGCTCTTCAAGCTGAAGAGAATTTAATGTTTTGTTCTACGATATAAAATACGTCAGTAAATATTCCACTCGTGAATTTTGAAGCTGTTACGTGTCTTACAAAAGGCGGTTGCTAACAAGTGGCTAAATGAGACTACTAAACGTCATCACACCGACTCGTCCTCCTTTACCGCATTGTTGTGTATGTGACCGTGGTGAAGTTCGTTTATATAGCCTAACGTTAGCTTTTTACTTAGAAGTGGTGATCATTTGTGGAGATTATCTTACGGAACAAAACGTGTAAGTATCATAAACGTTTGTTTGCCACAGAGTTTTTTTTTTGCGATAATTCAAAACCCAATGGAAAAATCCCATTGGCCTTTTGTCGAGGGAACCAGTGTGATGCTAAATTCCTTGTTGGCTTACAACAAGACCATCATCCCTGCAGCAATCTATTTGAAATATTCTATATAATATAAAAAGAATCTCGACATTCAATCTTGCTTATAAAAAAAAATATTTGTTTTGAGTCATTTGATTAGTTTTTTCCACTCATTCGTGAGATTTTCTTTAGTCCATGTTTAAAAGTGCTTGACTTGAGAGAGCCATTTTCAAAAAGGTCTGGTAACCTTGGCGGTCGCTTAACTCGACGCCGACGAATCAGATGTCGGGGCACGTTTGCTGCTGTGAAACGCTGCGGTGAATGAGGTCACTGACCAGTTACACTTGAAAGTACGAGTGCCACGACTTACTGTGCTACCGCGAAAGTTATAGAACATGTGGAGAGCAGATAATTGTATTCAGAAAACATGGATGGACTTGCGCAAGACGTCAGGGACTGGTTAAGTGGATGGAAACGGACGTCACAAGGCCAGTTTCTTTCTTTTTTTGCCTACAGAAACACTTGGATACCTTAAACACTTAAACACACCCTACAGGTGTTTGAGCAGAGAGTATTAGCCTTGGCAAACAGGATCGTGCATTCATCAAGCTGCAGTCCTGTTTCATTTCCCGCGCCAGGATTACGAGTCTCATCGCAGGTCAGCAGGAGTGATAACATTTCACCTGTGCTCCTGCATGTTTGTTCTCCTGTTTTCCATCCAACTGTCTCCTCTTGCACACCTCCATCTTTCACCTCCTCCATGCATTGTTCATATTTCCTCCTCCTCTCTCCAAACCTCATCCTTCCTGCCTCCTCTTACCTTCACTTCATCGATCCCTCCCTCTCAATCCACTCCCCTGTCCATCCCTCCCTCTTCCTCCATCAATCCATCCACTCCTCACTCTTCTTCTTCTTCCATCTCATTTGAAGACAAACACTCCACAGGTTCCCTCCATCTCCTCCTCCCTCTCCCTACAGACGGTGTGTTTGCTTGGGGATTAGGGCCGGGCTTTTTGCCGTCGAGGAAGGAAGGAACTAATCAGACTCTTATTTGTCGTTGCATTCTGTGTCTTATGGCGAGAAGGGAACCTGACCCGCCGGGGGGCTCACACACACAGATGCACACATGGCGAGCGGGGGCCGAGCAGGGTGAAAGCCAAGAGCCGGCCAGAGGAAAACACACGCATATGTGCACACACGCCGGCCAGACGCAACTCGACACCCCGCCTGCCTCAGACGGGGAGCGAGCGTGGGCATGCATTTGCCCCTGAGCTGCTCGTGTGTGTGCGCACGCATGTTCAACATCGCCCTGCTGCTCCGTTCCCAGAGGCAGGTCTGCTTTCTGATTGGCCCGCCGATGCATGGGATATGGATCTGTGTTTTTCCTCATCAGCGGCGGCTCGGATTTGACAAATTCTGTTTTCCCTGCTGTCGGCGGGGTCACGGCGGCGACGGGAGGCAGCTGCACAGGCGAGCCGCTCGCACGACGCTCCCCATGTGTGCGCTCGCCGAATAGTTGTAATGCTTCCAGACATTTTCACAGCGATGGACGTGTATATGCATACAAAGTCGCGGTCTCACACACATACTGTACACACTCTCGCCACCTTATCCAATCAGTGGGCTGATTAGTCATTGCTCACATCTCCTTCTCTACTTGTCTGCTCCATAATTCATGGATGAAACAGATGGGCTTGGCTCAGATCAAGTTCTCTCAAGCTCTTAATGTTAGACAGACCGGCTCTTTTTTCAGGGAACTCAGGTATTGAGCATCAAGCCAGTCTACAACAGGTGTCTTGACCTCCTATTCTTTTTACCAGACACATGCCCTCGTAGTACATTTGAGAGAGTATGAAGAGCAGATGACCCTGTCACACAAATTATTAATGTATTTTCTCAATAGGCGATGTGCAATTAACTGTAGTTCCATTAATCCAGTTTGTACAAAATGTTTACAAGCTGCACTGTCTCTGAGGAGTCCCACACTACTCTCATATTCAATGTCTCCCTCCTGCCCTCTGATTAAGCCTAACTACAGGGTAGAGTGCATTTGTGTTTGTTTTATCCTCATGTTTTTAAAAAAAAAAAAAGACTACACAATAAATTACCTACATGGAATGGGACATCATCTCCCATAAAATAAAACTTTCAGGAGGTTTTAGAGCCTCACAAGTGGGGCTGTTCAATTAACAGAATTTCAATAACAATCACGATTTTGGCTTCCAACAATTATGAAAACAAGATAATCATTACGTTTCATGGCACTCTAGTTTTGTGTTATAAATCCAGAGCACCTCGTTCCTGTACAGCGTTGCGCTTTCGCCCCTCTCGGCGGGTCAGGAATGGCTGCTCAGCGTGGGAAGATCCGCTCGTGGGAACGCTACATATTTCCTCCGTGGTGGTGCGCCTTCACCGGCTCAAGGTCGGCTTGGAAAGGCCCGGGGTGAAGGTGGCACTTTACAGCACCCCTCGCCTGCCTTATCCTATCGCGGTAACGTGCGGTCAAGTCAGACGTCACTCGCATTTCAGTAGTCAAATCAGCCGACAACTGTAGAGCACCCATATACAGACATTTATGTTAAATGCATTCAAACAGCCCCGATGGAGCTGACCATTGATGTTTAAAGAGAACGGAGCTGACAGGAAAGCTAGCGACGGACTTTGCAAATTAGCGGAAGTTTACACGTGTGACTGCGTCCAGTTTTCAAAATAAGGTGTTAAAGGGAACTGTGTATACAAAATACATATATAGAAATAAGATTGATTGGATTATATTCACCAAAAGTATAAAACATTACATGTCCCTTATAAATTAAAAAGAAAATACCATTAATTTGTGAGGGAAATGTCTATCCTTTCATTTTGGTGTTCCTGGAAATTTTTTTTTTAATAACTACCGCTATACACTGTATATACACTGCTCAAAAAAATTAAGGGAACACTTAAATCACACATCAGATCTTGATGAACAAATTATTCAAGTTGAAAATCTTTACTGATGTACATTGTATAATTTGTTGAGAACAAAACGACCTAACAGCGGTCAATGGAAACCAAAATCATCAACCCATTGAGGGCTGGATTCAAAATCACACCGAAAATCAAAGTAAAAAATTGAAATCACAAGCTGATCCAACTTGCGTTAATTTCATCACGGCAACTCATAATGTGACTCAGTAGTGTGTATGGCCTACACTCCCGACAACGTCTGGGCATGCTCCTGATGAGTCGGCGGATGGTGTCCTGGGGGATCTCCTCCCAGACTTGGATCAGGGCATCAGTGAGCTCCTGGACAGTCTCTGTCGGTTCTTGGCGGCGTCGGAAGCACCGATACATAACGTCCCATGGGTGCTCAATTGGATTTAGGTCAGGGGAACCCGAGCACCAGTCAATGGCATCAATGCCTTCGTCATCCAGGAACTGCCTACACACTCTGGCCACATGAGGCCGGGCATTGTCCTGCACCAGGAGGAACCCAGAGCCCACTGCACCAGCGTGAGGTCTGACAATCGCTCTGAGGATTTCATCCCGTTACCTAACAGCAGTCAGGGTACCGTTGTCTATGACACGGAGGTCTGTGCGACCCTCCAAAGATATGCCTCCCCAGACCATCACTGACCCACCGCCAAACCGGTCATGCTGGATGATGTTACAGGCAGCATAAGGTTCACCACGGCATCTCCCGACTCTTTCACGGCTGTCACATGTGCTCAGTGTGAACCTGCTCTCATCTGTGAAGAGAACGGGGCGCCAATGGCGGACCTGCCAATCCTGGTGTTCTTTAGCGAATGCCAATGGAGCTGCAAGGTGCTGGGCTGTGAGCACAGGTCCCACTAGAGGATGTCGGGCCCTCATGCCACATCATGGAGTCTGTTTCTGACAGTTTGGTCAGAAACATGCACACCAGTAGCCTGCTGGAGGTCATTTTGTAGGGCTCTGGCAGTGCTCCTCCTGTTCCTCCTCTTACAAAGGAGCAGATACCGGTCCTGCTGCTGGGTTGATGCCCTTCTACGGCCCTGTCCAGCCCTCCTTTTGAACCTTCCTTTGACCGCATGTATGGATGTGCCATCCTGGAGCAGCTGGACTACCTGTGCAACCTGATTGGGCTGTAGCTACCGCCTCATGCTACAAGTACTGACAAGGACACTAGCAGAACACAAAACTAGAGAAGAATCAGTCAGGAAGGATAAGGAGAGAGCAATTGTCTGTGGCCACCACATGCAAAACCATTCCCTTTTTGGGGGTTGTCTTGCTGTTGCCTCACCATTGCACATGTTGTCACTTTCATTTGCACCAAAGCAGGTAAAAGTGATTCACAATCACTTGTGCTTCCTAAATGGACAGATTGATATCCCTGAAGTTTAACTGACTTGGTGTTATACTGTGATGATTAAGTGTTCCCTTAAAGGGACTCTATGTAAGAATCAGAAATTGCTTGATAACAGCGACACCTGTGGCCGTTAAGTCAACGAAAGTCAGCGTGCTGTTGCTCGCGCTTGTGCACGCTCTACATAGACATGAACGAGCATCGATCAAAACAGTGAGGCGACACACGTCAGCTAAAACACTATATCACTATATATTTCACCTGCTGGGCAGTAATGCTAGCTGACCAGACAAAGGTCTCTCCATGAATCGATGCTGATACTGTGTTTTCCTGCTTCAGCATCCCGACCGTAGTCAGAAGGAACAGGGGAGACACCGGAGTTTTGGTCGGAGACGATAACGTAACTCGCTGTGGAGCCCCGTCACTTCAGGAAACAACACAGTGGAAACCTTAGTTGGTCTGGAGGAGCTGCAGCATTTATTTCTGCACAAACTTCCACTGTACATTCACTCGATATTCCCAGAGCTAAACTAACTCTTCTGCAGTATGTAGTGTGCGCGCATGCACGTGAGAGGTGGAGCGAGTGAGAATGAGCGCGGTGTGTGAGTGAAGGCAGGCAGCGGAGCAGAGTACAGCATCGACTCCGGCCCTGGAGACCAAAGCTACGGTCTCCCCTGTGTCTTCTGACCACGGTCGGGAGGCTGAAGCAGGAAGAGTTAACACTGTTTGCAAGACAGGCTTCACTAGATATAACTTTGCGGTTTTCGTGCTTCCGTGTAATTTGCGTTGGAGTTTGAGTCTGAACAGCGTAGCCACACGCGAGCACGCATGGGCCACCGACCTGCAATGATTTATATGTGTTAGGACTTACAAACAGTACCTTTAATTTTTTTTAAGCAGTGTATTTGACTTCAGGACATCTCTGACTACATACATGCCGAAATCAATCAAACATTTTTACTGAATCAATTTAGATATTTTCCAAAGTAAAACTCCCTGGAAGTGTATGATTTAACGTTTTCCCATGGTCTAGTGTTAATAAATCGCAATATCGAATTGCAATACTTTTAGAATCACAGTACTTTTAAATAGCAATACATATGGAATCGGCACCCAAGTATTGTGATAGTATCGAATCAGGAGATAGGTGTATCATTCCAGCCCTAACAAAACCAGTATACAAACGGTAATAAAGGAGTGGATGTTGAAGTACATGAGATTTATTGTTTCACTTTTGTTTTTTACTGTGGTATCGAATTGATATCAAGAATCATGGAATTTCACTGTTGTTGGTATCGACTAATAAATTTCTGGTATGGTGACATTCCTAGGAGAGACTGTCCGTTATCCCCATTTGTAATTATTGTAGCCAGGAGGAAGATACAGTATACGGCAACCTTATCATCCGGCCTAGGGGCGAGATCCCTCCCGTTGGATAAGAGCAGGTCCCTTCAACAACAATACTAATACATTTAACATATCTCATATGTAATTTCTATAGTTAGTTTACATGACTAGTAGTACGACTAATTCTGTTAATATAAGCACTATGCACAAGGATAAGAATTCACAGTAGATTGTGAAAAGCAGTTCAAGACACAAAGCTCCCATTTCATGCTTCTAACGCCACACTGTTGAGCTCAGGCTGCAGGGAGCTTGCGATTCCCACCAGCTGGCAATTTTCTCATGTACATTCGCCATTTTTCATGTAGAAGTTTTTGCCATGGATGGAGTAATGCTGAGTTGGCCCATGATGCTCCTAATGAGAGCAAAACTCCCTGGGATGGGGCCTCCCAAGGACCAAGAGAAGCAGCGGGCAACTCACACAAACTGATACAAATACACACATCTAATTAGTTTATCCTGACAATCATATGTTTGCTGTCATGATTTTCTCAGAAATTATTAATTAGGGTCAGATCTAATCATGAAGAGCAATGTGACTGGACTCTGTCAGTTGATCATGTCCCCAGGCACACACTGAATGAATGGAACACATTGAAAAGCTTTATTAAATGAAATACATGCTATATGATGCATTGGTCGCTGGTTGTCTGCCCTGCCATGCCCATGCATTTGGCAAGTAACTCAAATTAAAAAAAATATTTATCGTGATTTAAAATATCTTTGACAGAATGATTTTTGAAAAAAGCCAACTACTCAAATTAATGCGTAACATACACACAAATAGAGGCATTATATACACTCACTGGGAAACCTGGCCAACAGTGAGCCGGAGTGAGAGCACAGCTTGGGTTTGCCCATGGAAAGAGTGGCATCATTCCATTGGTCCTAATATAAAGTAGAGACAGCACGGCGATGTGGCCGAGTGACTGCAGGGACCAGATGGAGGGCTGGATGCAAAAAGGCGAAAACGGAAAAATTATCGTCACGGGGCAACGAATCCAAGGGAAGTGGGTTGTTGTCATAGCATGAATCTCCAAATCCCACACATGGGCCTATTTGATATGATATGTAATGTGCCTGTAATAACCAGAGGAATAAACAGCTAATAAAAAGGAGGAGCTATTGTGTCCAGCTGCCCCCTCACTATTATTCCCGTCATCATTTGCGAGCACTTCATGAAAAACCTTGATGTTTTCTTACCAGACTGGATTTGCCAGCCTTTTAGACGTTGATTTAGTTGGCTTTGAAAGCTGTATTTCAAACACAACTTCTCTCTTTGCCAAAAATCTCACACACATATTAGTCACAGGTTTGATCATTAGCGGAGGGCGCCGTGCCTTTGCGGACATGCGGGTACCAAAAATGTTATACGATCTGACATTTGGCAATCCTGAGCCAGTAAAGGCATGTTGTGACTCCGAGTTCCTATTCCTGACAGCTTGTTCGCCTTGATTAATGACCCTGAGGTGAAACAGAGTTCCCTCGTCCACCTCAGAGTGAGCAATCTAATGAACCAGATGCATTATTTATTATTGAAAAGGCAAAGCCCAGAACAAAAGCTGAGGTTGGGGTAAAGAACATTCCAAAAGCAGAGAGAAGGAATACTTTTTTCTTCCTGCCCTCATTATTTTGCTCGTCAATCTGAAGCTCATGCCACGTATAATATCAGTGGGATAAAAGATGGTTGCAGTTTACATGGTAATGTGAGTAGATGGGGACGGCGGTTCTTATGCTCTAATTCAGGAATCAAAGTGATTGTTGCTTATCTTGATCAGCGGTGGGCTGGCATGCTAGCTGTGAGAGCCGGTGGAAAAGATTAGATCTTAATTGTCAGACATTACAGCGCGATGGCAACCAGAGAGACGGGGAGACACACTACTGTGCCTTGTAATAATCCTCCGTGGTGTTGACACTGAGATCCAAGTTAAAATAAAACTAACAAGCACCGAGGATTGTGTCATTCCTTCTCTAGTTATGTTAATGAGAGGGGACTTATTCCTGTAATATTACATTACTCCTGCCAAGATGTTCACCAGGCTTTGGCACAAATAGTTCAACCTTTCTTTCTGCTGGAGGCAAGTTAGATCCTGAGGCTTTTCAGGGAAATCTGTACACCAATGACTTGCTGCTCTTACTGCATAGTTGTTTGAAATTTAGTTAAGACCGGAATCTGCCTTTTTTGGCGTCTGTTTGGCCATATCAAAATGGTAATGACAAAGAAAGGCATAATTTCTGTGAAAACAGCATGTAAAACTTGCACTAACTGAAATGGTTTGATAATGTGTGGGCTGTAGAAGCCATTCCCATGCTCACACCATAGACTGTATATAAGAAGTGGATGTAGTCACTGTGACGTCACCCATTATTTTGTGGACTGTCATTTTGAAGCCTCGAGTTCGGCATTTTGGCCGTCCCCATCTTGTTTTTTTGCAACCAGAAGTGACACAAGAGGGTGGAGCTAAGTACAACCGAACGCTGAATAAGACTTTTTCAGGCGACCAAAAATGTTATAATTAACTTTCATGAACTGAAAACACACTGTGAAAGGATTAAAGTTCTAAGACGAAAACACAGACAACTCCCAGACCGGACAACGCTGTGGTCGCGACCTTTCAATCACAAGGTAGCCACGCCCTAAAGCATACCCTGCTTTATCGTCTATTTCACTCTAAATGGGACCATAATTTACTAAATGAATATCATGTTGTATTGAAGAAGACTTGAAACTAGCGCTTGAGACCATAAACCCACGTTTACAGTGTTTACTGAGGTAATAAATCAAGTGAGAAGTAGGCTCATTTTCTCATAGACTTCTATACAATCAGACTTCTTTTCGCAACCAGAGGAGTCGTCCCCTGCTGGCTATTAGAAAGAATGCAAGTTTAAAGGCCTTGTAAAGCAATAATAAATATGCATTCTGGGTTTGTCACATGACAGAAAAATGTATTACTAACCACCCAGCCAAATTTGAATGATTAAAAAAATCACCAAGTATATAAAATTTGCTTTCAAAAACATGGAAAAATAAGCAGTATTCTCTGCTCTGAAACGCTGGGGGCGTGTCCGCTGAAGGCGCTGAAACAACGCCCACAAGCGGAGAAGGTGCATTCCTTCAGTAGCTGTGAGCGAAGAGTTAAGAGCCCACTGCCGAATCCCCGTCCGACGGGCGGATTGGGGAAATGTGGCGTTCGGAAGACCGCTTGCCCGGTGTCGCTCGGGGGCCTGATTCCTTCTGATCAAGGCTCAGCCCGTGGACGGTGTGAGGCCAGCAATGGCCCCCATTGCGCCGGGGTCCGGTCTTCTCGGAGTCGGGTCGTTTGGGAATGCAGCCCAAAGCGGGTGGTAAACTCCATCTAAGGCTAAATACCGTCCACGCAGTCTGCCTGGGAGATTCAACCCGGTGGATTAGGGACGGCCGCCCGGTGTGGGAGGATCCCCTCGCGGGACCTCCCCCCAGTGCTGACTGGCCCCCGCCGGGTGCATTTCCTCCGAGGCGATGCGCCGCGACCAGCTCTAGGTCGGCTTGGAAAGGCTCGTAGCTTCACAGCGTCCCCCGCCCGGACCTCGCCACTTCCCAGGGCCGTGGTCAAAGTGCTTGCTTTTGTGGTCCTGGTAGTCTCAAAGACATTCGTGGCCCTGGTACTCCATACTCTGACACTTTGTCATTTTCCTGGGCTACGCTTTTGCCTTTCAAAAACCAGGTTTCTGAAGACGGGTGGGGTCATGCTAAAGATGGCTCCACTGCGTCATCGAGCCATGGTTTCAGCCCCGCCCAAAAAATACAAAATTGGCGAAAAATAGTTTAATGGTCTAACTCCACAATCCAGTACTACAATGTTCACAGTCTTTTCACATGTTTTCAGTAATTATTTTCCAATATTTATAATGTGTTTAGAAAAAAATCTCTGAATTTCCTTTACAAGGCCTTTAAGGCACTTCCGCATTGGCTTTACTTTTCAGACCCGGATGTAGCCCACTGGCTCACAGAGAGCAACATCAAACAAGACAGCTAAGGCAAGACAGCTATATCAAGTAGAAGCTAGCTGGTGGCATTAGCTAACAGCCTTAGCTAAAGCTACTAAATTTACTTATTTATTAGTCTCTCACTATTGATGAACATGTATATGATATTTGATTTTCATGATTGTTCCTCATAACTAAATCAGGCAGTGTCTAAGCCTAAACTAATCCAATTGACACCTAGCAAACAAAACACATACAAATTTCTATGACCTACGGACTAAAAATAATCAAAATAACGTTTATTTTCTTAACTAGGTAGACAAGAAAGGTAAAATAACACATTTTATTGGTGTATCTGTGGTTCTAATCAGCCTAGAAAGGCAAAAAAATAAGGCATAACAAACTTTTGTCTTTTAACGCAGTTTGTTGGTCAGCCTGAAAACTTTTAAACACCGTTTTCTTCTCTCTTTTAAAGCAGTGGTTCCCAACTATTTGGCTTGTGACTTGAGTTGTTCCGCCAGTCTATGCACCGATCCGATACCATAATTTATTAACCCAGAAAAAATCAACTTGTTTAACCGGAAATCAATTCACTCTAAAACAGTAGCCTTCACTGTGCTGTCGCCCTGGATGTATCATGGCTGCCACTGGCAACTACTGTTTTAGAGCAGCGAAGAAGAACTTATTGCAGGTAGTTTGCGACGTGACGACAGCAAACAACAATAGTGCGGTGCTAGTGGAGAGATTAATAGTAATGGCAGTCAGAGTGAGGAAAAAATAGTAGTGTAGTAAACAGCTGTTAAATAATAATAATAATAACAATAATTATATTTTTTTCTACATCACGCTTGTATCAGATCTGTACTCGGTATGGGCCAACACCGCAAGTTCAGGTATCAGAATCGGGAAGGAAAAAATGGTATCCGAACATCTTTACTTGGTTTACCCCTTTGTTTGGAACCATTGGTCCACAGTATTCATGCTGTCAAATAATGACAGCATGAATTGTTTTACATTGTTTACAGTATACAGATATAGGCTTACAGTAGCAACCAAGTTAGAAACAACTAAAAAAAGGAGTAAAAAACTCTTTTGGACACATGAGCAAACTTAAATTAAACACAATATTTCATTTTCACTAAGACACATACTATTGTAAACACAGGAAATAAGTTAGCAGTTGCTGTTGCCAAGTGGGTCTCACCCTTGATATTACTGTTTATCTATGTTTTTCTTTCATGTGATAAGTCCGTCCTCTGGCCTACAAACTGTTGTTCTTGCCATGAACATCATCAATCATGGTAGCATTTAGTAATCCCTCCACATTAGCTAATAACTGTGCTTATTTATTTAAACCCTTATTGGTTTGACAGCAGCAATGAAAACATGTAGATGTGGATGTATGTGTGTGTGTGTGTGTGTGTGTGTGTGTATGTGTGTGTGTGTGTGTGTATGTGTGTGTGTGTGTGTGTGAATGACAGAGTATGGAAGGCCATTTCTGCCAGGAAAAGAAAAAATGCTGAAAAGTAATACATGATAAAATTATCATTTTTATTACCAGAACATACTAAGTAAGATTTATAAAATAGAGTATTTTTATTCATATCCTGCCTAACTTTTCATGTTTAATTTTGACACGTCCTAATTAGGAGATAAAATAATGAGTTTTTATTAATTTTCTTTTTCATCAACAACATAACTTGGCAATCCATTCAGTGTGAAATACCAAATACAGAAGTGTGCATGTCGTCTATTTTTATACCACCCCAGAAAAACAAAGACAAATTGTTCAAAGAATACAATTAAAACATAAATAAATAACAATTGAGTATTTTGATTTTCATCATGTGTTACTTTTTTTTTTCTTGGCAGAAATGAGCTTAAAATTACAGATATTCTTCAATTAATATATGTAGTTATTTTTAATTTGATTTAATTAGCAAAATGAGGTAGGAAGTCAAAAGTCCACATTATGAGATACTAAATCAAAATTAGGAGGTAGCAAAATAAAGTTAAAAGATTTTTATGAGATATTTATTTATTTTCATCAGTTGCATTTTTTCATGTTATTTCTTTCTTTTCTTGGTGGAATTGGGTTTCTTAAAAGAGACATTCTTTAATTAATTAGTTTTTTTTTTTATTTGACTTAATAAATCAACATTTTGAGATTGTAAGTCAAAAGCTTGATTTATCTGTGTCAAAATTATAAGATACTTTATATATATATATATATATATATATATATTATAGTAACTTGTGTTTATTTTTTTTATTTTCTTGGCAGAAATTAACTTTAAATGAATTAAATTCTTCAATTTATAAAATTATTTTTAATTTGATTTAATAAGCAAAATTAGATAGGAAGTCAAAAGTCCAAATTATGAGATATCAAATGAAAATTTGGAGGTACTAAAATAAAGTTACAAGATGTTTATGAGATATTTAATTATCTTATCTTATTTTCTTTTCATTTCCAGGTAGAATTAGGCTTCCACAACAGTAAATTATTTATATTTATTTGATTGCTTTAAATACATTTTCTATCATGCCTATGGGGACTTGTGAGCTGCACATATTTCAAGAATGATGGCATTGCATATGTGCTTTTCCCCATATTTTTATAAGGATTTACAGCCACAGATCCCATGGTTGCATGCAAAGGAATTTCACATGAAGTGTAAATCACCCTGATGTAAATCATCAACATGTTCACTTAAAGAAACGGATCAGATGTCAGAACACAGTCAGATATTGTCAACCCCCTCAGCCAGTAGAGCCAAACAAGCATGCTATGAGCAACCTCCCTGCACAAACACTTATCACAAATATTTCGTCATTCATATTTACCCTAGCAGAGGTCCAGGACAGTGTTTTACATCACACAAGCAAACAGGAAATACCTCCAGCATGCTATGACCAACGTCCCTGCACACTTGAAACATTATCACAAATATTTTTTCAATCATATTTACCCCGGCAGAGGTCCAGGACAGTGTTTTACATCACACAAGCAAACAGGAAATACCTCCGGTATGCTCAAACTTTATCCCAGCAGCAGCACAACACTGTTCATTTTGCACTGATGACAATGGAAACAAACTCGAGTCCACACACGTGGCCTCGGCAGGGATAAACCCTGCGGCTTGAAATCTTGTCGAGAGTGGCAGCAGAGCTCATCATGACGACGATGATGTACATGTATTTTATTTAATTTTCCGATGAAGCCTGATCCAACATCGAGACAGAAGATAAGACAGGGATCTCTCTGACTGCTAGCCGGGCTAATCTGCTTCGACAGCTGTGCGATGACACCAGGAATTAGTCGTTGCTCATGCAAATAGAGTGCATATGCTAATACTGGAGCTAATTGGTGGAAAGGGGGTGGGGTAGGTGGGAAGGCTTGTCAGTTGGAAGTTAGCTGGATGGATATGTGTGCCCGCTCTGCTCTCAGCAGTCTGAAAGGCTTCCAGCAGCCCTCATTACACATGTGGAGTAGACTGAGCTCTGAGAAAACACCATTCACTTTTGACTAATACAGATGGCAAATTTGCTGAGTCCTTATATCACTGACACTTTGAGCAGATTTGAATCTCTCTGCATACTGGATGAGATGAATACATTGACATTTTTAATGCTAATAATACACTCAGTGAATACCATGATTATGCATAAAATAGTGAGGAAATAGCTGATATTAACAGCACTGAACTACTTTTATTATTTATCTAATTATTTACCGGGAACAGTGCACATTAATGTACTGTTCAGTTTCCACCTCAATGTAAATGTACCAGAGTTAGCTCATGAGCTAATTTTCATCTGTAGTCCCTGGGCAGGTTATTACAAATTAGTTATCAATACAATGCGTCAGCAAGCAATAGTGGTGTAACGGACCGTAGTTGATCCATGATCCAAATGTCCCCCCACCCCCACCCCCACCCCCACGATTCGGCACACATGTGAACCGCAGATTAATTACACAGTTTAACCATCATAAGGTGAAATAAAGTTTAACTGACGATCATTATCGAACAACATTCAGTAAAAATATGCGATCAAGAGATTGGCGTACATGCTTTCTAGTCGCCGATACCTGATAATGCTACATTGTGAACAACAAATCCATGTTTAAATCGGCAGGAGGAGAGCTAGTAACGCTGGCATTACCGGAGCAGCTAACATACAGAGGTTCCATTGAGTTACATTATGGTGTGTTCAGGCTCTATTCAGTAAACGAATATTGGGCGAAGGTAAATTTTAACGTTATCATGATGTGTTCAAATGTAATCTCGTTAAATGCAGATTTTAGAACTTGAATAAATCCAGATCTTTCATGGACATGTTTTCACAGCAATATAAAATAGATATTAGAGAGGGAATTATGACCTGTTTAACTTCCTAACACTAGCTCTAAGCAGCTTATATTACATCATTAAAACTACTAATGACAATATTTTTTTATCAATAAAAATACAGTTGTTTATTTCCTAATCATTTGAATTGTGTGTTGTGTGACTATAACAAAGTAAAAGGATAACATCTAAATTAAAAAACAAAATTTAAATTTAAAAACAACTACAAAAAAGATCTGTATCGGCAAATATGGATCATTGATGATCGGCGATCTGTATCTGCTGCAAAACAAAATGTGATCGGGGCATCTTTTAAAGTTATATTTGCTCCCTTTCTCCCCTGCTGATAGAATCTGATCTGTGACTCAAAACCGTGATACGATCCAAACCATGAGTTTTGCTGTTGCACCCACAGCAAGCACTGCAGTACAAGACAGTACAACACGATACGATATAATGCAATTAGGGCTGTCAATAGATTAAAATATGTAATCGCGATTAATTGTTTGATTGTCCACAGTTAATTGCGATTAATTGCACTTTTATCCGTTCAAAATGTACCTTAAAGGGAGATTTGTCAAGTATTTAATACTCTTATCAACATGGGAGTGGAAAAATATGGTGCTTTATGCAAATGTATGTATATTTATTGGAAATCAATTAACAACACAAAACAATGACAAATACTGTCCAGAAACCCTCACAGGTATTGCATTTAGCATAAAAATATATAATAAAATCATAACATGGCAAACTCAAGCCCAACAGGCAACAACAGCTGTCAATGTTTCAGTGTGCTGACTTGACTATGACTTCCCCCAAACTGCATGTCATTATCATAAAGTGGGCATGTCTGTAAAGCGTATAGAACCCATTTTCATTCACATATCTTGAGGTCAGAGGTCAAGGGACCCCTTTGAAAATGGCCATGCCAGTTTTTCCTCGCCAAAATTTAGCTTAAGTTTGGAGCTTGATTTAGCCTCCTCTGCGACAGGCTAGGATGACATGGATTCCTTACGTTTTCTAGTTTCATATGATACCAGTATCTTCACTCTAGCTTTCAAACTGATCCCGCGACAACCTTAAAATCGCAAGTTGCTTTAATGCGTTAAAGAAATGTGGCGTTAAAACAAATTTGCGTTAACGCATTATTATCAATTTAATTTTGACAGCCCTAAAATAAAGTTATTATTTTTATTATTATTATTATTATTTTCCATCAGTAAGTGACAAATATAGCACATCAGTAAGATAACCACCTTTCCTATCGTATATTTCCTACTGACACATAACACGCCACCGTAGGTTATTATCTGTTAAAATGCCTCCACTTGTAACTTCAGTTTTTATTTTACTGTTGTGTAGTTGATCCTCACTGTAATTTTTCGGTACAGATAATAAGGAAAATCAATTCTCACATTTTGCCTTTCTTCCTTTTTAAATGTTTGCCTTTTCTTGCCACTCTAATCTTCTCCATCACCCCTGCTTTCCCATGGAGTTCCTGTTCGTAAATTCATACCTAATCATATATGGCCATCCATCCTGTCGGTGATTGGCTGTTGAATGCTGCTCTTTAAATATCACTGTGATCAACCCACCACCTCTTCATCACCACCATGATCTTCAGATTGTTCCTGCCTCGTCTAGACTACTTATTGAACTAATTTCTTGGTTTAAAACCATGACAGTCGAGGATACTGTGACCCGCTGTACTGCAGACCACCAGCCGCTCAGCCGCTGAGCCGATCAAAGGACAAACCTTCTTGGCACTGTGTTGCTTCCTGGGCTCACGTTTCCAGTTAACCAAACTGGTTGTAATTAAGATGTCTGCCTGAGGATAAAGAGAACGGAGCGAGAACCGAATAGGAAAAAGATATGATCCTGGCTGGAACTCAGTCTCCATGTGACCGCAGACGTATATAAAGACACAAATATATGCATGCTTGTTTTATTATTCTCTCACTGACGCACTTGAGTGAAAATCAGAGAGGCTCTCCTCTACCAAGGTCTCCACCCCAGACCACACAGACCCAGATCCTCTAGAGGCCTGGCCCCGGGCCGTTCCGACTGGCTGGTCGGCCGGCCGGCCGCAGAGCAGCGCCAGAGGTCAGAGTTCAAGTGGGAGCTGTATTCCTGGCAGCTGAGGCGGGGTTGACTGGCAGGGAGGAAACACCAATAGGCCAGGCTCCAACCTTCACCCCTCAGGGATTGTTGGGGTCAGAGACTACATCCAGTCTGGCTCCATTGGACATCAATGAATACACATTGTCAACATGTGTATTCATTGATGTCCAAGGTGTGTCTGAGCTTGTGTGCATTTCTCTCTGTGTGTCACTGTTTGTAAACAGTTGACTCAGAGTGCATTGAAAACACATCAAATTATAACTATCAAGATAATAAATTAATTTCCACCATTTTAACATCAGTAAATATCTTGATGCATTCTAGTATACTTTATAATTAGAGCTGTGAAATAATTCACAGTCACAAGAGAACAAGTGTATCCAATCAAATTCCATACACTTGAAGAGCGTCTGCGTCTGTTTACACAAACATATGAGTGCATTTAAATTTCAATTAACTTACAAAGTCGTCTATGTAAATTGGCCAGAAACACACACACACACACACACACACACACACACACACACACACACACACACACACACACGTTACGAAAACAGAAAGACAAAAAGGAATAACAGGTTGTCAACACTACAACTCAGTAGTGCTGAGTTATTTTATGTCCACCAAACCATTTGTACGGCGTAACGTCTGATTGTCACATTTTGAAGGAGCACTTCTCATCTCTGTCAACTACTTAAGTGTCCCTTGGAGAAAAAAAACCCCTGCGACCTCTCTTTCTCTTTGAGAATGGTGTGCTGTGTAGTTGTTATAAATTAAATAAGTTGTTGTGGTGCAGTCTGTGCTGAGTGTGCTTAAATTTTCTTCAATTGACCCTCTGCTAAGCCCCTTCCCCCTTGGTTATTGTTGCTGGGTTTTCACACCCAGTACGTCAAAATGGCGTTTTCAACGATATCAGTGAGAGATATTCCAAAGGAAATAATATAACATTTCTGGAATAATCGTTCTTAAATATCAGAGAGAAGTAGACTACAATATGCATTGGAGAGCTACATTCAAAATATACAACCCGGTCTCATGGGAAGGCTTTTCGTGTATCATTTCTCCGCCGCTTTTCGCGTGTCATTTGTGCGCCACGCAACAAAACCACAGTAACGGCCGCAGTTAGGTTTAAGCAACAAAACCACTTGGTATGGTTTAGAAAAACGTTATGGTTGGGCTTAAAATAAGTATGTAAACTGAGTAAAATACGTACGGTAGCAACTTAACATAAGTACGGAAAACATGTCACAAACATCACTAAAAAACATGTGAGAAACGTCACTTACGTAACAAAACAATACGCCAGTCTCGAACACCAGTCTCCTGGTTGAAAGTTGTGTGTTTGTTGGATCCATCCACCACCCTTTCCGCCTGCCATAAGCAGTCTTTCTCGCTTTTTATTCTATATCACTAGCTCTGAGCATAGCATATTTACGCAGATGCGCTAACATCAGTACAGACTACATGGTGTACAAATGACATGTGAAAAGCAAGAAAGGCGTTCTTATTACAGACTAAAATGCACACGTTTTTATTGCACGCATTTACAAATGCCTTGCGCATTATCGTGGCATTCATACGCCTTTTCCTGCGAACGGGCTACAATATAATTTGTCAGCGGATTATTTTGAATGAGGCCATTTAAATCAAGGGCAAAGCTCACTGGTCCCAATGCAAACGTCAGACACCCCACCTCTTTACAATTCACGTGAAGGACAAACATACAGGGAAAACAATGTTCTTGCACAGAAGGGTAAATCAGTATATCGTTTTATTTTAAGCTAAGTTAACCTTTAGTTGTGATTCCCTATAGCTTTCATTATCTAATATAAAAATGAATGATCTCACTTTAAATTGCGTGAAAGCTTCATCGTGTAAAGCCAGCCTACAAGTGAGCCACCATCACCTGGCAATTGAGACAGATAATGAAATTAAGGAGCAACACTGTTGCTGTAAAGCTGGGTAGGTCTTTATTCACTGTTACAATCAATAAAAAGCAAAAGCAGCATGTGTATACATTCAGTATACCTTCAGTAGCTAGTTTTGGGTATCAAAACGGACCCCGAGCTTGCAAAATTCCTATTGGACAGGTAAGCTGACATTACTGCCAAGCATGTGAAATATATAGATAGATAGATAGATAGATAGATAGATAGTAACTTTATTGATCCCGAGGGAAATTCAAGATTTTCAAAATTCATATAGTGATATTGTGGTTTAAGCTGTCAATCACGTTCAGTCTCATGTGGGTCGCCTCACTGTTTTGACCGATGCTCACGTCTATGTAGTGCGAGCAAAACCGCGAGCAACAGGACGCTGACTGTCGTTGACTTATCGGCCACAGGTGTCACTGTTTACAAGCGATTTCTGATTCCTACATACAGCCCCTTTAAGAGGATTAAATAAAATGGAAAAATTATTTCAAGGAAATTCCCCTGGCGATCAGCAACTGCTCATTAACTCAACACAGATAATTGTCTCATCACTTTCTCTTTAATTTCTTTAAATGAATGATATATGATTACTACTTTTATCCATATGTTATTCAAATTAAACACAGAAAGGATGAGTTTTTTTGACAACTCTAATTATAATTCATCATCAACATCATGGCATATATCGCACTCATGACTATCTGAGTGCATGGCACACATATGATTCTTTACGAGCAACATATGTGCAAGCTTCCTGCCTGCTGTCAATGTAGTTTTAGCTGTCACTATATTTTCATATTAATGCACAGCCAATATCCAATGAAAACAATGCGTTGAGATGTACTGACAAATCCCAGCGGAGAAGCCTCGAGAAGAGCCTCGTAAAAATGTTTTCCATCATGACTAACGCGCTGCATATCTATGCATTTTTAATGACTTAACCAGAAATAATAATGTCACTCTATATCCCACGAGGTATATGTGTCATCACACATACAAGGATTGACTCTTGATATGTTAATGTCTCAGTTATCAAAGGGCAACTCCAATAGAATTTCCTTAAAAGAATTAAATTAAAAAACGTGTTACAAAAAATATTCACAAATCCTCTAAGTGGGAACACACACATTTGATTAAAAGTCCAGTCCATATTCAAATGAGTTCATTACGGAGTCCCGGTCACGTACAGCAGTTTGCATACCACAGATTATAATAGGTGGTTGCTAAAATTGGGATGTAAATCTCATTATTGGAGTGCGGTCTAGAACATATTGGTCTTCCTTTCCTTCTGCAGGAATCACGTTCGCAGCAGCACCCTGGGACGGCCTGATCATGTAAATCGCTGAGTGTTTTTAGTATGTACATATTTTAACATGTTAATCTATCTGACAGACCAAACATAATGCTGACAAGGCCTTCTCCCCTCAGTGCTCTGTAGGCCAAGCCTGGTAGCTCGCACACTTTGCACTGTCAAACATAAATAAATCATTTAATTCATTAATATTCAAGCCTGGTCTATTTTACACAACGCTGTCTAAAGAGTTACATATCTGCGTTACACCCCTTCCTCCCCCCTCTCTGTGTCATTTCAATTGTCAGCTCTCCAGCTGCTACAGTTATAGGTGGCAAAATTCTGCACAATAACTTAGCAAATTTGTCTTTATTCTGTTTCTCTGATCTCGGTGGCTCTCTCGGGGGAGCCAACATAGTTTCTGGCTAAACAACACTTGTTTTTCTTGTGTGTTTGCTTTTCACTTCCAGCCTCAGAAAGTGTTCCATCTGCACTGGTTGTCAGGTAACTGTGCCGACACATCTGCGGCTGGTTTAGGAGCGGCGCAGCTGTGACCTCTGGTTTGATGTGCAAAAAAGAAAACATCTAATATGGCATTCGCCATCTGCAGACGAGTGGGGAGAGGAGGGGGTGAAAGAGGGAGAGGATGGAGGAGTGGAAGTCAGAGGAAGAGAGAGAGAGAGAGAGAGAGAGAGAGAGAGAGAGAGAAAGGGGGGGAGCATTTAGAAATCCCTGCCATTTGTTCTCCCTGTCACTGGCTGCAATGGGAGGGAAAACACCATATTTGTTTTTGCACTCATGCATTGACTGCCTTCACTTTCTCTCCATTGGAATGGAAGCTTAGACAAGATAAACAAAACCCTGTGGCTGTTTCACTGATATTGAATGACAGATCTTGTATTGGTTTTCTTTCACTGGGACCACATTTTAATACGCAGCTGTTGCATATACATTTTATTTACAACAAACTACTGTATTTACTCTTTTTAAAATGTGCCTTAAACACACAGTGTGTACTATGTATCTATCCTGTACGGGTGGCAGGACCCCAGGGATGCCAGTAGGTGCTGGGAATCTGGTGTAGGAATTTATTTTATTCGTTTATTTCTTTTTATAATTATGATTTATTCATTTATTCTATTCATAAATTCAAAAATGTGATTTATTAAAATGTATAATAATATAAATAAATATAAACATAATATTTATAATTTTTATTTATTTATATTTTATTATTATTACCATTTTTTCTTTCCAACTTTATTTTTGAATAGTTTGTATTTCATTTTACAGATACTATCTATTATATGTACATATTATTATTTTTTTTTTTATTTTCATTTGTTGTGGTTTTAGTGTAATCTTTTTTCATAACAATAAAAAGCATGATTAAAAATTGAAAAAAATAAAAAATCTCCTGTATAAGATTCCAATTCCTTATAAATTGAGTGACTACAGATTACATTTATTTATTATTATCATTATCATTATTATTTATTCATTTATTTTCATTTATAAATAAAAAAAAATATTTACTAAAATAAATACTTATTTTTTAATTTTTATTTATTTATGTATTTATATTTTTAATTTTATTATTACCATTTTTCTTCTCCTACTTAGTTTTTGGATAGTTTGTTTTTCAATTTACAGTTACGATCTGTTATATGTACATATCATTTTATTTGTTGTGGTTTAGGTTGTTGTAGTCTTTTTTATTAAAGAAACAATAAAAAGTATGATTAAGAATAATAAAAAAAAAACAAATATACTGTATCAGACTTGCCAGACAAGTCAGATTCCAATTCCTTATAAATTGAGTGACTACATATTGTTTCTCCCTCTCTTGATAACGCAATCAATGGAATTTTTGCTTTTTTATTAGGGAGACATCTATTTATTGCCGACATAATTTATGGGATGTTGAACAAACACAAATGACACGTCAGCGGTTGTTTTTAAAGGTGATTTTGAAGGTTATATTCACTGGAATGTACAGTATCTAAAGCATGTGAACTGGCTGCACATACATTCGTGTGGAATGTCCGCATTAGTTTTGGATTCAAGATGACGCCACAGAGCAGAGACCGGGGTCTGAGCCGTCGGGCCTTTGGATGTATTGGCTCCCCGCTGGGCATCCTACGTGTTTGCATTTAGACGCTTGGGAGCTGATGTGGAGGGACTGACAGGTAAGGCCGATGAGTGTCCCCGTAGTACTGCCTCTTACATAGCAACGGAATTAACACAGCGACAGAAACATGTGCATGAGAGTGTTGTTGTGTGCGCCTGTGTTTTAGGGTGGAAGGGAGGACGGAGGGTGGGGATTGGGGGTTGAGCCGAGACCAGACACTCTGTGGTGCTGGCGTCAGACTGGTACCGGCTTACACACTCTCTCTCACACACACACACACACACACACACACACACACAAGGTGAAAGCTAAATACAAGCCCAGGTCATTATCTCTCCCCAGTGTTGGTCAACAGCAGACAGCCATGTGTTCAGGCTCAACACAAATCCAGATCTCAGGGAGTACAGTAAAAGCTCATTTGTTCAAACCGCAGTTTTCAACCTGGGCGAGTTAATGACTGTACTGAACTGCTTTTGCAGATGTGCAAAAAATAATATTCTATTAACAGCATATGTTGGAAACTACTTGTATTTCAGCTCCAAATTAACTGTAAGGATTGCTTTATAATGGCTGTGCGGGCACTAACATTTTTTTTTTTCTAACAAAGTAAAGTCTGCGACTTCAAAGCTGGGTCTAGATTTAAAGTTGAACTGAAATTAGAATGCAATTTTGCTAAGAAAACAGTATATCTCTTGTGTTTGGTGTTTTGACTTACAGGTCAAAACGTTTTTTTCTTTTTTATTTAAGTGTTACAGTGCAAAAATATATGCAAAAAACTGTCAATCCATTGAAATATGTACTTGTGAAAAATCGCATGATTGCTTATAGTTAATTGTGATTAATAGCAAATTAATTGCACATTTTTTATCCTTTCAAAATGTACCTTAAAGGGAGATTTGTCAAGTATTTAATACTCTTATCAACATGGGAGTGGACAAATATGCTTGCTTTATGCAAATGTATGTTACATGTATGACTCAAAATCAATTAACAACTCAAAACAATGGCAACAAGCTAGTATGACATGGTACCAATGGAAATGTGAGATTGGGAGCATTTCTATTGCCTCTGCATGGCTCTCAACATGGCGACGGCTGAGCCGGCGGCCCGCAGTTAACAGGGCTAACGGTGAAAATAATGGCGACAGTGCTGACAGAGTTAACAGTGTTAACCTGAGGTGAAACCGGAGGGTGGGTGTTACGCTTCCGCAATGGTGCCATCTCTCAGGACGCCGTTATCAACTGTAACCGCCATGAGAGCAGTGCAGAGCGGCGGCCATGAGAGAGCCAGTGGGGCACACTTGCACTAAAAGCACATGCAGCCGACCCAGCAATGTCAACAAAGCAGAGAGAAGCTCTGATTATAACACACACAGAGGAAGATAGACTTCATTCTCTGCTCAGGTAGACATTATTCCTCTATATCTTTACATAGAAAATAGTTGTTTGCTTCTATATTAATGCTGTGGATATCATATGGAGAACCTTAAAGAGCAATAAAAATAAACAAGGCCGGTAATGGCTTGGTGAATCACATGTTTTCTGATCTGGCAGCCCACAAAAAACTGACTGTCTTATTTCACAGTTTGTGGGTTGGTAGGCACTCCAGTCACCCAAATGTATGTGCACAAGCACTGAAAAAAGTGAGCTTTTCATGATAAGTCCCCTTTAATGGTTTTCTGAACATGACGTACAAATGTGTTCTACAGAAGTGAAACTGTTGACATCCGCTGTTGGGAAACGCTGTCTCTCTGCTGTGTATTATTTGAGTCGTGGTATTGCCCCGGCTGAGCGAATGTTATGACAGTTTGTGTGGGTGTTGACATTAGGAAATGAAGCTCCGTGACTCGACATTAAATATTCAGCAGAAAAAGGAGGAAAGAAAAGAGATAACCTGAGCCTGAGAAAACAAATCCCATGAACATTTGAGTCATTATGACTACTTATGTGTCAGCTGAGAGGAGATGGGAGGAGGCGTTGATCAGAGCTGTTGAATGTGAGGATAGCATGACATGTTCTTGCCCTTTTCATCTTTTCTGTTCTATTCCTCTCCGACCTCTCTCATCAATAGAATGCTACGTGAATGTGTTGAGATTAGGGCTGTCAAAATAGTTAATCGCAATTGATCCCACATTTTTTATCTGTTCAAAATGTACCTTAAAGGGAGATTTGTCAAGTATTTAATACTCTTATCAACATGCGAGTCGGCAAATATGCTGCTTTATGCATATGTATGTATATATTTATTATTGGAAATCAATTAACATCACAAAACAATAACATTGTCCAGAAACCCTCACAGGTACTGCATTTAGCATAAAAAATATGCTCAAAACATAACATGGCAAACTCAAGTCCAACAGGCAACAACAGCTGTCAGTGTGTCAGTGTGCTGACTTGACCATGACTTGCCCCAAACTGCATGTGATTATCATAAAGTGGGCATGTCTGTAAAGGGGAGACTCATGGCTACCCATAGAACCCATTTTCATTTATATATCTTGAGGTCAGAGGTCAAGGGATCCCTTTGAAAATGGCCATGCCAGTTTTTCCTCACCAAAATTTAGTGCAACTTTGGAGCGTTATTTAACGTCCTTCACGACAAGCTAGTATGACATGGTTGGTACCAATGGATTTCTAATGGTACATGTCCATGGTCTCCGTCCTTTCCAAGCTTCCCATTCATTGTCTATGTAAGCAGCCTTGCAATGCATTCTGGTAGCGTGGTGGCGCGATTCAAGAGACGGGGCGTCACGTTGGCCGCTCCTCATCATAACCTTTATTTAACTACACACATTGAGATTAAAACCTCTTTTACAAATGAGACCTATCCAAGACAGGGTCAAATAGCAGCATCTAACAAATGAAAAGACAACATTGAATCACGACAGCAATAATAGGTACGACAAAATACATTACATCATTATACAGTGCATTGACAGAGCAGCATGTTGGTCATGTGTTTGCTATTTAATTGAAACAACTGCAGCTTGCAGTGACCACTTCCTTTATTCTATGTTTAAAATCATTTAAAGAGATAAGGCTCTCAAGTTCAAGCTTGGCCTGCAGATCATTCCAGGACCAAGGACCGTAGTGGAACAGGCTTGTTTTGCCAGCATCTGCACTGATAGAAGGAACTTTAAACTGAAGGCATTTATGTGACCTTAGATTATAACTGTTTTGGAGAATTACAAACTTCTGGCTTAAGTAAATCGGAAGTTTGCCAGAGATGATCTTATAGTCCAAAATGTACCAGTGTTGTAACCTATGCAGAGTGAGGGATGACCACCCTACCATGCTGTATAAGGTACAATGATTGGTCCTATAGCCAGAATTAGTGACATACCTCATTCCATCACACCTCAAGTTGAGGTCTAGACTACTTTTTGCAAATCACAGGTTTCCGACGCAACTCGCCGCCTCTGGAAACTCCCGAGAAACTTTTAAACTAAGCCTTGTGGATTCAAAATAAAGACAGATTCAGCAACTGCACAGCTTATTTTATCGCATCAAATGTTTTCAAAAACACATTTCGGTGAACTATTTTCGTGATATAAGAGAAGAAAGTTTCCAAACAAGCCACAATGTTGTTTCCGGTTTGAAAGTTGGGAGCAGCTGCCCAAGAGGGAAAGCGTTCATCCAATCAGGTGCTGAGTGCTTTGTGTCTAGTGGCAGTCCATCAAGTGTCCAATGTTGGGAAGCGAGGCGATCCCTTGCGATAAAAAAACGCCCCTGTGGACACGTATCATTAGGTTTTTCTAGTTTCATATGATGCCAGCATTTTCACTCTAGCTTTAAAACGGAGTCCGCTACAACCTCCAAGATTGCGTTAAAGCCTTAAAGAAATTAGTGGCGTTAAAACAAATTTCCGTTATTACCGTATTAACTTTGGCAGCCCTAGTTGAGATGCTAAATTAGCTGCCATGTCTGACACCAGGACTCTAAAGATGCGCGGAGGCTTTTGATCACAGGTTTTGTTCCTGCTAATAATGAGCTGATCACTAACTGAACCTCCTGACCTTGTCTGCATGCTTTGTATACAAAGTCACCACATGTGACTCACTGTCTGCAGGAGGGAGCTGTTTGCGTAAATGGGAAAGTATACTTAATGAAATGGGATTAAACTGGGGTGTATTCTGAAGTCAGTGTTGGCACTCGCCCAGCGGTGACTTACAGTATGAGAGACTTTTGACTTTTCCATCTTGGACTAGGATTAAAGGTAGCCTGTTAATAGAGAAAGGCTCTGGCCAGCCTCCCTGCCAAAGCCTCCCAGCCTCACAGCGAGGGCAGGGCACTGAAGTCTCCACTCCGAGGAAAAGGCAGTTAATTAACAAAACAGCCTGAACCTCAGATTCCCTTCAGCTAGACCACACCACACGCTGCTGCTTCTCCAAATTTAAGAGACAACGACCGCTAAACATCCATCTGAATTTGTGAGGTCACGCTGTGAGATGTACAGAGAGAGAGGTGAAATGTACAACTTTTCACCGTTTGGCAGTAAACAGCTGGAATCTTTGTACAAAGCAGCTGCCTCTTTGTCTTGTTACATGCATGCTCCCAATAGCAGTGACCTTACACGCTTGCCCGATTACTCATTCATATTCTCTACCCTTTTGATTATTTTCAGGGTCATAACTGGCTCGATCACATCCTGGCAAATGTTGAACAAAAGACAGAGTGATACCATGGAAACAGATGCCGATAAAAAGATGGTTGCTTCGATCTAATGTACTCTGACTGATCTGACTTGCTTTCAGGAAACAGAGACGAGGGTCCAAGTTGTAAAAACTGGGTTAGGGTTGGTAAAAATGCATGTAAATCCTTCTTGTCCAGGTGCTGAGTCCAAAAAAAAGGGTGAGGTTGGGTCAAACGAGAGCTGATAATAAAACCCGGAGCCCCCTTTCTGTAAGGGTGACAGTTCTAAACATGTTCAGATACAAAACGAAGCAAATATTTCCCCTGCGGTGTTTTGGCCACTTGATTATTTTGACCGTACATGTTTATTAGCGACCTGTCCAGGGTGTACCCCACCTTCGCCAAATGTCAGCTGGGATCGGCTCCAGCTCCCCCCCACGACCCTTAATAGGATAAACGGTTCCAGAGAATGGATGGATGTTTATTAGCCCCACACAGCCAATTTTTCGAATTATCCAGTGTAAACTGTAAAAACAGTATGTCAGATGTTTTAGTTAGGATGTCAAAGTTAACACGATAATAACGCGTTAACGCAAATTCATTTTAACACCACTAATTTCTTTAACTTATTAACACGACTTGCGATTTTTAGGTTGTAGCAGACTCAGTTTTAAAGCTAGAGTGAATAATGGCATCATATGAAACTAGAAAACCTAAGGAATCCATTGGTACCAACCATGTCATAATAGCTTGTTGTGAAGGTTAAATAACACTCCAAACTTGCGCTAAATTTTGGTGAGGAAAAACTGGCATGGCCATTTTCAAAGGGGTCACTTGACCTCTGACCTCAAGATATGTGAATGAAAATGGGTTCTATGGGTACCCATCAGTCTCCCCTTTATAGACATGTTTGGGGCAAGTCAAAGTCAAGTCAGCACACTGATAGCTGTTTGTGCCTGTTGGGTTTGAGTTTGCCATGATATAAAGTGAATATATTTTTTATGCTAAATGCAGTACCTGTGAGTGTTTATGGACAATATTTGTCATTGTTTTGTGTTGTTAATTGATGTCCAATAATAAATATATACATACATTTTTCATACATGTTGATAAGAGTATTAAATACTTGACAAATCTCCCTTCAAGGTACATTTTGAACATATATAAAATGTAAGATTAATTTGCGATTAATCTCCATTAACTATGGACAATCATGCAATTAATCGCGATTAAATATTTTAAGTAATTGACAGCACTATTTTTTACTAAACCTGAGCAAGTAATGTTGCGTTTTTGTTTTGTTTTGTTTCAGTTAACAAGTTTAACCACATATTTAAAACTTTAAAACTGCGACCATAATCCACGAGAAAATAAGTGTCCTTCAAAACGTAATTGAGAATGCAGTTTAGTTGTTTCGGAACATAATTATGTAGGAGACAGGGTTGGACAGAACACAGCTTAAGAGGTCACGGCTTTCTCCAATTACCTGACCCTCAATGTACACAATATTCCCATTAACGAGTATCTAGGACAAAAGACTCATTGTGCACTATTTTTCCATATTATCATATTGGCCTGAATATGAGACGATTTATTTTTCAGGATATTACACTCGAATAACTGGGGGTCGTATTAAGTCCCATTCATTCTCTGGACTTTTCCATCTTGGTTATCTCAGAAACATTTATGCATTGTTCTAGACCTGCTGATTGGGTACCGGATAATGTATTTCTGAGCCAGTGTGTGTCACACGATGGTGTGATACCAAGTAAGGCCACACGCCAAAAACACCGCACTGGTTGCATTTCATTAACAGAGTTACCTCAATGTTGCTAGGCTAGCGGGTTTCTTGAAGTCCATTTATAGTGTTTTTTTTTCTTGAGTAAATCAGCCCTAAAAGTGTTTAGGAAGCCTAATTTCTGACGGCTTGTGTAAGAGGTTTTGCTGCCACGGAGGAAATATATTCCTGGCAAGTAAAAATGAGCCGTCTCTTGATGACTTTATTGCAGAAATAGACCAGCGTCTAGCAGCCAAGAATTACCGCTGTCACACAATTTCATAGTGGGGAGCTCAAAAAGACTGACAGTCTGAAAAATGCTACCTTCCAGAGAAAACCATTCTGGCCACTTCAAGTTTGACAGCAGTGTGAAAATGTGACCGAAGAGTTGAAGTCTGCTGCACTTGAAAACATTCTTTGACAAGCTACACAAATGCGGGATGTACATTCTGCTTATATGGAAGTACTTTATGTTCCACTTTTACAAGACACAAAAGGCTTCAGAGATTTGGACCATCTCATCTTTGGACTGCATTTATCTCTCTGAAACCTTTCCAACAGGACCATCCTGATACTTGTCTTCAAAAAGTCTTTACGCAAAAAAAGGTGTCGGAAATTGGGGGGTCATCTTATAATCAGGGTTGTATTATATTCAGTAGGGGTGGGAGAAAAAAACGATTCACCTATGTTTCGTGATTTTTCGTTTTTTTACGATTTTGAAATTGATTTTGAAATTGATTTTGAAATGCCAGACTCAATATATTTGTTTAATTTGAGTCGATGCGGATGTAGAATGAAGTTACCGCTTTTATTGTTGTAGTCTAAGTAACGTGACGTCATATCCGTTCCGTATCCGTCAACCAAAACAAACCGTAGTCGGCGAGAAAGAAGAAAACGGCGGAAGTGGGTTTCACACATTGCCGGGAAAAGAAGAGCTAGACCTCACGGCTAAAGCTGCAGGCTAACTCTATCATAGACAGGTCAAGTTATCGTTACCGTTATCGTTACCGCGGTATTCAAGTGGTCTGAGAGATAACTAGACTTCTGCACCTCATCATGGCTCTGTTTTCAGGCTTTAGAAAATCTAGCCCATGATGGGAGACTTTGACCAATCACAGGTCATTTCATTAAGAGAGCGTTCCTATTGGCTGTTCTCCGGTCATCTGACCGGTAATTGGCGTTCCTTCACCAGATTTCACAATGGCGGAGGCGTCACAAACTTTCTCATTTTACGGCTCTCATAGACGGCAGCTGGACAGCGGACCTCAGATCAATTGTTTTCCTCCAGGACCGGAGGACACAGAGGCACATGATTTTTTTCAGGTTACCTGTTTCATGTACTACTGTCATGATATAGCGATTGTTTTATAAAAAATAACCTTTTTTTTAATCATATTTGCTCCAATCTCGCCTACTTCAGCTTTAAATGCATTCAAACGGCCCTGATGGAGCTGACCATGGATGCATAAAGAGAAAGGAGCTGATGGGAGTGCTAAAAACGCACTCGGCGAAGTTAGCGGGAGTATACACGTGTGGCTACGTCCGGTTTTCAAAATAAGGTGTTAACAAAGGAAACTGTATATAAAAAATATTATGTGGAAAAAAGATTAATATTATAATATTATATAATATATTATATTCACCAGAAGTATAAAACATTACATGTCCCTTATAAATTAATTAATTAGAAAATACCACTAATTTTTAGGGAAATTACTTTATTCTTTGATTTTTGGGTTGCTTGAAAAAAATTATAAATGATGCCTTACAATGACTTCAGGACATCTCTGACTACATAAATGCTGAAAATCAAGCATTTTCACTGTATCAAGTTAAATATTTCCAAAGTAAAAGTCCCTAGAAGTGTATGATTCAACTTTTTCCCATGGTCTAGTGTTAAAAAAGTCGCAATAAATCGTAATATAGAATTGCAATACTTATAGAATCGCAATACTTAAAAATCGCAACACATATCGAATCGGCATCCAATTATCATGATAGTATCGAGTCGGGAGTAGGTGTATTGTCCCAGCCCTAATATTCAGGCCAATACGGTAAATAATTCTTAAGATTTCATACAACTTAATAGTAGATTATGCTATGAATGCAATTCAGTATCAACTGTCTTTCTAATACCCCTCTGGCTCCTGGGTTTTCACTCTGGTCTGCCATGTAACTGAGTCACAGTAGGAGTCCTGTCTTACTTCAGCCAGAGGGACCTCCTTGATGGATTAGAGAACATGCTGCACCAAGGTGAGAAAGCTCACCTCTGATGAAGGGTGATAACTCATGGGATTACTGTAGAATGAAGGGAGGGATGTTGGAGCGGTGGACATGGAAGAGCCGTGATGCTGGGTAAAGGTGAGCTCTTCGCGGGGGGATGGTTTCAATCCATCGACATCGGGGTTATAGATGGGACTGTAAGTGTAATCCCCATAAGAAGAGGCTGGCAAATTATTGCTACCGAGGCAATAACAAAAATCTTTTTGCGGTCAAAGGTGATCAGGGTCAAACATGCAGTACAAGGTAAATAATATGGTATATCATAGGCTTTGTTGTGTTGAATTCCTGTGACACCGTTAGCTAAAATTACATGTGAGAAAACACTTTCTAGTCAGACAGAATCTAATCTCCCTGAATAAACACATTATTATATATGTCATATTTCACCCCACGGTATAGACAAGACAATTTGAAGTAGCACTGTAACCCATTTATTTGTATTAACCTTTTCCATTCCCCCCCTCTTTTCAATGGACTCGTTTTTGTCTTTTTTAGGGGGGTACAGGAGGTCTTTAGGGGGAGATAGCAGGTAAGCAGTAGATGTCACATAGAAATGGTGTACATCATCTGAAAGCTGGGAAACTGGAGTTTAATTTGAGATGCAGCTAAGCACTGTGTCAAGTTGTTAGAAATAAAAAGATAATTGATTAATTAACTAATGAATGTGTTTAATGTGTATAGGGGCTTAGAACATTATGATGGAAGTATATGATGGCCATTCTCATGCTCTATTATGTCACATAAATTGTTGCAGCAATTTTTGGGTTGATACCATTTGTTACACAGATTTGGTGCTACAATTGACCATTTTTTTTACCACTCAAGAATTGATCAAAATGATCAATAATCCCTCCAAAATAAGACAAAAAGACCTTGAGGAACACCATAGAAAAAGCCATGCTGTGATATGATTTGGTATCAAAAACTTTTGACATTTAGAGATTTCTGTAAGAATTGCATTTTTCGGCGATTGCATAGCGAGCACTGCTCAAAAACCCCCCTTATTGTCAATCTACCTAGGAAAGCCATCCATCCTCTGAATGCCCTAGGTCTTTAGTGTGTGGCTGTAAAGTTTCATGAGGCTGTGATTATCCTAGAGGTCACCACAGGTCATTTTATACAGTGAGGTCAAAATCTCACTATATGAAATGGCTACTATTGGGACTAACATCATCACACATGAATACATTTGGGCTCATCGGATCCAAAAGAATCTCAGCTTTACATTCATACCCAATTTATGTAATTCAAGACTGTTTAGGGAACCCAGTATGCAGAAATATTCATATAAACCATTTTAGAATAGGCAAAAATAACACATTTGTACTGCATGCAATAAAGTGCATGGTTTTTGCCCGAAACTGCATGTGATTATCATAGAGTGGGCATGTCTGTAGAGGGGAGACTCGTGGGTACTCATAGAACCTATTTTCATTCACATATCTTGAGGTCACAGGTCAAGAGACCCCTTTGAAAATGGCCATGCCAGTTTTTCCTCACCAAAGTGTAGTGTAACTTTGTAGAGTTATTTAGCGTATTTGCCGACAAGCAAGCATGACATTGGGTCAGGGTACCAATGGATTCCTTGGGTATTCTAGTTTCATATACCAGTGCCTTCACTCAAGCTCTAAAACTGGGCCCGCTACAGCTTCTGAAATAAGTAAAGTCGGCAGAGGGCGCCCTTAAGGAGTGGACGTGTAGTAAGTAGTCGTAGTGAAGTAATTCAAACTTTATTTAATATGATTAAAGTGCTTAGAAAAATGGGGATTTATTGAATTTAAATGGACCTTGTTTGTTTGTTAGATTCTTTTGTCAACTACTGTTTCCCAAGGTCAAGAATGAACTTTCATTCTCAATTTAAATATATTCAAATAATATTTTTAATCTAAAAAATGAAGAATCTGTGTTAAAACACAAAAACACCTTATGCACCTTGCTTATGTCCCTTGTATTCTATGATTAATGGTCTGTTGTTTTTTTTTTATTCATAGTGATAACTGTCAAATGTAGACGAGGCGAAATTGCAGTAAAATGTTGACAGCTATAATCCATCACAGCTGAACTAGAAAATGTTTCAGCTATCTAAAACAGCGGTAAACATAATGTAGTGTCATCTGTTCAGGATCAAAAGGCGAGGGCTTCTTTAGAGTTCCTTATTTGCAGCGAAATGGTCTTGAAATGCTCCACTGCTTCAAATGTTAAAAACAAATTTATGATATGTATAGAGCCAAAGCACCACTTTTCCTCCCACAGTCAAGGTCCCATTCATTTTCATGCAGTGTCCAGTTTTCACTGTAAACTCTGTTCAAAGCTTTTGTCCCCCGCACACCTTGACAGACAGATACACAACCCTAACGTAGCTAGGTCTACTGTGCTAATATTTACCAGCCGCAACACCTTCTGAGTCTGTGTGTGTGTCTTGATGGCAGAATGTGGTCCTGGAGACACCTACTGTAGCGAGAACTACCACAGAGGAGGTTTTGAGTTCTTTACTAGATGTTTATATGTTTGTGGACAAGGCTTGGGTACAGTATATTGCGGTCTTTAGAAATCCAGAAGGTATGATTTTCAATACCATCAAAAATACAGACGCTCTTCTTTCTATTAAATTGATTTAGAGCTGTATCAAGGTTTCCGCGAGTATATTGCAATCCCGGCAGACCTTTGGGCCAATACCCCGCCATGGCTAAGCATCATGGATTATTTAATGTATTTTTAAGATGTTTTTTTAAACTCCTTTAAGTAATAGCTCAGTGCGTAGTGTTGGGGAACGCAGGTAGGAGCTGGTCTAGTTATTAGACAATATTAAAGAAAATTATCAATATTAATAAAATTAATATTACTTAATTATCAATATATATTAATAATAACAGGGCACCAAATTACATTGGTACATAAGCTCAAAAGACATTAAAATGGCTATCAAAAGTAAATAATAATTATCAAAATAATTATTAATTATAATGAATAATATGATTTAATGTGTATTAAATCATCCTCGGGGCACCACTCTTTGAAACAAAGAGAAAACGATAGCAAATTAATGTAGTCTCATAGCTAAGTCTCATTAAATATACTAAACTATCAATTTAGAACTCTGATTAATAATTAAATTAATAACTATAACCAAAAATCACTATATCAATAGATAGTAAAGGTTGAAGGATTTTGGAGTTCTTGACACAGCAGCGGTTGGCATTATTCACTCTTGTACAACATTAAACAGACCAGCATGTATGATCCACAAATATTTATTTATAAGATAATAAAGGTTAAAACACAATATTAATCTAACTACATAACTAAACTAAACAAACCAAACACAGTGTGTGAGCATGTGTGTGTGTGTGTGAGAGAGAGAGAGAAAGAGAGAGAGAGAGAGGGAGACAAAGACAAGATGGCTACTTGTCTTTGATGTCTGCATGGCCTACAAAACAAAATTGCGAGCACTGTAAAACTACAAAGATGGCCGGATCAAAGATGGCCGCCAGGGTGTCACCACATGACCTCTTTGTCCTTTGGAGCACATGGGCTCAGGGAGAACAAAGAGGTGTGATATGGGGGTTGGGGTTATCTGAATGTGTATGTTTGTGTTTAAAACCAATTCACAGTTTATGTAAGTGATCTTAATGTGTGTCAGATGATGCAGATAGTTAGAAAAGATGGTTAGTTTGCATGCAAGACCCTATGTCTGTGTGGAGCATAAACTAAACACATCAGATGTGGCGAAGCCAGCTAACCAAATATCCTGACTACAACACTATCACAACAGTAAAACTTAATGAATTACATCAAACCAAATCAATACATGTACATTTACAGAAGTTAAGTTGAACAGTCTTGCTCAGCCGTGTGCAATTACTAATGCTAAGGTAAAGCCCAGTACGTTACCACTACATGGAAGAAAGGGGTTGTAATTCCAAGGAGGGATTGGAGAAAGCCGACTGGAGAAGGTTGTGGTTCCAGGGTCGAAGTTGTGGTTGTCCTTGCTGTGTGAGATCCAGTTGTGCAGCTGGAAGGAAACTGGTCCAGTCCTGTTTCTGCAGCTTGGTGGCTTGGTGCTAACTTCCTTGGTTGAAGTTAGTTGATCAAAAGGCAGGCACTCGCATCTTCTGCCTTTAGAAGTTCCTTGTGTTTCTATGTCTGTCTGCTAACAAGACATAGATCAGATAAGAGCTGCTTCTTCATGCAGTCTCTGGCTGGAGAGCTTAGGTGAGAAGGGCCACAGCTGACCTCCTGCGGGGCAGGGGTGTTGAAAAGGCCAGGAAAAAGAGCAAAGAGGAAGAAAAGAAGGAGACCTTCCTATTTATCCCGCGTAAAATTCACATGTACTTGTGAATGAGTCATCATGTTACAGTAGCCAATGGAAATGGTTACTGAGTCCATGGGTGGAGCTACTCAATAAGTGACCCAAAGGAATCCTGGGAAGTGCAGTTCATGTCTTTGCCACCATCTTGGATGGTCAGGTCCCAACAGTAGGTTGTGTGCGTAGTGATAGCGAGTGTGCGTTCAAGAGAGAGAGAGCGTGTGTGACAGTGAGTATGAAGTTAGCAGCAACATTATAGCTACAACTACAACCCAAACCAAGTTCCCGTGTCTTGCTTGCCACCTGCTGATTAAAGTGAATGAGGTAAGCCTCACAGTTAGCGACAACTTTAGCCTACGCTCACTTAAAGCTTCAATAGGCAACAATTTTTTGGCATCATTGGGGAAAAATTCCATAATAACCTTTCAGCATATTGTAATTCAAGTGTTCTGAGAGAAAACTAAACTTCTGCACCTCCTCATGGCTCTGTTTTCAGGCTTTAAAAATTCTAGACCGTGACGGAAGACTTTGACCAATCACAGGTCATTTCAGAGAGAGAGCGTTCCTATTGGCTGTGCTCTGGCTGGTGGGCGGTGCTTGTTTTTTTTTTCAACAGATCTCAACATGGCTGCCGGGTAACAATATTTCTCATCTTACAGCTAAACAGTACACTACAAGATGTTTCTGAAAACATTTGAGGTGAGAAATAGGCATTAATGTAACATGATATTGATTCATATTTGATCAGCGCGGCCTAGATTGAACGTTTGGTCGGAGTTTGCGAGTGATTAAGAGCCGGCTCATAGACGGAAGCTAGACGGCAGGCTCCAGATCAGCTCCGACTGGTTGTTTTCCTCTGGTCTGTGAAATCTTGCAGATGCCATTATGATCACCGGAGGAGGAGTTGGCATGGTGACGTTTAGTAGTCTCATTTAGCCACTTGTTAGCAACCCCCTTTTTGAAGACAGACTAAGGCTTCAAAATTCACGTGTGGGGTATTTATTGGTGTATTTTATGTCGTAAAACAAAACGTTAAAATCTCTTCAACTTGTGTTAACCACAGACATTATTTCAGGCATCTAACTAAAAGCTCATTCAAAAACCCATTGACTTCCAGACGAGGGAACAGGAAGAGCTAAAATGCTAACTCATTTCCTGGGTTTTAGGACTAATTCCTGTAGCACTCTAGATACCAACCAAGTCACCGCAATAACATCACAACCGTGCAAGACGCAGTCATGAAACTTTACAGGTGTGTAGTTGAGCTCTAAATGAAGGCTGAGTGCTATGATGGGTGTGGTCCGAACAAGGGCGTCAGAAGTAGGGAGGTGACACCCCCCTGGGGTCATTCCAAGATGGACTCGTTTAGCACGCTAACATCTGTGTCAAAACAAGAAAGGTTTCACATAAATGTGCTGACACAATATTGTATATAATGTCATGGAGGATTACTACTGGAGATCATTAACAAAATTTTAATAAAACGTCTTATAAAATGTCTTATAATTTTCCTCACAAAGCAACTTGTTTCTTCTGGCTAACGCCTCGGCGGCTTTGTCATTTTAGTGTACAATTGGTACAGTTAGACACAAATGAACTCCGGTAGAAAAAATGTACTTAAGGCAGCTTTATAACTAATATTAACTGATTTGCCCTGCTTCATTTATTCTCCAATTGTATATCCTTGAAAGTACTCTACTTACTGTACAACACATTATATTACCCTTTAGTTGAATATCAAATGAATAAATGCCGTTATGATATTATTATCTATCTTATTGCTAACTCGGTGACAGAATGGGCCAAGGACATTGTGTCTAATGCAATGAATACATTATTAATATAGGAGTAGTTACGATACAGTGTACAGTATGTCCTGAGCTTCCTGTCTGTATCAATTTGAGAAGAAGATTGCGTGGAACTTTAATAATTATGATACAGTCTTGCTGAAGGGACTGAAGAATTTCAATCTATTAGCTCATTGAGTACTTCTTTGAAATCTCCTTTTTTCAATTTTTTTGATAACTACTTCTCCTGTAGCTCGGAGGGCTTACAGGAAAACCTTCTGAAACTTGTGATTTTGACTATCAAAACTGTAAATCATGAATGCTGCCTCGTTGTGTTTTACCCACAGTCATGATCTATCTTGAAAAAGTTCCAAGTGTGTCACTTTTGAATTTACTTAGCAGAGATGTCACCCCTGCTGGGTGATAAGTCCCACGCCTGAACACTGCTAAGCGGCCCCACTGAGATTTCTACATTGTCATTGTCGCGGTAGTGTTTCTTGAGGGAAAGAGAATTTTGCATTAGCATGTCTGCTAAATAAAAAACTCTTTGTTCTGTCTCGCGGCCCTCTTACATTAAGTGAAATACACTTTGAATGATCAAAGTTTAAGTCTGTCATCACCCTTTAAACAAAAATAGTCAAAAAACAGATATTTCAAACTGGAGTTATTATTAGCACCAGTCAACAATGATTTGAAAGAAACGGCGAGGCCTGAAACAGCAAAAACAGAGATGTTTAACTTTTTTTGCTTCAAAACCAACACTGTCACAACAACAAACTTGAAGGGGAGGTTGCTTATTTAAATCCAAATTTGGTGCTCACAGGGTCATTTTTTATATGCTGTGGACACCACAAATGAAGTTCCTTTCAATACCACTGTATTGGCATACAGAGGCTGTAGAGGCAGAAATCTCACAGATGTGTATGTGAAAACTTTCGCAAATATGAACCTTATTTTGAAAACCGGACGTAGTCACATGTGTATAATTCCGCTAACTTCGCCAAGTCCGGCACTAGCTCTCCCTTCAGCTCCGTTCTCTTTATAGGTAGGTAGGTAGGTAGGTAGGTACTTTATTAATCCCCGAGGGGAAATTTCTGAGTTACAGCAGCAAATGATAGATCAAGCACACAACAAGAATAAGAATAGAATAAGAATAAATAAGATTAAAAATAGGCATTAGCAATAAATACTCTTAAAAGCTGGTTAGCAAGTGCCGATACTAATGTCCAATTGTGATGCATGTCTGACTGAAAGGGTGAATGGATGAGTAACAGTGTGTGTGTGAGTGTAAGGGGGGTGTTATTCAGTTAGTCCAGAGATGAGTTGTACAATCTGATGGCAGTGGGTAGGAAGGACCTTCTCTGCCGCTCCGTGGTACACCGAGGTAGGATAAGTCTTTTGCTAAATGTGCTCCTCTGTCTGGCCAAAGTGTGGTGAAGTGGGTGGGTGTTGTTGTCCATAATGGCCAGCACTCTCAGCCACCGTACCCACTGGGTCCAGGTTGGCTCCAAAGCCTTCTTTAACAGCTCGTCTATTCTGCTGGCATCTATGGCTTTAATGCCGCTGCCCCAGCATATAACAGCAAATATATATTATAATTATACATCCATGGTCAGCTCCATCGGGGCCGTTAGAATGCATTTAACATAAATGTCAGTATATGGGTGCTGTACAGTTGTAGCGGCGGCTGATTTGACCACCGAGATGTGAGTGACGGCTGGATTGACTGCACGTTACCACAATACGTTAACGCTACCTGTCCATGACAGAGTTAGCATGCGGCTTTAGCCATGATGTCTAGCTCTGCTTTTCCTGGCAATGTGTGAAACCCAAAGTGTTTCCATACTTTAATGTATGTATAGTGTTTACCACTTTGGATTTAAAATGTGAGGGTGCAGGTCGTATCCACGCGGACCCTCCGCCATTTTCTACTTTCTCCTTTCAGCTCGCTGCGGTTTGTTTTTGGTTGACGGATACGGAACGGATATCGTCATGTTACTCAGACTACTACAATAAAAGTGGTAACTTCCTTCTACCTCCACATAGACTCAAATGAAGCAAATATATCCATTCTGGCATTAAAAAAATCAGCTTCAAAATTGTGTCACCCCCTGTGTCACCGTGGCAGAGACTTTATGTCTTTATGTCTATTTGCACTGTAGCTAGACATTTTCTTCAAAACATACTTTCTTGTTTGTTAGGTAATAGCTTATAGCATGAAGCTATGACAAAGAGAACCATTGCCTTTCAAGCAACAGCCCCTGTGTACACAAGCACACGCATTCACACTATAGCTGAAGGTATACGTACTGTACAGACAAAGCCAATGTCAAGGATAAATCCTCCACTGCCAGTAAATATCCTGTTTACTCAGAAATAAAGCAAAATAAGGGGCTATAAAAAGGGGAATGAGGGCATTTGGAGAGCACAAAGGCCACCACGGAGTTAAAAAAGTGATGTGTCTAGGGAGAGAAAGAGAGACATCCTACAAGACATGCAAAAGAAATAAACACCATTTTAACAGGGTATTGCGCCCTTTGCCTTTTACAAGACCTAAGCTCCAGAGGGGCATTCGTCCATCATCCGCGGATCCGCAACTGCCAATAAATCCCAGACAAGCTTTTCCTACCATCTGACACGCAGTCAGCTCCGAAAGAGAGATGTTTTACAGTAAAACCACAACCGTGTAAAAGATCCCTCTGCCTCCCCTGGGGCGAAGGCTGGAACAATGCTGTCTCTTTCCTCTATGGACTTGGAAATACAGCGATCTTTACAGCGTGGCCATCATACGCACACATGTGGAGGGTAGTTTTCAGGGGCGATAACCTCTAACGGCTCTCGTGGGGGCCAGCTTGGGGCCAGATGTGATGGGCTTCAGTCAACTACTTTTTAAGAGGAGATTTTGCTGGTTTTGTTTTAATATCAAGAGAACAAGAAAGAACAAAGCCTGCTGATAGAAACCCGATGGAGTAGATTATTTTTGTCATAATCCATATTTTTCAGTAGTCAGAAGTGACCAGAAGATACATTTCTAAACCATATGGTCTGAAGGCAAAGCAAACAGCAGGTTCAAAACTCATCATCTCACAACAAAATGAAAAAAATGTATTGCGATCCTCTCATATATTGCAAGTTCAAAGTAACTAGAAACAGATATTGTGGTTCACCGAGGTCAGAGTTCAAGAAAGCTGACCTCCGTGTGTTTTTAATGTACTTGACGGGAAGCTCTGCTCTCCCAGCTGGACTTGGCAGGCCTTCTCCACTTGGCCACAGGTCACCGACGGATACAAGTTTTACAGAAACACTTACTGCACATGACAGAGAAAGAGAGATAGAGAGGGAAAGGTGGGAATTTGGTCAGTTCAGGGTGCTGTTGCTCTAGGAGTAGAGAAAGAGAGAAGATGAGTGAAGGGAATTATTTACTCCTACTCCACTGAGGAAAGTGGAGCGGCGATAGGGATTTGCCAAACGGGCCAGAGGACAAGACAGTCAGAAGCCGGGCAAGTTGAAAGAAGAGTACAAAGAGGAATTGATGGCGGGAGATGTGGTAACATTGTTTCATCTCGGATCAGAGATGGCCCCCTGAAAACCTCCCGTTTGAGCGAAAGAAAAGAGAAGAAGACGGGGGAGGGAAGCGGAGGTCAGAACAGGGGAGTGCGTGCTGACTAAGCCATTCAAAAGGTTGCGTTGTGAACTCGTCGTTAACCTCTGCATCCTGTAGGGAGGAGGACCGGGGCCTGGGAATCGTGTTGCAACCCGAAGAGTGCCTCTTATCCAGCCATAACTCAGCGGAGGACAGCTAAGTGTCATGGCTATCAAATTGCTTCTGGGGCGAGCACTCCCCAATTTATCCAAACACTGTGTCTTCTACTCCCTTGCTGATTGCATTACACTTTTTAATAGACAATCTGCTTCTTAATATTTCTTATTCCACTGATTTGTTGATGCACACAGCTGGTTTATACAACACCGAGGAGTGTTTTGATGTAGGGAATCTGGGTTGATTGGGTTAGAAAGATAAGGCAGCAGGCCTCGTGTCAGACCCCCTCAGGTGTAGAGACAGCGGCAGTTGTCAGGGTTATTACTAGCCGTGGTGCTAACAAGCATATCTGAGGACTTGAAGAGCTCAATAGCAATGATATTAATAACTCCGCAGCTCCATCCAGGCTGTCTGTTATGTGAGCCATTATTAGTATTGGCCCTTATTGACACTGTCGCTACATCAAGACTAAATCAATAGCCAATCTAGTGCGACTGATATTTCCCACATCAAGTACACCTCTTCAGTGCATTTATATTCTGCCTGCCACAGGTCGTATTGGGGAAGGCACAGGCAGCATTTATCAGCCTCAGCTTCAGTTCTAGTCAAAGCACGTTTTTGTTGATGCCACAGGTGCATCGTTGTGAAACAAGTAAAGAGTCTGAAAAATCACATTTTGTGGACTTGCATTGTGTAATGATATTAGATCATCTGACAATATCTTAAAGGGGGTTTTATAAGGGCTCCAGACTAACTTTTTACATTGGTTGCAGTGGTTCGCCTAACTTTTTCGTTTAGGTGCAACAGCTAATAATGTAGGTTGACCCAAAAATTTTCATAAATATATAATTTATATCTAAATTATAAATATATTATTATTTATATATATATATATATATATATATATATATATAAAAATATAATAATAATAATAATAATAATATATATAAGTGTTTTGTGTTTTGTCATTTCCCATAGGCCTACACTAGGGATTTCACAATACCAGAAATTTAGTAGTCAATACCAATACCAGTGAAATTCCACGATTCTCGATACCCAATTCGATACCACGGTAAAAAACAAAAGTAAAACAATAAATCCCATGTACTTCAACGTCCACATTAGTTTCAGGTGTTTCACTAATGAAAACATAATTATGAATATTATATTCCAGTTCTCTTAATGCTGCAGTGGGTAGAAATGGAGCAAATATGATTAAAAAAAGTTATTTTTATAAAACAGTCTCTATATCCTAGGGATGGGACGGTTCAAGTTAAAAATCTGACTCGCTCGGTTCGCTAGTCACGGTTCGATAGTACAGGATCCACCAGCATCGTTTCGCTCTGCTTTATGGGAGCATTAGAGATTTAGTGTTTCCTATGAAAATGACGAGAAAAAGTGGTGGATAAAACGGTGATTGTGTGTAAGCACTGTGCAACACGTGTGGTTTATGCTAGCGGCAATTCTTCCAATAAGATGAACAATTTATGAAGCCATCACTCCGGTGTGGCCGTCGATAGTGCAAGGAGAAGACAGTCGGGTAGGAAAGAGCAACTCCTTCTCCCCGCAGCATTTAAACGGCCTCTACATGCAGATTCAGACAGGGTAAAAAACATAACTACTAGGGATGTCATGTTATCAGAAATTTAGCAGTCGATACCAATACCAGTGAATTTCCACGATTCTCGATACCAAATTCGATACCACAGTAAAAAACAAAAAAACAAAACAATAAATCCCATGTAATGTGTACATGTGTCTATATATATCCTCAGATTGCAAGCGGTAGTTTAAATTCGCTGACATGGTGACATTTCACTGGGTATAGGCCAGAGGTGGGACCAAGTCATTGTTTTGCAAGTCACAAGTACGTCTCAAGTCTGTGCACTCAAGTCCCGACTCAGGTCTCGAGTCCTAAACAAGCCATATGCGCACTTCATCAAATGTAACGTCATTTTAACAGCAGAGTAACTGGATCCAACTGGTGCTCGTAACGTAACGTTAGTTCTTCATGGTGTGTTTATTTTCAGAAACATCCTGTAGTGTACTGTTTAGCTGTAAAATGAGAAGTTTGTGACCCAGCAGCCATGTTGAGATCATTTGAGGAAATACCAAGCACCGCCCACCATCCGGAGCACAGTGGACGCAAGAACACTCTCTGAAATGACCTGTGATTGGCCAAAGTCTCCCATTGCGGGCTAGATTTTTTAAATCCTGAAGCCATGAGGAGGTGCAGAATTCTAGTTATCTCTCCATGCCAAAAACTTTCTGCCTACTGCAGGTTTAGTAGATGCCCCGAAATGTACACTGTTCCTTTAAACAAACCCCCAGGTTAGCCAACACATGAAAGAACAATTTAAGGCAAACAGTAAAACACCCAAACTGTGCAGATCAACTTTCTGGTTCAACTTTGACTGACTGTATTTGTACAGTTTTCCTGTGCATTCGTGGATTACTACCAACACTTGGGGTGTGTTTGCAATCTGACTACACCGTTAGCATGTTTACAACCTGTTTAATTATCTGGTCCGTTTGGTTTCTGGTCCAATTGGACTTTATTGCAGTGATGTCACTCTGTTTCCAGATGGTGCGATTTCAGGTTAGGGGAATCAAATGAAAAAGGTTTTGCTAAGGCGTAATTACACTTGGATACCTGACTGACAAAATGTCCACTTCTGGGCTTGAAAGCAGGATTTGTCCACCATCCTCCCGCTGGGCACCATTCATTTTCACTGTACTGTTTCAGCCTCAAGACGACCACCCGGGAAAACAAACTTTCACTTCTCATGCATGCAGCGCACATTTTTATTTTAACCGAACGTGCATTTCTTACCCCCCTCACATCCCTGAGTAATGAATGAGACACCTGAGTGTGCACCAGACACCCTCTCACATCTTTTCCTTCTACATTGTGAGTCACCACCTCAGTTGCTATCCTCCCTACCTGTCATCATGCCTTAAAATAAAGGGAGCCGGGAGCAAGTCATAAAAGAGACACACACGCTCTCCTCTTGACTTAAAACATGCTCGCTGGAGCCCACGCACCATTACTGTATGGCACTCCGATTCATTTCATCTCTCATTCTGCCTCCGTAGCTTCCCAAATTCACTGTGCCACATCACACGCCCCCACACCCAGACATACTGCACAGGATCCACACACTAATCACTCACTACTGTCTCGGAATATGTTAGCTCATCCTGAGAACCTGTGATTTTCAGCCTCCTCTTTTCAGTTAAACTGTCATCATGAGCACTCAGGAAGGGCAACAGGATTGTAAACCTTCTTAAAACGATTATAGTATTTCACTTCATTAATCTGGGGAACATATGAGTAACAGATTTAAAATAGTCAAAATTAAAACAGTCAAGGCCAAGTTTTTCAATACCCTTCCTGCTTGGTAATGCCCGTGTCTTTCAAATTCCACGCCACTTGCTTGTGACCTAAATTATTAAACGTGAAGTCTCAAATCCAAACTGTGATAACCCAGATGGCATTGGTGCCATGCCATTGTTCTGACGGCCCATTACTCTGAAACCCTAATAATCCGAAAAATGTCCCACTGGACCGAAAGCCCATTTTTCCGACAGTCCGTTATCCCAAAAACAAACACCCATTGTTCCAAAGGCCCATTACTCAGAAAATACACACTTTCCTTGCAACAAACAGAAGCACATGGCTAATTATTATGCAGAATGACTTCATCGAACCTTCCCAGTAGCTATATTTTTTGCCTTCAGTGCTTTCTGCCAGAAAGGGTTTATTTTAACCCAAACCATGATCTGTTCTTGAACCTGACCAAGAAGTTTTGTTGCCTAAACCTGAGGAGATTTCTGGGGAAAGCCCTGAAGGCTTACTTCTGCCATGGGCGCAAAAAAATGGGGAGGGTCAGATGATGTCATTCTGCATATTGATTAGCCATGTGTTTTGTTAGAGTGTATTTTCGGAGCAATGAGCTTTTTTTGTTCGTTCGTTTAACTGTGTGAAATACAAAGAAATGTGATTTGCCTCCAAAATCACAGCTTCAGCATCACTGGTTCTCTTGTCTTTTGGTTTGCGTTTCATATTTTTGGTTTGTGATTCTTAGATTCTTTTTGTTTCTAATAATTAATTGGACAAATGTTTTAGGGCTAGGGATTCTATGTGGTGTGGCTCATGTCCTGCCAGGAACTCTACAAAGTGACCACAGAGATCTTATGCTAATAGCATTCAGGCAGTAACACTCCCTAAAAAATTATATTAAAGTTATGTCCATTTCTGGTTTTCATTACTGATTTATAAACCCTTACTGCTGAAGACAGATAACATTCCAACACATTCTCACTCCCAACTCCAGGTACCCCTCTAGCATTGGTTTTGAACATGTCAGGGGCAACGTGTCAATATACGCTTGTTACATGCATAATGCCCTTTCAGAATAAACTTCTGTTTTCACAGGAAGTTAGGTTTAGGCAAACTAACAACTCACGTGACTAGCGACTCACGAGACTAGTGGCTCGTGACTCACAGGACTAACGACACTAACAAGTTACGTGATTAACGACTGACGTGACAAAATAAGTCAAAGTCACTTTTAGTTTCACACGGGACACAAACACCGGTCTCCTGATTGAAAGTCTTGTGTTTGTTTGACTCAACCACCACCCCTACCGCCCACCCTGAATTGACTCTCACGCTATTAATAATACGTCACTTGCTCTGACTGTCGAATAACGCCTCGGGTGAGTTTACATTGTAGTTAGTTGAAAGCCCGGTTCTTCGCTTACAGTCAGTACAGGGTGCCTCCATGCGGCGGTATCAGAAGCCGAGGGGCACAGACCTAGCGGCGGTATTTGAGTAGTTGGTAATGAGAACGGGTTGAACATTCTGGTAAGTAAGTTAAGACATCTACAGTGCTCCGAGGAACTGGTATTTATTTTGAGCAAACCCTAGCAAGGGTCCTTGTCCAAGTCTGGAAATGCTGCCGCCATGTTTTTTCAAGTTATTTTGGTAAAGATCTTAGACTCCTAATCAGTGGAAAAACATCTTGTTTTGCTCCTGTTTAGTTCAGTAGACAAAAGAATGCTGAAGACACTTTTGTATGGATGACAAATAAAACCTGCCACTTTAACAGATGTGACACAGAGGACATTACTGTATACAACTGTTTTCACAGGCCGAGTACTCCTCCTTACAAGTGGTCTCTGTGTAAAGTGTGTGGTGTGGGTAGAATCCTAAATATTACATCAGAAATGGGATATGTTCTACAAAGCATGTACTTACTCAACATCAGCTCTCTTTATCCCTTAATGGTTTCCCCTTCATGCTTTTGATTAGCTTCATTACTGACGGAGACTCAGATCAGATAAAAGGCATTGTTCCTTTCTCTTTGTTCTATTTGAAGGTGTCCTGCACATGAGGCAGTTACTTTCTGCAGAATTTCATCTCCCTCCCAGCGCCGTTCAGGGGAAAGGACATAAATTCCCTCTCTTGATCTCTGAGTGGTTTCAGAGGTAGAAAAAAAAAGTGCTGTGTAAATTCTGCTCCTCTCTTATTTACATTAGTGTGTCAGAGGTCCTTGCGCTAATTCAGCCGGTTCCAGTGTTTCTGGGCGGGGAGTACATCACTTCAGTTTGGGTTACGCATCCATTACCAGAGGCTGCCGGCCTTGAGGTTGAAATTGTTTACACACTTGCCCAAACTTATCACGAGCCCCGTGCTTCTTCTCTCCCTGGAGTCCTTCACAGGCTTCACTCGCTTCCCTCTGTTAATTCTTCGTGGCCAGTAACTTTCTACTACTAATAACTAGGGCTGTCAATCGATTAAAATATTTAATCGCGATTAATCACATGATCGTCCACGATTAATCGCGATTAATAGCAAAATAATCATACATTTTTTATGTTCAAAATGTACCTTAAAGGGGGATTTGTCAAGTATTTAATACTCTTATCAACATGGGAGTGGGCAAATATGCTTGTTTTATGCAAATGTATGTATATATTTATTATTGGAAATCAATTAACAACACAAAACAATGACACATATTGTCCAGGTACTGCATTTAGCATCAAAAATATGCTGAAATCATAACATGGTAAACTCAAGCCCAATAGGCAACAACAGTTGCTATGACTTGCCCCATACTGCATGTGATTATCATAAAGTGGGTATGTCTGTAAAGGGGAGACTTGTGGGTACCCATAGAACCCATTTTCATTCACATATCTTGAGGTCAGAGGTCAAGGGACCCCTTTTGAAAGTGGCCCAGGTTTTCCTTGCCAAAATTTAGCCTAAGTTTGGAGCGCTTTTTAACCTCCTTCTCGACAAGCTAGCATGACATTGGTCTTCTAGTTTCATATGTCGCCAGTATCTTCACTCTAACTTCAAAACTAAGCCCGCTATAACCTCTGACAGATCAATTGCGTTAATGCGTTGAAGAAATTAGTGGTGTTTAAACAAATTTGCGTTAACTTGCATTATCGTGTTAATTTTGACACCCCTACTAATAACATACAGTATTGTGAACAGTTTAACCAATATCACAATATCCAGAATGCTGTAATATACTGCCTTACTAATGCATTATGATCTCCACTTTAACTAATGTCATATTTCAAGACATATGTCAGAATGTGTTGCTTTCACAGTCTCAGCAGGTGGTTTATAAAAAAAAAGACTGAGTGGTTTATATCACATACTGAACTACATGTCAAATTACTGGAATTATACTCAGCATAGCAGTATAAAGGGAAAGCTATTGAAAGCACCAATTTTCTAGATATAGTCATGTTTTAGTCACACTAATGGCTTGGCTCTTGTCTGTCAGTTGATCGGTCCGCCACTTTGGTTCAGGCTGAAATATCTCAGCAACTACTGAATGGATTGTGGTTGCATTTTGCACATACATTCATGGTAGCCGAAGGATGTATGCTAATGACTATGGTGATCACATGAACATTCATGTAGCGCCATTGCCAGAAACTAAATCAAATCAAATCAAGTTTCCATTTAGCCAATACAATATCTCAACATCTACTGGGTGTATTGGCACCAAATTTTGCATGTTAATTGCAAATTTCCCTGCTGTGGGACTAATAAAGGATTATCTTATCTTATCTTACATTCATGTTTCCCAGACGCTGAATCCTAATGACTTTGGTCTTGTTTTGGTTTTGAGTGAAATACCTCAACAGCTATTGGATGGGTTGCCATGAAATTTGGTATAGACATTCATATCCCCCTCAGAATGAATGACTTTTTCTTTATCACAATCAGTTTTTTGTTTTTTTTTCATTTTTTTCTTATTCATCATACAGTACATCAACAAAACTCATGTCATTCACATCAACCTGTGCTTTATAATTAGCGAATGTTAGCTTGCTAACACGAGGAACTACGTTTTGAACGTGGTAAACATTTTGCGAAACATCAACATGTTAGCATTGTCATTGTGAGCATGTTAGCATGTTGATGTTAGCATTTAGCTCAAAGCATCGCTGTAATAATGACGCGTTAAGGCAAATTCTAATTGATTTAACGGATTAACATAACTTGCGATTTTTAGGTTTTAGCGGACTAAGTTTTAAAGCTAGAACTAGAAACTAGAAACTAGAAAACCTAAGGAATCCATTGGTACCAACTATGTCATACTAGCTTGTCGCGAAGGAGGCTAAATAACGCTCCATTAACGTACACTAAACTTTGGCGAGGTAAAACTGGCATGGCCAATTTCAAAGGGATCCCTTGACCCCCGACCTCAAGATATGTGAATGAAAATGGGTTCTATGGGAACCCACGTGTCTCCCTTTTACAGACATAGCAGTACAGAAGAAAAGAGAATGCAAAAACACATTTGAAGCACTGTCAAGGCCAGACGGTAGGTTTGGCCACACACAAACACACACACACACACACACACACACACACACACACACCAGTGATGGGGTCTGTGTTGTGGGAGTGTTGCATTGGATAAGTAGCAGTGACCTCCGTAGCACATTCTGAAGCCTCTGTCCCTCAATATAGTGGGAGAGTAACCGTATATTTATGTATAAACATGTAAAAAGTCCTGTTAGAAAGGTTATTTGGACACATCTGCCGTTCATGGATGTATTTATGCCGCCGTGGCACGACTTGTTGTCTCATTAGTGACGCCTCACAAAGGAGATAATGCCGTACACTCAAGCCAAAAGCTCATTTTTCTCCCTGGCCAGAGTTTTACAAAAGCTCAGTTTTCAGTAACCTAAAACCCTGCTTGGGTGTGGACGACATGCCAAAATGCATAGAAAAACTATGTTTACAAAAATACCCGTGTGGACAGGCTGTTCTAATGTGTCCTTGGACATGGAAAATGCACAGGAAAAAGCATTATTAGAATCTTTTTTTACCATGAAGTATAATATCAATAACCTAACTCTATTAGGTTGTGCACAGACTTCAAAACATTTGTGGACCATCGATGATGGTCCCTTGATGGACAGAAATTTGCGAGCACATATTCAGGCTACTCCATTTAAAGGCCTCCCATAGGGTCTAAAATCAGAAATAGCTATCCAGGACTTACTTTGATGGCTCACATTTCCAATACGTGATGGGCTGAGTGCCTTGCCAGAATAGGTCTGACTCCTTGAGATGAGAAATTTACTCCGATATTCAGAAGAAGGAGTGTGAGAATAAGAGAGGGCCCATTTTGTAGATCTCGGTATGAGGTATTTGAGGTTGAGATCTTAAAATGGGTCAGTAATGGAGGCTGCGACTTCACTTTCCTCCCCAAATTATGTGAAAGCCCACTGAAGATACTGTTCAGTGACTGGCTCCACCTTAAAATGTTGAAATACCTTTCACGGAGTCCTCAAAATGTGCATTAAGACCATGAAAGCTGAACTGTTTGACATCACAAACAATTGCAGCTGATTTTGTCAGAATATTCGGCTCTCCGGTTAGAAGAAACTGCGGTAACACTATATAATAACCATCATTTATAAATGGTAAATTGATAGTTAAACTTTGTTAATAGTTATTTTACTGTTAACTAACAACAAAATGATAATTAATAATGTTTACTAATCATTAGTAATGCTATAATTTGTTATTTTAACAGTTTATTGTTGCACACAACATTTTACATACTATATATATATATATATATATAATGTGTGTTAATGATTAAGATAATATTTGTAACCCTTAATGAAATTGTTTTTAAATCATCTATACACATATCATAGATATTTGTAACACTTTAATTTTTAATAATTGGCTTGTAAACCATCTATAAACATTATTTAGATAGATAGTTAATACTTTGTCAATGGTTAATAATTGGTTTGTAAACCATCTATAAACATTATCTGGATGGCTATTATAAAGTTGCAACTGATGATTATAATACATTGTTAAATGGTTAATAAATACTTTGTTAAGCATCTATAAACATTATTTAGATAGTTAATACTTTGTCAATGGTTGATAATTTGTCTCTGGTCCATCTATCTATGTAATGCTTTGAAATTTTTTACAAACAATTTCTTAAAGGTTTACAAATCCTTTGGTAATCATTAACAAATACTTAATATAGTTTATAAAATGCTAAAATGTGTGCAACAATAAAGTGATAACAAATACTTTACTTATCTAATCAGAATGTAATTATCATTTATTATCAGCTATAATACAATAACACAATTTAGAAACTAATTATTTCATATTGCAAAAAACTATTGATAAAATAACAGAAATTATAGCATTACTAATAATTAGTAAACATCATTTAATTGTTTGTTGAGTAAAATAACTATTAAGTAAGTTTAATCAACTCTCAATTTAGAATTAATAAATGTTTTTTTAATGGTATTAGGCTATTATTAAGTGTTACCAAGACTGCATTTAAGTGACAAGTTAACACAAGTAGTAGTACAAAATTATGTAGCGTTAATAACTGGAACTGACATGTTTTCTCTCCAATAGCCGTGAAAAAAAAGCATCCCTCTCCACTTTTGATTATGGCTCAGGAATCATGTTTTAATTGATGTGATTACCAGCCACTAAGAAATGTTACAGAAACTTTTAATTAAGTCTAGCCTGTAATTAAAGAGGGGGGTAAGACACTCCATTGGCATGTAAGCCTGTCTGCCTCTGTGCCGGGGACCTGAGGTCAATCTCAACCCACTTGATGACTGCTCAAATTGAAGCCCACGTTTGGTGTCTCTCAGCTTGTCATTTCACATTAATCAACATGTGCTTTATTGTGAACAAAAGATAAGAAATTCAGCGACATGGAAATTAGAGGTATTCATATTCACAAGGTCCTTTTTGTGAATTGGTTTGTGATTAAATAAATTAATGGTATTCGTATTTCTGTGATGCACAGGTCAAATGTAGGCACGCATAAACGCAGACTTTTGCTGATGATATATTTTTAATGGCTGGTGCTGTGTTTGTGAAATTCTTTATTACAATCAAGAGAGGGTGTAAATGTCAGACATGGTCGCTGTCTGAAATACACAATAGCTGATTACAATAGCCTTACGCCACCCTCAGTCTGTGTGGCTGAAAACAGGCCACACAGAAAGAAAAACAAATTCTCATGGAGTTGAGCTAATGGCTGAGTTCTTTGCAATTCTTCTGACTTTCCAGAAAAACTCTGGCCTACTTGGGGAAGGGAAGATTAGCAAAAGACAGAACATCCCACATGGACTTAGAGTGGTTTTCTTCCCCATCGCAGTGCCCACAACTCGGTAATTGTCTTTGCGTCCAGGCTCTAAAGGGTAAACGGGACAAACCCCATTCCATCCCAGTGCTCTATTTGTCCCAAAGTTTCAATAGGATGAAGGAATAATGTTCTAAGCAGCCTCAATCTTTGGGCTTAAGAGAGGGCGAATGAAAACCTGGGGGTTTAACAGATGAGACAGACCGCTGAGTGTCTGCATGTTGTGTCTCATTCCGTCGACATGTAATCTGAAGTCCCTAAATTTCATGTGGGCCAAAACATTCTCACTACTATTACTATTGATGCTCATACTAATAATCAGAATCACTGGTGTTTGGGGGAAATGTGTTTCTGTAATCATGGAGTTAAGGAGCAGAGTGAAGCTCTCTATTCCAATATGATCAAGCAGTTTTATTACTTGCATGATATTCTTCTCTTCTGCAACTAGAAATTGGTGAATTATCTGGGAAGTGACTCCCTTTCTTATGCTGCCTTCAGGTAATATGGGGAAAAAAATCTGAATTAGAAGTTAAGTACAAGACTCCAAATGCACCAAATAAAAAAGTCTCTGAAATGTTACGTTTTAAGTGTTGCTTGTTGTCGGGAAAAGATACAGAATTATGGTGGAAAAATACTGGAATCAGCCAAAAAATTTGCAGGTTTTTAAGTGCAAATTGTAAACTGGTAGCTAAAACCTCCGTATTTTCAGAGAGTTGCGCTCGTACCATGAATTTAGGACAACTATAAGTGCTACTGTTGTTACTAATGGTAACAATAGACTGTATATAAGATGTGGACGTAGTCACCATGATGCTACCCATTGGTTTGTGGACTGCCGTTTTGAAGCCTTGAGTTTGGCATTTTGGCTGTCGCCATCTTGGTTTTTGGCTGTCGCCATCTTATGTTTTTGCAAACAGAAGTGACACGAGAGGGTGGAGCTAAGTGCAACCGAACACTGAATAAGACATTTTTAGACAACCTAAAAGGTTATAATTAACTTTCATGAACTGGAAACGCACTGTGAAAGGGTTAAAGTTGTATGACGAACACACGGGAATTCCCAGACTGGACAACCCCGTGGTAGCATCATCCTAAAGCATACCCTGCTTTATGGTCCATAAAGGACTATAATTTACTAAATGAACATCATGCTGTATTGAAGAAGATTTGAAACTAGTGATTAAAACCATAAACACATGTTTACAATGTTTACTGAGGTAATAAATCAATTGAGAAGTAGGGTAATTTTCTCAGACTTCTATACAGTCAGACTTCTTTTTGCAACCAGAGGAGTCGCCCCCTGCTGGGTATTAATAAGAATGCAAATTTAAGGCACTTCCGCATTGGCTTCACTTCTCCGACCCGGAGGTAGCCCACTGATGCTAACAGTAATGAACACCTGAACAGACACCGCATCACATATAAGATAAACAAGTAAGATATACATGGAAATAGAATTATGGTTTGTTTGCAGCAAACTGTTACCCTTAGTGGGAAGGACAGTAAAACATAATTTTCTTTAAAGAAGTAATACAAATCTTATCCCAAGAATCAATAAACTGTATAGTGCATACTAAATCATGATACATATGCGGACTAGTGCAGAAAAGCTTTACTAGAGGGGATGTGCTCCCTGGTCTTTGTTTGTGAAGTGAGAAAAAACCTTTTTGTCTCAGCTAACCAGTCAAGTTGCAGTTTATATCCATGTCTGTCCAAAATGTTACCACTTAATCATTTTATCCTATTAGACATTTGTGCATATGAATTCTTGAGTTGTGGCCAAATACTTGTATTCTGAGGTCACAGTGACCTTTGACCACTAAAATGTAATCAGTTCACCCTTGAGTCCAAGTGGACATTTGTGCCAAATTTGAAGAAATTCCCTCCAGGCGTTCCTGAGATATTGCAATCACGAGAAAGGAAAGACAAATGCACGGATGGACGTACTCATAGACGGACAGACAACCTTAAAACATTATATATAGGCATAATAAAACCAAACAATTACTCAGTATACAGCCTATCAGCACATTACAAGTCCAAGCTTATCTGAGTAATAATTCTTAGCTGATAAAAATATGACCGGACAACCCATGATGTGTGCCAAAGTTCAAAATTAGATCAAAAACAATCCTGAGATTTATTTTTGACATTTTTCATATGTTATCTTGTATCACAAAATATTAAAAAATTTAATTTATGGAACCAGAGAAGTTATAGAGTGGAAATGTATGAATGTTCTTTGCAGCTGGAATACATTTTGAGTATACAGTCTTTAATACAAAAAGGATGGTCAACACTGAAGTATAATTGTTTGAGGTTGGAGGTGAATAAATGAACTATATAGTTTTGTAATTGATCAAAGAGCAATGTTTTATTGATGGATAGAGGACAACATGCATTTTTAACCAGGAGTCTACAGCCATGCTAGTAGCTCTGTGAGGCTGAACTACATGCTAACATCAACATGCTACCATGTTCATGATGACAATGCTGGCGTGCTGATGTTTAGCAGGCAATATTTACCATGTTCACCACCTTAGTTTAGCATGTTAGCATGCTAACATTTGCTGATTAGCAAAGTGGTGGACTGACCGATTTCGCCAACCCTAGAGCCCCGCTGCTAGCTTGGCTTAAAGGTCGGGCTGTGTATTGGCAAGTATCTGGCGATACAGGTCATGATACTAGGGTAACGATTCAATATATTGCGATATATTGCAATATTGTAAGCAAGATGACATATTGTGATTTTTAAAATTTAATTTTAGGTAAACTAATTCGCATATCTTGATGTCAGAGGTCAAGGGACCCCTTTGAAAATGGCCATGACAGTTTTTTCTCACCAAAATTTAGCGCAACTTTGGAGCATTATTTAGCCACCTTGCTTGACAAGCTACTATGACATGATTGGTACCAATGGATTCTTTAGGTTTTCTAGTTTCATATGATGTCAGTAACTTCACTCTAGCTTTAAAAAGGAGCCTGTTACAACCGCCGAAGGATCTAACTGCTGTCAGGCTCAATGTCAAGTCAAGTCAATTTTATTTGTATAGCCCAAAATCACAAATCACAAATTTGCCTCGGGGGGCTTCAATGGCGGGCCATCAGGTTTTTAAGAGTTTAATAAAGAAATGATACAGTATCACACAATATAATATCGTGATACTCATGTGTATCAATATTTTCTTAAAATATAAGCTATACAATTCGGGAGATTGATGGGTTTGCTGGCTTGTCACAGATACCACTGTAGTGCTACTAATGGCCCCTTTACTGTCCGCCTAATAGTTGAATGAACACAAATGATGATGGACAGTTTAGCTACAAAAAGAGAGCAGCTTCTATTTCCTGAATCTGATGAGAAGCAGGCCAGTGTCTGACCTGGTCACAACACCTCTGCTGATTCCACAAATGCCTGCATCCAGCACCCATCAACCACCATCCCCATCAGCTACGAACCCATCCGAAAGCAATCTCCCACGGTCCGCCCCACCCTCTAACAACCACAGCTGCCGCCGAATTGCCGCCTTTCCCCTTAAAGTTCAGCCACAGACGACGCTCTGCTCATTCCTGTTTTGCTCCTTGCAGCTGCCGCAAAACTACCCGATCAGCACTCTCTGCAATTACCGAATAGACTGAGGAAGCAGCGGCTTGATTTAGCAGACTGCGGGGACTGCCATTTTCTATTATCTTTGGGTCTGCGATGATTTATGCCGCATGTGTGCTCGCCTCTCATTCTCTCTCACACACTTTCTCTTCTTCCCCTTTTCCTTCCTGTCTGTCTTTACCTCTCGCTCTCTCTTTCTCCACATGCTAATATCTCATCTTTTCTCCTTAGCGGGGGCCCCCTAACCCCAAAGTTCACAATGCCAGATGTCTGTACAAGCTAAGCAAGAGGAAGTCCCGGCTACACGAGCTGGAGATGAAAGCTAAGATGGTGTTCGATAGGCCTCGCGCTGCGCTGCTTAAATAAACAATAGGATGGAATATAAAAGTGGATGTTCTCGGAGGATTCCCACGCAAAGCAAATAATTTCACCGGTGATTGTTCCATATATGGTTACATACTGTACAGAAGGGACCCCAGTGTGTTAGCTACTCAGTATCACACAGACTGCAACAATGGCAAGCTGTTCACCACTTCCCCGGGGAGCAGAGCATGCGCTGCACTCTATTATAAATCACATTTTCTATTCTGTAATTAAAGTATCTAAGTAAACGCAGCTAAAAACAACAGAACACCAAGGGAAGGGCATATTATGTTAATATTCATCGCCACAGAGCACAAAATTAAACGACAAATATCCTATATGAGCCTGCAATCAAAGCAGCCTAAATACATGTTGCGTACCGCTTCCTGGTTAGGAGAGGAGAGCCGTAGACAGACACGGAGCTGAATTTAGCCAAAAGCGTTGACATACTAAAACCCTCCAGTAGCCACAAGACCTTCCATCCCGCTTCTCCCCCAAAACCCGACCCAGCAGGCCATGCTGTTCCAGTAATTGAGTGAGTAATGGACTTATTCCGCTGAGTGGCTCTCTGGGTATACTCAATACTGGGATGTAAATCCTGTGGCAAATGGCAGATTAGAGGAAAAAAAAACTTTAAGGAAATAAATAAAAGCAAAAAAAGGAAAGTACATGAACAAAAGGAAATCCATACAATTATTCCCATGCAGTAAATTCAGCTGAGGTCTCAGCTTGAGCCGTTCTCATCAGCCTTGAATCGAAGGAAAGTCCACTGTTCTCTCTGGATTTTGGGGTTTCTCTGCCCTCACATTTCTTTCTATCTCCCATACCCACCATCTTTGTTTGTCCCTCTGTCCAGACTTGCCGTCCTCTATATATCCCAGGCTGAACACTGGACTCCTGCCACACATTTCACCAGTGGGATACACGGATTGGACTAATCCCTTTTCTCCGAACGCGCCATGCAGCCTAGATCCTCAAACAATTAGCGTGTACAATAAACCCATTATCCATAAATCCATCAGAGGTCTCAGCTCCAAACCCATCCCCACCAAGTCTTCCCCTCGACACAAAACGGCCTTCTTTATGCTTTCTTGTGGGTTCTGTCACTATTAACTAACAACACACTGAGGTTTGGATTACCACATATCGTAATGACTGCGCTCAAGTTGTCTCGTCATCTGTACACATCTCTTTCATCTCCATATGCAACACAGTGTCACGGTGAAATATTCACGAAATTTCATCTTGAATTTAAGTTAATAATTTGATTCGTGTACATAGACACCAATATCCCTTTGTTTTTTTGACGCTCAGCACGACTTTCAACAACGTATTTTTTGTGTGTTTTCCTACGAATGTTCAGCAACACGTGACACGTGTCAATTTCCGCTCCAGTCTTTTCAAAATAAAACTACTTATTTAAGTTTAGGAATAGATCGACTTGGTTAGGCTTAGGCAACAAACTACTTAGCTAGCTTTAGGAAAAGATTGCGGTTTGGGTTAAAATAACACCGGAAGTGGCATAACATAAGTACGGGAATTATGTAACAAAAACTACTTTGTTAGCTTTAGGAAAGATTGCGGTTTGGTTTAAAATAACACCGGTAGTGGCGCAACTTAAGTACGGAAGCTACGTAACAAAAACTACTTAGTTAGCTTTAGGAAAAGGTTGCGGTTTGGGTTAAAATAACTCTGGAAGTGGTGTAATTTAAGTACGGAAGTTACGTGACAAATAAATCAACTTTGACCTGTGGTTTCACACGGGGAACCAACACCTGTCTCCTGGGTGAAAGTCCTGTGTTTTTTGACCCACCCATCCACCCCGACCTCCTCCCTATGTGACTTTTGCCGCTCACTATACTTCCCAGTTCACATTTACGTGGAATACATACAAATTGATTTCGTGCTGACCATTACTAAAAAAAACATGTGAAATTTGTGTCTATGTACACAATGCAATACATTCAATTTTGATATAAACAATCAATTTGACTATTATTCTTATTTCCCCCCTTCTGTTTCTTCCTCTCCGCCTCTCTTTTCGACTGCCCAGCGACCACCGTGGTTAAACAGCAGGCCCTCGCCATACTTCACTGGAGGAATCCACTGACTGAACTAATCCCTTTCCTCAAAACACACTACTCTGTCCAGATCCCCTCACAATTAGCAGCCCAACTGCCAGATAGCCTATAGTGAAAATAAGCATCCTCGAGTCAAAACAAACACATGCAGGCGAAGGGGTGCGGAAACCCACAGCGGGCCGCCAACTGAAATATTTTCGGGCCGCCTTGTCATGCTGATGCTACAATGGAGATGGTAGCAGTGATCTCATCTGCTAAATATTGTTTTTGCCATGTAGGCTACAGGCTCTTTCTCCCCTTGTTCTCCACACACAAACGTGGTGTATTCTTTGCGCCAGGGCTATAAATTAATGTTTTTGTGGGAGCCTGTTGCTAGGGTCTGGAAAGGGTGGGGGAAATAGAGGAAGGGGGGGCGGTGGCCCGGGGCCAATTAAAATACAGATGTCTGACTCTCGGTGTAATTCCATTCAGCCATGATTTACATTTAGAACAGTCACCCAAGGCCTGCCACTCTAAGCTCGTGCAGGAAATCGAAGCTGACTCCAACCTAATGAGAAAAGTGAACCTCCCGAACTTTTACGAGACTCTCGTCTGAAAGGAGCCCTGCAACTTTGGCCATAATATGGAAGCCCTTTCAGCTAATCAACCATTGACAGGAGAGACCTGCGCATTAGGAGCTCAGCAACCAATTTCACTTTGTGCTGCTTGCGTGAAAAAATTAATGGCGGGAATGTTGCTCTTTGTTAACACTCTAGCTTGGCAGCCTCTCCTAAGGATGATCTCTCAAATAGTTTGCCTCATTTGGAGCAACTTGTTCAAGAATGTACTTACTGTAGATAAGGATAAAGGGTTTTATTGAGCTGAAAAAGACCAAAATATCCTGTTTTATTTTTATTAAAATTGCAGTATTAGCATATGATCCCCATGGCTGGAACCATAGCATTACAGAGTAGGTACAATCTCAATTTCTGACAGCTTCCTCCCAGACAGGATTTATTAAAAATGCAATGTAGGGAGCACAACGTAAAATGTGACAACGCAGGGGGTTGGTGGGGGACCAGAGACAGTGACAGACTGACACATTGACACACTTTTGCGTTAGCCACTTTTAGCTAACATGGATAGTGCTGACTCTCAGAGAACTTTCACCACGAAAGGATGATAGGAAGTAGAGGGCCTTCTGTCCAATGATAATACGCCGTAAGATCCCGAGCCTTACTGGTTTAAACCTTAAGGCTGCAGCTGGCCTTATCGGCATCAAGTCCATGGAGAGGCGTCAGGGAATGGTACAAAGCTAACGTTAGCTACTAGTGTTGGTTCTCCTTAGCTTAGATAGGTAACTAAGGGAAAAGTTTGACATTTTAGGAAGTATCCTCGTTTGCTTTCTTGCCAAGATTAATGCCACTCTCACGTCTGCACAGTAAATATGTAGTCTCTGCTGGTTGCCTGGTAACTGGTCCCAGTCAAGAAATAGTCCGGTTCATAACCCAGGCCCCCAGGAAGAGCACCGGGCTTTGAAGCCAATTTTCGTAGTGGCCAAACCGTGGAACTTCCAGATCTGTCATGTGATGTCATTGGGCCCAAATGACGTTTTCCAATAGACTTACATTGGGAAAGAGACGTTTGTAAATCAGCGAATATTTGTTTTGAGGGAAATCAACTTCCCAGTATGAACACTTGAATAGCCCTTATTTGAATCATTATGTCCTAAAAGTTGTAAAATGAACTAATAGCCAAATCTAGAGTTATTTCCCTAGGCTGGCTAGGCTGCCGTTCATTTGAGCGGGTCGAGACCGAGCGGCTGGGAGGTGGGCTTAAAGGAAACGCTAGTGTGCTAGCTCTATGGGCCCAATGGATACTCTCTATAGATCCATTACATAACCCCCCTAAAACGACAGATGTCATCATACAGATTAAACAAATGAAATGTCATATGCTTATTAGTGACCTTTAGAAGTGCGGGATTTTGTGACCTTCGGACAGAGCCAAGCTAGCTGTTTCCCCCTGCCTACAGTCTTTGTGCTAAGCTAAGATAACTGGCTGCTGGCTTCAGCCTCATATTCACCATACAGACATGAGAGAGGTATCAAGGTTGACCTTTCAACTCCAAGGAGATGCAAACAAGCTAGTTTTGAACATTAAAAATGTTTTTTTTGCACACGTGTATTGTTCTTATAAAATCACTTATATCATGATACAACAACAAGAATCCCTGTGGTTATCTGTATAGCGCAAAAGAACAGTAAAGCTCCTCATTAATGTGGAGTGATGGTTTGACTTTCATAGGCACTTAGTCACAGCATTGATTCGGTCAAAACAAGACATAAAGCACTGTGGGAACACATTGTGCTGTGCTTGTCAATAACAGTAATCCTGTATATGGAAGGGAAAAGGATATGTTCTGTCTGCGGCAATAACTCACAACTTTCTTTACCATCCGTTGCTTTATATCAGGGCTTTACTGTAATACCCCTGTCCGACGAATGCCTTGACGATTTTTCCCGGCCAGAGCAGTCTCGTCGTTTACACCCAACCTCCCGTGCAAATCAGCTCTGGCTTTTGATTCCCATTTTATAAGGAAAGGTCAGTACAGCAGTGATTTATAACACCTTCTTCTGTAAATTCAACAAGGTAATCCGTCAACGCAAAAAAAAAGGGAGCTCCGTAATAAACATTTGCCTCCTCAAGAGCCTGTGAGTGACTACACAGGAGGGGTTATATTTATATGTAAGCAGGATTGAGAAATATATTTGGAATTCAACAAAAACAGTCTGTACAGGAAAGCCAACAAAGCGCCTAAAATCATCTGTGAAGATGAAAAACAAAAGAAGGTCGGCCAGTTCGGGAGACTTATTGCTTTGTTTCGGACATCTGTTTATTAATTTTAGATCTCCCTCTTATCCACTTCAGAATTCAATGCATGGCCAGTGCCATCAGTGTAGGTGTTGCCAGCCATTCTTCTGCGGCTCATCCAGCTGTAATAAACAGGATACTCTCCTCGGACAATGCAGCCAGGAAGCAGCCTCTTGTCCACTTGTCCCAGAGGAGTTCATCTGGGGCACGGTGGCACAGGCACTTTCTACTCCTTCATGGTCAAGATGTGCAAGTCATGCTCAAAAATAGAGGAAACGCACAATGCTGCTGGAATTCTGTGCTCACTTTCAAACAATACCTCTGACCTGACCCCTGGTGTGAATCATCCGAGGGCTTTGACTTGATGTGGAGAACAAAGAGGGGAGACCTTATGTGGTATTTTCTTCTTCTTCTTCACAGTCAGGGGAGGGAAGCTGAATTTGATCACCAAGCCCCTGCACTCATAAAAAGAGGAAACATAAAAACTTTTTCCGAGCCTCTGTGCTGCAGACATGAAGAAATTGCCTCTTGTAGGATTTCCCCTGTGTTATACATTCCTGCGTGTGGGGGGCTTGTGGGATTAATGCAAACGGGTGACTTGTCTTATTGATCAAGGAGGAGAGCGGCTACGGAATCTCCAAACATAATATGACCCCTTCGGATGGAAGAACAGAGGCCCGCTTTGGCACCGCATCCCACATCTGAGCGCTCGAGCGTGGGCCCTTTTCCCCTCTTTTCACTCCCCCCGTGCCATGCCACACGGCGTGGGGCGGCGGAGACGGGCAGACAGCGACGGCGGTGGGAAGAGGGCGGCACTTCTGAGGCGAGCCTCGTCTCTAATAAAAGGGGTGATCAAACATGTTCTTTGCCTGTGAAAGAAAATATTATGCTAGAGAACGGCAGAACAGGGTGATGTAGGAGGTGGAAGAGCAAGCTACGTGCCAATTTTGTCCTCCAGTGCGATCGCTCTGATTTGGTTTCAGGGATGGTTGCGGGAAATTAAAAACAAATGTGCAGCTTTTTGATGCGCCACCCCTCATGGATCTTTTTCTGCTTTTTTCAGCTCCTCTTGCTGTCATTTTCCTTTCCTGGCTGCTCTCGAAGATGGAAACTTGCATTCCTCACATCCCACCAGTAGCAACAGGGCCGCTTCAAAAACATTTTCCCATAAACAAGTACACAAAGACTTTCTCTCATCTCAGTCAGTCAGGCGGACTGTGCAAACAAACAGAATAACCATGGGGACAAAGTCTTCCTCTTCCCTCTCTGGACTCGAGTAAGAAGTGCCCGAGTGGTGGAATTACCCCATAATTTTATTGTTGACATTCTTGCGCTGTCATGGTGACAGTCTGGACAGGTATTTATTTATGCCAACCTTACATAAAAACGACTTTTCAAGCGAGAGTTTTGCTAGAGTTGTGGTGCGCTCCCATGATCTTGATCTATAGTGTAAGGTGGTCATAAAACTCAGTCCAAGCTGTCTTAAGTCAGTCTTTTTCTCATCTTGACGTTCTGGTAAAAGTTTATTTCGATAAAATTCAGTAACGCAAATTTTGTTAACAACCAATAGGTGCGCTCTCTCCAGCACCAAACAGGAAGCAGCAAACAGGGTAGAAAGTAAACATGGAGAAACTGGTGGAGTTGTAGAGTGAACAAGAGTGCCTCTTTGACTTGTCCTCCCATTTGTACCACGATAGTTGAGAAGGAAAAAAGCTGCATCTCTCCAAATCCCCGATGAGGATGCTATATGCTATAGTTAGCTAGCTAATCACTGTCCCAAACTGGGTTACTTGCAAGCTAACGTTAGCTACTGGAATGTTTGCTATTAGCCTATTAGCTAACTGTTTGTTTCAGCTAAAGATTGCTGGCTTCAATCATATGAATCTGGCTTCAGCTGTAACATACAGTTAGCTCGTAGGTTAATAGCAAACATTCCAGTAGCTAACGTTAGCTTGCAAGTAGCCCCATTCGGGACAGTTGTTTGCTAGCTAGCTAGCTATAGCACACTTACCAGGGATTTCAGGGTCCGTGGCACTCTGCCAGGGGGTCCATGAAAAGTTTTCAGAGTCATTCATTTAAATTGTCATATCATTTATTTTACAAAAGCTTCATAGTTCAACGAATAATATTACGGATAATATTGAAATTTTTTCTACACAAATCTACACTTTCACCCAGAAGACCACTGTTCGTGTCCCGTGTGAAACCAAAATTAAACGATGACTTAATGCTTGTTACGCAACGTTGTTTTACGTAACGTTGTTTTGGAAAGCCTGCTAAGGGCAGTTGTTATTTATTTACATATTTACATTGGTACGGTTATGTTACGTTGTTATGTTAAGTTACGTTATGTTGTTACATTATTATTTTAACACAAACCATGATGTTTTTTCTAACCTTAACTAAGTAGTTTTGTTGCCTAAACCTAACCAATCTTTTCACAACATTAACCACGTATCATTGTGCATTTCTGCAAGCGTGACACGAGGCTGACATGAAACGTATTTATAAAAAGTTTTTTGGGGGTTCAGAAACGCCGACATTCAACATATCCCGTGGTTTGCAGAAACGTACAATACCAAAAAAAATTCTGACGACTCATAGCTCATAGATAACATTCTAATCTAACAAATATATAACTCTTACAATCTGCAAATATGTTTAATACATGTCTAATATCTTTCTAATACATTTCTCTTGTGTTGTTCTTTCAAGACAACTAAGACTATAGAAGTGTAAAAAATAGGTCAAATTATTCCGAGGACATACATGAGGGGGTCCCCAGTATATTCTCTATCTTGTGAAGGGTCCTTGACTGAAAAAAGATTGAGAATCTCTGTCCTACTTTATGGCAGGCATTAGTGATCATCAATTGACAACTGGAGGTCATGTGACAGAAAACAGTCTTGAACGCTTCTTCTAGTGCTCTTTTCAAATTTAGTGCATCTATGTCAGTACTGTTAACACATTTTCCTTCTGGAAACACACACACACAAGTGCACACAGAAAGCTACTCCCAGCTGACTCAGCAGGCCGGCGGTGAGGATGCATTCTCCGAGGCAGGGACACATGTGTGCGGGGAGCTGACTGGCGTTCAGTGCACAGCGGGATGACATCATCCCCAGGGCGCTAATGATTGGGTGACCTCCTCCCGCTGGCTACGCCGCCTGCCGAGCAGATGCATGGCAGACGGTTTCCTCACTCAGCCTCCTCCGTGCGACTACTGTACTTACTTTATCGACAGCATTAACTCGAGGTGGAGCGGCTCGGGGAAAGCCCGAGCCAAGCGGCGCTCCGCATAAGACTGTATTATCTCTGCAATCTGAATCCAATTAACAGCAAACCCATACAGAGTTCAAGCGCCAGAAGGGGACAGAGGAGGAGGGGAGGAGGAGGCAGCGGCGGAGATATCCGGGGAGATGAAACAGCAGGAAAGAAACAAATTACACCATCTTCCCTTCGTTTTTGTTGAGAATTCTCTTGCCCCTTTTGTGACATTCAACAATAGCTTTGTTCTCCTAGAAGGGGAAGGTGGCGAGGCTCACCTTTATCTGCTGAATTCACAATTCCCTGACAGTGCCAAAATAGCAAGAAAGAAAGCCCCATCTTCTTTTATTTAATCTCATTTTTCACTCACGTAGGGTCACTGGAGTAGCAGGGAATCACTCCTCGCTCCATGCCAGAGAAATTTAAACAAAGACATGTTTGCATGAAAGTTTCTTTCTTCCTTTACCGTCTGTTGATGCAAGGACATGGCCATCACACACTGAAGACATTGAATAGACGAGGCAGTGACAGCCGGGGCTCGAATGTGCAGCGGCAGGATATGGTAATGTGAACCAAATGAGTCTCATACGCATGGCGAGTGGCCCTCGAGACAGATCCCTTCCTATGAAAAGGGTGTTGAAACATACGGTAATTGCTTTCAGTGTCGTTTGGCGGAGGTGCACCTCCTGACTTCAGGAGCTTTTTATAGACGGGGTAATTCTCCATTATTCTGCCAACGTTACATTTCAAACGAGAGGGGGAGAGGGTTGGGGAAAAAACGGGGGGCCCGTGCACACTTAAAAACTTGAGAAGTGATAAAAACAAATGGGAAACAGGGGGTGGAAAACTTCCGATTGAAATAATTCATGTACTAGTTTGGTCACGGCACAGGAGAGGCATTGTGACTCAGGGACTTTTATTTTATAGAAATAATTTTTAAAGGGGCACCGGGCGCCGTGTGTATGACTACTACACTGCAAGGTGCTAAGGTAACAAACACCGAGATAAGCACAGCAAACATGGCTGCCTCCCGTCTCCTAGCTCTGAATTATTAAAGGACTGCAGGGAAACAGCAGCTGGCGTGTCAAGCAAATGAAAAGCATTTAATGTGAGTTTTGTGCAGCAGCTTTGGAAACTCAATTTTCCTCTGGTCTCTTCCACATCTCTGACACGCATCTGGGAATCCCTGTGTTGACGGTCTCTAGACGGAGCGAGTGTCAGTCTCCTTTTCATGGCAAACTGATTTGTGGTGAGATTTTGACACGTGAATGCATGAATCAGCCAGGCGGGCCGACAGGTTGCTGACGAATGAAGTGCCTCGGCTCCTGCCTCTCCTCCGCCTTCACATTCTCAGATGCCTCACCTTGCGAGAACCACCTTTATGGTTCCAATCATAATGCTATCAACTCTAGGATAATGTCAGTGGTTGGTGCTACATCTCGTCGCAGCTTGAGAGAGAAAGTCTTGCCGCACATCATCAGTTAGTGGTTGGGCCCTGTGTAATGTCACCATGTGTCACTGTGTAGGGGGTTTACCTTCAGGGGTGCAGGGGTGTTGTACTGAAGCAAAGAGTCCTTGTTTTTCCATTTATTTACATGTTATTCTCTTTTTTTCTCTACTCTCCTGCTTTGTGGCTACGCAGACATGGCACTGAAGTACTTCTTTTTTTCATAGAATGACATCAGGAGTGGAGGAGAGAAATGCCTGGCAGCTTTCTCTGAGGCTGCGGTCATGGCTGAGTGAAGTGCAGCTCCTCCAGAAATGCAGACTGGGAGCCAGGAGGCATGAGAAGACACCAGAGTGGCACGTTCAACACTCTTTTACCAAGTTATACTAGGGCTGTCAATCGATTAAAATACTTAATCGCGATTAATCGCACAATGGTCCATAGTCACACATTTTTTATTTCTGTTCAAAATGTACCTTAAAGGGAGATTTGTCAAGTATTTAATACTCTTATCAACATGGGAGTGGACAAATATGCTGCTTTATGCAAATGTATGTATATATTTATTATTGGAAATCAATTCACAACACAAAACAATGACAAATATTGTCGAGAAACCCTCACAGGTACTGCATTTAGCATAAAAAAATATGCTCAAATCATAATATGTCAATGTGTCAGTGTGCTGACTTGACTATGACTTGCCCAAAACTGCATGTGATTATCATAAAGTGGGCATGTCTGTAAAGGGGTAACCATAGAACCCATTTCCATTCATATATCTTGAGGTCAGAGGTCAAGGGACCCCTTTGAAAATGGCCATGCCAGTTTTCCCTCGCCAAACTTTAGCGCAAGTTTTGAGAGTTATTTAGCCTCCTTCGCAACAAGCTAGAATGACATGGTTGATAACAATTGATTCCTTAGGTTTTTCTAGTTCCATGTAATACCAGTATCTTCACTCTAGCTTTAAAATTGACAACCTAAAAATTGCAAGTTTAATGTTACTACATTAAACTTACTACATGTTTAATGCCTTAAACAAATTAGTGGCGTTAAAACAAATTGGCGCTAAAGCTTCAGTAGGCAGAAAGTTTTCGGATCATTGGGCAAAAATTCCATAATAACCTTTCAGCATATTGTAATTCAAGTGTTCTGAGAGAAAACTAGACTTCTGCACCTCCTCATGGCTCTGTTTTCAGCTTAAAAAAATCTAGCCCCTGACAGGAGACTTTGGCCAATCAAAGGTCATTTCAGAGGGAGAGCGTTCCTATTGGCTGTGCTCCGGCTGGTGGGCGGTGCTTGGTATTTCCTCAACTGATCTCAACATGGCTGCCGGGTAAAAAGTACACTACAAATGTTTCAACATTTTATGTGAGACATAGGCATTACAGTAACAGAATATTGATTCACATTTGATCAGCGCTGTGTAGTTTGACCGTTTGATCGGATTTGCGAATGATTGACAGCTGCTCAGAGATGGCAAGGCTCCAGCTCGGCTCTGATTGGTTGTTTTCCTCCGGTCTGTGAAATCTTGCAGATGCCATTAGGAGCACCGGAGGACACCTGTCTCATGCACTACTGTAAGGATAGTGACCGTTTTATAAAAATACCTTTTTTTAATCATATTTGCTCCAATTTTACTCACTGCAGCTTTATTGCGTTATTATCACATTAACTTTGACACATCTTAGTTCTTTGAGTTAGCATGCTAACATCACAAATGTCAGTAGTTTGGGTATTTGATGACAACCTTATGTTGGCGCTAAAGCAAAAGTCAGGGGATCACCAAACTCATTAGGCTTCCTCCTCTGGGGACCATGAATATCTGTGCAAAATTCCATGGCAATCCATCGAATAGGTTTTTAGATATTTAAGTCTGGAACAAAATGTTACAACCAATTGACCAAAAGATCTCCAGGAAGTAACATTTTGTAAACAAGTGATTTTTTAAACCTTTTCTCTTGGGCCGCATATGTTTTGTCACTAAGCTTTTGTTTTACAAATTGCATTGTGCAAGCAAATTCAGCAGATATAGGATTTAGTTTAATAACATACAGAGTCATGAATCTGCCTACTTTTAATTGCAGAGGAGCTTTTGAATTTTAATAGGTTAAAACACCAATCTCCCAAGAATAATTTGGGAATCTATTTTGTCCCTGGAATTGCATGTCCCAACACAGCCAATGAAAGAAAAACACTGTATTAGATAATCACAGCGCGTCTATTAAAGCCAAATGTGTAGAGAGACCCAAGGGTGGAGATCAATTGGATAATTCAAGGGCAAACCCAGTTGCATATCTTAGAAGGGTTTTTTGTTGGAAAATGAGAGCACCCTTAAAAGCAGAGTACAGATGATATTACACCGGATGTCAGAAAATGTCAGTCCTCTGAGTGGAATGCGAGGCCCAAGGCTATGCTTTTACACTTTCCTTCAGACGAGCTAAAAAAAGGAGACAGACATTAACTCCTTTTTGCATACCTTAATATTACATATCCCCTCTCTTAACTGCCAAATATTAAGGTTGGAAATGATGGAACGTTACGAAAGCTTTTCTGTGTGATGATTGTGGAGATCCTGACTGACTTTCACACAGCTGTTAAGACCTCTACGGCGGCATGAACGCTGTGAGAGAAGTGGAAAAGTGGAACAATGTTTGTCAGGGAGATTAGTTTAACCTAAACAAGGAAAATTGGGAGAGCAAGAGGCGGCTCGCAAACGATTTTTGGCTGCCGGCTGAAAAGTAAAGTTGACTGGGCCGATCAAATGTATGGCATTCAGTGGAAAGCAAATCTCTCGGGCTCATAGGGATTTGACGCTGATCCAGGTAGGAAGACGCCAAACTATCAAAACAGCAATCCAAACAGCTTTACAACATAAAAAAACTTCCTGACAGCTCTTGGAAGAGATGACTCACTATATTTGCTCTTTGGCTTTTTCTTAATTATATGCTTTTATTTTCAAACTATATTTTACGGGGACCTACTCTTGACCTAGTCTTTGTTACTGACAGTAAAGAGATCTATTGTAAATGTTATTTCCCAACATATTCCCCTCATAAATTTGAAGTCCGTGTTCATAAAAGCCTGACGACCCCTATATCTTCCAACAGTTCCCACAACTTCCATCACAGCTCTGCTATCTTTTCTCCAGTTTATTACTCCCAGATGCTATAAAACTCTGCAGCCCTGTTGCCACCCAAGGTGACGATTAAAATGACACAACGGCTCCGTTCGCTCTGACAGACAGATCTCGGGCACAGTATCATAAACGTTCTCTTATTGGGACTTGACAGCCTCATTCAGAGAACTTCAGCTGCACTTCACACACATTTTCTTGTGCTTTCTGTTATTGCTCCCGCTGTTTGACGAATGACAGGTCTTCATTTGTTTTTGCATTTACCAGAATCTATGTATGCGCATTGGCATGCGTACAGAGTGCTGTGTGTGTGGTTGAGGAGGGTGGTTTCTGCCTGTGCATGTGGTAGTGTTTCAATGCAGTAGAAGTATACAAATGTGCGTGCGTGCATGGCACTCTGTTTCCTGTCAGGCTCTGCAGCTCCGTGGAAGCAAAGTCCATCAGGCAGGCAGGCACTGCTGAGGGCTTATTGAATGTTGGTTCAGGCCTGCAGGGAGGGAGCGCTCGGGCTTCCTTAATCACAGCACAAATGCCTTTATTCATCTTCAGAACAGCGCAATTAATTTCGGTGCCGGTGTCAGAACCTTTGGGGAAATCTGACCTGTTATTGCCTCTCAGAGCCGTGCATGTTCTTTCTCTCGCTCTAGGTGCCAGACAGGCATTCAAAACAAATTTCAAGGCTAATAATGTATTCACATGCACGGCTTCAAGAGGCCCACTAAAGTCTCTTTGTTTTATATGTACAATAGAGTTGTTCGTCCGGAACTTTGCAATTGTATAAAAAGCTCAAAACACTATTAAAATAGTATTGAAAACACTGTTTGTTAGCAACTAAGTGGTTTGTCTGACTAATCAAAAAGTTTGCCAATAGTAATTCTTGTAAAACTCTAACAAACACAAAATCAATCAATATTTAAAGGATAAAAGCCGTTTCACACCAAGCACGGACCTTTGTTAAAAAAAATGTGCATGGAAATTTACATTAAACTGATTTTGTGGGTTCTTATGAATTTTTGCACGTTCCTGCAGAACATTCGTGCGGGGAAAAAAAATATTCGGACGGAGAGCGTGCATTTTCTGGGCCTTGGAACAATGGACGTTTGTTTTTGGGGTATCGGACAGTCGGACAATGGGACAATTTTCGGACTATTAGTGTTTCGGAATAACAATGGTCCATCCCCTTCTCAACCCCCAATAATGCACAACAAATACCGCAATGACTATCTCAACAACCAGATAAAAAATAATATATGGCTTGAGATCGCCCTGCAGCTGGGATACGATTAAGATGGTAATGTAGCTGATATGCATTTGCTAATTTTATATGTTGGTCACAGAACGGGGCTAGCCACACCAGCTAGCGTTAGCATCAAATTTGGGGTCCGATTAGTTTATGTATTATGTAGTTAACGTTAGCCCCTTAGACATTCTCTGCCTGGATGGGTTTTTGTTGTGGAGTGGACACGGCACTATTTATGAGGAAAGTCATTGGGCCTCATTGACGAAAATGGAACACGGCAACACAGATAGGGCTGGGCGATATGGCCAAAATCTTCTATCACGATATAGGTAATTTCATATCTCGATAACGATATATATCACGATATAGCATGTTTTCTGGTAATTCAATAAATAAATAGTCTATATGAAATAACTACATGGAAAGGCCTATTTTTGTTTACTCCTGTGTGAATTAAATATTTTGACAAATGAAAAGTACCGAGTATTTTCATATTTTATTAAGAACTCTGGTGCAAAATGAACATAACAGTTTTAAGTGAAATTATAGAGAAAAAATAAATAAATATAGGCCTAGTCTATATTTTATCTAAACAGGCCTGGCATGTTTAGATAAGAAATGTAATATGAATCAAAAACAGCTGATAGATTAATTTTTCAGGACAAGTGACAGACATTAAAGTGGCAGTACGCATTATATTTTTGGCATCATTGGGCAAAAGGGCCATAATAACCTTTCAGCATATTGTAATGAACTAGACTTCTGCACCTCATCATGGCTCTGTTTTCAGGCTTTAAAAAAATCTAGCCCGTGACGGCAGACTTTGACCAATCACAGGTCATTTCATTGAGAGTGCGTTCCTATTGGCTGTGTTCCGGTTGTGTGACCGGTACTTGGCGTTCCTTCAAGAGATTTCCAACATGGCTGCTGGGTCACAAACTTCTCATTTTACAGCTAAAACCGTACATTACAAGATGATTCTGAAAACATTTGAGGCGAGAAATAGGCATTAACGTAACATAATATTGATTCATATTTGATCAGCGCTGCCTAGTTTGACCGTTTGGTCGGAGTTTGTGAGTGATTGACAGCCGGCTCTCATAGACAGGAGATGGACAGCAGATCTCAGATCAGCTCGCACTGCTTTTTTTCCTCCGGTCTGAAAAATCTTGCAGATGCCGTTAGGAGCACCAGAGGACACAGAGGTACATGATTTTTTTCAGGTTACCTGTTTCATGTACTACTGTCACGATATAGCGACCGTTTTATAAAAATAACTTTTTTTTTTATCATATTTGCTCCAATCTCGCCTATTTCAGCTTTAAGGCCCATCATTTATACATACAAATCTTGGTCTGAATCAACTGTATGTAAGGTGTATATAGCCTACATGACCTCAGTGATTATTATATCAATGGTTAAAATAACAGAGGTTAGCTGTAGACAGTAGCTTTTTGTACTAGTTTTGGACCTGCTTTGTTCACATTCGATGTCAATGCAATGTACAAGTAGTAGACATGTAGTGTGATAGCGTCAAACATTCATACCAATCGAAAATGCGCTGCTTCACATTTAATTATTATCTGTGTTATCTGGGGTTCTGCACGGCTTCTCCATAGATTACTTTATCTATCTTTTAGCCGTTGTATGTAGTGCAACAGAGATACTGTTCCTACATAAGTGGCCACAAACAAAACATTGTGTCAAAGCATTTCTGTATACAGTATGTAGTCTGTTTAAGGTGAAGAATAAAAAAAGGCACGTCGTGCCGGTTAATGATAACGGATTGCCTGCCCTCCAAATCTGCCTGTAGTGGGGACCGGCGTGTGACAAACTTTGCAGCAGATGTTTTTATAGTCCGTGTCTGACTTTCTTATGAGCTCTTCTTGTTTTGGTTGGGCTGAGTCTGAGAAAGTTTCTGCATGTTGTGTCCTCTCGAGTCAAAACAGCTGATTGCTCTTGCTCTACTCTGCTTCGGCTCCCACATGCAAACAACGTAAAGTGTTATCCAAATGACGTAAATATTGCCCTAACTCAAGCCCATTTGCTCATAATGAGTAAAACTTAAAAAAAAAAAAAAAAGTCCCAAATTTATAGTTTCATTTGAAAAATAGGCTCAGTAATTTCCTAAAGCAGATGATAAGTAGTATTTCGCAATAGTTGCTCAAACAGGAATACACAGTGCATTTGGGACCATTCTCAGGAGCAAATCAATACCCATTTCACTATTTTTACAGAAAAAGTTTATGTGGAACATAAAAAAAAAATAACTACAATGCCCATATATCAGGCCATGGTCTTTTCATGGGATTTGTTGACAATAAAAACATATAATATGACTTCATACACTGGAAACTACTACTTATTAACTGTAACTGATTTAATGTAAATTGCTGAAACATGCTAATAAATCAATAAGTCATTTGTATGTTGCAATAACACTGTCAATAACTTATTTCTAATTGTGTTCAGCATGTTAATAATTAGCATATATATTATATTATATATATTAGGGGTGTAAGAAAATATCAATAGACATGAGTATCACAATCTTATGTTTTGCAATACTGTATTGATTCTACAAAACGCTGTATGGATTTTTAATTAACCTCTTAAAAATCTGACGGCCTGCCGATGGACCCGGTTGCTATACTGTATTTCGGAGGTTGTAGCGGGCTCAGTTCTACCTTAAAGTGAAGATACTGGTATATATGAAACTACAAAACCTAAGGAATCCATTGGTACCAACCATGTCACATTTGCATGTCTGAATGGAGGCTAAACAATGCCCCAAAGTTAAGCTAAATTTTGGCGAGGAATAACTGGCATGGACATTTTCAAAGGGGTCCTTTGACCTCTGACCTCAAGGTATGTAAATGGTTCTATGGGTACCCACGAGTCCCCCCTTTACAGACATGCCTACAGTTTTGGGCAAAAACCATGCAGTTTTTTTTTGCATGCAGTATAAACATGTTATTTTTGCCTATTATAAAATGGTGTGTGTGAATATTTCTGCATACTGGGGTCCATAAACAGTCTTGGAATTGCATAAATTGGGTATCACTGTAAAGTTAAAGGTCTCATATTATGCTCATTTCCAGGTTTATATATGTATATATTTATATTTTAATGTTCTACTAGAACATGTTTACATGCTGTAATTTTCAAAAAATCCTCTATTTTTCTCATACTGTCTGCCTGCATAAAGCCTATTTCAGCCTCTGTCTGAAAAACTCTGATTCAGAGCCTCTCTCCTCCCAGTCTGCTCTGATTGGTCAGCGTTTCCGGGTCTCTGCTGTCAATCAAACCGCTTCAACACAGCGTCACTGCCTTCCCCGCACTGCAGCCGGAGAGCAGGACAAGAAATTCAGAGTTTAACGCGTTTCTAAAGTTAGAAAATAAACTAATTAAAAGTTTATAAACCAGAAACTTCACACAGCGCACGTTACCGGAGGAATCTGAGCCGAAGTCGGCGAGAAATTAACAACATCTGCGGTCAAGATTCCGGGTTTTCCTGACGGTTTTGCTCCGGTAAATATGTTATTTTTTAGCTCTGTCACGTTAGCTCAGTATTTACGTCATGCATAAACTCTGTAAACCGTAAACACAAACTCTGTTTTACGTTTGTCTTTACAGATCCATATGTGAGAAATAACCGACAGAATCATCCCGGTGAAGAAGAAAACATTTGCTGTGAGCAGCTAGTTCTATTTACATGGGAGATACAGAGGTAACACGTTAGCATGTAGCTACATGTAACGGTGTGTAAACACAGCGAACATCAGTGTGGAAAATAGAAGATGTGAAACACTAGTCAGTTAATTATTTCTGGTAAAAGATACCTGATAAACGTAGGAAAGTAATCAGAGTAATGGTATATTATTTATTGTAGGAGCTGTCTCTGTGTTACCATGACTACAGACCGGTTAACGTTACACTTACTGTAGCCTACCATGCTGGAAGACTTTATCCTGTAGTGTCAACATAACTGAAGGTGGAATTACTGATCTTATATTTAAAAACTGCTCAGTAAACACAGTACTGTGTCCATGTTTCAGAGTAACTTAGATTGTTTCACATGAAACGGTTTTACTTGTCAGACAGTTATTGCCATATTTTTGCTGTGAAATGTTTGTCAAAGCTGCAGGTTATCTGTTCACGTTCAAAGTACTGTGTATAATTAATATTGTCAACATTCTACTCAAATAAAGTTTGACTGTGAAACAGAAATGTGTTGTGTTGCTTACAGTCACTATTTACTACCTGTACCCTTCTACATGCATGACATAAAATTAATTTTTCATATCACCTGTTAAACTGTAATTACATTACTTTGTGAAAACACGTTATATTTATCTAATACCACAAGATCATTAATTGTAAATTTAAAAATGACAAAAACCCTCCTTAAAAATACAGCTCTTTATTCACAATAATAACACTGAATTATAAATTTGGTACACATAATTCCAAATGTAGCAAAGCCATGACTTGTATGTAAACTTTCCAGATCATGTACTCCTTCAGAGTAAAGGCTTTCTTGTAGAGTGACGTTGTGTCAGCTGGTAGTAGTTCTCAGGTCACAGTGGTCATCCTGGTGCATCTCCATGTGATCTGGGGTCTCATTTATAACCGTTGCGTACGCACAAAACAGGGCCTGAAATGTGCGTACGCCACTTCCCACGCAACAGTTGTGATCTATAAAAACAAACTTGACGGGAGAATGTGCGCACCTGTACGGAAACTTTGACCCATTCGTACGCACATTATGGAGGCACCGAGGTAGGGGAAACATGCGACGCAGATAGTGAGGTGATGAATTGAAACCAGATTGTAAAAATTAAACATTTAATGTCACTTCATATCACACGTTACTTATAGATCCACTTTATCATAGATATTTAAACCAGCAGTGTCCTAATGAGCCAACCCATAAGCACCTTACAAATGCAGAATATATCAGCCAACTCAAATCTCAAAGCAAATTCCGCTCAATATCTCATCAGCGCTGTCTCACCATCACGTCCCCCCCCCACCTCCGGAGCGCAAAGGAGAGGGCCGAACTACCGACACTCAGCTGTGGAGCAACGTAGCTGTTAAAATCATGATCATCGGAGATATCAAAGTATGATAGTAATTTTTATAAAGTTGTTGTGTGTAAAATCGCTGCAGTGAACACGATATGACTTATTCATTTATTTATGGTTTATTAGATAGGGACAAATACAGTATACATAGACAAAAGGAAAACAGCTATCCGATGCAACTATCAGACTGTCTCCAGTGCGCCATGGCGGTGCGCCACACACACTCAGCTTCCTCCAGTCACCTCCACCCAGCACATCTTCACCACCTGCACATACAGTATGGATTGAATAAATTAGCAAAGTGTGGAAATAAAGCCAGTGACAGCTCTCGCACAATCGTTACTCTCCATATCCTCATTATCATCATCAGTCCTAATCATAATACAGGCCAAGTTCGCCATAAACTTAAACTTAACTTAAACAAAACTTAAATAAATAAATTGTGTTCACCTATAAAACTTCATTTTTCAGATGATATCCAGGGTGGGGGATATTACTGATTGTCGTGATTATTTTGACAAGTTGTGAATCGATCAGTCTGATTGCTGTAAACATATAAACACTGCCGTGAGACTTGTAACATGCTGCATGGTGGATGCACTGTCACTGTGATGACAGAATTAGGAGGGAACGAGTGTTCACGGACCTCCTCACCCACAAGAACCTCGATCTCTTTGTCAGAAAAACTCCTTTTCTTGGTCTTCCTCTCGGTAGTCGCTGTGATTCACCGTAAAGATCCACTGATCAACAGGCTCATTTATATACAGAAACATTCATGAGGTGCTTTGCATTGACCATTTATGGCTGAATGTGGTCGTGTCGAGGGCGGGATATGAGGCGGATCCATGTGCGCACATTTACAGGTGGACTGTGATTTATAAGGGGAACATTGCCTGCAGGTGTGCGTACGCACAGTTTTATAAGTCTGATTTTTTTTTGGCGCACGCCATTTTCAGCTTTTGTGCGCACGTACATTTTTAGTGTGGATCCTACACACTGTTTTATAAATGAGACCCCAGGTCACTCAGATGACTTGTAAAACATGACAGATTCAGTGTTAAAATATACTGTCATGTAATAATAGCAAGGTGTATAACAGTAACATCATCTTCTAACATGTGTAGTTATGGCAACAGCTAAAAATAGTGTAAAATGATAAATCATTTTTTATCAAGTATGGAGGAAGAAATGGAGAACAGGCAAACAGTCTGCTAAATAAACAGAAACTAAAACAACATAAACATGACAAACTTACAGCTTCCAGGTTTGAAGGTGGGTCCCAGACAGCCGGTACGGTTCCATCCTGAGCTTCAGTTTGCAGTGAATCCTGTGTAGCCTACTAACCCGTGTGTTTTACTGTTGCTGTGAGGACATTTCAGTCAAAAATCACCTAAAACAGCTAAAATATAAAGTGAATCCACTGGGTCTTCACGTCCTCAGATGATGGGAGTACATTCAGACTTTTCTGCTGGTTCTTGCAGACTAACAGAAGTAGAAGCATGCTTTGCTTGTCCTGTTAGCAGGTCCGTGATTATAGCGAGGAGAACAATGGCGGACAGCGAGAAATTCTAGAGCAACTCTGTGGGCGGGGTCACCTAGCTGGAGGTTGTTCTACCTAGTTCTACCGTAACCCTTATATGGCATGGCAAGAATTCTTTACGTCAACAATTCCAGGAAGTATGAATCAGTGCGTTTTCGGACAAATTTTCAGAGAGATGGAGCAGGAGAAAAAGAGAGAGGATGGTCTTTTATGATACTTCGGTGGTCTGTAGACACACTGGGGACAGATATTGATGTTTAAAAGACATGGAAAAGTGCATTTTGCATAATAGGTGACCTTTAAGCCAATGAACCCAATTGTATTCATGTGTAATGATATTAGTCTCCATAGAAGCCATTTCTCATTGTGATTTTTTTTACTCAAATTTTATACATATGGTGGTTTGTCTTTATACTGACAGTTTTCCTAAAATTAGACTTGAAAAAATCGCAATATACAGTATCACCTTGCTTACAGTATTGCAATATATTGAATCGTTACCCCTGTATAGTGATACGTATCACCAGATTATTACCAATACACAGCCCTAACATATATATCCAAGCAGCATATTTTTTAAATAAAGTAATAAATACACAGCAGTGGATTAGCACTATGGTTAAAATGCATGTATTTCAAATGTACAATTGCAATGTGTGGGCCAAAACCATGACTCATATTGTAGTGAAAAAAGATGGTTTGAAAAACATAAATGAACATCATCTGGATTCTTATAATACATTTTAAGCTGATCAAATGTGCCATAAAATCATAAAATAAAAGGAAATACAGCTGTCTCTTTGTTCAAGAATTCCAGTTATTTTGAGTCATTTGTCATGCTATCACAAAACAAGGCCAGCTTCTTGATATCCCTCCATGTTTTTCCATTACATTAAAACTGAACGTCTGATGTAAAATATCGTCAAGTCAAGGGGATTATTCTGGATACAATTAAACAAAACTTTCCAAGCTCGCAAAGATTTTACAACGCTGTGCTTGTGATCCTCTGGCCAAGTGGAGGAGGAGATTCTGATACATGAGCTCTTTGAGGACCTCCGAGCCGACGCGCTGTTTCTCAGGGTGAATCATGACATGGATTGATTTAAACCTGACACAAACCAGATGCAACCACAGCAGTTATGAATAACTGGGAGTATTAGCGGGCCCAGATTTCTGGCCATACGGCTTCGATAACTGCCATAATCACCAGTGCTCTTAATATTAAAGTGCTTCATGAGGGTCATATAAGGTTATTACATTGACATATTATTTATAGAGCACGATGTGATGGAGTTTATCAGTTCTAATTGCCATGGTTACGGTTATTGAGATGGTTTATACAAAGCAGAGTGAACACACAGTATAGATACTAGTGGTGCGCGGGTCAGGGTTTTTTAATACCCGCACCCACCCGACCCGTTATAAGAGCCAATCCGCAACGCCCAACTCGCAAATATATCTGCTTAACAACCACCTGAGCCCAAATTACTTAGTTACATACTTATTTTAAGCCCAACCATAACGTTTTCCCTTAGCCTAACTAAGTGGTTTTCTTGCCTGAACCAAAGTTTGTGGTTTTCTTGCCTAAACCTAACTACGGACGTTTGCGTGGCGTACATGTTATTTATTGGTGTTTAAGACGTGTTTTTCGTAGTTTTGTTACGTTGTTTCTGTACGTGTTTTAACTGTGGACGTTTGCGTGGCGTACAAATGACACACGAATGTCGAAAACTGGTTGCTCAAACTTTATCAGAGCCTGTAGGATTATAAGGGTGAAACAGGAAAACTGCACACTGCACAAAAGGTCTGGCTGTTTCTTTGCTGCTCAACTCTTTGAAATGCTAGGAGACCAGACGGAACCGGTACAGACAGTCCCTTCAGTGTCATGTGAACGTTTGTGGTCTAGACTAGGTGTAATAATCAAGCTAACAAGAAAGATTTATAGCTTGTATCTCTGAATAAATCTATTTCGTCACACCAGTTTTGTGTCTATGTTTCAGCCTCAAAGATTAGCAGACAGCAAATTCCAAGCAAATCCCATTTCAACATGTTAAATACTTGTAACAGTGTTTGAAGTGCTTTGCTCGGGTCCGTGTGGGAGCCAGCAGTTGGTTTAGAGAGCTGACAGGACAAATATCAACAAGCAGCACTTCCCCCAGTGACTCCCAGAGGATGTCAAGTGAGAGTGTGTGTTTGTATGTGGATGTTACTGTGGATGTGCTGGTTTGTGCGAGTATTTGTATGCGTGTGAACGAGCATGTGTGTGCATGCTGTTTATTAATGTGCACACGTGTCTGCCAAACATCTGGGCTCACCTCAGTGTTTGAACATTTACACAGTACACACAGGTCAAAACAACAACTGCCACATAAGTCATTAGGAGTGAGTTTATGAAAGTAGCAGCATATGTTCCCGAGAGTTAACCATTATTTATCTTCATCATGTGTTTCCTTCCTCCGTCTTTTCCCCCAAAATCACTCATGGATGGCCCCATTTGCATCCGCTCACCGAACAGATTTTGCTGCCTCGTTCGTCGCCCAAGATTTACATTGTAATGGAAGGTGATCCGACGTTTTTGTCCAAACCTACTCTGCCTCTCTTTTCAGACAAATGATTTTCTTCAGGCACCCGAAATGTATAAAAGACATTTCATCTTGCTGCTGTCATTGCACAGATCCCACTCATTCCCTCATCTCTTTCTAATTATGCAGCGCTACGTATTTTAAATTGCTCCATAAAATGTGTTTCATGTAAAAAAGTAAGGGCGCAGAACCCAATTAGCGCCGGAGCAATGAGAAAGCATGCTGTTCCTGCTCAATAGAGTCAATTATAACTGGACGTGGAGGTGTGTGTGTGTGTTTGTGTGTGTGTGTGAGGGTGAAATGAGCCACGTGGGACTCATCTCCACCTGAATCGACGGAATCACACAGCCATCACCCGGGCCATATTTTCACGCGGCATTAGGAACTGGTATTTAATTGCAAGCAGATTCAGTAAATTGATTTGATTTAAATTGACCTGCAAAGTGGCATTTTGTACAAGAGATGAGCAGTAAATAGATTTTTAAACCAGCATTATACAGTATCAGTAATTCATTTTGCATTCCTAATATATTCCATTTTATACTGAACAACCTGTCCTTTGGTGTAATGTTTCCCAACAGTGAAATACATGGTAGGAAACATAAAAAGCAGACTTTGATTATTTCAGAATAAGGCTGCTAAAACACTTGGTTAAAAGCTAACTCCAGCTATTTATAAACTGCATCTTATTTGCATAGTTTTGGCCATCATTTCCATCAGTAAAAACAACATGATACTCACCAAATTAACTGCTGAAACCTGGGTATGCAGCAAAATAATAAATAAATAAATAATACTCAATATTTCAAGTATGCACACTTTTGGTTTTACCTCCAAATAAAGCTGAACTCCGCCCACCCACATCTCTTGATCTGTCGGAGTTTGTTGAGGCGGTGTCGCCATAATATTTCCAGATCTTACTTACCTATGATATCTTACAAAAAGCTGTTACTCATGTTTTGTGCGTTCCAAATGTCTAGCAACACTTGTCAATTTCCACATGTTACATGCATACAGTTGTTTAAAAATAAACTTCCCCCTTCACAGTAGACAACTTGTTAGGTTTAGGCAACAAAACTAATTGGTTAGGTTTAGGAAAAGATTGTGGTTTGGTTTAAAAATAATACGGCGTAACTAAAGCCAAGTTCACACTAAAAGACTTTCAAAGTCGTCAGATCACAGTACTGTTTACACTACACAACTTGCTGTCTTGTAAGTTGTTGTGGTTTTCACACTACATAACTGACCGGCGACAGGGGGTAACACACTACAAGATCTTTCACCAGGAGGAATCCCCAATGAGGTCTCCAAACTATGTTTTGTCATGAAAACACATGCGAGAAATACATGGTAAATGATGTGATACCATACGCGAGACACATTGCTGATGTTGTTGTTGGCACGTGTTCACAAAATAGCCTGTTTCCACAGGTTTCCACACTCTTTTTTACTATTTATTCCTCTAGGTGAACAATAACTTTGCTCCGTGTTGCAATTGCAGCACATATAGCCAGTTCCTGTTGTTACAGGCGACCCCTCCTCCCCCCGGTTTCCCCTCAACCCGTGTCTCGCTTTCTCATTGGCTGTAGCTTGTGGCCGGAGTCCCCGACAGGACCAGATATTTCGCATGCTAGATATCAGGAATATGTCTGCGAGGTATGGACGAGTGCCAGCCAGCCTCTCGGCTCACGCCGATATGGGAGCGGTGAGCCAACAACAATTTGCTTCAGCTATGGGGCTTTTGTTGGGGAGTGGAAAATCAGGGCTAAAATCATATAGTGTGAACTAGGCATTAAGTACGGAAGTTACATGACAAATGAGTCAATGTTGACTTCTGGTTTCACACGGGTCATGAACGCAGGTCTCCTGGGCAAAAGTCTAGTGTTTTTTCGCCCACCAATCCAACCCAACCTCCTCCCTACGTGGCATTTGTTGCTTCCTGCTTCATGATTACATGGATAAAATACGCATTGATTTTGTGCCGTATATAGGTATTCCAGTGCATTACATTTCATAGGTATAGCTACGAACGGTGTATGAGAACAGCCTGTGCGGTCAAATATTACAAATGTCGAAACTGAATTGAGGCGAACATTCACAATGATTGACATAACCGCAACTAACAAATTCTGTACTTAGCATGACCTTGATCTATCCCAACGCTTAACCTAAACATAACTATGAAAACCTTAGTCATTCTTTTAGTTGCCAGTGGATATTTTGCTGTATTTGAACACACTTTTTTCACTGAAATGTGTTCAGAGTATTGTTTGCTGTAAAAATAGTTCATGCCATTTTCCAAAAATGACTTTTTTACTCCAGCACCAGTAGCAGACATGCTGTGGTGATTACTGTTTTCAACACGCTGCTAGGTCTCACACAGTAACACACACATACACAGACGGGACGCTCACCGGCAACCTGATAAGTTGTAGTTAGCCATTCTCAGGCTGTGCGTTGTCAAGGTCTGCTTTGGCTATTGATTTCCACTCTTCAATAACTAATGCGTCTCCTGACCTTGGCTACATATTAAGAGGAGTTTCGCCGATTTAGAGTGCAGAGGGGGAATGAAGCATCAACAACAGATTTGGCACAAACTGCCTCACAGAAGCGATTAAAGCTCCAGGTTTCAATGAGCCATTTAGCCCCTTTCTTAGCTTTCGGGTGAAGTGCTCAATGTAAGATTAATTGCTTTATCTCGGCCAGAGTGCTGGAGATGACTACAACTTTGCTCTCTCTTACTCTGCAGCAGCGGGGACTACTTTTTGTTATAAATCTGTGGGCTAAAGATCACATTAAAGGGGACCTATTATGCTTTTATACTTTTTTCCCTTTCCTTTAGTGTGTTATATAGTTTTTTGTGCATGTAAAAAGTCTGCAAAGTAACAAAGTCACGCCAAAGGGAGTTACTCTCCCCTACAAAAACACTGCTCCTGAACTGCTGGAAACGTCTTGATTGAAGTACCGCCTTTTCTTTCCAAACGTGGTGATGTCACCAAGTAACATATTTGCATAACGGCTAGTTTGGCACACCCTCAAACAAAGCTGGTAAGAGCGGAGTTGGAGCGGAGACTGAACATTAAAGCATGTAAACATGTTCTAGTAGAAACACAAAATACAAGTATGAAAATAAGCATAATAGGTCCTCTTTAAGCGCTTGATCATGGTCCCTCTGCCTCACTCCTCGCCGCTAGGAGACTACTTCTCCGGGAGGAGAGCAGGCGTCAGCTAGCTTGCTTGTCAGTCTCCGGACAAGCTAACTAGCTAATTAGCCAGTTCCGGAGACAGACAATCTAGCCATCTAACTAACGTTAGCCAGCCGTCTACTCCTCCTGAAGTAGTCTGCCAGCGGCGTAGGGGTCGGCTAATCTGGTCCCATTGGTTAATGTTAACTTTCTCAACTAACTCTCGTGATCCTGGAGAGTGAGAGGCATAGAAACTAGTATTTTCTATAGCAATTGTTAAAAAAACAAGACAACAAAACTTGGCCAGCGTTAACTAACGTGTTCAGAGAATTTATCTGCCTCCACTTAACACTCCTAACAGAAAAGTATATAATGTAAGTATACTTTCACATTATACTGTAAAATTTGACTTCCAATTTCCTTGGAATTTCTACTATATGAAAATACCTACTCATAAAAGAATATGTATTAATCTCAGCTCTTTTATATCAAATAAAAAAGAAAGAAAAAAATGAATGCCTTCATTTTCTTAACTCGTCCTGAATAAGTGTTCCTTTGCTGTTTATGTTAGTGAGACAGCAGCGGGTCAGCCATGTTAATCATGTCCTTTCATTCTTTTTTCTCCATTTCGCACCTCACTTCCCTTTGCCACTCCATTCGCAGGTCAACGGCACTATTGATTTACACCCCTCACCTAATCACTTAGGTAACATTTCCCTGGCGGCTGCTTTTTTTTCCCTTCCCATGATTCATTGCCAAGCGGTGAAATCTCCCAGTTGCCCACTAATTAAGCATAAGGTCAGCCTTTAATCATCACCTGCTTGTGCAGCGTGAGCGACTGCCCTCGCTGATCCAACGCCTTGCTGAAAAGCTCCAATCTGCTGCAAGATGAGGCCTGTCGGGGAGTGGGGGGGAGCATATTTTTGCTCGAACTGCAATGAATGATTATAAGTTGTGTCATTACAGTGGCTTTGAAAGACATCAATTTTGTTGTTGTAGAGAATGTGAGGAAAAAATGAAAGAATACTCTCCCTTAGATATTTTCGTGGGATGAAAATTGAAGTTCATGTGAGCAGATGCTTGACTGAATCATCTTTCTGTTTTTAACCTTCTCCGCTTCTTACACTTTACTCTCCCACAAGTGCACACACACATATCGTTATGCATATTATTCCGGCTGCCCAGGACCAACTCATTCCCACTGACGTTTATGTGCTATAAGTGCCACTTTGGTCCTATGCGCAATGATTTAACCGCTTTCGACACCAGCCAAGAACCCCCTCTCCCCCTATACTCCGTCTCACACCCACGTACATATGCACATATCAGCCGGTCCACACATGGAAGTCTATAATGACTGACTGTAGGCAGGAGTTTAACCTTTAACTGTGTGTGTGTAGAGAGAGTGAAAGAGTGGCCTTTTCGGAGATATTTTTTACCCTCTTAGTGGAAGTTATTTTTGTATTCGCCACTCCACAGGGAGGTCAGAGGTCACATGTGGTTACTAGAGGTGGGGGAAAAAAAAGATTCACCAATAAACGTATTTCCTTCATTTGTTTTTATGCGAAGGTAAAAGGAAGTTAACGCTTTTATTGTTGTAGTCTGAGTAACGGGACGTCATATCCATTCCGTATCCGTCACCAAAACGAACCCCAACAAACTGAAACAACAAAGCAGAAACGGTGGAGGTTCCGCATGGATACGACCTGCACCCTCACATTATAAATCCAAAGTGGTAAACACTACACATACAGTAAAGTATGGAAACACTTTGGGTTTCGCACATTGCCAGGAAAAGCTGAGCTAGACATCATGGATAAAGCTGCATGCTAATTCTGTCATGGACAGGAAACGTTATCGTATTGCAATAACGTGTGGTCAAGCCAGCTGTCACTCACATCTCTGTGGTCAAATCGGCCGACGGTACAACTCTAGAGCACCCATATACTGTCATTTATGTTAAATGCATTCAAACGGCTCGATGGAGCTGACCATAGATGTATAAAGAGAACCGAGCTCACGGGAGAGCTAGCGACGGACTTGGCGAAGTTTGCGGAAGTATACACGTGTGACTACGTCTGTTTTTCAAAATAAAGTGTTAACAAAGGGAACTGTATATACAAAATACATATATGGAAATAAGATTGTTTAGATTATACTCACCAGAAGTATAAAACATTACATGTCCCTTATAAATTAAAAAGAAAATACCAGTAATTTGTGAGGGAAATGTCTTGATTCTTTGATTTTTGGGTGACAATGACAATGACTGATATATTTGACTTCAGGACATCTCTGACCACATACATGCTGAAAATCAAACATGTTTACTGTATTCATTTAGATATTTTCCAAAGTAAAAGTCCCTAGAAGTGTATGATTCAAGGTTTCCCCATGGTCTAGTGTTAAAAAAGTTAACAAAAATCGCAATAAATCGTAATATCGAATTGCAATACTTGTAGAATCGCAATATTTAAAAATCGCAATACATATCGAATCGGCACCCAAGTATCGAGTATCAAATCGGGAGATAGGTGAATCGTCCCAGCCCTAGTGGCTACGGAGGGGATTATTGTTGTTGGGGATTATGCACTTCTGGGATTTCCAATAAAAGTACTGTGTTGAGGCGGCCACTGCTCCAGCACGTCATTAACTCCAACATAGAGCTCATTTCACCCATGCAAGCAATCAATATCCCACACAACCACACACGTATGACATGTATACAAACAGCTTGCTTTGTCATTAAGGATCCACGCTGTGTGATATTTCCTTTCAGGTGAATTCATGTGTAATTTGAGATGTTATACACCGTCATTCATCATGCACTGCATTTGCAATTGCTGTCATTTACCTCTTAGCATGCCGGGGAGTGTTTCCTTGATAAATTGAAGCTAAAACAGGAGAGCTAGGCACTTACAGGAAGATTCATTTTTCATTATTCTCAAGCTTTAAAAATTGCTGGTAAATCCGGCGGTTCGAAATCGAGCAAAATGTTTTGCTCAACAAAAAAGGAAAAACGTCTCCTTCAAAGTCTACGGAGTTCATGGAGTTTGGTCACAAATCTTAGTTCACTTCATGCATAATTTTCAGGAGGACGAACATGGTGCTTTATTGAGGAACGTTCCTCAATAAAGCGCCAGTGTTAACACTGCAAGAAGAGAGCATTTTCTGGCCATTGTCCATCACAGTCAATTCCTGCAGTGCCAGAACGAAGGGAAAGAAAATGCCCACCAGTGTCCCGGGTGATGTATGCCTGTGCAGAGGGTAATTGCAACAGGCACAGGGGGACGACTGTAGTGCACGGAGGCAGCATCCAGCTGATGAAAGCGGCAGACAGGCGGACAGGCGGTCGGGGAAAACAGGCGTGGAAGTGGTCCATCCGCTGGAGAGAGGACTTGTGATGGATGGGGTGAAGGAATGCCAGACTCCCTCCAAGAGATTGAGAGCAATTCTCTCAGAGCCAAAGTGGCAGAAACAAATGTGTGAGATAGAGCGCAGGTCGCATTGTTATGGACTCCCAGACACTGATGCCTTTCAGGTCGTGTGGCCTCTCTGGGGGCTTTGGGAGACCTGGCTGACTGAGTGGATGGCCGGTTGGCAACCTCTCAGAGTGCTGGTAGAGGCTTACATCTGCCTGTCGAGACACATCAAAGTCTCCAAGCAGAGAAGAAGCCCAGACCGGCCAGTAGTAAGTGCAAATGATGTCTTCATAATCAAGACCATTTCCTGGCAATGGTTGAGGGGGAATGTTTAACTGATTTTTTCTTAAAGCAAAAATCCATGTTAAAATTCACATGTGTTTTGTCCTATGATCTTAGAAAGTTGAGCCAATCTTTAAACAGAGGAACAAGCTTACCCACAAAACTAGAAACAGGAGAGGCAAAACTCAAGTCTCTGAAGGCATCAAATGACCGCACTTTGTTGAAAATTGAGTGAGAATGATTTATTGGCCGCTGTAGCGGAACACGAGGGTGACTGCTGGTTGAATACGAGATTTGTCTCAAGGTCAGGCTTGTTAGAATCAAATTCAGCTGAGTGTAAATGATAAAATTACTCCTCAAAGTAAAATTTTAATTAAAATTCAAACGGCCAGTTGATATTTTTGGATGCTCGAACTCGTGAGAGATTTACGAATTCTTCCATTTAAAGGTTCTCTATACGGAATTCAAAGCATTCCTATTGCCACCCCATGGCTCTCAACATGGCAACGGCAGAGCCGGCAGCACGCAGCTAATGGTGCTACCAGAAACAAAACACAGAGAAGCTCTGATTACAACACACACACAGAGGGACAGCAACTTCATTCTCTGCTCCTCTATATCTTTACATAGCAAATAGTTGTTTGCTGTTAAATTAATGCTGTGGATATCAAATTTAGCACCTTAAAGGTTTTAATCCAAAAATATTTACAGTTCTGATTAATTTGGTGACAACTGTGGTTACTGGTGGTAATGCCAAGAATGTCTTAATAATACAGGTCCCAGAGTTTCGTATGAAATGACTTTATCACTCACTCGGGGCAGGAAACGCAACTGTGAAACTTAATTTTGTGAATCCTTCATGCATCTAATCCTGCGTGGGAATGGCGGACTCCGCCGCTGACATTTCAAACTGCTATATAAATAGGTAAATAATCAATGTAAGTAGATTTAATGCCAAGACCTGAATAAATGCCAGCTATAAATAAGCAAAATCTAAGGTAAAGTTTGGAATACAAACTTATTACATAGAGTGAAAACGTCAGGAAACCATTAGTACCAACTATGTCATACTAGCTTGTCGCGAAGGAGGCTAAATTACGCTCCAAACTTGCGCTAAATTTTGGCAAGGAAAAACTGGCATAGCCAAATTCAAAGGGGTTGCTTGACCTCTGACCTCAAGATATGTGAATGAAAATGGGTTCTATGGTTACCCACGAGTCTCCCCTTTACAGACATACCCACTTTATGATAATCACATGCAGTTTGGGGCAAGTCCTAGTCAAGTCAGCACACTGACACACTGACAGCTGTTGTTGCCTTTTGGGCTTGAGTTTGCCATGTTATGATTTGAGCATATTTTTATGCTAAATGCAGTACCTGTGAGGGTTTCTAGACAATATTTGTCATTGTTTTGTGTTGTTAATTGATTTCTAATAATAAATATATACATATACGTTTACATAAAGCAAGCATATTTGCCCACTCCCATGTTGATAAGAGTATTAAATACTTGACAAATCTCCCTTTAAGGTATATTGTGAACAAATAAAAAATAGTGCAATTCATCGCGATTAATTATTTTAATTGATTGACAGCCCTAAAAAATAGAAATCTCTATTGTGAAATAACCAAAACTGTTTACATGTTGACAGTAAAAAGTTGTGCTCATGTTGGACCCTTTCAGTCATAGTTTGATGAAGAAAATAGGTTTGCAGGACCTTTATCGACTATATTGATGGACATAAATGGAACTGGAATTCCAATCTGCTTTTAGTTGAATTTCCCTCTGAAATGATGCAGGTTTAACCCCATAGGACAAACCAATTCATTAGCCCAAAAAATGAAAAATCAGAAATGCGCTGCAACCGTTTCCAGGTGATCATCTACCCCGGCATCTCCATATTGGAAACCTATTCTATCGGATTGATTTCCCTGGAAGACTTGTCAGTTCTCATTCATTTTTCAATTTGCAACTGTATCAGCACAGGCCCCGCGGCCTTTGTTGAATCCTAAAAAGGCTGTTTTCTTGGCCACTGCCCTGCATCCCGACTGCAAAACCTATGATCTGGCTGCCAAATCAACCATGTGATGTATTGATACGATGCAGAATTGTGACAACTTAGCGATAGATTGCGGGGCTGTCCGAAAACAAACTGTCCTTAATTGTTGTCTCTGACATAATTGTGCCCTTGGTTGATTTCATTTCTCTATGAATATGGCTGCTGTTAAAAAGTCTGTCCCCATTTCTTCATCCTCTTTCTTGCTCTCAAAGACAGACAAGCACAGAACAGCCTTTGTCTTGATGTATTAATTACGTGGCTCTTTTTCCTCCACCAACATGAAACAAAGAGGGATGGATGTGGGGCTGCATCGGGGAACAGTTCCGTCCTCTTCCTCTCATCGCGGCAGCAGAAGGTGCAGCAGATTAGGTGTCAGATGATATTTAATGTGAAGAGGGCCTGTCTCTTTCCCTGACACCCTCTCCCGGGTGCACCTGGCTGCACGGCGCCGATACTCCACCGCTCTCAATCCAGGTCTCATCAAATGGCACTCAAGTCGGAGGCAGAGAGAGAAAGAAAGAGAGCATATGGCAAGGAGGAAGAACAAAGATAGCGAGGGACGGAGGAAAGAGGCTGAAGAGAGAACGAGATGTGAGATGGGGAAGGGAAGTCATTAACAGGAAGTGAAAGTGTGAAGAAGTATAAGAGGGAATTGGAGATGTGAGGGGAATGCATGCTGAGATGGCAGGCTAGGAAAGGACAAGAGATAGAAGCATAAAGAAAAAAGATGGAGGTAGAGAAGGGGAAAAATCCCAGTTTTTCTGTTAAAAAAAACACTAAGCTCAGGCTCCTTGCTGAAGCCGACAGTAGCTGAATGGTTGTGACAGTGTAAAAGATAAGAGAATGAGAAGGGGACGGCCATGGAAGAGCTGTGAAATACCCCGGGATGAAAATACCTCGACAGAGAACGGGAGGAAAAGAGCTGTGGGTCTGCTCAGATGTGCTCCCTGGATGGGAATGGCAGAGGGCCGGAGCTGCAAGAAAGCGTGACAGGATGCAGGCCCACAGGTCGCCGAATCAATTTAAATGGCATCACTCCGCTCCTCCTTTTTTTCTACTTCTCCTCCTACTCCACCTCTTCCACTCTTTCAGCCTCGCAGCCTCTCTCTTCTCCTTCGCCCTCCGTGCTTGGCTTATTCCACTGTTTTGTACAGCACTGCAGGAAAGGGAGAGAATACTCCATGGTAGAGAGGAGTACAGCTTTGCTTTGAACGGTGAATTTACTGCTCTTTACACATCTGAGCACTCTTTTTCCGCATCAATTATGTTCTAGAAAGACATCAGGGGAAGCAGCACACATTGGTAAAGTAGGTTGCTGCCGTTTCTCCCATTTTCTGCCCTTTTTTATTATAGGCAGTGGAAACATTTTAAATAGTAAATAGAGATATTTTTAGCAATTGTGTACATGACCCCAAACTGAAGTTTCATTAAAGGAAGAGTGTGTAACATTTCGGGGGATCTATTTCCATAAATGGAATAGATAGATAGATATATACTTTATTGATCCCGAAGGAAATTTAGGAATGTAATATTCATAACTGTTTTAATTAATATACAATCACCTGAAACTAAGAATCATGTTTTCGTTAGCTTTCGTTAGCTTACCAGCAGGCGGCGGTAGTCTGTATTCGTAATTGAAAAAGGGAAACCGGAAGACCGAGAACTGCAGATATACAAACCGTTGTTATGACACGTACATGAAACAAAGTAGCGTCTGCCGACCACTTTCACACCACTCTCACTCAACACTTAGCTTCATTCCAGGTGGCCATGTGGTTGTGAAAATATATGTGTATTGGAATGATCAGATGAGATGAAGATGAAAAATGAGAAGAGCCTTCTGTATTTTTCCAGTTGACTTTACTCATTGGCTAGCTTTCCTCATGTGTACTGATTGTTTAAGCTGAACAGCCAATCAGAGTGATTTCTCTCACAGATGAGCTCCGCCGCCGATCCAACATGCTGAATTGACGAAAAAAACTCAGACATGGGCAGACTAGAGCCTACGGTGCGGGACAAACTGCAAAAACTAGGCCGACAGACGCTCACAGATGAACCCAAACTGTCCGATGGCCGACAGTCGACTTGATGCGTCAGGTCCTTAAAGTAATGTTATTATGGTAAAGATGGCCTTTGAGCAAGGCGAACAGCGTCACCACGTTTTTTCGCACTCGGTGGCTCACGTTACCGCAGTCTTGGAAAGGGAGGAGTAAGCGGAGGGGTACTTAGTTGGTTGCAATCTGCAACCACACCATTAGATGTCGCCAAATCCTACACACTGTACCTTTAAACAATGAATTGAATTAGTTCTCTGTACCAGTTGGTATTTAGAGTTTAGTTGGTAATGGGTTGTTCGGTTCAACATTTTTGTCCAGAACATAATACAGGTAACATTTTGGCATACAATTTCATACAGATATTCATGACTCCCTGATAATGAATCGTGACTTTGGTGATCCACTGACATTTTATCTACTGCCAGAAAAAGGTTAGAAATTCCAGTTTTCCAATGTTTTTCTTCATTAGATCGTGATATACAGTATATCGTTATTGAGATATGAAATGACCTATATCGGTAGGGCTGGGATGATATACCTATCTCCAGATTCAATATCATGGTGCCGATTTGATTTGAAGTATTGCGATTTTTAAGTATTGCGATTCTACTAGTTTTGCCATTCGATATTACGATTTATTGCGATTTTTTAACTTTTTTAACACTTGATCATGGCAAAAAGTTGAATCATACACTTTTAGGGACTTTTACTTCGGAAAATATCTAAATTAATACTATAAAAATGTTTGATTTTCAGCATGTATGTAGTCAGAGATGTCCTGAAGTCAAATATATCAGTTATTGTCAGGATTCTTTCCAGCAACCCAAAAGTCAAAGAATAAGGACATTTACACAAAAACAGATGTAATCACGTGTATATTTCCGCTAACTTCGCAAAGTCCATCGCTAGCTCTCCCATCAGCTCTGTTCTTTTTATACATCCATGGTCAGCTCCATCGGGGCCGTTTGAATGATTTAATATAAATGTCAGTATATGGGGTGCTCTACAGTTGTAGCGTCGGCTGATTTAACCATGGAGTTGAGTGACGGCTGGCTTGACCGCACGTTTCCGCAATACGATAACGTTTCCTGTCCATGACAGAGTTAGCATGCAGCTTTTCCTGGCAATGTGTGAATCCCAAAGTGTTTCCATACTTTACTGTATGGGTACAATTGTTACAGATATTTATACAGATATTTATCTCTTAAAATAAGTTTCTGGACTGTATTTAAGTAAATGTATTGTGTAATGTCTGAGATCCATTTGTGCCTAGAGGAGTACTGATACAGTACATTACACATTTTTTTAAATAACTGCTAACCCAGTCACATGGAGCGACAAAACCTAAAAATGCTGGATTTCTGCATGAGATTTCCTAAAACTGCATGTCATGGTACTTTGTCAGAGTCTTGCCACGTGTGCCACACTCACCCAGTCTAGATACATTGCACAGGGGAATGACACCTTTGGCGTTACAAGTGATCTGGCAGATGGTCATCTCTGATTGAATTCCCCCCCACCCCATTTCTCTCCTGCCTCCACGAGCTTCACTGCAGGTCTCGCATCTCGGCCAATACTGTCCTTTGCGTCCCACGTGGGTGGACAAGCAAGGGCTAGCTGATCTACACACAAGTCAATGCCCGGCAACCCCCTGAGGTTTTGGGCACTGTCTTGAACGGAATAAAACCTTTGAACTTGATTCCCCTTTATTCCCCCTGGCAAATGGCCTCAGACAGCCCTCTCTTTTCCGCTGCATTGACGTAAAACAAAGGAGAAAGGTACATCATTGTGTTAATTTTGTGAGGATTTGTCTTCGGTCTGAGCTTGTATCTCTGTGTTCGTTGGCCATGTTGCATTCTTAGTGCATCAGTATGAGGCCATGTCTCCATGCTTATATAGGTGCTTCTGTGTTTGCGAGTGCACGTCAATGTGTCTGTGCGCTCATGCTGGCATCAAGAGCCAGAGTCTGCCAGCGGGGCGTAGCCCTGTCTGTCCATCTGTCAAGCCTGGAGAGGTCCCACTCTGCAACTCCTGTGGCTGTCAGGGCACTTTGCCCTCCACAGAGTGTTGCTCTCCTCCCATCCCTCCCTCTCTCTCCTTCCTCCCCTCCCCCCTCCTTCTTCTACCTCTCCTCCTCCTCACAGCTGCCTCCTCAGCTGTGTCCACTGGCCATCGTCCCACTCCTCGGAGCATGTCCTGTTTATCTCACACAGCCCGAGTTGCGCTCACACCCGAACGTTAACACACACAAAATGCACAAAAATACTGTATGCATGCCGACACACTTATGAACTTAAAATGAGGTCACACAGACACACACACATAGCCATACTGTCCCATGCATTTCAAAGTAATGTCGTTTTTTTGTCTTTATATTAGGGCTGTCAATCGATTAAAATAGTTAATGGCAAATTAATCACACATTTTCTATCTGTTCAAAATGTACCTTAAAGGGAGATTTGTCAAGTATTTAATACTCTTATCAACATGGGAGTGAACAAATATGCTGCTTTATGCAAAAGTATGTATATATTTATAAAAGGAAATCAATTAACAACACAAAACAATGACGAATATTGCCCAGAAACCCTCACAGGTACTGCATTTAGCATAAAAAATATGGTCAAATCATAAAATGGCAAACTCAAGCCAAACAGGCAACAACAGCTGTCAGTGTGTCAGTGTGCTGACTTGACTATGATTTGCCCCAAACTGCATGTGATTATCATAAAGTGGGCATTTCTGTAAAGGGGAGACACGTGGGTACCCATAGAACCCATTTTCATTCACATATTTTGAGGTCAGAGTTCAAGGGACCCCTTTGAAAATGGCCATGCCAATTTTTCCTCGCCAAAATTTAGCGTAAGGTTGGAGCGTTATTTAGCCTCCTTCGCGACAAGCTAGTATGACATGGTTAGCAATGGATTCCTTTAGTTTTCTAGTTTCATATGATACCAGTATCTTCACTCTAGCTTAAAAACAGAGACCGCTACAACCTCCGAAAGATCGATTGCGTTAATGTGTTAAAGAAATCAGTGCCGTTAAAAACAAATTAGCGTTAACACGTTATTATTGGGTAACTTTGACAGCCCTAGTATTTTCATTCTCTGATACTGTATTTATCTGCTACACTACATTTGAGTGGGAAATATTGTTAATCCACTACATTTATTTGACAGCTATAGCTATATAATTGCAATACAAAACATATGCTCACATTTTAAAATATGATGCATTAAAGCTGCAGTATGCGATATTGGCGCAAATATGATTTAAAAAAGTTATTTTTCGAAAATGGCCGCTATATCGTGACAGTAGTACATGAAACAGGTAACCTGTAAAAAATCATGTTCCTCTGTGTCCTACTTTGTCCTCCGGTGCTCCTAACGGCATCTGAAGGATTTCACTTACCGGAGGAAAACAAGGTCCGCTGTCGAGCTGCAGTCTATGAGAGTCAATCACTCGCGAACTCCGACCAAACGGTCAAACTAGGCAGCGCTGATCAATATGAATCAATATTCTGTTACTGTAATGCCTATTTCTCGCCTCAAATGTTCTCAGAATCATCTTGTAGTGTACTTATTAGCTGTAAAATGAGAAAGTTTGTGACGCGGCCGCCATTGTAAAATCTGTTGAAGGAAGCCAAGTTCTGGTCACATGACCGGAGCACAGCCAATAGGAATGCTCTCTCTCTCTGAAATGACCTGTGACCTCTGACCTCTGTGACCTCTGCCATCACGGGCTAGATTTTTCTAAAGCCTGAAAACAGAGCCATGATGAGGAGCAGAAGTCTATTTTTCTCTCAAACCACTTGAATATGCTGAAAGGTTATTATGGAATTTTTGCCAAATTATGCAAAAAAATTGTTGCCTACTGTGACTTTAAGTAGTTAAAATGATCTCCACTTAGAGCAACTAAGATTGAAATATTTCTTCAAATCCACAGACCTTACAGTGAACAGTTTTCATTGGAATTATTTTTTTTACCAAAAGATGGTCCCTGCTGACAGCAAGATATGTGGGAACATTGAAAATGGGCAGATTAGTGAAAACAAATGCAATTATGCATTTCACTGGCAAACTTCTTATTTTGTTTAGTGAAGTAAAAATGTAAGACTCATTGTTAAAGTGCCAGTAAACGCACTGTAATTGCTGTGCTTTATTTTGTAATGGGATGTTTCATCAGTTGGAAAAACAGCACATTTAAAATATTGATTTCATCAGTTTCAATGAGGCATGTGCATCCATTTGAGCGTGCATTACTGTAATTATCATTGGCAAAGAAATACGGGAACACAAAAGCCAAAGGCTCGCTGAATAAGGGAGAGCAGCTCGGCAACGGAAGAGTGGGCACCCACAATAAAGCAGATTTAATAAAGGTAGACTGGCTCTGTCTTGCTCTTTCCTTCTATGTTTAGAAAGCACATCTCCTCCACAACCCCAAGTAAGGAGAGCTCAGCCCTGGGCCAGAGGGAGCCTCGCTGCATTCATCTCCAAGGTAAATAAACACCCGGTGGAGAAAAAAAGCGGCATAATATATGGACTAACTTGCCTTAAGCATTCTTATCATTGCAATAACACTGTTTCCCATGGTTAGAAATCTGTGGCCCAAGCTGTGTTGTTCTGCTTAAATGAAATTTATTTCTGGGTGGAGATGCAGGGGGATCCAGGTCCCACGTGGGTGGACAAGCAAGGGCTAGCTGATCTACACACAAGTCAATGCCCGGCAACCCCCTGAGGTTTTGGGCACTGTCCTGAATGGAATAAAACCTTTGAACTTGATTCCCCTTTATTCCCCCTGGCAAATGGCCTCAGACAGCCCTCTCTTTTCCGCTGCATTGACGTAAAACAAAGGAGAAAGGTACATCATTGTGTTAATTTTGTGAGGATTTGTCTTCGGTCTGAGCTTGTATCTCTGTGTTCGTTGGCCATGTTGCATTCTTAGTGCATCAGTATGAGGCCATGTCTCCATGCTTATATAGGTGCTTCTGTGTTTGCGAGTGCACGTCAATGTGTCTGTGCGCTCATGCTGGCATCAAGAGCCAGAGTCTGCCAGCGGGGCGTAGCCCTGTCTGTCCATCTGTCAAGCCTGGAGAGGTCCCACTCTGCAACTCCTGTGGCTGTCAGGGCACTTTGCCCTCCACAGAGTGTTGCTCTCCTCCCATCCCTCCCTCTCTCTCCTTCCTCCCCTCCCCCCTCCTTCTTCTACCTCTCCTCCTCCTCACAGCTGCCTCCTCAGCTGTGTCCACTGGCCATCGTCCCACTCCTCGGAGCATGTCCTGTTTATCTCACACAGCCTGAGTTGCGCTCACACCCGAACGTTAACACACACAAAATGCACAAAAATACTGTATGCATGCCGACACACTTATGAACTTAAAATGAGGTCACACAGACACACACACATAGCCATACTGTCCCATGCATTTCAAAGTAATGTCGCTTTTTTGTCTTTATATTAGGGCTGTCAATCGATTAAAATAGTTAATGGCAAATTAATCACACATTTTCTATCTGTTCAAAATTTACCTTAAAGGGAGATTTGTCAAGTATTTAATACTCTTATCAACATGGGAGTGAACAAATATGCTGCTTTATGCAAAAGTATGTATATATTTATAAAAGGAAATCAATTAACAACACAAAACAATGACGAATATTGCCCAGAAACCCTCACAGGTACTGCATTTAGCATAAAAAATATGGTCAAATCAAAAAATGGCAAACTCAAGCCAAACAGGCAACAACAGCTGTCAGTGTGTCAGTGTGCTGACTTGACTATGATTTGCCCCAAACTGCATGTGATTATCATAAAGTGGGCATTTCTGTAAAGGGGAGACACGTGGGTACCCATAGAACCCATTTTCATTCACATATTTTGAGGTCAGAGTTCAAGGGACCCCTTTGAAAATGGCCATGCCAATTTTTCCTCGCCAAAATTTAGCGTAAGGTTGGAGCGTTATTTAGCCTCCTTCGCGACAAGCTAGTATGACATGGTTACCAATGGATTCCTTTAGTTTTCTAGTTTCATATGATACCAGTATCTTCACTCTAGCTTAAAAACAGAGACCGCTACAACCTCCGAAAGATCGATTGCGTTAATGTGTTAAAGAAATCAGTGCCGTTAAAAACAAATTAGCGTTAACACGTTATTATTGGGTAACTTTGACAGCCCTAGTATTTTCATTCTCTGATACTGTATTTATCTGCTACACTACATCTGAGTGGGAAATATTGTTAATCCACTACATTTATTTGACAGCTATAGCTATATAATTGCAATACAAAACATATGCTCACATTTTAAAATATGATGCATTAAAGCTGCAGTATGCGATATTGGCGCAAATATGATTTAAAAAAGTTATTTTTCGAAAATGGCCGCTATATCGTGACAGTAGTACATGAAACAGGTAACCTGTAAAAAATCATGTTCCTCTGTGTCCTACTTTGTCCTCCGGTGCTCCTAACGGCATCTGAAGGATTTCACTTACCGGAGGAAAACAAGGTCCGCTGTCGAGCTGCAGTCTATGAGAGTCAATCACTCGCGAACTCCGACCAAACGGTCAAACTAGGCAGCGCTGATCAATATGAATCAATATTCTGTTACTGTAATGCCTATTTCTCGCCTCAAATGTTCTCAGAATCATCTTGTAGTGTACTTATTAGCTGTAAAATGAGAAAGTTTGTGACGCGGCCGCCATTGTAAAATCTGTTGAAGGAAGCCAAGTTCTGGTCACATGACCGGAGCACAGCCAATAGGAATGCTCTCTCTCTCTGAAATGACCTGTGACCTCTGACCTCTGTGACCTCTGCCATCACGGGCTAGATTTTTCTAAAGCCTGAAAACAGAGCCATGATGAGGAGCAGAAGTCTATTTTTCTCTCAAACCACTTGAATATGCTGAAAGGTTATTATGGAATTTTTTCCAAATTATGCAAAAAAATTGTTGCCTACTGTGACTTTAAGTAGTTAAAATGATCTCCACTTAGAGCAACTAAGATTGAAATATTTCTTCAAATCCACAGACCTTACAGTGAACAGTTTTCATTGGAATTATTTTTTTTACCAAAAGATGGTCCCTGCTGACAGCAAGATATGTGGGAACATTGAAAATGGGCAGATTAGTGAAAACAAATGCAATTATGCATTTCACTGGCAAACTTCTTATTTTGTTTAGTGAAGTAAAAATGTAAGACTCATTGTTAAAGTGCCAGTAAACGCACTGTAATTGCTGTGCTTTATTTTGTAATGGGATGTTTCATCAGTTGGAAAAACAGCACATTTAAAATATTGATTTCATCAGTTTCAATGAGGCATGTGCATCCATTTGAGCGTGCATTACTGTAATTATCATTGGCAAAGAAATACGGGAACACAAAAGCCAAAGGCTCGCTGAATAAGGGAGAGCAGCTCGGCAACGGAAGAGTGGGCACCCACAATAAAGCAGATTTAATAAAGGTAGACTGGCTCTGTCTTGCTCTTTCCTTCTATGTTTAGAAAGCACATCTCCTCCACAACCCCAAGTAAGGAGAGCTCAGCCCTGGGCCAGAGGGAGCCTCTCTGCATTCATCTCCAAGGTAAATAAACACCCGGTGGAGAAAAAAAGCGGCATAATATATGGACTAACTTGCCTTAAGCATTCTTATCATTGCAATAAGCACTCTGTTAAGCCTGACTTCCCTTTGTGACTAATGCATGATGACAGAAAATTAAAATGTATGAAAACAAATTCAAATCCGCAACTTTAAACTCATACAGCAGTGAGTAAGAGCTGTGCGTTTGAGATGCATTCCTTTAATTAAGAAATTTATTGACTTCTCTATGCACAGCGGCAGCCAAAGCTGGTGTATTTTTTTTTTCGAGAAATGATAGCAGACTTTGAAATGCTACACTGGCTCGTTGAGATTCGCCAATCACGCTGACTTCTTCCTGGCTCTGTTTCCCCGACCGCAGCGTGATCGCGAATCTGAGCCGGAAAATGCAGCTGGATTTGGCAGATGAAAAACTTTGAAATTGAGTTTGACAGTGTTGGAGTAGCAGTGAGTGATACTTAATACCTCCAAGAGAGGAAGGAGAGGACAGAAGACGAGGTGAGCGATGCTGCGGATCTGGATTGTTTGTGCCTCCATGCTGGGAGGCATTTCTGCCAAATACAAATAAACACACACACACACACACACACCTACTACAGTATATGCACGGAAAGTGAAAAGCTCAATCAAATTTATGGATCTTAATATCACATTTTTTTTTGCTCCTGAAGTTCTTTGTTTGCCAATATTTTAGCTACGGTAGATCGAAATAAATAAAGCTGTTTAAATATGTTTGACAGCAGAATAACTCTGCTTCGAAAATAAAGCTTGTATCACTGGTTTCCTCAGACAGCTTCCCATAATATTGTGTTTAATGTCCTATAGTGTGTTTCCAAGCTGGAGGTCAGGACCCCCAAGGGGCCACAGGATAGATCTGAGGGGTCACAAGATGATTGACAGGATAGGATAGGAGAAAAACATATCTGCTACGCAACATTGTAAGGGTGGGGAAAAAAAATCGATTCACCTATGTATCAGGATTTTGTTTTTACGATTTTGAATTCAAATTTTGTAATGCCAGAATCGATATATTTGCTTTATTTGAGTCTATGCGGAGGTAGAAGGAAGTTACCGTTTCGTCAACCAAAAAAAAACCACAGCCGGCCGCAGCAATCCAAAACGATAAGTAGAAAATGGCTTAGGGTCTGCATGGATACGACCTCCACCCTCACATTTTAAATCCAAAGTGGTAAACACTACACATCCAGTAAAATATGGAAACACTCTGGTTTCACACATTGCCAGGAAAAGCAGAGCTAGACATCATGGCTAGAGCTGCATGCTAACTCTGTCATGGACAGGAAACGTTATCGTATTGCGGTAACGTGCGGTCAAGCCAGCCGTCACTCTCATCTCCGTGGTCAAATCGGCCGACGCTACAACTGTAGAGCACCCATTTACTGACATTTATTTAAATGCATTCAAACGGCCCCGATGGAGCTGACCATGGATATTTAAAGACAACGGAGCTGACGGGAGAGCTAGCGACGGATTCGGTGAAGTTAGAGGAAGTATACACATGTGACTACGTCCGGTTTTCAAAATAAGGTGTTAACGAAAGGAACTGTATATACAAAATACATATATGGAAATAAGATTGATTGGATTATATTCACCAGAAGTATAAAACATTACATGTCCCTTATAAATTAAAAAGAAAATACCAGTAATTTGTGAGGGAAATGTTTTGATTCTTTAATTTTTGGGTTGCTGGAAAAAATAATAATAATTAAAGCTGCAAGCAGCGATGAGCGGGCCCTCGCCCCTTGCGGACGTCGGGGAACACGCTGTCGCGCACTTCATGAAAGTCGGCCGCTTGCGCACGTCGGGGAACACGCTGTCGCGCACTTCCATGAAAGTCGGACACCGCACGTAAGGTTAGAGGGTATTTTCTGCGTGGAGCGCGTGGCGCCGTAAATGACCTGTTGAGAACCAGTGGGGCATCCTTTAAAGGCACTTCTATGAGGCTGGGTGGCAGTATACAACCATTTCCTGTTGCCAGTAGGTGGCGCTATCAGCATAACCAAATAACGGCATGGATAAATCATCAGGCAAAGACTCTTATAAAACGTGTGAAGTTTGGGAAAGATTAGACAATGCATAGTCAATTTCCAACAACTTCCTGTTTCCTGTAGGGGGCGCTATGACTATCACTCATATTTACACGATTATGTCTTCAGGCCGGCACTCTTATAAAACATGTCAAATTTGGGGAAGATTGGACAATTCATAGTCAAATTACAACAACTTCCTGTTTCCTGTAGGGGGCGCTATGACTATCACTCATATTTACACATATATGTCTTCAGGCTGGGACTCTTATAAAACTTGTCAAATTTGGGGCAGATCAGACTACGTAAAGTCAAGTTACAACATTTTCCTGTTTCCTGTAGGGGGCGCTATGACTATCACTCATAAAGTTACATATATGTCTTCAGGCCTGGACTCTTATCCAACCTGTGAAATTTGGGGCAGATCGGACGATGTAAAGTCAAGTTAAATCAGCCTCCTGTGTCATGTCAAAACATCGAAATTCGCCGCGCCGCCACAAGAACGCCGTTTCGCAAAAACACAAAAGCTTCGCAATTTAGCATCGTGAAGGTGTTGAGATTCTGCTGCCCGACTTTGAGAAGGATCTCTTGAATCCTCTAGGAGGAGTATCGTAAAGTTTCACACCTATAAAATGACAAAAACGCGTCTTCTCACATGACCTATGACATCACCGTTCGAGCCATCAAAAATTCCTTCGCAATTTAGCGTGACACCAGTTTGAGGGTTATACCATCCAAATTTGACGCGAATCCGATGAAGTCTCTAGGAGGAGTTCGTAAAAGTATGCATAAAATGCATGAAAAACGCAAAAAATTCAAGATGGCCGACTTCCGGGTGGGCGGGGCTAATGAAACCCAATTAGGAATATGTCTGAAATAATGAGCGGGATGTGCCTACCAAATTTCATGAATATAGGATCAACTATGTTCAAACTATGGCCTTCCACGCGGTAGGGGGCGCTATGGAGCCCGCTTAACGCGCTGAACCCAATGGCTGTACATTCACGTAAAGTTCACAAGTGTCCATCTTTTTGACAACTTTCATGAGTTTTCGAGTATACCAAGGGCGTCAAAGGTATGTTCACAGGCTAAATGACATAAGGGGGCGCTAAAGAGCCAACATGCCACACCCAAGCCCAATTACACCACCAAATCAAAGTAAGTACTAGTGTGCATGTGTGTGTAAAGTTTCATGAGTTTTTGTGCATCCTTAAGTCCTCAAACATGTGTTCGTAAATTTTAAAATAACGCACGAAATACAAGATGGCTGACTTCCTGTTGGCCAAAAAAATCTCAAAAATATTTAGTACGCTCTTTCAGATGTGAGCAATGACCTACTCGAATTTTGTGAAGATCGAAGTAACTTTTTCCAAACCCTTGCCTGCATTAGGGGGCGCTATGGAGCCCGCTGGCAACGCCCCAGCCCAATCACTACAGTTCTTTGCAATTTTCGCCAGTTCTGATGTGTATTCCAATTTTCGTGAGTTTTCGTGCATCCTAAGCACCTCAATTCTTGTTTGCCAATATTTTAGCTACGGTAGATCGAAATAAATAAAGCTGTTTAAATATGTTTGACAGCAGAATAACTCTGCTTCGAAAATAAAGCTTGTATCACTGGTTTCCTCAGACAGCTTCCCATAATATTGTGTTTAATGTCCTATAGTGTGTTTCCAAGCTGGAGGTCAGGACCCCCAAGGGGCCACAGGATAGATCTGAGGGGTCACAAGATGATTGACAGGATAGGATAGGAGAAAAACATATCTGCTACGCAACATTGTAAGGGTGGGGAAAAAAAATCGATTCACCTATGTATCAGGATTTTGTTTTTACGATTTTGATATCAAATTTTGTAATGCCAGAATCGATATATTTGCTTTATTTGAGTCTATGCGGAGGTAGAAGGAAGTTACCGTTTCGTCAACCAAAAAAAAACCACAGCCGGCCGCAGCAATCCAAAACGATAAGTAGAAAATGGCTTAGGGTATGCATGGATACGACCTCCACCCTCACATTTTAAATCCAAAGTGGTAAACACTACACATCCAGTAAAATATGGAAACACTCTGGTTTCACACATTGCCAGGAAAAGCAGAGCTAGACATCATGGCTAGAGCTGCATGCTAACTCTGTCATGGACAGGAAACGTTATCGTATTGCGGTAACGTGCGGTCAAGCCAGCCGTCACTCTCATCTCCGTGGTCAAATCGGCCGACGCTACAACTGTAGAGCACCCATTTACTGACATTTATTTAAATGCATTCAAACGGCCCCGATGGAGCTGACCATGGATATTTAAAGACAACGGAGCTGACGGGAGAGCTAGCGACGGATTCGGTGAAGTTAGAGGAAGTATACACATGTGACTACGTCCAGTTTTCAAAATAAGGTGTTAACGAAAGGAACTGTATATACAAAATACATATATGGAAATAAGATTGATTGGATTATATTCACCAGAAGTATAAAACATTACATGTCCCTTATAAATTAAAAAGAAAATACCAGTAATTTGTGAGGGAAATGTTTTGATTCTTTAATTTTTGGGTTGCTGGAAAAAATAATAATAAATATTGCATGACAATGACTGATATATTTGACTTTAGGACATCTCTGACCACATGAAAATTAAACATTTTTTCTGTAATAATTTAGATATTTTCCACAGTAAAAGTCCCTAGAAGTGTATGATTAAACATTTTCCATTGTCTAGTGTTAAAAAAGTTAACAAAAAACACAATAAATCGTACTACCGAATCACAATACTTAAAAATCGCAATACATATTGAATCGGCACCTGAGTATCGTGATAGTATCGAATCGGTACATAGGTGTATCGTCCCAGCCCTACAACACTGTTCAATTTGTAGATTTATTGTTCTAATTCTGGCACTAAGTTTATGGAAAAATCATTGAATGTGTATAGAAAATGCAACAACGCACAGATGACGAAATCGAGACAAGTGTGTCTCCCAAACAATAAACAAGAACAGAAAATAAAAAGGGACATTATGTTTCCATGGAGTCAGTGAATTACCTGTTGGCATTTATTTTAGCCTGTATGTGTTAACATTTTGGAAAAGTGGTGGCATGAAAAGTATGCCAAATTAGTTATTAGCAGTTCCTGTTTGCAATGTACCCGTGGATGTGCGGACAATTATCACTAGATTACTTTGATACTGAAGAAAACTTAAAAACGTGATGATGATTGGCATCAAGATGATTGTCAGGCAAGTTCTGGAGTTATAAGGGGTCTCTTTTTTCCTTACTTATTAACAGATTTATGGACATTTATTCGAGGTGGACATTTGAAATGTCACTGTTCTTAAGCATATACACACAGACACAGAAAGTGTGAGTTCCTATCAAACAACAGACAGCCATGTATTTAAAAAAAGAACCAAACAAAATTAATTAAACATCAAGCAGAGTGGAAAAGACATCTTTCTACCTTTTAGCTCCAAGTGAAGACATTTCTTGTCACTCTCCTGCTAATTTCAATCTCCAAAACAACACTCCAAAACCATCTACACACTCCCCTGCAGACACAAACACACACACAAACGTTCTGTAATTCCTGCTCCTTTGTATTTCTACCCACTTGAGTGTTACTAATAGAAAGAAAATGAGCAACAAGTCGTAAGCGCTTTGAAGTTTGCCAGCAACAATTGCGATGATTGATAGTTGGGTTTCTAAATGGCAGGATATTGCATCTAGAGCGTAAAATAACAACGTGAAACGGCATCAGGGAGGAAAAGCTTTTCTGCTCAGCTCGGGCGCATGCACAAAAGCATATTTTTGTAAAGTCATCTGCATGCGAGCGCTGACAAAAACACACACATAAACACTAGGAAATAAACTGGAGAGAATGGGAGAAGCCACAAAGTGCATAGATAACTAAATCAGTAAATAATAGAATACATTTGTTCCTGGTGAAATGGGTTCTTTGGAGGATAAGACAGCGGTTGCCATCTCAGAGATGAGAAAAAGGGGAGAGAGGGGAGGAGAAAGAGAGGAGAGAGAATAAGCACAGCTCATCAGCTCGCTTGAGATAGTAGCTTGGAGGGGGAGAGATAAAGCCATTTTGGCACAGTAAAATCCTGCATCCATCACAATGCTTATCGGTCACTTAGGAAAGGTGCCTATAATAAATCGTCAGCTGCAGCGTCAATAGCTCAAAGCCAGACAATGGGAGGCAGTGGAGCGGCGCTCTCTGCTTGTTTGAACAGTGTGACTTATTTGGAGGGCAATCAAACAGCATGGGGATATTTATAATGTGAGCTCACTTCATATCTAGCCAGAGGGAGATATGGAGGAGCCGTGATGGCTTCCAGATTTTTAAGGAGAGCGCAGGGGAAAAGGTGAAGAAGATTGCGGCTGCTTAAAGACGACTGACAACCTCTTCATCTTGTCTTTCTGGTCCCGCAGAGGCCGCGCGGTGGTCAAAGGTTCAGCTACCTCGGAGATTGTCCAAGCGCAGTAATAAATAGGGAACCAGTTGATGTCGGTTTTCAGTACAGTCCGTGTTCTGCTTAGCTTAGAAGGCCAGTTCACTCATATTACTTTCCCAACTGTATCTGGCCATGGAAACAAAGAATGTACAGTATATTGCCAATAACTGAAAGTCAATTGTTTGTTCCATTGACAACATCAGTGCGCAGCAGCGAAGCTACGCTTCCGCCATTTTGGACTGAAAGCGACTACCGGACGCCAGTAAAACGTCCGCCTAAAATGTGCAGTACAAAAGTAAAACAAAATTTAGGGCTGACCCGAATGCTTCGAAGCTTCGACCGTTGCCATGGTATTTTTTTTTTTTTATATATATGTATTCGAATACCTTCGAATATTTCTCAACGAAGCTTCGAAGCGCAAAAAATGGTATTTGGGACAGCCATAACAAAATTATTCATATTCTATTGTCATATTCTACTGAAATGGCCTGTGTTGAACAATAAGATTTTATAAATATATTAAGCGTTTTCAGTCCAAAATGGCGGCAGTGGCTGTTGTCAAAAAACACAGAGTTTCGTCTCTTTGCTTCTATACACTTTGATGGAGATAGCTTCAATTTTATTTGCCAAGGTTTTGAGATATGTGGCTCTGGGGCTTCTAATTCAACAATAGAGGTGAATAAAATATGTGGTGCTTAACACATTGAAAAACAACATTCAAAAGACTGAACATCAAATGGGCTGCATGAAAGAACATTGTTGTTTTGCTTATCTTAAACCATTTAACTTTTTCTGTGAGGTTTCCTCGCATGAGTGTTCCAGGTCAGATTCACCCAACTCTCTTAACAGCACAAAGTTGTAGATCACTCGTTTCAACCTGAAGAATACCACTTGTGCATGAGTAGGTGCGTATCGCCCCTAAATTGCCATATAGGGCTGTCTGTTCCGCTTTGTTGGTGGGCAAGCTTCATTCACAAAAAAAAAAGTTTCAAGCTAGGGTTGGTAATCTTAAGAAACTAGCATGAGTACACTATATTTTAAAAATGTTAGTACTCACAGCTGTCAAGCTAGCAGTTTATGGAAGATTCCGGTGACCGCAATAAGTGCACGGGCAGAGTACACACAGGCAGGTAGGTAACCCATTCAATCATTTCATTCAGCCGGATGAAATGATTGGATGGGCTTATTACAATCCTGCACCGGAGGCCCAACAATTAATTAAGTCACGATACGATCTTATTGCGATTTTAAACATTTTGCGATATGCTGAGTATTGCAATAAGATATAATGAGATTTATTACCTTTTTTTCAACTCCAAATTATGCAGTTTGTCAAAATCTGTTTTTTCCAATAAGATACAGTTTTCACTCTGTTCATCTCAGAGTTTACATTCACATATCTTGAGGTCAGAGGTCAAGAGACCCCTTTGAAAATGGCCATGCCAGTTTTTCATCGCCAAAATTTAGCGCAATTTGTAGCGTTATTTAGCGTTCTTCCTGACAAGCTAACATGACTGGTTGGTACCAATGGATTGCTTAGGTTTTCTAGTTTCATATGATGCCAATATCTTCCCTCTAGCTTCAAGACTGAGCCCGCTACAACCTCTGAAAGACAGAATAGCGGTTTGGATTGTTAAGAGGTTAATAGTTTATAAAAGATCAATACTTGACGTCCGTGTATCGATACTATATTGTAACGCAAAATATCGCGATACTATACTGGAAATTAGTTCTATGGGTACCTTAGCTAGTATGACAAGGTTGGTACCAATGGATTCTTTTGGCTTTCTAGTTTCATATGATGCCAGTATCTTCACTCTAGCTTTAAATCTGAGCCCGCTACAACCTATTCGCAAGTTGCTTAAATGCTTTAAAGAAATTAAAGCAAAAAGTAAGTAAAAAGTAAAAAAGAAATTACTCTTACCACATTATTATTCGTATGATTTTATTTCGCATGAGGCCCAATGTTCTGGTTCGTTGTATGATCCAAAATGAAAACTAATGAAAACTGTCCACAGCAAGGTTGTGAGTTATCCTGAGCAGAGTTTTTTGAAGAATAACTTTACTTTTCACTTTGGTCTTACTTTCATAGTTTTGATATCAGTAATAATACTGTTATACCAACCATGTAAATTACTGAGCTGGCTTGTTTTCAACATGTGTGATTGTCTGACTGATTCATTTTGCCCCACCAGAACTTTGTTGCACTGCGTTCCCACATCGAGCGATGTTATTATAAGTGACAAAAACGATGCTATGGACATAGGACTCAAGTTGTAATAAACCAAAAATTATCTTTTAAATATTTTCTGCATGGATAGATACCACCAAAAGTAACTGGCAAAATATTATTGTTTGTAATTGAACTAACCCTTTAATTATGGGCGTGAATTCCACAAATGTAATTATTTTTCTATCAATTTGTTCATACACTGAAACTTTTCTGTTGTGGAAAAAAAACACAAAAAGGGGAAGAAAAGAGCAAAACAAATAGATGAATATGATTTAGCTCTGATCAAATCACTGTCTTTAATAGCACCTTTATTTGTGATAATATGGCAACAGTTGATAGAATAGTTAAATACCACCAAAGAGATGAATATAGTGCAGTTTGCCTTCCTCATGGCCAGCGGATTTTGCTGCACACACACACAACCCATCACAACAGTGATTCTTTTTTTTAGTGCCCATGCTGCCCTTCTATTTTCACATCGGCGGCGGGAGCAAATCTGCTCTGTCGGGATTGAAACACTGGCCTTGGAGAGCCGCGCTATAGCTACGAAGACAGACAGTAATCCTCTGGCAAACCCCAGCTCATCCCAGCCCATCATTACATCTCCGTGACCTAGAGCGCTGCTTCCGAAACCCCCCCTCTTCCTCCCTTCCTCCGCTCTCCCGGAGAGAAAGATGATGCTCGCCTCAACCTTATTACCATTTCAAAGATTTCCCACAAAATCAGTCCACATGGCCCCGCATTAGACTGGTGGCAGGGGGCACAGCGTTCTCCGATTCCAAATGGCTCTGAAAGTTAAGACACTGGGAGGCGAAGCAATATTTTGCTGCTATCCAGCCAAACACAGGGGCAAGTATTCCTGACCCGACTTCAAAGTTGCAATGGGGGAGTGAGGCAAGGCTTAACCGTCACGCCCTGGCCACAGCCAATAAAGAGACACACACACAGATGCTCTGAAAGGAAGGGCTTTAATGATTTGCTCTTTCCGTGATTCAATAAGTTCTATAGTGGCCTCCGCTGAATAACCGTAATTTTGTTGGCTATGAACGCTCCGATGTAAGTTCATTTAATTTGTTGGCCCTCGCTCAAACTTTGATTTAAGCTGTTATCCAATTTAATGTACGTGATTACACTGTGTCTGTGGTGCATTTCGAGCGGGGAGGAATAAGATTTGCCCATACAGAAGTAGCACTTTAGTGACATTTAGGGAACACTGGCCTATTCTCGGTTGTCACAAACAGCGCTGCGAGAATGATCTGTTTTCAGAGCCAAGCCGAAATGTGATAATAACGCTCAACAATGACTGAGTGTCTCCTGTGGAAACTACAAAGGCAGCCATGAAGGTGAACTTCTGAAGGTTTCTTAAAAAAAAAAGAATTTCACCGTCCTCGCTACTTCAAAAGCGCCCATCTTGACACACCGCGGTGATGTGATTTCATATTAAAGAAATACTACAAAAACGTCCATTTATTTTTCAATCCTGCCAGTGAGAGGATAAATAATGCTAAGTAATGCTGACGCTTCTTTGCCGCGTGCAAGGGCATTCATTCCATCTGGGGGTGTGATTGAAAAGCCCCAGTGCCCCCGGGTTCAAAGCATTATTGCATGGCACCGTGTCTGGGTTTTTCATCTCAGATGGGTATCTGGGGGCCGACACGGAGACAGATAGGATATCAGAGCCGAGGATGATACGAGGATCGCCTCTGAAAATCAATCGGCAGACAGTCCTGCATTGGTCTCGCCTATTTATTTCTGCATCGCTGTGTGCGAGGCCCTTCATCAGTGCAGGCTTCTGCACAAAGTCCCACACATACACTAAAGCCAGATCTTGTCCCACTGAGCCAGACAGACAGAGAAAGAGAGAGGCATATGACATCCTATTTTTTAGTTCCCAACATATAGAGCCATGACCACCCACACAGAAAAAAATAGATATGCATTATAAGAATACTTGTCCATATTTTTCTGTGTCAATCCTTATTCAGAGATCATTCCTATACTCCATATATTTATTTGGATTTCAAACACAGACTGTTTATAAGAAGTGGACGTAGTCACCGTGACGTCACCCATTGGTTTGAGGACTGCCGTTTTGAAGTTTGGCGTTTTGGCCGTCGCCGTCTTGGTTTTTGGCCGTCGCCATCTTGGTTTATAGCTGTCGCCATCTTGGTTTATAGCTGTCGCCATCTTGTTTTTTTGCAACCAGAAGTGACATGAGATAGTGGACCCTCATAGTAACCGTGACGTCTCCCATTGGCTTGTGCACTGCTGTTTTGAAGATAGATAGATAGATACTTTATTGATCCCGAAGGAAATCCCGAAGCCTCAAGTTCGGCAATTTGGCTGTCGCCATCTTGGTTTTTTCAAACAGAAGTGACACGAGAGGGGGGAGCTAAGTACAACAGAAGACTGAATAAGACATTTTACATAAATGTATGTATATATTTATTATTGGAAATCAATTAACACAAAATAATTACAAATATTGTCCAGAAACCCTCACAGGTACTGCATTAAGCAAAACTGGCTTGGCCATTTTCAAATGGCCAAGACAGTTTTTCCTCACGAAATATCAGCGTAAGTTTGGAGCAATTATTTTTAGTTTCATATGATGCCAGGATCTACACTCTAGCTTTAAAACTGAGCCCACTACAACCTGAAAATCGCAAGTTACGTTAAAGAAATTAGTGGCGTTAAAACAAATTTGCGTTGACATGTTATTATCGCGCTAACTTTGACAGCCCTACTATTTATACATGTGATGAGTCAACAGAATAGAGCATGAGGTATCAGAACATTATCATTATAACATTGTTTAGTTTGTTGAATTTATCTAAATACTTCATCCAGATTTTTAAGGTAGCCTAGTCAGTTACATTTTCATGTTGACAACATTTACAGTGTTTCACTGCTGCTTTGCAAGTCTTTTTGTGCCACATTCATTGGCATTCCCTACCTTGCATTTTCAGTAAACAGTAAAAAACATTTTCTCTCAAGGGAAACACTCTTGTTTTTCTTCTGCTGAGTCGCTCTCTGCAGCTGCAGAATACAGTAACTGAACACAACAACAATACACCTCCTCTCTGGAAGTTACTAGTAAAAGCAGGCGAGGCAGATGGAAGGATGCAGCAAAAATATGATACATCACTTTAACATCATACTGTACATGATAATACTGCATGCTGTATAGCAGTGCAAGAGTATACAAGGGTGGGTTGTTTTTTTTGTATTCTTTGGAGCCTATTGTTTGGTTCCTGGCTCTGCAGGTCAACAGCAGCTTTTCTTACACTTCCACCTTTACATCCCTTTATGAAGAAATCCGTCTGTATAGCAAAGACATAAAGCTTGCTCTGCTGACAATGTGACCTTTAAAATTTCAGAGAAAAATTGCGGAAATACTCCTCACTCTGTAACACATTACATCTAAAAGGTTAACGACACTACTCGGTCTAGTAGCCCCCAAAAGCTCTCCTTCCATCCCTTCACTTGGCAACGATCCAAGCAGAGAAAAGTCCGCATTTGCAAACTAAACACTTCAACTTCTAGAGAATTAGTGGGATTAATTATCCTCCGGGCAACCAAGGCAAATAAATAAATAGGCAAAGCTTCCTGGCTGTTGCTTACGAGTGAAGAGGAAAGTAACAGGTTGCTGAACCATGTTAACTGCCCTGAAACACAACACCAACAAACAGGTTTGTGTAGGTTAATTAACAAGCTGGGAGCAGAAAAATGCCCGGATTAGCAGCTTATACTTGGTGTTTTAAAACCCTTATTTCTACTATAAACCCATCCCAGGCTCAAGCTTTGCTCAACATGGTCTTTCCTGTTAATAATCCTTTCGGGCTAAGAGAGAGTAGTCATTCTTTTTTTCTTTTAAAGCTGTAGTAATAGATTTTGTTTGGCCACTTGGGAGCAGCGAAAGAAGCTTTGTATGGTAAGCACAACCTGTATATACAGGTTGTGCTTACCATACACGTTTTACAAGGCCTATTGAAGGAGTCTGGGTCACGCGTCGTATCTTTGGGGTATAACCATTAAGAGAACTGGATACAGCGTTGGAGGCGGGGCCCCATTCATTACTATGAAAGGGGCTCAGTGGCGCATGAAGCCTAAATGGCTCGACTTCCGTCTGGAAAAGTACCCGGATCTTGGGCAATCCCGCGCATTCCAGCACAATGCACTCAAACTGAAATAATGACTTTGAGGTTCAAGTGCTGACTTTAATGGTGTTTGAGGTTGTTCACATCATTATTGGGTGAAAAGTTGATTTGAACAAACAGACAAGTCAACTAAAGGTATTAAGGGTCTGACAGTTGAATGTTCTCGATTCGCCAAGTCAGTCACCTTACTTCAAGTCCAACAAAGCATTTCTTTAAACTGGGCGAAGACCTAAAGGGAGGCACGCCTTCAAATTAAAGCTGAGAGTTGGCACTTTAACCTCACAGTTAGTGTTTCATCTCAAATTCAGTGTGCTGGTGTACAGAGCCAAAACATCAAAAAAGTGTCAATGATGTCAATAGTAAAACTGAAGCAGAACATTGACAGTGTATTATTGCCAGCCCGACTCTTCACTGCCTGTTAAGACGAAGTCAATAGCAGGGTTTACATGCATATGTGGTAACCTGGTAACTGGATACTGGCCAGACTCTGGTCCTATTGGGGTTAAACCATTTAAATGAACCTGTGATACCTCCAACTGCCCCTCCCTGTTGCCATCAATAAACCAGATAACAGAATGTTACTTCATTTATTTATTGTTTCCAATCCACAGGTTGAACGGTCCCCCACCAGAAAGCATAATATTCCCACAACATTTGCCCTTTGATTGTTTTAATTGCCTGATCTCATCAAAAATGTGTGTATTCTTATGAAAATAAAAGCCGAAATTAATTTGGATCAGGGTGGACTGCTTTTTTTTTTTCTTCAACACCTCATCCTTACCATATACAAAATAATTCAACCTAACCCAAACACACAACTGAACTACAAGCATAGACTTTATATTAGAAGTAGACGTAGTCACCGTGACGTCACCCATTGGTTTGTGTACTGCCATTTTGAAGCCTAGAGTTCGGCATTTTGGCCGACGTCATCTTGTTTTTTTGCAACCAGAAGTGACAGGAGAGGCTGGAGCTAAGTACAACCGAATGCTGAATAAGATATTTTTAAACGACCAAAATGTTACACTTAACTTTACTGAACTGAAAAGACACCGTGTAAGGGTTTAAGTTCTAAGACTATAACATGGACCACTCCCAGACCGGACAATGTAGTCTTAGCGACCATTTACTAGATCATGCTGTATTGAACAAGACTTGAAACTAGCAATTGAGACCATAAACTCATGTTTACAATGTTTACCGAGGTAATAAATCAAGTGAAAAGTAGGGTCATTTTCTCATAGACTTCTATACAATCAGACTTCTTTTTGCAACCAGAGGAGTCGACCCCTGCTGGCTTTTAGAAAGAATGCAAGTTTAAGGCACGTCAAGATTGGCTTCACTTTCAGACTCTGAGGTAGCCCACTGACTAGAAGTTGGACGATATCGAGAAAATGAAATATCACAATACTTTTGACCAAATACCTCAATAACGATATAGCAACGATATTGTAGGTTTGACCATGGGTGCTTTAACAAAATATTAATGGGATGGGATGGGATTTTTGATATATAATCATCAGTAATGTGGATATAATTACCAAATGGGTAAAGGCAAATGATAGAACAGCCTGGTAAGTTAATTTAAAACCAGGAAAAGACAACATCTATGCCATATTACGATATTCAAAATCTAAGACAATACCTAGTCTCATATCACGATATCAATATTATATCGATTTATTGCCAAACCTTACTAGAAGTAGAACGACATTTAAGGAAATGCGCTTATTGGCTTTCTTGTCGAGAGTTAGACGAGAAGGTAGATATTTGTACGTTTATATATGAAGCGATAGCCAGTTACCTTAGCGTAGCATAAAGACTGAAAACAGGTGGAAGCAGTTTACCTGGCTTTGTCTAAAGGTAACAAAATCCACCTACCAGCACCTCTAAACCTCACTATTAAACACATCATATGTCATTCGTCTAAAGTCTAAAAACAACATTTTGTGGTTTTACGGGAAGTTTTGTGCAGGACTATTTCTTGCCCAGGTGCAGTTATTTCCTGGAATTCTAGTCACTACACTTGGCCAAAAAACAGCCGCGCACATAACCCCCCATTAATTAGTTAGCTTTAGAGGTGCTGGAAGTCGGATTTTGTTACTGCCGGACAGAGCCAGGCAACTTCACATGATAACGTGTTTATTCTAACGCAGTTCACAAATGGATTTAACAGACACAAATTCAATCTGAGACCATTCTTTATGGAGAATAGACAATCCAAGAAGCATGTCATTATTTTATGATTGTTTATTTAGGTAATACTAAAGAACAGTGTGAGGTACGAAACGAAGCGAAAGCCGTGGTGGGATTCGATCCTTTAGAGCTCACATGTGTTTCCAGAAGCAGGGAAATCTATCTGGGTGGAGATGATGATTGTTTATGTGAAATTTATATTACATAGTATATGAAGCAATAACAGGAAAGACCGACTTCAGCTGACGGTGCCATTACATATGCTTTTGACTGTGGTCTCTCATCACTCACTGAGAAAGTGATGGCGGTCGGCTTTAAAGGCTAACTCAGCATGATATGACCGCCATATTAAACAGACCCTGGAACAGCTTGGTGGAGTGGATTGCCTTACACTGAAAATTCCCTTTGACCTTGAGATGATCTGGGATAGGCTGATAGGTATGCATCTGTCAGTGGACGGTATAGGATGTCCAAAATTGTACCGCTTCTGCTTATATTGGAAAACATTTCTCTCCTTTTATGGAGTAAAGCATTTCGGTGAAATGATACTGTACTACTGACACAAGTAGTAAAACTCTCTTTCTCAGACTTATGCAGTGTTCTGCCAACCACACACACACACTCACTGAAACCACACACAATTATTATCACAGCTTTCCAGAGGCAGCAAAGCAGCTGCTGTTTCACTTGATCTTTTGTAATGGGAACAGCAGCAAAGAGTCAGAAAATGACATCCCAGCTCACAACACTATTCCAACGCTTCCTATAGCATGACCCCAGAGTCGCTGAGAAAACTCCAACTCTGGCTGTTGGTGGAAAAAATGTTTAAAGATTGAATTATACACCGCAAATGACAGAAGCAGTAGGGGATTCTATTGAGGTCTGATTGACATTTACTGAAATGGGCTGTCGATTTTGTATGACAGAGGATCCAGAACACCGGAACGCCATCATGAGTCATTTGCTACCAGGCTGTGCTTCGGCTGTATATAACAATGTCAGTTTCATCAATAAAAACTATATTGAAAATTATTTGTGGAGTATTTAATTTTTCATGAAGAAAACCAGACTAATACTAAATTAAAAAAGTAGCCTGTTAAAATGAGAATCATGACAAAATGTGGAACAATTGTTGTCAAAAAACAAAGAAATCACAAATTATATGCTAAGTATTTGTGGAATTCTTTTTTCATGAAGAAAACCACAATAAAACAAGATTAAAAAAGTCCTTGAAAACAAGATTCATGAAAAAATATGGAACAATTGTTGTCAAAAACAAACAAGACTCGGTCAAAACCGAGTATATGGCTGGACCGTATATGGTCAGTATGTGAATTTGTGGCTAAATTGTTACATAAATAGTTAGTGGTCATGTCTTTAATGTTAAATCCATTAAGTCTTTCTTAAAGTGGCAGTAGGCAACAATTTTTTGGCATAATTTGGCAAAAATTCCATAATAACCTTTCAGCATATTGTAATTCAAGTGGTCTGGGAGAAAACTAGACTTCTGCTCCTTCTCATGGCTCTGTTTTCAAGCTTTAGAAAAATCTAGGCCGTGACGGCAGATTTTGATCAATCACAGGTTATTTCAGAGAGAGAGAGCGTTCCTATTGGCTGTGCTCCGTTCATGTGACCAGAACTTGGCTTCCTTCAACAGATTTTACAATGGCGGCTGCCTCACAAACTTTCTCATTTTACAGCTAAACAGTAACTCCAAGATGATTCTGAAAACACTTGAGGTGAGAAATAGGCATTACAGTAACAGAATATTGATTCATATCTGATCAGCGCTGCCTAGTTTGACCGTTTGGTCAGAGTGCGCGAGTGATTGACAGCCGGCTCTCATAGACGGCACCTGGCAGCGGACTTTGTTTTCCTCCGGTAAGTGAAATCCTTCAGATGCCGTTATGAGCACCGGAGGACACAGTAGGACACAGAGGAACATGATTTTTTTCAGGTTACCTGTTTCATGTACTACTGTCAGGCTATAGCGGCCGTTTTCTAAAAATAACTTTTTTAAATTATATTTGCGCCAATATCGCGCACTGCAGCTTTAATGTACTGCAGTAGATAGTGTGGTCATCGATGAGGTGGGTGAACTACTGGGTAGAGATGGGTAGGTTACAGAGGAGGAAGTGGGTATACTCTCATATATATTACAATGGCTTTTTGGCTAATAAGTGGATATACTGTAAACCGCCAGAAAAGGTAGTGGGTATACTCCGTATACCCGCGTTCACCCTCCACTACACCACTGGAAGTAGCATATGACGACATTGTAAAGCTATGCATAAAAAAATGTCAAGAAATGTTGTAAATTAAGTTGCAAGAACAGATTTTTTCAACTTATATCTTAATGTTTGATTGAAACAACTTATAATGAAGCAAATGACATTCAGTAATAGTAAATGATAACATTTACTAGTCAGTAGCATAATTATACATTTTATACAAGGTGAAAAGGTGTTAGCATGACATACAGTATGCAAGGTTAAAAGTATTTCAGTTTTTTACTAAAGCATGTGTATTAAAAGCATTCATCATATAAGTGGTGTGTAACAATATATACATCCGTCGCGAAAGCTTATCAGCGTTGAGATTCTCCCGCTGTCATCACTGATGTTGTTGCTGCCGTATTTATTCCTAGATGGAGTGTTAAGGAGCAGCTACAATGTTAGCATAGCCTGGCACTGATCGATCCGAATTCCATTCAGAAAACAAGCATTTTAAAAGTTGTTTGCTTGTCATCTTGCGGACAGACCTGACAAAGCATGAATTCAGACTTTTTACTGATCAGCATCATTATGTAGTTATTTCGGCACACTTTTGATCTGTTTATAACAACGTCGCTGCTGTATTTATGCCTAGATTACGTTATGTTGAGTGTTGATGGAATAGCTACAATGTTAGCATAGCCTGGCATTGATCGATCCGAACTCCGTTCAGAAAACAAGCATTTTAAAAGTTATTTGCCTGCGGAAAGACTTGACAAAGCATGAATTCGGTCTTTTTACAAATCAACATCATGATGTCGTTGTTTCGGCATAATTTTGATCCATTTATTGCAATTAAATCACAGTACAGACTGTTTATTTTGGGTTCATACCGCAGTAGCGACGTGTGGCTTGCTAGATATAGTCAGTGCAATGGCACTCTATGTGAATACAGCTCGCCACCGGGTGATGTTATGAACCCAGACACGACGGCGTTTGGTTTTCTGACATATCTGGGACTTCAACAACATGTACAAAGCAACAACAGTGGTTATTTCTTCCATGGTTGATGGCGGAAATGGAGGAAAGCGAGGCAAAAATTTGCCTCGCGCTGGGTGTGAATGCACGGTAACACAATACGAAGCACAACATAACGTAACTTAAATGAATATAAACAATAGCACATGCACAACAACAGCACTATGTAATGATACATTGTACCACTGACACGCTCCCCAGAGAACGTAAACACAGAACTGTTCTCTGCCTTTTCCTTTTGAAAGAGCAATGGCCAATGACGAAACTCCAACAGTCGGCCGACCAATCCTGTAACTTCATCACTCACTCAGTCACTCAGTCACTCACTCAGTGGCAGACTTTTGCGTTTGTAGGGCTGGCCCTCTGCGGTCCAGCCAAAAATTACAAATTAAATACCAAGTATTTGCGGATTTTTTTTAAATTTTTCATGAAGAAAACCAGACTAAAACTACATAAAAAAAGTCCTTGAAAACAAATTTCATGACAAAATGTGGAACAATTGTTGTCAAAAAACAGAAAAAAAAAATCCCAAATTATATCCAAGTATTTGTGGACTTTTTTAGTTTTTTCATTAAGAAAACTAGACTAAAACTAAATTTAAAAAGTCCTTGAAAACAAGATTAATGACAAAATGTGGAAAAATTGAAATGAATATAAATCACAAATGATATGCTTCTGATTGGTAAATCACTCAAAAATTATCTCTTGACCTGTGGGACTTAAAGGTGCTGTAACCAAACATTTGTGGAGACTATTGCCACCACCATAAAAGCTTCAAGAAAAAATATTTAAAATCCTACAGTGGCTTTAAAACTGAATTTGAATGTTAAAGGGACTATATGTAAGAATCAGAAATTGCTTGTTACAAGCGACACCTGTGGCCGCAATGTCAACGAAGTCAGCGTCCTGTTGCTCGCGCTCGTGCTTGTGTTCGCTCTACATAGACATGAACGAGCACCGGTCTAAACAGTCGGGCGACACACGTCAGCTAAAACACAATATCACTCTATATTTCACCTGCTTGGCAGTAATGTTAGCTGACCAGACGAGGGGGTCTCCATGAATCAATGCTGATCCTAGTGTTGGCTTTTCCTGCTTCAGGCTCCCGACCCGGTCGGAGCAATAACGTAACTCGCCGCGGAGCCCCGTCACTTCACAAGACACGGGAAACCTCTGTTGGTCTGGAGGAGCGGCAGCATTTATTTCTGCACAAACGTCCACTGCACATTCACTAGATATTCTCAGAGCTAAGCTAACTCTTCTGCAGTGTGTAGTGTGCGCGCGTGCACGTGGAGTTGGAGCGAGCCGAGCGGGTGAGAACGAGCGCGGTGTGCAAGCAGGCAGCAGGAGCAGAGGCTCCAGCCCAGACAAAAGTTACGGTCTCCCCGCGTCCTCCGACCGCGGCTGGGGTGGGCGAAGCAGTAAGAGCCAACACTGTTTTGCAAGACGGGCTTCACTAGATATAACTTTGCAGTTTTGGTGCTTCCGTGTAGTTTGTGTTGGAGTCTGCATGTGACACCGACACGGTGTGATTTATACGCGTAAGTTACATATAGTCCCTTTAACGTTTATACTGATGGCCTACTATTCACCTTTGTTTTCTCTTCCAAACAAAGACACCATCAATTAAGTTCTCACATCCTTGTATTTATATTCACCCAACCTCTTTGAGCATTAAATTGATTTGTTTGTCAGTTGGTAAGCAGCATATAACAAATTATTTTGGGCCTTTGTTATTGCCTTTATTCACAATGGCAATATTGACGTTTATTGGTTGCACTCTTTAGCTTCTTATTCTGAAGATCTTCATCTCATTTTTATTCATTGATCCTAGAGTTACTGCATTCTTGTTCTGATTCAGGTTTTTTTTTCCTCTGGAGAAATAAATCTGCTCCAATTAGACACAGCAGTACATCATCATATTGTTGTTGTTTTCAGATTCACACACATTGGCATACACAGTTTAAAAAGGGAAGGGAGACCAAACACAATAAAATGTAGAAATTTGCGAATTTGTGAGCATTTGCTGTGGTGCAATAAAAAAAGTAATACACTTCTAATAGCCTGCTGTCTCAGCAGCACCCACACAGTGAGGGGAGGATAGGGCAGTGGATGTAATGGCTTCAGAGAGTTATTGTTTTTCATGTAAAGGTATGTTTTGAATTGTTCCACCTATCTTCATTGAGAGTAACAGAGGAAGAGTTTATAGTATGTATTGATCAAAACTAGGGCTGTCGAAGTTAACACGATAATGCGTTAACACAAATTCGTTTTAATGCCACTAATTTCTTTAATGCATTAACGCAACTTGCTATTTTTAGGTCGTAGCGGGCTCAGTTGTAAAGCTAGAGTGAAGATACTGGCATCATATGAAAATAGAAAACGGAAGGAATCCATTGGTACCAACCATGTCATAGCTTGTCGCAAAACGTTCCAAATTTACGCTACATTTTCTCGAGGAAAAACTGGCCATTTTCAAAGGGGTCCCTTGACCTTTGACCTCAAGATATGTGAATGAAAATGGTTTCTATGGGTACCTACAAGTCTCCCCTTTACAGACATGCTCACTTTATGATAATGTCATGCAGTTTGGGGCAAGTCATAGTCAAGTCAGTAAACTGACACACTGACAGCTGTTGTTACCTGTTGGGCTTGAGTTTGCCATGTTATGATTTGATCATATTTTTTATGCTAAATGTATTACCTGTGAGGGTTTCTAGACAATATTTGTCATTGTTTTGTGTTGTAAATTGATTTCCAGTTATAAATATATCAGTGGAGGCTGGTCCATAGAGGCAGAGGAGGTTCCCCCTCCTCTATTTTTTGAGTGGCAAGAGGGAGATCAAAATGAAAATAAACCATTACCAAATATCAGTATAATTTATAAAATATTTTTCTCTTCTATCAATTCAATGCATTTCATTTTTTTCATGCTTGTCTGTGATTAGCCAAAATACATCAAATGACACTCCAAGTGAGGATAACCTCCCTTAGCTGGTTACCAATCAACAACCAGCATGATTGACAGTGGGTTGGTCCAATGATGATGTCCAAATGTCATCTTCAGTCTCTACCGCTGTATGTACGTGATGAACTGGCAGTAAACTATCAGACAGCAGCTTTTCAGGAAATTAATTATAAAGTGTAAATTGTGAACTACTTTTAAACACATGAAAAAACAGAGGGTTGGTCTAATGAAGATTTCCAAATGTCATCTTCAATTCTCTACCACTGTATGTACGTGAGTGGGACAAACTAGCAGTACGGCGATAGGTGAATACAGTAGCATGTTAGCTAACACGACAGTTAGCTTGTTGTAGCAGCCCTGAATGACTGTAAACTAGCGGAGAATGGATTTGGACTGCGGGGCGCGACAGCAGCAGAACGCTGCCGGGGAGAGAATGGAGAGCTCCGCTCTGCTGGCGTGGACCTCAGGCCCCGCTGCCTCAGTTGTCAGGGCTGAACTGACGGCGGAACTACGGCGGGACTTCCGGGCGACCGCCGGTGTCCCGGCCCAACGTGCGCTTCTATACTACGCGCACCCCGGACTGGATCACGGGCGACGGACCGCTGCACGGCATGGAGGGTGTTCCCACTGTAACGTACTGGGCGCTGCGTCACCGCTCGTTGGACTAACGCTTCTAGTGACACAGACGTACACACGAGGTTCACCCAGAGACTGCAGTGATTGTCGTTGTTTTACTGCTTAATAAGAAAGTAGAGATAAGCCCAACCCAGCTGACTCCCCAGTAGGAGCAATATGTTTCTCACCACATCTCCAAAATAATAATAGAGCCATAACTGTCCTGTTTCAAAGACATGTTGTCTCTATTCCAGATGTCATGGCATATTGGAATCAGTTTGTAAATGATATATAGACTATTGGAAGAAGGTCTGGATTCTTCTTCATAAATACCTAATAGTGAATAAGGTTAAGGAAGTGTCCTTCAAAATTATTAATAAATATTACCCTGTCAGTCACTACATGCAGAAATAAAATAAAAGACATAAAGACCTTTGCAGATTTGTCATTGATCATATCTTTAAAGACATTATTATGGGAAAAATGTGGTGTTTGGTTTATTCAAAAAACCCAAAACAATATTTTCTCATAATAAATTTGACAGGTTTACTTTTAATCTTGTATTCATAAATATAAATTTAACAATAAATACTGCTCAATAAAATGAGCAATATGTGAAACCACTTTCTAATTTGACTAAGAAAAAGGCTATTAAGACACTATATATAAGTAGGTTTTAATATTTTTGTTTAGTGTGAAAACCCCTTTTGTTATTGTTATACTGTATGTGAATTATGTTCTTTTGCTTCATAAAGAGGGAATGTAGAGATAAGTAGCCAACGAGTGTAAAATAACATAACGCCGTGGGTTGGTTTTCTTCCTGTCCTCCCCAATTTTTTGAGTTACCAGCCGCCACTGAAAAATATACATATATTTGCATAAAGCAAGCACATTTGCGCATTCTTATGTTGATAAGAGTATTAAATACTTGACAAATCTCCTCTTAAAGCTGCAGTATGCGATATTGGCGCAAATATGATTTAAAAAAGTAATTTTTGGAAAATGGCCGCTACATCGTGACAGTAGTACATGAAACAAGTAACCTGAAAAAAATCATGTTCCTCTGTGTCCTACTGTGTCCTCCGGTGCTCCTAACGGCATCTGAAGGATTTCACTTACCGGAGGAAAACAAGGTCCGCTGTCCAGCTGCAGTCTATGAGAGCCGGCTGTCAATCACTCGCGATCTCCGACCAAACGGTCAAACTAGGCAGCGCTGATCAAATATGAATCAATATTCTGTTACTGTAATGACTATTTCTCGTCTCAAATGTTTTCAGAATCATCTTGTAGTTACTGTTTAGCTGTAAAATGAGAAAGTTTGTGATGCAGCCGCCATTGTAAAATCTGTTGAAGGAAGCCAAGTTCTGGTCACATGACCGGAGCACAGCCAATAGGAACGCTCTCTCTCTCTGAAATGACCTGTGATTGATCAAAATCTGCCGTCACTGGCTAGATTTTTCTAAAGCCTGAAAACAGAGCCATGATGAGGAGCAGAAGTCTAGTTTTCTCTCAGACCACTTGAATTACAATATGCTGAAAGGTTATTATGGAATTGTTGCCAAATTATGCCAAAAAAATTGTGCCCACTGCCACTTTTAGGTACATTTTGAAGATAAAAAATTTGCGATTAATTTGCAATTGATCGTGATTAACTATGGACAATCGTGCGATTAATCGCGATTTAATATTTTAATTGATTGACAGCCCAAATCAATAGCAAACCTGATAATGGTAATACAAGTGTGGACAATAGGGATGCTAATTTTGCAAAATTTCCTTAACCGATAACCGACCCTCGTTGATCAATTATTAACTGCTAACCGACAAAATTTGTGCCTTGCATGCAGCAGTGTGCACGCTGCAGGAGCACAACAGATATTCGTTGACGGGAGTCCCCAGTTCACCCGTCCGGGAGCGTTAACTTAGCAGCCATGGTGTTGCGTGTAGTGTTGCGGACATGCAGCCACTTTCCCAATTAAAGTCTCCACCGCACATTTAGTTTAGTTTAGCAGGCTGTCAGCTGTGCGTCTTCCCAGCGTAACGATACTTTGTATCGCCCGGTGTAACTTTAGCGAGTGTCCAACAAACTGTGTGTATTTGTGCTACGTTAGCAGCTCTAGCATTTCCGCCACACAAGTAGTCTGCGTAACTTTAACAACTTTCCAAAACACCGTGGGTGTGTGTTGGCGGTGAGTGTGAGGTTGTTGGTGGAATTATAGCTGTGAACGTAAGTGTAGCAGTGTGTGTACAGTTTATTTGTCAGTGAATAAATGCTACGAAACTACTCCTCCGCTCCGCTCAAGCGAGCTGGAGAGACCGGAGCCAACTTCCTGTATCCTGCAACTCCGGCTTCGCCTCTCAAGGTGGGCTGTTAAGGTGGACCAGCTTTTCTCCTTAAAGTGACGAGCCGCTCCTCTGAGCCGCTCAGCTTTTTAATCAATTATTAATATTTCTTTAACCGTTTTAACTGATAGCGTTAACTGAATGCTTAATGTCGGTTAACGGTTAAACGGTTAATTATTCATCCCTAGTGAACAATCAACAATTATTAAAATCAAAATCATTCCTCCAAGTGGCCACAGTGCTCATACAATGCCACGCTACCATGTAACTGATGTTTTGATTAAATCTTTAATTGGCCATGTTTGACAGACATCATTGATGTGAGACGTGACTTATTTATTTATTTCTCTGAGCTAATAACGGCTGCTGTCATTTAAATTAAATTGTGCTGAACACTGTCCCACTTGTATTGGCTCAAGCAAGAAAGGGGGTTTAAGTTCTGCAGGGTTCCTGTGAGACAGTTGAGAACTATTACACGGTGTTGTCAGGAAAACAAAGCCCCAGGTGTGGATGGGAGATGGGAGGAATCTCCAGACAGTCCCTAAATAACCCACAGCAGCTCTAGAGTAATATATGATTACTGCTCAACATCAATTCCATTATCATAGGTCTGTTTTTACAGAGTGGAGCCAGATCAATAGACCTATAGCTAGCTGACAGAACAGACTCAACATTATCACATAAAATTTAGAAGCGTTGCTTAGTATGTTAAGATTCTCCCCAGCAGGGCCGGCTCTAAGCCCTTTTGGTGCCCTCGGCGAAATTCGGATTTGGAGCCCCTCCGTTAAAGTCATTAAGTTCAGTTTAAGGATGCTAATTTTAATTTTTTTTTCTGACCGATAACGACCCTTGTTAACAGATTATTAACCGTTAACTGACAAGATTAGTGCTTTTCGTGCGGTGCTGTGGTTTTAGTGCTTAACAAGCCGCCCAGCTGCAACGACAAGCCGATGCACAAACTGGTTAAATCCATCATTTATCGCCAGCTGCAGTGTATGCACAAAACAGACAACTGAGTCCCCCGTTCACCTGTCGGGGAAAGTTAGCAGCCACGATGCTGCCTGCATAATGCAGCCACTTTCCCAGTAAGTCTCCACTGCATCGTTGCTGGTGGCTTTGTGCTCGCCGTTGTCACACACATACGGTCAGATAGCCCGGCGTAACGTTAGCAAGTGTCCGGCTTGCCGCGTGTGTGTGGCGGCAGTGAGTGTGGGGTTGTCGTTAATGTTGTAGCTGTGAACCAACACTGCCTGTAGTGTGGCTGGTGTGGCTTCCAACTCTGATGTGGTTGGTTTGCACTGTGAAAGTAAAACAAACCAACCACAGAATTATGTAATAGCAGATAGGTAATTTTAGCATACTAACACCGGGAACGCATTGGACGCATGGTGGCCGCGTGGCGTCTGCGTCGCATGGTGGCTGCGTGATTGACGCGTCGGTCATCCACACCAGCTGCGTGTCTGCTGCGTTTCTGCTGCTGCTGCTGCTACTGCCATCCCTTTCTTTCTACATAGAGTTTGCCTTTCATAATAGCCATTTCATTTCATAATAAATGTCATTTATATTCATTTTAGACAGAGAAAGGTTAAGAAACGTGTGGTAATTTGTAAATAATAGTCATAATCCATAATTAAAACCCGTACTACATTCATTCATGGAGCTCTCCAAGTCACTGCATGTTCCACAGCACTGTCTGCACATATTTCAGAATAAAAGCCTCGTGTTAACAAATGAAGGAATTCTGTCCACAGAAAAAAACGCTTGAGGGCTTTTGTTTTGAAATGAAAGCAGGAAGTGTTGATTTAAAAACAAGTCTTTACTTTTTTTCATCTCCGTAACATTTTCTACAGATAGAGACATGTAAACTGTAGTAATCTTGCTGGTATGATGTTAATATGCAGTCAATAGATCACTTTCACTGTCTGTGACATATTCTACAGATGTCTAGACATTGAAACTGTAGTAATCGTGCTGATATGATGTCAATATATTGTCAATAGATCACTTTCTCTGTCTGTTGCTGCTGTGAACCGCGCGCGTCTCGCGTCAAAAAGAAGCGAGACCTCGCAGCTCTAGAAGAGACGCCCGCGTGAGACGCGTGTCTCACGCGGGCAGTGTGGATGCTCTAACCTGTTAAAGCTGCAGTATGCGAGATTGGCGCAAATATGATTTAAAAAAGTTATTTTTAGAAAACGGCCGCTATATCGTGACAAGGTCCGCTGTCCAGCAGCCGTCTATGAGAGCCGGCTGTCAATCACTCGCAAACTCCGACCAAACATCAAAATAGGCAGCGCTGAACAAATATGAATTAATATTCTGTTACTGTAATGCCTATTTCTCACCTCAAATGTTTTCAGAATCATCTTGTAGTGTACTGTTTAGCTGTAAAATGAGAATGTTTGTGACCCAGCCGCCATTGTAAATTTTGTTGAAGGAAGCCAAGTTCCGGTCACATGACCGGAGCACAGCCAATAGGAACGCTCTCTCTCTCTGAAATGACCTGTGATTGATCAAAATCTGCCGTCACGGGCTAGATTTTTCTAAAGCCTGAAAAAAGAGCCATGATGAGGAGCAGAAGTCTAGTTATCTCTCAGACCACTTGAATTACAATATGCTGAAAGGTTATTATGGAATTTTTGCCAAATTATGCCCAAAAATTGTTGCTACTGCCACTTTAACAGGGACGCCGAAATAAAAAACAACAGGTAACGCAGCCGTCACGCGGCCCGGCGTAAGGCTAAACTTCTATTAAATCCATCTGCTGATTGTGAAATGTCAAGGTATATAAATAAATATAATAAATAAATATATATATATATATATTTTCATGCAAGAACATTTGGTAACCATGGTAACATCTATCTGCATTGATCTATCCTCCCCCTGTAATACTACAATAAAAGGTTTTTCTCTAGTTTCTACCTGTTCACCATTATTCATACAATAAGGATGAGTTGCAATCTCGTCTTCAGTGAAAACCGCTTATAGTGATCACGGTTACAGTGATCAACTGCTTATATGGATCAAAAAGCTTGGGACAAAATCATTCCTATACAAACACTGTTTAAATAATTCGTTTATAGTAATCAAGGGTCTCTTGTGGGTATCAGAGGGTTAAAGAACATATTTGCGATTGTGCTTCTAGGGCCCCCAAAAGCAAAGATTTGCCCAGATGCCTGTGCAAAAATGTCAGCAATGGATAAAAAAACAAGACTCGGTCAAAACCGAGTATATGGCTGGACCGTCTTTGAATTTGTAGCTAAATTCCTACACAAATAGTCAGTGGTCATATCTATAATGTTTTTTGAACAGTTTTTTTCACTTATATCTTAATGTTTGATTGAAAGCCAACTTATAATGAAGCAAATGGCATTCAGTAATGTAAATGGTAACATTTACTAGTCAGTATATTATACATTGTATAGAAGGTGAAAAGGTATTATCATGACATACATTATGCAAGGTTAAAAGTATTTCAGATTTTTATGAAAGCATGTGTATCAAAAGCATTCATCATATAAGTGATGTGTAACAATATATACAAACGTTGCAAAAGTTTATCAGCGTTGAGATATTCCAGCTGTCATCACTGACGTTGTTGCTGCCGTATTTATTCCTAGATGGAGTGTTAATGGAGCAGCTTGTTAACGTAGCCTGCCACTGATCGATCCGAACTCCATTCAGAAAACAAGCATTTTAAAAGTTGTTTGCCTGTCGTCATGGTAACAGACCCGACAAAGCATGAATTCAGAATTTTTACTAATCAGCATCATTATGTAGTTATTTCGGCACACTTTGATCCGTTTACAACAACGTCGCTGCCGTATTTATGCCTAGATGACGTTATGTTGCGTGGTGATGGAGCAGCTGGTGTTATCACAGCCTGGCGTTGATCGATCCGAACTCCGCTCGGAAAACAAGCATTTTAAAACTTGTTTGCTTGTTGTGTTGCGGACAGACTTGACAAAGAATGAATTCGGTCTTTTTACAAATCGATATATTTATGTTGTTATTTCGGCATTATTTTGACCCGTTTATTGCAATTAAATCACAGCACAGTCTGTTTATTTTGGGTTCATACCGCAGTAGTGTGGCTGCTAGACAGTCAGTTCATGGCGGAAATGGAGGAAAGCGAGGCGAAAATTTGCGAACATAACGTAACTTAAACGAGCATAAACAATAACACATGCACAACAACAGCGCTATGTAATGTTACATTGAACCGCTGACACGTAAAACATAAAAACAGAACTGTTCTCCGCCTTTTCATTTTGAAAGAGCAACGACCAATGAGGAAGCTCCAGCAACTCCAGCCGACCAATCCTGTAACTCTATCACTCAGTCACTCACTCACTCACTCAGTCACTCACTCACTCACTCACTCAGTGACAGACTTTTGCGTTTGTAGGGCTGGCCCTCTGCGGTCCAGCCAAAAAAACAGGACATTGTGTTATTTGCTACATACTCAAACTTGGTGCTCATGTAGCACTAGTCTGTGCCTCTATAGCTCCTCGTTCCACCCCAGCGTTTTTCTTTCCCTGAGACTGCTTGACACTTTCCTCTCTTGTTGTTGCGTGCTCGGCAAAACTCTCCAGCGGTTCATTCATTCAAGTATGCATAAATTGTGGCCTCGGATAAAGTGTTTTTGAGAGTAATTGGTGGCCTTTTTTTAATGCTGCGTTCATCTCTATGAACAAGTTTCAAAATAGCCCCCATTCCTGAGAAGGATGGGCGCCGATTCCAACAGAGAACCATCGCTGACTAGTTTTTACTGGCTGCTGAAGGACTTTTCATGCAAAAAAAGCTGAACACTCTCTTGAGAAATAGTTTATCACTTTAGCATGCAGTGTTGGGGTCACTCGCAATCGGCTGTTTGTCAATTGTTTAGAACTTAAATCTAAGGTGTCCTGACCTTTTTGACCCGAAGATAGTCAGAATGCTAGCTCGGAGAGGAAATTCAAATGTCTCAGAGTTTTAAACAAGGTCATATGGAAGGCGTGTTTCTCACAGGCGTGAAGTAAATTCATCTTCCTGGCAGATTCAAAGGTCCCTGCGTTATTTTCTTCTGTTCTCCGCATAACAGCAGGGTAATATTGCTATCCCCTCGCAGTGAATATATCAAACATGAAACAGTATAACTCCCAACAATGCAACATTGCGTGCGGTTCACAGTTATTTGATCACAGCAACCTCCACTGAAAATGCTGTTGGCTGAAATGAGATGACTTTGTACTGCCGGCTATAGGAAACATGAAGAAAGAAAATGTGACCGAGAGAAAAAATGAAATGAAAAGGGCACTTGGCAGGGATGCTGTGTCTGTACTGCTGCATTCCTATTCAGCCAGCCTGTCCATACTTTGCGCCTGTGCATTAATAGTCTGTGCATTAAAAGGTCTGCATATTTGGCTTTGATACCCCCTGGCTGATTTTTTTGCTCAGGTTATCATGGTAATGCTCTTTGACAGAGCCGTAACACAAGGCTGCTGGATCAAAAGGCATTTTGTTTTCTTTTCATCTCTCGTACTCTCAGCCAAGACTTCATCGAGCGAGCAAGAGAGAGACAGACAGAGGGAGACAGCGGTAGAAAAACAGAGCGGATGACAGGCTGGCTGACAGGCAGGTAGTGGAGTCCTGGACTCGCCCTGTAAATATCTGGGACGTTGCTCATCTACGCATTAATTTCTCTCCTCATGCAGGAGGAGTTTTTCCATTAGCTCATACATAAGTATTTTGGATGGCGACTTGCAGATGATTAATTCACTCGCATCAAATCGGCCGCCTCTCACGGTATGAGTCTTCCTCTCTTGTGAAGATCACATTTCTGTCTCATCTTTCATCTCATCATCAACGCTGTACTGTGATGGATGCAGGGAGTAAGTGCTAGTGTGTATATATGTGTGTGTGTTTGTGGTGCTCCTGCTGGCTCAGTTGGCAAAGGCGCATATTAATGTATGTAACAGCAACACTCTCACTTTTATTGATAACTGACAGATAAAGACGAAAATAATATGTGTTAGCCACATATATTATGATATAGACAATTTTCTGGAAATAAATTCAAATTATTAATAGATAAAATATCCACATGGCTAATTCAGAGAATGAAATGACTGAAAAATTAAGGCAATTCATTATCACTTTGTTGATCACACGTCTTTTGTCATGGCGATCGCAAAGTTAATAGTAGAAATATTAGGTTGCGCATATTTGCAACACAGTGCTTTGAGAGATGATCTTGCATTGCGGTGCAGCCATGGATGGATTACTGAACAGGCCTACTGGGCACAAGCGCAGGGGCCCAAAGTGTTAGGGCCCCCTACAAAACAACACCTACAAAATGTCCCCCAAAGAGACTCAAAATAAAACGACCACTTAGAAACATAAAATGACTACCAAGAGATCAAAACAACTACAAAGAGATGCAAAACAGCTGTAAGGAGACACAAAAAGACTCAAAATGACCACAAAAGACACAAAGCAACTAAAAAGAGACTCAGAATGACTACAAATAGACACAAAATGGCCACAAAGGGACACAGAATGACTACAAAGAAATGCAAAATGACTACAAAGAGACAAAATATGACTACAAAGAGAAACAAAATGGCCACAAAGAGACACAAAGCAAATAAAAAGAGACACACAATGGCCACAACGAGACACACAATGACATGCAAAATGACTACAAAAACACACAAAATTGCCACAGAAACACAAAGCAACAACAAAGAGACACAAAAAGACTACAAAGAGACAATGAATGTCTACAGAGAGACACAAAATGACTACAAAGAGACACAATATGACTACAAAGACACACAAAATGGCCACAAAGACACACAAAGCAACTACAAAGACACACAGAATGATCACAAAGAGACACAAAATGACTACAAAGAAACACAATATGGCTACAAAGAGACACAATATGGCCACAAAGAGACATAAAATGTCTACAATGAGACACAAAAGGACTACAAAGAGACATAACATGGCCACAACGAGACACAGACTTGATTACAAAGAGACACAATTGCCACAGAGACACAAAGCAACCACAATGACACACAAAAAGACTACAAAGAGACAAGAAATAGCCACAAAGAGATACAAAATGACTACAAAGAGACACAATATGACTACAAAGACATACAAAATGGCTACAAAGAGACATAAAATGGTTACAAAGACACACAAAATGGCAACACAGAGACACAAAGCAGCTACACAGAGACACAAAATGGCCACAAAGAGACACCAAGCAACTACAAAGAGACACAAAATGACTACAAAGACACAAAAAGATCACAAAGAGAAACAAAGCAACTACAAGGAGACACAATATGACTACATTGAGACAAAATGATAATAAAGAGATACAAAACAACTATAAAGAGACACAAAATTACTACACAGAGACACAGTATGACTACAAAGAGACATAATATGGCCACAAAGAGACACAAAATGGCAACAAAGAGACTCAAAATGACCACAAAGAGACACAAAATGGCCAAAGAGAAACACAAAGCAACTACAAAGAGACACAAATGACTACAAAGAGACACAAAACGACCACAAAGAGACACAAAATGGCCATGAGACACAAAGCAACTACAAAGAATCTCAAAATGAAACTACTAAGACTCAAAATGAATACAAAAAGACAAAAAGCATCTACTAAGACACTCAAAATGACTACAAAGAGACACAAAGCAACTACCAAGAGACTCAAATGACCACAAAGAGACACAAAACCACTGAGAGACACGTAACATCTACAAAGAGACACAAAACAATGGCAAAAAAGGCTAAACAACCAATATAAATCTGTGTGTCTTGTTCCTATTTAGGAGAGGTGGTGGGTCCTTTTGCATGACTGTGCCAAGGGGCCTATTGTCTCATAATCCTGCCATGAGTCCAGCAAAAGTTCACCTGTCTTGCTGGGTGACCCTTTTTTTGCCAGAGCCCCGTGTGTTTTCTTATGTTTTAAGTTGTTGTGTTTAATCATGGCCATCAATACAATTGACTCACAGGCCTGGTGTCCCTACATGACAAGATAGATATGATATCTCATTGCCCTTGGAACCCAACAACCAAACAGAACTTTATTTTATTTTCCCTCTTTCTTTTATTTGTCTATTTTTCCATACAGTAGGTGGAAAATCTTCACATATTGTTCCACAGTTACTAACTATGTTTAATTTAAACTACATAATCTGACTGACCTGTAGCTCTGCCCTGCAGTGGCAGCTTCCATATCTTTACGATCAGGGGACTTAACAATAATAAAAGAGCTTTGTAAGTGGCTTCTGTTTCAGAAGACTAAAACCCCTCGCCACCCACTGACCTTCCTGAAAGACCCCATAAGGTTAATCCCCAGGCAAATAATTGAATCTTGACCTGGCTATTATTATCTCCCTCTAACCATTCCACTCTGCAGGAAGCTGACCTCGTAAAAGCCCCAGGGCCTCCCTCTGGTTCACCAACCCCCCCCCCACCCCCCACCCCCGCAATAAAGGACAGACACACACATGTGCACAAACACTTTCGTCCTTGTACGACTACACCGATACAGACAGCCACAAACGTGTCTTTGTCCACATACGAGCAACCGCCTACAGGCAGATCGAACCAGGGGTGAAATACAAACCTATATAACACAGGTACAAGGTGACAATGACACACACACACACACACACACACACACACATGATGTACTGTACACCAACCCGTACACACAGTTTGTCTGGATGGGAGGAGCGCACCATCGTCTGCCTGTGGGTGGTAAAAGCTGTGTCTAAAGCGATCTCACAGACCCATGACGGCGGGGAGAATGAAATCACACCTGGCACACCCCGCCTACTGATCAGGCCTCGACACACACGCACGCACACGCAGACATACACACACACACACACACGTTTTTTTTTTAAACACAATTAAAAAGTACACTTGAGTAGTCAAGTAGTCAAGTGGCTTTGCCGAACTTAACGTCTTGCACATTCACACAAACGCGCATTAGACACCGTATGCACATGTCTTCTGGTGGTCATGGTCTTCACGGTCTTCTGGATTTTGTAATTAATTTCTCCTCACTCCTGAGGGAGAGAGGAAGTGCATGTTTGAGGTTTCTCTAGAAACATAAAGTAGGAAAAGAAACAAATGTGAGAAAAAGTGTAGCTCGGGCCTCACGCAGAACCTTGTCCGCTCACATCAGCATATAACGCCACACATGCATATTGTATAGGTATCACAATACCCGTAAGCTTGAGTGAACACTATTGTAATATACATTCACATCAGCGGCCGGTGGAGACAGTTTGCATTTTTACGGTACGCCATTTTCAATCGACAACAACTGCTAACACACAGTAGCTCCATGCGACGGCACTGTGCAATGTGAATGCATCATGGGAGGCTAAAAGTCACCTGCTTTTTAGGATTACTGTAAAGCTACTGATCTCAGCAGCATAATCAGAGGTCATTTACTAGGGATGTCACGGTACTAGAAATCTAGTAGTCGATAACAATACCAGTGAATTTACACGATACTCGATACCAATTCGATACCACGGTAAAAAAAACAATAAATCCCATGTAATTCAACACGCACTCCTTTATTAAAACATTTGAACATCACAAAAAACAGAGTCATTTAGCCTTTAAGTAATAAATAAAAAGAAACGTCTTTTAACATTGCAAAACAGAACAATGGCATGTAGCCTTCAAGTTTGAACATTACAAAAAACAGAGGCATGCAGCCTTTAAAGCTGCAGTATGCGAGATCGGCGCAAATATGATTTAAAAAAGTTGTTTTTAGAAAACGGCCGCTATATCGTGACAGTAGAACATGAAACAGGTAACCTGAAAAAAATCATGTTCCTCTGTGTCCTACTGTGTCCTCCGGTGCTCCTAACGGCATCTGAAGGATTTCACTTAACGGAGGAAACCAAGGACCGCTGCCAGCTGCAGTCTATGAGAGCCGGCGGTCAAACGGTCAAACTAGGCAGCGCTGATCAAACATGAATCAATATTCTGTTACTGTAATGCCTATTTCTCGCATCAAATGTTTTCAGAATCATCTTGTAGTGTACTGTTTAGCTGTAAAATTAGAAAGTTTGTGACTCCGCCGCCATTGTAAAATCTGTTGAAGGAAGCCAAGTTCTGGTCACCTGACCGGAGCACAGCCAATAGGAAAGCTCTCTCTCTCTGAAATGACCTGTGATTGATCAAAATCTGCCGTCACGGGCTAGATTTTTCTAAAGCCTGAAAACAGAGCCATGATGAGGAGCAGAAGTCTAGTTTTCTCTCAGAACACTTTAATTACAATATGCTGAAAGGTTATTATGGAATTTTTGCCAAATTATGCCAAAAAATTGTTGCCTACTGCCACTTTAAGTAATAAATAAAAAGAAATGTCTATTAACATTACAAAACTTTAGCTTTGCTAAATTGGAAGTATTTCTTCCTTTGGAAAAAAAAGTACAACAGCACCGTTTGCATACTGTTTTTTGCGAATCTATTATTACTCCTTGTAAATCCGCCTCGAACGCAAAGTACTTTCATACCCGACTCTTGCTATTTGCTTTCTCAACGAGTTGAGACGGAGGTAGCACTGCAGCAGCTGCCATCTTTCACGTCTCGTGTTGATGTTTTTTTCCGTGCTGTTACGGCGTTCTTCTTCCTTCATTTCACGGCAGATGAGAACACTCGTATGCGTATATACTGCCCCCATTAGATCCGGAAGAAACGCATCTCCAGTACCTCCGCTCCGGTACCAAATGACCATTACAGGCATCGTTCAGTACCTTCGGTACCGAAGAAAACGAGTACCGTCACATTTTTAGAATTTTGGTACCGAGTTGGTACCGAAGTTCCGGTTCTCGTGACATCCCTATCATTTACCATCCTGCAGTTCATCTAAGGCAAATCATTCCATGCATTCTAGGTAGGGATGCTAATTTTGAAATGTTTTTCTTAACTGATAACCGACCCTCGTTAACCGATTATTAACGGTTAACCTACAAGATTTGTGCCTCGCATGCAGCTGCAGTGTATAAGCACAACAAACAACTGAGTCCCCAGTTCACCGTCAGGAGAGTTAATGTAGCAGCCACGGTGTTGCGTGTAGTTTCGCGGACATGCAGCCACTTTCCCAGTAAAAGTCTCCACCGCACATTTAGTTTAGTTTAGCAGGTTGTCAGCTGTGTGTCTGCCTGGCGTAACGATACTTCGTCTGCCCGGCGTAACTTTAGTAAGTGTCCGACAAACAGTGTGTGTGTTTGTGCTACGTGCTACAGCTCTAGCATTGCCAGAGGCTTCGTGTTCACCGCCGCCACACACATACAGTGTGTTCCAATCCGCGTACTTCTGTACTTACACTAACTATTTTGAGTGCATAAGTGCGTTCACACTGTGAAGTACGGCAAAATGCAGTGCACTGTAAGTACCCGGATGTTGTACTCAAAACGGTCAAATCGTTGAGTGTGGAACGCTGGACACTTCTCACCCTCAACGGTCGTCATCTTGGCTATGTAGCGGAAGGGGCGGGACCACGACCACCATTCAAACATGAGAAAATGGCGGCAGATGATGCAGGAGCTTTTGCTTACCGTGTGTGTGTGGCGGCGGTGAATGTGGGGTTGTTGGTGGCGTTATAGCTGTGAACATAGCTGTAGCAGTGTGTGTACAGTTTATTTGTCGGTGAATACATGCTACGAGGCTACAACTCCTCAGCTCCGCTCCGCTCAAGCGAGCTCAAGACCGGAATTAACTTCCTGTATCCTGCAACTCCGGCTCAGACTCTCTTAAGGTGGGCTCTTAAGGTGGACCAGCTTTCTCCTTAAAGTGACGAGCCACTCCTCTGAGTTTTGCTCAGCTTTTTAATTAATTATTAATATTTCTTTTAACCGTTTATCCGATAGCGATAATTGGTTAACATGCTTAATGTCGGTTAACAGTTAATTTAACATCCCTAATTCTAGGTTTAAAAGGAGCTTGATTGTGTTGACACTGAGCTGTCAAGGTAAAGGAACACCACCATTTTATGTGTTAATTGGGTGCTAGGTCACTATTTTCCACCATGGCCACTTCAGTGTGCAATTTCTCCACTCGAAATGCTTTGATTACTATGATCGGTGCCAATAGAATCCTTTGGAAGTGGCTTCTGCTGCCCTGTAAATGGGGGCATTGGTTTAAGTTGATGGCTCAGAATAGCTTTGAATGAGCTTGTGCTGACCTTCTGCTCCAAGGCGTGGTGGGTCTAAACCTTGCCAGGTAAAACCTGTGTCGGCTATACAGCATCTCAATGTTCGACCACCTTGATTTTTGGTTGGACCGAAGAGGCCAGCCCTACAAACACAAAAGTCTGTCATGTCACTGATGACTTAGTGACTGAGTGAGTGACTGAGTGATGAAGTTACATGATAGTCAAGTGTTGGAGTTTCCTCATTGGCTGTTGCTCTTTCAGGCGGGAACAGTCCTTTATGCAAATGAGCCCGTCCAGCGTGATGCGTCTGGCTCACGAAACTTGGACCAAGCTGTCAAACTAGGCCATCTAGTTCTAAAATTAAATGAGACTCAGCAGTGGCAGAGCCTATTTCTTGCTTACATTGTTTTCAGAAGTAGATTTTGGTGGATTGTTTAGACGGAATAACGGAAAGTTTATGAGCAGGCCGCCATGTTGTTTCCTGCATGCAGAAAACCAGGGACCAATCAGGTGCATTCCACGAAAGGGTACGTCACCGCTTTAACGATCAGTTGAGTGGAGCGGCGCATTCCCCTAGTGTCTTCGCCGGACCTGGTGGACATCGACCGCTGGATTTAACATTATAAACATGACCACTGACTATTTGTATGACAATTTAGCCCCAAATTCACAGCCATATACTCGGGTTTGACCAAGTCTTGTTTTTCACATTTTGTGGCTTTACACCAGAAATTAAAATAGATTTAATTAGGGCAGTCAAATTTAACACGGTAATAACGCCTTAATACAAATTCGATGGAACGCCACTAATTTCTTTAACGCATTTACGCAACTCAGATTTAAAGCTAGAGTGAAGACACTGGTATCATATGAAACAAGAAAACCTAAGGAATCCATTGGTACCAACAATGTCATACGCTTGTCGCGAAGGAGGCTAAAAAAACGCTCCAAACCTATGCTAAATTTTGGCGAGGAAACACTGGCATGGCCATTTCAAAGGGGTGCCTTCACCACTGACCTCAAGATATGTGAATGAAAATGGGTTCTATGGGTACCCACGAGTCTCCCCTTTACAGACTTGCCCACTATATGATAATCACATGCAGTTTGGGGTCATAGTCAAGTCAGCACATTGACAGCTGTTGTTGCCTGTTGGGCTTGGGCTTGCCATGTTATGATTTGAGCAAATTTTTATGCTAAATGCAGTACCTGTGAGGGTTTCTGGACAATATTTGTCTTTGTTTTGTGTTTTGATTTCCAATAATACATATATACATACATTTGCATAAAGCAAGCATATTAGCCCACTCCTATGTTGATAAGAGTATTAAATACTTGTCAAATCTTTAAGGTACATTTTGAGCAGATAATAAATGTGCATTTAATTTGCGATTAACTTAGATTAACCATGGACAATCATGTGATTAATCACAATTAAATATTTGAATCGACTGATAGCCCTAGATTAAATTTATTGTTGGTAATCTACATGCTGAAGCTGTGTGGCATACCCGAGTGGTCATGACCATATAACAACTTCTGTGCTGACATACGATCCAATAAATGGATGTCACAGGAGAAATTCTATCATGAGAAATGATAGAGTTCAGAGACACAACTTTGAAGAGGTATGGACCACCTGGGGAAAGGCCTCTAGCAGTTTCTGTGTCAGTATTTCAGAAGAACTCAGCGGTATTAGACAGTTGGAAATAGAAAAGAAAACCACGGACCCTACCCGGGCCCTTCCTGGTAGTCCATCCAACCTGAGCAGCCAGCCAAGAACGGTAACCCAAGAATCCAAGGAGCTTACTGTCAGGACTACAGAGCTGCTTGGCTGCCATGGGACATGTTGCTGGAAGAACCACAGTGAGCGTATCACTTTATGAATCTAGGCTGTACTACAGAGTAGCCAGAAGGCCACTTCCTGAAGCGGAGGTAAAGGACCTGGACTTTGCCTGGACTTGGCAAAAAAGGCACTTGAAATACTCTTGAGGAGAACAAGAGGCAGAAGAGTCTTTGTGATGAAATGGAAACTGTACTCTCAGTCATAAAACAAAGCTCTACAGTCTGGCAGAAACTGGGCACAGCTCATTACCCATCTAATAGCACCCCTACTGCGAAGCATGGTTGTGGCAGCGTCATGCTGTGGAGGGGAGCAGAAGGGACCGGGAGACTTGTAAGGATGGGGGGAACAATCAATGGAACCAAACGAACTAATTTTCTCAGAGAACTTGCCTCCGAGTGCCAAAAACCAAGGATGGGCCACTTATGTTCTGACAGCCAAATCGGCGCTGGAATTGCTTCAGAAAGGGGCTGCCAAGTCTTGCAGCAACCAAGTATAGGACAGAATTGAAATCCATTGAAAATGATGCTTAATGACTTGACAATGTGACTGAGCTCCAGCTTCCTACTAGGAATTGAGGGAATTCCAAATCTTGATGGTTCGTGTACAGAGTATTTGGTTAGAACTGAATACTCATGTAAATTAAATGTCTTTATTTCAGACAGTCTGTTGGTTGGTTGATCGGTCCAACACTTGCAAATATTGGATGGATTCGTGTACAACATTCATGGGCCCAGGAGAGTAAAGCCTACCGACTTTGGTGATCCCTTTACTTTCCCTCTACAGTCACCATGAGGTTGTCATTTTTTATTTTTTTGTGAAATGTCTACACAACTGTTGGATGGATTGCCATGAAATTCGGTACAGGTACGGTATGGTACCCAGAGGAGGATTGCTACTGACTTTGGTGATCCTCTGACCGACTGTAGCGCTACCAGCAGGTCAAAGATTTAACTTATCAAGTAAAATATCCCCATCTACTTCATGGATCTGCACTATATTTTGAATAGACATTCATGGAGACATTCATGGTCCCAAGAGGCTATAGCCTACTAGGGTTGGGCGATTAGACGAATATAGCAGCAATTGGCAATTGGATGAGTACATTGCCGGTTGGGTTTTTTGGGGGGGCGATGTTTGTCATTTTATTTTGCTTATTTAATGGTCTGCCTCCGAAGAACGGGAGCCAAACACACATCTGCGTGAATATATCAGCAATTGCCGATTGTTGGGCTGACGATGGCTGGTTGGAAAATTTTAACATATCGCCCAACCCTAAAGCCTACTGACTAGGGATGGGTATTGTTTAAAAAGTTAGGATGCCAGTACCAATACCAGTACCCTTAAAGCGATACCAATACCAATAGAGTACTTCATTCGATACCCATCATGTGAATGGAAGCTGTGTGTGTGTCCTAGGGATGCACTGATACCGGATCGGATATCAGGCCGATGGTGACTCAAATAGCTGGATCGGATATCTGTGACAATGGGGCCAATCTATTCAATTCAAATCTATGTTTATGTACTATATACATTATAGACTGGAATTGTAATTCCTGTGAAGTTTGGAGATTTTTTTACCAAGTTGCTGGTGTACGATTTATTATTTTAATGATAAATAACAATTCAGTAAATGTATATCTATGTATTTATTTGTCACATTTAGTTTGACAAAGTTAGGAAAGCAATGTTTAAGTCAAGCCTGATGTTGTTTTACACATAAAGGAATGATCCCAGTCACTTCCACACAGTGAGGCATACAGCTTGTTAAAAACACTGGTATTAGATCGGTACTCGGTATCAGCCGATACCCAAAGCCCAGGTATCGCTATTGGTATCGGGACTGAAAAGGTCGGATTGGTGCATCCCTAAGCCCTGCTTAAAAAGGTATCGAGTACCGATACCCAGTGCTACTACTGACTTTGGTGGTTGCTGGTCAATGTCGCCTGATGACTTGGGTGATCGCCTGACTTTTCCTGTAGCGCCACCATTGGATTTAAATCTGTGGTTCAGAGTAAAATGTCTCGACATGTATTGACATTTATGTCTCTACAAGACTGAGATGGTTGCAATGTTGTGCAGATATTTGTGTTTTTTGTGAACTTAAGTGATTCGCTGACATCTTTATCTAGGCAATCATCAGGTCAAAATTTTAATTTGTCAAATACTTTTGTTAATCCATGTCACCGTTTGGTTTTCTTTACAATGACAGACAGTCGTACAGAGGCACTAGCTTGGCTATAGACTCAGGCTTGTTGGAACACTGTTCACAGACTGCACGGTTTATAAAATATCTCACTTTAGTCCTTTCTGAACTAAGACTCCAATACCACAAAATGCAGAAAATGTCAAGGATGTTGAATACTGTTACCACAGGCTTTGCATTTTGCACCTACAGTAGTTGTTCAGTCTGGCATTTTTTTTTTGACATTTACCCTTAGAAGTAGAAGTAAAGTGACAGGGGATACGCTCTGTGTGTTATGTCTGAGCAAAGATCAAATCAGACTGCAAAAGATGATGTCAGCTTTGTATTGGAAAAGCAGTGCAAACACAGTCATTAATGTTCAAATAAACACACTCACAGAGAAACATATGCGTTTATAGCACAAATACAGTATCTATGTAGGCATTTTTATGAAATAGGGCTGGAACGATACATCTATCTCCCCATTCAATACTATCACGATACTTGGGTGCAGATTCAATTTTTAAGTATTGCGATTCTACAAGTATTGCGATTCGATATTACGATTTATTGCGGTTTTTGTTAACTTTTTTTTAACACTAGACCATGGTAAAAAGTTGAATCGTACACTTCTAGGGACTTTTACTTTGGAAAATATCTAAATTGATACAGTAAAATGTTTGATTTTTAGCACGTATGTAGTCAGAGATGTCCTGAAGTCAAATATATCAGTCATTGTCAGGCATTATTTATATCATTTTTTTTACAGCAACTCAAAAATCAAATAATAGACATTTCCCTCACAAATTACCGGTATTTTCTTTTTAATTTATAAAAATTAAATACATGTAATGTGTTATACTTCTGGTGAATATAATACCTCAATCTTATTATGTTGTATATTCAGTTCCCTTTATTAACACCTTTTTTTGAAAACCGGACGTAGTCACACGTGTATACTTCCACCAACTTCGCCAAGTCCGTCGCTAGCTCTCCCATCAGCTCCGTTCTCTTTATACATCCATGGTCAGCTCCATCGGGGTCGTTTGAATACATTTAATATAAATATCAGTATATAGTTGCACTACAGTTGTAGCGTTGGCTGATTTGACCACGGTGATGCGAGTGGCGGTTGGCTAGACCGAAAAAAAAGTGTTTCCATACTTTACTGTATGTGTAGTGTGTACGACTTTGGATTTAAAATGTGAGGGTGTAGGTCGTATCCACGTGGACCCTCAGCCGTTTTTTACTTCCCTGCTGGCTGCGGTTTGCTTTGGTGATGGATATCAAATCAATCAAATCAAATCAATTTTATTCGTATAGCCCAAAATCACAAATCACAAATTTGCCTCGGGGGGCTTTACAATCTGTACAGGATACAACACCCTCTGTCCTTGACAGTGCAACCCTCACATCGGCTAAGGAAAAACTTAACCACAAAAAAGCCTTTTAACAGGTAGAAAAAATGGAAGAAACCTCAGGAAGAGCGGCAGAGGAGGGATCCCCCTTCCAGGATGGACAGACGTGCAATAGATGTCGTGTGTACAGAGTAACAACATAATGAAAACACAACATAGACAATTCATGACAAAAATGAATACATATAATGTGAATATATGTGAGAAGGTGGATCCAGGAGGATGTCAAGCAGCTTCCAGGCGACGCCAAACAGATAGAGCCAGAGCAACACGACCTCCTCTCGACGTCAAAACCGGTACAGCCAGAGCAGCACGACATCCTCTCCAGATATGGAATGGATAAGACATCATGTTACTCAGGCTACAACAATAAAAGCAGTAACTTCCTTCTACCTCCACATAGACTCAAATGAAGCAAATATATCCATTCTGTCATTAAGAAATCAATTTCCATATCGAAAAAAAAAAAAAAATCATGATACAGAGATGAAACGATTTTTCTTTCCCACACCTGATATAAAATCCAAATTTTTCAAACAGGTTTAACAAGCCCTCTATTGCCAGTAGAATGAAGGGAAGACATTACACCGACAGCTATTTGTTTCACTAAATGGTAGCTATATTTGTTTTACTGTCTATGATTTATGTGGTAAACCCCTAACCCGGTATACCCACAAACTGTTGAAATAGAAACAGAAGTGTACTCAACTGACCAGTGGAGAAAAATGGAAACCATATACTGTGGTGTACGGTGTATATCATTATCCATTATTGTCATTAATCATCCTTTACCCTCATGTATTCTCCTCAGGTATCATCAGGAGACAAGCAGAGGTGGAAATACAAATTAGACTATCAAAGACAGGGTAAAACCAAATGCTCTCACTGCGTCGTCATTTATATAGTCTCTTCATCCTAATTGCAATAAATGGCTTACTAACCTCTGTAAATATTTTAAGACCATTATTTGTTGCAACTATATTTGTGCTTTGAGTGTGAGCAGACGATTCATGAATGCATTTACAGCACGTTCACAGAGGATTAGAAATATCCTTCAAAGTTAAAGCTGGAAGCTGGTTTAGAAAGTGTAATGGATGTTTGTGCATGATGGAGAGTTCCACTTTGGAGCAACGGCAGGGAAATCATAAACAACTGTACAAGACACGCTAAGCAAATACCAGAACAAATCAAAGTTCTGTGAAACAGGAGTACATTTCAGAGCAGAAAACTCATTCATAATTCCTTCAGCATTTAAGCATTATTTGTTGATGATCAACTAATAATAACTACTGCTAATAATTGCATTGTTTATGAACCAGCTGATTATTCATTAGTGATGCAAATTAATACAAATCCATTATTCAGATATGAACAGATAATGTGCTCTGAACAGATTAAATTGGCATCTAAAGTGGTGCAGCATTTTTTTTTTTATTCTGTCAGAATTACCACAGTTTGCCACACCACTTCTTCTTTAGGCCTTTACACACCCGGGGCATGACAGATAAACAACATGAATATGTGAAATACTCGATCAAAACTATTCATACTGGCAGCGATGCAAATTTGTGACGGTTTGCATCACTTTTTGATTTGTGCAGGCCGAGGACCAACTACCAGAATCCTACTGACCCAGAGCAGTGTCAAGCAGTCTGTCTGAGGTAAATTTTTATATAGCCTAAACTACTGTAAACTATTTTAGTTTCCTTTTAGCGAAAAGCTCTGAGTGGATTTACCTCTGGTAGACAGTTACTCAGTGTATATATCGAGGGCTTTTATTGTGAAAGATAAGAATGGAAGGAGTGGATCTGGTCTGCGCTGCCTTTATCATGGTTGAAAGGAGAACTAAGGTTTGCCATCTTGATTCAGATTACAGAGCCTCCGTGTTGTTGTACACTATAGGTATTGAATATGTCCGTTGATGCCTTTATTTGCGGTGCGAACGCTCAGAAAAATCAGCCTCGCTCCGGAAAAAAATTGTTGTTTTTTTGCCACGTAATATTCGCGTTCCGTGTTAAAGTACTCATGACAAAAAAAAAGGCCTTGAGAGTCACTCAGTAAAATCAAAATATAATTATGCACACACTGAGTGGAACTCACTCTTTACAGTGGTGTCAAGGTCGGCGATGTCCATTGAGCAAAAAAACACGGGAGCTGCTAAATCTCAGCATGTTAGCATTGTCATTCTGAACATGTTAGCATGCTGACATTAGCATTTAGCTCAAAGCACAAAGCAGGGTCTGAAATGAACACCCACCAAGCCCCAAATGTAGGTAGATTTTCCGCTTGGCGAGTAAATCTCAGAAGGCTTTATTTACAAATTACCACACGTCTCTTAACCTTTCTCTGTCTAAAATAAATATAAATGACATTTATAATGAAATGAAATGGCCATTATGAAAGGCAAACTCTATGTAGAAAGAAAGGGCTGAGCAGCAGCAGAAACGCAGCAGATACGCAGCTAAAATGCAGCTGGTGTGAACACCCGACGCGTGAATCACGCAGCCAACACGCCACGCAGCTGCCACGCGCTCCTGACGTTCCCAGTGTGGATAAGGTGTTAGCCCGTTGTGAAATAAACAAATAAAGATAGTAGCTTTGTGTTATTGTATTATTGTCTATTTTGCATATTAATGACATAAAATGTAATAAATGAAGTACAAAAGAATAATTATATGCCATAAACCTATCGACTTAACTCACTATTCATCATTTTTATTCTTCAATCTATTGAAGCCTCCTTTGGCTAATGCGGTGCTTACACTGAGTAACCATTGCCAACCCGGAGACTGTGTCAGCTGTATGCAGTGAAAATTGGAGTCGCATGGAATCACATCTCTCATCATTGACATCCACACGGTACATTCACATCAGAACAATAAGTACTCTTTACACATAATGTAGTCAACACTTGCCATAAAATTCGAACACACACATATATCATTGTGTTTGCGTACATCATGAATGCCCTTCTATTTCAACCTTTCAAATATGATTCTCTAAAATAAGCTATATATAATAATAGCCTATCCAAGAAAATTGATTGGTCCTACAGTAGCATTAATGGCTAGATATTGCAATTGAATTACGTGGATAAGGACGGCATTATGTGTCTTTTGTGAGGAATGAGAACCTTAATTCTCTTTGGCTGCTGGTCATTTAATTCAGTCTGCAGAAAGAGGAAATGATTTCATTATCTAAAAAAATGACACGGCACCTGAACTGAGATCATTGCAGGAATAATTCCAAGAAGACAGGGCTGTTATTTTTACTCTTCAGATAGCGTGGAAATGTATATTATTTATTGCTGTGTAAAAAAAAAGGGGGGGAGAATAGAAAGAAATGTCTTATACTGTCCATAAAGAATGATACCCAGCACCACTGGGAGCCCCTACAGAAGTCAGCAGTCACATTAGCTCCCATAATTCATAAAACTCTGCTGCTTTGAAGTGCTGCCACCTGTTTTTTTTTCTCCCCCGGTGCTCTTCCCTCCCCGTCGTCTTCATCCTCCTCCTCCTTCCTCCGGGGACTGTAGCTTTAATGTCCTGTCTCATCTCTCAGGGTTTGGAGGCGCTCTTGCATTTGGTATTCACCGTGAAACCGATCACCCACGTGTGCCGACCTTGCAGCGGACCTGCTCCGCCTGGTAAGGCGGTCTGGCCTCGCCTGGAATGCCAAACGCTGCAGGCGACGTGTGACCCTGGGAGGTGTTGTTTCAGAGGAAAAGAGAAAATAATATCTGCATGTTTTTGTGTGTGCCCCCCCCACCCCAAAGCGCCTCTGCCATTGAACTGTTCGCCACAGTTCATCACTTTGGCACGACTTAAATATTAAATATTGGACAGTGCTGGGATTTCAATCAGCTTATTTGCATCGCAGCCGCAGTCGGTAACAGCAGATCTGAAAATAATTGCTCTCCTAAATGTCACTGCGGTTGTAGTATCAGAATTGAATGAACTAGGTAACCTATTCCCCAGTTCAATATAAATAATCAGATATTAAAATTCTACATTGTGAAAATATGCACCCGCCATGGTGTTACGCAGTGTGCTGAGTGATGTAATGGGTCAATAACACTCCAAGGATTTTCGGAAACCAGTGAATACATCACTGCTGCATTTCTCTGCACAAATGAAATTACTATGCACACATTGTTTTGAGCTTTGCTACCAGCATGGCTCTAGGAATGGATTGGCGTGAAATTTGGTACCTGGGAAACATTCTGCCCGCATAACATCGGCATGGTAGCGTTGTCATGGTGAGCTTGATAGCATGTAGCTCGAAGCACTGCTGTGCCTAAGTACAACCCCACAATTTCCATAATGCAACTCAATAACATCTTTCAGTAGACTACTTGTGTCTTCCAAATACCCACCTCTTTCAAACGCCACACTACTACAGTCGTGACGTAACTGTCACAGGCCGCTTAAACAAACGGTGTGACGGGAGCAGGAATGTTTTCAGATACATTGGAGGTGAACAACGGGCGATTTGAACAACGTGGATATGTGGCAAGACATCGAGGTGCTCCTGGCTGTCCGAGGTGAGGAAGAAATTAAGCGGTAGATAAGAGTAAGGTGGGGGACAATGTAGTAATCACAAACATAATAAGGCTGCTGAATGAGAGAGGCATGCGCCGTAGCCTGCACAGAAACACACCATGTAAGCCAACCACCTCACGGTACAGCCAGCTGAGCACATCTGTTTTTAAAGTGTGTTTGCACATTTTCTATTTGTAACGTTACCTTTTTTAATTTTCCAAATAAACCTGCAAAAGATCCATCTGTTGCCTGTTCCAGCCATTATGAAGTAACTAACCTAGTCCCAGTTCATTACATTATCAAGCAATTAGCAAACTTCATGAAATATACTGTAAACTCATTTTATTAAATTTGGACAAGCTCTTCCATTATCCAACAGTTGCCACATGCCCAGCTAAAAACTTTAATAGCCCTATTATATGTAGCAAATCTTTGCTGGAATGGTGGAGTGAGTGAAATGTACATTTCAGTCTTCAAAAGTTTCTGTAATCCTTTTGTAAATGTAGCCTATATTATCATATTATATAGCAAAATGTAGTCTAATATATGATAAATGGGTACTGTAGATAGAGGAAAAAAGCTTCACGAGTGTTGATTGATATACTGTAAATCTATATGTTGTCTGTATGTTTTTGCATATATTACAGCTCCTCATAACATATTAAATATTTTAACATTTTATAAAGGCATAAATTCTGCATATACTATGTTTACACCATATTATCCCAAAAAACATGCATCATTCTATGACATTTTACGTTTTTGCACCGTTGATGATGCCACTATCATCTCCTCTCTCTATAATCCTCTAGACCTGTAACCCCTCGCCCATTTCTAGAACCTGAGCTAATTGTTATGCATTGTTCCTGGGTGTGACCCAGGTCGTATCTGAATTGTCATTACCAGGGATTAACCCGTGTTGACTGGTTGGGTTTTAATTGACAAAAGGAGGGTTGAACATAGGTCAGCTAACCCTGGTGCAACCCTGGTCATTGGTGTGAAAGGGGTATTAATATAAAAAAAAATTGGTGGAGTGCCCCTTCAACATCAACATATTAGATTCGTCATTGTCATTCTGACATTAGCATTTAGCTCAAAGCATCGCTGTGCCTTGGTAAAGCCTCACATAGCCGCTAGAACGGCTGTAGCCTCTTAACTCTTGCTGCTATTTGCCCTCTGCTGCATCTGCCAGACAACTATTTGCCTCCAAAATGGAACCAACGGCAAGACACCTCCGCAAACTGCAGCTCCATTACCAGCTATTTGGAGCCAACCACCAAACACCTCATCATCGTCGCTGCCCTAACTGTGATTAATGTGCCCTGCCCTGCTGGGGTTAAAACAACCGCAGCGCACGCCGTTTATTGGCTTCCCCTATGTGTTTGTTGACAAGCTGTCTGGGACACACTTAACATATCATCCGGCATGAAAAGGGAGGTGGCATGGCAGCTACTTTTGGGGTCAAGAGGTCAGCTTATTACATTGCCATCTTTTAACAATGGAGCTTCCTGCAACAGACAAATAGACGTACGGGTGGACGGGCATGGGAAGCTTCATCATGCTTGTGGCTTCATGGGATACCGCAGCATCGGCGGCAGTTGCGGAGAGACGTGACGCCCCGGCAGCCAATCGGGGAGGGAGAGGAATGCAGGATGGTAATCAGAAACACATGCTTGTGAGAGGGCCCTGTCTACTGAGGGAGGATACCAAGAGACAAACATAGCTCCACACTCGGACGCACACTCAAACTCGGATACACACAAAGGTCCTTTGTGAAAACATACCTAAACAGGGAGACGTGGGACATGTCATTTATTCTGCCTCAGTCCTGCTCCCCTTCTCAGCAGGATTTCGGTTCACTCTGAAGGGAGAAAGGGGAGCACAGCCGGCTCGCTCAAGGTTTAGCAATAAGGAACAGTCAAAAATGATAAAGTACGCTTACATGTTCATTTGACATTAAGAATAGTAGCTGGTTCTCCCTCGCTGTAGCCGCAGCTCCAGCCATCCTCGCCCTCAACAAACCGCGGGGCCTGTGCTATATATACAAGAAGGAGAACCATTGCAAAAAGGCCCGGTCATCAGTCATTTCCCTTGTGATGGACCCTTTGGCATGTGTAACAGAGTTAAGACGGTGCTTACACGCTGGCTTTATGCACTGACAACAAAAGCAAATTGCCTGAATAATGCACTAGCAATAACAGTTTAATTATTATATCACAATGGTAGATTATATGAGTAAAAGCCTCTCAATAAATACACAAAAAAAACTCACATAAACAAAACTGGGGTGAGCTATATTTCTTTTTTTAATTCCATTTTTGTGCGTTTATCACCTACTGTAAATCGTTATTTATAGCGTTACGCAGCCCTTTCCAAAATTGGACACAGCTAATTTTATTTCCCGGGCTACTGAGCTTAACGATAAAGTGGGCCTGGAATTTATGGTGGTTTCCACTGGCTAACCAGGCCGGTCCAATAGCGGTATCAATCAGGGAGGAAACTGCTGCGAGGCCAGTGCTTTGAGGAATTAAGACTCTGCTCCTGGCTGCCCAGTGTATAGCTGCAATTACATCCCAGTCATTCTGTTAGCTAGGCCTCTGCTATTCTCTGTCTGCACAAATTGCAAAAATATTTGAATTTTTAAAAATCTATTTCAATACCGGCATGTCACACCATTTGATTTTTTTTTTTTACTATGAATTCAATTTTCTCTGAATACTTCTGCTACATACACGGGTTCCTGATGAGTGAATGTGCTTGCATGGGTGATATTTAATTGTTCTGCTTAGGTGGGCTGAGAACAGTGTGTTAAAAGCTTTTTTTAGACCTTTAGAATACGTGACATTGCTGCCTCCATCAAGTCGTTGAAGTCATGGCTTTCAGTCATTCAGACCAAGGTGACATACATGTTCTTTACAGCTTTATTAAGAACATGACAGGATAAAACCTAGGGCTGTCAATCAATAAAATATTTAATCGCAAATTAATCCCACAATTTTCATCTGTTCAAAATGTACCTTAAAGGGAGATTTGTCAAGTAATTAATACTCTTATCAACATGGCATAGCATATGCTTACTTTATTCAAATGCATATATATATATATATATATATATATATATATATATATATATATATATATTTATAATTGGAAATCAATTAACAACACAAAACCATGTCAAATATTGTATATATATATATATATATATATATATATATATATGAAGTTTATTATATCAGGATAACCCCTTGAGATGCATCATCTTGTTTTCAAGGGGATCCTAAAATTGTCGAGAAACCCTCTCAGGTACTGCATTTAGCATAAAAAATATGCTCAAATCATAACATGGAAAACTCAAGCCAAACAGGCAACAACAGATGTCAGTGTGTCAGTGTGCTGACTAGACTATGACTTGCCCCAAACTGCATGTGATTATCATAAAGTGGGCATGTCTGTAAAGGGGAGACTCGTGGGTACCCATAGAACCCATTTTCATTCACATAACTTGAGGTCAGAGGTCAAGGGACCCCTTTGAACATGGTCATTCAAGCTTTTCTTCGCCAACATTTAGCATAAGTTTGGAGCGTTATTTAGCCTCCTTCGCGACAAGCTAGTATGATATGGTTGGTACCAATGGATTCCTTAGTTTCTTATGATACCAGCATCTTCTAGCTTTAAAACTGAGCCCGCTACTACCTAAAAACTGCAAGTAGCGTTAATATGTTAAAGGGACTATATGTAACTTATCACGCGCATAAATCATACCGGGTCGGAATCCCATGCACGCTCGCGTGTGGGTATGCGCTGGTCCTGCTGCCTGCTGCCTGCTTGCACACTGCGCTCGTTCTCACCCGCTCGGCTCGCTCCAACTCCACGTGCACGCGCGCACACTGCAGAAGAGTTAGTTTAGCTCTGAGAATATCTAGTGAATGTGCAGTGGACGTTTTTGCAGAAATAAATGCTGCAGCTCCTCCAGACCAACAGAGGTTTCCGTGTCTTGTGAAGTGACGGGGCTCCGCAGCGAGTTACGTTATCCCGACCGGGTGTTGGTGTCTCCCCCTCCCCCCCCCTGTTCCCTCCGGGTCGGCGGGCTGAAGCAGGAAAAAGCCAACACTAGGATCAGCATCGATTCATGGAGAGACCCTCCTCTGGTCGGCTAACATTACTGCCAAGCAGGTGAAATATAGAGTGATATTGTGTGTTAGCTGACGTGTGTCGCCTCACTGTTTAGACCGGTGCTCGTTCATGTCTATGTAGAGCGAGCACAAGCGCGAGCGCGAGCAACAGGACGCTGACTTTCGTTGACATTGCAGCCACAGGTGTCGCTGTTAACAAGCAATTTCTGATTCTTACATATAGTCCCTTTAAAGAAATTAGTGGCGTTAAAACAAATTTTTGTTAATGCGTTATTATCGCATTAACTTTGACAACCCTAGCTCTAGAGTTATATGGTTCAGGTGCGCAGAAGGGAGCGCTAGTATTGCTAAATAACAGCGGTGAGTTGAAGCGTGTGATGGTACGGAGGAAGAAGAGGGTATCCTGTGTTCTCTGAAGTTAAATCAGAGACAGATTTTAAAACTTATTTTGCTATTGAAGCCTTATTTAATGACCATCGTGAATCTCTGAATGTATTTGCAGAAAGGCTGAGGGGCAAGTGCAATTATAAATTTAACCACAAGCTTTACATAATGAAAATCAATGAAGTCTGCTAAACCTAATATCTTTTACTTAAAATGCGGCAATGATGGTACCTAATACCTAAAAAAAAGTAATGATGGTGGTTTTTTTCCAAAGATTTTCAAGGCCCAGCTGGAAAGACCCTTCATTTTTTAATGATTTAATTACAGACTGGTTGGCTAGGGACCAGGCAGTGAGAAACAGCAAGGCACAGTCAGATGTCAAGCAATTTCTTATCATCTTAATCGGCTAAGGTTAGCCTTATTCGTTTTACAAATCCTTTTAGAATGACTTTTACATTTTAACTAAGGATCTAAAATGATCCCTGAATACTTTATCTCTGTCACTTGTTCAATAAGCTCACCTTTAATTGTAATATTAAAGGATTCTGTTGCAGGTAGCTTTTTAATGGCCAAAAAACAATAGACTTTGTTTTCTTAGTGTCAAACAGGAGGCATCAAGCCAAGCTGATTTGAAGTTTTTGGTTAGCTTATGCAACAGCATCACAGGTTTTGCCAGATACATTGACGGAATTCTGCTGCCTGTTTTAAAATGCAGCTATGTCTTTTGTAGTTGTTTTGCGTTTGTGGTCGTTTTGCATTTCTCTGTGGTCATCTTGCATCTCTTTGCAATGGTTTTGCATCTCTTTTTAGTCATTCTGCCTCTCTTTGTAGTTGTTTTGCGTCTCTTTGTAATTGTTTGCATCTCTTTTCAGACATTTTACGTCTCTTTGTAGTTGTTTTGCATCTCTTTGTAATTGTTTGCATCTCTTTTTAGTTGCTTTGCATCTCTTCGTAGTTGTTTGCATCACTTTGAAGTAGTTTTATGTCTCTTTGTGGTTGTTTTGCATCTCTTTGTACTTGTTACATGTCTAGGTAGATATTTTTCATCTCTTTGTACTTGTTTGTATCACTTTGTAATCTTTTTACGTCTCTTTTTAGCTGTTTTGCATCTCTTTGTACTTGTTTGCATCACTTTGTAGTAGTTCCGCGTCTCTTTGTAGTCATTTCGCGTCTCTTTGTAGTTGTTTGCATCTCTTTGTAATCACCTCATCTGGCTTTGTAGTTGTTTGGCTCTCTTTGTAGTTGTTTGCATCTCTTTGTATTAGTTTTGTATCTTCATGTAGTCGTTTGCATCTCTTTGTAGTTGTTATGTTTCTCTTTTTTTGCTTCGTTTTCATTGTCTAGTTGTCGTTTCACGTCTCTTTGTAGTTTTTTGCATCTTTTTGCAGTCGTGTCACATCTCTTTGTATCGTTTTGCATCTTTTTGTAGTCGTTTCACGTCTCTTGTTAGTTGTTTCACGTCTCTTTGTGGTTGTTTTGAATCTCTTGACAGTTGTGTGCATCTGTTTGTAGTCGTTTTATGTCTCTTTGAAGTTGTTTTGCATCTCTGTACTTGTTTGCATCAATTTGTAGTCGTTCCGCGTCTCTTTGTAGTTGTTTAGTGTCTCTTTGTAGTTGTTTAGTGTCTCTTTGTAGTTGTTCACATCTCTTTATAGTCGTTTAACGTGTCTTTGTAGTAGTTTTTATCTCTTTGTATTAGTTTTGCATCTTTGTGTTTCGGATCTCCTTGTAGTCGTTTGCGTCTCTGTAGTTGTTATGCATCTCTTTTTTTGCATTGTTTGCATTGCCAGTTGTCGTTTCACGTCTCTTTGTAGTTTTTTGTATGTTTTTGTAGTCGTTTCCTGTCTCTTTTTAATTGTTTGGATCTCTTTGTAGTTGTTTGCCTCTTTTGTATTAGTATCTCTGTTTTTTGCATCTCATTGTACTTGTTTGCATCTCTCATTTTTGCTTTGTTTGCATAGCTTTGAGACCAAAAATGTAAAATTGCCATCACATGTACGTAAAGAGGTGCATGTTCATTTATTTTTCTTTCGCAGCAATCAAAATTAGTGCACAGCTTTCTAATGCTGTTGAAAAAACAACATACTTTCTTATTTAAGAGAGCATTACTGTAATATATTTTAAAACAATGTTTTTACCGAGATTAAAGGAATAAAAAAATGAGATAAATTCATACTGTAGAGACTGTTTTATTAGGATATTTCATGGTTTTGTTTGGACGCTCTCTCCTCTGTAAATAGGATATGACCACTGCTTCTGTGACTAAAATAACCTTCCAGCTTTAGGAAAACAGGATTGCCACTGCTGTTTTTTTCGACTCAAAAAATATGTTGTTCTGACTCTTACCCTGAAATTACCTCCGCAGCGACCAGTGGGCCGGTGAAGGCACTGCTGTAGACTTGCAAAGTGAGATGGCTTTTGTTCTGCCTCAGTGTGACCAGCCTGGGCACACAAGTGCAGCCAGACAAATAACCAGATCCAGATTTGGTACGTAATGAGGTGTGATGTAGTGCTGCATCGAGACTGCGGACATGAATTGGGTCTGAGGGTGAAATAAAATAAACAGACCATGCTCGAGAGCTGTAATAACATGAGCTTCTATTATATTAGAGCAGTCCAAAGTGAACTGGCTTCTACCGAAGTGTTCATGGTGAATTGTCTGGTTATTACTTCAGTATGATCATCCCAAAGATCTCATATTAGCGCTAGATAAAAGTATTTTTCTCCAAAGGGGTTTTCATTGTGGAAGTGTGTGTTGGGAGGGGGGGGGGGGTTGGAGGGTATCTACAAGCTGAATTCATCCCTAAGGCAAACTCTGTATGGCAAAAAGGCACATATTTGTTGTACAGAAAAAGGGAAGTTGAACTATTGCAAATTGCTTACATCTCTTACTTCACCAGCTCCTTTGGGAGCTTTTCAACTATTGAACAGAGGAGTTCTAACTGCATTTCAGAAACAATGTGTCTTTGGTCTCTATTCATCAGCTTAGTTGAAAATGCACACTGCCTGCTCTTGTTAATAATGTGGAAAATGTTTAGCTTATATTTGACATGCTTTAAATCATGAAGCAATTGATCAAAAATTGATATAATTGATCATTAAAGTAAAACAGCCAGTCACCAAAGCATGGCAGGCCTGTCAGGATTTTGATTCCTCTAAATGCTGAAGCTTAATACTCTATCTTTAGAGTTTCATTTTTTTAGCCTTTGTGTAAGGAATGGATTGACCAGTGTGTTTATCTGCTGTACCTTCAGCTGTAATCGTTCAGGCTGTTCTAATACATCGTTCATAGCTATATTTACAAAAATTAAATGCATTTTACTTCGTATATCTCCCACTTCGTATGTAATCCACGTAATTGTGAACCAGGAGGTATTAAGAGCGGCGAACGCCACGTATAAAGGAGGTGGGTCAAACTGGGGTGGATGGGTGGGTCAAAAAACAAAGGACTTTCGCCCAGGGGGCCGGTGTTCGTGTCCCGTGTGAAACCAGAAGTCAACCTGAATTTATTTGTCATGTAACTTCCGTACTTATGTTGTGCCACTTCCGGTGTGGCGTAACTTGACCACGACCTTTTCCTAATCCTAATTTAAGTATTTTTGTTGCCTAAACCTAACTAAGTTGTTTCCTGTGAAAAGGGAAGTTTATTTTGAAAAGACTGGAGTGGAAATTGACATGGACATTTGTAGGAAAACTGAGAAATAAGTTTTCTTAAGATTTCCTACGAATTGTTGTATGAGGATACGTTGAATCGTTAGCATGCCTGGATAACTGGCTTACCGTATTACCAGTGGAGAAAGACGTACTCAGATCTTTTACTTAGCCTAAGTAAGAGTAGCAATACCACAGTGTAGAAATATTCTGTTACAAATAAAAGTCCTGCATTGAAAATCTTACATTAGTAAAAGTACACAGCTGTCTTAGCATAAATATATACTTACAGAACCAAAAGTTAAAGTCGTCATTATGTAGAATGGCCCTTTTAAGAATAGTATCACTGGATTATTAGCGTTGCATTAATGTATGTGCAGCACTGATGTTGCAGCTGATAAATGTGGAGCTATTTCTTTATAATTTTGATATACCTTCAAGTAGCTTAATCCATAATAATACATCAGAATAAATTGATTTATATTTTGTATTTATAATCTGAATCCGCAAAGTAACTGGTAACTAATGCTGTCAAATAAATGAAGAGGAGTAAAAACTGCAATATTGGCTTTGGCAAAAATGTAGTGGAGTAGAAGTTGCGTCGGCCACCGTAATTCTCCTACACGCTTGGCAAACGGGAGAAGTTGCAATATGCAAGCTCACCACTAGATGCCGCCAAATCCTACACCCTGCACCTTTAAAATCAATTCAAGGCAAATGTGTAATTTTTTTCATATAAAGATTGAGAACAATATTAGAGCATGAAGGCTGCTCTGCAACTATTTAATCTATTAAATGTCCCATTCTTTGTCTTTACAGCTCATGTGATGATAATGTCAAGGAGAGAGAGGAGAACAGAGGAGAGTAAGTCAAGAGTCAGAGTGACTTTCTGAGACAGACCAAAGAGGGGAGGCATCCTTGAGGTTGACATCGATGTGGAGAACTAATCTGCCTGCGGCTGTGATTCAGACCCCGAGGTGAGCCCTGTGACATTTTGAGCTGATTAGGAATTTCACCAGCCTTAGCCTTTTGTGTCGTGTCAACCGCTCTGACATTGCATTACGCCGTTTCATTATCATGCAGTCACATCTAATAAGGGCACCGTCCTCCAACCTGGCGAGGAGGCCTCTTTAATGCACGGTGGCCTTGAGAGGAGGGGTAAAAAGACAAATCAAGCCTGTAACTGTTTGATAAGTGCGACTGGGCTTTTGGCCCAGAACAAATTACATTACTGTCACATTATGTCCCTGGTATTCATGAATTAAGCACTGACTGGGTAACTCTTAAGCCCTCCCTGACTAACTTCCTCCCAAATCCTTCCTCTATTTTCTTATTATTTATTTCCCATCGGGGAGGAGAGACAGACCCCTTCACAGACTCTCTCTCTTCATCTTTCCATCCTATTTGCATGGCGGACAATCTGACACTTTCACTGCTCAGCTGTTGGAATGTGAGAATTGCGCTGGGAGAGGAGTGCGGTTATTCGATGGCCTTTTCTGTGCTGATTCAGACATTGCAAGATGATGAGAGGGTTTTACAGTCAGAGTGACTCTTCGGCCAACACTGCAGCAGCGCTAAGAGCAGATGTGCATTTTTATTCAGGTCAAATGTCAGCCGCTTGCGGGCTCTAAGAATAGAGCGTGTGTGGCTCAAATAAAGGTCACTGTGCCCCCTGGATTGAATGGAAAAAAGGCCAAAGACACTTGGGAGTCTGAGAGCTCTTGTACTGTCAGACTCTCCCGAGCCTCGGAGTGGAGCGGTGTGTCATGCTAAGACTGACGTCTCGTCCAAGCAGATTAATTGTAAGATATGTCCATATCGTCACCCTGAAACGGGACCGTCTGAGTAGACAAGAGCAGAGCGGCCCTCAGGGACTGAGCTGTCTCATCGCTAACAGCCTGTGTGCGCCCTCATGTTTGCAGGCTTGGCTGCTGATGACTCTTTTAGGTGGACAAACAGTCCCTCTGTGTACTCCGGAGTTCACAAAAGTCACATCCTGCAGACAAATGTGTGCACGAGATATGAAATTGGCTGAGCTGAGCGATGGGACTCTGGCTGACCAAGTGGCGAGAGGGGAAGGGCAGAACAATGTCATGAGACAAAAAAATGAATTTGACTCATCTATATCTGTCTAATTGTTTGTTTCCTGCTGATAATGCCAAGAAATGACACAATGAGACAGGAAAAAGGGTGGAGATGTGTTCAGATTAGAACAAACTCTTCTCTTTTCTATTTAACCCTAACCTGCAGGATCGCGGGCGATCCCAACCAACTTTACTGTCTTTCAGAGGCTGTAGCAGGTTCATTTTTAGAGCTAGAGTGAAGGTGCAACATATGAAACAATAAAACACAATGAATCCATTGGTACCAACCATGTCATACTAGATTGTCAAGAAGGAGGCTAAATAACGCTCCAAATATGGGCTAAATTTTGGCGAGGAAAAACTGGCATGGCCATTTTCGAAGGGGTCCCTTGACCTCTGACCTCAAGATATGTGAATGAAAATGGGCTCTATGGGTACCCACGAGTCTCCCCTTTACAGACATGCCCACCTCAGGAAAATCACATGCAGTTTTGGGCAAAAACCATGCAGTTTTTTGAATGCAGTATAAAAGTGTTATTTTCTCCTATTCTAAAATGATGTATTTGAATATTTCTGCATACTGGGGTCCCTAAACAGTCTTCGAATTGCATAAATTGGTTATCACTGTAACGCTGAGACTCTTGTGGACCCAATGAGCCCAATTGTATTCATGCGTGATAATGTTAGTCCCCATAGTAGCCATTTCATTGTAGGGAGACCATTTTTTAAAATTTGACGTCACTGTATAAAATGATAATCACAGCCTCATGAAACTTTACAGCCACAAACTAGAGACCTAGGGCATTCAGAGGATGGATGGCTTTCCTAGGTAAGGGTGGTTTCTGAGCAGTTTCCAGAACAGAAGTGCTCGCCATTCCATAGCCAAAAAATTTAATTCTTGCAGAAATCTCCAAATGTCAAAGGTTTTGATGCCAAATCACAGCATGGCTTTTTCTGTGATGTTTCTCAAGTTCTTGGTGTCTTAATTCGGTATTTTGGAGGGATTATTGATCATTTTTATCAATTCTCGAGTGGTAAAAAATGGTTAAATTTAGCACCAAGTCTGTGTAACAAATGGAATCAACCCAAAAATTGCTGCGGCAACTTATGAGACATAAGTGAGCATTATTAATGAATTCCTTCATTCATGTTTATTTGAGATTAATGACTAGAACAACTTGACACACAGTGCTGGGCTGCATCTCAAATCCTCAGGTTCCAAGCTTTCAGATGATGTACACCACTTCTATGTGACATCTACTGTTGACCTGCTATCTCCCCGTAAAGACCCCCTGTACCCCCCTAAAAAAGACAAAAACGGGTCTTTTGTGTGTCTCAGAGGGTTAAAAAAAGGGGGAACATGACCTGCTGGCTGTCTTTGTATGATGAATAAGAATAATGGGATATGCAAGATACCAAATACACTGCTCTACAGTGTGCCCGTTTCATATCTGCGTCATGTCATCGCTCTCCGCGCTGTCTCTCTGTGTCTCTCTGCCATAAGCACAGAAAGCCGGCTATTCTTAGCCGACTCCCCCGCAGGTGAATTATGGATGAGATGAAAAGCTCATACTGATATTTGTCTGATCAAGTATCAAGCTAAAATGCCACTTAAAGTGTGATATAGCTCGCTGGGATGGAGAGCTGTCTCCAAAGACGAGCAACAGCACGGGCACGCGGCGAGGGAGGGAGATCATCAAGGGCGGCTGAACAGACGAGATACGAGGCAGACAGCGAGGGTGACAGACAAACAGCCGTGGTCATCGGGGGCGACCGGTGGGGAGAAACACTGTCTGGGCGTAGATAATAAGCCGCTGCCTCGCCTGGTTATTGCAGCACGTCCAATGGCGCATCCCACAGAGACCTCAATTCTCTGTCACTTGGAGGCATATCACTGCGGCACGTGACTCAGCCAGGTGTGTCTCATTCATTATGGAATTTACGACTCTGACTTTTTCCTGATTTCTAAACGTGTCCCCGTGAGCACTGGCTTATGGCCTCATAGATAGAGAGCGTGCATATCATACAGTAAATGTTCATGCCCTGCGCGCTTGTATGAATTACCCCACACCTACATGCACGCCACTTCTAGGTCACACACCCAGCCACATCAGCGTATCTATAGAGGAGACGTGATGCGTGTCTACAGGCTACGCTCAAGTATCTCCATCTTATGTCACGACCTTGAAACATAATGGGATAAACACGGTGGGACTCGAGTGGTTTTGTCATTTGCACATGTTTTCTGTGCTGGCATCAATCAATTTCTATATACAGTTGGGGTTAGAAGGTCTATGATTCCACATATATCTGCTGTTTTACGGTGGCCCTGACAGCTTAACACACACATGCCAACCAACGGAGCACAAGCCAGTGGAAGAAAAGATCCATGAATCATGAATTCACAGCATTGGGACGCTTGGTGAGTGCCCCTCGGCATGATACCGACTAGGGATCGACCGATTATCGGCCTGGCCGAAATTCGGCATTTTGCCGATTATCAGTATCGTTATTTTTTTTAACCAATAACTGATAAAATGAATTAATTTATAAATGTGCTACTTTGGCTCTGTTCAGCCTCCTCTCTGTGTCAGCCTGCTGTCAGTGCTCTCCACTGTACAGTCTGGCTCAATGTCCCACCCACAGTACCTGTCTGATTGGTTACATGTCATCAGCAATAACCAATCAACACTGAAGTCTTCTGCTCCACAGACGCGCAGAGAACAACACACAGACACAGACTCAGCCCCGGTGAGCGAGCGGTGGTGCTTTCTCTCGGTAAGACGGAAGATATTGTCGAAGTTGCAAAAAACATCCCAATCCTCTATGCTGAAGTTGCAAAAACACCACGATCTTATGATCTATTTATAAGATGACAAGCGTGCCTAGTTTCCCAGTTACACCGCTGAAAATGTCCGAATAATGCACGTTATTGCAGTGATATTCAGTCAACTATAACGAGATAATAGTGTTTATTTATTTAGCTATATGTTAGATATATCTCTGAGTAATGTTGTTGACAGTGCAACTGAAAGTTATTTTAGCTGCTAATTTGCGAACGTAACATTACTCGCCCTTATAAATTGGTGTTTTGTGTACGTAAATGTAGAACATGTATGTTTACATGTACAACGTGAGCTAATGTTGAGCGTCGTAGAGCTAACTTGAATACGATAAAGAACGTCAATAAGTTCATTTATTACACGGCTGTGTTGAATACTTTCAAAGATTCTGATTGGTCAATCACGGCGTTCTGCGGTTTGTAATTTCTGTATTACAGACCGTTGCTATGTATAACAGACCGTTGCTATGGGCGCAGCTCTGATGTCGGACTCTGGCGGACCGCTTTGTGTCAAAACATTGATTTCCTCAGTAAGTAGCCGTGTAATAAGCGGGATAATGTACAGCTAGCGTGTCATTGTTGTGAAAGAATCCCCTTCAGGTTTATGAGAGACCCCGACGCGCAGCATCACCCTGTAGGGGATTCTTTCACAACAATGACCGACTCGCTGTACATTATCCCTTACTTGTAGATTCATAATTTAGCCAGCTGACTAACAAAATAATCGATCGGTTGTAACGTTATTTCTTAAACGTCACATACCAAGGCTGGTCCTCTCTAACAAGAAAAACAAACAGACAAAATCAGAACAGTTAAAAACAGCTACATAGTAAAGTAGAATAGTTGGTTAACATGGTTTTAAATTGACCTATTGTTCAGTTGTGTTATAATATAAGTAAAATGTAATGTGATATACTGTATGATGGCAAGTTATGGGCTTATAAATAAATAGAAACCAGTACCTGTCACATCTTGAGAGGCCCAGTGTAATGTAATGTAATGGAACTGCATATAAGGCCTGTGTTAATCCATACAGGCACTGCATAGATGGTGTACAGTTATCAGAGTTGAATAGTTGAATTTGAGTTTTGCTAGTTTTATTTATTTTTACACTTTATAAAACTTCAGAGAGATATTGTTTATTTATTTATAAAAAATTTAATTTAACTTTATAAGAAGCTGGGAGCTCCCTGCCCTTTTATTTAAGATAATATTGAAAAGTTCGCTTTTAATTAAACATATGCTCTAAAGCATTTCAACAAAGTTTTGTGTTGTTCCTATTTTTGACACCAAGATTTTAATTTTACTGCAAATGTATATCGGTTAAAATTATCGGTTAACGGTCTCCTTGACTACTAATAATCGGTATCGGTATCGGTCCTGAAAAAAACATATCTGTCAATCCCTAATACCAACGCACTATTACGTAATTTACGTACTCAACTAATGGCAGTTACGTACAAGAAATACTTATTTTAAATGAAACCACGATCTTTTCCTAAACCTAACCATGTACTTTTGTTGCGTAAGTAAACCTAAAAAACAAGTAAACCTATGTTGGAAGTTTATTTTGAAAAAAAGACTGTATGCATGTAACAAGCAGAGACTGTACATTTCCTGTGAACACAGAAGTTTATTTTGTAAAAACACCATGCATGTAACGAGCGGAAACTATATGTTTCCTGTGAACACGTAAGTTTATTTTGAAGACACTATGCCTGTAACAAGCAGAAACTGTACATTTCCTGTGAACACGGAAGTATATTTTGAAAAGAAACTATGCATTTAACGAGCGGAAACTGTACATTTCCTGTGAACACGGTAATATATTTTGAAAAGACACTATGCATGTAATGAGCGGAAACTGTACGTTTCCAGTGACCATGGAAGTATATTTTGAAAGGACACTATGCATGTAACGAGCGGAAACTGTACGTTTCCTGTGAACATGGAAGTTTATCTTGAAAGGACACGATGCATGTAACGAGCTGAAACTGTCAAGCCATCCCCGACACGTCCAGAACTGACGCTAGAGGGGTACCAAGAGCATCATAGTTTGAAGTGTCGGGCTATTTACAAAGCATCGGTATTTGATGTGTTGGGAGTGAGAATGTGTGAAATGTGATAATGTTTCGTTTATTTGATTGTGTTTTGTCTTGTGCTTCCTTTAGTGGCAGTGCATAGAGCTCTCAGGGCCACCGTAGCTTTTGTTTAAAATTCTGCATTTATGCAGCCAGATGCAAAACAGTTCTTTGTACTGTCTAACTGATTTCCACAACACTGTCTGAATGCTTGCCTTGCGCTGAAAAAAATGTGTCCAAATATAACCAGCAGTGACATCCTGTGTCAGTAGCCTTGGAAGGAGTGAAATAGAAATGGAATACTTGTTGCAAAAGCCAGGCTCTTGATGTCACCAAAGACAGAACACAAGAACTCAGAAACATAAAAGGCATTATTGAGACTGTGAGCTGAGGGTTGTTGTCCAAAACGAGCTCTTATGTCTTGGATACTTTTCAGTGGTTCGGGCAGCCTCATATAAATACTACTGCATATGTGTGAATTTAATTACCTCTCGAGGGATTACCTTTCCGGTGATTGCCACTTTCGAAAGCCTCCTTGATGCCAAACACAATACGACCAGTGCAGGCGTGGCCCTACTGTTCACAGAGGAACTGTCTTGCTGATGGGGAAATTGTTCAAGCGCTTCCAGCACGGGTGCTAAAGGAAATCAGCTCAACCATGAATACTAAATGACCCAAGGTGTACAATGGTACATCTCAAATATGTGCTTGGCCCTGGTCCAGCAGAAAAAGAGAAACATGACTCATACATAATATATAGCACCTGATTTGCCTGTTATCAGGCCATTAAATAGGTGTTATCAGTTGCTATAAGCACCATAGATGTAGGTCATTAGGGGCCTACTACACCTACTACATTGTAAAACTAAAAATGAAACTTAAATGCTACACCTTATAACATGTTGTAAAACCTAATTAAGTCACCTTTTGAACATAAACAAAAAGGCTTCTTTTGGTTTAGGCAACAAGACTACAACTTCTTTAGGTTTAGGCAAAAAAACCTACAACCTCTTTAGGTTTAGGCAACAAATTACGACTTCTTTAGGTTTAGGCAACAAAACTACAACTTCTATAGGTTTAGGCAACAAAACTACAACTTCTTTAGGTTTAGGCAACAAAACTACAACTTATTTAGGTTTAGGCAATAAAACTAAAACTTCCTTAGGTTTAGGCAATAAAACTACAACCTCTATAGGTTTAGGCAACAAAACTACAACTTCTTTAGGTTTAGGCAACAAGACTACAACTTCTTTAGGTTTAGGCAACAAAACTACAACTTATTTAGGTTTAGGCAAAAAACTAAAACTTCCTTAGGTTTAGGCAATAAAACTACAACTTCTTTAGGTTTAGGCAACAAAACTACAACTTCTATAGGTTTAGGCAACAAAACTACAACTTCTTTAGGTTTAGGCAACAAGACTACAACTTCTTTAGGTTTAAGCAATAAAGCTAAAACTTCCTGAGGTTTAGGCAACAAAACTACAACTTCTTTAGGTTTAGGCAACAAAACTACGACTTCTTTAGGTTTAGGCAACAAAACTACGACTTCTTTAGGTTTAGTGAAAAACACTTTGTTTTGGGTTAAAACAACTACGAACACAAAGACACCTACACCTTGTTGGTTTCACACGGGATGCAAACCCCAGTCTCCTGGGTGAAAACCCTGTGTTTTGTGTGTCGTCTATTGTCGCTATAATCACTATAGTTACTAGAGGTCGCTGTCGTGTTCTTTTATATCTTCTTTCGGTGATCTACCATGTCAATAGATGATAAAACCTACTAGGGGGTGTAGTAGGCCCCTATTGACCCACATCTATGGGGCTTACAGCGACTGATAACGCCTATTTATTTAGCCTGACAACTGTCTAATCGGCTGTATATAGAAAATTAAAGGCTGCAATGGTATTGACTGGATTTGTGAGTTGTCTTTAGCGTCGCCAACATTTGTTTCAATTCTGTAATATTCCCTGTATATTTTTTCTTTTTTGAAAGAATTGGATTTGTGGATACTCCGCGGGGGCTCCTGGATCACTGTCAGACGTGACACCGTGTAAGCTGCTGTTTGTTTTCACAGCTTCTTTTCATCGTCGATGAGTGTGCTATGACATGACAGATACCAGGGAGAACATTTGTCTATCGTGCCCTTCAGAGATGTCCCTTGGAAATAAGTGTTTGTAAGATACACAGAGACAAACTCTGTGCTGTGCTTTAATGTTTTCACCACAGTGGTTTTTTCCTCTTGAAATAAATCACACATTTATACTGTAAATACACGGCACCCGCCCAGGTAGTACCCAAGTGCATTGGGACCACTTATTCATCCGGCTTATAAGTTACTACCACAGGACATGATGAAATTTAACCTCTAAAAACTAATAATATAAACAGGCAGCAGTAGAAGTCATAGGATCTAAATGAATTTGTGAGGAAAAATTCCAGCCACCGAGCTATGTAAATGTATCCACAGCCAAAATCACTTTGGCCCTTGCCATCGTGGTTATTTACGAGCTCTCATTAGCAAATGACTTTCACACAGGCCAGATTACTCCACTTTCACTTCATACTGTAAAAAAAAGAAAAATCCACAGAATTAATGTTCTGGAAAATATAGTCGTAATAAAAAGTGTTGCGAGCTCTCGCGCCGCCGCCAAAAAACGTTCCCCTCCTATTCACTCAAATCAGCACAATTAACCTGCAGGAGAGAACACGGTGTTTCAATTCATTACCGCCCACAGCACGACAATGGGCATCTGTTTAGTGAGGCTGCGTTTAGGAGTTGCACACTGACATGGGGGGATTCTTACTGTTGCTTTGGCTCGACTTGAAACCAACACGGGTTGCTGGCTCGCAAACAATGAAAAAGAATGAGCAGAAAGCACATTGAGATCTTTATTTCGGGCTTGGAAATGGGGCTTAAAGTTTGTTTACGTATCATCCCAAAGCTCCCAAAACTTTCTGCGGTGCCGTGCAGTCTATCAGCCTTATCATAGGTGATACCATCTGGCGTGCTAGGGCGAGTGATTGAATGACTGCTGAGTGTGTGGCATATTGCCGCATGGCAGGTGGATACATTAAAGCTGTCCCGGGAGAGTCAGCAGTAGCAGGCATGCTGAACACCCTTTCCCCACCTCTGCTGACATCCTACAGGACGCTCCAGTCGAGCTCCATGTCTTCACCCATACGCGGCGACAACAGAGCTGCTGTGGGGAAACATGCTGTTGTGCATGATATAGACGCAGCATGGGGTCTCAGAGAGACAATAACAGGGCTCATATGGAGAGGACAGGGAGTCATTGAATTATGACATATACTTGCTGATCATGGTGTGGCAGGGTCTGTGGTTGCACTGGGTGGTACTGTGGAGATAGCATGCAGGCCATGTAGCAGAGCCTCTTGGGAAATAAACTGACCAATAATGTGGCCTTAAGTGGATGTGAGGACACAGGTGACATTCTAAACACTTCTGAATTACTGCCTTCACCTCCTGGTCGGCATTATCACACTTAGGTAAAACTCACATGTTTGTATTTTGTCTTTCATTATCTGTGAATTAAAAACTGCCATGTTACAAGCAGGTATGCTAAAGGACAAGTCAATAAATTCTTGCTATTTTACTAGTTTGTTGAGCTCCTTTACTTCAGTAAAAGCAGTAATACTTCAATGTAAAAACAATCCTCAACATGTAAAAGTCATGAATTAAAAAACTTAAAGGTGCCCTGTGGAGTTTTTGTTTATGTCTTATTGAATTGTTAACACTGATGCATTAATATGTAATTAGCATTTTACTCTTGTAGCTGTAAGTTAGTTTTAACTACTGTACTGTTTAGGTTGGTTCTTATCTATAACAATAACAATATAAAATTGCATTGTAGTGAAGTAGAAGTATAAAGTAGCAAAAAATGGAAAATATTCAAGTACAAATACATCAAAACTGTACTTAAGTTGTTCTTTAAATCTGTTAACCATTTCCAACATTTCCAACATTAATATCTATCAAACATGTATCGTTATGTATAATTGTACATTTTAAAAGTACAGCTTACCTAATGTATTACACAACTTCTTTTTAATGAACTGTGATGTCCATTCATATCCAAGCAGACAAGTAAAGGATATTCATCTTCCCTATTATCACACAACTCTTGGACAATATGCCATAAAATACAGAGGATCTTCACTTTGGAATACCAGTCCCCTGGTAAAGGTAATAAAACGCAATTTATCCCAATATATATAATATATACAGTATATATATATAAATATATATACATATATATAAATATATATGTATATATATATATGTATACATATATATATATATGTATATATCAATCGGAATATGATTGTATCGTGACTTAAGTATCGTGATAATATCGAATCTGGGGCCTCTGGTGATTCCCACACTTAATCAGTGGGGACTATTTCAGGTGCAGATTTGTGCGCTAGCGAGTATTTCAAATTAAACTACAGTGTGTGTTCAAGGTAATGAAGGAACAATGATGAATGAATGTAACGGTGTGGATTATTGGTGTGTTCTTAGTAGTTGGAGCTAGGGGTGTAACGATCCATTGATCTGGATCTATGTATCAATTGAATGATCAACAATCCAATCAGTCGACACAAAGTGAAAACATCTATACATACCATCTTTAAGATACGCCCTTATTTTGAAATTCTTAACTGATATAAAACATTTGCGCTTAAACATGAAAAATGTGCCACTTTATAGTGAACGACAGGAGGTCTATTTTTATTCTTTTTATTAAAAGGAATACATTGTTTTTCATCTAAATGTCTGGAAGAACTCAATAATAAAATTGTCAAATCATATTTCAGTTGCCTTTTGTGAGATGATATAAATGTAACTGATTGTTACAATGTCAATAAGAAAAATACAGATTATCGCCAGACTTGTCTTTTAATATTTTACATTCATGCGTCACAGAGTTTAGTTTGTCTCTATGTTTCAGGCTCACATTACATTGTGAAAGCAGTTCCATGCCTGCTTTCAGAAATCCAGTTTCTGTGGTTAGATCACGACCTGCCTTTCCTTTACAGCCCGTCCAAACCAACAGACAAACCAAAGGCGAGCCACTGCAGCCAGCTGTAGCACATTAAGAGAAAACGGAAATTAAAAATAGATTTTACGGATTCATATTGTAGAACTGCTGCCTGTATTTGGAGGTATTTTCACAGCTTTTCAGTATTCAGACCAAATGTCATGTAAAACAAGGACAAAGGAAAATGGCAAATATCTCCTTATATGATATACTCAATGGAAAACAATGTGCAGTGACGTAAAACTGTTAAGGAATGCAGGAAATGAGCAAAATCAGGCTGGAATCTTTCTTTACACTCCATCATCAACCAAACAATGATCATAAAAGACTAAACACAACCGCAAAACAAATCCTGAACACCACATTTACACACGACTCAATGAATAAAGGATAATTGATGGATTAGGTCTATTTTATTTCCAGATCTGTGCAGGTTAGCGACAGGCTTCATTTACATCCCTTTGTCCCTACGGAGATGAAGCAGGGGCTTTTCCTGTTGCCTGTTGATGTCATATCCCTGTAGAGGATAAACCGAGAGTGTTTCCTGTTGATATTAGGATGTCGGCTCCCATCTGTTTGTGCGATCACACTGAGACAGAGACAGACATACAAAAAAAAAAGAAGAATTGACCTCCTCCACCGGGACACATCCTGACCGAGCAACTGCTCAACTCTCACTGACCGCACCTTCATCCTCCCATTGAAGTCATACAATGATACACACACACACACAGTGTCAGCTGCCTATCCACCTCTACAGCTATCACATTTCCACAGCTCCCAGTGCAGTGCAGTCCAATATTTCCAGCGGCCCTGCAGTATAATTCTGAATAAATCATGCAGGAATATGGAGCCATATGAAGTAGACGGTGGGCCAGTTCCAGTGTGAGTAAATTCTCCTGTTAAGGCCTGAAATAGTCATGAATATTAAGTATTTACATTTACATTTGTATTTCCGTGCGTGCAGACATGTTATTTAGAATAATATACAGTATTCATGCTTTTGGATCTGAAGCCACGTCACAGCTGTTGCTATTACAGTAGTTATGTACCTGGTTTAGGCCGGCATGGGAAGAGAGAAAAAACATCTAAAAGAACCTGAAGGTGATGAGAACCAAGGCTACCACAGTTAAAGGTGCTAAATAAGACATTGGGAGCGTTTCTATTGCCTCCGCACGGCTCTCAACATGGCGAGGACTGAGCCGGCGGCTCGCAGCTAACGGTGCTAACAGTGCTAACAGTGCTAACAGTGGAAACAACAGCAACAGTGCTGACAGAGCCAACAGTGTTTACCTGAGGGGGAACAGGAAGGTGAGTCCTATGCTTCTGCGACAACGCCATCAATCAGCTGTAACCACAACAGAGGAGTGCAGAGCGGCAGCCGTGAGCTAGCCAGAGGGGCACGCTCAGTAGGGGTGTACATCACCAGTTTCATCACGATACAATACTGTATTGATTCTTTGGACAACAATACGATATTTGACGTTATCACAAAATCTGCCACGATACGATTTTGATTTGATTCAATTCAGGGGCCTTCGATCGATATGACATGATATCATATGCTCATTTAACAAAATCAGTTACATTTACACCACCTCACAAAAAGCAACTAAAATATGATTTGACAATTTTATTACTGAGCTCTTCCAGACATTTCAATGAAAAACAATCTACTCTTTTTAATTAAAATAATAAAAATAGACCTCCTGTTGTTGGAGGTCTGGTTTCTGGTCAATGCTGGCGAGCGGCTTGTCAATAAAATGAGAATAGCTGGTCCACCCTAGAAGCGCACCTTGGCTTGGGTCTTGAGTAGCTGTAGCATTTATTCACCAACAAATAAACTGTAACTTACACACACTGCACTGCTACATTCACAGCTGTAACGTTACTGCTACTCACTTTCACACACATGCTCTCTTTCTCTCTCTCTCTCACTCTCTCTCTTTCTGCTGACCACACACTCGTTAACGTTACGCCGCTCGCTGACGCCGTTTGCTAACGCTGCTCACTAACACCGCTCATTTCCTCGTCATGATTCCACGTCAGCTCATGTGCATGTGTCCGTCCTTGCGGAAAGCATAACCGAAGCACCGCTAGCACTGTTTGAATGTTTAGGAATGAGCTGCGCTAGGACGGGAAAGGTTGAACAGACGTGCCATGGGAATTTCAAAATAAAGGCGCATCTTTAAGATGATGACATGTATGTTTTCACTTTGCATGGATGATAGTGGATCGGTGATCATTCAATCAATCCAAATCAATGGATCGTTACACTCCTATCGCTCACATCCACTAACATGCATTAAAAGGCACGAGCAACCGGCCCAGCTATGTCAACAAAGCACGAACCAGCTCGGATTACAACACACACAGAAGGAGAGCGACTTCATTTTCTGCTCGGGTAGACATTACTCCTCCATATCTTTACATAGCAAATAGTTGTTTGAGGCTTTTTTTGTATAGAGCACATGGCACATAAATAAGCAAAGAGATACGAAGAGTGGATAGAAAATGCTCCTAACTAATATAAATGTAATTTCTGGACTCACAGTTTAAAACTTTATGTAAATAGTGAATAAACGGCTTGACTTTTCCATAGTTTACAACAACAGAGAACCAGAGAAGTGTTTGCTCTAAATCAAGTGTTGTTGATGATCATCCCTCCGCTTTCTGATTAATACGGCAGGAAGCCTGTACATGAAAGCACATAAAAAACCACTATGGAGACTATTTCCTGCCTCTGCAGTTTGAATTGTCCTCCGTAGTGTCTGTGGATTGCTAGCACAGCTCGGAGGAAATGGAGCTGTGTGCACAGATGGGAGCCCACACGGCCCCACCTCAGACTGAATCGACAGTAAAATGGTGTGTGTGTGTTTGTGTGTGTTGTGTGTGTGCACAGCCCTTTCTTTGCATTCGTCACAGTCTGTATTTAGGTATGGAAGGTCATCCATGCATGTGCCTAATTTGTGCGCGCGTCTGTGTGGGAGAGCACAGCTTGACTCCGACTGTTGACACTGGATCGGTGACAAGTCTGAACACTCGGCTGTGTTGACGAGTGGGAGTCCTGCCCCGCCTGCCCCTTTGTGGGGAATGAATATTAATAATTCAAAGCGATCTCGATCACGGCTGCCTCCGAGGCCCGTTACCCATTACCCCGGGATGAGCTGATATTGCTGTTGCATGAAAGGCCACCGACAGGCAAAAGGCAGGAGAGGAGAACTTTGATGCGCCGCTAAAAGGCACCCCTGAGGTTTCTGCTATCGGCTCGACCGGGGTCAAAGGAACGTATTGCTATGAGAGGGCAGACAAAAAAAATCCGCCCTCCTTAGTCCTGGCCTGGATGTGCATAAAGAAAGCAGCCATTGCTTTGCTCTATGTTTCTTAATTCCCCTTATTTTCTAAGCTCCAGGTTGAGGTAATGCACAGCGACAAACAGAAAGCTCAGCGTGAAAATGGCTCGTGGCTAGGTTTTCATGCTCTGATCCCTGTAGTGAGGTGGGATGGTGTCTAATCTAACTCACACTGCTAGCCTGATGCATCTGCTTTTACCCTGCTGGCACATGAACTACCTTAATCTATCCGGGTGATGTCACATGATAGCAGCTATCATGAATCCCCGAAGCAAAGACACATGAAAAGATTATCAAATTGACAGCTTATTGTCTTTGACAAGTGAAGAGGAGCATGTAAATACATTAAAAAGGAAATATCTGCGTTTGTCAGCCTGGATTGTTATTCTCATATTTTTGTCCATTATGACCATCATGATAACATTTTACTCACCGGCTCTACTGTAGAGATTTGGCGAGAACAACCTCAATGTAACAGAAATCATCTCAAACACCAAAAGTAAACACAGAAAGTAGTCCCATAGAAATCCTTAAAGCTGTTGTAGAGAACAGCATCGCACAGCTGTTGCACTTTTTTTATTTGATTTGATTTATTTATGGATCTACAAAACACAACAAACCAAAGAATAAAATGAACACCAGAACATGGCTAAAAATAACTTTTGGCTTCATTATTAAGGGAAGAATGAAACCTTACTTCCTGCTCAACCTGCCAGCAAACTCACCTTATTTGTATTCTGCCATATTCATGTATGCACAGCAGTCTCTTTAAGTTAGTGTGACCATGTTGCCCGCTTTCTATTTAGCTTGTGTGCATGCTAATGAGTAGGGGTGGGAAAAAAAAATTGATTCACCTATTTATTGCGGGTTTTTTTACGGTATCTAGTGGTGAGGTGAGAAGATTGCAACCAACTGAAGCCTCACCTGTATGCCAACCGTGTTGGAGAGCTACAGTGGCCGACATGAAAACGTAAATGGCCCTCTCTAGTGCCAGTTGTTGTAAGAGTAGCATAGAGTGTGTGTACTTGGGAAGTGAGTGGTGAAGCAAGAGAGAGAGAGCGGCGGCGACGGGAGCGAGTAATGTTAATCGACTCCGCCCCAAGCAGGAAAAGTTGTAACAGTGTTTGGTTTGTCTGTTCTGGGCTACATTGGAACATGGCGGACTCTGTGAAGAGGGCCGCTCCCAATGTAGATATAAACGGCTCATTCTAAGCTAACGAAAACACAACAATTCTTATTATCAGGTGTTTATACACTAAAGGAAACATACTTATTAATATTATATATATATATATATATATTATTGTTGTAGTCTGAATAACGTGACATCATATCCGTTTCAAAAACCAAAACAAAGCTGCAGTGAGCTAAAACAAGAAAGCAGGAAACGGCGAGGGTCCACGTGGATGTGACCTGCACACCTTCACATTTTAAATCCCAAGTGGTAAAAACAATACATACAGTAAAGTATGGAAACACTTTGGGCTTCACACATTGCCATGAAAAGCTAGATATGGCTAAAGCTTTATGCTAACTTTGTCATGGACAGGAAACATTATCATATTGCAGTATCTTGCGGTCAAGCGAGCCGTCACTTTCATCTCCGTGGTCAAAACTGTAGAGCACCCACATACTGACATTTATGTTAAATGCATTCAAACGGCCCCGATGGAGCTGAGCATGGATGTATAAAGATAAAAGAGCTGACGGGAGAGCTAGCAGCGGACTTTGTGAAGTTAGCGCAAGTATGAAGGTGTGACTACGTCCGATTTTCAAAATAAGGTGTTAAAGGGAACTGCATATACAAAATACATATATGGAAATAAGATTGATTGGATTATATTCACCAGAAGTATAAAACATTACATGTCCCTCATAAATTAAAAAAGAAAATACAACTAATTTGTGAGGGAAATGTTGTTATTCTTTGATTTTTGGGTTGCTGGAAAAATTCATAAATAATTCCTGACAATGACTGATATATTTGAAAATCCTACATTTTTACTGTATCAATTTAGATATTTTCCAAAGTAAAAATCCTTAGAAGTGTATGGTTCAACTTTTTCCCATCATCTTGTGTTAAAAAACATTAACAAAAATCGCAATAAATCATAATATCGAATAGCAATACTTGTAGAATCGCAATACTTAAAAATCGTATTACATAATCGGCACCCAAGTATCGTGATAGTACCGAATCGGGAGATAGGCGTATCGTCCAAGCCCTAATCATGACCAATAGTTTTAATGGACAAACACATTAGAATAACATCAATATTGCCAAATGTTGCAATATCCCTTTAAGTCCTCAGTTTAGTTACGCAACAATGTGTCCTAAATGAAGCACATTTCAGATGGACTTGCGTAAAACAGAAGGAACAAGTCCTTTCCTGTGGTTAAGCTGCATTCATAACTTAACAAGGGTCAAGTTTACAGGTCAACAGCACCTGATCCTCACAGCTGCTTCTCAGGGATCTTCTGGGGGAAATATGTGAACCATTTAACCCTTTCTAACCATGTTGGAAGATATTTCTTTGCTCTTGTGGCAATTAGGCACATCATGCAACGAGGTGATTCAGAGAGACAAGCTGACCCGAGTGAAGTTGAAACTGTCAGATTGGATTCTTAATGAGGTCCACATTCTGCTGGTACTCACTTAGCAGCTGTTTGGTACCTCTTAAGAGACTGACTGTCACGCACTTAACCTCAACTCAAAGGAAGTACCCAAGATTTTGATTTTGAAGCTGAGACGGCGCAGACAAAGGTGGGATATTCTGACAAAGCGCTCCGGCTTCTGTTGTCGACAAGCTAAGGAAATGAAACCTGAGGATCTTTTCAAACAAGACTCGGTCAAAACCGAGTATATGGCTGGACCCTGTATGGTCAGTCTGTGAATTTGTGGCTAAATTGTTATACAAAAAGTCAGTGGTCATGTCTATACCCGGCGGCAGTAGCTCAGTCCATAGGGACTTGGCTTGGGAACCGGAGGGTCGCTGGTTGAAGTCCCCGCACGGACCAAGTACTGAGGGTAACTGGTAGTTGGAGAGATGCCAGTTTGCCTCTTGGGCACTGCCGAGGTGCCCTTGAGCAAGGCACCGAACCCCCAACTGCTCGCGGCGCCTGTCAGGGGCAGCCCTCTCGCTCTGACATCTCTCCATTAATGCATGTATATAGGTCCTGTTTGTGCATGTGTGTGTATTTCGGGCCTGTGTGTACTATGTATGTGTAAAATAACAGTGATGAAATTGAATTTCCCCTTGGGGATTAATAGAGTGCCTTTCTTCTTCTTCTTCTTTCTTCTCTATAATGTAGGGTGGTCAATCGATTAAAATATCTAATTGAGGTCAGAGGTCAAGGGGCCCCTTTGAAAATGGCAATGCCAGTTTTTCCTCGCCAAAATTTAGCGCAAGTTTGGAGCATTATTTAGCCTCCTTCGTAACAAGCTAGTATAGCATGGTTGGTACCAATAGATTCCTTAGGTTTTCTAGTTTCATATGATATATCCAGTATCTTCACTCAGCTTCTCTTAAAGGCAGGGTTGACGATGTTATCCAGTATACACTATTTGTTATATTGGTTGAAATGGTCTTTACACCCCGATCCATTACTTATGAGCTCTGAAAAAGGACCGGAAAAGAGCAGTCATCTGTAGCTGCTGTAATCCTGTAAAAACGTCCACCAATCACTGCCACGAGGTCCGCTTGGAAAGAACCAATCAGATGCCTCCCTGCCTCCCTGCTCGTTCTCTACCCTTGGCGTACACCAGCCTGAACTCAAAGCGCGTCGTCGCCGCACGTAAACTGGAGAATGGAAGAGAAAACTCAGCCAAAAGTAGCACTGCCGCGGTTACTTGTCATGAGGTAGCGTTGTTGAGTTGAGGTCCTCTCTCCGCTCTGTGTTTCATATGATGCCATCTTCACTGTAGCTTTAAAATTGAGCCAGCTACAACCTAAAATTTGCAAGTTGCGTTAATGTGTTAAAGAAATTAGTGGCGTTAAAACAAATTGGCGCTAACGCATTATCACGTTAACTTTGACAGCCCTACTATAATGTTAAATTCAGCGGTATATATCCACCAGGTCTAGCGAGGACACTAAGGGACACGCTGCTCCACTCAACTGGCCGTTCAAGCAGTGACGTATCCTATCATGGAATGCACGTGATTAATCCCTGGTTTTCTGCTTGCCGTTTTCAAACAGGAGAGACATGGCGGCCTGCCCGTAAACTTTCTGTTATTCCGTCTAAACAATCCACCAAAATCTACTTCTGAAACCATTTTATGTGAGAAATACTCAATGCCACTGCTGAATCTCATTTCATTTTAGAACTAGATCGCCTAATTTGACAGGGTGGTCCAAGTTTCCTGAGCCGGACGCGTCACACTGGATGGGCTCATTTGCATAAAGGACTGTTCCCCGCCTTTTCATTTTGAAAGAGCAATGGCCAATGAGGAAACCCCAACACTTGGCCGACCAATCGTGTAACTTCAGTCACTCAGTGACAGACTTTTGCGTTTGTAGGGCTGACCCTCTGCGGTCCAGCCAAAAGCCAGACACAGACGATGAGTAGAATTGATCTTGAAAGTTAGAGGCTGTGCGGCTTAAAACCAAATAATGCTTGAATAATTGCTCCAAGAGCCACACATGCAGGTTAACTCTCCCCTTCCCCAGAAATAATGTTCACCTCACCCTATACGTGTGGGCGGCCACCAACTTAACATGCAGTCTGGATCTCGCTATGCTATCACCGCTCTTCCATTTCCCCGGTTTGCACAAATCCATATTAAGCTGCGATATGTCTTTGGGGTTTGGCACCTTCACACCTTCAGCGTGGAGGAGATGAGAGTTGGCCTGTTAAATATTAATGCGGGGGCCAGATGCCCGACTGGCCGCTGGCATTTATCTTAACCTGCTCCAGCAGGTGCGAGCCCAGCAGGTCCCATTGGCATCCAGGAGGAGCACTCAACCTCTGGATCATTTAGAGGCGTTAAAGGATTATATCTGCGCTGAACCGAGACTGGACCAATACACCCGAGGGGATGGGGGGGGGGACTGAGGGAGTGAGAGAGGGAGAAATGATTGTGTCCTCTCAGCAAGTGGAGAGAGAGGGAGCTGGGAGATGGATGGGGTGTGGTGTGCGCCTGGGCAAACATTCCCCGCTGTTTGCTTCTCTCTTCCCATTTTTCTCCCAAGGGCAAACAGAGAATCGAGCAAGCTGCAGCTGTCAGCATGTGAGCATGTGTGTGTGAGCGGGTGACCTATGTGGCCTCTACATAAGTAGGAGGGAATCACCACCAACAAACCTCCCTCCTGGGGCCCTTGGCCACTGGCCCCCATCATTACTCCCTCGAGATCCCCACAGGCAGCGCCACAGCCCCCTGCCACCAGCCTCATATTAACCGTAATGAGGACACCGCGGCGTGGAGAAGAGGAAGAGCACGAGTAGGTGCCGAGGAATGTGACGCTCGCTAGCTTGAAAAGCATGACAGTGCTCGCCCTCCTTACCCGTCCCATACCTTTCCCTTATTTCCTCGCCTCGTTCTTCTATTTTTCTCCTACAGGGGCAGCGCAAGCAGAGGAACGCGGTCCATCATGTTGCCGTAGCATCTGTCCCGAGCACATGATACTCACATCATCAGGACAAGCTGTTGAGAATAAGGGAGGGCGAGATGAGACAACCTGGCTGCTGTAAAATCAAACTGTGGCCCATTTTTTAAATCTGGATACCATACCACTGTGATATGCAGCACATAAATGATGTACCCGATATGAATTGGTTTCTGGGTACAAGGGCACACGTGCACTTACAAGCAGAATAAGCCAGGCTGTAAGGCATCTGTTTTAGAACAAATCTTTTTCATAATAGATTTGTAGGTTTGAGACTGAGGAAGGATCCTTGGCTGTATGTTTGGAGTGTATATTTGATTCGGAGAAAGGGGAGACGGAGCCAAGGAAAATAGGAGCACAGCTGTACAGAGAGGAAGGTTATGACTGATCTTATCTTTCTCTATTGACGCAAGTTTGTGAGAAATGGGAATGGAAATGGTGGCTTGCTCCTCCTTAGCACCAAATAAAAGATACATGTACCCTAAAAACATTTGAAGTGTTTACTGGCATTCGTTTTTCTATCAGGTCTTTTGATCTGTTAGAAGGATGTTGGATCAAACTATTAAACCAGCTGGGTCAGGGAGGTCACGTAAGTGGTTACTGTAGAGATATAAATATATGGAAACAAGGCTTTCTCAGGTATAAAACTGTGGCAATGTAGGAATGTGAAAAAGGGCATTAATGCAAGAAAACAGGGCTGTCAATCGGTTCTAATATTTAATCGTGATTAATCGCATGATTGTCCATAGTTAATCACGATTAATGGCAAATTAATCGCACATTTTTTATCTGTTAAAAATGTACCTTAAAGGAAGATTTGTCAAGTATTTAATACTCTTATCAACATGGGAGCGGCCAAATATGCTGCTTTATGCAAATATATTTATATATTTATTATAGGAAATCAATTAACAACACAAAACAATGACAAATATTGTCCAGAAACCCTCAGAGGTACTGCATTTAGCATAAAAAATATGCTCAAATCATAACATGGCAAACTCAAGCCCAACAGGCAACAACAGCTGTCAGTGTGCTGACTTGATTATGACTTGCCCCAAACTGCATGTGATTATCATAAAATGGGCATGTCTGTAAAGGGGAGACTCATGGGTGCCCATAGAAACAGGGATGTTAATAATTAACCGTTTAACCGTTAACCGACATTAAGCATTTTAACCGACTAACGCTATGGGTTAAAACGGTTAAGAAATATTAATTAAAAAGCTGAGCGGCTCAGAGGAGCAGCTCGTCACTTTAAGGAGAAAAGCTGGTCCACCTTAACAGCCCACCTTAAGAGGCGGAGCCGGAGTTGCAGGATACAGGAAGTTGGCTCCAGTCTCTCGAGCTCGCTTTAGCGGAGCAGAGGAGTTGCAGCATTTATTCACCGACAAATAAACTGTACACACACTGCTACATCTACGTTCACAGCTATAACGCCACCAACAACCCCACACTTACCGCTGCCACACACACTCATTAAAGTTACGCCGCGCTGACAGACTGTATGTGTGTGGCGGCGGCGGCGAGCACGAAGCCACCGGCAATGCTAGAGCTACTAACGTAGCACAAATACACACAATGTTTGTCGGACACTCGCTAAAGTTACGCCGGGCAGACAGAGTATCGTTACGCCGGGCAGACACACAGCTGACAACCTGCTAAACTAAACTAAATGTGCGGAGGAGACTTTTACTTGGAAAGTGGCACCGTGGCTGCTAAGTTAACACTCCCGGACGGTGAACTGGAGACAGTGAACGCAGCCTCGTGTTTGCTACTCTGCTGACGGTGAACTGGGGACATAGTTGTCTGTTGTGCTTATACACTGCAGCTGGCGCACCGCTGCATGCGAGGCACAAATCTTGTCGTTTAACGGTTAATAATCGGTTAACGAGGGTCGGTTATCGGTTAAGAAAGTCCCTACATAGAACCCATTTTCATTCACATATCTTTAGGTCAGAGGTCAAGGACCCCTTTGAAAATGGCCATGCCAGATTGTCCTCCCCAAAATTTAGCGCCAGTTTGGAGCGTAATTTAACCTTTTCAAGCTAGTATGACATGGTTGGTTCCAATGGATTCCTTAGGTTTTCTACTTTCGAATGATGCCAGTATCTTCACTCTAGCTTTAAAACTGACCCCGCTACAACCTCTGTAAGATCGGTGGCCTGTGGGATTTTTAAGAGATTAATTAAAAATCGCAAGTAATGCATTAAAGAAACTAGAATGGCACTCAGAGAGCGCAGACCACCGCCAAGGTGACCGAGTACGATTACCTCCCCTCTCCGTTCAGCTTGCGCCATCATCCTGTGTATTTTTGTTTATGTTGAGATCAGTTGTACGTAGCGGAGCATCATAAAACACTTCATTCAAACTGGACAGAAACAAAATAAAACTCACCTAAACCGTCGTCATTACTCTTCAAACAATCACCAAGTGTGCTTTGGTTGAACTCAACTGAAATTTCACCGAGTTTATTGTGAAAAAACGCAGAATCTACAGTTGTCCCCCTCTCTCTCTGAAGGAAAGAGGCGGGGTCATGCGTCATCAACGCGTCATTAGTTACACTGCTCACGTGTTATACCCAGAGGTCTTAATGTTCTGGCTGATCGGAATCCTTAAAAAAGTTCCTGAATCCGGATCATGATAGGGGTCGACACCAAATTCTAATGGATTGTTCATTGTGCCACACCCCACCCCTCAAAAAAAATTTCTTTCAAATCCATCCTGGACTTTTGGAGTAATCCTCCTAACAGACAAACAAACAAACAAACCAACAAACAAACAAACAAACAAACAAACATACCAACAACAGACAAACCAACTCCGTGAAAACATAACCTCCTTCCTAGGCATTCGGCCTTGGCGGAGGTAATTAATGACGTTAAAAGGAATTCGCATTAACACGTTATTATCACGTTAACTTTGACAGCCCTAAAGACTATATAACTTGCTAAAACAATTTGTCGATTACTTGATTAGCTGATCACCAGAAAATACATTGGCAACTATTTTGATGATTGATAAAGTTGAAAAATCTCAACTTTATGCAAATGAGCCCGTGCAGCGTGACGCGTTCGACTTGCGAAACTTGGACCAAGCTGTCAGACTGGCTGATCTAGTTGGCCATGTTGTTTCCTGTTTGGAAAGCAAGCAGAAAACCAGGGACCAATCAGGTGCATTCCACGAGAGGGTACGTCACCGTTTGAACGGCCAGTTGAGTGGAGCAGCGCGTCACCTAGTGTCCTCGCCGGACCTGGTGGACAAATCCAACGGTACATGGTACCGCTGGATTTAACATTATAGACATGACCACTGACTATTTGTGTAACAATTTAGCTACAAATTCACCGACTGACCATACACGGTCCAGCCATATACTCGGTTTTGACCCAGTCTTGTTTTCCTAAAAATAGCTGAACCAAAACAGTTAAGTTGCGGACTGTGAAATAAAAGCAATGAGCTGAAGGACACTAAAACGCCCTGCTCTCTGAGACTTGATAATTCTTTGTCACTACGGGTGACCTTTTTCACTTTTCAAGTAGTGATATGAACCATTGTGAATAAAAACAAAATGTTGATTAGTGACAGCTTCTAAAGAAAGGGAAAAACAGAAAACTAGAAAAATGTTGCATGGAAAGGCCACAGGAGAAGCAATGACCTTACTCAGTATTCCAGGAATGGTTCCTTTTGTCAAGACGTCCTTGTGGCATTTTACGGTCTTGCCAGACTCTGATATGGTGATGTTAACAGCAAGTGTCCTTTTGAAATACCTATATGTATGCTTTTAAGCTGAAAGGCGTCTATTGTGAGAAGCTCCCCCCTGTACCCTCTCAGAGTGAATGGGCCAATGGGTGAAGGTCATGACTACTGGGAGGAAATGTATGAAAACATTCAGCAGCTCTGTGTGTGTGAGTGTGTGAATTACTGGTCATGGCTAGAGTAGCAGATGGGCATTTTGTATGACTGATGGCCTTGTGAAACATGAAGGTGTTGTGTCAATAAACGATGTTCCACCCCATCCATCAATCGCCACTGACAGCAACATGTGCACATTTTTATCCGTTACACTTAGTGCATACCACACACACACACACACACACACACACACACACACACACACACAACATGCACAAACAGCCCTGCACACCCACAAACCCACTTACAGTGTACAGTATATACACACATGAACACCCACACCCCAACAGTAAGAATATACAGCCAGATGCAGCAAACACATACTCCTACACACTCCTACTGTGGTGCGCTGCTTTGCAACAGTCCTGCTGTTACTTATCAGGGAAAATACAGCAGTGAGAAATAAATCTGGTCCAACAGAGCATGAAGGTACTGAGTTTTGTTCGTGTTGCCTGTTCTTATGGTTTCAGCAGTGAGGGACTGGTGCACCTTTACAGCTTTGGATCTCATGTGAAAACCAACTTTGCGCAAGTAGTTTGGGGGTTTTCCCCAAGTTTGGACTTTTCCACTTGTTTCAATGCTAGAATGAAAGCTTTACTGTACGTTACTGTCTCAAGCTTTTCTGTGGCGGCAAATCACTTAGTTGTTGTTAACTCAGTTACAATTAACCCATTTGTACCCAAAGACTATATTAAGTATGATAAGGAACTGATTGGTCAAAAGTCTTGAAATTTTGTATGAACATACGTTGGGCAAGTATCTAACGATAAAGAGACTGTAACGCTCCTTAAATGTATACATGAATGTTTATCTCAAAGAGCTCAACTCCTAATTTTAGCATAACATGTGACCATTTCTTGTTAGCTTGTCGGGAAGAATAATGCTACAAAGTTACGCAAAATTTTGGCGAGGAAAAACTGGCATGGCCATTTTCAAAGGGGTCCCTTGACCTCTGACCTCAAGATATGTGAATGAAAATGGGTTCTATGGGTTCCCACAAGTCTCCCCTTTACAGACATGTCCACTTTATGATAATCACATGGAGTTTGGGGCAAGTCATAGTCAAGTCAGCACACTGACAGCTGTTGTTACCTGTTGGGCTCAAGTTTGCCATGTTATGATTTGAGCATCGGTATTTCTTTATGCTAAATGCAGTACCTGTGAGGGTTTCTGAGCAATATTTGTCATTGTTTTGTGTTGTTAACTGATTTCCAATAATAAATATATACATACATTTGCATAAAGCTATCATATTTGCCCACTTCCATGTTGAAAAGAGTATTAAATACTTGACAATTCTCCCTTTAAGATACATTTTGAACAGACAGAAAATGTGCGATTCATTTGCAATTACTCGCGATTAACCATGGACAATCATGCCATTAATCGCGATTAAACATTTTAATTGATTGACAGCCTTATTAAATACATTTCTGTCACATTTCTAGTTTTATTTAGGGCTGGGCTTTATGGAGAAAAACAAATATCACGATATTTTTGAATAAATACCTCGATATTTATATTGCGACGATATTGTAGGGTTGACCATCGGTGCTTTGACAAAATATTTACACAGTAAGATTTTTTGATGAATAATCATCAGTAATGTGGATATAATGACTAAGTGGGTAAAGGCAAATAGAACAGCTATAGCAGTCTGGTAAGCTCAGAAAATTACATCACTTTAATGTAATGCAGCCTTTAAAACCAAGAAAAGACAACATTTATGCCATTTTACAATATTACGATATCCAAAATCTAAGATAATATCTAGTCTCATATCACGATATCATGTTATATCGATATATTTCCCAGGCCAGCCCTAGTTTTATTGTACAAAGCATTAAGATTTGTTGCTGTAAGAACAAAAATAGATGATTTAATTTGTATTAAATTCATGCAGTTTAGTATACTGTATTTGTTGGGCTTCCTCTTAATAGTAAGCAAAAAATATTTCTGAATTTATTCTCAGGCACATCAGCAGCGGGTTTTATTTTCATAATGATTTCTGTGCACATTCCTTGGATGATTTCTTTACTGTAATATATGGACTGTCGTTTGCAGTTAAAGAAAACAGAAAACTCAATATTCTCCGAGGTTATTTCCATCTCTCGACCGTCTGTCTCTGCAGATTAAATCATTCTCCACATTAGACAATGCCTGTCTGTCTTCTGTTTCTCTGTGTTTTTCAGACCAAAATACACCCACAGCCCCTGTGACATTATTACTCTATCTATGAGAGTCTACTTCCAAATGTCAGGCACATCCCCCCGAGGAATGTCATACAACCTCCGGCCGAATATTAGATGAGTAGGAGAGCATTGGTCCAACTATACAGGCTATCCTCAAGACTGTTAATAAAGACCAGACAATGCTGTTGGCTGCTGGATTCAAACTGAATGTTTTCAGCACGCTGACAGTGGAGATTACAGCGAGCGGATTGTTGGACAAACCGCAGCAGCAGCCCAAATCATGAACAACTTCCATTTATGTTTCAGGAAAGCTGCAGATCAATTTTATTTTGTTGTGGTATCATTGCCTTCTGCATTTTTCATTCCTGGAGCTTTTCTCGCTCTGTGTCGTAGCAGCTCGCGGGCCACACACAAAGCAGACACGTTCAGTCGGAGCAGACAGGCAATAATATTTCCAGCTATTATTACTAATAGCATTACTTCCATTACACCTCCATATATCATTCACTTTTACTTTTATTCCTCCTGCCAATCCACATTACCAGCTATATTGATCATGTCTGATACCACAACGCTTCCTTCCTGCCTTAATGGTCATTCTTTGTGATGGGAGGGTTCACCTGAGTGCTCTGTATGGGTTTGTAGGCTGTGAGCGTCTTCACATATACCGTAGCCACCTCCAATTTTCAGCAAATACCCATAATGCCTCATAATACCACAACAAAGCTTAAGTAAATGTGCAATTGCATGTAATGTATGTTTTGTGCAATTGGTTTTCAGAGCGTTTGCAGTTCCACGGTGGTTTCTGGGGAAAAACAGACAGTGATTACACTAGCGTCATGGAGGAATACGGATGTAGCCATTTTATCTGACATTGCTGTGGGTATATACTGTAGAATATGAAATTCCAATTAAAAAATCAATATGTCATTGTGGTTTATCTTTAATATTTAATTTTGTGTTATTGAGTGTTATTGTGTTCATGGCTGTGATAACAGTCAAAATGTTCCGGACTTGATTTGGAACAGATTTGATCCTATAACATAAGGTTCCCAACCTCTGGGCAGTGGATCGGCACAGGGTCTGGGAACCTAGTACCAGGCCGCAATAGAGTGGTGCAGGAATGAGTCCTAAAACCCGGAACTGAGTTAGCATTTTAGCACTTCTGGTTCCCTCGTCTGGAAGTCAATGGTTTTTTTTGAATGGGTGTTTAGTTAGATGCCTAAAATAAGGTCTGTGGTTAACACAAGCTTAAGAGATTTTAACATTTTGTTCTACAACTTAAAATACCCAGGGAACCCAGGGCGATGCTAACCTCCTGGTTGGCCTTAAAAATTATATCATCCCTGAAGCACTCTATAACGCCGGGAACGCACTGGTCGCGTCGTGGCCGCGTGGCGGCTGCGTTAGCTGTTGTTTTTTATTTCGGTGTCCGTGTTAACAGGTTAGAGCATCCCCACTGCCTGCGTCTCAGCTCTTCTAGAGCTCCGAGGTCTCGCCTATTTTTGACGCGATCCGCGCACTGTTCACAGTAGCAACAGACAGAGAAAGTGATCTATTGACAATATATTGACATCATATCAGCAAGATTACTACAGTTTACATGCCTAGACATCTGTAGAATATGTCACAGACAGTGAAAGTGATCTATTGACTGCATATTAACATCATACCAGCAAGATTACTACAGTTTACATGTCTCTATCTGTAGAAAATGTTACGGAGATGAAAAAAAGTAAAGACTTGTTTTTAAATCAAAACTTCCTGCTTTCATTTCAAAATAAAAGCCCTCAAGAGTTTTTTCTGTGGACAGAATTCCTTCATTTGTTAACACAAGGCTCTTATTCTGAAATATGTGCAGACAGTGCTGTGGAACAGGCAGTGACTTGGAGAGCTCCATGAATGAATGTAGTACGGGTTTTAATTGTGGATTATTACTATTATTTACAAATTACCACACGTTTCTTAACCTTTCTCTGTCTAAAATAAATATAAATGACGTTATAATGAAATGGCTATTATGAAAGGCAAACTCTATGTAGAAAGAAAGGGCTGGCAGCAGCAGCAGACACGCAGCTGACACACGCAGATGGTGTGGATGACCGACTCGTCAATCACGCAGCCACCACGCGACGCAGACGCCACGTGGCCACAACACGCCCAGTGCGTTCACGGCGTTATTCTCTGAACATGTTGGTCAACGCTGGCTAGCAACATTTGTTGGCTTGTTTTTTTAACAATGGCTGAACAGAATTTTTCTGAATATGTACAGTCACTCACTCTCCTGGTCCGCGAGTGTTCGTGTTAAGACGGAGTTATCAAAAAGAGAGTCTTACAATTTTGGCGAAGCTTTTTCTGAGATCGTGAGAAAAATGATGCTAATAGTTTAACTACTGCGAACTGCAGCCAAAGGCTCACGACTGCAGCTACGGTTAGCAGAAGGCTAAACTATGAGCAACATTAGCACCACTCCATCACTTTAATAGTTTTGACATAGTTGCAACATTTTCTCTCCATCTCTCAAGTAGTTTAGCCTATTAGAAACATTGTTTCGCCATTTCTAACAGTTTAACCTTCTGCGTGAGCAGTGATCTCACCTCTGCGGTACAGCAGCCTTGACGGCTAATAACGGTTAACAGAAGGCTAAGCAAAAGTTTAGCTAATTATTAGCAACGTTTACTTTACATTTCTGAACCGCTTCGTTGATAATTTAGCTCGCTAGAGCCTTGAATCACAGTTTGTCATCTCAATTATATGCAATATCGATTCTGGCACCCAACAGCACAGCAAGATAAAGTTTTCAAAGTTTAGCCCACTAATCTGAGGTCATTCGTGTTTGCCTCCAGCCTTTGCTTTGTTTGGCCTCCAGCTCATGATCATGACGTTGGATGTGACAGGGTCTATTGGCTCTACCCTTGAACTTGGCGCAGTCTGTGCTGCATTTCTTCTCATCACTCCATTTTACACCCACAACCAGGAACCAGTCACCACCAGCTCTCAGCATTCAACATTTTTTTCTGTCTCTCCTTTCTCCTCTCTCTATTGTTTGCATTCAATCTTGCCTTAGAAAAAAATCGCACCCCACATTCTAGGGGTGGAACGGTTCACAAAATTCACGGTTTTGGGGTCACGGTTTTCGGTTCGGCTCGGTACATTTATGTTACAGCGAGGAGGTCAATTTCTGATTTCAAAATTTTTTTCATTTATTTGGCAAAAATAAGTTAACAAATGTTTGCCTGAACAAAAGTATGGCTTACATAAAGAATATAAACACTTCTTCATTGTCAAATCTTAATTGAAAGAATAGGACTTCTACAGTAATTAGTGCAAACAAAAAATGCAGCTTTGTTATTTTCATATAAATATTATGTAATTATAGACTAAGGCCATCAACATAAATAGAAGCATAAGCTCAACCAGAACTAAACAAAAAAAAAATAAAATAAAATAACATTTTAACATAGGTCTCAATTCCCTGATTATCAGCTCTTAATTGAAAGATTAGTTTTTCCACTCAAAAAAGTGCAGTATTTGGAAAGGAATACGGTTGGATTTCTGTGCCACTGTGTTATTTAAAAATAATTAATAAATATAAAACATGTAACAGGGATTGTGCTGTTGCCCCTCTCCAGTTTCCAATGTGTCACTGCTTGTGTCAGTGCATCAGAGAGATGCTCACTGTGTGGCTCTCATAAAGGCGGTGCGTCTGCAAAACGTAACTTTTTATCTCCCACTCTGAAGTGATGTGGAGGGCAGCCGGTCACAGTTCAGTAATTTGTAGTAGCCCTGGATGTCCATCCGTCTGTAGTAAGAGCTACATGGTCTGTGTTGGACAATTCTTTCACAATTCCTAGTCGTGTCTGTTCGGGAATTACTGTGTTGCTTAAGTGTCGGCGAGAGGGAATATTATAGCGCGGCTCAAGTAATGTTACGTTAATCATATGTTGAAATCCAGCGTCCTCCACGACTGCATAAGGCTGCATATCTTTCGTTATAAACCTCCCCAATGCTTTAGTTCATTTTTGCACACACACACTGGTCTATTATCCTGCGGGCTTCTTCTTAATAATCTTCTTCCTTCTAAAACTTTGCCGCGCAAATCCTCCCGCAGCGTTGCCAACACCTGTACAAAAATTACAGCAAAACTTGTGGAATGATCGGGAATCGTGTGCTATGACTTTTCTAAGAGATTCACGCAGCGGTTTCCGAAAAGCGTGATTTTTTTCTCCATAGGAATGAATGGGAAATCGACGTGAAGACAGCTCAAAAACACTCCTCTTTGGGGCCATACAGATTCGTCATACTTTAACTAAATCAGTAATGCTCCCATACAGCAGAGCGAAACAATGCTAGTGAATCCTGTACTTTATCATGTCCACTCGCCATTTCCTAAACTGACTGACAGCTGCACTTGCCACTTCATCCGTGCCAACTGAGAAGGAGGCTGGGTCACGCTTCATCAACGCGTCATATCTTTGGGGTACAACACATGCGCAGGAAAATCTGGTCTGCACTCCCCGAAATTGAGCCAATAGCAACGCACGACCGCAGCTTCAGTTACACTGCGCATGTGTTATACCCCATACCTCAAGACCCATGTCCACCCGTGCCCAGCCTCCTTCCATAGGCCTTGATTTCTAGTGACAATAAATGGGAGCCTAACTCTACATGAAAAAAATACACAATCGGCCTCATAACTTATTTCAAATGAACCGAACAATACATACATGCCCCGAACCGTGACTAGCGAACCAAACGGTTCAGATCTTTTACCTGAACTGTTCCATCCCTACCTCTTTCAATTCAATGGGATCACTCTTTCGAAACAGTCACAGTGGGGGTGCCAATGTAGAGGGCTCTAGTAAAAAACACAGGGTCGTCCAGCAAAAAAGTTGAACGCACCGTGGCTCAATATTTGCCTAATACAATGCAACGTTATCTGGCCAATCCAATGCATAAAAATTTACAATCATGGTAGATTATTTAGTAACATGAGCACTCTATCTCTACTGTTTACTATGCAATTGTCATGACAAAAGATATTGACTTGTGAAATCCTGTTTCAGAGTAATATAAACCATTGTATAGTGTTTTGGCATCAAACTCATGGACCTGTTACTCAAACTGGACATCCTGGCAGTGTTGCCAGAGTGGGAGCAACCCCCTGACAAAACATTAGGCTGTAATCCAATGACTGTGCCCCCTACCTCCTCCCAGTAGTATGGTTTAAATTGACTGGGCAGTGAGTTCAGTAGGCTCGGCTCCACACATGATGACTGATAACTAACGAACACTCACAGAAAGTAATTTCAGTTCATTACAACTAGGTTTAAAGTTTGTTTATCTAAATTATTATTCAGTTGTAGCTCTGAGAAGACTTGTAAAAGCTTCCATCTGTAACATTTAATGTGATGTTACCCAGACGACATGGTGGAGAGGACTTTTTTATTATTATAACTGTGGTTTTGGGTTTGCCTAATTGTACTAATAAAAGTGCAGTTTTTGTTATTTTTCTTTTTACACTCATATTCAGCCACATAACATGAGGCTCCTTGCCCTCCCAGTTGTCATACAAGTAGCCCAATATCTTACTTTTAATTAGCTGAGGTTTTTTTTGTCTATATGAACAGAAACCAAAATAATTTGTGAACACGGATGTGAACCTGCAAACGGAATATTTGTATCAATGTGCGGATTCTCCTGGTGTGGAGGACAATGCATTCCCCCAGTCAACAAATTTGTTAGTATAGACCCTTTTACAGCTAACATCATGATTACGTCACAGTGTTAGCTGGAGGCAAAACAAAGCAGAAGACTGGAGGCAAACACTAGTAGTTGGCTAAAGTTACACATCTAAAATGACGTCTTGCTGTGTTGTTGGGCGCCAGAATCGAGATATCGTATACATTTGAGATGACAAACTATGATTCAAGGCTCTAGTAATCTACAATATCGGCAAAACATTTCAAAGATGGAGAGAAAATGTTGCTAATTATTTAGCCCCCTGCTAACAGCAGCCGCAAGCTATTGGCTGCGGCTAAATTATTATTAACCTTTTCTCTCCATCTCTGAAACGCTTCGCCGATATTGTACAACTCTCATTTTGACTGATTTTACTGAAGGACAGTTAACTAATAGTCCTCCAAAGATTTATACTACCTCAATTTGTCTTTACAGAGCTGTCGCTGGCCACCAGCCTGCTGGTCTGACGGCTGGCTATTTAGCCAGCTTGCCAATTCCACCATGGTGGATTCATAATACACTGTTTACAGAAAATGAGCCGAACAAAGTTGTCACTCATCTAGCGAAAGCAATGTACTTTCCTACGCTGTGACAAGAGAAAGATTGAGTTGTTCAATTTTACCCATTTACAGCTAGCTAGTTAGCTAACTACCTTGCTAATTCCACCACGCTTTCCCTGGGTCACAATCCCTCTGCCTCAGTCCTCGCCGCTAGGAGGCTACTTTGCCTGGAGGAGAGCAGGCGTTAGCTAGCTAGTTTGTCAGTCTCCGGACAATCTAGCTAACTAGCCAGTTCCAGAGACAGACAATCTAGCTAGCTAACTAATGTTAGCCAGCTATCTACTCCTCCCGAAGTAGTCTGCCAGCGGCGTAAGGGTCGGCTAATCTGGTCCCGTGTTGGTTAATGTTAACTTTCTCAACTAACACTCGTGATCCTGGAGAGTGAGTGACTGAACATATTGAGAAAATATAGTATTTTCTTTAGCCATTGTTAAAAAAGACAAGCCACCAAAACTTGCTAGCCAGCATTAACTAATATGTTCAGAGATTTATTCTACCTCCACTTAATGCTCCGCCCACAAAATACGTCATCATTACTAACAGAAAGAGGTCTATAAAAGCAGTCCACGGTACAAAACCGGTTGAGAAACTGTGCTTTAAAAGGCCTCTGTATTCTTGTTTTAATCTTGGAAGTTCCTGTCTTTTACCTTGACTTGCTCAGGTAAAGTGAGCTGTTCGGTGATGCATTTACACACCTCACTGAGCAGCCCCAATGCTGTTCCAGCGCTACTACCATCTTCACAAATGTGTGACATGTAGAAGCAGAGCGAGCGGACAGATGGACACCCAGGCTGTTTGGATGGCCCCCCTCATTAAATCCTCCTCGTGCAGTTGACCCTGTGTGGCCAAGAGGACTCCATTCTGGCACTGGCAGTTTATGCAGCAGGACGGGGCTGCCATTCATCACCCATGGCAGGTTAAACCATGTGCACAATCTGTTTATATCCATAATTATAAGGCATCAACCTGCGAGGGTTCAAGAACATCTGCTTGGAGCGCTCCAGCAGTAGGACGGCTGTAGCTGGAGAGGTCTATGGGATATATATCTGGTGGGAATAAATCTACTGTGATAGGTATATTAGGTGTGTTCAGAGGGTCAGAGGGGCTGAGAGGCAGAATGCACGGCTCTATCTGAGTGGACTGAGAGAGAGCTAAGTCTTCCTGTGGCTTAATGTCAATTCTAGAAAGTTGGCGACAAATTGAGTAGCCTTTGTAATGACCTGGTTTCACTCCCATGATGCAAATAATCAATATTGCCTATTCTCTTCTTAGTTAGTGTCCCCTCTTCCAGGGTGGTGATGGAACAGGAATGGCCGCAAACAATAGTTTCCAATTTGGTCACCTGGTTTTCAGAGGCTTCCACCCTGGAATTGTGTTCCAGAAGTGTTCCAGATGTGTTCCACTGCGTTTCTTAAAAGAGTGTCGCTAGGGTGCGTTATATTACATCATCACTTACTTCGTGTAAAGCGCGAAGGCTACGCAAGTTGTTGCGACATTTGGTTGTGCACTTCTGAATTTTTGTAACAAGGCACTCACTGCGCACGCAGGGCTTTTCATACAAGCCCACCACAAACACTGATAAAAGCAAAAGAACTTAATTAAAAAGTAAAAAGATTAAGATTTTTTTAAGATTAATTTATCAGGATTTTAGAAAGATGGCCAATTCGTTTTTAAATGCTTTAAAAGCAGGAGATCTTAAGATCTTTATTTTGCCAGCTTTCAACCTTCATTTCATTTTAATACATTTGTTGTTCCAAATATTTGACTCTTTTATTTACAGGGATTGTAAAAAGGTGATAAAGTATGTCTGTAGTATGTCTGTAAAGTATGAATATTTGATAAGAGTTAACAGTTGATTCAGCAGCATTCAGCTCTTAGCTTCTTAAGGTAATGCAGTTCAGCTTCCAACTTGGTCAGTTTTACACTTCAGCTTCCAAGATTTCAGCAGTCTAGCGCAATGCTTTTGGGCTTTAACATTTTTCAAGCAAGTCATTTCACATTTCTGTAGTTTTAGCAATGCTTTGTAATTTATTTCTGCTGTCAACATTCACACGCATTTTCTGCAGGAAATGTATTTTCTAATTATAATTCCATCCCGACATTGAGGAGTTTGGTCTATGGCGTTTTGCTGGCAACACTCGCTGACTTATTGCTTCTTTACTGAATATTTTGTTTGTACTACCATCTGGCATTTCGGAGAATACTGCAACGAACGATGCCATTGTGTGTGCTGGTAGCTTGAGCGCCATCTGTGGAGGCCCGCTCCACGGTGTCTCCTGCGAGTATAAACTAGGCTTTATGCTAGTAGCGGCAAATGTAGCCTCGATGTACTAGCCTCAAGCAGAGATGAGGTGCGGGCTACAGAGGTCCAGATGTTTTTTTTTCTCACTTACCCGTCATCTACTTGCCCAAAGTCAATTTTTACTTGCCCCTAAACAAATTGTTTTATTTATTAGCTGTTATCAAATAACAACAAATAGAAAAGTTAATTGTGATGTTTAATCTTGATTTAAGTATATTAATCTGGAGTATTACACAACGTCTAACGCCACCCAACTAAACTCCTGTTTACAGGATAATTGAAATGCTCGCTTGACCGTCGGTTCTGTGCATGCAACTCTCAACAGAGATGAGAAGGAAGCGAGATGGCTCACTCCTTTGCTACTTCCATCATCAGCTCCGGAATAAACAATGTGTTTAATTCTTTTTTACTATTGCCCGATCGGGCAAGTACATCCATACTCACATGGCGACAAAAGATTGCTGGCATGATAACTTTCCAGAGTTGTAAAATCCTGAGTATTATGAATCACTATGCAGCGTTTTGGCCGGTGATAAGCCTTCAAACTTATGGATCTATTATTGTTGGCAGAGAAAGAAGGGAAAACAAAGTGAGGTCGAGGGATGTGTAAATGGTGTAAAACAAAGAATAATGCAGTGAGAGAAAAGAAAACAGGCCCACATAATGCACAAGCGAGCGGGTACATATGCATATTCTAGGTAGAGCGGAGTGAGAGAGACGCAGCCTAATAGCATAATGATATTAATGAGAGACCATTCATCATGCAGACTCATCACTTAAGTTGATGAATACCAGCAATTTAAGGCAGAGACTCAAGTGGAACATGCCTCTCGCTGCTCCACTAGCTAACCTTTCAGTCTATTATGCCGCGTGTCTCCCCGGGCTTAACACTGACTGAACCGATACGACAACCGCGGAATGTCTACCCGAACATATCAGCAACAAACTAAAATAGATTAGTGAGAAAAACCTCAAAAAATTACTCAAAGTGTATTCAAAGACAACCAAGAATCCAATTATACACAGGCATGCATACTCTCATATTTGCTAGCCCCCCATGCAGAATCAAACACAAACCCCAGGAAACATCTCCATTCCCCTCTCTTTCCACAGAAAACGCATTTTAATTAGATATAGTTAATTAATTACTCCCATCTGTGAAGCTTTCTGCTTAATTGCAAAATGCTGATATGTTCATTATTATGTAGGAATGGTAAATACACTTAAAGTTTGGAAGTGATAGAAGTCAAATGTAGAGACTTGGCTAATTAAAAGGGATCTAACATCAGCTGATTAGGGGGAAACCTTATCTGGAAACTTACTTCGGTGGTGAAAAAAAGAGAAAACATGCACAAATGAGATTTTATTTTCTTAAAGAGTGCTGTGTTTGCCCCTTATAGCAATCAAGGCAGTGGAACGTGAATAATTCATCCACAAACAGGGCGTTTGTTTGTGAGTCACTTGGAAGATTTAAGGCATTTAACTGTGCTTTTTGTCTCTCTTTTTCTTCTTCTTCGCCTTAGTTGAAAAAGATCACAAGCAGATGCAGATGTTTTCTGTTTGCATAAGCTTGAATCCTGTTTGCCTTTTTTTTTTCCAAAGGGATTTAACTGAAAATAAGCTTTAATGAATAGCACCGGGTGACAGAACGAGACAATTTACATTTAAATTGTAAGTTTGCGCTGACACATTTAAAAATAGCAAGAAGAGGCTGTTTTAGGGAGAGGGAGGAAAAAATGGCATAGTCGCAGGTTCACCAAATAAACAAATCTATTTCTGTTATACACGAGTGGAGGACGACTATTTTTCATCAGCAGAGACAGAGCTCTGTGATTACAATTTCTACCCCTCTGAAAACTTCATTCATTAAAAGTACAAAAACTGTTTCTATAATTTGACTTCCCAGGCTCAAATTTAAGGGTGTAAGAAAATATCGAAAATACTTAGTATCGCGATGTTATGTTTCGTGGTATTGACTCTCAAAAACACTGTATCGATTTTTAATCAATAGTCTACATTAGGGATGTCAATAGATTAAAATATTTAATCGCGATTGATCGCAAATTAATTGCGAATTTTTTTCATCTGTTCAAATTGTGCCTTAAAGGGAGATTTGTCAAGTATTTAATACTCTTATCAACATGGGAGTGGGCAAATATGCTTGCTTTATGCAAATGTATGTATATATGTATTACTGGAAATCAATTAACAACACAAAACAATGAGAAATATTGTCCAGAAACCCTCACAGGTACTGCATTTAGCATAAAAAATGTACTAAAATCATAACATGGCAAACTCAAGCCCAACAGGCAACAACAGCTGTCAGTGTGTCAGTGTGCTGACTTGACTCTGACTTGCCCCAAACTGCATGTGAGTAGCATAAAGTGGGCATGTCTGTAAAGGGGAGACTCGTTGGTATTCATAGAACCCATTTTCATTCACATATCTTCAGGTCAGAGGTCAAGGGACCCCTTTGAAAATAGCAATGCCAGTTTTTCCTCGCCAGAATTTAGCGCAAGTTTGGAGCGTTATTTAACCTCCTTCTCAACAAGCCAGTATGACATGGTTGGTACCAATGGATTCCTTAGGTTTTTTCTAGTTTCATACGATGCCAGTATTTTCACTCTAGCTTTAAAAGCCTGCTACAACCTCCGAAAAACTGATTATGTTAATGCGTTAAAGAAATTAGTGGCAAAAAAACTAATTTGTGTTAACAAGTTATTGTCGCATTAACAGCCCTAATTTATATTTAAAGATTAGCACAATCAATACTTTTCAATTCACCATTTCATTTGCAAAGATATGCGCCTTCTCACGCCGAGAACGCACTGGACGCATAGTGGCCACGTGGCGTCTGCGTCGCGGCTGCATGATTGACGCGTCGGTCATCCACACCAGCTGCGTTTCAGCTGCGTTTCTGCTGCTGCTGCTGCTGTCAGCCCTTTCTTTCTACATAGAGTTTGCCTTTCATAATAGCCATTTCATTTCATTATAAATGTCATTTATATTTGCACCGTGGCCGCGTGGCGTCTGCGTCGCGTGGTGGCTGCGTGATTGAGGCGTAGGTCATCCACACCAGCTGCGTGTCAGCTGCGTTTCTGCTGCTGCCAGCCCAGCCCTCTACATAGAGTTTGCCTTTCATAATAGCCATTTCATTTCATTATAAATATCATTTATATTTATTTTAGACAGAGAAAGGTTAAGAAACGTGTGGTAATTTGTAAATAATAGTAATAATCCACAATTAAAACCCATACTACATTCATTCATGGAGCTCTCCAAGTCACTGCCTGTTCAAAAGGACTGTCTGCACATATTTCTGCATCACATTTATTTAATATGCAGTCAATAGATCACTTTCACTGTCTTTGACATATTCTACAGATTTCTAGACATTGAAACTGTAGTAATCTTGCTGATATGATGTCAATATATTGTCAATAGATCACTTTCTCTGTCTGTTGCTGCTGTGAACCGCGCGCGGCTCGCGTAAAACAAATAGGCGAGACCTCGGAGCTCTAGAAGAGCAGCTGACACGCAGCTGAGACGCGCGTCTCACACGGGCAGTGCGGATGCTCTGACCTGTTAACACGGACGCCGAAATACAAAAAAAAACAGGTAACGCAGCCGCCACGCGGCCACGACGCGCCCAGTGCGTTCCCGGCGTCAAAGTAGTGCTATGATGTTGGATGTTATAAAGACAGTGATACATGTTAATGTAGATCCCACTGTTCTGATTGCATAAATAAGTAAACTATTTTACTCAGATTATGCATATGGCGGTGTGCTCTTTATACTGTGACAATTTTTTTTAAATTAAATATAACAAGACTCGGTCAAAACCGAGTATATGGCTGGACTGTATATGGTCAGTATGTGAATTTGTGGCTAAATTGTTAGACAAATAGTCAGTGATCATATCTTTAATGTTTTGTGAACAGTTTTTTCCACTTATATCTTAATGTTTGATTGAAAGACAACTTGTAATGAAGCAAATGACATTCAGTTATAGTAAATGGTAATATTTACTAGTCTGTATATTATACATTTTATACAAGGTGAAAAGGTATTAGCATGACATAGGCTACAGTATGCAAGGTTAAAAGTATTTCAGTTTTTTAAAGCATGTGTATCAAAAGCATTCATCATATAAGTGTTGTGTAACAATATATACATACTTCGCGAAAGTTAATCAAAGTTGAGATATCCCCCCTGTCATCACTGACGTTGTTGCTGCCGTATTTATTCCTAGATGGAGTCTTAATTAGCCTGGCACTGATCGTTCCGAACTCCATTCAGAAAACAAGCATTTTAAAAGTTGTTTGCTTGTCGTCTTGCGGACTGACCTGACAAAGCATGAATTCAGACTTTTTACTAATCAGCATCATTATGTAGTTATTTCGGCACACTTTTGATGTTTACAACAATGTTGCTGCTGTATTTATGCCTAGATGACGTTATGTTGAGTGTGGATGGAGTAGCTACAATGTTAGCATAGCCCTGCCTTGATCGATCCGAACTCCGTTCAGAAAACAAGCATTTTAGAAGTTGTTTGCTTGTTGTGTTGCAGACAGACTTGACAAAGCATGAATTCAGTCTTTTTACAAATCAACATCATAATGTCGTTATTTCGGCATCATTTTCATCTGTTTATTGCAATTAAATCACAGCACAATCTGTTTATTTTGGGTTCATACCGCAGTAGCGACGTGTGGCTTGCTAGATAGTCAGTGCAATTTGCTTCGCGCTTGGTTTGAATGCACGGTAACACAATACGAAGCACAACATAACGTAACTTAAACATACTTAAACAATAGCACATGCACAACAACAGCACTATGTAATGTTACATTGAACCGCTGACACGCTCCCCAGAAAACGTAAACACGCAACTGTTCTCCGCCTTTTCATTTTGAAAGAGCAACGACCAATGAGGAAACTCCAACAGTCGGCTGACCAATCCTGTAACTTCATCACTCACTCACTCAGTGACAGACTTTTGCGTTTGTAGGGCTGGCCCTCTGCGGTCCAGCCCAAAAAATCTTAATACATCACCTTGCCTTACAGTATTGGGATATATCGCAATATATTGAATCGTTACCCCTGTATCATGATGTGTATCGTATCGCCAGATTCTTGCAGATACTAGGAATGTGCATTTCAAGCAAAATTACTATTCGATAATCACTGGGAACCAGTCGATCATTTTTCGAACCCCAAGCAGCTGCTCCATGGTGAGAGAGACGCAGTGGGGGAAAACGGCATGTAGGTTCGGCACATTTTCCCATCTAACACTATGAATTAAGGGTTAATTTCAACCATACTGTTGGAACAGTGGAAGAGATCAGTGGAAAGACTAACCAAGATGGTTTTAGTGAGTTTTATTCAGTTTTTGTCAGTGTGTTTTTACGATGTTCCGCAGCTGGAACAGCTGATCTACCAGCTGAAATTACAGGCGCGGCGCACACACACATACACACACACTCACAAATACACCTGCGCTGACGGAAAAAAGCCGAACTGAACGTGCCACACACATTTTTTCGGTAGTAACGCTACTACCAGGCGATGACGATAGTCGTATAAACTATTTGATTTTTTATAATTGAATGACTATTCCAAAAATAAAAAATCATGATCCATCCCTATAGCCAATACACAGCCCTACTCAAATGTCCATCCGCAAACCAGGGTTGGAAATTAGCCACTAGCCAAATGCTGGTAAAATATGCAAGTGGCAAGATACGGTAGATTTTGCAATCCACAAGCCTCAGTGGCGATGGACAAAAACGTTAATTTCCAACACGTAAACCCATCAGCACGATTGTTTTTCATGCTTTCATTACACATGCCTGGAGATAATTACCATTTATTAAATCAAGACTATTACAAACAAAAGGAAATTGTAGCTGCGCTAACTTAATCAGTAATAAGTGTGTTTGCAGAAATGTAATTTTCCAATAAACCGCCTCCTACAATGCAGACATTAATGTGTGCATAGATACAGAAAAAAATCATTTTCAGGACATCAAGTGAAACATTTTTCTCTCCAGCAGACAAAAATCTATCAACTCATCCGAGTCTCAGAAAATGAAAGTCAGGTGGAGAAACTGTTGCCATCTTGAAGGCAATATTTCAGTGTCGGACTGGTAATAACAGCATGTGGGAAGAAAGCGCTTAAATCACTCAACCTCCGGTATACACATTTTTGAACACTCGAGTCCGACCAGACAAGTGTTTCCTTTTCCGTGCAGCCGGCGAGACAATGTGTTTTTTCCCCAAGCTCCTCTCGGCAGCTTTCATTTCGTCCGACAGCACTTACTTTGAGCTCAGACGAAAAGGCGCAAAGAAACAAAAAAATGTCCCAATCAAAGGATCGTGATGTTTAGATTGTACACCAGGGGTGCTGACAGCCGAGCAGCGCCGTGCGACTACAGTGAAATGCACTTTCACGTTCCCTTCTGCTGGTGCTTCGTGTCGGTCTGGCCCTGTCATCATGTCAATTTCATCAGTCTTCTCTTTCTCTCACCATCTGTTTTTCCCCTCCTCTATCTTCCTGGTCTTTTCTCTCGCTCTTTTAGTTTCTCCCTCCTCACACACAGATCATCCTTTATTCCAGTACACCCGGTGATTCTTGCAATAGCAGTGGGCGTGCTATCAGACCCATTAGTCCAATATCCCGGTGTTGAGTGGGGACGATGAGAAATGGATTGGCTGCGATGCGGGCTGCGTGCACTGCTGTGAGCTGTGTGTGTGTGTGGGGGCAGCGATGAATGTGATGAGTGTGTGGTTTAATGGAAGGCTGTGAAGTGTGAGTAGTAGAGAGGGACAGAGAGTAAGGAAGAACGAGATAACAGAAAGCTGATATGGTAATGGTAGTATAAAGTAACAGTTATGTACTTTATGTCAGGAGGATACATATGTGCCAGTGGGTGTACATGTATAGGAGATGAGAGGTGAAGCGTGAGATTTTAATGTTGAAACCTTTTCTACTCTTTAGCCTGTTAATATCTGTATCAGCCTAAATCCAGTTCATGAAAGGCTATTTTTTTGTTCCCAGAGCAAAGAAGCTAGTAGGGGTGGGGGAAAAAATCAATACAGCATAGTATCACGATATTTTGCGGGGCAATATAGTATCGATACACGGACACGGAAGAATCAATCTTTTATTATATAAACTGTTAACCTCTTAACAATCTGACGGCCAACCAGCGGGCCCGGCCGCTATTCTGTCTTTCAGAGGTTGTAGCAGGCTAAGCCTTAAAGCTAAGAAGGAAGGTGAAGGCATCATATGAAACTAAAAACCCTAAGGAATCGATTGGTACTAAGGATGCACCAATGCCGATACTCGTACTCGCAAAACGGCTCCGATACAAGGGCACCAATACCACTTTACGGCAGCGTGACATTAACCTTTCGTCAGTTGAGCAGTTAACGTTAGGTGGGGGAGCAGCCATGTCAGCAGTTTGGAGTTATTTTACAGTAAGCCATGAAGAGAAAAGCAGGGCAGTCTGCAAACTATGCTCTGCTAAAGTGTCAAGAGGAGGAGTGAAAAGCAGCGCATTTAACACGAGCAATTTGATAAAACATCTTAAGAACCAACACGACGCAGCGTTCAAAGAGTTTGCTAATGCTAGCAGCGGGAAACAGCAACAACCAACTTTGAAGCAAACGCTGGAGAAGCGAACGAAAATGTCCGGAGACAACCCACGGGCGGTAAAAATAACAGAAGCTCTTACCCAGTACATTGCTCTTGATGACTAGCCGCTGTCAGTTGTTGATAATACGGGATTTTGCCGTCTCGTCAGTGTAATGGAGCCCAAGTATGAGATTCCGAGCCGACGCCACATCACAGAAACCGCATTACCAAAGCTGCATCATTTTGTGAAAAAAGCACATCAACTGCCTGTTGCAGGACATTTCAGCCTTCAGTTTTACCACTGATATTTGGACGAGCAGTGTCAGCCCAATGTCTCTCATCAGTTTAACTGCGCAGTAGATTGATGAGAATTTTACTCTGCAGAGTCGTTCTACAAGCAAAGCAGTTTCGGGGTTCGCACACTGGCCAAGCCATAGCAGGTGTGCTTGATGATATGCTACAGACGTGGGGGCATTCCAAAAAGTTCTGTTCACGTTGTGCTCCGTGACAATGCCAAAAACACGATAAAGGATAAAGGCCATGAGTGATGCGGGACTCCCCAGTCTGCCGTGTGTCGCTCACACCCTCCAGCTGGCTGTTAACGAGGGTCTTTTGGCACAGAGAAGTGTAGCTGTTGCGTGGCAGTCAGACATAAAATAGTCGGACATTTTAAACATTCTGCCTCAGCTTACTCCTGCCTGGAAGACATTCAGCTGTAGCTCAACCATCACATGTGATTCCTGCTGTGACCGTGCTATAGAGACTTTTGACCAAAGAAACAGACGAGGACCATGGCATCAAAACAATGAAGGGAAACTTGGCTGCAGCCGTCAAGAGACGCTTCACTGACACGGAAAAAAACCCACTCTACTGCATTGCAACTGTACTCGATCCGAGGTAAAGTGTCTGTCTGTCTGTCTGTGTGTTTGCTGAGCATGTGAGCATGATGAAAACAAAACTTTGTCATTAACTTTTACATAATCAATTTACTTTAAGTGATTTAAAGGCAATATACTGACATTCATCCTGAAAATTTCAGACTAGCTTGTCTGTTACCAGCTAAACGTATTATTTTATCTGTTTTAGGTACAAAGATCGTTTTTTCTCAGACATCCGCACAGCTAGAGGCCAAGGAGATGGTGATGCTAAAGCTGCAGAAGGTGTCTGGAGGAGAGGCAGACAAGTTGGAGGGTCTAGGGAACCACCTGCAAGAAAGCTACGCAAGGCCAGCAGCAGAAGTCTGAACAGTGTGTTTGATGAGATAGCAGATGAGCAAGCATCAACATCACTGAGCAGTGCACCAGTGGGTGCTGCCATTCACTTAGAGACATACCTTGGAGAGACCACAACTTCTCGGGAATACAAACCACTGCAGTACCGGGGGGTTAACAAAGTGCTGTTTCCCACTCTTGCCCAAATGTCACGCAGATACCTCTCAGCACCATGCAGTAGTGTGGACAGTGAAAGGCTATTTAGCTCAGTGTAACATATTGTAGATGAAAACAGAAACAGGCTCACCGCTGATAATGCAGAGAAGCTTCTTTTCATCAAAAAGAACCTGCCTCTCACTTTTCGGAAAAGTGCTCAGTCCAACTCCTCACAGACAGCACTAACATATGATCACATATCATTTCAGTTGTTTTGCTATAGTTGTATGTTGTGTGGTACTGAAATCCACCGAATGTGTTACGGGTTACATTTAGGTGAAATATGTGGCAGTGCCATGTTTGTTCAGGAAAACACAAAGTTGAATGTTAAAATGTCAGCAACAGCATCGGGCTGTATGGTTGAGTGTTAAAATGTCAGCAACAGCATCAGGCTGTATGGTTGAATGTTAAAATGTCAGCAAAGAAACGGGCTGTATATTTAATTTGTTACAGTCAGAAAGTGTGAAGCATCTGATGAAAATAAAACATGTTTTCAAAGTCATTGTTAGAACCGTAATGGTATTATAAAGTACTAATACTCGTACTCGGTCTGAAAAAAATGGTATCGGTGCATCCCTAATTGGTACCAACCATGTCATGTTAGCTTGTCGGGAAGAATGCTACATAACGCTCCAATTTATGCTAAATTTTGGCGAGGAGAAACTAGCATGGCCATTTTCAAAGGGGTCCCTGGACCTCTGACCTCAAGATATTAGAGATGCACCGATACCGATACTGGATCGGATATCGGACCGATACTGACTCAAATAGCTGGATCGGATATCGGTGACAATGGGGCTGATCTATTAAATCAAATTCTCTGTTTATATACTATATACATGATATAGTGGAATTCCGGTTCAAGTTTTGAGCAATTTCTTGCTGCATTAAAAAGATAGACACTTGAACAGCAATTCCTGTTAATTTTGAAGATTTTTTACAAAGTTGCTGGTGTACGATTTATTATTTTAATAATAAAGAACAATTAAATAAACGTATATCTATGTATTTTATTGGTCACATTTCGTTTTACAAAGTTAAGAAAGCGATGTTTAAGTCAAGCCTGATGTTTCCTTACACATAAAAGAATGATGCCAGTCACTTCCACACAGTGAGGCATAGGGATGCACTGATGCAACTTTTTCAGTAATGATACCGATAGCGATACCTGGGCTTTGGGTATCAGCCGATACCGAGTACCGATCCGACACCAGTGTTTATTAATAAGCTGAATGCCTCACTGTGTGGAAGTGACTAGGATCATTCTATTATATGTAGACAACATCAGACTTGACTTAAACATTGTTTTCCTAACTTATTAAAATAATAAATCGTACACCAACAACTTGATAAAAATCTTCAAAATTAACAAGAATTACAATTCAGATGTAAACCTTTTTAATGCAGCAACAAATTAGTCAAAACTTAAACAGGAATTAAAATTTCAGTATATAATGTATATAGTATATAAACATAGAATTAAATTGAATAGATTGGCCCCATTGACACTGATATCCGATCCATCTATTTGAGTCAGTATCGGCCCGATATCTGATCCAGTATTGGTATCGGTGCATCCCTAGTGAGGCATAAAGTCTATTAATTAAACACTGGTATTGGGTCGGTACTCGGTATCGGCCAATACCCAAAGCCCAGCTATCGCTATCGGTATCGGGACTGAAAGAAGAAATAGAGGCGCATCTGTTCCGACAGATGTGTGTGAGACTGACAACTTAAAAACAACGCCTCCTGTGTAGATGAGCCATTAGACCTTAAAGACATTGTGTTTTGGTGTGTAACACTGATAACTTTTGTTTGTTTGCAAGAAAACTCCACAGGGCACCTTTAATTATAGATAGATACTTTACAGCCAATTCTACAGTCTAGTTACAATAAAAGAACATTTCCTTGATATAATAAGAAACTATCCAGATTTTTTAAGCTTCTGTAACTGTATATGTATGAATTGGGAAAGGATGGCACTGAGGGGACGGCACATGTCTGCCGTTCTGGTCTCTCCGCTGAGCAACTGTGGCATCTCTGTCGGAGTGAGGAGCTTCTACTTCTCACTTCTTTCTCATTTATCACTCCTTGCAGCACTGGAATCTTCCCCTCCGTGTTCAGACACATTCACCAGCTCCATAACTCACTCCTCTGACGGTTTGACAGCCCGATGAGTGTGTGTGCGAATGTGTGTCTCGCTGTGTTTCTGCGTGAATTTGTGTGGGCCATCTCTCAGCTGTGTGTGCAAGTCTTGGCATGTGGGCAATTCTGAATTTGTGTGAATGTCTGCGCATTAAGCTCACCAGACATACACATACACACACAAAGGCCTTTCTGTTCCCAAAATGTATCACAGTTTCCCTTCCGAGGACGTGACGGGACAGGTGTGAATGGCTGGTGGCAGCGTCTGGCATAGGGGGATAATGTAAACAGCCAGGAATGTGATCCACATCACAGAGACTGATTTAGGAGAGGGGTTTGGAGGGGTGAGAGGTCGCTCACCGCACCGCAACAAAAGAAACGAAACATTATCCCTATGACAATCACACCATACTTAGGTTGCCTTTTCAACCAATTGCCATTGTCTATCAACTTCCCGGGTGAGTAATGGGTGCTTTTAGCGTCTCTGGTGATTTATGTAGGCTGAGTATATTACTAAGAGCTTACAAGCACAGAACATAGTCATGTCAAACGCAGCCAAAAAAAGGTACTCCATAATAAATGATCAACTCATCCAAATTAAGATATTATGATTTATCTCTAGTGCTATCTAGTCATGTAGATTATTTTAGTTAACTTGTCTATATTTTGAGTTATTCATGTCTGACATTTCCGCCTCCACCCCAATACAATGAAGGTAAATGCTCACAACATTGAGAAATTAAAGTCAAAATACTTCAACAGCAACTTGTCTTTTCAGGAACATTGCCCTGATTACTCTAGATAATCCCAAAACCTCATTATGAACTGTTTTCATTGGAACTACAATACTTCGGTAGAAAATAGTTCAGTGAAGTCTGTGGATTATCCGAGTAAAGGCCTTTGCACACAGAGCCCGTATTTTTTCTCTGAAATTGTTACACGTTAAAAATAATACGACCTCGCGTTGTGTCAATCATGTTAAGACACCGGCTCCGAATCTTTCACTGTCGTTAAAGTTTTCAGAACAGGTTCGATTTTCTGTGTTTTTTTCACTTTCTGTCACAGTTGTGTGACCACTCAGAGCCACCGTATATGCAAATGTCGTCATCCAAAATGGCATCTGATAAGCTGATTGACTTCATTAATTCATCTCCTCCCACAAAGCACTTTATGACAAAAATGAAAGAATACAGATATGCGGTATTTAAAGATAGACTGTGGCAGGTATTTGCAGAACAGCTTGGAATCAGGGATGATCGCAAAACAAAGGATGTAGGAAAGATAAGACAGTAGTGATTTTGTTCTAGGCAGCTAAACGATAGCTTCTTGCTAATGTTATTCATTCATTAGCCCCGTTTGGGGACTAGTGCTATTCATTGCACCCATGTAATCAATTCAGTTCTGTCTCGTATTGCAAATTTTCAAAACGAATAGATTAATAAAACGCATCGGACTCGGTGTGCAAGATTCTGTTTAGGGATGCTAATTTTGAAAAAAAAAGGTAACCGATAACCGACCCTCGTTAACCAATTATTAAAAGTTAACCGACAAGATTAGTGCTTCTCATGTAGCAGTGCGCCAGCTGCAGTGTATTAGCGCAACAGACATCTGAGTCCCCAGTTCAACCGTCCGGGAGCATTACTGTAGCAGCCACGGTGCTGCGTGTAGTGTCGCAGACATGCAGCCAATTTCCCAGTAAAACCACCACCGCATCATAAATTATTATTAGTTTAGTTTAGCAGGTTGTCAGCTGTGTGTCTGCCCGGCGTAACGATGTCGCCTGGCGTAACTTTAGCGAGTGTGTGTGTGTGTTAGTGCTACGTTAGCAGCTGTAGCGCTGCTGGTTGCTTCGTGCCCGCTGTAGCCACACACATACGGTCTGTCAGCGTGGCGTAACGCGGGGAACGCACTGGGCGCGTAGAGGCCGCGTGGCGGCTGCGTTACCTGTTGTTTTTTATTTCGGCGTCCGTGTTAACAGGTTAGAGCATCTGCACTGCTCGTGTGAGACGCGCGTCTCAGCTGCGTCTCTTCTAGAGCTCCGAGGTCTCGCATATTTTTGACACGAGCCGCGCGCGGTTCACAGCAGCAACAGACAGAGAAAGTGATCTATTTACAATATATTGACATCATATCAGCAAGATTACTACAGTTTCAATGTCTAGACATCTGTAGAATATGTCACAGACAGTGAAAGTGATCTATTGACTGCATATTAACATCATACCAGCAAGATTACTACAGTTTACATGTCTCTATCTGTAGAAAATGTTACGGAGATGAAAAAAAGTAAAGACTTGTTTTTAAATCAACACTTCCTGCTTTCATTTAAAAATAAAAGCCCTCAAGCGTTTTTTCTGTGGACAGAATTCCTTTATTTGTTAACACGAGGCTTTTATTCTGAAATATGTGCAGACAGTGCTGTGAAACAGGCAGTGACTTGGAAAGCTCCATGAATGAAAGTAGTACAGGGTTTTAATTGTGGTTTTTACTATTATTTACAAATTACCACACGTTTCTTAACCTTTCTCTGTCTAAAATAAATATAAATGATATTTATAATGAAATGAAATGGCTATTATGAAAGGCAAACTCTATGTAGAGGGCTGGGCTGGCAGCAGCAGAAACGCAGCTGACACGCAGCTGAAACGCAGCTGGTGTGGATGACCGACGCCTCAATCACGCAGCCACCACGCGACGCAGACGCCACGCGGCCACGGTGCGTTCACGGCGTAACTTTAGCGAGTGTCCGACACATCGTGTGTGTGTCGCGGCGGTGAGTGTGGGGTTGTCGGTGGCGTTATAGCTGTGAACGTAACTGTAGCAGACAATGTGTGTACAGTTTATTTGTCGGTGAATAAATGCTACTGCTTCTCCGCTAAAGCGAGCTAAAGACCGTTGCCAACTTCCTGTATCTGCAACTCCGGCTCAGACTCTCTTAAGGTGGGCTCTTAAGTTGGACCAGCTTTTCTCCTTAAACTAACAAGCCGCTCCTCTGAGTTTTGCTCAGCTTTTTGATTAATTATTAATATTTCTTTTAACCTTTTAACCGATAGTGTTATCGGTTAAAATTCTAAATGTCGGTTAATGGTTAAACGGTTAGTTATTAACATCCCAAGTTCTGTGTGTAACGTTTTTTATCGGATGACACATTAAAAAAATTTAGACATACAATTACGGACTTGGTGTGCGAAGGCTTTACTCTGACATATTTTCTGGAAAAAGGTTTTGCTGTTGATTTCATTCAATAAAACAACTATCTGCATGACCAGATACCACTACAGGCAAGTGATATATACAGTATGCTTTTGTGTAATAAAGGTGAAATTACTCTTTGATTTAATAGTGAATGAGTTCTTTATAAAGAAACTATATCAACAAAGGTTTTTGGAGGACTCAACTATTTCTGATTTGATCCTCGGTTTTAAGACATTGAGAATAGGAGAGAGAAATTTGGAGCTGTATCAAGTAAAATATTGCAATGCACAACAACATTTTGTTCATATCCTTTCAAATGTTTCTAACAAAGGAGCTGCCCTTATGAAAACTGTTGACATCATTTTTATTTTTATCCATAGTCAGTGTATTACCTTCAGTAGATGACGGTCGGTATGCTGCAGTTTGGAGAAATAGGTAGGAGTAGCAGCAGCAAAATGCATTTTAGCCACATAAAAGAAAGGTCCACCTAAAAAAAAAAAAACGATATCAGTTTAAGTGTACGCTATATTTAAAATATTTTCACCGCTTTACCTTGCGGTGGGACAGCCCGTCATCTACTGTAGGTAATACGCTGACTATGGATAAAATACCTCATGCAACCCCACTTCAAAACACCCAAACTATCCCTTTGAAGCTGCATCAATTGCCACTTGGTGAGGTCAAATGTGGCATTGATCGTCTTAACAAACAGTTGGCTTTTTACACATTTAGCAGGCACAACATTAACATTCATTTGGAATCATGTTTCCTGTGACGTGATGAATTTAAGTCCAATATGCACTCCTTTTAGCTCTATTTTGGTCTCCACCAACTCCAGAGAGATATATCTGACTCTTTATCTGCTAAACACTGCACTATGGTCACTAGTTTGTCGCTAACTTTGTCTGTTTGCTGTTTGTATATATTAATATTGATAAGGACAGCTTTAACATTAAATTGTTTCCAGTAGATGAGTGAATTCCTCATAAAAACACACACGTATAAACATCTTTGGATAAGGAGGAGTTCAGAGGAACCAGACCAGTACAATAGCAATGACCAGCGATCCTGCCTTGATGAATCTCCCTGACCTGCTAGCTCATCTGTTTAGACTGACAACCCAAAAGGGCAGGAGGATTAGTCGCTTATTAAGCAGGGGAACTTGCTCTTTAATCACTGGTCTTCTTTAGGAGACAGGAAAGTGTTGCCATGCAATACTGCCACCACTTCTTGGTGCCTCCTGACTGCGGTAAAAACAGAACTCCTTGAAATAATACGAAACAAATGTCAGATAGAGTGACAGAAAAAGTTAGCACATTTTGGTGTTTTGATGCTTTATGTGTTGGTCTCAGTTCTCACCTACCTCCTTTAGACGGTGCTTCTTATTATCTGCAGCTCATTAACATTTTATATCTTGGAGTTGTTGTGAAAATATATGTCTTAGAAAGGGCAGGAATAAGAGAACATAAAACAATATGAAAACCCTATAGTTTATTACTTTATATACATTATAATTAATCTTCTTAGCATAGTAGATAAAACAGCTAGACAATGTGTTGTCGGGGTCGGACCTCCTGTTGTCACGAAGCGAGCCAGTTCCTCCCACATATGCCCTGGTTGCATCTGGAGACGGATTCAAGTACACTAAACAGCTAATTACCACTAAGACGACAATAAACTCTGTGGCAGTTGGGGGCATTAAAAGCAGTGCATTGGACTATATGTGGTGAAATGCATGCAATGGTGTCTTAATTAGGTGTCGAGAGGATAGCGTGGTTGGCACAGTGACTGAAGTTGCTGTACCCTGAAGGATACATTCCTTTGCTGGACTTACCCATGATGCGACCTCATCTTCAGAGGGTTTTGTCTGCTAAAGTGAATGTGAGGGACGATTGTACAAGTGACACGCTATCTCCAGAAATAGCACAATTAGAATAAATTATCATAAACACAACTACATTAAAATGTATTGCTACTCTCTATGGCCACTATGACAACCAAAAGGCACCAAAAGCAGGAAGAACAATGCGATGAATTATTGTTTTGAGTAGGGCTGTCAAAGTCAACGCGTTAACGCAAATTTGTTTTAACGCCACTAATTTATTTAATGCATTAACGCAATTTGCAATTTTTATTAACTTCTTAAAAATCCAACGGGCCGTTGTCGGACCCCGCTGCTATTCCATCTTCGGAGGTTGTAACGGGCTCAGTTTTAAAGCCAGAGTGAAACTGTAAAACCAAATAAATCAATTGGTATCAACCATGTCATGCTAGCTTGTCGGGAAGGAGGTTAAATAACGCTCCAAACTTGCCCTATATTTTGGCAAGGAAAAACTGTCACGGCCATTTTCAAATGGGTCCCTTGACCTCTGACCTCAAGATATGTGACTGAAAATGGGTTCTATGGGCCTTTACAGACATGCCCACTTTATGATAATCACATGCAGTTTGGGGCAAGTCATAGTCAAGTCAGAACACTGACAGCCGTTGTTGCCTGTTGGGCTTGAGTTTGCCATGTTGTGATATGAGCATATTTTTTTATGCTAAAGGCAGAACCTGTGAGGGTTTCTGGACAATAGTTGTCATTGTTTTGTGTTGTTAATTAATTTCCAATAATATATATGTTATCTTTATTTATTTATAACGATATAATAGATTAATAGATAGATAAAGATTTTTATTTTTTGGGACGCCACAACCCCCCCACCCCGACTAAATTTACTTTGTTTTCATTGTTTTTCAAATTAATAGCCAATGAAAGAATGAATTTGGTGCATTAACCCCTCTGAGCTCGGCCACAGTGGCTCATGCTCTATTCATGCTTGCAGTCACAACTAGTGTGGCTGTTCCAAAGATGACAAGTTTGCCATTACTCTAAAATGCTGAGATATTTTTCTACATTTAACATCCTCCGCGCTAGTAATTAGTGACAGCCATCTGGTTGCAACTTCATTTAGACTAATCACAGTGGTGTATAGCAGGATGTTTGGTCTAAAGTGAAGAGGAAATAAAAAGCAACCAGAGTTTGCAAAAGTTGGGGAAACAGAATTTATGGTATAATAGAACATTGAATTTCCCTTTCTTTCCCGAGATTCTTTTAAGTTAGTTGCTTTGAAAACATTCTTGATATACAACCTGAGAGTTCACACTTAAAGGTCTCATATTATGCTCATTTCCAGGTTCATATGTGTATGTTAATGTTCTACTAGAACATGTTTACATGCTGTAATATTCAAAAAACCCTCTATTTTTCTCAAACTGTCTCCCTGCATGAACCCCTTTTAGCCTCTGTCTAAAAAACTCTGATTCAGAGCCTGTCTCCTCCCAGTCTGCTCTGATTGGTCAGCGTTTCCGGGTCTCTGCTGTCAATCAAACGGCTTCAACACAGCGTCACTGCCCTCCCCGCACTGCAGCCGCAGATTCACTGAGTTTAATTAATTAAAATAAATTATAAATGTATAACGGTTTAGAACATTATGGTAAAGTATATGATGGCCATTCCCATGCTAACTAATGTCTCATAAGTTGTTGCAGCAATTTTTGGATTGATACCGCTTGTTACACAGATTTGGTGATGAATTTAACCATTATTTACCACTGTAGAATTGATCAAAATGATCAATAATCCCTCCAAAATACCACATTAGGACACCAAGACCTTGAGCAACACCATAGAAAAAGCCATGCTGTGGTTTGGTTTAAAAAACTTTTGACATTTGGAGATTTCGGCAAGAATTGCATTTTTCGGCAATTGGATGGCGAGCACTTCTGTTCTAGAAACTGCTCAGAAATCCCCTTATTGTCAACCTACCTAGGAAAGCCATCCATCCTCTGAATGCCCTAGGTCTCTAATTTGTGGTTGTAAAGTTTCATGAGGCTGTGATTATCCTAGAGGTCACCACAGGTCATTTTATACAGTGAGGTCAAGTTTCAAAAAATGGTCTCACTACAATGAAATGACTACTATGTGGACCAACATCACACATGAATACAATTGGGCTCACTGGATCCACAAGATGTTCAGCTTTACAGTCATATCCAATTTATGTAATTCCAAGACTGTTTAGGGACCCCAGTATGCAGAAATATTCAAATACACCATTTTAGAATAGGCGAAAATAACATCTATACTGCATTAAAAAAACTGCATAGTTTTTGCCCCAAATTTCATGTGATGGGCATGTCTGTAAAGGGAAAACTCGTGGGTACCCATAGAACCCATTTTGAGGTCAGAGGTCAAGGGACCCTTTTGAAAATGGCGATGCCAGTTTTTCCTCGCCAAAATTTAGCTTAACTTCCTAGCATTATTTAGCCTCCTTCCCGACAAGCTAGCAATGAACATTACCAATGGATTCCTTAGCTTTTTTAGTTTCACATGATATCCATACCTTCACGCTCTAAAACTGAACTTGCTACAGCCTCTGAAAGACAGTAAAGTTGATCAGGATTGCCCGTGATCCTGCGGGTCACAGGAGGTTAAACCATTGAATTGTTTTTGCATTGAAATGTAGCAGTAGCACAAGTAGAGGAGAGACATAAAGTCAGTAATCTAACACACTAATGTCTCTAAAGTGTGTTCAAGTTAGCTAACATTAGCCACCATAAGCTAGTGGTCACACCAGACCAAGTGAGACTCTAGCAGCAAAATCCCTGAATGTACTTTACTGAGAAAGGGAGCGTTTTATTGCTTATGAATTTCACTTTTCATTTATAGGCGGAAGAGCCGTTTCTGATTTCAGAACATCACTTTCATAGTCCTGCTTTAAATGAAGCTAATAAACCAAACTATTACCTGGAGAATGTACTCTCGATGAAAACTGAAAACTTATGATAGTCATAAATATTTCTCTTCCACCGAAAGTTTCACAACAGGAAAAGCTTTGTCCAAGTTCTTAAAAATGAAGACAAAGGTATGCTGCAACCCTAAAATTAACTTGACAACTTGACGACTCTCTAATTGCTAAGGGCCTGAGAATTGTGAGACCTAATGAAACAAGGTCAAGGGTCGGCACCGGTTAGGAAATGTTCGCGTTACAGTGATGTGAAGTTCAAGCACAGGTTAAGAGTTAAAGTGACTGGGCAGGGCAAGTTTCAACAGATCTCAGCTACTGTGTGCAGTGAAACTGTATTGTCTATTGTCACACATGAGGACAGAACAGTTTGGACTTGTACATTACTGCAACTCTATCCTGTTGGCACTTTAAAACTTCCAAACATTGAGGTATTTTGTGAAAATAAAACCAGAGAGCGAGTCTCTGCTTGTTGACTAAGCTCTGTCTGCCATCTTTGACATTTTATATGAATCCAATGACGAGCTCCTCCTCAGGCGTGCTGGTGAGAACGTCACGAAATTTAAAAAAAGGAAGTAGAATTTACAGAAAGCTTATCTTGTCTTTCGTCTTATAATTTTTACAGGTGACTCACAAACAGAGCTGAGAACATGGCTTCCTGTGTTCTTTGCTGACAGCTGGGTGAAAGCTCGTACAGACGGAGATGAGGACATCAAAGCGCAGGTGGAGGGTTACTAACATAGGGGCTGAGCAGGATGAAGGGATCGCATCACCTGAGATAAAAGGCCAGACGTCACACACACACACACACACACACACCCAAACAGGACCACCGCATCGCCGAGGCCCCAATATCTCTCACCTGTTACACGACGACCTTCAAAAAGGTCTTGTTTTCTCTTTTGTCTACAAAGTGTCTGGCAGTTCCAGTGAGGAGGGATGTGTGCTGGCTGCGAGTGAGTGTGTGTGCTCGGGCCTGCATGCGAGTTCGTGCAGATAAAACGAGAGAAAAAGCAAAAGAAACTGAGCTTGCAGGCGTGTGTTCCCTCCGAATAATCCGCAAAGGCTCTGGCTCGCTGTTTGTGCACATGTTGATACCTTTCGCGCTCTTTCGCCTCATCTCTGAGGCTTTCCCCCTCTCTCTCTCCCTCTGTTTAAGGTGACTCCACGGCTCGGAAGCCTTTGAGGCCAGACAAAAGCAACCATCACACAGACAGGATAAGCTCAGAGCTGTGTGTAACCAGATTTGATCCAACGGCACTGTCGGAGATGCTCTTTACTTTACACAGCGGCCTGGGCGATGCTGCTGTTCTCACCTCTGCCTTCCCTTATGCTGTTTTATGAGCTGAGCATTCTGATGCTCAGCAAAATACAATACCAAAATACTAGGATCAATTGGAACAGTGCTTGAACTGGGCCGGTACTCACCGGTACTCCTTGGCGTACCTTGACTTTTTCTTGCGTACTGGAACTTCTCACTAGCTGGCGATACTCTTCTCTGCCTTCTCCATATGAGGTTCTCTGTGAGACTCATAATGGCGATTCATCGTTTTTGCGCCGCGCCTCATGACACCTCTTCCTAACTGGACGCGATGCGATTGAGAGGACATCAGATTGTTTCAGTTTTTCCCAATAAAGATGGTCTAACCTGCTCCGTGCTTCAGCAAACAGGCAGAGCGACGTGTCGCTGTTTGAAAAAACACTCACCCTGGCTCTATTTTGCAAAGTTTCGAGCACCTCCAACCTATTTTCACTGGTCAAAATCAACGCTCACGGTTAATCAATATCGCACTCTCTATGTAAAAGGGCTGGGACGATACACCTATCTCCCATTTCGATACTATCACGATACTTGGTTGCCGATTCGATATGTATTGTGATTTTTAAGAATTGCGATTCTACAAGTATTGTGATTCAATGCACGAGGGTGCTGCAATTTATCAATACAGTGTTCACGTCCTTCTTGTAAAATAATTTGTGAACTGTTCGTTTTTTTATTTGTGAACATATATTTAATGAAACATTATTTAAACAATTTCTGAATCTGCTCTTCTGATTTACAGAATATGATTTTACAAGGCAAACATTTCCAGAAGAATTCAATGTTCAGACGAAGGCTGTAATAAATAATAAAAATTATCATTTAATTAGTAATAATTATGGTCCACAATTATGAAAAAAATTGCATAGTTTTAAGTAAAAAACCCTCACATTTTCTTGAGGGAGGACCCCCAAACCCAATATCTCCAAGTATCTTTTATTCTCTGTTGAAATTCAGTCTGGCTGGCTGCTGTTGATTCCAGGCAATAGGAATTCTATAATATATTATATAGAGATACTACAAATAACACAGGAAAGCACTTTAAGTATTAACACTATGTACAAACACACCACATTAACCCTATAATGTTCTAGTTGGAATATTATTTAAGTATTATTGGCCTACAATAGAAGATGCACAGCCCAGGTATAATAATATAGCAATAAAACCACGCCTGATTATGACTGACACAGTATAACATGCTTAAAGAAAAAATTAATAAATAGGAATAGGTCGCAAGAGATTGCTGATACCGGCTGATACACACGCCAACATGTGAATAAGGGGAGTACTGGCACTTATTTTCTTCCACGTCAAGCACTGACTTGGAATTCTGAACCAGGCTTTCCACCGGTTCATATTTTTGATTTTCTCTACGGACGGGACAGTGTGGTGGACCAAGCTGATGCCCTCCTCAATCATTAATCACTCCGAATCTCGCCGGCGAAGATGGCTCAATCTCAAAATGTATTAAAGTTAAAACCCAGTCTGGCAGGTTGATGAATTAATAATAATGTTCACATGAAGGTCTATTCAAAGTGGAAAAGTGCAGAGAATCAAGGTCTCCCCGCTGCTATCACTTTGGACTTGAGAGATGTGTGTGAAGTGTCTGATTAAGATATTACCTTGGGAATAATAATGTAAAACTGTCTGAAGTCGCATCAAACGTGCATTACTCAAAATATATTTTTAGAGTGTTTCAAGTGTAATTTTCATCTGTTTGGAAGAAGTCTGCTTTGATGTTGCTCGGCTCTGTTCTGTTTCAGTGGATCCTGTCCTCTCGCCCTAGAAAAGTTCGAACAGGGTCACTGCGAAAGAGGGTTTTTGTTGTAGTGTTTGAGCCATCTGGTGCTTTTTTTCCATCGGCTTCATATTACCTCCGCCGAGGAGGTTATGTTTCAGCTCAATTTGTTTGTCTGTTTTCAGAAGGATTATGGAAAAACTACAAGCTTGATTTTCACTAAACTTGGTGAAAGGGTGTAGCATGGGCCAAAAGAGAACCCATTACATTTTGGAGAGGTTCCGAATCACGGGGCAGATGCACAAATTGTGGCGTTCGTTAACATTGCGAGATAGGGCATTTGGCCTTGGCAGACGTCTGCGCTCTCCGGGTGCCCTTCTTGTTACAAGATGTTCATCCTGATGATATAGCATGTCTGTCTTTAATAAAAAAAAAAATTGAGAGTATGTAACATTAAGTGAACAAAGGCACTATAAGTGTAGGTCAACAAGTGATTCTTCCTCTTATTTTGTGTATGTGAAGAATACCATAAAAAGTTACAGAGCAATGACAGACTACCACACTAAAGTAGGGGTGTAAGACAATTTCGATAGAGTAACACGGTATTATGTTGTGCGATACTGTATCGATTCTCCAAAACACTGTATCGATTTTTAATTACCCTCTTAAAAATCTGACGGCCCACCATCAGACCTGACCGCCATTCCATCTTTCGGAGGTTGTAGAGGGGCGGCTGTGGCTCAGTGGGTAGAGCAGGTCGTCCACCAATCAGAAGGTCGGTGGTTCGATCCCCGGCTGCTCCGGGTCACATGTCGATGTGTCCTTGCTCCCGAAGGCATAGCCATCGGTGTGTGAATGAGTATTTAGATTACATCCTGATGGGCAAAGTTGGCACCTTAGCAGCCTCTGCCATCAGTGTGTGAATGTGTGAATGCTGACATGTAGTGTAAAGCGCTTTGAGTGGTCGAAAGACTAGATAAGCGCTATATAAATGCAAGTCCATTTACCATTCCATTTAGAGGGCTCAGTTTTAAAGGTAGAGTGAACGGTTACTGGCATCATATGAAACTAGAAAAACCTAATGAATCCATTGGTACTAACCATGTCATACTAGCTTGTCGAGAAGGAGGTTAAATACATTTTGGTGAGGAAAAACTGTCATTGACACTTTCAAAGGGGTCCCTTGACCTCTGACCTCAAGATATGTGAATGAAAATGGGTTCTATGGGTACCCACGAGTCTCCCCTTTACATACATGCCCACTTTATGATTATCCCATGCAGTTTGGGGCAAAAACCATGCATGCATGCAGTATAAATGTGTTATTTTTGCCTATTCTAAAATGGTTTATTTCTGATGTCTTTAAACTATGACAGTTTTCCTAAAATAACATTTTTAAAAAATCGTAATATATCACCTTGCTTACAGTATTGCAATATATCGCAATATATTGAATCGTTACCCCTGTATAATGATACGAATCGTATCGCCAGAATCTTGCCAATACAGAGCCCTAAACTAAAGCTGCCCACACATGATCAGCGGCAAAACCACTGTGCGCTGGCTGTGCCATTGTTTTCCTATAGGGAGAGCATCACGCCTGACTAGGCGGAAGCGCTACACTTGGCATTATGCACCGCTCGAAATTGCCACCAGCCGTTGCGCTCAAAGTTCAAAGTATTTCAACGTTGATCTCGGTTGCTGCTAACGTTTCAAAGCGCAGCCAATGACATAAGAGCTGCAACTGTTGTTGTAGCCTACAAACAGTGAATGGTGTTCCTTCCTCACTTTTTGATGACATGCCCCACGATATGTTATTATCACGATACTTATGTTACGATACAATTTTAGATATTTTGTGATATGCTCAGTATTGCAATATATTGCGATAGATTGCAATTTATTACCTTTTTTCAAATGCAAATTATGCAGTTTGTCAACATCCCTTTTATCTAATACGATACAGTTTCACTCTGTTCATCTCAAAGTTTTGCATCTTGAGGTCAAAGGTCAAGCGACCCCTTTGAAATAGGCCATGCCAATTTTTCCTTGCTAAAATTTGCGTAACTTTATTGAGCATTCTCGCCCAACAAGCTAACATGACATTGTTGGTACCAATGGATTCCTGAGGTTTTTTTAGTTTCAAATGATGCCAGTATCTTCACTCTAGCATTAAAACTGAGCCCGCTACAACCTCTGAAAGACGGAATATCGACCAAGCCCCCCGTTGGGCCATCAGATTAAGAGGTTAATAGTTTATATAATAAAATAAAGATACTTGATATCCGTGTGTCGATACAATATTGCCACGCAAAATATCTTAATACTATGCTGAATTGATTTTCACCCCACCCCTAATATTGTACCTGCATTGTGCTTTGCAAGGCTCTGCGCTGTAGCTCGCGATGAGCAAATTTCTTATCATATGAAGGCAGCTTAAGAGTCTCCAGCCATGCTAGCAGCTCTGTGAGGCTGTAATTATGCAAAGTGATGCTTTGAGCTAAATACTAACATTAGCATGTTAATACAATCATTAAACATGCTGATGTTTAGCAGGTATAATGTTTACCATGGTCACAATCTTTTTTTGGTTGGTTAACATGCTAACATTGTGTAATTAACACTAAACACAAAGTAGTGGTGGAGGGTTTATTTGTGAGTAAAGCATATGAGCGGCCACAAAACGTTTCATCTACACTGAGGAACCCCAGGACACCACGTTCTTTTTCACTTACTTCTGGCTGGGAAAAAGACACAACACTAAAGAAGCCTGAATTGCCTGAAGGCTATTACAGGATATAACTTTGTCCAACTGAAGTGCATCAACAGGGGCGCCCTGCACAGCAGAGCTGTTGCCCTTCAACTTTGTGTCTTTCACATTTCCCACAAACTCATGTGCGTGTCCACCACTGCAGCGATGGAGGAATCGCTCCCCGCCCGGCTCCGTGGCAGCGAATGAACGGGGCGATTCAGCCTCACAACTCTGCTCATCAGCAGGTACAGGAGACACAGGGTGTGTCTGCTAAACGGTGGGTGACCGACCGTAATGATGCTGCTTTCCGTATCGCTCTGTGTGCAGCTCGAGCCCCCCGGCTGCTACAGCCTGTCTCAGCATTTCTTCTCCATCTGTGGGAGGCGGTGCAACCTGCCGGGTGGTAAGAGTGAGTTGTCTGGGAAGAGCTAAGGAATACGGAGAAGCATGAAGAGAGGAGGAACTGTTTATGTCCAAAGTTGGAGGATGGATGGAGAGGAGATTTGTTTTGCTATTCTAGCGCAGTAGTGTTTTTTTTCTCTCTCTGTTGGCGTCCTAAAAAGCTGGCCAAAAGCCAAAAGCTACTTGTCATACCAGACAAGTAATGCTGTAGCAGTAAAGCCCCTGAGTGTGTTGAATTGAGTTTTAATGCTTCCTAATATTTTTTTTTCACTTGTAAGAGGATGAATTTGTTTTTAAAGTTACATAGTCTCACTGAACAAGAATTTTCCTGAGTCTTGGCTTTGGGAAGAGTGGTTTGCTTTAATTGGTATAGACATAGAGAGGGGAAGGCAACCTAAAACAATTGCACACTAGCAGCAAGTGTGAGTATATTTTGGAAATGTTGAAAAACCCTCTCATCCGCATGCCAAATTACCTCTTCACAGCCATTGGCAGTTGTGCAGCCTGTAATTTACAAGGGCTGGGACGATACACCTATCTCCCGATTCGATACTATCACGATACTTGGGTGCCGATTTGATATGTATTGCGATTTTTAAGTATTGCGATTCTACAAGTATTGCGATTCGATATTACGATTTATTGCGATTTTTGTTAACTTTTTTAACACTAGACCATGGGAAAATTGGAATCATATACTTCTAGGGACTTTTACTTTAGAAAATATCTCAATTGATACAGTAAAAATGTTTGATTTTCAGCATGTAGTCAGAGATGTCCTGAAGTTAAATATATCAGTCATTGTCAGGAATTATTTATTTATGAAATTTTTTCCAGCAACCCAAAAATCAAAGAATAAAGACATTTCCCTCACAAAATATTAGTATTTTTCTTTTTAATTTGTAAGGCACATATAATATTTTATACTTCTATATTCTATATTTTTTACTATTACTACACAGTTCCCTTTGTTGACACCTTATTTTGAAAACAGAACGTAGTCACACGTGTATATTTCCGCTAACTTCGCCAAGTCGTTCGCTAGCTCTCCAGTCAGCTCCGTTCTCTTTATACATCCATGGTCAGCTCCATCGGGGCCGTTGGAATGCATTTAACATAAATGTCAGTATATAGGTGCTCTACAGTTGTAGCGTCGGCCAATTTGACAACGAAGATGCGAGTGACGGCTGGCTTGACCGCACGTTACCGCAAAACAATACAATTTCCTGTCCATGACAGAGTTAGCATGCAGCTTTAGCCATCGATAATGTGACTTGCTCCGGCGTTAACCCCCGTCGCTCCTCTTAACCCGCGGAAAACAAGACACGGGAAACCTCTGTTGGTCTTGAGGAGCTGCAGCAATTATTTCTGCACAAACTGCAACTTCCACTGTACATTCACTTGATGTTGTCAAAGCTAAACTAACACACGCTCACTTGTTCGCTCACATACATTTACCACCCACTCTCTCTATCTTGCTTCACCACTCACTTCCCACGTAGACACACTCTACGCATTGGCTCTGCTATTCTCCGAATGACCTACGCTACCCTTACAAAGCGTTTTCAACCGTGTAGTTCTTCTAAACGCTTGGCACACGCAATCTACAACCTTGCCGCTAGATGCTACACAGTGTACCTTTAAGTTTATTGCTGATGAACAAGATTGGTGGAAGGTTGTTAGGGTTAATGATTTCAACTCAGATGTGGATGTTTTCATAAGGATGGCAGCCTTCTTGCATAGTGCTCTCGTATAGAATTACGATGTCCTGATTATGGGAGAACATTTTTTTTTAAATGTTGCTATGCACGTTGCCTACAAGGCTTGAATAAAATAACAAATCCGTTTGAGATTTAAATTTTGATTTAGTGTCATTATTAAACTACAACCTTAATGTTGATATGGCACAAATATTAACAAGAACATTTTAAAATGGCACTTCATAACAAATAGGTTGCCAACCCCCGTCTTCCATGAACATGTCATGCATTCTAATCCAATCCAAATATATTTATGAAGCAAGTTTGAAAACGACAATCAAAAATAACAAAAAACATAAAACAACACAATAAACACACAAAGGCCAGTTTAAAGACAAAAGGAAAATAGAATAATAAAAAACAATTTAAAGCCAAGGATGTGTTATAGATGATTTCTCCAAATGGAACAGCTGGCCCCTTTCATTTGTTTAGTAAAGTATGATACATAATGCAATTTCAACAATATTATACAGTAGGCCTAGTCTGAGTCGGAACGTTTGTCAATTATGTATGTACTGCAGAGACAAACTATGGGAGATGCACCATTGTTCTACAAGCAGGCTGACAGCTTTCAAAAACCTGTGGATATTTCCTCTTTTCCTCATGATGAGAGCTCTTAAAGCTGCACAGCCTGCTCACAGTGTGAATTGTTTTGGCTTCACAGAACTAGTGAAGACACTTTCCTCTAGTAATAGGGATGCCTCGGTGCACTAATCCCTCAAGATGAAAAACGTGAATTATGTGCAATTTAATAATTGAACAAATAAACAAACAGAAAATGGTAAATAGAAGATGAAGCATTACATAATAACTGTCTTGTCATTTTTCAAATCCTGCTGATGATTATTTCACCAAATGCTTTCAGTGGTCTATCTATGCAATTTAATTTGATCATTTGTTTTTTTCAGCAAAACAATCTTTTTAGTGTTGTATTCATTTTGTATGACTTATTAAACAAATTGCAAGGTTAACAGTTTTGGAAAGTCACACAAACATTACCAGCAGTGTTTTCAAAGTTACCGTTAGAAAACAGATCCAGATCAACACATTTGCATAATTGTGTTTACGATGTAAAAAATGTACAATAATTGCTGGTTTCACAGGAGCACGCACACCCTAGACCATGTAATTTGCTCCTGTGTGTGTGTGTGTGTGTGTGTGTGTGGCAGATCAGAGGTTTGTAAATTATTTATCCGAGTACAAAAAGTGCAAAATGCTCAACGCAACTCACGACAGGAAGCGTGATAATAATGCGAGAAAATCAGCCAGAAAAAGTGAGGGGCGAGATAAAAAGAGGGGGCTTGAAAAGCAAAGCATAAGGCCTGAGGAAACCAAAATAGGCTGCTTGTGGAGAGCCTAATGCAGCCCTGTTATAAACAAAATTACAGATCAGCTTGGCTTCGTTTCACATTTCTGCAACCGCAAAAAGCTGATTTCCTGTTTATCTAGATGGGAACACGGGGGAGAGTTAAGGCGTAATTTGAGTCCATATTTCATCCGACTTTAACAAGAGGTTTTTCCTGACTTGACGTCTGTGTGGTGACACACACACATGGCCGCTCATATGACTCATTAGCGTGTCACACTGGGTTAGAGGTTATGCTGTGTGCATACTGAGTCGGCGTCTGTTAAGTGTGTGATGCATGGGTGGATGTTTGTCTGCATTTTTAACACTGACATTCAAGGTTTATTGCGAGAACGTGTCGACAGGAAAACCTGCGGGGCAATTTCCTCGTAGTTCCCTCGATGAGCTTTGCTGTGAGTGAGACGGAGGAGAGTGAAGGGAACAAAGGGGGGAGAAGTTGTCAAACTGAAAGGAAATACACTGTAGAGAAGATAGGAGCTCAGATAGAAAACAAGCGTTGTATTTAAGTACATCCAGAAGAGATACTAATCAGAGCAGATGTGAACCTCTTCAATGAGGTCAAGGCAGCGATACAAAACACGTCATTTCAGCTTGTTAACAATGGATCTCTAAGAGCAGCTATACAGTGACAGTAAAGCCATTCACATCACTGTGTTGTTTGCCACCCACGCTGATACTCGTCCTTGCTGCCAAATCAAAAGTTTATATTAAACACCTTTGAAGTAAAATCTTCAGCCTCAAGCTTGTCTTGCTCTATCTCAATAACTTTCACCCATTTTCCTTGTTGGACACTTTCCAACCCGTGTTGTGCAAATACATGTTCTCGAGGCAGAAATCTCACACACGAACCTCATTAATTAGCACCGTGTGCCACAGAGGAGGACAATAATCTGTAAATGGCAACCTTGGAGTTCATGTAAAAATAATCTGCCCGTGCAAAGTCAGAGTTAATTACAGTGCACACCCCAGGACCTCACAGACCCACTTTTGTTGTGTGACAGAGGTTTACGCAATCAGTCAGAAATGCAAAAGGTGAGCTTCCCTCGGGGCTCGAGTCTCTGACAGGTTCAACTCTCACTGCTATCAAAATACATCGGCCCTTTCCTGAGTGTGGGCCGACGGCTAAACACAAGGCAAAGCCGCCCAGCCTCCTGCGTGAAACATTATACAATAGCCAATAAATTTTAACCTAAGCCTTGGCCTTAAAACCTTAACGCATAAATGTAAAACGACCTCACTTGTCAGGAAACACCCTTTTAGCACTGGCGGGATGGAGTGGGTGGGTGGGAAGGGGTTGTTGAAGTCAATCAAATGGACCTGCCAAGGATTAGCCTCGGCCTTTCCAAGGAGGACTACTTACTGTTCTTTAATAAGCGGGTCAGTCAGTCTAAAGCATATATGTGCTATATTAATGCCCAGTTCAATTAATTGAGTGGTTCCTAACCAACTTTGTCCCAACCTTTCCATTACTTGTAGTCAATTATTTAACAATTTCCGCACTACTATTACTTGATTATTTTGACCATTTCCCCATTATTTCCCCCTTATTATTTCAACCATTGATCCATTATTTTTAACTAATTATTTTAACCATTTACCCATTATTTTTAACTAATTATTTCAACCATTTAACCATTATTTTTTAGCAAATTAATTTATCCATTCCCCATTACTTGAGCTAATTATTTTTAATATTTCCAGATTACTTTTACCTAATATTTTAACCACTTGCCGACTATTTTTTTCACTCATTGTTTCAACCGTTTTACCATTACTTTTAGCTAATTATTTCAACCATTTACCCATTATTTTTTTAACCTGATTATTTTAACAATTTCCCAATTACTTTTAGCTAATTATTTTAACTATTTACCCATTATTTTTTTAACCTGGTTATTTTAACAATTTGCCCATTACTTTTAGCTAATTATTTTAACCATTTACCTATTATTTTAACTTGACTATTTTAACTATTTACCCATTATTTTTTAGTTAATTAATTTAACAATTTATCCATTATTTTACCTGATTATTTAAATAATTTTCCCATTACTTTTCACTCATTGTTTCAACCATTTCCCCATTACTTTGAGCTTATTAAGTTAACCATTTCCCCATTATTTTTAGTTAATTATTTTAACCATTTCCCCATTACTTTTAGCTATTTATTTTAGCCATTTCCCCATTACTTTTAGCTAATTACTTTAACAATTTCCCCATTATTTTTTCCCTAATTGTTTCAACCATTTATCCATTACTTTTAGCTAACTATTTCAAACAATGTTCCATTACTTTTAGCTATAACTTCTTGCTTGCTACCTAGTTTTCATATAAACTCTATGGCAACATATGACTTTAAGGTGTTACAATTGACTTGGCAGTCAGGCTGTAGTAGCTGGTAGCTTACTGGTTATTATGACAATATACCAAAGATGTAGAATGTAATCCTATTTGGATATTTATTTTTCTCCTAAATGCAAAGGCGTGGATACATTTTTTAATCAAATCATGATTTCTATTTTTTCAAATTCGTTGAGCTACTCCACAGTCTTTCCACGTACCCCCTGGCAGCTGCAGAAGAACCCAGCCTAGCCCTGGTTTAGCACTTCTCTCACTAATCTATCCACCAACTGAGTAAACTGAATCCGACTCGTATCCTCGCCCTCTGGGAAGATCAGCGAGCGTCAAATCGCTTCATGCCACATGTTCCATGAACTTGACACCATTGATTGGTTTATTAGACACAGCCGTCTCTTAAGACTCTAATATGGGAGGGGTGCCGTGGTGCATTGCCACAGGGCAGCATTCACTGTGTGAACAGCAACAATAAATCAGCTGCCCAGTCTTCATCTCTGCACTGCCACTGCTGTTAACAGGGATGGAGGGTGACAAATTCCATGTATCATAATTACATTAATCTGATTACAAATTATGCTAATCCTATTACAAAAGAGTGGTACTTGAGTAAAATGGAAATACTTTACAACAGGCGCATTGATTGTAATGTTTCAAATATTGACAAGACTATTCAGATTATTATGGGTGGGGAAAAAAATCGATTCACCTATGTATCACAATGTTTTTTTATGATAATGAAATACATTTTTTAATGCCAGAATCAATATATTTGCTTCATTTGAGTCTATGCGGAGGTAGAAGGAATAAGTTATCACTTTTATTGTTGTAGTCTGAGTAACCTGACGTCATATCCATTCCGTATCCGTCAACCAAAACAAACCACAGAGAGCCGAAACGACAAAGCAGAAAAAAAGGAGGGTCCGCGTGGATACGACCTTCACCCTCACATTTTAAATCTAAAGTGGTAAACACTACACATACAGTAAAGTATATAAACACTTTGGGTTTCACACATTGCTAGGAAAGGCAGAGCTAGACATCATGGCTAAAGTTGCATGCTAACTCTGTCATGGACAGGAAACGTTATCGTATTGGTGTAACGTGCAGTCAAGCCAACCGTCACTCACATCTCCGTGGTCAAATCGGCCGACGCTACAACTGTAGAGCACCCATATACTGACATTTATGTTAAATGCATTCAAACGGCCCCGATGGAGCTGACCATGGATGTATAAAGAGAACGGAGCTGATGGTAGAGCTAGCAACGGACTTGGCGAAGTTAGCGGAAGTATACATGTGTGACTGCGTCCGGTTTTCAAAATAAGGTGTTAACAAAGGGAACTGTATATAAAAAATACATGCATGGAAATAAGATTGATTGGATTATGTTCACCAGAAGTATAAAAACATTACATGTCCCTTATAAATGAAAAAGAAAATGCCACTAATTTGTGAGGGAAATGTCTTTATTCTTTGATTTTTGGGTTGCTGAAAAAAAATGTAATAAATAATTCCTGACAATGACTGATATATTTGACATCAGTACATGAAAATCAAACATTTTTAATGTATTAATTTAGATATTTTCCAAATTAAAATTCCCTAGAATTGTATGATTCAACTTTTCCCATGGTGTAGTGTTAAAAAAGTTTACAAAGATCGCAACATCGAATCAAAATACTTGTAGAATCGCATTACTTAAAAGTCACAATACATATCGAATCGGCACCCAAGAATCATGATAGTTTCGAATTGGGACATAGGTGCATCGTCCCAGCCCCACAGATTATAGTTGGAAAATGTGAAAATTGTGATGATAAATGTATTTGCCTTTTTAGACTTTTTTTTTCCATTCAAAATACCTGCCCAAATAACATCAATAAAACCCTCCTGAGCCCGAGTGATCTAATAACTGTTGTAATGTTTCGGCAGGTAGTAGCGATAAATTTCATTCTGAGAGTGACCTTGTCCTGTTTCAGCCCAGCAGCTGCTCAGTCTGTCAGGCTTTTCTCTGTGCGCCACAGCAGCAGCTGAGGAGCCATTTTGGGGCCTGATTCATTCAGCAGCTGGTGGTGCCAAGCCCAGGGTGGGCGTAGGAGGTGGAGAGAAGGGGGGAGCGCGAGGTCGTCTGTCTATCGAGCCGTGGAAACATGGGACGCGAAGCATATCGGACGACGGGCGTGCAGCCAAATGGCAAAACAATGTTTGCGGGGAGGAACGGGAACGGCACTTCACTGCCGTCGCTCTTCACAGTGCTGACCTAAAATCACATTTAAACTGCAGCTATAAGCGTCCCCATCACTCAAAACTACTGTGTAATGCATGCCATGAGAACACCGCATGTAAGTGGCCCATATGCTGCATGTTTTTAGGAACAAGACAGCGGAGCTGGCTCCGGTTCACGGCACCGCTCCCACTCTGAGCCAGGTATGCATGTGTGCGCACGATGAGACAATGCACCGCTTGTGCATTTTTGAGACCCGAGCTTCACTTTACAACAGTGTGAAAAAAAGAAAAAAGTGGATGGTATCCCATTTTTCTTAAGATCCAAGGATGCGTTTACATAAAATCAACCTTAGCAGTGTCAGGTAATGGAGAACTCTCTGCCGGTTTGAATGTTTACAGACACTAGAGGATATGAGAGAAGGAATCGTTTAGCGGATGACCTTTGTCTTGAGATATCTCAAACCTCTAGCTGCACTTCACTGTACTGACGATACTCATCCACAGCCAGATGTTCAAAGCTCCCCCCCCCTCTTTTCTGGTGCTGTTTGGAGTGTTGCGGTGTGCACAAAGCATCAGTTTGGTTAAAATGTAAAGTAGAGAGTATGCCACATGAATGGGGAGTTTCCTATTAAGTTGTTTTTCTCACATGTAGCTTAAATCATCCCGCAACCCTGAACTGACACTCGGGGAAGAATTTCTGCCGTGCCTTTATGTTTCGCTCAATCACACAACCTGTTCTGTGTATGTTTGAGATTCCCTATCTCCCTACACATTAAGCGCTCTGTGTACTCTTTGTGCTGTCTGCGTGTGTGTGTGTGTGTGTGTGTGTGTGTGTGTGTGTGTGTTTAAGGGGAGTCTGCAGAGATGACAAGACAGCTGAACAAATGAAGAAGGAGATAAACATTTGGACAGGACACACCAGGTGGATGGTGAGTAGTATCCAGACGGAACCGTGACAATTCCGACTGGGAGACGTTGATACAGTTTGATGTATTTTCCTCTTTGAACTGGAGTCTATGCAATTAATGATTTAGAGGAAATTTCAAATGTAGGAATTCAAACTATTTTGAGATGTTTTGGTTTGATAAGACCATGTATATTTCTCACCAATCAAATGTATATGCATGCCTTGGTTTTATCACACACATCTTTTAAGTGTGATTATCTGGGAACAGGCCTTCCAATCAATAATCAAGCCCATAATGCCGCTTCGGAAACAAACCTCAAAGAAAATGGAGCACAAATGGCCACTTTCATTTGTTTGAACCTAAATTGAAAATCTTAATCAGCAACAGATCCTGCGAATTAGCTTCTGCTAGGCACCTTATCATCTGTTGCAATACTTTTTCTTACATGTTCTTACATTGCAGTTGCCAAAGGAGGAGGGGGGGTTTGGCCCTACAGTACCTGAGGGATTACTATATAGCAGCACAGTAAAGACCAATGATTCTTTGGTGTAAACCTGAATATGATGCAAACTGGAAAAAAACATTGCATTATTAATATCAGGTAGACCAGTACAATCTTTGTTGGGCTGCCCATCTATTAGCAAAGACTCGATATCCAGAGTCAATGGGTTTCTTTTTCTTAAGGTATATGGTTAGACTTTGTGAAGAACTTTCAGATCCAGAAAGATATTTTTAAAAAATTACAAATTTTAAACCAGCATCATAAGATTTAAGATATAGATAATGGATAAGGAATGGCACATCGTATTCTTCCTTAGTAAAGGATGGGGAATTCCAGTCTATGTCCCAAAAATATAGTTTAGAGAGATAAGATCTTTATAGAAACAGTGGAAACTGCTTATAGTGATCATGGTTACAGTGGTCAACCGCTCATATGGATCAAAAAGCTTGGGACAGAATCCTTCCTATACAAATGCTGTTTAAATAATTTGATTACAGTAATCAAGTAGTCCGCTTACAGTGTTCATATTGGGTCTCTTTTTTATACATGACAACATATGGAAAAACATTTTAAAACTATGTTAGACTAGCGTTAATTGAATTTTGTTTTGTTTTTTACTTTACTCCCTTGATACTTTGCCTCGCTGCTCTCCGGCTGGATACCTGAGGCTGATGCTGCGTGCACATTGATATCATGACGGGAAAGAGAAAGTAATTTTCTCTGAATAAAAACAAATGCACACGGGGAAAGCACCTGTGTTAGAAGTCGCCCTCATCAAGTGGATTGATAATGCCTGGTCACGTAACACCAAAACAACAAAAATTTGGTTATAATAATCATCCGCTTATAGTTATCAATTTGACCCGGACAGACAATAAGCGGTTTCCACTGTAATTGCAAATGTGTCACTATTATGTAAAAGCGATGACGGGACCGAGCAAGGAAGAACCCTCTGATGTTACACAGATGTTTATTAAAGCGTAGGCCTACAACTCCAAACCCACCAGACGGATCATTGGGGACCTGTATCTAAATATATTATTCATGAAGAACAACTTGACAAACTACATGAAGCAAAAGTGGGAAAGAGAATTGGTGGTCTCTCTCTCTCTCATCATCCACACTCAGATGACTAACCCCAAAAATCAAATCAAAACAAACTGGACTTCAGAACCAACGCTGGAGGCAATGTGCACACTTAAAAGGATAGCTCGGATGTTTTGAAGTGGGGTACTGATCCATAGTCAGTGTATACCTACAGTAGATGATGGTCAGCAGCCCCCAGCTTGGAGATGCACGGGAGCAAAGTGATGTACTGCTGTGGATGGGGGCAGCAGCAAAACATATTTTAGACACTAACTGTATGCTATGCTTAGAATATTTACAGCACCACAGCTTTATCTTGCCGTCAGACAGCTCTTTCAGATGGGGAACTGAAGCCATTATCTATGCTTTCTTCAAAGCCACCAGACTCCTTTGACAAAAACAGTAATTTTACCTTGCAGAACATGGGAGTTGCTGGTCTACCGCTGCCTCGTTCTGTTAGTTTGTTTGTGTTTATGCCACTAGCATGGCTCTAAAGCACGGCAAAAAAACAGGACTTTCACCCAAGAGACCGGTGTTCGTGTCCCATCTGAAACTTTAAGTCACGTAGCCTACTTAAACTTGCGTCGCATATGTAACGTAGCCTGCTTAACTACGTAACAAACGTACTTATTTTAACCCAAACTACGATCTTGTCCTGAACCTAACCAAGTATGGAGGATGGAACCTGCCAAAATCAAAAAAAAATTAATAAATAAATTAGTGACTAGATAATAAATAAATATGTCATTAAATATAGCAAAAATGAAAAAGTAGTAAAAAGAAATGTGTAAAGAAATGTATAAAGAAAAGAATACATAAAAAAATTAATTTGGAGGAATAAATAAGGGTTGAAATGCAAAGGGAAAATCATGCAGAAATGAATAAAGAAAGGAAATGCATAAATACATAAATTTAAAAATAAATATAAAATAAATAAAATTAATTAATATAAATAAATAAATGGTAAAATTAAACAGAAGAGTAAATAAATAAGGGAATTAATAAAAAGATAAATAAATAAATAAATAAGTAAATTAAAACAGAAGTATCAATTTATGTCACATTTTATCAATTAATTAATGGCTACATTTATTTTCAATATTATTTTTGCTATATTTAAGGGCATTTATTTTTTGAGTCATTTATTTTTTATTTTGGCAGGTTCCATCCGCCATAACCAAGTCGTTTTATTGCCTAAACCTAACCAAGTTGTTTCGTGTGAACACGGAAGTTTATTTTGAAAAGACGCGTATGCATGTAACGAGCGGAAATTGATATGTGCAAAACTGACGCGAGGGGCGTACGTAGAGCGTCACAGATTGAAGCGTAGGGCCACTGACCAAGCTGCCGTATTTGACGAGCGGGAGTGAGAACATGTTGGCATATGAGAGGCAAACGTATGTGTGTCATGGTCGACTTGTAATACACAATAATTGTACTTTATTCCCTGCATGATATGTTAATATTCACCCATACATCATTGTACATTGAGCAGGTTTTATTATAGCCTCTTTCAAATGTAGCTTGAATTAAAAAGATAAGATAAAGATCCTTCAGTAGATAAGTGAAATATAATAAGTGCAGTAGAAGCCAGTTGGAGTCACGGTCTGCTCCCCATCTCTCTAATCAGTAATCGTGGCCTTATTGCAAATACAGTACCTATTTGTGTATGTGGTGTGTATTTGTATGAGCCATCAACCTCAAGGCAATGTTTCCAAATATGCAGCTTGAACAAATTCTTCTCCGTTTTCTTCATTTGGACAGATAAAGCAGTGGAGGCTCGGTTTTATGATGGTTCACTGCGATTAACCGGCATTTCCACGAACACTGCTGCCGTATCCTTATTTGACACACTATACACCTCCTCTGGTGCACCCGAGGCGTGCCAATGAATATTTCAGCAAGCCAAAATGGATATTACTCCTGAGTCAGACGTGCTGGCACAGACTACGGTGCTACAGGTGGGGCATTAGTGCCAGGCATGCTCCGAGCACAGGGGTAATGTATCGAAACATTACAGGCTCGGGTCACTTCAGTCTCTTTTTCTGTTCTGATAAGAGAAGGTCGCATGTGGAACATTTAGCTGCAGTTAAAGAGGACTTCAGAAGAATTATGACAGCTTTTGTTCAGCTACCACGAGCATCTTTAGCTCTATAATGCCATCATTTTGTTTCCATCATTTGATGTTTGCTAAAGATTCCAGTGACTCCAGATTTGGACTTTCAGCTAAATTTAGTAGGGGTGGGGAAATTAATTGATTCACCTATGTATCGTGATTTTTTTTTACGACTTTGAAATTAATTTTCTAATGCCAGAATCGATATATTTGTTTCATTTGATTCTATGTGGAGGAAGAAGGAAGATACCGCTTTCATTGTTGTAGTCTGGGTAACGTGAAGTAATATCCATTCCGTATCTGTCAAAAACCAAAACATATGGCAGCCGGCCGCAGTTCCCTCCCACAGCTAGCCAAAACGAGAAAGTAGAAAATGGCAGAGGGTCCGCGGGGATACGACCTGAACCCTTATATATTAAATCCGAAGTTGTAAACACTAAACATACAGTAAAGTATGGAAACACTTTGGGTTTCACACATTGCCAGGAAAAGCAGAGCTAGACATCTTGGCTAAAGCTGCATGCTGACTCTGTCATTGACAGGAAATAAGGAAATAAGATTGATTGGATTATATTCACCAGAAGAATAAAACATTACATGTCCCTTATATATAAGAAAATACCACTAATTTGTGAGGGGAAATGTCTTTATTCTTAGATTTTTTGGTTGCTGGAAAAAAATGTAATAAATAATGCCTGACAATAACTGATTTATTTGACTTCAGAACATCTCTGACTGCATGCTGAAAATCAAAATTTTTTACTGTATTAATTTAGATATTTTCCAAAGTAAAAGTCCCTATAAGTGTATAATTCAACTTTTTCCCAGTTTAGTGTTAAAAAAGTTAACAAAAATCGCAATAAATCGTAATACCAAATTGCAATACTCGTAGAATCGCGATACTTAAAAATCACAATACATATCGAATCGGCACCCAAGTATCATGATAGTATGGAGTCAGGAGAAAAGCGTATTGTCCGAGCCCTAAAATTTAGCATAACGTTAGCACAGTATTGCTTTGCATTTACTAGCATGTATGCTTCCCTCTTTAGGATGGTGAAAACCTCAATTGCTTTATGTTAATATGGGCTATCCTCGTTTCACTGAGCACTCAAAATCCCATCCATTCGCTTATGTATGATTAAAATATGGTATAGTGTGCATGCTAACACTGACTTGAAGCTGAGACGGCAGGTTACTCATATTCTAGCTACAGCTGCGTGTGTGTCATCCAGAAGGTTTTAAGCAATAGAGTCCTCACATGGCTCATCAAAAGATAAGCTCCTCTTTCAATTCTTGAATTCCAGCTGAGACCTCTCTTCCCACAATTATAAAGCCGAGCACAGGAATTGCCTTTAACCAGTCACTGTACAAATACTTGTACGTAAACCACGCGTGGAAGAGCTTACTTCTTCCCCCAGCAGTATTTAATGAAAGAGGAAACGTGACGCTGTGCGTCTATATAAATCCCTAAAATCAATGCAGGCTTAACATGTGATAACATTGGACTTGGTAAACTGTGTAGCCAGGATCTTATAAGGATTTGCAGAGCACAGCAGCCATTATTTGGACATGAGAGGCACATTATCCTTGGCTGCCAGCTCTGCATTTGCAAGAGGCACTCTGACTGCAGCTACAAAGGGGCTATACGCGCCCTATTCAGGGTTTTACTCATCCCTTTCGCTCTCATTCATAACAATGCGCCTTATCGTCGGGTATCCATCTCCTTTCATGTCTCTCCTAAGGGACCAAACCAGTATCATGAGTAATATGCCATGCATCAAGTGTGGTTTTGCCAATTTATTTTCCATAAGACTATGTCAGTCACGCTCAAAAGTAATAAGCCGGTGCCGCTGGTAAAGACATTTGCAAAGTAAATAAGGCCTCCATTCTGACACCGCAAATGTGTGCCTGTGACTGCTGTCGCCATGGTATCGCCTGTCAGCATCATTGTCACCGGTGTCGTCATGGCAGTGTGGGCTGATGGTAATCTTTTCTGCGGGTGTGACAGCTTGTGGTCGGGCAGAGTGGGGACTCCAGCAGGGGTGTGGTAAACGTGTCAGTCAGCTACTGTTCAGGCAAAGGACCAGGACAAAGTCACAGGGCAGAGGATGGATATTTGATAAAAAAGTGTATTTTTTATTAAACTTGTAAAATAAAACTTTGACAAAATTGTAGTCCACTTATTTATTTTCCTTTTCTCGCCGTGTCTTTTCCTTTTTAGCCTTGCTAGCAAAATGGCTCTAGGGATGGCAATATCGGGATATTATGTGTTGGGATACTGTACTGATTCTCGAAAACACTGTATAGATTTTCAATTAACCTCTTAAAAGTCTAAGGTCCATCCATTGGGCCCGGCCGCTATTTGATCTTTCAGAGGTTGTAGTGGGCTCAGTTTGAAAGCTACAGTGAATATGCTGGCATCATATGAAACTAGAAAAATGTAAGGAATCCAGTTGTATATCCAAGTGTCATACTAGCTTGCTGCGAAGGAGGCTAAATAACGCTCCAAAGTTACGCTAAATTTTGGCAAGGAAAAACTGGCATGGCCATTTTCAAAGGGGTCCTTTGACCTCTCACCTTTAGATATGTGAATGAAAATGGGTTCTATGGGTAACCACAAGTCTCCCCTTTACAGACATGCCCACTTTATGATAATGCTATGCAGTTTGGGGCAAAAACCATGCAGTTTTTTTCATGCAGTACAAATGTATTATTTTTCTCTATTCTTAAAAGGTGTATTTCTGGTGTGCTCTTTATACTATGACAGTTTTCCTAAAATTAGATTTAAAAAACAAAAATGACAATATATCGCAATACAGTATATTGAATGGTTACCCCTGTATCATGGTACATATTGTATCACCAGATTCTTGCCAATACACAGCCCTACTTGGTCCAGATGGAAAAATCTCAACAACTTATGGGTGGATTTCCATGACATTCATGGTCTCCAGAGGATGAATCATAATGACTCTGGTGATCCTATGACTTTTTTCTAGCACCATCAACATTTTCAGCTATCCAGTTAAATAACTCAACATCTACAAGATGGAGTGACACAAATCTTTGTACAGACATTTATGGTTCCCAGTAGCACCATGAGGTCAACATTTGTGTTTTGTTTTTTTTGTGAAATATCTCATCAACTATTGGATGGATTGCCATGACATTTGGTACAGACATGCATGTTCCCCTCAGGATGAATTGTATCCCTTTCGTGATCCCTTAACTTTTCATCTCGTGCCATCAATACGTCAAAATTTGGAGCACATGCCACATAACCACAGCGTCCCTGGTTCGAATCTGCCTGGGGACCATTGTTGCATGTCATGCCCCTCTCTCTCTCCCCCTTTTTCCTGTCTGCTTCCCCACTGTCAACTGTTGAATAAAGGAAAAAATGCCAATAAAATCTCTTTAAAAAATGTATTTATTTATTATTTATTTTGTCTATTTTATTTTGGTTTGTGGATCAGTGCACAAATTAAAGCGGACTAGAGCTGAACGATTAATCAATTAGTCGTCAACTACTACTAAATTAATAGCCAAGTACTTTTATAATCGATTAATTGGTTTGAGTAATTTTTTAAGAAAAATGTGAAATGTGAATATTTTTTTTTTTTTTTTACTCCTTTATTACAGTAAACTAAATATATTTGAGTTGTGGACAAAACAAGACTTTTGTGGAGGTGATCTTGGGATTTGGGAAACAATGCAACATTTTTCACAATTTTCTGACATTTTATAGACCAGACAATTAAACGATTAATCGAGAAAATAATCGACAGATTAGTCAACAATGAAAATAATTGTTAGTTGCAGCCCTAAAGCAGACCAAATTAAAAAAAATTGTTTACTGAGGGGTGTTCACGAAGGAGTATGGCCAAAGTTTTTTTTTTTTTTTACTTTGACTGATCTATGCACAAAAATCCCTTTTCCCTCCAGTTTAACTCGAACGACTTTATAAACATCACAATTTTTGTGGACATTATTTAGCATATTCTGAAATTTCTCTTTGGTCCAGATGTCAAGGAAACATCGGACTTCTGCAGAAATCCAGGTCAGTCCTCTCCCACTCATGTTTCCCTGTCGTTTACCTGTGTCCATTTCAACAAATGCTCACATAGGCAACCCGTAATACCCTGCGTTTTGGTTCACTTTCTGCCAGTGGGTCGGATAATGTTCCCACTGCAATCAAACCGTACTAGAGTTCGCTTGGAAATGGTCCGAGATCACCTCTCGCAAGTGGTCTCGAACCGGCTGTTTTGGTCCGCACCAGAGTACGATTACTGCTTTTACAACTGCCCAAACGAAACCGCACTAGAGTTCAATTAAAACGGACTAAATATTGGCTTGTGAAAGCGCCTTTACTCCTGTAGGAGCCTTGAACTAATGTTATTCATCCAGAGAGGTAACATGGTATTATAAGACAAGAGTCCTTTGTAAACCATTGATAGTGATCAGTTGGTGTTCTGCAGGAGCAGTGTCAGAATATGAAAGACATCTTTCTTTTCTCCACCTTTCTGTTTGTTCAGTTTGCACTGTTTCTCTCTCCGGGGGGAAACAGACCTGAGCATGGGACACATCTTGGACTGGACAGCTCTAGTAGGTCTGGACTGGTCTAAACGTGTGTGTGTGTGTGTGTGTGTGTTGGATGAGGGGTACCTACTGTAGTTTAGACTGGGTGCTGGAGAGAATCATTACTGTTTTCTTTTTCAGTAGCGTGCCCTGAGCAGGTTTACATTTGTAGCCGTGCCATATGCTCTACCGAGGAAATGGGCTTTATTAATACATTTAAGAGCACGTCAGGCACTGGTGACTTATGGGCTATGTAAGCCAATGTGAAGGTGCATTGTCGGCAACTTTTCACAAATAAAGTCTGGGTAAAAGGGGGGGAAAAAAAGGCGGAAAGAAAAACATTCTCTAGGGGCCTCAGTGGAGCAGGGGACCGACTGGTTTCAGGCCTGCCACGGGGGAGAGGGCTGTTTCAGCTGAGCCTCTGCGTTCCAGGTGTTGCTTTTTAATTGGCAATTCCGCGAGCAATAAAGCATTTTGCGTACTTTCGCTTGTAAAGTGCTTTCATTCCATCTCCAAATGATGTAATTACCCCGCCGTCCCAGGCGAGAGGGCGGCGGGAGAGGAGAGGCGTTTGCACTCAGTGCAGGCTCGCTCTCGCAGCGAGAAGCCTGGTGAAGGGTTTCCTGGAGTATGTTTTCATTCAGGAAGCCAAACACCATAAAAGTGAGGTAGTCGTTTGCACAATAAACGTACACTTTAATTTCATTTCAAGCTCCCCTAGCTCTGTGTGTGTCTGATATTTATGAAAACAAAAAAATATATATGTGTTCTCTTTGATGTGTGAAGGGCGGCGGGGGACGTTTGTTCTTTGTTCCTGGACACAGATGGCGATTGATTTTTTTTTGTCCAACATTAATTAACTTGGTTTTCATAAAAGTTGCAAGAGCTTATTTTTGACTTAATCACAGTTTGAGATCGACTTTTTAAAAGAATAAGTCAATGTTTTTATACGTTTTTGCTTTCATTTGTGCTGCCACACATTGCTTGTTCACAACTTCACCAGCCGATCCAGTGTCAATGCAAATAAGTTTCAAAACTTCACTGCTCTTCACCCTTGTAGAAGCGTTTTAGGCCCTGTTTACACATATTTAAATATTTTTAAAAATGGATATTTCCCTCAACGTATTGGCCTCTCATCCACACGCAAACAGAGTTTTGGGTCAAAAAAAGGGATATTTTTGAAAACGCCTTCTAAAAGGTGCAGATTTTTAAAAACTCTGGTTACTTTGTATCTGTGTGGACGTATAAAACGGAGCGTTTGGGACACAATGATGTCCTCTCCTCATTTCGCACATGCCCATTGTGGTTTTGTGTAATGAGCATGCGCCAGAAACAGAAACAAAGATGTCAGACTACCGACTTTTTTACGTTTTGTGAGCGCTGCTCGGACTAATTACTACTTTAAAATTGAAAAATGTTCCAGTCACAGGAGGCCAAAGCAGGGAACACATTAAACATGTCGAAGTCGAATGGTGATTGAATGAGATTTTGGGTGATTTGGGTGATTGAAGGTCATGCAGTTTGAACATTTAAAGTTCGTTTGTAGTAGGGATGTTAATAATTAACCGTTCAACCGTTAACCGACATTAAGAATTTTAACCGATTAACGCTATCGGTTAAACGGTTAAAAGAAATATTAAAAATGAATTAAAAAGCTGAGTAAAACTCAGAGGAGCGGCTTGTCAATTTAAGGAGAAAAGCTGGTCCACCTTAACAGCCCACCTTAAAAGAGTCTGAGCTGAGTTGCAAGATACAGGAAGTTGGCTCAGGTCTTGAGCTGAGGAGTTGTAGCCTGGTTGTAGCATTTATTCACCGGCAAATAATCTGTAAACTAGGGTATCTGCAGGTTTCAACAAGTCAAATTTAAGACTTTTTAAGACCATTTTGAATGCAATTTAAGACCTACTTCAGGTTCAAGTACTAAGGATATGAAAGAAAATTGGAACTCTGGAATCACTTGCAAAGTAAATTAATTTATTCACTGAAACACATTCCTTCCAGCAGTTTTCCCAGTCTTTGTTCCAGGTTTTCAAAGTTTTATAACCAAATAAATAAATATATTGCTAACTATAAATAAATATAAAAAAAATGGAATGGAATTAATGGAATAACAGCAGACAAAAAGTACCTTATAACCACCTTTACCAGCTGCAACATTGAAGTGATGAACACATTAATGCATCAATCATTATATTACAATGATATACCATAATACATATTATAGTGAAATGGGCCATTCTGTATAATGAGTAGGCTACTTTTACTTTTGGTACTTTAAGTATATATTTGATGCTAATACTTTTGTACTTCAGTAACATTTTGAATGATGGACATTTACTTGTAGCAGAGTAATTTTATACTGATGTATTACTTTACTTAAGTAAAAGATGTGAGAACATCTTCCATCATTGTGCTCTAGTAAACAATTTAATCATAAACACGCCGGTTGTCAAACCCACAAAGCATCATGGTAAATGGGACGGTTGGGTTGCGGATATCGCCACAGACCCCTGACACACTGAGTACAGTCTGTCCCGGTTGAGAGTTGCGCCCGGAGCAGGGCACCGCCCCTCCCCGCAGACAGAGGGAACAGAGAGCCCTCACTCGGCCCCGTGGAGCCGCGAGCCGCGAGCCACTTTCACCTCCGGGCCCCGGGCCTTTCCGAGCCGGTTCACTGTTCTGTTTCTGTTACAGCGCCAACACAACGGCGTAAGGAAAAACCCTGCACTTCCCTTGATTGCACGTGAAATGGGTGTGCTCCGACAAATTCTATCCGGGGAGCACAGCTATTCCCTTTTGGTTCCGTTTTATAGTTTTGTTACGGCGTGCTCAAAAAACAAAACATTTAAAAGCAAGATAAAGCATTTCTATTATAAATGAAAGTAACGTTAATGAATTTTTAAGACCTGCCAAAATTGAATTTAAGACATTTCATAAGATTTTAAGACATTTTAAGGCCTTAAAGCGGCAGTAGGCAACAATTTTTCGGCATAATTTGGCAAAAATTCCAAAATAATCTTTCAGCATATTGTAATTCAAGTGGTCTGAGAGAAAACTAGACTTCTGCTCCTCATCATGGCTCTGTTTTCAGGCTTTAGAAAAATCTAGCCCGTGACGTCAGATTTTGATCAATCACAGGTCATTTCAGAGAGAAAGAGCGATCCTATTGGCTGTGCTCCGGTCATGTGACCAGAACTTGGCTTCCATCAACAGATTTTACAATGGTGGCAGCGTCACAAACTTTCTCATTTTACAGCTAAACAGTACACTACAAGATGATTCTGAAAATATTTGAGGAGAGAAATAGGCATTACAGTAACAGAATATTGATTCATATTTGATCAGCGCTGCATAGTTTGACCGTTTGGTCGGAGTTCGCGAGTGATTGACAGCCGGCTCTCATAGACGGCAGCTGGACAGCGGACCTTGTTTTCCTCCGGTAAGTGAAATCCTTCAGATGTCGTTAGGAGCACCGGAGGACACAGTAGGACACAGAGGAACATGATTTATTTTCAGGTTACCTGTTTTATGTACTACTGTCACGAAATAGCGGCCGTTTTCTAAAATTAACTTTTTTAAATCATATTTGCGCCAATCTCGCATACTGCAGCTTTAAATACAGATTATTGGATTTTAGACTTTTTAATTTTTTTTGGACCCCTCTGGAAGCCTGGGAAACACACTGCTACGTTCACAGCTATAACGCCACTGACAGCCCCACACTCACCGCTGCCACACACACGGTCTGCCGGACACTCGCTAATGTTACGCCGGGCTTTCCCGTTTGTCTGTTTTGCACATACACTGCAGCTGGCACATCGCATGCACTAATATTGTCGTTTAACAGTTAATAAACAGGTAAAAAAATTTAAAATTAGCATCCCTAGTTTTGAGTTGTTTTTGCGTTCAAGTGTGGACGGGTATATTTTGTAAAATGAAGGTTGTTTGTTTTTTTGTTTTTTTAAACGTAGGGAAAATTATCCATTTTAAAAATATCTGTATACGTGTAGAGAGGGCCTTAGTCAAGGACGAGAGGTTTACAATTACAAGTATGCTAATGAAGTCAGCTAACCCGTGGAGTGATGTTATCATTTGGAATTTTATGGGAAGGGGAGATTTTAAAAAACTTTATTTTCCTGTTTATGTAGTGTGGAATTCCCTCTGAGACGCAAAAAGGTCAAAAGCAGAGCCAAGTGTCTGTCGGCCAAGCGGGTGGAGATGTGTAACACTAACCTGAAGTCATTTGACTAAAGCGGATCTCGTGATCCACCTGAGGATTGTGAACCCTCAAGAACAAGTTCAGCCTGTCAGCTCATGGCATGAGGCGAGCTCCGAAACACAAACACCGTTCGATCAGTATCGCCCACAGATAGGTGCATTCCACTGAATCTGCATGACCAAATAACTCGGCATGGATGAAACAACACAGAGGAGAAAGTCAAAGAAACATTCTTTTCACATAAAGTCTACCTGGCTTCGTTTTTGCATATCAGACCTCCCCAGTGCTTGTCAGTATTCCAGCAGTGGCAACACTGCCAAAAAACACAAAAACAAGCTGTTTGCTATCACTGCCGTTCCCATGGGAACAGGCCCGCGGAGGGTGTGCCCGCTCCGACACTCATCTGCACAAACAGTATGCAAGTCGACTCCCCAGCAGGCTACACAAACCAGGAGGTGGGGAAGAAGAGGAGGGGTGTGCTGCACAGCCTCCACCACCCCCAGCCTCTTTTCTCCAAGAACCGGGGCCTCATGCAGAACCCTGCTATCAGTGTAAGCGATTAGCCGGCCCCGCTTGTGAAAAGTGCCACAAGGGGGAAAAAGGATCAAGATTCCTGAGATGTTGGGCCTGCAGTGCTCATTCGCACACTTCCTCTCCTTAAGAAAGACCACACATTCCCAGCGGCTGAAGCAAGCACTGAGCCGACGAGAGCTGCAGTTCAAAGCTAGCTGGAGATGCAGAAGAGAAGTAAACAGCAGGAAGTCGACTGGCTAAACAAGAAACAAATAAATGCCAGGCCGCTTGGATCAGCCAGTTATTTTAGTTACGCTGCGGTACAGGAGAGGGAAAGTCAGTTTGTCATCTTTTAAGGCATGACTTTGTTCTCTGCCTTTTTTTTCTAATTGGCTTAATCATCAAGTTAGCCATCAGTGGGAATTAGCACCCTCCTCACACCTCTGCTGCACCGCAACAGGTGGCACACACACCATATAATTAGTCTAGAGTGTACCTGCATCATTTTATCGAAGAAAAAAAAACACAAAACAGGTGCAAGTGACAGGTAACAGTTACGCATTTGCATATGAAGGTACAGCTCGACATTATAAACTAAAACTAAACGGTCAAAAAGTCCGATACAGGGGCGCCCTGGTAGCTTACTGGGGTACGTCGGGTACAAGTCTGGCCCAGGCCTCTTTGCTGCATGTCATCCCCTCTCTCTCTCCTGCCTTTCCCGTCTGTCTCTCTCACTATCAAATAAAGCAGAAATGCCAAAGAAAAAATAGTCTTGTAAAAAAGGTTTCAAGTGTTTTTGTCATTGCTTTTACAATATGGATTATATACGAAAAATGTGGATGTCAGCCTGGAAGTATGAAACCCTAACTACATAAAATACATACATATTGTGTAGAGTATTAGCATATACAGTACGCTAACAGGAACAACTTACAATATGACGAAAAAATATACAAAAAAACAACACATGGCCTTAAAGAGCTGAATTTAGTGTTGTCACAATACTGGAATTTCTAACTGTGATACAATACCTTGAAAAATATTGATATTCTATACCATATTCGATGCCAGGGGGAAAAATTGACACAACATTGAAGGCTCCAAATGTTAGTTTTTTTATCAAATGATAAATAGCGGTGAGTGTGTGTGTCAACTCGCTCGAGGAGAGTGAGCAGAAAGCGCAGCTGGTACCTGTGTATCGATACTGTGGATGATGAGTATTGAAACCGTTTCAAATATTTAGTATCAATATGTATTGATACTTTGATATTTTTGACAACACTAGCTGAATGAATGGGTCACTTCTACCAAATGACAAAAGGCGTTAACAGAAGCAGCTAGCTGGGCGATTTAAAGTTACCTTGGCAGTATCATCATTTAAAGGCAGGGTTGACGATGTTATCCAGTATACACTATTTGTTATATTAGTTGAAACGGTCTTTACATCCCGACAGCGATCCATTACTTATGAGCTCTGAAAAAGGACCGGAAAAAGAGCCGTCATCTGTAGCTGCTGTAATCCTGTAAAAACGTCCACCAATCACTGCCTCGAGGTCCGCTTGGAAAGAACCAATCAAATGCCTCGCTGCCTCCCTGCTCGTTCTCTACCCTTGGCGTGCACCAGCCTGAACTCAAAGCACGTCGCCGCCGCACGTTTACTGGAGAATGGAAGAGAAAACTCAGCCCTGCAGTACCACTGCCGCGGTTACTTGTCATGAGGTAGCGTTGTTGAGTTGAGGTCCTCTCTCCGCTCTGTGTCTGTGAAGTAGTTACGATGCGGCGGTGCTCGTGCATGTGTGTGGGGGGCGTTGCCTTGGAAGGAGCCCCGAGGGGAGGGGGTGGGTTTAGACAGAGCTCCTGAGGCGATGCTATATTCAAATTATGCTAGCTTTCCAACATCGTCGACCCTATCTTTAACAAATGTTCCACAGAGAAAGACACAAAACTCTGTGAGGCAAAGCAGTGGCTCACGTTACCACAGTCTTGGAAATAGAGAAGTGAGCAGAGGGGTACTCAGTTGGTTGCAATCTGCAACCACACCACTAGATGCCACCAAATCCTACAAACACAATCATTAGGTCCTAAAAGTTGTAATTTTCACTAATAGCCGAATCAAGAGTTCTCTCTTAAGAATTATCTCTTGGCATAATGAACTGCCATTCATATGAATGAGGCAGGGTTAAAGGAAACGCAAACCACCTAGAAAATCTCTGTGCTCCTTCTTGTAGGTACTTTGTTGTCCATGACACATTCTTGCTTTTAGTAAGAACCTATTTGTTCCTTTTTTGTGATTGTATTTAATCTAATTATCTCCATTTTACTGCAGTTTTATCATGATTGTAAAGCACCTTATAACACTCACTAAATGTGTGCTATGCAAATACAAGTATTATTATGCCTCTTTAGTTATGTACCCTCTGACTGCTAAAATGTGAAAACTCCAAAAAAGAAAAAAAAGCTTTTCTCCCTGAGGAAAACACCCCGCTCTCTAAGTGAGCAATAAATCTGGCACTTAGGAGAGGTTGTGTGTGTTTGTGTGTGTTTGTGTGTGTGTGTGTGTGTGTGTCTGTGTGTGTGTGTGTGTGTGTGTTTGTCTTTGAGCGTGTAAATGTACTCCATGTCTTCAAGTCCATAGCCTCCAGAGCTGTCAAATGTTGCCGGGCCCGCAACATCCGTAACCCATGACCCCTGCAACTCCTGTTTTGTTCTCGGCACTCCAGGCCCCTCAGATATCCCTCCACTGGAACTCCCCCCAGATGACAGACATCCCTGTCCTCTCTGTTCCTCCACGCTGCCCTGGTAGCCTTTGACCTCCCCAGCACCTCTGCCTCTCTGCGCCGCTGCCCTCGCATTCCAGTAAAAGGCGCTGAAACCTGAGCCCGCGGTGAGCTCATCGCCGGGGCCGCGGAATCAAGAGTTAAATGATACCAAAAAACAGAGAGAGGGAAGAGAAAAGGGAGAGAGAAAAAGGGGGGGAGAGGCAGCCGTTGGTGCAGGACAGGTCTGGAACTGGTTCTGTGTGTCTGCACGCCGGGCGCTCCTCGAGGGGTTAAGTTACACCAGAGCGAGCGTAAAGGAAGAGGAAGAAGAAACTGCTGGCGTCTTTGAATTCTCTCTGCTTTCGTCTGTCTCGTCCACGGGCCTGACTGACTGGTGCCTGCAGTTTCCTCTTGACACACTCCAGCGAGCCAGCCGCCGCTCCATCCGCGCTTTCAAGTTAACGAGCCCCGTCGGTCTCGTCCTCTCGTCCGGGAGCCGGGCTGGGATGTGAGTGTAATGCCGTGAGGTCGCGCTCTCCACTCTCCGCTGTCTCTGTTCTTCTCTGACCCTGCCGTGACCACCAAGTGTCCAAAGACGGTAAGTGTCCCTCTTTAAATTCTGCAGTCTGCCTGTGTGTGCGTAGTTTGTGGCTATGTATGTGTGTTAAAAAGTGCAAGTAAAACAAGAACTGCTCCAAGAAAAAAAAAGCTATTTTCCAAAGCTGTAGCCCAAATGTCACATCTCAAAATCATTGTGATTCACGTCTCATATTGTGAGGAGTACCATTAAGATGCTTAATCATTGCAAACATAATTAAACCAATCAGTGTCTCTCTCTCAAGCTGAGTTCGAAGGACGACTGCAGGAAAAAGAGGGCTTTTTAGCCAAGAGCATCCCCTGAGCTGAAAGCAAAGATCAACTTTTAAAAGTTTTAAGAGTGCCATTAGATAAACCTTTTAACCATGCATTATTCATGGACACCATGTTTTTTCTGGTTCGCTGCCTGTTGTTCGCCGTGTCTCTCTCTGACCTTGTGCACTTGTCTTGTCAACCTTTGGGGTGACAAATCCCTCTGAAGCAAAGTTTTAAAGAGGGTGAGGATTTTAATGGGTGGCCTACAGGAGACACCAAATAAAGGTTGAGTACACATTATTATTTAAAAAAAAGGAATAATAATAATAAAAGAACAGCGTAAGGGCCAGTTTACATTCTGAAGTCTGCCACACGCGCTTTCCTTTCTAGCAGAAAGCAATTTAAAATAATTGTGCGCGTTTCCACCAATAACTTTGAAAGTGTCTTCGGTGAAACAGGAACAATTATCTTTTGCAATGGTCTCATTATTTAAATGGTTTTGAAGTGCTCCATTGCTCCTCACAGGTAAACACGCCATGCTTCTTTGGAAATAATGACATCTCTATGATCAAAAGCTTTAAGAGAGAAAAAAATTGCCAGGGCACGCTGCCCCTGAACGCACCCTCGATTTACAAAGCTGTTTTATTCACAGGTTCGACTTAACACACTGCCAGCTCGCCAAATCCCAGACCATGACTGCCAATGGACATGATTAATGAGAACAAATAAATTCATAATTATTCAGTTATTTTCTGGGGGTTTCAGCCGATGTTTTTTCCACAGCTACATGCAAAAACATGATTACAGAATTGATTTCTTATCCAAAATGTTACAAGTAAAAGTACGAAGTGACTCGTACAGCAAGTCAAGGGTCAGAACTATAGTGCAATGAAAGTATACACCAGTGGTTCCCATCATGTTCCAAATGTGATAATTTCAATTGATTTAAAAGTTTATCCACTAGTTTTAGCTAATTATCTCAACCATTTATCCATTACTTTTAGCTTTTTTAACTTCTCTTCTCGCTTGCTAACTAGTTTTCTCTATGGCAGGTGTTCTCAAACTTTTTGGGGCCAGGGACCCCTTACAGGGGAGAAACTTTTCCAAGGTTCCAATCTTAATCGTAACACTGATTAAGCTCACCCTAAATACTTTAGACCTGTTTCATAGTGATACACAGAAACACATTTCAGGGTCGCCGCTGTAGCTCACCTGGTAGAGCGGGCGCACCATGTACCAAGGTTGAGTCCTTACCGCAGCGGCCCGGGGTTCGAATCTGACTTGTGGCCCTTTGCTGCATGTCATCCCCTCTCTCTCTCCCCCTTTCAATACTACTCTGTCACTATCAATAAAAGTGCAAAAAAATTATCTAAAAAAAAACAAGAAACACATTTCAATTTGAATCATGTTAAGATAAAATGAGATAATCCTTTATTAGTCCCACGGTGTGGAATTTGCAATGTTATTGAATGCCAATACCACTTAAATACCTTTAAAAGAAGGGTGATTTTATTCAAATTGCATTTGGACTCAACTGGACAGCATTTATAGCCTACATTTCAAATAATTGATCTTAAAAGCGTTCAGAAAATGAACAGCAGCAACACTAGCATAGTCCTAATAAATCCAGATATTTAACAGTCTAAAGATGACTTTCAACTTTAAAATAATGAGCTTATTGCCGTGTCACAATCATATCAGAGTTTCTAACAAGGGTGGCAGTAATGGACACAATATGCTTTGTTTTATTGGTGCAAATGGCCCCCATCTGTAGAAGTGCACTTTTTAATGATACAGCACAATTTTATCATTTATAGCTAATTATTTCGCGGACCCCCTGACAGAGTGCCACGGACCCCACTTTGAGAATCACTGCTCTATGGCAACATGTGACTTTAATGCCTTACAAAAGACTGCTTGGTGCAGCCGTCCACCGTTTCAGATGGGGGCCACGAACACATAATGAGGGCCACTTTTGTTGAAAAATATCTGTGTGCATGTGATTGACTTCTGATCATAATCTAAACAACTGTTAAAGACCCCATGAAATGGCACTTGTGTGCTCCAGCCATAAATGCACGACAGACTTTAAATTAAGTTTTAGATATGCCTAGATATGCCTTTTTTAGATAGTTTCAGATACTTTTTTCAGAAAGCACTATATGAAAAAACCTTTGACGTGGTCCAGTGGAACAGCTGATTTTAAGCAGAGGTGGTATTCATGTCATGTTTAGAAATATATTACTTTGAGTTTGATGTTCACTTACAGATTTATTTATTTAGGTATTTATTTGACTTAGATGTCAGTTAGTTATATAGCTTGTAATAAGGTCAAAGATTGTTAATTTCCGAAAGTTTGAATTTTTTTTGCGCAGGGTGGGGGATATTGGCCGATTAATCAGGTATCGGCTTTTTCCTGCTCCAAACTATTGTTATTATATCGGTCTTTAAAAATCCACTATCAGTCAACCTCTAGTTTGAAGACATCACCGTTGACTCAGGGAAAATGGGCTGGACATTTCATTATTCTCAGATGTTTCATAGACATAACCATTGATTGATTAATTAAGAAAGTGATTGTCAGATTGATCAAAAAGGCAGAAAAATAGTTTGTTGCAACTATAATTTATCACATTATCTCACATTATGCATATAGAATCTTAATCTGTAAAGCTAGTAGCCATAGCTTTTTAAATAAATGTAAGTGCAATATTTTTCTAAAATTTAGTGGAGTAGAAGTGTAAATTATGAACCCAAGTGAGGTGACATTTCCAAATCTTTTCACACATCATTTATGCATCAATTCTGAAAATATGCCACTAATGTGTCAGTGAGGGTGACAGCTCAACAGGCAACTTTTTGGAGCGCTGAAAGTGAGCTCTTTCACCTATAATAATTGCTTTAGGGGACAGGCCGGTAGTCAGAAACGGTTTTATATAGAAGTACATGAACGAACACATTTGACAGCTGGAATGTGTTTTTGTACAGCGCGGAGGGGGAAGAAAGAGGCACCGATTCAAGTCTCTGTTTCAGACTGTCCATTTTAAGACATTTATTAGCGAGAGGTAAAATCCTTATTTTGACAAGAGAACGACTCACTATGTCTGAATATATCAGAAATAAATTATGAAGACTATAAAGTAGGATATGATAGGAATGAAAAGACTCTTTTTGGTCTTGTCTTTTAATTATTAAACTGTTCTTATTTATGCACACTTACAATACACTGAAATTTATTAGCGTCCTGGCAGGCTGCTGGATCAATCCTCCAACAAGCCCAAACCTATAGTACTATAGAGTCAGCTGACCGCAGCAACTAAGGGCATGAATCAGACGTTGTCTGACGCTGGACATGGCCCGAGGGCACAGCTCAGATATGTAGCCAGGGAGCAGGGGGAGAGAGCGTGAGGAGAGCATTGAGAAAGATCCGAGGGTGAGGAGGGGGAGACGACGAGAGAGAGTAGACCATAGACTGGTTCTCTAGCCAACTGGGAGCTCCAGCACAAGGAGAAGCTTGTTCTTGCGCTGCCTCGCTGTTCTCTGGGCATGTAGCAGGAGGATACGGCCTCTCTTGGATGAAAGAAAAATAGAGTCAAATACCAGAGGATAATGTGATTACAGGCAAATAGGAGAATGAAGGTTAATTGGAGTTAAGTGTCTATAAAAAACGGCCCTATATATATACATCTGCACGTCAGCCTACATTCTGCCAATAGGGCTTTGATTCTTCCTGCCTCCTTTAAAATAAACACAGTCGATAGTTCAGAAGGAACGTTGCCAGTGTATATTTTCTGAGGATAATACCTGGACCTTTGGAGTGCAATCATTATCAGATTATAGTCAATGGTTTAGACGTGGGATTAGAATAACATGAAGACCGATGTGAAAAACATGGAGCTGTCACAGTGACCTCGCTAGTAGTAAGTATCTCACACGTGTTTGGAGGTCGAATGGAGCGATTCAACGCCACCAGTGATAAATCGCACCAAAAGTTGTTTTCATCAAACACTCATAATCTCCCACTCGTGACCATTCACACCCTGTTTATGTGGGACCTGTCATTCAGAGAGACAGCCTATACCCTCACAAAAGGTAAACCTCAGTACAACCTTGACCTCTACAAGACGACCAGAGCGAAACATGTGAGGAAAAAAATGACTTTTCCCTTGATTCAGCTTCCGGGCAGTAATGTGTGGTGAAATAATTGCCTGGGTATGCAGTGACCTATCAGTGTGGCATATGGTTATATCTACAATATATAGTATATATAGTTTAAAATATAGGCGAAATTACCTATTATTAGGGCTGTACCGAATATAATTTTTTTACATTCAAAGCTTCTATTGAGGTTTTCGAATGATGCTTCGAATGTCTGTCATCATATTTTAGGACGTCAACACCCTAAACAAATGGGAAAAATATGATTTTGTGTTATTGTGGTCATAATTTATGGTGCTGTTAGATTGTGACTAGACCGCCCCTTTGTGTGCAGCAAGCCAGAGAGCAAACAGTTTTTGACCGCAGTAAAAATGTTGTTCTTGAAAGGCTAAACGGCAGCAAATATGGATTGAAGCAGAATATTTTGTTTGATAAAAAACAACAACCTTGACCTCTAAAAGACAACCAGAGCGAAACATGGGAGGAAAAAAGGACTTTTGCCGTACTTCAGCTTCCAGGCAGTAACGCGTGGTGAAATAATTGCCTGGGTAGGTAGTGACCTATTAATGTGGCATATGGATATGGCTACAAAATATAGTCTACATTAGTTTGGGACACATACAACACAATAAACACCCAGAGAGACAGAAACAGAGAGAGAGACAAGCAAGCGCTTGGTGTCAGCGCACCAGTAGAAAACAATGTCAAAAAATGACATTTTTTACATTCAAAACTTCTATTGAGGTTTTCGAATGAAGCTTCAAATGTCTGTTGTCATATTTTATGACGTCATCACCCTAAACAAATGTGAAATGACAAATTGGCTTACATTGCTGCTAGGCCGCTCCTTTGAGTGCGACAAGGCAGAGAGCAAACCGTTTTGGACTGCAATGAAAATGTTGATTTTGATAGGCTAAACGGCAACAAATGTGGATTGAAGTACAATATTTCGTTAGATAAAAGCATGTTGTGAATTTTGGAAGAGATTACATCTCTCTTTTTTACAATAAATTTGAAGACTTCAGACTTTTGGACTGAGACAATTACTGCGGAGAGGACTGAGCGCCGCGTCGCTCGCAGTGTGTGTGTTTGTGTGTGTGTGTGTGTGTGAGAGTGAGAGCGAGACAAGATGGAAGGTGTAGGCTACTATTGCACGCAATGTTTCAGTAAGTTAATAATAATTAAAATGTCAACATTAAGAATGAAGCTTCGAACTATTCGGTCCAGCCCTAATGAATGAATGGATGGATGGATGGATGGATGGATGGATAGATAGATAGATAGATAGGTGGGTGGATGGGTTTTAGTTCATTACTTTTCTGTTCAAAATGATCATTAAAACTGTCAAAACCGCCTTGGTTTGAAGAAGACTTAACAGTGCATCGGTCAGGTTAAAAATGCCATTGTATGCCATCAGGAGAAAACAGGTGGATGCTTTTGAGAGACAAAGATCACATTCTGAGGCCATAGCGAGGGTCTCGCCATCCCAGCCAATTTGGCGGAGATCCAGAAGGTGTTGGAAGATAATGTGCTTTCAAATGGGGTCATGTTTACCGTGTTCATGAGAAGAGTCCATTTGAATGCCCTCCCCATGTGGTTTTCACAACCTTTTAAGTGGAAAGTTTCTGAAAGCTAAGAATTCACGAGGTACGTGTTTGTTGACGTTGTCAGAAATGGCGGAGGCCATAGAAGTTCATTTTTCGGTACATAATAAGTGAATATATTGTCATTTTGATCATTTATGTTTCTCTTTGTGAATATGTAATATGTCTGATAGGGGTGTAACGAAACGTTTTTACAACAATACGATAGGATACGATTTCCATGGTTCCGATGCGATTCAAGGACAATATTTGGCTCATCTAGATCATCATACGATACGGTTCAATGATTTGAAATCGATATAGTAACTTTTTTTGCCAAAAATTCAATCAGTGTGACAGTGAAATAAAAAGCTGGACACTGGACAGTGCAGGTCAGGATTCCTCAAAGTTTTTCTTGTAAGGGAATCGGGAATAAATTAATTATAGATATAAACAAGTAAACAATGATTAATGGCAAATACATACACCTTTTATTTGAAAATAATAAAATGTGCAACTACAAGACCCGCTGATTCAGTTCTCAAGATACAAGACAGTGCAATATTTAACAAAAAAAATAAATAAACCAACTTCTACTCAAGTTAAATGAACAGTGATTTAACCTGCTGCTTCTGTCCTCATTTTCAATATAAAAAAGTTAGAGCAATAATACACTGATCAACCTTTTATAGTGATCAAACAGCTTTGGACACTAATCATTCCTATACAAACGCTGTTTAACTAATTTGCTTATAGTAATCAAGTAGTCCACCTACAATGTTCATTTGGGGTCTTTTCATACAGGAAAACATACGGGAAAACATTCTTAAACTACGTTAGACTAACGTTAGTTGAATTTCTGTTTTGTTTTTTACTTTACTCCCGTGATAATTTGCCTCGTGGACAGTCTTCTTTAAGGGCTGGATACGTGAGGCTGATGCTGCGTTTACATTGATATAATGACGGGGAAAGGAAAGTCATTTTCTCTGAATGAAAAAACGACCGCGCACAGGGAAAGCGTCTGTAGGTGAAGCCGCCCTCGTCAAGTGGATTGATAGCGCCTGAAACTCTGCAGACCGGCTCCTCTGCACCGCAGCGCCAGCAGCTCATGCAGACCGGTGCCCGTCTCCCTCCACGCCGATACCGGGTGAGAGAGTGAGGAATCCAGTGCGCCGTTCGTCTGCATGCACGCCATGGATGCGTGCTCACGCTGCAGAGGGCAGAGCTGGCAAGCTGGCGCATGTCTGGAGAGTGAACCAGAGTAACGTTTAACCTTTCTTTACTAATAAAAGTGCTAAAAAACACTTTCATATAACATTTGCCATCCTTAAATACAAGGTGCAAATCCTCAGTATCGATACAATCGATTTTTGCATTTCAAATCGATTTTATAGCGATTTACGTCTCCCGTGAAGGACAACTTGCCGAGTAACTATCGATGTAGTTGGATCGTAGGAATATAAGTCGATACATCGATGTAGTAGATGAATCGTTACACCCCTAATGTCTGAGGAAAATGTTGATATACCGACGGCCCCATCTTTTTCCTCTGTTATTATGCCTCTGCCATTGCATTTCCTGCATTATGTTACCCACTTGCTAGCTTGCTAAATTGTTAGCCTCTGTGGCTTCTAGATGCCGACAGTAACGTTAATATTGCCGTTGCTTAGCAGCAGTGTTCACACGACTTGACCACTTGAACGCCAAGCATATTGTGTACACGACTTCCCATGTTGTAAACAAGAGCTCACGAGCTTCATTGGTAGGCACCAATAGTTTATAACCTACCAACCTAGAATTGGAGTTCCACGTGACAGATGATGCTCCGGGATGCGGCATTTCACGACTTCATCCAGTAAATGTGTGCGGTAGGTAGACTTGCTGAAAAAATGCTGCAAGCCCTTAAACAGTAGTACACTCTGGAATTAATTCTGCTGATTGTGAAAGCACCAAATTCAATTTATGCGCATAGCAATGCCTAAATATGGCTTCAAACACTTCCTCTTTGATTTTTGCCTGTGCTCCTTTAAGCTCTGAGTTCATCACTGCAGCTCTATCATACTGTATGTTTGTGCGGTAAACTTCTCCAAACAAATACTTTTTAATACATATAATACATACTCTGATATTCCCTGGCTGTGCACTTCTGTCATTACTCACGTCACATTTTACCTCACTTGCGCTGCTCTGAACGCATCTGATATTTGAGCCTTGTTTGTGATATGAGTGGTCTCATCCACTTCCACTGCAACAAAGGATGCTGCTTGTATGTCATTTTTATATGACTCCCGATAACCTCGGCTTCAATTAAATCATTCTGAATCCGATTTGATGTGCCTGTGTTATGTTGAAGTCTGTTCCCCCGTCGAATAGTGCTTCCCTCCTGTTAAAATGACAGTGCCCCTAACTAAACAGAGTTGAGGAGCTTAAATGTGTGGCTTGCTTGTCATCTTTTTCTGCCGACACATGCAACAGTTAAACACAATTTCCATGACTGGCAGAGCTAGCTAACTGCTCTCGTTTCCCCGAAAGGCTAAGGTTAGCTCTTGCTTGTCGAGGTAACTTAACAGGTCACATCTATGAGGTGTTCTTGCGTTGTGCGCGCTGATACGGATCCTGAGCTGCTCCTCCGGGTCCGTGTCAATGCGACTCTTGCTGAAGGTTTTCACGGCGAGTTGAGTGGACTTTCCATGTTTCAGCAGAGCTCTTGTTCAGGTCACAGTATCCCCCTTTTATCCACACGCTGCCGCTGCCGGAGGAGAGTAAACATGGAAAACAATAAAGCTTGCTAGTCTGACGGAAGCCACATAACGTTAGCTAGTCCTTCCTTTCATACACCTTGCTAGTTCTTTTTGTAAAACTAGCTAGCATTAGTCCTTCTTTTCGTACCACTCGGTTTGAAAAGTCTGTGTAATATTTTGCCCCTTCCGTTGAGTAAACTCCTGCAGGTCCGTCGTTGGTTCACCATTAGCGACCGCAGCTCTTGTTTCTTCATAAAACAGTGGTGAAAATCTTTTTAAGTAAGAAATATCCATGTTGACCGCCGCCCTGAAGCTACCCGCGCTAGCCGCTATGTGCTACTGCAACTGCGAAGGACGCTGAGTGGCGCTGAGCCTCAGCGAGAGGGAGTGGGTGTCGCGTGACATGCAGGTGGCTGCGGTCCAATAGTCAAAATTACTTCCTAATGTATTTTCCTAACCACCTTTCCTTGACATCGATGGAAAGTGTTGTAAGGTCTAGGAAAGATGTGAAGGGAGATTCATAAGGAAAAGACAACTGCAGTGGCTGATGTTTTCTTTTTTCAAAGCAACTTTATTTATAACACATAGAAAATGAGTACAGTGACAAACTGGATGCTGTACCATTCAGTTAAGGATTCCTGTCCAAAACGAAATCACACCTCCTAAGAAGGGTGTTTTCAGTTTATCCATAATGTACAATTTATCGCTTTAAATGTGGGAGAATCGTGGCCCGGGAGGAAACCGGGAGAGTGCAATGAAAAACGGGAGTCTCCCGGGAAAATCGGGAGGGCTGGCAAGTGTGTTTATAACACATAGAAAATGAGTAGTGACAAACTTGGCACTGTATCATTCAATTAAGGATTCTTGTCCAAAACAAAATCACACCTCCTTAGAGGGATGTTTTCAATTTATCCATAGTGTACAGTTAAACAGCAATCGCTTTAAATGTTGCTGCCGCAAGGAATTGTGGGACGGCATTATTTCCTTTCCTTTTCGGTATTTGACTGCAGCCTCAGCACCCATGGCCTTGAACTTCCTGCATTCAGGAACATATTTTTAGGAGCAAGTGGCAAAAGCAGCATACTATACTATTCTGACTAGCAGGGCAAAATTCAGATTTGGGGGGGGCTGGCAGTGCCGCTCTAGAGTTAGAGTTAGGGATCAACCCCCCAGAACCCTACAGCCCTGCAACACACATCAGAGTTCACATGTTTTTATTTTATTTTCATAAATAATTGTATTTATTATAATATAAATAAACAATAGGTCCCTGATATTGTTGGAGTTACAGGGGTGAAAAGTTCTTTCTTTCTTTATTTATTTGTTCATTTGTGCAGAAAATGAGGAAAGGAGCCCACTGGCATTTAAAAAAATGTATTATAAATATATATATATATATAATATAAATATTTTGAGATTTGTTGAGGCACCTCCTACCCTGACCGCACTGCTTCCGGGATGCCTTTTATTTTGGCAAGTACATTGACATTCATGGCGCTATGGTAAATGTTTCTGAACATCAGAGGTGACAAATGTTTTTTATTTTTGTCAAACTAATCACTCGACATTTACCGGCACCTGGATTGTTCTTTACAGAGCAGTATAAAAGGAAAATGACCGATTTGATTGCTGCAGTAACAATATTCTGAAAAAGACCTGCAATTCAGACCGCAAAGAAGCCCCATAAACATTCAAAACGACCATTTAAATGTGGCTCGCCTGCCAAGAAATCAGACTGGTTATGACTGACAATGTGGGAACAGTCATTTGGTCGGTACAATGTCTGTGTTGCCGGGCACTGATGACTTTTTTCATAATATCTCTTCAATTCAAATGGACACAGGCAGTCAACCAGCTGGAGGGGGGCGATGCTGTTAGCCCTTGATTCGTTCCATCTGTAATTTGAGCACTCTATGACCAATGTTGCCACTTTCTTGCTAGATTTGGCAACTTTAAAGACCCCTTTATCAACTTTATTTAATTCTTTTTTTTAATGGAAAATTATACATCACAGCCACAGTATCAGTGTAGTACCTCTTAAGCTAAAAGATACTGGTATCACATAAAACTAGAAATCCTAAGGAATCCATTGTTACCAACCATGTCATACTAGCTTGTCGGGAAGATTGCAAATTAATGCTACGAAGTTACGCTAAATTTTGGCAAGGAAAAACTGGCATGGCAATTTTCAAAGGGGTCCTTTGACCTCTGACCTCAAGACCTATGTGAATGAAAATGGGTTCTATGGGTACCCACGAGTCTCCTCTTTACAGACATGTGCACTTTATGATAATCACATGCAGTTTTGGGCAAAATCCATGCAGTTTTTTTATTGCAGCACAAATGTGTTATTTCCGCCTATTCTATAATGGTGCGCATATTCTATAATGGTGCGTTTCTGCATACTGGGGTCCCTAAACGGTCTTAGAATTGCATAAATTGGGTATCACTGCAAAGCTCTTGTGGATCCAATGAGCCCAACTGTATTTATGTGTGATGACGTTAGTCCCCAAAGTAGCCATTTCATTCTAGAGAGACCAATTTTTTTAAACTTGACCTCACTGTATAAAATGACCTGTGCTGACCTCTAGGATAATCACAGCCTCATGACACTTTTTCTATGGTGTTCCTCAAGGTCTTGGTGTCTTAATGTGGTATTTTGGAGGGATTTTTGATCATTTTTTTCAATTCTCAAGTCAAAAATGGTTAAATTTAGCACCAAATCTGTGTAACACATGGTATCTCCCAAAATTTCTCGACAACAACTTATAAGACATAATAGTGCCTGTGAATGGCCATCATATACTTCCATCATAATGTTCTAAACACTTATACATGTTTACAATTCATTTTAATTAATTAATTCATGTTTATTTCTGATTCATGACTAGAACAACTTGATACACAGTGCTGAGCTGCATCTCAAATTAATCTTCAGGTTCCCAGCTTTCAGATAATGTACACCACTTCTATGTAACATCTACTGTTGACCTGCTACCTCCCCCTAAACACCCCCTGTACCGTAAAAAAGACAAAAACGGGACTATTGAGGGTTAATATTTTACATTTAGCTAGATCAGAAAATGTTAACACTTCCTGCCATTTTTGTGAAGCACGGCGCTGTGTATAGTATGATTGAGTGGGCTGACACACAAGTTTTAAGGCCCGCAAGCACGACCATTCCTGTTTGCTTTGGATCCTTCTGAAAGCAGCCAAAAAAGCAATGGCTAATGCCAGCCAGAGCGGCTGCCAGCAGGCATACAGTACAGCACACAACACAGATTTTCTGCTCCAACCACACTGAACTTTAAAGAGGCTTGGACCCAACCAACCCGTACCTCTGCCCTCATCTTTCCCCCTTATCTTACATTTTATGTTCACACCTCATAAAAGCTCAATTTGTCTCTTCAGTCTGATCTTTAGGACGGAACTCCTTTTCTTGTCATTTACAAGCGATGTTGCAGTTTGTGTTCGGGCGTCGTAAAGCTATCGAGATTAGTTTTGTGGTAACAACACTGCTGCACGTACTCTGTGACTCATGGAGCATTTTTCTAGAATGACACCGACACAGCGAGCTGCAGATTGGATGAAGGATGGAGATGCGTGCTTTCACACTTAATAGTGGCGTGCAGGCAGAATCAGGGACGAGGAAGGTTAATGTGTGCAGCCATGTTTCATGTGGCAGCTGAGGTGGAAAGTAACTCCTTCTACTCATGCAGGCCTTCTGCACTGTAGGTACTTGTACTGAACTTGAGTTTCTACTTCTAGTCCACTACATTTCAGAGGGGAAAATTATATTATATTTTACTATTTTATCAAACACATTTATGAGACGGATATAGTTGCTTTTCAGATTAAGATCCCAACCTTTTTGGCTCGTGACCCGTCTAGATGGGGCTCCTTGCCATGTTTCAGACGTCCATGACTTATTTCAACAAAGATTGATTTCTTCTTTAACTGTGTCAGATGGTTTCATTTAAATAACTGCTCAGAGAGAGAAAACGATAAATACAAAAACTCAGAATCAGATTTATTTTGCAAAGTACATACATACAAGAAATTTAGCTAAGAACAATACAACAATACAAATAGTGCAAAGAAATAAATACTAAATGGAGATACATGGACTGGATGATTATGTGCAGTAAGGACACGTAAAGATGATGTCTATATACTGTGTGTACAGTGAGTAGGATTTATATTGGAAAAATGAAAAAAAAAAATAATATATAGTGTTGGTGCTATATCAATCGCAGAACCCATCGGTCGGTGACAATTTAGCCTCTGGGGGCAATGTTTCGTGGGTCCCGATGTAGCAAGCTGATAGAGCCAGAGTCTGCACATAGTGATCGGGGGGCTGGAACAGCGGCATCAAGGTCCCGCCCACACTACCGCCTAAACCAACCGCGAATCGAGCCCGGCCGCAGCTTGTCAGCAAGAGAGACTTACAGCTCTCAATCATGACATCTCACCCCCTCCTTATAACATCATATAACTAATTAAAACCAATTTTATTAGAAAAATTAACACTTGAACAAACATCAGCATGATGAGAACTACCTAAAATGACCAAAACCATCTTTGGGAAAAATGTATTTGACGTATACTTTGATTTTTTAATTTGGCCCATGTCCCATCTGCTAACATGGAGGAGGCGGGACTTATGACATATACTGCAGCCAGCCACCAGGGGGCGATACTGATGCTTTGGCTTCACCTTTGGGGAGCTGTCATGTTGTCCATCTTTATATACACTCTATGTTTGACCCCCTTGCTCTCCACACAGACTGTTTACCAGCATGCAACCAAAGCCTACTCGAAAGTGATTGGTCAATACTAAATGGACTACAAACGGAAACCGGAATGCTTCCGATACAAAACTTTATTTTATCTTATTTAATTTAATTTAATTTTATTTAATTTTATTTTATTTTATTTTAGTTTAGTTTAGTTTAGTTTAGTTTACCTCTATTTTTCCGGGATATTCCCATTGAGATTTAAAATCACTTTTACAAAGGAGTCCTCGCCAAGACGGTAGCATAAAAGTTTCACATAAAAGCACAAACAACAGGCTTAAAACAAAAGAGCAAAAAGTTCAAAACAACATAGGAAATTTTACATAAAAGAAACAAGTAACAGATTAGTGATATATTGACCCAAACCCAAACTAAATTTTTAAGGCAGATGCTATTAGTAACCAGGTGTCCGTAGCCAGCAATGCTATTTGCACCCAACCCGGGCACACACTAGATACTGTATGTGTATATGTAGTTTTGTTGCCTAAACCTAACCAAACTGCGACTGAAAACTGAAAATAATAATTAAAAAAACAGAAAATAATAAGTCAACTAAGTGAAAGATAGGCTTCTCATGTGACTCAAACCCCATCCCCAGGGAAATGGTCCTAATCTGACCCTTCATCCACCACAACCTATTCCATGAATGTACTCTGTTACTTTTTGTATCACTACTACTATTTCTAGGTATAAATAGCCAAATAGCTGCCGTGTCGCTTTTTTCACCCGGAAGCAAATAGACACTTTTAAAACCAGTGATTTTTTTTCTCAGATGTGTCTCCTGATCCTTGGGAAGGGGTGCGATCCTTAGGTTGGGAACCCCTGGAGTAAACTACCTGACTCTATGTAAAGTAGTTGAAAGTATATCCAGCTGTACAGTAAACAGTAAAATGTCAGTATTAACAATGTAATAATGTCATCTGTAATAATATATCATATCAGGGGACATTTGTCTGCAGACGTTTTGATACTTTTAGTACATTTTGCTGATTAAACTTCTGTACTTTTACTTACTGTAAGTTTTGAATGCAACACTTGTAATAGAGCGGTTTTACATTGCTGTACTGGCACTTTCACTTCGATCTACTTTCCACCGCTGTGCAGCGGTCACAGCCAGATGTGATGTCACCGTCATATGTTCTGTGTTATGCTCTGCGAGTGACGTCTGAAATCAGATTGAGTGGCTCGGCTGAGTCGTTTAAAATTTGATTTGAGTCAGATTTCAAACCACCTACAGTACGACTTGTCTCTTTGCCATCCACACTTGACAAAAAGCAATCTGATTCCAATGTGGATATGACAGAAATCAGATTTAGGCTGTCAGTCTGAACAGAACCATATTCTCTATTTCTTTTTTTTTTTAATCTCCCCTGTGCATCTGTCTTCAACCCTTTCCTTCACTTGCTCTGTGTCTCACCAGATGCTGTGACATCACCCTTTAGTTTCGTTGTTGCAAAATTGTGACTGGTGATACGGGTTGGATCAAATGTCTGGTCTAGTCAACACAAAACACTGACTACCACTTCCAAACCAAACACCACATAGACGTTATGCAACTCCCTGGACTTCCTGTTATTGCTCACCTTAAAGTTTTCCTTTATTAAACTTTCTCACAGCCTGATATCATGAAATGAAAGAATCCTTTCATGTGGGAACAAATGTAATCATTCTGTTTATATGTACTGCTTTAATACCATATTCACTCTCAATAAAACATGCATATCCAGGCTGAGGCTTCCCTGCTTAAGGCATAGGTCATATAGGCGGTCGCCTAGGGCGCCACTTTCTGGGGGGCACTGGTCGCCCTCTAAAAATTTTTAGAAAATTATAAAAATTAAATTAAAAAATGAACAAAAAAATTAAATAAATAAATAAATGTCGGGGGGCACCCTTCCTCATTTTCTGCATCGAGGAAACAAATGAACAAACAAATAAATAAAGAAAGACAGAAAGAGACACACTTTTCACACCTGTAACTCTCTTTCTCACACTTTTTCATCTGCCCGGCCGCACTTATTTGTTAATAAAAGTGTAAATTGTAGTGAAACTGACTAAACACTTTTAAGCCTTTGTTTTAAGTCGTGTTTTTTGATATATTTATCATTATTGTTGTTATTTTATCTATCCTCTTCTAATTGTTTGTCATCACTATTATGCAGTCATATCATTTTTGTATATTAATCCTGTGTTCTCTACAACATTGTGGAATTTTAAAACTATTTAGGTGGAGGCTTCAAATAAGTCCAGTGGGTTTTTTGCCTTTTCCTGCACTGTATAGTATTTATATTTGTTATGTTTGTGTAGTCTTAATTTGTGAAAAATAAATATAACATAAACAAAAAGCCAACAATGTCAGGGACCAATTTTTTATTTATATTATAATAAATACAGCTATTCATGAGAATAAAAATCTTTATTTTTGTCTTAAACCCATTGTGATGTCTGATGTGTGATACGATTTTCGGGGCTTAGGGTTAGGGTTCAGAACCTTAACCCTAATTAGCCCTAACCCTAGAGCAGCGCCGCCGAATCTGAATTTCGCCCGGCCCTGCCTGCCTGACCAGCCGATTAGACTGTTGTCAGGCTATTAAATAGGTGTTATCAGTCGCTATAAGCTCGGGGTCAATAGAGGCCTACTACACCCACCAGTAGGTTTTTATCATTTTTCACATGGTTGATCAACCAAAGAAGGTATGAAAGAACACGACAGCAATCTCTAGTGACCTTAGTAATTATGACAGGAGCAGAAGAAGAAGTCAGGTGCTGTATAGACAGTGTGAAACTCCATAAAGGTTGGAGGTTGGGGACAATGGATTGGACACAAAACACAGGGTTTGTCTTTGTGTATGTAGATATTTTAACCCCAAACATAATGTTTTTCCCTAAACTTAATGAAGTGTATTTTTTGCCTAAACCTAAAGAAGTTGTACTTTTGTTGCCTAAACCTAACTTCTTTTTTTTTTTTTGCCTAAACTTGAAGAAGTTGTGATTTTATTACCTAAACCTAAAGAAGTTGTAGTTTTATTGCCTAAACCTAAAGAAGTTGTAGTTTTGTTGCCTAAACATAAAGGTGTTGTAGTTATTTTTGCCTAAACCTAAAGAGGTTGTAGTTTTATTGGCTAAACCAAAAGAAGTTGTAGTTTTGTTGCCTAAACCTAAAGAAGTTGTAGGTTTTTTTTGCCTAAACCTAAAAAAGTTATAATTTTATTGTCTAAACCTAAAGAAGTTGTAGTTTTGTTGCCTAAACCTAAAGAAGTTGTAGTTTTTTGCCTAAACCTAAAGAAGTTGTAATTGTATTGTCTAAACCTAAAGAAGTTGTAGTTTTATTGCCTAAACCTAACGAAGTTGTTGTTTTCTTTCCTAAACCTATAGAAGTTTGTGTTCAAAATGTGACGTTTCATTCAGTTTTACAACGTGCAAGAACGTCTTGCTTTTAAGTTTCATTTTACAACGCAGTAGGCGTAGTAGGCTATTATTATTATTATTATTATATAGGCCCTATTGACCCACATCTATGGTGCCTATAGCGACTGATAACGGCTATTGAATGGCCTGATAACAGTCAAATCGGGTGCCCCGACAGGCTCTGTTGATGGCCAGGCTTTGACAGCACCTACAGGAGTCTGAATATGTGTGTGCATGTTCACCTCTCTTTGGATATGTCTTTTTTGTGTGTGTATGTGCCCTTCGCCTGTCTGCATGAATTGTTTTCTTTCCCCCACCTATGTGTTGCCTTCTTTTTCTTGTTTATTGTATGTCCCCGTGTTGTATGGATGATCTTCTCTTCTGGCACTCGACACTATTATTTTCCTATTTTGCATGTCGCTTGCTGAGTTAGCTCCCGCTGTCAGCTTGCCTGCTGAGTGATCCATTCGCCTCCATCTAAAAAGCCTCTCAGTAATTGCTGGGTAATTGTTTGTCCAGTAATGCGGAGTGCAAAAAGCCCGGTCTCTTATTATGTCTGTTGAAAATTTTTGTCGAAACAATAACGCCGTCAAAAAAAAAGAGATTTCTGCCTTGAGGCAAGATTTTGTCACATGTTTCCAAAGCCAATTATTCAAATAACCTGGACTGGTATTGAAACAGGGAGGAATAATCCCTCCCAGGTGGCATGCAGTTTTCACTTTGTTTTAAGAAAAATAAGCTTTCTCGACTCATAACAGCCTCTGGCAAGCATCCCGCTCAGCCACATTTCCACTTTCACATGACCTTCTAACAGACCTGGCCTGGAGCGGGGACCGGCATCGCCTGTCCCTGAACACACCTTCGTTTGACTGGCCTAGATAATTCAAGGCATGCTTATCTTTTTCTTCTGCCTCCTCCTCCTCCTCCTCCTCCTCCTCCTCCTCCTCCAGCTCCTCCTCCTCCTCCTCCTCCTCCTCCTCCTCCTCCTCCTCAGTGTTTACAAGTTTGACTCAACTCCAGAGATACAATTGGCTTGTAAATTTCATTTATGTGTATTTACAGTTTTGTTTTACGAGGACAGATACGTCACGTCCCCGCTCAGACGCTGGAAGCCTTTGAAATTCATCACAGTGTCGGGGTCGTGTCAGGTGTTATTCAGTCTGTCTGCAGCAGGGCTGAACATGTATTGATGTTATGTTTAGACAGTTTTAATGCTAGCAATCAGTCAACTAGTGCTGGAACAACTAGTGTTTTTTTTAATTGATTAGTTGCTTAAAGCCGGCACAGCTAGCTAGCTGCTGCCGGGATCGCCACCTCTCCACCCGGGCATTCACTCACACAGACCCCGCTATGAGCTGGAGCTCTCTCAAGAGACCGGTCTCGTAGACGAGGGGCTTTTATTTCCTTGTTGACGGAGAGGGGGGGGCAGCAGCTCGCCGGAGAGCCACAGAGCAGCAGAGAGGGGAGGGAAAGAGAGAGATACCTGCTGAGACAACACGACCCTTTTTAACATTACTCTAATATCTGGAGGGAGATCAGTCCACTCGTTTGTTGCTGTAACTGAAAAAGTAGTTTGAGTAACGTAAATTTTGTTCGGCAATGTTTTCTATCCGCCGTCTCCCCTCGTTGATAATCCTGTTTGTCTGACTTCACTTTGAGCTGTTAGAATAAATAGTTTAAACCTGCAGTATCTTATAAAGTAAACTAACAGAACATAAACAACTAAATCAAAGTTGTATTTTTCGATAATATGGTAATAGTGGTACGAGTTCGTTCTCGTTATTAGTTTGAAATACGCTCATTTGCTTTCTTGCTGAGAGTTAGGCAAGAAGATTGATATCACACTCGAGATGTCTGTCTTTTGAAAATTAATCTACCACCAGCAGCTGGTTAGCTTAGCTTAGCTAGCTGCTGGTGTATTTATATATATATATATGTATATATATATATATATATACATATATATATACATATATATATGTATATACTGTATATAAAAAGTTGACGTAGTCATAGTGACGTCACCCATTGGTTTGTGGACTACAATTTTGAAGCCATGAGTTCAGCATTTTGGCCGTTGCCATCTTGGATTTGCAACCAGTTTTTTTGCTGTATTGAAGAAGACTTGAAACTAGCGATTGAGACCATATGCTCATGTTTACAATGTTTACTGAGGTAATAAATCAAGTGAGAATAGGGTCATTTTCTCATAGACTTCTATACAATCAGACTTATTTTTGCAACCAGAGGACTCGCCTAACCTGCATTCTATTAGAAAGAATGCAGGTTTAAGGCACTTCCGTATTGGTTTCACTTTTCAGAACCGGAGGTAGCCCACTGGGGGAAACAGCTAGCCTGGCTTTGTTCAGAGGTAACAAAATCTGCCTACCACCAACTTTAAAACTTGCTAATGGACATGTTGTATCTTGTGGTTTTACATGGCATTACAGTGGGACAAATTGTTGCCTCTGTGCTTCAGTTTAAGTATTAACAAAGGAGATATAACAGGGTAGGCTGATTTTTTTAATCTTTGGGCAGAGCCAGACTAGCTGTTTCCCACCTGTTTCTAGTCTTTCTGCTAAGCTAAGCTAACCAGTTACTGGCTGTATCTGCATATACGTATATCCAGATATAGGGGTGGTATTGATCTTTTCATCTAACTCTCTGCAACAAAGCAAGTAAGCAACTTTCTAACTAAGGAAATGGAAAATGTCACCAAATGGCTAAATGACTCTTGTTGTGAAATGTTGGAAAGACTGTAACTATTAACTTTTCTAACAGATACAAGCTTAGAGACTGTCCTGACATCTGCGGCTTAATAGTGTGGAAGAATATAAATACTAGAATAAGAATATTAATACTTGTCAGTCTTGATCAAACTCTTGATTTCAAAAACAATATTAAAAAGCTTGGTAACACACTAAAATTTAACCATGCAAATTTTTGACATAAGAAACTCCCTTACAGTTGAGGCATCAAATACATATTAAAATGCAATGATTCTTTCACATTTGTCATACTATATGACAAGTTGGTCTCAGGCAGGTAAAACAGCCATACAACCACTCGAATCATTAAATTAAAATACTGTTAAAATTCATGATGAAAAAATATGTCAATATCACCACTGTAGTATGTGTATTTTGTGCTCTTTTAATATCAAATCTTCTTATAATGTCTAATTTTTCTTATTATTTTTCTTATTCTACCTACCTGCCCAGGGACTACGGGCGGAAAATAGCAATTTGCTAAAACCCGGTACATTATATCTCTCCTTGTTTTACATGAGGTTAATGCCCTTTGTGCATTGTCCTTGGTCAAATAAAGAAACCCAACACTTTTAAGGAATTCATCAAGCAAAAATACATAATATTCACTGATTTCAGCTCCTCAAATATGAGGACTTGCAGCTTTTCTCTCTTTGCAAATAAAATATCTTGTTGTTTTGGATCTAACGTTGTCACCTTTTCCACTGGGAACTTGACCTTTCACAGATTAAATAATTTAGCAATAAACACCATCAATAGATTGCTGTATAATGATCATGAAAAGGATAATTATATTTGCAACCCCACCACCAACTGCACCAGCAACCCCTCCGTCTGTTCTCGAGTTCCCGGGCTGAGATTTTATTTACTTTCCGGATAACAGGGGAGAGCTGTGAAGCTAGCTTCTAAAACAGGAAATGGAATTGGTTTTCGCAAATGTTGGTGTGTGTGTGTGTGTGTTTGTATTAAGGAGTCAGAGAGACAGAGCCACGCAGCACTTTAATATCCCCAATAACGTTGGAGAGACGGGGCATCTGTTTGAGAATCCAACATCAAACGAGACGACGTGTCAGCGGAGGGTTATGCATATATTTCGCTTGTTCTTCCCATCCAACAGGAGCAGGTGGGCGCAGGAGCTGATGAGTGGAAGGAGATACTGTTTTGATCAAGACTATAGCAAGTGAGGATAGTAGAAACCAAACAGAGAGAATTCTTGAGTAAATACATAGACACAGTCAAAACAGCTATGAGAGAAATCAATTACGTTATCAAGGTTGGGTGTTCTGTTCTCGTTCTGCGGCGGCGCTGGCGGGGGATGTTGTTTTCCTGCGAGGGCATCTGGAGGAGATTAGGGTCCGGCCTGACACTGCAGCCCCAGTGAAACATGACTCAGGGATGAATGGAGGCTTTTAGACCAGTGTCTGTCTTCCCACACGTTGTTCTGCTATTCTTTATTTGTCCGTCACCCAATAAAACACGCACGGCGTTATCTGATACCCGCACGCCCGCCGAGCAAACAAGCTTCTGCCAATCTCATTCTGTTCTTTAAAAACACGTTTTTTTTTTTTTTTTTTATCATGTAAGAAAGCAAAGCCTCGGAAAAACAAGACGTCACCTCCGATATTATTGGTTTCAAATCAGCTGTCGGCGCAGACTGTACATCATTGTGAGAGAATGTAATTTGTAAGGTCAGCAAATGTCTGTTTTTTCTCTTGTAGCAGCACAGAGCAGAGCAGGCGGCGTGAGGGAATGTAACAGAATAACACGAGTTTAGGCCCAGCTGAGACTAAATTACCTGCGAAGAGAAGTCCGTATTCAGAGCCCTTGTTTGGATACTACATCGCTGCGGGTTGGACCCTTATTAGATTCGGCCTGCGTTTCCACTTGTGGCTCAGACGAGGCCCTCTCCGACAGCCTTTATCCAGTTACGTCTGGGCCCATGGCGCTCCGGGGGTGCTCGCATTTGTTCCTCCTTTATGGACTAATGCATGTCATCGAGGCCACCTGCAGTTAGAGCGAACAATGCTGACCGCCACTCAGCTGGGCAGCAGAAAAAGAGGGGAGGTTAGAGCATTAAAGTGGGGGTAGGCAGAATATTTTTGGCATTATTGGGCAAAAATTCCATAATAACCTTTCAGCATAATAATAATAATAATAATAATAATAATAATAATAATAATAATACATTTTATTTATGGGCGCCTTTCAAAACACTCAAAGTCACCTTACGAGGCATATTGTAATTCAAGTGTTCTGAGAGAAAATTAGACTTCTTTTGGAGGTTGTAGCTGCTCAGAAACCAGACAGCCTAAGGAATTCATTGGTACCAACCATGTCATACGAGCTTGTTGAGAAGGAGGCTAAATAACGCTCCAAATTTACGCTAAATTTTGGCCATTAATGGCCATTTTCAAAGGGGTCTCTTGATCTCTGACCTCAAGATATGTGAATGAAAATAGGTTGTATGGGTACCCATGACTCTCCCCTTTACAGACATGCCCACTTTATGATAATCACATGCAGTTTTGGGCAAGTCATAGTCTAGTCAGCACACTGACACACTGACAGCTGTTGTTGCCTGTTGGGCTTGAGTTTGCCATGTTATGATTTGAGCATATTTTTTATGCTAAATGCAGTACCTGTGAGGGTTTCTGGACAATATTTGTCACAGCTAAACAGTACACTACAAGATGTTTCTGAAAACATTTGAGGCGAGAAATAGGATTGTACAGTAACAGAATATTGATTCATATTTGATCAACTCTGCCTAGTTTGACCGTTTGATCGAAGTTCGTGAGTGATTGACAGCTGCTCAGAGACGGCAAGTCTCCAGCTTGGCTTTGATTGGTTGTTTTCCTCTGTTCTTGAAATCTTGCAGATGCTATTAGGAGCACCGGAGGACACCGGAGGACACAGAGGCACATGATTTTTTTCAGATTACCTGTCTCATGCACTACTGTCAGGATATAGTGACAGTTTTTAAAAAAATACTTTTTTTAATAATATTTGCTCCAATCTTGCCTACTGCAGCTTTAAGGCTGTCTTATTACATCGACTAACCCAGGTCGCTTAGCTGAAGGGTATAAACATTTATGTGTATATATATATATATATATATATATATATATATATATATATATATATTCATACATTGTAAGGACTTCTTGTGGCTGTTTTATGCTGCAGTTAGACTTCCATATCTCTGTGAAAGCGGTTTTGTTGCCTCCATAATTGCCACACTAGATGCTGCCACTGCTGCTGTTTTCAATTGTATTTTTACATTTTATTGTGAGAAAATATGCGAGCCGAGGTAGCGACTTGACACGTTAACGTCAAGGCGTATCTGTCGGTATGCGTGCTCAGCCTCGCAAACACTTTCCGTGGCCCTGAGGATGTGTGTGTGTGAGAGAGAGAGAGATTCAGGAATTGTTTCCATTTCTTCAGTCTAGTCAAAGGCAACAAGACTACATGGCCCTGTTCTCTTTGAGAGCGCGCCACCGTCCCGTTTCAATTTCAACCCCCTCAGCACATCAGCGACGCAATTGCTTCCTACTGCAATTTATTACGGCGAAATTGAAAGATTCCAAGGTGTGAGTCAGTTTGTGTTGGCTGCGAACGCGCCGGCTGGTTACTTCCACCGCTTTTCTTCGTCTCTTTACACGGCCAGAGCTCCGGATTGTCCCCGGTCTGGGTTTGTGAGAGCTCTAGTTATTGTAACCAAAGGAAAGAGAAAGAGAGAGAGAGAGAGAGAGAGAGAGAAAAAAGGCTTTTCCAAAGCAAAGAGGGAGGATGGCAGTGGTCCCATTAGTTGACCCCCAGGCGAGCTCTCTGGAGGCATATAGGCTTACCAGCGTCAAAGCATAAGAATATGCACTGGGCAGCATCAAAGCAGCGGCGCCGGGGCAGCCGATAGCTTGTGGTGACATTGTGCTTTGGGACGGAGAGCACTCTCCGACCGTCATTACCATGGATCCCTCACATCGTCTATTTATAATCAATTTTCCATTCTCCCATATGGTGTCGGGGAAAGAAAGAGACGAGGGACAAAGAGGGGCTGAACAGGGAGCCGGTGGAGAAATTACACAACAGGGACTGTTCACATAAATGGACCCAGACGTGTGAAAGCAACGGCGGTTTAGCGAGGCCATTTCTTTAAAAAACCAGAGCTCAGGCGAGGAATAAAAACATTCGATTCCTACAATGCAGAATGGTCCACTTTTAAATTAGCCAATAAAGTGTTTAAATCATTATTTGCAACAAAATGGCCTCATTTACAGGCACAAATAGAAGCAGTGAATGAGTATTGTTCTGCTGCTTCTATTCTCCCCGATGCCTTTTATTATCAGAGGGCTTTTTACACTCTGATTACTCGGAGTGGTGTAGTTTTACACGTTTTTTTTTTTGTGTGTGTGTGTGTGTGTGTATTGAAAATGCACTCATGAGTGGAATTTGTTTTGATTTGGTTAAATGTCAAAGGAGCCACACTGTCAAGGGAAGAACGCTGCACATCTTTGTATGCCCAGATGAGAAATGTAGCCGTGTGGGAGTGTGTGTGTGTTCACTCCCTCCCTGAAAGCATTCTTGATGGAGGTGATGAACCCTCATTGCAATGACATTCTGCCTAACTGTGTGTTTCTGCGTGCCTGTGGTGTTATGTTTTGTCTTTGACACACTAAAGGAAGTGGAATTCAGCTCGGTCTCATGGCTGCGACAGGGAAATATGACCAAACGGAGACAATAGGGGTCAAGTGCTCTCCTTTCTTTTCTCCCCCTGCATCCTTAATACCTAACGCTCATTCAGGGACACACGGATGAGGTCCGTGGCCTTGCCGTGCCACTTTACACCCACTTCCCCCGCGGCGACGGTAATAAGTCTGGAAGTGTAACCCGTTTCAGAATTGATGCGGGTTAAAGGAAAGCAACGGCGGGACTGACCTTTTCGTTAATCCCTCTCATTTTTCTGCTGCTTTGGATCCACCGACACCATCAGACACACGGTCCAAAGTGGCATTATGGCACCCTCTGAGTCTCGCTGCGTTTAATTAATGATAAAGTAATAATCTGTGACATTTGCTGGTAATTTGCTGCTCTGTTTTGAATAAAGCTTTTGCTGTATTCTCTGATGTAAACACGGTGTGACAAGAAGGCCTGGTTCTGGGGAACAAGAAGGGATGCAGGCTAATTCCAAAGAACATATGTTGCCAAGAAGTGAAAGTCAATTGTTCGTTCCATCAGCGCCCAGCAGCAAAGCTACACTTCCACCATTTTGGACTACCGGATGCCAGTAAAACATCTGCCTAAAAAGTGCTGTACAAAAGTAAAACAAAATTATTTCTAATCTATTGTCATATTCTACCGAAATGGCCTGTGTTGAACAGTAAAATATTATAAATATAGTACGCATTTTCAGTCCAAAATGGTGGCAGCAGCTGTTGTCAAAAAAACACCGGAAATTCGTCTCTTTGTTAATTCTACCTATTACATTTGTTACAGTTACACTTACAACTGTCCCTCGGTAAACAACAGCAGGTAGGAAATAAAGTTACGCGGTCAAATGAACAGTAATGGAAAAACAATTGGTCGAGTAATCGGTTAATCCATTTTTGATAGATTGATTAAACGTTTTAGTCATATTTCAACTCAAATATAAGGATCTGGGAAATGACTATTTTTGTGTATTGGGTTGTTGGATATAACAAGCTATTTGTCTGGACAATTGTGATGGAAATTTTTTTGCTATTTTCTGACATTTTATAGAAAAATGTTTGCAGTAATAATAGTTAAAGCACTTCAAACAATAATGAAAAAAAAACTATTTAAGTAAGGATTCATTTTCACAAGAAATATACGTGCGCTGGCTGACAAAAATGTGCAGATGTAACATTTGAAATTGACGAAATAATAAAAAAGTTGAAGTCAAAATCCAATCACAGACAGAAGTTGGGATGGCAGTTGCAATGAGAGAGGCTGAAGTTTCAGTTTAAGTGTAAGCACTGAAGGAAGTTGAAGTTTAAAAAATGTAAGTATCAGTTGAAGTTAAAGTGTATGAAGAAAAAGATGATGTATAAACAGTGAAAGCAGTTAAGCTGAATTGTGTATATTGTGAAAGAAATACCAAGCTAATCATGACAAACTCTGAAAGTAATATAGTTGAATTACTACTAAAATACAAATTTGCCACAGTGTATTGTACACTTCAGTTACACAATATAAATAGAATAGATCTTTATAGAGTAGATCTTCATTGTCATTGTGCTAAGAACAATGAAAATCTGTTCTTCAGCTGTGTACAACATAAAAGTACAAGTAAATAAGTAAAAACAACAAATAATAATGGAAACAGAATATATATCAAGACAAGTGATAAAAACGATAAGGAATGATAAAACGATAAAAAATGTTTAAAATATATGTAAAAAAATATATAAACGATAGAAATTATAGAAACAAGACAAGAAATGATAAAACTGCTAAAAAAAACAATAAAAATGATAAACAAATAAATGAGTAAGATGAGTAAATGAGCATAAACCCAATATGTACTGAATACTCAAATAAAACATTCTAGGAGGAGGAACAGCAGTTTATCACAAAGAGAAGAACTGTGTAGCTACCAAGAGTAATGGCAACATCTATGATTGAACAGACAAAATAATAGAACTCATATTATATATAAAAAACCTAAAAAAACAGGGACATAAAATCCAAGGCACAAAGCAGTATTGGACACATTTGATTGATTGACAGATGATCTCAGGGGTATCGCAGGGTAAAAACAGAAAGCTCATCTTCAAAGCTATTACTAAAATAAAAACACAACAACAAATATAAGGATTATTATTTTTAAAAAATCAATCAAAGTCCATCAAACGTCTCGCTGACATGCAGCGTCGTCAACGTAAAACCATCATTTAAAACTGAGCATGATAGCTGTTACTTCTGGATAGTTTGGAGACTAAACCAAACTCAAGACAAAGTAAACTTTAAAAACAATGTGCAAAATGAGTCACAGAATACTTCTGCTCTGTTGACCTCACTGGTAATTTAAAGAACAGATGGGTTTAAGAAAAGGGAAAAAACACTATAGCATTCTAAAATGTGTGGAAATGATTCGATTTATAAACAGAAAATGAATCCAATTTACAGTAAATGTTTAAATGGTTAGGAGGCATTATTATGGGTGCAAAATACAGGAAAATATTTGGAGAAAATAACCTGAATGCTGATGATTTCTACACAGACAGAATTAAGACATCCACCTTGCTTTGCCAAAAGCAATTGGAAAGCTTTGAGGTGACTTAACACTGCCGGACAGCTTCACCACGAATTACTCAGTTATAGGGGATCATTAATATTTTTGACACGGCACTTATTATTCATGGATTACATTTGCATTAACGAAGTAAAAACTTTACAAAGGATATTTCCTTTGGATCTCTCCCTCAGGACACGACAGGATTTAGTTCAAAATGTTCCAATAATAATTATAATCAGTAATAATAAATATACCATAACTCAAGACTTTTCAGAGAGATGAGTTGAGTATAAGAGGAGAGAAAAACCAGCATGGACTCCATCTGCTAACACTCGTCGTAGCCGCGCTTCCTGGACTCAGAGGCCCCCCCCCACGCTCTGCCTATAGTCTGGAATTATGTGACCGGTTGATGAGTAGTTGTGTCGAGTTGGAAGGTCCTTGGCGAGAGGCCTTGGGCACCACTGGAAGACTATCAGAGTGCAGAGTCATTAGAAATCCCTCATTCTCACTCCGCTGTGTAAACGGCCCCGCGGCCTCCATCCGAACGGGCCCCGAGGAAGGATCACCTCCGTCGGGCTGAAATTGGATCGTGCACAGAGGAGGGGAACTGCTGGAGCTGGGCGGGAGGGCAAAAAAGTTATGTGTTCCTATTTATTGACTCGGCTGAAGAGATCACTAAGCTGTTTCAAGGGAGAATGAAGTTTGGGGAGTTTTTCCAATAAGCACTGCGGGCATTAGGGGAGTGAAAAGTTGCTTTCATAAAAGCTTTAAATGACTATTGAGAGGAGAACTCCATTGGAAATGTACTTAAACCCATATAAGGGTCGACTATTTTAGTGGGGTTTTTTTGCTTTACATAGTTGTATTTAATCCCAGCACAGCGTGACCATGAACACAACTGTAATGGAACCATACTGTTGGAATAATGTTTGCTTAAGTGTATTAAAAAGAAATACATGACCCTAAAGAACCAAGACAGGGCACCACCTGCAACATCTGCAGAATAAATTCAACTTAATATCAGAGCGGAAGCAAATGCACTATACACTCTATATTCACAATAATAGTAGAGGGAATGAAAACATATTTTTACACAGATATTAAACCACATTGAACACAGTTATTTGAGCTCAATTGCGTCACTTGAGCCCCTGTGTTTCCCCGAATCAATCCTCTTCGGTCTTTAAATATCCCCCAAGCAATTAGAAATATGAATGTCATATTCCTCAAGCCAACTCTACATTACTTCAGAGGAAGGTGGCAGAAACAAGAAATCCTTAATTCACAGTAAATAGCAAAATAAAATAAAAAAAGACAGAAAGAAACCAACCTGACTGAAATTGATTCTAGCATGTTTGCCATAAAAGTAAGAACTGAGAAATGTTCTGTATCTCTGCAAAATAATTTTATTTATTATAATCTTTACTGAAATTCAGTAGCTTGACACTTAAATAAATGAAACATTTTGACCAGTGTTGGGCACGTTACTTGAAAAATGTTACTTATTATCGTTACTGAATAACATATTCGGCTACTCACTGAGTAAAAGTAATTACTTTACAAATTAAACAGCAAATTTGTAACCTTACTCGTTATATGACTTTTGTTTATTCGTCAGAGGTGCCTTTAAACAACTCCGAAGCCTCCACATGTAGAAATAGGAAAGGAGACATTACAGTTTAACAAGTAGCCAGCCTACAGTTTCCAGGTACTTAGCCTACTGACCATAGACAGCTAACGTTAGCTTAGCCCCAGTGACAGCACTCCAGTAGTCAAGACCTCACAGTGAAGCTGTGGGGTCCACACACACTCAAACTCTGAGCAAACCAGTTGATTCCTAAATGTAGGCTTACTGGTGGCAAAAGTTAGCAAACCAGCTGAAAGTGGCCAGCAAGACAGCTGAAAGTGGCCAGCAGCTAACATTAGCAATCCAGCTGAAAGTGGCCAATGGCTAACGTTAGCAAACCAGCTGAAAGTGGCCAGTGGCTAACGTTAGCAAACCAGCTGAAAGTGGCCAGCACTAACATTAACAGCAACTGACAGTGGCCAGTGGCTAACATTAGTAAACCAGCTGAAAGTGGCCAGTAGCTACCGTTAGCAGCAACTGACAGTGGCCAGTGGCTCTGCTCTGATTGGTCAGCTGGCCCTCTGTTGTGATTGGTCAGCCGGACCTAACTTTTCGGACTCCACTGCAGCTCTGCTCTAACTAGCTTTGATTGAGGGCGTGCCAAACTAGCTGCTAGGCAAAGTGTTTTACTTGGTGACATCACCTCGTTACGGAAGAAAAGGCAGGACTTCAAGCAAGGCGTTTCAGGCAGTTCAGGAGCAGTGATTCTCTGGGGGAGAGTAACTCCCTTTGGCGTGGACTTCGGGCTTTTTAACTTTGCAGACCTTTTACATGCACAAAAACCTATATAACACACTAAAGGAAAGGGAAAAAGCACAAATGCATAATAGGTCCCCTTTAATGACATGGGCAACAACAAGTATTCTCCCACAGTGTGATGAGATAATTTGTAAACTCAACACTTGACTTAAACGTGGCAGGCAATATAAGTAGTATTGTCACCTGAATGACTTGTCCACATATATGAAACTGTACATTTGATTTCTACTTATTTTATGCTTTTCCATAATTGAAAACAGCCGCCTTGTCAGAAGTGGAGGAGTGTCCATTTAATTCATCTGCTTTTCGATTTACCGTCGCCGAGGGATAAATGTGGACATTGGTATGACAAATATCATCTTTTGTCTAGACTGTCAAGCGACCAACAGAAGCCATTTAGCACAGTAAAAACCACAATGTCAGTTCTATACCTCCCAGAAACCAGGCTCCTGCTCCAAAACTGATATTGTTGCAATGAATGTGTAATTTAATCCATCATTTACAGTAACACATGTACTTTATAATACCACAATTACTGCGCTTACAATCCTTAAAAACCCACATCCATGCTGCAACAAAAGAACTTGAACTGGAATATGCAGACATTGCGTGTAATTGCCTCCCACTTTATGTTGCGTTTTACCTCTCCACTCGAAGTACTGAAACTATGAGTATCGTAAAAGTGCTCAGTAATGGCAGAAGTGAAAATAGCCCTCGTTAAACACGATAATGAGCTGCGTGATTAAGTCACATGAGGAAAAAGAAACGCAATACATGTGTTGTTTAAAAATGATGGATTGTATTAGTCAAGGCAGCTGTATGCTTTATGTTCCGCAAGCTGTTTTTAATGGATTTCTGAAAACAACAGGATCCTGTGACTTCCGGGATTGAAGGCGAAAAGCAGGAGCAGGACAGACAGCGAAAAGCTTCTGACAGTGGCAAACACATGGCACAGCTTTCAGACCTTTCCAGCAATAATAGCTCGTTGGAATAAAAAGTATTAACACCTTGCGTCCACACAGACCTGTAGCCTACTCTTTGTTTAGTTACGTGACACAGAGGGTGAGTAATGCAGCGCTTGGCCTTGAGAGTGGGAGCTGTATTTAACACATACTGTATATTATGTTTGAGCTGCAGTGTATGTGTGTAGCAGTCCAAACTCGAAACAAACCAAGGCTCTTTGTTGGCATGGGTGAAGGAGGCTAATTGCAGTGGAAGAGGAAGTGTGAGGTCTGCAGTGGAGAAAGCAATAGAGGAAGACAGAAAGAGAAGAGAGAGAGAGTCAAGTACCTAACGGTGTTTGTAATTAAATTCTGCTAAAAAGCCTTTTCATTCAGGTAGGCCATGTTGAGAGATTAGCAGGGCAGGGGAAGGCTGTGCATTACACTGTGGTTGCTCTGCTTTACTCCAAGAGTTGGTAGCCACAGAGCTTTCCTGTCCTCGCGCTTTTACTCCTATTACTCCTATATCATCCATTACGATCAGTGATCTCAAACTTCCTGTTTTCTCAGCCTCTTTTCTTTTCACCTTACACACAGGTTAGTTGGGATTTACTGTATATCTACCTAAAACAGCCAGATACATTATACGTTTCAGTGTCCATCTTGCACAACAAGACTGCAGCCCATCATGTGAAAATCTTTCATGTAATCTGCAAGAGACTTTTCTTGTCTAAAGCCTAGTACCTCCTCCCAGGCAACGTACATACCACCCTAAAGTAGAGTGATCCAGGGTGAACGTATTTTTGTAGGCCAACCAGGAAGTTAGCATCGCACTGGGTTCCCTCGACGAAAAGCCAATGGGATTTTTCCATTGGGTTTTAGATTATTTCAGAAAATAAGCTCTGTGGCAAACAAACGTTTATGATACTAACGTGTTTTGTTCAGCAAGATAATCTCCACAAATGAACATCACTTTATGATTTTTGAAGCCTGAATGCAATTGCCAGAAGTAAAAAAGCTAACGATTGGCTATAAACGAACTACACCACAGTCATATGAACTTGAGTATACCCAATGAGGCTGTAGAGCGGGACGAGTCGGCGTGATGATGTTTAGTAGTCTCATTTAGCCACTTGTTAGCAACCGCCTTTTTTTAAGACACATAAATGCTTCAAAATTCACTAGTGGGGTATTTATTGATGTATTTTATGTCATAGAGCAAAAAGTTTAAATCACTTAAGCTTGTGTTAACAACAGACCTTATTTCAGAAATCTAACTAAAAACCCATTCAAAAAACCTATTGACTTTCAGACGAAGGAACCGGTAGTGCTTAAATGCTAACTCATTTCCGGGTTTTAGGACTCATTCCTGCACCACTCTATATGGCAACATTTTAGATTGAGCTGACGTAAGAGGGGAGCGGAGCTGAATCACCTAGTGGTAAAATTTGGTATACCAGTCCGATCCTGTGTTTGGCTTAATATCAAACCGGTGTGAAAATGTATACACTGGCCAAACCCTACTGGGTATACAGTTTTTCTGCATCCTGTAAGCTTGGTGGAGTGGTATTAAATGAATGGGAAAAGTTAAAACACAAGTAGCTAGCTAATTGTGCACACGCACAACTACAAATATGAAGCAAACACACAAAAGCACTTCATTAAACTTGTCTTAAAAGTCCAGTGTGTAAGATTTGGTGGTACCTAGCGCTGAGGTGAGCGGATTGCAACCAACTGAAGACTCTCCCGTGTTCTGGAGAGGTACGGTGGCTGACGCAAAAACGTGAATGGCCCCATCTAGAGCCATCTGGAGCAGAGCCAGTGCGTTGAGTGTGTGTGGTGGAAAGTGAGTGGTGAAGCAAGAGAGAGAGCGGCAGCGACGGGAGCGAGGAACGTTATCGACTCTGGCCCAAGCAGGAAAAGTTAACAGTGTTTGGTTTGTTCGTTCTGGGCTACTGTAGAAACATGGCGGTGCAACATGGCGGACTCCGTTAAGAGGACCCGCTCCGTATGTAGATATAAACAGCACATTCTAAGCTAACGAAAACACAACAATTCTTATTATCAGGTGATTATACACTTAAGAAAACATACGTATTATATTCCATTTCTGCCAATAGATCCCCCCAATTGTTACACACTGGTCCTTTAAATAAGAACAATGACACAGTCGAATGTCACAAGCTAGATGGAGAAGCATCTCTTCAAGGAGACAAATATATAGCGTAACGTTAGCTGGTCGGGGCGGAGGTTCACTGGTGCTGTTGATCAATGTCACTCAGACCACTGTTTATCTCAACAGGTGCTGAGATTAAAGCTCTCCTAACAAGCAAGTCCATTCTCTGTGTTTTACTAGGGGTAGGCAGATCGATTCCTAAAGTATCAATACTACCAAAGTGTTGCTTTAGTGTCGATAACAGCACTTGGATCCAAAGCAAAAAATGGATCTGTCTAATGTTTGATTTCGTTCTGTGCACATTGACCCTTAAGTGCATGTATTATTTGCTTCTTTGTGCCGTTGTGTGCTTGCAATTTGCAGCGATCACCTCGTTAGTTCAGAGAAGATACGCCATATAAGCATTCTAACCCTATTTACTATTACACAGTGTACCCACCTAACAAGACACCATTATACCACTGGATCACTCCCATACCTACACAAGTACACACACATCTCTCTCTCCTGTCCTATCTTTTTTGCGTAATTCCTCCTGGTTGACAGATTCAGTTTCCTTTTACTAGAAAAAAATAACAAGCGGGCAGTGTGTGTGTGTGTGTGTGTGTGTGTGGTGCGATGAGGATCTGGAGGGGCATTCCTGATGTCAGCACTGCTTTTGTACCCATAGGCTGTGTGTGTGTGTGTTTATTGGTTTCTGAGACTGGTTTATGTGCTCATTTCTCTGTTTGTCTATTGTGTGTAGACGTGTGTCTGTCTGTCTGTCTGTGAGTTTATTAAAATCTTTGATGTTTGCATTTCTGGTTCTCTAGTCTGTTGATGTTTCTGTGTATGTGTGTGTGTGTGCGTGTGCGTGTGTGTGTGTGTACAGCAGGAATAAAGTACCCCATTGATAAGAACAAGTTCTTCTTGTTAACGTATCAGCAGAGCTGGACGTGAGCCAGCGCTCAAGTCCCAGGGGCGTATTTCTACACAACCCCCGCTATGACACGGCAGTTACTATTCTGCCCCCCCCCATACACACACACAGACACACACACACACACACACACAGACACACACACAGACACAAACACACACAGAGGGCCAGATAGCCCGGGAACATAACATGTGTTAACACTCTCTATCCAAGAGATACATTGAAGAGGACATTGAGCAATGTTTCGTCTTACATCTCTCCAGCTCTGCAGTCGACTAAAATGCTTCCATGTGCAGTCTCTGCATTCCAACTACCTTTCTGAGGCATTTCAAGACTCTCCCCAAAGATACCCGATACCCAGGGGAAAGCAGATAGTCATGAGAAATACCTGCAAGCTCTTAACAGTTTTAAATAACAGGAGGGGAATTTTTTTTCTTTGCCATCCCCTTGGTCTTCTGCTTTTGCACATGTGCCAGGTATTGTTTTCCTCCTCTTATACACCAGGGAGACGGAGCCAAGGCTGTTTTTATGACGGTCATAATCACCACCCCTGGCGGCTGCATAGGGACATCAGCTCCAATCGGCTGTCGCGGGGGCACACCTCGTTGTCAAATAAAAGTGTCTGGATGAAGGTCGGCGGTAGAACAAAGAGGTGCAGTGTGCACCTACAAACCACACCGTTCCAGCACGTGCACGCTCTGCCTCTCGTCTATTTGTTTAACCATCACAGACCAACGCCGTTTGGTGTTGCAGAGCCAGTCCGCACACTCCATCTTTGACAGCAGGGACTGTAACAGTACATCTGTGCAGAACCACACAATAAATCACAACGGCAGGTCGAAAAAGTGGTTCAGCGAGTGGGCAGTGCATGCTGGGAGCCCAAACACAGCATTTAGTGTGAGAATTACATACATCAATTGTACTTAAAGCAGCAGTAGGCAGAACATTTTTGGAATCCAAAATTCCATAATAACCTTTCAGCATATTGTAATTCAAGTGTCCTGAGAGAAAACTAGACTTCTGCACCTCCTCATGGCTCTGTTTTCAGGCTTTAAAATATCTAGCCTGTGATGGGAGACTTTGGCCAATCACAGGTCATATTAGAGGGAGAGAGCGTTCCAATTGGCTGTTCATTCAACGGAGGCAGCTGTCAATCCCTCGAACGATCAAACAGTCAAGGCAGCGCTGATCAAATATGTAGCTGTAAAATGAGAAAGTTTGTGACCCGGCAGCCATGTTGAGATCAGTTGAGGAAATACCGAGCACCGCCCACCAGCCGGAGCAAACTTTCTCATTTTACAGCTAAACAGTACACTGCAAGATGTTTCTGAAAATATTTGAGGTGAGAAATAGGCATTACAGTAACAAAATATTGATTCATATTTGATCAGCGCTGCCCAGTTTGACCGTTTGATTGGAGTTTGCGAGTGATTGACAGCTACCTCCTTTGAATGAACAGCCAATAGGAACGCTCTCTCTCTGAAATGACCTGTGATTGGCCAAAGTCTCCTGTTATGGGCTAGATTTTCTAAAGCCTGAAAACAGAGCAAAGAGGAGGTAGTCTGAGTGCCTAGTTTGACCGTTTGATCGGAGTTTGCGAATGATTGACAGCTGCTCAGAGACGGCAAGGCTCCAGCTTGGGTGTGATTGATTGTTTTCCTCTGGTCTGTGAAATCTTGCAGATGCCATTAGGAGCACCGGAGGACACTGGTTACCTGTCTCATGAACAATGGTCAGGATATAGTGACCGTTTTACAAAATAACTTTTTTTTAATCATATTTGCTCCAACTTGCCTACTGCTGCTTTTATAATAATAAAAAAACGCCGCATTTAAGGCTCATAAAGAACCGTGTTGTTAACATCTGTTTTTGTAGATAGATCAGGAAATGCGAGGGCGTTTGGGGGATGAACACAACCACAATGATAGACAAGGGTTTCGTTTGCTGCATCTAAATTTAACGCCACCATCCTCAAATGGTTTGAAGTGCAATTGCATTTGCATGAAGTGATTCACTAACTCAACACAGGATGGAAATTCAAGAAACGGGATTTAAAGAGCAGCGAATGCGCTTTTTAAAGACAAATCTGGGACCTTTATTTTCCAGATGGCTTTGATATAGATCACAGCAGTGTCACCACCGAAGCATGCTTTCCATTATTACGATTGTTTAAAGCTTTAGCTCCTAAAGTAAATGCAAAGTGACAAATCCAAAAGGGTTCAGACAAAGAAGGGGGGCGGTCTTACAAATGGAATTGTCCCCATGGGCAAACCACATAATATTCATATCAAACCTGATACATCTACCACTTGAGTTTCTAACCATGCAATCAGCGGCTCTGCCAAGTTAGTGAATACGCCCCGATCAGTCTGATGATAAGACCAATGGGGTACTGTGGCTTTGTGAAGGGCCGTGTTCTTGTTAGCTATCAGACATCTTGAGTCACTTCAGATATTAGCTCATAGCCTGTAAACGCCTCCTGTGTTGCACAGCTCCAAAATCTCATTTGACAGGAGCAAAATAATCCCACGAGTGGGACAAAGTCCACTCTGGTGTTGATTTAATGGTCTCCTCAGCTGTTTGGAGCACATTTTCAGTTGTGAGATCTTGTGTAAAAATGACCTTTCCAGGTGGCTTACTTTAAGGATGTTAGTGGCAGAAAATTTGCTCATAGCTTAGAATGTTTATGGTGGTACTTTGTGCTTAGTGCAAATAAGCAGATGTTTGTATGGTAAGACATGCTACGCTATTATGGTGACCATGGTAAACGTTATAACTGCTTAACATCAGTATGTTGGTATTGTCACTGTGAGCATATTAGCAGGCTTACGTTAGCATTTAGCTCAAAGCATTGCTGTTTTAAGGTTTAAAGAATTTGATAATCAGAATTGTGTAAATTGTAATTTTTCTATTTATTATTACTATTATTATTATTATTATTATTATTATTATTATTATTATTATTATTATTATTTTTACCAAAATTACTGCTACTCTTCCGCAACAACGCTGTCTGTCGGGACGGCGTTTATCAGCTGTAACCACATGCACTAAAAGCACGCATGGCCGGCCTGGCAATATAAACAAAGAACAGAGAAGCTCTGATTACAACACATGGGAGAGCGACTTCATTTTCTGCTCAGGTAGACATTACTCCTCTATATCTTTACATAGCAAATAGTTGTTTGCTGCTCTATCAAAGCTCTGGATATCGTAAAGAGCACCTTTAAGCACAGTAACAGTTGTGGACATTGACCAACTCACACTGATAACTAGAGGCGGTCTAACCTCCCCTCAAAGCCAGTGTCTAAGTTGAAGTGGAAGTACCCTAGTTTTATTGTATTTTAAGTCAGCAGTGGTGTGTAGAATACCATAAAGAACTACCATAAATGACTATTAGTAATTTTATTTATACATAAAAAACTCATGTTGTATGTAAAATGTTTCCTTGCCTTACACATTTCCCTTGTCCATAAAAAGAGATTATCAATATCAATATATATATACATACATGAGAAATGTATGTAGGTTGTTGAAAGTGTAATTTTACTCTAAAATGTTTGTAGGAGGCTCATAATTACACTACCACTGTGTGGTCAGTTGAAAGAACAGTAATTGATTTTCCGGTGTTGGCCCATGGAGGAACTAGGAAAATGCAAAAACATAATTTTTCCATGGCTTTTTCTCTCCTCTTCTCTCCTCCTCCTGCGTGCTGCTCACATTGCTTCAACTATGCACGACGTTAACATGTGACAACCATGCTGTGTCGACATGACAACCCGATCGAACCGCCTGGCGGGACATTGTTGTTAATGTCACTTCGGTCAACATTTATCACTCTTTCTTTCGCATTACTTCCTCGTGCCAAAAACGCTGTTAGCGGCTGTTCACTCTGTCCCCTTCTTTTAGTGCTGTTATTCTGGGCAGTGGGTCTTATAAATAACTAATAAAGACCAAAGCTATGACGCATTCATCTTAATGCTAGGTGGCATCGGGGACAGGTGTGCTGGCTTATTCCTACCTTTTGTACGACAGCGCAATTAATCTGCTTTGTGCCAAGTTGAGAGCAAAGAGTGGACCGTGGAAGGAGACAAATGAAAAACCAAAAGGGGAAGTCATGAATATTACAGTGAACTCAAAGCGATGAGCACCTGACCTTGGCTACCTTTACACTTTCTTCTTCTTCCTCTCTCTCTTTTTTTTGTGTTGAGCAGTACTTCCTTGAAAAATAAGTGGAAAGAGTGAAGTCGTCTGTTCCCGAAATAGACCACAAACGAGGATAGGTGATGCTAGCGTGTGCAGGAGAGGGGGAGAGCGGGGAGATATTAGCCATATGTGATCCATTTACAACAGCATGCTTCAATTAATCTGGGCAGGGTGGCAGGCGCCGGGGTTGGGCCCCATGCCACCTGAGCGAGAGAGAGGACGAGTGATCCGCTGCTCTGTGAAGGGATGAGCAATGAAAAACAGATCCCTCCCAATCGATAGGCCTTACATTATCGCTCACACCAAACTCATCCCCTCCACTTCCCTCCTGTCTTCCTCCCTGGCTGGCAGTCTTCCTCTGAGCCCCTTTGTTCTCCTCCTTCGCGGGATTTAAAGCTGCAGTAGGCAGAATATTTTTGGTATCATTGGGCAAAAGCTCCATATTAACCTTTCAGCATATTGTAATTCAAGTGTTCTGGGAGAAAACTAGACTTCTGCACCTCCTCATGGCTCTGTTTTCAGGCTTAAAAAAGATTTTGGCCAATCACAGGTCATTTCAGAGAGAGAGCGTTCCTATTGGATGTTCATTCAATGTCGGCAGCTGTCAATCACTTGCAAACTCGCGTAAAATCTTGTAGTGTACTGTTTAGCTGTAAAATGAGAAAGTTTGCTCCGGCTGGTGGGCGGTGCTTGGTATAGAGAGGCGAAGTCCTGCCCCTTCCGGTGGACCACCATGGGCCCTTATTTCAGGAAAAATATGAACGGTAGTCAACAGCAAGAGACAAATACTTTTTTGATCCCGTTTGAATTGCATTATGAATCACACGATGTTTGTTAATTTAAAATATAATTTTGCAAGTCAAGAAAGTTGCAGTTGTTGAAGTATAAGACTGTGAAAATACGTAATTAGAAAGACTACACACCCAAAAGTTGTGTAGTGATGTCTCTCTCGCTGAAGCTACAAAGCCTGTGTGTTTCGTACTGGGATGTACTCACACAAGCAACGGGTCTTGCTTGTTCTTTCACTTCCCGGCTGATAAAAAGACCAGGAGTTGCTGGATAAAACACATCAGGTAAGATAACGTTACATTTGTGCGTTGAACATAGCTAAGATAGCTAGCTAGCTTGTGTTGGTGATGTTTATTGTGCGACGCGAGAGGTGTAGTTCACTGAGCAATTTCACACAAAACTAAATGATACTACAACAAACTGTGACTTTCTTGACCTGCAAAATTATGTTTTAAATTGACAAACATCATATGTGTGATTCATGGCACAATTCAAGCGGGATAAAAAAAATATGTGTCTCTCGACGTTGACTACCGTTCATATTTTTTCCGAAATAAAGTCCCATGGTGGTCCACCGGAAGGCGCGGGACTTTGCCTCTCTTTACAGATGCCATTAGGAGCACCGGAGGACAACGGAGGACACAGAGGCACATGTTTTTTTTTCAGATTACCTGTCTCATGCACTACTGTGAGGATATAATGACCGTTTTATAAAAATAACTTATTTTTAATCATTGTTGCTCCAATCTGCCTACTGCAGCTTTAAAGACGAGGCCAATGAAGGCTGAACAAGGCGCTCTGATTCACCAGGCGTCCCAGAAGCAGCCCGAGAAGAGCGGTAATTCTTGTGTAGGCGTCCACCTAGAGACACCCTCGGGATGTTTTGTGAGACTGTTCTCAAACTGGGGCGGCGTGCTGCGGCAGTAAGTGAAAGCAAAGGGTGGCGGGGGGGAGGAGGGGACAAACCGACGAGGGGCAAAAACCACAGTGACCAGATGGAACCGCAGATTGTTTAAAAGGGGGCTACTGCCTCAGCAAAACCATATGGGGCAAAAATGCCATTTAGCGAAATCTCATTTATGTTTTTCACGACATGGTAAGCGGCACTGGAGGATCTTGTAAACAAAAGATAAAGTAACTAACGCTGTCAACATGTGATGAGGGGGAAAAAAACAGCCTCATCTGCATCTGTGTATCCCCGGGGCATGTTAGTGAGAGGAGTTTTATTTCAACTTGTGAGCAATATTCCAAAAATAAGAGCAAATGAACACTTGCCAGGCTTTAATAGCATTAGGTTACAGTGAAGCTTGCCAAGGATAACACTGTGATTGTTACTATGATAAATAATAAAAAAAAAAATTGATGATGACGAATTAACCAGAGGACAGAAACGTATATTAAGACACGGGATATTAAATTACAACGCTTGATAGGAAAAGACAAGCAATGGCGTCAGCATGGCAAAGGATTAAACAGTGTGTCTGACAGTGTCATTATATTTTTAGCTGTCTGTTTTGTAAGCTGTTTCACCTGCCTACTGATGTAATCTGGATTTATCCAAATTCCTGCCTCATGTATCAGGGGGATTTTTCACACTAGAAGACAAGAGGAGGCTGAAATAGATAATACAACCCTTTCAAACAGCCAATGCAATGTATGCTTCCGGCCGTACTGCAAGCTAAAATGTCTCTTTGCTTCCCAGGCAATTAAAACTTTCCATAAGGAATAAAGCTTGGCGTAGTATTTAATCTGAAAGTAAAGACACAGGAGTATAGAAGTAGAGCGAAAACCTCCCTGCCTCATCCTCAGAGTCTGTTTTGGATAATCTAACTCGCTAAATTAAAGATAATAATAATAATAACAATAATTATCTCCTCTTTATTGTACTAAGTAAATAAGCAAGAATTACACGTGTCTATATGAAACCACATTCTATGCGCTATATCGTAATTACCTCTAATTAGAATATAGTAATTAATATGTGTCTCAGGTCATGTGAGTGTAAATTGTTGTGAGACATTCTCCACTCAGCACTAATTTGAAATCGGGCAATAATAAATCAGCTGCAGGGAGGAGCTGTCAGAGAGGAAGAGGTTCAGGGGACCGTGGTGTTTTGGTGTTTCAGGGCTTAGTTAATTAGTTGGAGGGGGAAAGCCGAAGATAAACACAGATTGTCATCCAAGCACGGGCTGAGCCTTTAAACAGCTGCCCACAGCTGTAAGGGCCTGATCAAACCAAGGTGGCAGTCACACAGGACTGTGCCAGGGCAGTAGGATATACTTTTTTTTATTGTGGTTTATATATAAAAATATTTTTTCTTTTAGTTCTTTGAAAATAATTGATTTTTTATTACTTTCTTTTGAATGCTAAATTATATATCCGATTTATCTGTTGTATTTTTTTAACAACTTAATGCTTTTCGATTGTTTGTTTAAAGTCATCTGTTCTCTCTTATGTGTCATGTGTAAAGTGCTAGCCCGTATGAAAGACTATAAGAAATAAATGAAAATCTAAGCTAAAACTTTAGTTTAATGTTCTTAGAAAGCAAACAAACAGAAAAAAAACAATGATAAACATTTGATATTCTCTAAATCCACTAGGAAGGTAGCAATATAAACATTTGTACAGTGTCATTTAATTAAATTCTTGCATATAACAAATCAGTTTTTTAAATGTAAAACATGTATAATTATATTTTGGCTGTTCTATTGAATAGTTTGTTGGTTTTAACTAAAAAGCTTATAATGCTAGACATCTGGCTGAGCCGAGATAAGTCTGATGACATCATCAGGGTTATTTTATAATACTTTAGAAAGTTGTACGTTATATAACTGTTTTCACAAGCTGAGTAGTACTCTTCATGATGAGTAAGTCCACTAGTCTCGTATCAATATAAACATTTTTAGTACAATAAATTGGCAAAATTATGTTAAATCTATAGTGGCCCTGAGAGGCCAACGCACTGCAAATTAAAAAAACGCATGCAAATAGATGCAACACAAGCAAATGAAAAAAAATCTTCACCAACTTGACTAGCATTTAGAAAAAATGCTGCAAGAAGCTCACAACACAACGGAAACTGTTTCCAGGGGACACTAAAAAGTGTTGCACACAACTGGGACATGCAGCACTTGTTGCCGTTTGTGGATTATGAAGTTATTGAAGTCAGCTATCCGTCAATGGTGTTGGAAAATGACCTCAAATTTAAGTTGTTTTGGCTTATTTTGAAATTGTGATGGCGGGATTCTGATATTACTGCAGATATCTGCTGTTAGCATTAGCTAGCGCTAGCCTTTTGCTTATTATTATAATATCGGATTCATGCGATCACAATGACGGATAGCTATAACTTCATAAGCGACAAACCATGGAAACAACAAGTGTCTTCCAGCCGTGTGCATCACTTTTTCGTGTCCCCTGCAAACAGCTTCCTTTGTGTTGTGAGCTTCTTGCGGCGCTTTTGCTAAATGCTGCGCTTGTATTGCTCTCAGGGCCATCGTATAAAACCCATTTTCCACAATATACAATCTTAATAAACATTTCATAATAAATACTTGTATATGCCAATGTTTTATCCAGGGGCATATAGGCGGTCACCTAGGGTGCCACCTTTTGGGGAACGCTGGTCCAAATCCGAATTTTGCCTAGGGCCCTGTTTTTATCTTTATTGTAAAACATTTATATTATTGTGTTTTGGCAATTCTGATAAAAAACTAAATCATGGGTTTTAACAAAATTGCCTGGAGAAGTGGTTCTCCACCTTTTTCTTCTTGTGAACCCCTAATACAAAGCAGTGTCTCCTTGTAACCTCCGAGTGTATGCCTATGAGATAGGTTTTTGTTTCAGACTGTTTCACTGGAAGAACTTTCAGGCCTGAAGAGGTAAAACTAGAAAAAGAAAAAAGAAGGAAAAATAAACGTAATTTTGTTTGGCAAAATTGGATTTTTATCCCTATTTCCTCCCCCTTTAATCCTCTCGTGGGGGGGTCCTGACCTCCAGGTATGGAACCTCTGAACTATTCAGAAGTAAATGTTAACATTTTGCCCGGTCAGCAGAATAATGTGCAGTTTAAGACAACACTGCTTTTCTGGACTACAAATAGACTACCATAACCTTGATTTATCAATGCAAAGTCTTGCCTGAGGTGCTGTTATAACTCTTAATGTTTTAAGTTTATATATAATAGTATTATCCTATCCCTCGCAACCACATTTGACTGAATCTGTGTCATTCCGGTAGTCATCACGGATCCACCATGATGAGCACTGAATCAGGGTCTGGATGTAGGTGTGCTCAGTCCCTGGTTTAGTGACTCATGGACCTACAGTAATTGTACAGTGTAGCCTGGGAGGCAGGAGCGGCCCTAAGCCCCCTTCCACCCACCCACAAGACTTCCTCTTTGCTCCAGTCAGAAGGGGAAATTTAGCCCAGATGTGACTTCAAACAAAAGAAAAGCTGCAGGGATTGGAGGTGGGATCAGGCCCATCTTTCGCGTGACCCCGAGACCTGCTCCTTCCTGGCATCTGTCTATTTTTCTACTCTTCTGTTCTTTCTTTGGCGATCTCTTGTAAGTTGCTGTCTCGCGGGTCCTTTTACTCCTAAACAGCTCGGCTGTTTTTCACGAGTCAGTGCTGCGTCATTCTTACTTTGGCTGTGTAGTTTCCCAACATCATGTATAAAATGATAAGGAAAGCCTCTGTAGCAGCACATTTTCACCAAATAAGGTAAGATTCAGGGGTTTGTAAAGTTCTCAGAACACACACACATAAGCCTTTTAATGCTAAAAACAACCACATATGAAGTACTTCACATTTATTTGAACTTTGTGTTATTTCTTTTTCTCATAAATATCTGAAAACATGACACCTCTATTTCTAGGAACAACTCCAGTGAAGATTAGGCTGAAAAACTGTTAAGCTATAAAACATCAGTGGTAATTAAACAGCAGGTTTTGGAGATAATGCAGCAAAATGAAAAAAATCAAGGGCTTCTTTCTAGTCTAATGAAGAAACATATTTGCATTTTTGTATTTGATCTTGAGGACCTTTTTTCTCGTGAACAAGCAGGCATGTCATGACATTGTTCTCTCGCCACTTTTTTTTCTCAACTTCATTAATCCGTATAGGCACACAGCACAAATATCTATTCCCGAGAAACTGTCTGAAGTCACCCCGGGAAATGGAGGAAATAACTTAAATGAAGTGGAAGTACAGACGTTGATTGAAAGCATAAATGATAGCACTTGAGCTATCCCCTGTGTGTGCCTCTAATGCCTTGCCATTACATCCGAGTCACAGCATCCAGTGCTGCAAAAATATATACCTGGCAGTCTCTGAACAACACTATGAGGCTTACAGCCATGCTAGCAGCTCTGTGAGCTGAGGTGCTTTGACCTAAATGCTAACATGCTGGTGTTTTAGCAGGTGTAATGTTTATTATTTATTCTTTATTCTTATCTTATCTTATCTTATCCTATTCACCATCTTACTTTCGTATGGGCTGTCAAAGTTAACGGGATAATAACGTGTTAGCGCAAATTCGTTTTAACACCACTTATTTATTTAATGCATTCACGCAACTTGCGATTTTTAGGTTGTAGCGGGCTAAGTTTTAAAGCTAGAGTGAAGATACTGGTACCATATTAAACTAGAAAACCTAAGGAATGTAAAGGAGGCTAACTAACACTCCAAACGTGCGCTAAATTTTGGCGAGAAAAAACTGGCCATTTTCAAAGGGGTCCCTTGACCTCTGACCTCACGATATGTGAATGAAAATGGGTTCTATGGGTACCCACAAGTCTCCCTTTTACAAACATGCCCACTTTATGATAATCACATGCAGTTTTGGGCAAGTCATAGTCAAGTCAGCACACTGACGCACTGACAGCTGTTGCTGCCTGTTGGGCTTGAGTTTGCGATGTTATGATTTGAGCATATTTTTTTATGCTAAATGCAGTACCTGTGAGGGTTTCTGGACAATATTTGTCATTGTTTTGTGTTGTTAATTGATTTCCAATAAATAAATAAATAAATAAATTTGCATAAAGCAAGCTTATTTGTCCACTCATGTTGATAAGAGTATTAAATACTTAAAATCTCTCTTTAAGGTACATTTTGGACAGATACAAAATGTGCAATTACTTTGCGATTAATCGTGATTATTTATAGACCACCATGCGATTAATCCCGATTAAATATTTTAATCGATTGGCATGCTAACATTCGATAATTAGCACTAAACAAAGTACAGCTGATGCTGATGGGAATGCCATTAGTTTTTAGGGCTGTACCGAAAAGTACAAAGTTTCATACATAACATTGACATTCAAATTCTAAATCAACATTTGAATTCTGTGCTGCTTCTTTTATTGCATGTTTGTCTTCTGTTTAAACCCGGTATTTCTGCACAGTTGCAGATGAAGATTAGCCTGCACTAATATTATTAGCATTATACTATTTGTAGAACTAGATTCCAGTAGTGGCTGCATAGGATTCTGACTCATGTGATCAAAACTTTTCCAATAATTCCAGAGCGTTGTAAAGTCCAAAAGAAAAATTCGATTTTGCTTCAATCTATATTTGTTGTTGTTTAGCCTTTCAAAAACAACATTTTCACAGCAGTCAAAAAACTGTTTGCTTTACCGCTGGCCGCACACAAAGGGAGGCATGCACTGACGAGTTATATTCATTAAAGAAAGTTGATTTTATAAAAAATACTAATTAATTTAATCCAATGAATCATTTTATTACAGCCCTACTAGTTTTGCAGGTATTTGATAATTAACAAAAGTATTGGATGAATTAAGATTTTGACCTAATGCTGGCGCTAGAGGCAAAATCAGGTGATCACTGAAGATATTACAATTCATCCTGTGGGAAACATGAATGTCTGTTCCAAATGTCAAGTTGATGTTGAGATATTTCACTAAATGAGTGCAAACGCTGACCTTTTGGTGGTGCTACGGGAAAAGTCAGGGGGATCACCAAGGTCATTAGTGTTCATCCTCTGGACACCATGAATGTCTGTACCACATTTCATTGTAATCCATCAAATAGATTTCAAGACAAAAGAGTCGACCTGCTAGTGGTGTTAGAGCAAAAGTCAGGCGTTCACTAAAATCTGTAGGGTTGAAAAATGTAATAATGAATATAATATGAGAATTTGAATAATAATGAATAATTAGCGTATTTGTACAATAATTTTGCCCTCTGTACGATGTACAATCAATAATGCCAAAACTGCCATAATGTACGATAATTTGACCATTTTGGGATGCTTACAATTAGTTGGTTTTAGTCTGTGCTGTCTCATTGGAATTCATTTCCTGATTGCAAAATATGGATTCTACGTTTGTGTTTACACATCTCTTATCACGTGACCTCTTTCCACCCAATCATGCTTGGTGTAGGCTATGATGCTGACGAATGTGACTCGCGAACATGACTGTCGTTGTCTCTCCCTCCAGTCTGGTAATTTAATTTAGTAATATTACAAAAAAATGTCAGACTGATGGACTTATGGACACATCAATATACATCAGCTTGCTTTAAAAAAAAAAAACAGATTTGGGTTGATTTATAGGCGTGTCAAAAAGTTGTTTTTGTAATACGTGTTTTTGAAAATTACACCTTTACGCCTATTTGCTCTCGTTGTTATGTCTCGCATACGATAATTTCCCTCAAAATATGATAATTTTAAGCCTCTGGTACGATAGCTTAACATTTCCCATCTGACAACGCTGTTGTTAGACAATCCTGTTTTTTACATTGTTGAGTATTTCATTTTCCTAAAATCGGGTGTAATGGTAATATATAGAGACACAAACTGGGGCTACCCTTGACCATGATATACTGCTACACATGCACTGAACATTACAAACAGGAGATGTAAAATAAAGTAAGACCTTCCAAGGGTGGATTGCCCCTTTAAGCTATATTATTTTTCATAGCAGAGAACAGCACATGTCAGAACAAAATGGCCTCCACTTATCTTAACAATTATATGCTGCCAAGCAGTTGTCTGAGGTATTAAATCAAGGATGACATGTCAGAAACAGCAGTAATCCTCAATCCTCTCTTCCTGTCCTCTTTTAAACAATTATAAACCTCACCACCCCTTTCCTTCTCTTGTCTCATTCCCCCCTCTACCTTCCCCTCTCTCCCTCTTCCCCCCTTCTCCTCTCCTCTCTCTCCTTGCTTCTCTCTCCCTCCATCCCACCCTCAGCAGAACTACAGGGGCTTGCTTGTTGTCAAGTCAGTGTTTTTACAGCCTGGCATTAGCACAGGGCAGCATTCAGTCAGGACACTGCATTCACTTTGCCTCTCCTATAATTCACATGCTCATGTGCTGCCTTCGCTCCTACTCATGAAATGACCCTGATTGAGCATCGCCAGCCTTTTGACAACCCAACACAACATTTTACTCTTCTATAAGCAACTTTAAAGGAACAGTTTGTAACATTTCGGGGATCTATTAGCAGAAATGGAAAATAACATTAATAACTATGTTTTCATTAGTGTATAATGACCTAAAACTAAGAATAGTTTTCGTTACTTTAGAATGTGCCCTCATATCAACATAGGGGGGCGGGTCCTCTTCACGGAGTCCGCCATGTTGCTCTGCCATATTTCTACAGTAGCCCAGAAAGGAAAAACCAAGCAATGGCTTTAGCGAGACCCTTTTGCATTTTAAGGTTACCTGAAGGCCACTGTAGTTCTCTGACATGCTTGTGAAGCCGATTAGAGTGTTGTCAGGCTATTAGACATTATCAGTTGCTATAAGCCCCATAGATGTGGGTCAATAGGGGCCTACTACACCCACCTGTGGGTTTTATCATCTATTCACATTGTAAAATCACCGAAAGAACGTATAAGAGATAGAACACGACAGCGACCTCTAGTGACCGTAGTAATTATAACAGGAACAGAAGCCGAAGACAGCCGCGGAGGTTGCGGATGATGTGTTGTTGTCTTTGTGTTCATAGTTATTTTAGCCCAAAACACAGTGTTTTTCTTAGACTTAAGTGTTTTTTTATTGCCTAAAGCTGAAGAAGTTGTAATTTTTTTGCCTAAACCTAAAGAAGTTGTAGTATTTTTGCCTAAACCTAAAGGAGTTGTAGTTTTGTTGCCTAAACATAAAGAAGTTGTAGTTTTATTGCCTAAACCTAAAGAAGCCTTTTTGTTTGTGTTCAAAACATGACAATTCATTCAGTTCTACGTGTTAGAACGTGTTGCTTTTAAGTTTCACTTTTACAACTTAGTAGGCATACAAGGGGCCCCTAATGACCCATATCTATGGTGCTTATAGCGACTGATAACGCCAATTTAATGATCTGATAACAGTCGAATTGGGTGAAGGGTGAAGGGTACTCAGTTGGTTGCGATCTGCAACCACACCACTAGATGCTGCCAAATCCTACACACTGTGCCTTTAAGCCTTACAAATAGATATTGTATAGATTGAAAACCACATATGACATCCCATGAGACATTTGAAAGGCTCATCTAATTAGAGGGCCACATTTCATCATTTGGAAGATACCATGTCCTCTTACAAAATGTTGTTGTGTGTACTGTATGTTCTGTATATTATATTTCGCAGTGTCTGTCAATCATGACATGTTTGCACAAAAACAGAGCAATAAATTCCTAAAGTTGAAAAAAAAAAAAATTTTGGTGTAGAGGGGCTCAGCAGTTGGTACAATCCTCTGACTCCCTCGCCTCCTCTCGACTCCCTCCTTGAGTAAAATATATAGTATGTTGTTGGCTGACTAGTTTCCTCTGCTTTGAAAGCGAGCCGCTCTCTTCTGGGAGCCGTGCTGTGACATTGGTTGCATCTAGATTGATAATCGGGGGGGTGGGGGGTAAACATAATTACATCGCCTTAGAAATTAATGAACGCATTGATCGCCCACTCTAAACATTATCAGCATATTTTTCTTTAAGCCACTGAGATCTTGGGGGGAAGGGCCTGATTATGTCTGCGATTTGCAATATTACTGTGGTTTGCCACAGTTAGTTCTCTCACAGATCCTGCCAATACTTGTGGGGAGGATTTTAAACACTGATGTTGTTGGCGCCGTTTGAAGTGCCTTTCAGTGTCCAGATGTACATTCATGCAGGGAGAAATGTGATAAGCTAATGATGTCTCCGGGGACTAGAATGAATATAACCAAGGGATAAACATTTCTGCATATCTGAGTGGACTTTTTTCCCTCCTTTAAAAGTGTTTGGGGGCCTGAACAGGAGCAGATGGACAGAGCAGGCTTTGATGTGCTCGGGGGTCATGTGTATCTGCACTTTTATCAAGGTACACAAGCGTGTAGAGTAAATACGCCACGCCAAAACTCTGGGAAGGTCTCTGGGCAAGGCAGAGAAGGGGAATTTCCACTTTGAGATTCCGCAGAGGGAGTAGACTGAAATATTTCTCTGTTATTGTGCAATACAGACCTTAAATATATACAGTATATCCTTACCAAACTTGGGAGCAAGGCTACCAGAAAAAATATAGATGTTTCACCTTTTCAGCTTAAGATGAATTCAGTGAAGCGTTATTCAAATGTGTAAAGTCAAATGTAATCAGGCTATTTTCCATTTACTCCTGCTCAGTTATTTTGCTTGACAACAAAGAAGAAAATCAAACTAGCATGCCGGATAATGGCTTGAGCATATTTGCCTATAGGCACTTCTTTAGCCCATTTAAATGTCTGTCATTTTATCCCTGTCTGCATGCCAGAGAGAGACGTGCCATAATGCTGCACCGACCAGGAACAGAGCGCACTACTGCAAAACATGTCCATCAAGGAGAAAATAAAAATAGGGCTGTTTCCTCTAAATTCACTCAATCAATAATTCATGACGCGCACAGAAGCTTGATTTATGAAGGAATTAAATGTTGTGGACTGGGCCTCGCAACGGCCGTCCATCTCGGCGACGTGCCAGGCGAAATTAAACATGAAAGGCAAACACTGAGAACAAGCACATCATCTCACCGAGAGTGGACGTATTGGGAGACTTCAATGGCACGCGCGCTGGCTGGCCCTGATTGGACAAAGTGACATTGGTGATTTGAGTGGGAGCCATGTTAATTTGTTCGGAAACTTTCCGTGAGTTATCTATGTTGAAGTGGGTCACCAGGAGTCAAAGATCTACATTAATACTATTTGGCAACTGAAGGAGGAGATCAAAGGCAAACGTGCACCTGCTGACCCGTGGGGATCATGTGACTGCCGTTGCCTTTCTGACCCTGGCTTTGGCTATAAACATGGAAAACACAGAACATGACAGTTTTAGTATTTTTAAAGGCAAGCTGAAATTTGAATCCTCCTCTCTTTTGTAGGTAATTTATATTTCCTTTCCTGTGTAAGGAAATACAAATTATATTGATACTGTGGCTATTGTACATATTTTTCTGTTTCAAGAGCCTAAAACTGTTTAGGACATATTTTTCGAAACAGCGTTGAAGCTACAAGCATCTGGGAGGGAATTTGCCATGGCTAACAATGACTGATATTCCATAGCCAGCATTGCTAGGAGACATGCACACATAATGTTGACTATCAGCTGTCTGTCCATTCACGACATTCAACATTTGGGAGGAACTGCATAGCTGTTAAGATTGTATTTCACTGTTTGCTAGTGGCAACTATCAAACTGAGGCTAGTTAGTCTAGGACGTAACGTTAGCCACATGACATTGTAAGTCGGTAGCACAAATTCACGTCCTTGGAGAATACTAAAGGCACTATCACTACAATAAATAAATAGAATAAAAACTAAAATGTATTTTTTGGGTAATATTGTACAAAGTAAATACACAAGTCAAAAACAAACACCAAAAATAATACCAATTTCTAAGGAGCCTAGGAGTGGCCAGAAGATGTAATTCATTATCTTAATTTAATAAAAATTGTTTTGATTAATTTGTGCGTACAAGTTATAATTAGTGGCCTCAATTTACTTAAATTGCTCCCACAGCCAAGTCATTCATTCCAGCCACTACCTGCTTAAGGCACTCGTCCTTGGTTGTAGATGGTCATGGATAGACTATCAAAGCTTTACATGTTGACAACACTTGCTTTGTGTGGGATTATTGTCAGTAAAAAGCAATTAACAAGGATTTTGAGAGCTTTTGGTTTATATATGATGACTTGGAGATACCGATACTCTCTGTATATACACTTATCTCATGTGCACAAATTAACCAAAACGTGGGAACGATTTAATTAAATTGAGGCCACTCAATATGGTCGCTCCGAGGCTCCGTAGATTTTTGGAGCAAAAGTGAATCTTAAAGTAAGACTTCTTTTACTGATCAGGATACAGGATACAATGCTAAAACATAGTCTAACAGTAGCACAAGTAATACAAGAGTCATAAAGTCCACAAATTGATTTGATAATATCAGTTATACAGCAATATCTATTCTAAGTTTGCTAACATTAGCCACCCTTAGCTAATGGTCAAAACTCAAAAAAAGAGTGTGTTTTATTGCTTATGAATTCAACCATTCATTTGTAAAAAGGTTCTTCTTTCTGTAAGTTATAAATTAGTAGGCTCACTTTAATTTCAGTTCAACTTTAAAAGTTAATCTTCTAAATGTGTGTGTGTGTGTATTACTGATGTTGTGGTGACATAAATCTGTTTACAGAGTCACATTGTGGGGACTCGCCATCCTTTTTGGGATAAATTGCAAGTCCCCATAATGAAAATCTTTACATTTTTGGATGAAGACTTGGTGTAAGGTTAGGGTAAGGGTTAGTATTAGGCAAGTAGCGGTTATGATTAGGGTTAGGGTAAGTCTGAAGGAAATTAATGTAAGTCAATGTAATGTCCACTGAAATGATGGAAATACAACTGTATGTGTGTTTGCATGTATGATGATTATTTTCATAATATTTGTATCACAGAGAAATGCTTGAATATTCATAACATTAAAGTTAAATTATCAATTTCTGAAAGAAACAAAGAAAGTCTTTGTTGTAAACAAACACTCATTAGGTGAAAGAATGGGTACAGACAGTTCCACTACAGTATATGGATGTCCCCACTTTGATAGGTAGACAATCGCTCAAAAATGCAAGTCCCCTCTTGGCAAGTTCTTTTAAAATAATTTAAAAAGCACATTTTCAGCAATATTTTGGGAGAGGACCTTAAAACTAAATTCCATTTTTGTTAGTTTTAAAATGACCAGAAACAGAAGTCCTTACTTGGTCAGAGTAGCATGATAATCCTCTCTTGGTAATGTAGGAAAGTATGTGTGTGTTTAAATATTTTAATGGCAATCTACTTGTGTATAGGCTACATGTGTAATTTTTTTAGATGTGTAAAAGAATGAGTACTGTGATAATAACAAGTGCTACTTGCAGGCATATGTGTCTGTGTGCGCGCGGGTGTGTGCGCGTGAGCGACTTGAAAAGTGTGGGCAGAGCAGCAGTGCACTGCTGAATCAGTATCACATGATGAAATCACTTTGGCTGTGTCTAAATGCTTCAAATCACTGGGACAACGTACGGGAAGTAAAGATGAGACTGTGCTTTTCACTCGGGGATAATTATCCCAGCTGTAATTAAAAAAGAACCGGGGTTAGTGGTCCTTAAAATAAAATCTTACAGCAGGGCTACAAATATCCCAACAAAACTAATACGACCCTTCGGGGACACAGTGACCCCCAAGGATGTAGTCACACACAGTAAATAATAGGAACATTATTAAAGGACTCTGTCCTGTAGTGATTTTTCAATGAGAGTGTGACTTCAAGCCGAATTCTTGGATTTTGTGATTAAAATGCAAATGACAGCTCAGACGTGGTCGCGGGGGTAAAGGTAGGCCAGGCAAATGGCATGTAGGGGTAAAATGTGTTGAGTGACAAACTATTTTCTGCAGTGTGAGGGCAGCAGGGAGGATCTGTGGCTTAAAGCCATCGCGGAACTGCTGCTGGAGGAGACATTCTTTATTCTGAGGAAGGGAGGAGGGACAGGAGGGGAGAGAGAGAGAGAGAGAGAGAGAGAGAGAGGTGAGCAGAGCGCACACGTCGCACTATCAGCTGAATCCATCTAAGAAAACAACTCGCAGGGAGTCCGGGTCCGAGCTGCGTAGATACTAAAGGCAAGTTTGAGCTCCGTACTAAGACAGCGCACAGGACGGACGCAGCTGGCCGTCATGGCCCGTGGCGGCGAACAGTTCGGCGAGTGCGTCCTCACTGAGTGTGGAAGGGGAGAGGTGGGCGCTGCGATCACCCTGCCACCGCTTCCTTCGCTCCTCAGACGGTGTTGAGTAAAGGAGCTCCGTTGCGAAGCTGCTGGAAAAACAAACACCAAAAAAAGTGTGGACGGACGCGCAACCACAACCGAGGGGGGACCCATGCAGGCAAATATGCTGTTCCGTAGACTCACCGGGTTGATCGGAACCGACTCGCAACAGCGTTACCGAACGGAGCTTTACGCGCGGTCATACAGCAGGACCGCATGAAGGACGGCGGCGCGGAGAAAGGGGAAAAGTTGAACGCGGTAGCGGGGTTTGTAATGGATAAAGGCTCGCCAAAGGTACAGTGGATGTTTCTCAATAGCCCGGGACACAGTTGGAGAGAAATAGAGGGAAAAATGTATATCAATCGACTTGTTTTCAAATTAAATTCTGAATGGTATTTATAATATAAGAACCTACCAAGCTCCTATAAAAACAGAATATGTTTCCACCTAGTGCCAAGCATCCTGCAATCAAACATAGTCATAATAATACCCAATGACTCTTTAAGATTAATTAAAATAGTTAGCTGATGTATTTGTAGGTTAATTAGACGTTTCATGGAGTTAAAGATCACTGCGCTACAAAGCGCACCGCTCCACCCGAGAGAAAACCTGACTTTTTTTTTTCTTTTTTTTTTTTGGAAGGGGAGGCTTTCACTCTCAATGCACTGCACGGTTTTCAATTCCCCCCTTTGAAATAATTCATTCAAATGAACACCACTCACTGGGCAAGGCTTTGAAGTATACCTGATCCGCCTCTTATCGCCTCTTAAATACCCTATCCATTTTAAACTTTTAATTGCGTTTTCTGTCGCTAAATCCAGTTCTAATCGGATTGTCCTGGCCACATATCACAGCGTTCATCTGGCGGTGAGAAACTGTGCTCTCTCAGCTGGAAATTAAATTAAAATGAAAGAAAAGGAAAAAAAAGTGTATTTATCACTCTCCCTCTTTGATCCATCCATGTCAACCGTTTATCAGTTTTGGTTTTGTGCCTTTCAAAGGTTATTATTTGGATCCTTGGTGACATTTTTATTTATGCAGCCATAATCATCTTGATGCTGCTGCCTTCTGCTGTTGATTCTGCTGCTGTGGCAGCACATTTTATCGCCTCATGTGATTGCTTATACCACCCCCGAAGCTTATTTGATTAAATTTAGCTCTTTCAATTTAGAAAAGTAGATCACAGATGTATGTCAAAGAATTATTTCTCCATCTCATCAACAAACAACACAGGAGTTTTTTCATTTTACCATTTTCCCCCTGTCTTTACAAAATATAGTTCCCCATCATGGCTGCCACGTAACAAATCTGACATTTTGTTTAAGAATTCTAGTTATTTTCTGAACAATGTGGCTAACTGGCCACTCCTGTACCTACAAAGCCCGCAGGACATCTAATCATCTAATCCTCTAATTCATGGCCGTTCCTGTGCTTAACATTCACCCCATCGTTCCAATTATTGTGTGACATCCAACACTCACAGGGTGGAGCTTCAGGTGAGCTGAGAGCCACCGATGACAACCAGTATCTTTCAATCATGTGGGGGAAAAAAAATGTTTGATGGGTCATAAAACTTGGAATAATGGATCTAGGGGTCTACTGTAAACCAACGGCCTTGTGCTTTACTACAAGCTATCTCCATGCTGAAAAATAGCCTGTATCGATCATTTATTGCAGGTTGGGGGACTAAATTATTTTCCAATCCCATTTCATGTGACAGCTCGTGTATGTCACTCTAGCGAGACGAGGAGCTGATACGCAGGGTCTCCCTTCCTCTATTGCCTCTCCTTTGTTTTGCAATTCCGCCCTTCTCAGCCCTAAATCTTGAGCTCGGTGACGGTGTGTTCAGGCCTGCATGTAATAACGAGCTCCTCCTCAGGCCACCGGCGAAACAATCGCCTCTGTTTACTGTAAGCACTTGTGTGTTTACTCTTGTACCTCTGTACACAACGTCTGCTCAAGCAGACAGGGAAAAAAAGACAGTCGTCACTTGTGTTCTGTCCCGTTTTTTTTTTCCCCCAGCAAATATCTTGTGCATCCATGTTGGCACACAAAGACGTGATGTCTTCATTAGCCTTATCTCTTTTTAGCATGTTTTCCATTAAGCGTCGCTCAGAAACCTCTGTGAATCTGCGAGTGTGTGTCCTTGCTGTGCTCTATTCCCTCCTTTGATAGAGCGGAAGGGATAAAAGCCTTCTTTATGTCTGTGAAACCGGATGTGCAAGAGCTGTTCTGAATATTTATCAGATGGTTTGACTCTTTTTTTTTGGGAATAGCCAGTGCATAATTTGACATCGGCGGTGAACGATATGTTTTGTGACTCTGTCTTACTGTTTGGGGGAGAGGAATGGAAAGACAGTTGGTATGTGTGTGTGCATGTTTGTATGTCAAATAAAGAGACGGAAGAAGAGAGGCCCCTTTTTTCCGAGAACAGGCCACCCCTAAATATACTAATCTGGCATTTCTTTGTTTTCCCACAGGTCTCTGGATCCAAATGTCACCCCCCTTGGACTCTGCCCTGGTCGGGGACCAGCAGTGTGTGACGGACAGGCGAGTGGAGCCTGCGGTGGCCCTCTACTGCGTGGCTTCAAATTGGCCCTGGCTGAGCTCTGCATGGAGCAACGAGTGAAGAGTCCTGCTATGGTCTGATGTCTCAGCATGGATGGAGTCAGTCAGAGGACTGGCCACCACTAATGAGACCATCGCTCTTCAGCTGAGGACTAGCATTTACAGGATTACTCCCACGGTTTCCTGCTCTTTCCCCAGCTAACTGCATCATTACCAAACTCTCCTAGTTGGACTTTTCCTGGGTCTGGTTTTTGGTGGATATATACGTCATTGCCTTTCTGATTTTCATATTTGTTCAATTCCCTCCCAGTTCATTTATTTTTTTATAGTTGGTTTCCCTTTTCCTGTTTTGTTTTTTCACTATGGAGTTTCTGGCTGGACCCTGGAATAAAGATTGGGCTTCATTCTTGCAATTTTGGTTGACTGTCATCCTAAGCCTCCAAATGCAATTCAGCCCGGGTGCCTCTTGCCCGGAGGAGTGTCGTTGTGACAAGCCGTTTGTGTACTGCAACGAACGCAGCCTGACATCAGTGCCTCTGGGGATACAGGAGGGCTTCAAGGTCCTATTCCTACACAACAACCAGATAAACAATGCTGGCTTCCCTGTGGAACTTCACAATGTGGCCACTGTGGAGACTGTGTATCTCTTCGGCAACCAGCTGGATGAGTTTCCCATCAATCTGCCCAAAAACACCAGGGTCCTGCACCTCCAGGAGAACAATATTCAAACAATCTCCAAGGCAGCCCTGGCCCAGCTGACTCGACTAGAGGAGCTGCACCTTGATGATAACTCCATCTCCACAGTGGGGGTGGAAGAAGGGGCCTTTAGGGAGGCGATAAGCCTCAAACTCCTCTTCCTCACCAAGAACCACTTAAGCAGTGTTCCCATTGGCCTTCCCGAGGACCTGAAAGAGCTGCGGTTGGACGAGAACCGTATTGCTCACATCGCAGAGGAGGCCTTTCAGAATGTGACACGTCTGCAGCGCCTCCTGCTGGATGGGAACCTGCTGACGGATGAGGGCATTGCGCCAGGGACCTTCCAGGACCTGGCCACCCTCCGTGAGCTGGCCCTGGCCCGCAACTCCCTCACCTTCCCCCCTCCCCTCCTACCCAGCCAGTCACTGGTCAAACTCAGCCTGCAGGAGAACCAGATTGACCAGATCCCTGTGGCAGCCTTCGCTGACCTAAACAGGCTGGAAAAACTGGATATCTCCAGCAACCAGCTTCAGACTCTTACACAGGGTGTGTTCGATGGCCTGTCGAGCCTGAGGCACCTCATGGTGCGGAATAACCCCTGGCGTTGTGACTGTGGTGTGAAATGGGTGGTGGTGTGGCTCAAGTCTTTGCCCTCCTCCATCAACGCCCGGGGGTTCGTGTGCCTGAGTCCGGACAAGGTGCGTGGCATGGCAATCAGAGAGCTCACGCTGGATATTATAGAGTGCCCGGTCGATGCTGACCAGCCGCCCTGGCCCACCCTCCGCTCCACACCCCCTCCCCCACCCACAACCAACCCTATCACCACCATGATCTCCCCCCTCATCACCACATCCATCCCTTACTACTTTGACTCACCCTCCCCTCCCTTACCCCCGATCCATAACAACCCTCCCGGTCCCCTGCCACCTTACGAGGACCCCCTTCAGATCTCCTTCCATGTGGTCAACTCCACCAGTATCGAGGTGAGCTGGGCTTCCTATTTCACCGTCACAGCCTACAAGGTCACTTGGGTCAAAAGGGGCCAAAGCCAAATAAATGAAGGAATGCGGGAGAGGACGGTGAGCGGGGACCGGCGGCATATTAGCCTCAGCAACCTGGAGCCCCGATCGGTGTATCGGATCTGCGTGCACGTGCTGGACACCCTTAACTCCTACCGGCCTGGAGAGGATACTATATGCTCTGAGGCCAGGACCAAGGCTGTTGCGTCTACCAAGCCTCCAGGTAGAGAGCAAGCTCCTCAGGCGAGCATCAACTCCACGCTGCTAATGGCTGGGATCATAGGTGGGGCAGTGCTCATCATCCTGGTAACACTGCTCAGCCTGTTCTGCTGGCACATGCACAAGAAGAGCCGGTCGTCTTCGACCAAGTGGAAATACAACCGGGGCAGGAGAAAAGACGACTACGGCGAGGCCGGGACCAAGAAGGATAACTCCATTCTGGAGATGACTGAGACCAGTTTCCAGATAGTGGCGCTGAACAATGAGCAGCTGCTCAAGGGAGATTTCCGCATTCAGCCCATCTACACGCCCAACGGGGGCATTGGATTTAGAGACTGTCACCTCAGCAACAACAGCATAGCCTACTGCAAGAGCAGCAACGTACCCAGTACAGAGTTCTGCCACACGTGATGCAGCGGCAAATAGTACAGCGGCATTCACACACACATACCAGAAACACTTAATACATGCATAAATACACACATATTTGTGAAGACAACAAAAAACATAAAATTCTAGTGAAATATAACTGTACTATATATATTTCCAAGTTCTGTCTACAATGTAATTTATACTGTGGATAATAATGTGGAATTCTCTGCTATCTTTTTTATCCTTAGAAAAAGAGATACAAGTGTTTCTTTTTTTATAACCAGCAGGGTTTTGAACGTTGTTTTAATGGTCAGTACTGTACATGAACATGGATTTGTACAATCACGGCACCCTGGGTGTAGCTTCTGACTGTCCGCCTTGGAAACGTTGGGGCGCTTTGAGGGCTGGGATCCTTTGCTAACCACAGAAGCAAAATATGGCCTTTTTTGCTCTTTGAAACACTGCAAACCCTAACCCCCAGTACAACAGAACAGTAGTAAAGACAACACAGCGCAGGGGAAATCCAAACACTGCTGATTAGAACGCTGTGGAAATACGGCACTGGTTCGTTGGTGGTGTGTTGTAAAAAAGAACTGAAGTGCACTTTCTTATTAATGGAAGCAGGGCAGGAAATGAGCAGAGGTGGTGATTACATGTTGTGTCGACGGTTGTGTAGGGAGAATGTCATCGGTGCTGTTGAAAAGCCTGGACTAAGATTTCCCAAAAGTGTCTGAACACTAAAAGCGTCTTTGTTCTTAGTGTGTTTCCAGTGGAAGAAAGGTGGGCTTAGTCAGGAGACACCTTTTTGGAAAACTCTGAACAAAGATGTGTCATTTTCAGCATGTTTTTAGTGAGGAGGTGCAATTATTAAATTTAAAATGGAACAAAGGGTTATTGTCCCTAATGAGGCACATGGATGTGCTGAGACACGCTGATCCATTTTGAAAAAAATCTCTAATTTGTTCTGCTCCCCCCCCCCCCCCCTGTTTTGGCAAATGAGGCCACAAGGGGGCAGTTTCCCTCAGCGTCGTGTGTGGGACAGAGGGCAAGACAGACAGAGAGAAGGGAAAAAAAGCTGCTTAGATCACTTTACCTCCACCATTCCCCTGGAGTCCATTACCCAGACGACATTACTCATGCTCAAACAGCATTGTTTGGAGTATTATTGCTCATCGAGCTACTTAATGATGTGGAATCATTTAAAACTAACAGTGTTTTCTGCATTTGGTGGCTAAATGATATGGATTTTCACCACTGTGGTTTATCAAGGGGGGAAGGCCGCTTGTTCATCCCTGTGTGTGTGTGTGTGTGTGTGTGTGTGTGTGTGTGTGTGTGTGGGGAGCGTGATGAATTTTGAGAAAGCACACACATAATGATAATTATACACCCACTTTATTTCAATCGTGTCCCAGCGTTCATTAAGAGTTTTGATGAATTAGGAAATTACGACAATAAGATGGCTCTCCGCCCATGATCCTCACAATGCGGCGCAGTTGTGACTGAGCAGCTCATCTAGTGTCCCATCATTTACCCCTTTGTGTACATTTATGAGGCTGTCGACTTCATTTATGGTTTCGCTCACCTGAACAATGCACCTTGCTCACTTCGCGCCATTAGTTCCTGCGATGATGATCCTCACCCTATCTACCCTCGTTTTCTGTCTCCCCCTCCCTGTCTGTCTCTGCACTTCTGATCCCCGCATGGGCTCAATTAAAACACTTTCCCTGCCCTTCAGCTGGAGGGGCTGTGGTGGCAGCTCCTTGCATGCGAGGTGCCAGTGAGAGGCCTTCATTATGCACTTCTTAAGCAGACTTTATTTGATTTGACAAGATTTTTTTTTGAGGGGCCAAGCTTAAAGAATTCCCAGCGTCGCCCCCTTCCACTCCCCTTTCCCCCACTCTTCATAATCCTCGACCAAAAAAGGGAGAAAAATATGTAGACCTTATTTTCACTTGGCTGCATGGAGCTCACGCTGGGAGACAGAGTGTGTGTTAACTCTTTGTGAGTCGCACAGATTCAGCTGCTACACAGTAGAGAATCGGCTCAAACTGGGCCGAACATTTGAAGCAAAATCTTTTTAAGGGCTTGTACTCGAGTTATTCCAGTGTCGAGATTATGAAGGTTTACCTCGGCAGTCGGGATATCTCAAAAGTAGCTGCACTAACTGTAGTTCCAGCAAAAGCTCCGATCAAGATCACATAGACTTTTAATTTGAGGTGGTGCGCAGACTCCAGTGGCCCCAGTGTTGAAAATCTATTCAACCAAGACTACATTTACAAACACAATGACTGAATGAAATCTGTCTTGACATATCATTTAGTGTCATAGTAGGTCTTAAAATCTTGTTTTCAATAAGACAACTGACATATTTTTTACCTATTTGTGGGATTTCCTTTTTTCGAAGGAAATTGCAATATGTTGAAAGGACAAAATTTCTGTTATCAAAAAAACATTTCTGTTTAAGGAAATACTCATCTTCACTTTCTTGCCGTGAGTTATATGAGAAGATTGACACCACTCTGATGTCTGCACGCTAAATATGAAGCTACTGCTAGCAGCTGGTTAGGCTAGCTTAGCATAAATACTGGAAACAGGGGGAAACAGCTACCTGGCTCTGTTCAAAGCTAAGAAAATCTGCCGTAAAATCACAGTGTCACTTTTACACGTTTTCTTTTTATTGTGTCAATTCTTGGGCTGTCAATCAATTAAAATATTTAATCGTGATTAATCGCACGATTGTCCATAGTTAATCTCGATTAATTGCAAATTAATCAAATTTTTTTATCTGTTCAAAACGTACCTTAAAAGGAGATTTATCAAGTATTTAATACTCTTATCAACATGGGAGTGGGCAAATATGCTTGCTCTATGCAAATGAATGTATATATTTATTATTGGAAATCTATTAACAACACAAAACAATGACAAATATTGTACCAGTATCTTAACTCTAGCTTTAAAACTACGCCCACTGCAACCTCCGAAAAATCTGTTGTGTTAATGCATTAAAGAAATTAGTGGTGTTAAAATGAATTTGCGTTAACGCGTTGCTATCAAGTAAACTTTGACAGCCCTTGTTAATTGGTGAGCTGTAGAGGTGCTGGTAGGTGAATTTTGTTTTGGACCGAGCCAGGCTAGCTGTTTCCCCGTTTCAAGTCTTTATGCTAAGCTAAGCTAACTGGCTGCTGGTTGTAGCTTTATATTTAGTGTACAGACATGTGGGGTATCAATCTTCTCGTCTAAGTCTTGGCAAGAAAGTGAATAATATTATGATGTTAATATTTCACCAAATGTCAAACTATTCTAACATAAGTTGATTTGCATTGCAACAAAATTAATGATTGTAATGATCTCTGGCAGATGACTTGTTTTAAGCAAAATAAGATTTTAAGACTTCAATACATGACGTGTTAAGATGGATATTTTTTTTTATGTTGGGTTTATCAATATTAAGATCTTCTGTGGTTATCAAAGCATCTCCAATTTTTATTTTAACCTTTTTTCTACTAATATCCACAGCTGACCATAACCTCACACAGAAACAGTTGACATTTACATCAAATATTGTTTATTATTCTTTTGTTTTAGATGGAAGCCCTATTTTAAGTCACACGCTGATCAAGCACGGGGGGTCAAACTGTTACAACATATAGTATCTCGCCTGTCTGTGAATGTGTAACGGAGACAGATATTTGCCTTACCTTTTATGCAGGACTGAATGATTAGCTAGAGAGAGAGAGCTAAGTGGGAGGAAGAAAAGATGAGACGTAAAGAGACGGCAACAAGAAAAGAGCTGAAAAGAAAGCACATTTCTGCAACATTTTGCAGCCACGGCAGCGGCAACAATAACAGTATTAACAGGAAGAACAACACTAAGCATGACGCACAGTAGCTAACACGAGACTGTTCATCCATAGACCTTAAGCGGCGCATGGCTAATGATTCAATCAGACAGGGTAAGAGCTTTTTGTGGTTGTTTTGCAGCGTGCATTACTCTTAATTTTCTATTTGCTTGATGAAAGCAGGCGGCTGCAGTGCCGTGACCAATAGAATTACACAAAACAGACTGCTAGCGTCGGATTATTACTGTTTTAGGGTGCTGAGAAGTAATTTCCCTTAAAGCTTATTGAATCATGTTGAAATAATTATGCTCAATCTCCGAGAGGTCAATTCAAACAAAACACACGAGTGGCTGAAAAAAGTCATCTTTTCTTCCTGAAGGCGAAACCTTCACTGCAAATATCTATTAGCCAGTAACATTCATTCAAGGATTTTTGCATGTACTGTATTTAGCTTCATAGCCTTTCATTTTTTATCGTACCGGGGTTTTTTTTCAGGCAATCACCCAGTGGTGGTTGAGGTACAGTATGAGCAACCATACGGAAAGGTCTAGCAAAAGAAGGCTGGAAAATTACAGTGCATGTAAAACGGCTGTGTCGGGATACTTGTCATCGAGATGCTGCAGTGTTACGTTAGCCATCCACACCGAGTTTTCTTAGGAACCAAAGTTAAATTTTCTGTTCTCATGATGAAATATTGATGTTGTTCCATGTATGTGCCTTGAGGTTGAACTTACAATGTAAAGTCCTTGAAAACCTTTAAATGTTTTTGCACAAACTGTAAATACTTAAGTGAAGCTTTTTGAAAATAAAAGAGCCATTGGATTTGATCGATCACTCCCTTTTTTTTTTTTAAATGAAAGTTTATATTCTGTTGTGCTTTAACCCTCTGAGCCCACGATCCCGACCGACTTTACTGTCTTTCAGAGGCTGTAGCAGGTTCAGTTTTAGAGCTAGAGTGAAGCTACAGATATCATATGAAACTAAAAAAAACTAAAGAATACATTTGTACCAACCATGCCTAGCTTGTCGGGAAGATTCCTAAATAACGCTCCAAAATTAAAAAATTTGGTCAGGTAAAACCGGCATGGCCGTTTTCAAAAGGGTCCCTTGACCTCAAGATATGTGAATGAAAATGGGTTCTATGGGTACCCACGAGTCTCCCTTTACAGACATGCCAACTTTATGATAATCACATGCAGTTTGGTTCAAAAACCATGCAGTTTTTGAATGCATTATAAATGTGTTTTTTTCGCCTATTCTAAAATCGGTATTTGAATATTTCTGCATACTGGGGTCCCTAAACAGTCTTGGAATTACATAAATTGGGTATCCGATGAAGCTGATACTCCTGTGGATCCAATGAGCCCAATTGTATTCATGTGTGATGATGTTGAAAATGACCTGTTGTGACCTCTAGCATAATCGCAGCCTCATGAAACTTTACAGCCACAAAATAGAAACCTAAGCATTCAGAGGATGGATGGCTTTCCTAGGTATATTGACAATATTATTTTTATTATATTTCTGTTCAGTTTCCAGAACAAAAGTGCTCGCCGTCCAATCGCTGAAAAATGCAATTCTTACAGAAATCTCCAAATGTCAAAAGTTTTTGAAACCAAATCACAGCATGGCTTCTTCTATGGTGTTCCTCAAGGTCATGGTGTCTTAATGTGGTATTTTGGAGGAATTATTGATCATTTTTATCAATTCTCGAGTGGTAAAAAATTATTAAATTTAGCACCAAATCTGTGTAACAAATGGTATCAACCCAATAGACACAATAGAGCATAGGAATGGCCATCATATACTTCTATCATAATGTTCTAAACCCTAATACACTTTTACAATTTATTTTAAATAAGTAATTAATTAATTAATTAATTAATTAATTAATGAATTACAACTTGAACAACTTGACACACAGTGCTGAGCTGCATCTCAAATTAATCTTCAGGTTCCCAGCTTTCAGATGATGTACACCACTTCTATGTGACATCCGCTGTTGACCCGCTATCTCCCCCTAAAGACCCCTTGTACCCCCCTAAAAAGACAAAAACGGGTCTATTGTGGGTCTCAGAGGGTAACTGAGTGATCGTACATTCACAGTCTATTAGTTTTGCGTACTGGCGAGCCGTCAAGCAGTCTGAGGAGAGAGTTTGTACACGAACACGGGCCTAGCTAAATCTATTTTGGGTCAGACACTAGTAATTCGGGATCAAAGATTTGTGCTGTACCACACCATGCCAAGTTATCCTCTTAGTTCTTTACGGGAAGCTCGAGACATCTTAGTGTAGCCACCGCAGCTTAGCGTTCAGCTGGGGAAAATCCAGGGTACTCTCTCATTCTACTTGTATGGCACGACTAAGTCCCAGAACAGGCTCTTTCTCCAAATCCCTGCGTTCTACCAAAGTCCAACTTTTTTTCCTCCCAATGACCACATCCCAATGTTGCCTTTGCAACCTCCAGCCCGCTAAAAAACCCACAGTAGCCCAATCTTAATTCACTATGACAATTAACCACATGTATTCAGCTGAGACACAAGAGGGTGTGCCACCCTGGTATTTTGAGCGGGAAATTGGTGTTTTTCTCTAAATCCCCGCATGTCAAAATGTGATTTGTTGTTGCACAATTGTAGGCTCTTTGAGGGAGGCTTTGGCACTAAAATCATCTATTTTGCTGTTCTCCCCTCCTTGCGTGTTGTGTAACGAGCACCATGAAAGGTTCTGAGTGTGATCTCACCCCTGTGCATTCATCAGGACTGGGTTGTAATCACTAAGTTACTACCAGCTAGTTTCAAACCACTGATTTACCCAATCGGGTTGCACCATTAAAACTTAAAGGGGACATATCATGCTCATTTTCAGGTTCATACTCGTATTCTGGGTTTCTACTAGAGCATGTTTACATGATTTAATGTTCAAAAACGACATTATATTTCTCCCTGAATATACCTGTATATCTGACCTCTGTCTGAAACGCTCTGTTGTAGCGCCTGTCTCATTAAGACCCCCTCCTGAAAAAGCTAAGTCTGCTCTGTTTGGCTTGCGAGAAAAATATGGTGCACCTTGGTTCTAAAGCTGTTTGTGGGTTGGTAGGCGCTCCAGATACGCAAATTACAATGTATGTGAGCTGTCAATCGATTAAAGTATTTAATCGCGATTAATCGCATGATTTTGCAACACAAAACAATGACAAATATTGTCATAAGTACTGCATTTAGCATAGAAAATATGCTCAAGTCATAACATGACAACCTCAAGCCCAACAACGTTATTTAACCTTCTTCGCGACAAGATAGTATGGTTAGTACATGGTTGGTACCAATGGATTGCTTAGGTTTTTTAGTTAAATATGATACCAGTATTTCCACTCTAGCTTTAAAACTGAGTCCGCTACAACCTCCAAAAGATCGATTGCGTTAATGCGTTAAAGAAATTAGTGGCGTTAAAACGAATTTGCATTAACGTGTTATTATCGCTTTAACTTTCACAGCCCTAGTATGTGCACAAGCACTGAAAAAGTGAGTTTTTCATGATATGTCCCCTTTAAGAAATGTTTTATCAAATGAAGATTTTAGTAATGTGAAAATCAGCTGCAAGAAAACATCTATAAGCAATCAGCTATTTAAACAGGAAGTGACTGTAGCATCACAAGCTGTAGCAGAACTTCCAAAAAGTAAAATATTTGAACCTGTCCTGTAAATTTAATTGCATATATGCAGAAATATATGTTTCCCAGTTACTATTCATGCAGTTAATGAGTGGGAAATATCAAATTATGCTAACCTTTTTTACATTCATTTTACATTCTGTTACATTAATAGGTTGGTGTTGGGTGTTTTAAAAACAGCATTTTATGAAGTGTAAGGTCAGATGTGTCAATCATATTTGATATAACCTCTTTTATTCTTCAATGCAAATGTGTCATGTTAGTTCACTAACGTTAGCTTTGTCAGTTTATTCAGTTAGCTACTCAACAGCTGTAGGTGTAAATATATAGTCACAACCAGTGGTGGGAAGTAATTAAGTACATTCAGTATTGTACTGTACTTGAGTACAAATCTGAGGCACTTGTACTTTACTAGTTTTTACACTTCTACTCTACTTGTGACTTTACGAATTAAAATTAAGTGGTGCAGCGGTTCAACAAGCCCACGATTCGGTTTGTATTGCAGCTTTTGGGTCACAGTTTCAGTTTCAGTTTGGTTTGCACATTAGGGAGAAGAAAATGTGTTTGAACTCCAAAATATATTAATAAATTGATAGTAATGAATGATATTTCTACATTATATGAAGCAATAACCCATATTTTATACATGAAATAAGGCTGGCTACTTAATGGTCAAGTAGGCCTATATTCAGATAATTGTCTCTTCTGTGTTTCTGGCACATCATCAAATAATTAGCAGGCCTGTATTTAATAGTGGTGCAACAGTTTAACAAGCCAATGGTTCGGTTTCTATTGCGTTTTTTTGGGTCATGGTTTCGGTTTGGTTTGTTTTGCACATTAGAGAGAAGAAAAATATAACCATTTCCAATGTGTTTGATTTCCAAAATGTATAAATAGATAGATTAATAGTAATGGAATGATATGTCTATATTAGCCTATAGTAATGAATGATATTCCTATATTTTATGAAACCATAACACTGATTTTATGCATGAAATAAGACAGCCTACTGGTGGTGAAGTAGGCCTATGTTCAGATAATTGTCTCTTCTATGTTTGTGGCACATCATCGATAGCTAGCAGGCCTGTCATTAATAGTGGTGCAATGTATCAACAAGCCAGCGGTTCGGTTTGTACGTCATTGAACAGTTCAATTTTTTACGGTTTGGTTTTGCATCCCTATTAAATTTCACATACAAATTGTAGAATGAACTTATAAAATATGATATGATGATAAGGACAGATTAAACCTCCCAGCAGTAAGAAACTATTAAAACTAGCTACACCTAAATCAGCTACAACTGTAAGTAATAATAATACATTAAGTACAGTTAGCTCCTAATACCCACATACTTATGTTAAAACTAGGCTGAACTTGGAGCTGGTGCAGTCTGAACTAAGTTAATCGTCATAACTGAAAACCAGTATCGCAGCAGTGTTTTTCAGCACAATTTGAGTCCTAACATTTGTGAATGTTATATGCTCCATTTAAAGGGAAAATGGTTGTGTTTGTCATATACTCCATATGGCAGAAACTAATGAAATGTTGATTTTTGCCTTTCAATTGTTCGTCGAACAGGTGTTCGCTCTGAGTAGCTGTGTTTTTAATCTCTCCCCGCCAAAAGAACATTCAATTTTCTGCTTAGCGCAATCTCCCAAACAGCCTCACTTTGTGATCCTCGTTTAAGCATCTTCTAATCAGCCTCAATATGGAGGAAAAGTCATTAAAGGATGCAATATAAAGCATCTTATTTCAGGTGTTACAAACATCGACATCTGGCAGACTTAACATTGAACTGGCTGGTTTAAAGCGGTGCTCTGTTGTTATTTCCAGTCTTTCATTGCCCTCAGTAGCCTTTAATTAAAGGCTGAATGCAGGTGAGGCCTCTGCCTCTTTCACAGTCCTTCAAGCTAATGCGTGTCAGGATGGGTCACTGGATTTCAGCCCATTTGCTGCCAACACTGAATGCCATTAACATTAAAGAAAAACACAAAATCAATTTAGGATCACCTTGCTGTACTTTGAAGTTGAAAAAATGAATTAATGGAATATTGGTCAAAACAGGCAGCACAGTTTGCATTTTGTCCTGTCTGTTGGTGAAAGACAAAATAGCCTTACAAGATCTGTTTTCTCTTTTCTTGAGCGATGCTGTTTCCTGAAAGTGCTTGCTCCATTTCAGCCGATTAGACAGGCTATTAAATAAGCATTATTAGTCACTATAAGCACCATAGACGTGGGTAAATAGGGGCCTACTACACCCACTAGTAGGTTTTATCATCTATTCACATGGTAGATCACTGAAAGAAGGTATAAAATAACATGACACTGACCTCTAGCGACCGTAGTAATTCTGACGGGAGCAGAAGCAGAAGTCAGGTGTTGTAGTATTTACAGAGTGAAACTCCATAAGGGGTGGAGGTTTTCACCTAGGAGACCGGGGTTCGCATCCTGTATGAAACCAACAATGAGTAGTTGTCTTTGTGTTTATAGTTATTTTAACCCAAAACACAGTGTTTTCCCCTAAACTTAACCAATTGTTTTTTTTGCTGCCTAAACCTAAAGAAGTTGTATTTTGTTGTCTAAACCTAAAGAAGTTGTAGTTTTGTTGCTCAAACCTAACGAAGTTGTAGTTTTATTGTCTAAACCTAAAGAGGCTGTAGTTCTTTTTGCCCAAACCTAAAGAAGTTATAGTTTTGTTGTCTAAACCTAAAGAAGTTGTAGTTTTATTGCTTAAACCTAACTATTATTTTAACCTAAACATAAAGAAGTTATAGTTTTGTTGCCTAAATCTAAAGAAGTTGTAGTTTTTTTGTCTAAACCTAAAGAAGTTGTAGTTTTATTGCCTAAACCTAACTGTTTTTTTTTCTTTTCCTAAAACTAAAGTTGTAGTTTTATTGCCTAAACCTAAATAAGTTGTAGTTTTGTTGTCTAAACTTAAAGAAGTTGTAGTTCTTTTGCCTAAACATAACTAACTGTTTTTTCCCTAAACCTAAATAAGTTGTAGTTTTTTGTTGCTTAAACTTAAAGAAGGCTTTTTGTTTGTGTTGAAAACGTGACGTTTTATTCAGGTTCACAACATGTTATAACGTGTTGCTTTTAAGTTTCACTTTCACTTTTACAACGTAGTAGGTGTAGTAGGCCCCTAATGACCCACATCTATGGTGCTTATAGCGACTGATAATGCCTATATAAAGTGTTGCTAGTCTTAAATTTGACTTTGTGAGTTGAAAGTGGCCAAAAACACAGCACAGACTCTATAGAGTGCTACAGGAATGATACCTTAAACCCGGAGATGAGTTAGCATTTTAGCACTTCCGGTTCCCTCGTCTGGAAGTCAATGGGTTTTTTGAATGGGGTTTAGTTAGACGCTTGAAATAAGGTCTGTGCTTAACACAAGCTTAAGAGATTTTAACGTTTTGTTCTACGACATAAAATACATCAATTAATACCCCCACTGAATTTTGAACCTTTTACGTGTCTTAGAAAAGGTTGTTGCTAACAAGAGGCTAAATGAGACTACAAAACATCACGCCGACTTGTTCACCTTTACAGCCTTGTTGTTTATACTGATGCTCATGCAACCGTGGTGTAGTTCGTTTATAGCCTAACGTTAGCTTTTTACTTCTGGCAATTGCATTCACACTTCAAAAATCATAAAAGTGGTGTTCATTTGTGGAGATTATCTTGCTTAACAAAACATGTATCATAAGTATCATAAACGTTTGTTTAGCTTATTTTCTGCAATCATCCAAAACCCAATGGAAAAATCCCATTGGCTTCTTGTCAAGGGAACCATGGCGATGCTTACTTCCTGGTTGGCCTACAAAAATACGTCATCCCTAGAGTGCTCTATAGGAGTTCCTCTGGCAGCATTTAAAACATTGAACACGGGATATTTTAAGCAATCATCAATTAGGGGACTGTTTGAAAATGCAAATTAAATTTGTCCTCCCAATTCTAGATTACTGAAGCTAAAGATTACCATGTGAGGGGAAAATGCAAACAGAATTCTTGCTTGTTTTTCTGTTTAAGCAGCAAAGAAAATGTGCTTTGTGCCACTGAGATAGCCAAGATACTTTCTGTACAAAAACTGAATACTGCCTGACAAGTATTTAGTGTCTGCAGGGAGACTTGCTTTCAAAACAAGAAAACCACAGCACTTTCTTAAAAAAAAAATTGTACACAATATACACTCTTCTCTTTTACGACTTATGGAAAGTGACTTGCCAGCTCTACGGAGTCCTAATTGGTGGTAAAACGAGTTTTTACACTGAAAACCGCTGTCAAACTGCCTAAAATCCTCTCAGGCCTAGGAGGCATGTATAGGTGTCGACACAGTGAAAGCAACCCCTGCTGTATACAGTATGATGCAACGTGCTAACTGGGCCCTGCAACAAATACTACCATTGTGAAGCTTGCAATGGTCAGTTCATGTTGACACTATGTCCTAGAGGCATTGATTCAACTGTTTTGGCCTTTTCGGGGCTGTAGTTTTAGTATTAGATTCCATTATATTATGAGGTGTACCTAAAATGTAAGGTTATGGTTAAAAAGAGTTGACTATGAATATGACCTCAAAAATGACCACACAATTGAATTAACACCTCCCTGGTTTCACAAAGGTCTCACATAGCCATTGCCTTGGATCAGCCCGGTCTCACCAAATGGCATATGAATGACAGTAATTTGTAAGCAATTTCGTGTGCAATAACAACCTTTGTTGCTTTTGGCGTGCCATGTATACGCCATATAGTCTGTACTGAACAAACACAGGACTTTCAACCAGGAGACCAGTGTTCAAGACCGGTGTTCGTGTCCCAAAGTGTTGTTGAGTTATTTTGAAGTTACACTTGTTTTATTTTACTTAGTTTACGTACCGGTGTTATTTTATAACACGGCTTTGTTGAATACTTGATTCTGATTGGTCAATCATGGCATTCTATGTTTTTTATTTCTTTATAGCACACTCTTGCTACAGTATGTATAATAGACCGTTGCTGGGATGCTGTTTTGATGTCGGACTCTGGCGAACCGTTTTTGTTGACATGCAAAAAGTTGTTTCACAACTTTGAGCCCGTGGCGTATAAATGACACGCGAAAAGCCTAAAATGCGTTATTATGATGCGGATTGTCCTTAAGATATTGTGCTATTTATACGTCTTCCATGAGATCGGGTTGCTTGGATTGCACTAGATTGTAATTTATCAACCCTGTATACTACAAAATTACATTCCATGCAACTAAACTGCATTCTCAATTACGTTTCGAGGGAAGCATATTTTCTCCTGAATTATGATCTCAGTTTTAAACACGTGATTAACGTTGGAAATTGAAACAAACAAAACAAAACAAAAATGCAACAAAACTACTTGGTTAGGTTTAGAAATACCATGGTTTGGCTTAAAATAAGTAGGCCTACATTTGTTGCGTTATTTAAGTTACGAATGTAAATTAAAATAAGTGAACCTTGACTTTTGGTTTCACATGGGATACAAACAGCAATTTCCTGGGTGAAAGTCCTGTGTTTGTTTGACCCACCCATCCACCACGACCTCCCTATGCAGATTTCCACTGACTATGATTAGAAATTTATGTGTGATAATTCATAAACAAACGTTATCTGAGAGAAAACACGCTTCCTTCGAAACATAATTGACAATGCAGTTTTGTTGTATGGGAACGTAACTTTTAGGAGAACAGGCTGATTTTTATTGTGTCAGCTAACCTGTATTTTAATTGACTGGCAAACTACATTGGGCTATTGTTTTGAGCCTGTGAAGGTGCATACATGTATCACTCTGCCAACATGTGATTAGGATTAATGTTTTCAGAAGTGAACGTGTGAATGAAGCTGCAGAAATAGTGTTACCATCACACCCCAGTCTCTGCAGTGCACGGCAGGCTGAGTAACAGACTGTGGGGAGGTTTAGATAGTAGCGAGTGTAGCAGTGGTGGAAGAAGTATTCAGATCTTTTACTTGAGAATAAAGAGTAATATAACAAAAAAATGCAATTTCTTAAGTAAAAGTACAGAAGTATTATGAGCTAAATGTACTTTAAAAGTACTGGTTATGCAAAACAAATTTCCCCTGTGTTATATCATCATCTATTGTTGGATTGTTAATACTGATGCAGTAACAGTGGTGGAACTAAGTACATTTACTCAAGTACTGCACTTAAGTACAAATTCAAGGTATTTGTACATTACTTGAGTTTTTCCATTTTATGCTACTTTATACGTCTACTCCACTACATCTCAGAGGCAGGTATTGTACTTTTTACTCCACTACATTTGTCTGACCGCTTTAGTTACTTCCTGTCCAGTGAAAACCACATATCTCCAGATGTGGTGATTTTGAATGTTTGTGATGAGGTGAAGGATGAAGTGTTCCTTAAATGGACTGAGAAAATTCTCCTGCTTCTTAAACTAAATAAATTAAAATTTAAAAAGCCTCTTGGATCAGCTGGAGAAAATGCATTGTCACAAAGCTGAATGAAAACATCTACAGTAGTAAAATGCAACATACACATTAATGCAGCCGTAATATTAATAAAAAACACAAACATTATATATGATAGTAAAACAATGACAGGGAACATTTTACTGCACAATAAATACTTTGACTTTTGATAGTTTAGGTACATTTTACAGATAATACTTTTACTTAAGTACGGTTTTGAATGCAGGACTTTTACTTGTGTTGGAGTATTTTAATAGTGTGGTAATAGTACTTTTACTGAAGTAAATCATCTGAATACTTCTTCCACCACTCTGCATTAATGTGCAAGAAGTATATTACTGTTCTAGTTGGTCGAGCTGGAGCTTATTTTAACACATTTATACACTGTTGGATCACTCTATAACAATGCATCATGTTTTACAAGCCCTGTTTTTTGCACGTAAAATCTTAATCTGCATTTTCTGGAGTTGAAGTATAAATTTGCATGAAATGGAAATACTCAAGTAATGTACAAGTGCTTCAAAATTGCGCTTAAATCTACAATTAGTGATTATACATACATTGTTATTATGAAAATATCAATTATAGCTGCTTTACGTACAGTGCTGATTAAATACACTTAGTAGCATTCAACTGGAGTGTAGCATGTTAGCTTTAACATATATATATTAGGGCTGTCAATTGATTAAAATATTTAATCGTGATTAATCACACATTTTTTTTCACATATGTACCTTCAAGGGATTTTTTTCTTTAATACTCTTATCAACATGGGAGTGGGCAAATATGCTTGCTTTATGCAAATGTATGTATATTTTTATTATTGGAAATCAATTTACAATACAAAACAATGGCAAATATTGTCCAGAAACCCTCACAGGTACTGCATTTAGCATAAAAAATATGCTCAAATCATAACATGTCAAACTGCAGCCCAACAGGCAACAACAGCTGTCAGTGTGTCAGTGTGCTGACTTGACTATGACTTGCCCAAAACGGCATGTGATTATCATAAAGTGGGCATGTCTGTAAAGGGGAGACTCGTGGGTACCCATAGAACTCATTTTCATTCACATCTCTTATGGTTTTCTAGTTTCATATGATGCCAGTATCATCTCTAGCTTTAAAACTGAGCCCAATACAACCTCCGTAAGATCGATTGCGTTAATGAAATTAGTGGCGTTAAAACGATTTTGCGTTAACGCGTTATTATCGTGTTAACTTTGTCAGCCCTAATAAATATATACATACATTTGCATAAAGCAAGCATATTTGTCCACTCCCATGATGATAAGAGTATTAAATACTTGACAAATCTCTGTCTATGGTACATTTTGAACAGATAAAAAAATGTGTGAGTCATTTGCGGTTAATCGCGATTAACTATGGACAGTCATGCGATTAAATTAATCGCGATTAAATATTTTTTTTTTTTTTTTTTTTAAATATTTTTTCTTTAATATATACATATTTTACAACAAAAACAATCCGATTTACAAGAAATACAGTGGTTCCCTTAAAATCTACTGCTCTAAATGTGCATCCATATGCTCAGCATTAAACATGCATTATGTATCCCTCATCATTAATTTTACCTGGTGCATGACATACTTGGTGCTATAAGCTTAGTCAGAGATACCAGAGAGATCACATATTTTTCCATATGATATTGCATGATTTCCCTAATCTGTTTTTAAAAAGCTGCCGAGATAGGTCTTAATTATCCGCATCCATAACTGAGTGGCACTGTGACTGAGCAGTTCATTAGTTGCATAAAATATTTAGTTGTCCGAGCACGTTCACTTATTTCCGAGCTAACAATGTCTCTTTGCTGTCTACGACACATTTTTCTTTGGTATAAAATCCATCTTTAGTTGTTTATGCGCGAAGCTACACAGTGTGAAACTTTTGCATATTTGTATGCTAATTGGTGATTTCTCCATCTAGCATATATTGCAGTGCTGGGTGCTGAGAGAGGACAGAGAGGCTGTTATGGGAAAGGTGATTTCTCCAATCAGTATAGAGGAGTAATTGGGACGGATCTAAAGAACACTTGTCTGTCTGGTTTCCTTGATTGAAAGTAATGTTGCTTTCACCAACAGCTACTTGAATTTTCAAAAATAAACAATATTAATGTTGTCGGAGAGAGCTGGAGATGTTTATGTATGCGCAACACTTAACGGCGGAAACATCACTTCACATTTGCAATATATTTTTGGTTCTGACTGTTTTTATCCTTGATGAAAAAGTCATTGAAAACTAAATATGAACTGAGCGTTTTCAATAATTAAAACGTCACCTGTCAGGGAAACTTAGAACAAGTTCCCAAGTATCTGGCCAGATTAAAGCTTAACATTCTCCCCTGGACCACATGGAGCATGGTAGGGCCTCCATATGTTGGGCCAGTGGGTCAGAGGAGTCACAATTTCAGGTGGGACCGAGCAGCTGTGACCTAGAGCGAGGCTCGCCGTCTGGTAAGGCCCGTAATGAATGAAGACGGTGATGAATAGTGAAGGCAAAGGCTCAAGGCTTTCTGGAGGTGACCAGGAGGAAACTCGAAAAATGGTTTCTCTTTGTTATTTTCATGTTACATACAAGTTCAGACTGTGCAAGGCCTCAGCCGAGGGAGATTTATTGACATCGCAAAAGCTCTGCAGGGACTCAAAATATAAAAAAGTGGATTATTCATAGGGCTAATCAGGTACCTGCTCCTTTTTTTAGAGAAAAAAGGAACATTTCAAGTGTTAAATAATATGCTTGTTTTTGTGCTTTTTTTTCTTCTCCTGAGCATATAAAAAATGGCTGGAAAATGAGAGGATGAATAGATGGCAACACATGACTAAAACAGAAAAAAGACCGAAATAATCATACATTTGAGAACTAAACTCTGGCCTGTAATGACACGATGTAGATGCAACATGAACCATTCGGGAAGTCACTCGAAACGAATTACTCCCACAACAAGGCCTCAGAGTGTATTTATGACACTGACAATGACTTGTCAGTCAGACTGAATGACTTGCTCATTGAGGGTCAAATTCTCCAAACATGAGTTATGAGCAACCTTGATAACAATGGAGTCTGCACATTAAAAATGGCAGCTTATATTCCTTGGCATGAATAAGTATTACAGGCGGTTACGACTTAGAAATTAACATGTTCAACATTTAACCCCTTAAAACTCTGACTTCGTCTTTCAGAGGTTGATGTGGGCTGAGTTTTCCAGCGAGATTGAAGATACTGGTATTATATGAAACTAGAAAACCTAAGGAATCCATTCATAACCATGTCATGCTAACTTTTCGGGAAGATCGCTAAATAACGCTACGAAGCTAAATTTTGGCGAGGAAAAACTGGCATGTTGAATTTCAAAGGGGTTCCTTGACCTTTGACCTCAATATATATGAATGAAAATAGGTTCTATGGGTACCCACGAGTCTCCCCTTTACAGACATGCCCAGTTTATGATAATCACATGCAGTTTGGGGCAAACCCATGCAGTTTTTTGAATGCAGTATCAATGTGTTATTTTCGCCTATACTAAAATGGTGTGTTTGAATATTTCTGCATACTGGGGTCCCTAAACAGTCTTGGAATTACATAAATTGAGTATCACTGTAAAGCTGAGACTCTTGTGGATCCAATGAGCCCAATTGTATTCATGTGTGATGATGTTAGTCACCATAGTAGCCATTTCATTATAATGAGACAATTTTTTGAAACTTGACCTCACTGTATAAAATGACCTGGGGCGACCTCTAAGATAATCACAGCCTCAAGAAACTTTAAAGCCACAAGCTACAGACCTAGGGCATTCAGAGGATGGATGGCTTTCCTAGGTAGATTGACAATAAGGGGGTTTCTGAGCAGTTTCCAGAACAGAAGTGCTCGCCATCCAATCACCTAAAAATGCAATTCTTGCAGAAATCCCCAAATGTCAAAAGTTTCTGATACCAAATCACAGCATGGCTTTTCCTATCATGTTCCTCAAGGTCTTGGTGTCTTAATGTGGTATTTTGGTGGGATTATTGACCATTTTTATGAATTCTCGAGTCGCAAAAAATGGTTAAATTTAGCACTAAATCTGTTTAAAAAATATTCAATATTTCAAAATATCAACCCAAAAATTGCTGCAACAATTTATGAGACATAATTGAGCATGAGAATGGCCATTACAAACGTATATCATCATGTGCTACACTCTTATACATTCACAATTCACAATGTATTTTAATTGATTAATTAATTTATTAATTATTTATTTAATTCTTATTAATGACTAGAACAACTTGACACAGTGTTGAGCTGCATCTCAAATTAATCTTCAGGTTCCCAGCTTTCAGATGATGTACACCACTTCTATGTAACATCTACTGTTGACTATTTATCTACCCCTGAACATTCCCTGTCCCCCACCACCACCCCTCTAAAAAAGAGGGCAGAATGGTAAGGGGTTTAAAATATAGTTGAAGTCGTAACAACAGACCAAGCTAGGTTTTTTTTAGTTGGGGAAAGCAGGAAAAACAGCTTTTGCAGTTGACTTCATTTTAACTTTCTACCAGACTTCTCTACTCTACAAAATTTAGTTCATTAAGTAATTATAATTAATCAACTCTTTTTTTTAATCATTAAAGGTGCTATTGATAACATTGATAACATTTAGCCACTAGATGTGGCATTCTCCCTCCCTGTTCCATTGCATTCACTTCACAACAAGTCGTTGCCGTTTATCCGTCTTTTCCACACTAACTGACGACACAGAGATACCACGTGATACCAACGTCATTTTACCATTGGCTCACAATCCCTCAGATATCTTCCACAGAGATAAACAAAACATTCATTTTGGACCTGCCAAACATTTTTAAATGATTAATTCAGAATAATAATATTTTTTTTTGAGGAAAAGCCGTACTTTTATTCGGCACCTTTCTAAAGGCTCTGTAGATTGTCTACATCAAACTGTTATCAATAACACCTTTAACTCGATGTAATTCAATAATTTTATCAGTTTCAAGCCAGTTCAACTTGTGACAAAATGAATGTAATTGGATATCTGGTTGGACAAAAAAGTTTAATTGTCTAATCTAAAATTGTATTTGAAACTTGCTGCCTTGAAATGTTGACTTTTTTCAACTTTGGCGTTTCTACAGTGCATTCAAGTGATGTATTTTCAGGTATGCTGTTGGCTCCAGTATCAATATTGTTCCATTGTTTCAGAATCTCTTCTACCATTGCGTCATTATGATATGAGAAATCCTGCAACCGTAATATAAGAACAGAGTGAGCACTGTGAAGTATCCTCGAGTCATGGAGTCCTTGTTCACAGCTGCATTCTTTGGGCTGATGTCATACATACCCTCCTTAAAGTAAAGTCTGTGGTGGTGCGGGCTCAGAACGAAGCTTTTATGAGCCAAACATATTCTCCCATTTGTGATGGAAAGACTGCTAAGTGTTTGTTTGTTGCCTGGTAAACATCTGCAGCTGATGTAAGCCTGGAAAATAGCTTTTGATGTGCACTCATTTATAGTCAGGTGGAAATTACAATTCATTTTTGGTAAGAAATCAGCATATATATCCTTGGTAAATGTTTTATGTGTTGTGTTATTTGCTGCAAATTGTACCAAAAGAAGAAATTTAAGTCTAATTCATTTTTCTGCCTTTATTGCGCCCCGAACGTTGTGGGAGCTGTCAATGACGCAATAATTTAATTGATGCAGTCAAGGGGCATTAAAAGTGGTTTGTTATATCATTTCCACACAAGTAGATAAGCAGCCGGGGCCAGATGTTGGCAGCCACTGCTGTGTCTAATCTCTGATTTGAGCACTCTGCCACACTACGTTATTCCATACGTTAGCTACGTCATGATGTGAATGTACAAAATGCTGCATTTACGGGATTCTACTCATTCGTGTGAGTTTTGACCGTCTTCTCATTTGCCATAATTGGATCCATGAAAGAGACACAATTAACGCTAGTAAGAAAAGTAACGTAGAGTGGGAATCATTCTTAACATTAGCAGGCTAGGCTAACTACCTTCCACTTTTTGAGTGGAAGATAGCTAGCTTCAATTTATATGATAATACAAATTTAGTAAGTTACACTGCCCCTCTGAACTTACTGATACTTTATATCACATGAGCGATTGTTTCACATCCCATTCGCTAATCAACTCGCTACTTCAGGCTGCGGCTGACAATACACATGGACTCTCATTTGTTCGTGAAACTTCTGATATTGATTTGGGGACAAGGACAAGGCTAGCCTAGCTTGCTAACTTGCACTTTCTGACTGGAATATAAACTTAGTCGCATGATGGGTCCTCCCAAGTGTTTGATTTTATAAAGGAACAGATAACTTCAATTGCTAACAGTACATAACCAACACTATGTAAAGAAAATGGGCTATGATGTGCTAAAGCTTAGCCTACTACTGAAGTTACAGCACGTCTCCTAGCATGAAGCATTGATACCATTTCCACAAATATTTCCAAAAATGGTTTAACCCTCTTTATGAAAAAAAAATGTCACTATACAAAAAGTAAAGAGAATTCAGTTATAATTAAATGTATGAAAAAAAGTTTAGATACAAAATGTCTTATCTGACTTGCACAACTCCTATGATTATAAACATGGGAGTTTTGCCCATATTTTGTTAATTTTAAGCACAACTCCCATGTTCATAATCATGTTAGTTAATACTGCACTATGTTGCATATTATTTTTTGGCTATACACTAATTGTACTGCAGAAGTAGTATTATTTCTGCATGTTAAAGATTAGCTTTGTTCATTTACTCTCATGTAATTGTTGCTTTCTTGCTCCTGGAGTTTGCATTAATGAGCTCTAAACTCACATGATTTTAATAGAATCCAGGCAAGCAGGAATGGTTTTGTGTGTGTGTGTGTGTGTGTGTGTGTGAGTGTGTGTGTGTGTTTGTGTGTGTGTGTGTGTGTGCGGTAGCTACAGTAAGTGTTGTTCTCACAGGAAAATACATACATCATTTTAATCTTTTAGTTCTGTCCTTGGCTGCAAGAAATAAACAGGAAATGTACTGTTGTTTCCATTACTCTCCAACTACCTGCTGACAACATAGAATTTGTTGTCGAGACTATTTTTTGACTTGTTGAAAATTCAAGTGCCTGTCTCGTTCTCTTGAACACTCGTTTCCAGTTTCATGTCTTCTTGCTGAACCTGTACTACTTCCTCTTAGAAGGAACAAATTCTCGCAGTCCCAAACAAACATTTCAGTCTAAATTGGGCGCTCATTAGTCTCGTTCATCCAACGAGAGCACGGAAAAGCAAGGCATTATGAATTGATTTCGCTATATCTGGACCATAAAAGCAGAGTGCATTAGCATTAGAGGAGATGAATGTTGCATTTGAGATCAGCAGAGGGGTGAGGGTGGTGTTGAATTAAACCGACATGTTTAACAAGCTGTTAACAACTCTCACTATCCCACTCTCCCTCTTTTTTCTTCTTCTCTCGCTGTAAGTAGCGGAGACAAAAAACAGCCGTGGCTTGAACGGGGAGCGAGATCCCACGAGAAAGCACAGTGCTGCGGAGAGGTGGTGACAGTTCACACAGCCGAGACTGGAGAGGAGTCCACCCGAGACAAAAAGCAGAAGCCCTTTTGTCTCACAGCTGGGGAAAGTGTGGCTCAAAGCTGTTTAAATGTTATGGCGGCTAGGAATGGTTCTTATGGGCCCCGGGTCCATAGTGCACATTACATGTTAATGACTTGGAACACAGACAGCAGAGCAGAGGCTCAAACTGCCAATTAAGCATATGCTGCAGACGCCACCGGTGTTCAGACACAACCATCTGATAGCGCTCAAGCTTGGCCTGCAGATCTGAATCTCTCCATGGGACGTGGAGGCACTCCAATGGTGAGTCATTAGCCACAGACATCCCTGAAAACCACAGAGGAATAGAAGCAGCGGCTGATTGGATATCACTCATTCAGCTCCATCCTCCGTCGACGCTTTATTCTTTTGTTGGGGCCCACCGCTGTCTCGCTGTTTCTCACTTATCTGTTTAGTCTAACACTTGGTGATGATGTTGTTTATCTGTGAATAAAGTAAACAAACTGTACTCCGGTGCTTTAGCACTTCAATTATTCTGTGAAAGTGCCGAGCTGCTGCGAAATGGCTTGTTATTAAAGTGACATTAGGTGGGACAAAGTGTTTTTACTGAAGTGCAATGAATTCCACAGTTATTAAAATGCCTTATTTTTTTTAAGCCCTGTACCCAGGGTTGGACTGGGGCAAAAAAATCGGCCGTGGCATTTTGGCCCAGACCGGCCCACACACACCACAGATCTTTGCTCCCCTATGCATAGATGCAGTTTGAACTTTAAAGCAAGGGAAGGCCGTATATTTTTGGCATCATTGGGCAAAAATTCAATAATAACCTTTCAGCATATTGTAATTCTAGTGTTCTGAGAGATAACTAGACTTATGCACCTCCTCATGACTCTTTTTTCAGGCTTTAAAAAATCTAGCCTGTGACGGGAGAATTTGGCCAATTGCAGGTCATTTCAGAGAGAGAGCGTTCCTATTGGCTGTGCTCCGGCTGGTGGGCGGTGCTTGGTATTTCCTCAACAGATCTCAACATGGCTGCTGAGTCACAAACTTTCTCATTTTACAGCTAAACAGTACACTACAAGATGTTTCTGAAAATATTTTATGTGAGAAATAGGCATTACAGTAATAGAATATTGATTCATAGTTTGATCAGAGTTCGCAAGTGATTGACAGCTGCTCAGAGACGGCAAGGATCCAGCTCAGCTCTGATTGGTTGTTTTCCTCCAGTCTGTGAAAACTTGCAGATGCTATTAGGAGCACCGGAGGACACAGGAGGACACAGAGGCACATGATTTTTTTCAGATTACCTGTCTCATGCATGTGCCATGCTCTCGATGTAGTTTTTATGTTCATACGGCATATGAGGCATGGCACAAATATGCTGGCGCCATTAAGAATTGCAATTATGGATTTCCCAGAAAACCTGCTATGGAGAGGGCAGAAAAGAGAACCGGCAGCTTGTGGGAAGTGTCGGTGTGCAAGAAAGAGTCACGGTACACCAAAGAGTAAAATGTAGAAGTGCCGGTACTGCGTACCGGTGAGTAGTGGCCCACTTCAAGCATTGGCAGGGACACAACGTCACAACACACATATTCGTAGCCTATAGAGCATGTGTGTGGGGGTGGGACTGATACAGACAGCTCTCAATCATCATTAGCCCAGTTTCAATTTAGAAAAAAACAATGGGCCTGTCTACCTGTTTTATGGGCCTGTTAGAAAAAAAAAAAAGACAGTTGTGTTCGCCCGAAAGGCACGTTGGCCCATCGGGAAAGTAGCCTTTATGCCAGATGACCACTCCAGCCCTGACTGTACCATATATACAGAAGGGCCAATCAGCATCCAGGGGGAGGCCTGTACCACTCTTGACACATCCCTCTTGCTCTGCCCGTTTCCAATATTGACTCACAGTGTAATAAAGCTTTTTATGACAAATGCAAAAACTCAAAGTGAAAAGAAATCTCTACATAGTGATCTACATTAAGACCAAGTATAAAACACAATTGATTGCATAATTCCCTTCTTCTGGTCAATATTTAGTAGAGGCCCTTTTTGGCAGCAGTTGCAGACTTGAGTGTGTCTGTCTCAGTCTGAAGGTTTTCCCCATTTTCTTTGCCAAAACTGTTCAAGCTCTATGAAGTCGCATGATGCACATGAGTGTGTCTCATGTCCAGCCACAAATTTCTGGATTTGATTGAGGTCTGGACTTGGCCACTTTCAGGACAGCAATTTTGTTGTTTCCAGACTGTTCCTGTGTGGCTTGGGCTTTTTTGTTTATCCCCTCAGAAGTTCTCATGCACACTCGCAGCCATGATGTCTCTGTTTTTTGCTCACTTCAATTGATCTTTTCTTTCACAGGCCGTCTCGGGCCTGCTGCAGTATCCTCGCAGCGCGATGCTGCCACCGCCACACTAGGGATGGTGTTTTTGCAGTGAAAGAGAGCTCGTAAGAACAGTTCAGAAGTGCGATCGCTTTGAGATCATTAAGCTCAGAAGGGAAATCATAACATTGTGAAATATTTACATTACATCGTAGAAAAATTGTTGCTATTACTCAAAATATTACTCATTAAATTATAATATAATATTTAGTATATATCTAAATATTAATACATTAGGAGTAGGGCTGTTAATCGATTAAACAATTTAAACACGATTAATCACATGATTGTCCATAGTTAATCGCGATTAATCGCAAATTAATCACATATTTTTTATCTGTTCAAAATGTACCTTAAATTGAGATTTCTCAAGTATTTAATACTCTTATGAATCATAACATGGCACACTCAGCTGTCAGTGTGTCAGTGTGCTGACTTGACTATGACTTGCCCAAAACTGCTTGTGATTATCATAAAGTGGGCATGTCTGTAAAGGGGAGACTCGTGGGTACACATTGAACCCGTTTTTATTCCCATATCTTGAGGTCAGAGGTCAAGGGACCCCTTTGAAATTGGCCATGGCAGTTTTTCCTCACCAAAATTTAGTGCAAGTTTGAAGCGTTATTCCCTCTCGACAAGCTGGTATGACATAGTTGGTACCAATGGATTCCTTAGGTTTTCTAGCTTCATATGAAGCCAGTATCGTCACTCTAGTTTGCTACAACCTCCAACAGATCGATTGCGTTAATGCGTTAAAGAAATTAGTGGCGTTAAAACAATTTTGCATTAATGCCCTAGTTTCTAATGATCAGGTCTTAGTTATTTAAGCCTATAGTCAGTGATGTAATGTAACGAAGTAATAATACTTGTTACAGTACTTAAGTATTTTTTGTGAGTATTTGTAGAGTACTTTACTTTACTTGAATTTTTTATATTTCTGTCAACTTCCACTCTTATTCCACCACATTTCCTAAATAAAATGTGTGCTTTACTCCGACATTTCCCCTAAGGATGTTACTTGTTACTTGTTACTATTGCAAACAAGCAGGTTTGGCGTATCAGTGGTCCTAGCGTGCAAGTTACATCTTTTTATCTTTATCTTTAAAAAAAAAAAAAAAGAACATCATTCACGTGATGGGCAAGTGCAAAAAAAGTGCTCTCAAAGCCGTAGTTAAGTTTCGATTTTTGCTCAAGTTCACGCAGGCAGCATGTCAGATCATGCTACATACTACTTGTGTCTATGAGGGAAGGAAAAACTGGATTTTGTTCTTTAAATCCTTTAAGTTGTGAAGACCTCATTTTTTCTTTCAAGTGTAATGTAGCCTCCATTTTTAAGGTGGTGTATACGCTAAGAGGAATAAACTTTTAATAAATCTCAAAATTCTGACTTGCTTGCTTTTTTATTTACAGCATTTACTTGTACTTTTACTTTCAATACTTAAGTACATTTAATATCAGAAAATTACTTTTGATACTTAAGTACAGTAATTATCAGACATTCTCATACTTTTCTGGTTAGATATCTCTACTTATACTCAAGTGTGGCTTTAGGGTACTTCATCCAGCACTGCCGATATTAAATGCATGTTTATTTCCGCCACTACAACCTCGTAAATCCCATCTGCACTGTGTTTATGCCTCCTCCTCTTCAGAGACAGGATAATTTCCCCCGCAAAATTGACAGTTGCAAATAGCGTGACCTCAGTAAATCCAGCGGAATACATAATTATCCTCTGTAAACATCTCCTATTATTTGCGCGTCCTTCCCTCCGATAAATACAGCACATCTTGGGGGCAGAATGCGTCACACGTGCGTCTGAAAAACAGACGTAAAAGCCTTAGTAAATCTGGCCTTCAGTATGCTATCATTCATAGAACCATAAAACTTCCTGTCATATAGACAGTGCTTGTATGCCCGCAACAGTTGTTACATGCACAGTCTCTCCCATCACACCACGGAACCATGTAGCTCCTTCAAGGATGCTTCAGACCTTTTGGTGGCCTCCCTTACTGGTGCCCTTCTCCAACAGACATTTAATCTGTGAGGATGGCATCCTCTAGGCAGATTTACCGCTGTGCCGTATTTTTTCCATTTTTCTGATTGACCTTTCTGTTCTCAGAGATATTCATCGTCTTGGAAATTTTCTTGCATTCTTTCCCTGTGCCTGGTGGGTATATACATATACACATGTGTGTATATATATATATATATATATATATATATATATATATATATATATATATATATCCATTTAAGATACATTTTGAACAGATAAGAAATGTGTGATTAATTTGTGATTAATCACGATTAACTATGGACAATCATGCGATTAATCGTGATTAAATTGTTAAATCGATTAACAGCCCTACTCCTAATGTATTAATATTTAGATTGACATAGATCGATTGACAGCCCTAATACATATACATATTTACTACTTCTCTATACATACTACATTCCTGTTACACCTCTGTATATAAATATTTAGTACTTATCATTATTACATACTACATTCCTGTTTACACCTCTGTGCACATGTATTACTTCTCATCATGCATATACATACTACATCCTGTTTACATTCAGTTTTCCCATCTGAAATACTGTCTTCAACAAAATTACAAATTTACATTTACATTACTATTTTATATTTACTTATGTTTATATTTATTTTAACTGCACTAGTTTATGCCTTAAATTATCATTTTGCTTTTACTTTTACTTGTGTGATTTCCCCTTTTATATATACATAATTTATAAGCATTTTTGAAGAAACCTGAGACCAAATATTTTCATTGCCAATGACTGCTTTGCTGGAATTGACAAATGACAAATAAAGAACCTTGAACTTCTATATAGAGAGGTAATAAATAAATGAAAATACATTGAATGGCTCATGCTGAAATAATGCCCTATATATAATGCATAAAGAAATGGAGTTTCATTTAATCAAAATAGTATGGATTAAAACTGCAATCGATTAATAATTCATAAAATATAATAATATAATTAATAATGTTCTTTTTTTCTGTCAAAAAATCCTAAATACATCCAAATAGTCTCTGGAACTCTGCTGAAGTGATTAACATCATTCTTCCGAAAGAATGTGTGTAATTTGGTTTTTTGATGATGGTGTTAGAGAGTGCTGTCTGGCCCTTCGCTCTCACATAGGTGTTTATTTGGGTTGAGCTCTTGTGACTGATCATTCTATACTCATTAAACCATCCAGTCACCCCTGGTGCCCTGTATGGAAGCATCTGCATTCATTAAATATAGTAAATGATATGGTAGCTGATATGCTAATCAAAAGAATTTTTGTTCACCTGATAAAAACAAACAACATACCTCACTGAATCTCAGTGACAGACACAAGCAGACAGCGATCCCATTCTCCCAGGCTGCTTGGGATCTTTGTTGTACATGGCACAGACCAGGACCTCATATTGTGCTATTGTTGAAAGTTCATTTTCCCCCTGATATGCAAGCAGCAAAATCAACAGTGACAATTCAATTTTCCACGTTCCACGACTGTTCAGCCACTCCTGAGCCTAAACCACACACATCTGCTGATAAGCGTCTCCACACACCGAGGAAAGTTGGTGCCATAAGCAGTTTGCACAGCATCTCTTTGACCTTGGCGTGATTGCCTGTGAGGCACTTTAATTTAATCAGCTTCCCCAAGCTTGAAGCTGTGCTCATTGTTAAGAGGAGCAGGACCGGGGAGCGCTGTATCCACACATGTACACACACACACACACACACACACACACACACACAGGCACATGAAGGCATACTCCTCCTCGTGCTGAGGCAAGGTTAGCGACGGACCAAAGCTCCAGGGACCTGGGCCTCACATCCACACAAAGGCCAACAGACAGAGGAGTTTGCTAGCCATCTCCATCAAACAAGCCCTTCTCTAATTATGTCATCAATCAGGGACGAGATGACGGGCAGGTACTCAATTAATGGCCATTGGAATTCAGCGCAGGGTCTTCGGGCACTGTGCCATCTCTGTCATCTTAGGCAGGCAACAGGACATACACATCAATGCACTTGGAAAATGCATGAGACTGGGACTAGGACTTCATGCAGCCATTGTACGAGTACCCAAAGAATGTTATGGCTGCATTCTTGCTGCACCGCTGCTGAATTAATCTCCTACTTCTGAGAGAATTTGTAAATGCATATCCTGAAAATTATTAAGCCATATTTGCTACAGTTAGTGCTGCGGTGCCCTTCTTCTTTTGTTGTCCTGGTTGCAATGAAAACCATTTTAATTGATGTAGTTATGTAATTTAAAATTGGTCAAATGTGGTATATAATATGCTATAATTAAAAAATAATAATTCAATTCAATTTTGACTAAGGGAGAGGTAACTAGCACATTGAGACTATGTTTTGGTATTCACACATTATACCAATTAGTCTGATGGGGGTGCAACAATTAAACTCTATCAAATTGTACCTTTTAAAGGTACCCTGTGGATTTCTTGACCACTAGTGTTTTGATGATGCAGGTCCCTGTTTTGTTTGCAGCGATTACTCTAATAGCACGTGAATGAAGACACCATGGATGTATTGGGAGAACCCTGATACTGTTTTCCAAGATAGCACCCCATTCATTCAAATCTAAGTTGCTAATGTCATCACATATGATGAAAACATTTTTCAGCACTCCAATGACTCGGTGAAGCATCAACCAATTATATGTTTTTGTTTCACCCTGTTCCGTTGCATCAACACATTTTCATCCCCTCGTCACATACCACCCCTTGGCTGGCGTCACTTTATTTTTGGCTTCAAAACCACTATAGTTCCCTTGGCATCACTCTAGGATTAGACATCAAAACCACTATAGTTAGGTTTAGGAAAGAACTACATGGTTGGGCTTAAAACTACTACGTTTGCACAGTGAAAATACACTGAATGTTGTGAACATTTGACTCTAACGAGCAGCTGATTGCATCGTGACACACGAGAAATGAACAGCAGTCTCCTGGATGAAAGCCTTGTCTTTGTAGGACCCATCCACCTCCCTTTTCGCGCTTTATCACCACACTCCTGACGCACTTTCTCGGAGCGTTTACTGTTGCCGCAGATGGGTTTATATTGTAGTCAACGGAATGCCCAGTGCATTGCATACCAGCAGTAAAGGGTGCCTTGTTCGGCAGTACCGAACGCCGATGGCCGTTGACATAGCCTCAGTATTCAACACCCTGGGTGAGAACGGGCTGGTTCCAACTAAAAGAATACCGTTAGCCAGTTCCCAGTCCTATTTAACGACATAACTACGTCAATGAGTGCTTGAGCAACACTTCAATAGAGACTCGCCGACAATGTAGCTGGTCACACTTGGCCGTTTTGTTGCTTTTGTCGCTCGTAGTGTGAACGCAGCATTAGAGTTGTTCTCTGGACAAGCTGGTTGAGAGCGTGTGCGTTAGCTGCTTCCTCTGGCTGAGCTAGCTGACTTCATGTTGGCTCCCGCATACATAAATGAAATATATTACTGACACAACTGTCCAAGACTTTAAACTAGGGCTGTCAAAGTTAACGCGATAATAACGCGTTAACGCAAATTCGTTTTAACGCCACTTTTTCTTTAATGCATTTACGTGACTTGCAATTTTTTGGTTGTAGCGGGCTCAGTTTTAAAGCTAGAGTGAAGATACTGGTATCAAGCTAGAAAATCTGAGGAATCCATTGATACAAACCATGTCATACTAGCTTGTCGCGAAGGAGGTTAAATCACGTTCCAAACTTACACTGAATTGTGGCGAGGAAAAACAGGCATGGCCATTTTCAAAGGGGTCCCTTGACATCTGACCTCAAGATATGTGAATGAAAGTGAGTTCTATGGGTACCCAAGAGTCTCCCCTTTAAAGACATGCCCACTTTATGATAATCACATGCAGTTTGGGGCAAGTCATAGTCAAGTCAGCACACTGACACACTGACAGCTGTTGTTGCCTGTTGGGCTTGAGTTTGCCATGTTATGATTTGAGCATATTCTTTATGCTAAATGCAGTATACTGTGAGGGTTTCTGGACAATATTTGTCATTGTTTTGTGTTGTTAATTGATTTCCAATAATAGATACATATATACATTTGCATAAAGCAAGCACATTTGCCCACTCCCATGAAAAAATCTCCCTTTAAGGTACATTTTGAATAGATAAAAAATATGCGATTAATTTGCGGTTGACAGCCCTACCTTAACTGTATTTGAGAGACTGCCTCAAATTCTGATGATACATTTAAGGTTATTTGCAATGCTAATGAAAAATGGAATTCATCATTTTACAAACATTCTTTTTTTAATGATTGTGCGTGGGGTCAGTTTGCGTCATGTGACCAGGAATTCCAACCATATTGCAGACACAATACACATTCTTGCCATTGCGGAGGGCGGTGATGCAAATGTGTAGCGCATGCAAGGCTCAATATCTCAAAGTTTTCTTAAATGTTGGTGACAATAATGCATCAAGAAAGGTAGATATGTTAGATAGATAGATAGATAGATAGATAGATAGATAGATAGAAAAAGGCTGGAAAAAGAAGATTGCTTGCAAACAAATATGGATGTAAACAATGCAAGATCTAAAATATTCAGACAAATCTTCTATGAGGTTTGAAATGCATTCAACTCAATGCATTTTGATGAGTGTGAACATAGCTGTGTACAAGTATACCCCACGAGGTACCCTAACTGTTTAGCTGTAACTGCTAGTACATCACAGGCACAATGAGTCACAGTGGGTGCAATATATGAAACAAGTGATTTCCATACAATTTCCATGATACATCTTTTATATTGATTTCTGCATTCAATCAGTTTTTTTTTTTTTTTTAAGCAATACCTGGTGCGCAGCATGTTAAATAATATGGGGAAAACTGAGTACAATACTTTGGCATGCCCGTGTGTGCATCGGAAGACGTGAAGCCATTACATTCAGTTACAGTTTTTTAAGCCAATTATAGAAACAGAGTAATCATTTCATTCACAAATTGGAATATAATATTGGACCTTACATATAATCATTGCATTTAATCAAGGATGCAGACACATATGGAATCAACATCATTTGTTTACTGAGATGCAGAGGCCCGTCATCAGGGCATCTATTTCTCCCCATCAGACCTATTAGAACCAGCTCAAATGGACTTTGATCAGTGATTTGGTTACAAAATGAATCGCACTGGAATTAATGATGTTCGATTACTGCACTAGCCCACTTGTGAGATGCTAACTGCACTCATTAGCCCCTGAACTGGGCAGGCGTGAAATGGGCGCCCACGGTGTGTCAATGCTAGCCTCAGCCTCAATGTGCACTGCACAGCATTATCAGCTGCTGTTTGGACAGAGCCGGCTGATAAATAGGAGGGCAGAAATGCACTTAAACTGATTCATTTGATTAGTATTGGATGTGTTTTTTTTTCTCGGTGGAGACAACCTGTGCCTCTCTGCGGGGGGGTTGAGTCTGTGTGTCTGGTTGTGTGTTTATGTGTGTGTGTGTGTTGGCTGACAGATGTTCGTTCGGTCAAACCATAAAAATACCTCCCCAACAAGTCAATAGGGTGAAGCCAATACTTGTGCCCACACCAACAGATTCTTTATACAGGCCGGATCGATAGTTTTCTGCAGTGGAGAAACACCAGGCTGGACATTCCTTTTAGCCTGTGCAGTTTTATACATAATCTAGCATAATTCAAATGAATGCATTATTGATGCTACAGAGTTGCTACAAAGAGGAAAGTGGAAATCAGGACAATTGTTCATTCACTAAGCCAGTAGTTCCCAAACTTTTTCACTTCATGGACCCCTAAACTTACACAAATTAGACCACAAACCCCCATTTGATAACTTTTTGTCCCAGGTTCCCCCATCGAATAGGATTTTTGCTTTTAGATGTTTTATTACAGAAAGTGTAACCCATGACCAAAATAGTCATACATTCTGTCATTGTGTAACTTATGGAAGGAATATTAGCAAAAATAAAGTATTCCCTCCTGGAACCCCTGGAAAGGGCTGTGTTGTGACTTTTTTCCCTGACAAAAGTGAGAGTGAAAAACAACTATTCATTATGTGTGATAAACGACAACGGTGTGTTTACACTGCACCTCGGAAAAGATGACCACGTTGCACATTCAGATGTGCATGCACAAAATGAAACTCCAGCATCAACCTCTGTTGGGACAGTCCTTACAACATATGGGCGTGATGGCTCTCCTCATAGGCCCTCGTCATTTTAAAACAAGCCAATGATTATCTAGTCTCTCAGTCAAGGTAAAGTTACAACTCTGGACTAATGCAAGATGGAAAGCAATCGATTGAAAGTGATTATTGATTAAATATTGAATTTAACATGTTGATTAGCTGGGCACACTGGGCAATATGGATGCACATCTCTCAGTAAATCATAACCATCAAGTATTCAGCCAAGCCAAAATATAAATAGTATTTCATATTTGAAAACGTATAAAAGAAACGTATAAAAGGACCTGATGCAGCTGATAAAATTAATAATAGCATTGTTATCCATAATTTACAGGCGCTTCAGTTTGTCAGGAGATGCTGGATCATCAGCCAGTACAAGCACAGACTCTGCACAATATTATTAGCTATTTGGAATAAATTTATGTTCTTCACCATATGGTTGCCTTTTTGGTTGCATCATATCCTTTCCACATTTGGCCATTTTACACATGAAGATAGGTGAGATTAAGCCCTGCCCCTTTCCAATGAGAACATAACACTACAATATGCACCAAACTTAGATCAAGCAAAAGGCACAGAGTAGGACCATTCATAGGGTTAGGAGGTAATAGACAAATACTGTGTTTACTGTAGTCTATTTAATGAAAGTGTTGCTGCTAATAGGTCTCACTTTAGTCTTTACATGCTTATTTGTACATTATGTGTGCTCAAACTAATATTTACAATACAGAAGTTGGTTCAGTGCCATGTAAAGTGGCAATCAAATCCTGCTTAGGGCCCCCAAAAGTCTGGGGAAGACAGGCCACAGTATCAAAAAACACTAGGCTGAGACTTAGTCGAAAAACAGAGAAGTAAGGTCATAAACACTGGGAATCAACTGGGAAAATAACACTGGAACGCTCACTAAAACAGTGAAGATGAACTGACAGAGGGGAGCACACAGACTAAATTCACAAGGGAGGAAGGGCGATTGGGGACAGGTGAAACTCATTGGGGCAGGGTAGACAATCACACTGGCGGGTAACACACAAGGGCAGAAAGTGAAGTATCTGAAATGAGAGACAAAGGTGAGTATACCAAAATAAAATGGGAAATAATAACTGAAAACTGGAAACAAAGAAAACATAGCTTAAACATAGGACCGGGATGTACCGCTGACGTTAGCAGACAAACACACTGTTCTAATCTGTGCTGTACTGTACTAATCCATTCATAACACTTTTACTCTTGAAAATGTAAAATAGACACCAGCCTCCAGCTCTTACTACAACCCCATGCACAGTTGCTACAACATGTGGTGAAATCCAAAGCATGACAGGCCTGCTGTGCCTATCTGCTACGCTATGATTGGACAAACGCTGTTCGATGGAGGGTTTAGTGAACGGTCAATTACAATATTACATAGGAATAAACCTTGCCTTTAAACTAGGGCTGTCAATCAGTTAAAATATTTAATCACAATTATTCACATGATTGTCCATAGTGAATCGCAATTAATAGCAAATTAACCAATTTTTTATCTTTTCAAAATGTACCTTAAAGGGAGATTTGTCAAGTATTTAGGGCGGCAGTAGGCAGAATGTTTTTGGCATCATTGGGCAAAAATTCCAAAATAACCTTTCAGCATCTTGTAATTAAAGAACTTCTGCTCCTCCTCATGGCTCTGTTTTCAGGCTTTAAAAAATCTAGCCCGTGACGGGAGACTTTGGCCAATCACAGGTCATTTCAGAGAGAGAACGTTCCTATTGGCTGTTCATTCAACGGAGGCAGCTGTCTATCACTCGCGAACTCTGATCAAACGGTCAAACTACGGACGTCTGATCAAATATGAATCAATATTCTGTTACTGTAATGCCTATTTCTCGCGTAAAATGTTTATAGGCAGTAGAGTAACAGAATATTGATTCATATTTGATCAGCGCTGCCTAGTTTGACCGTTTGATCAGAAGTTGCGAGTGATTGACAGCTGCTCAGAGACGGCAAAGGGTCCAGCTCAGCTCTGATTGGTTGTTTTTCATCCGGTCTGTGAAATCCTGCAGATGCCATTAGGAGCACCGGAGGACACAGAGACACATGATTTTTTTTCAGATTACCTGTCTCATGCATTACTGTCAGGATATAGTGACTGTTTTATAAAAATAACTTTTTTTAATCATATTTGCTCCAATTCTACCTACTGCTGCTTTAATACTCTTATGAACATGGGAGTGGGCAAATATGCTGCTTTATGCAAATGTATGTATATATTTATTATTGGAAATCAATTAACAACACAAAACAATGACAAATATTATCCAGAAACCCTCACAGGTACTGCATTTAGCATAAAAAATATGCTCAAATCATAACATGGCAAACTCAAGCCCAACAGGCAACATCACCTGTCAGTGTGTCTGTGTGCTGACTTGACTATGACTTGCCCCAAACTGCATGTGATTATCATAAAGTGGGCATGTCTGTTAAGGGGAGACTTGTGGGTACCAATAGAGCCCATTTTCATTCACATATCTTGAGGTCAGATGTCAATGGACCCCTTTGAAAATGGCCATGCCAGTTTTTCCTCGCCAAAATTTAGCGTAAGTTTAGAGCGTTATTTAGCCTCTTTAGCGACAAGTTAGTATGACATTGTTGGTACCGATGGATTCCTTAGGTTTTTCTAGTTTCACATGATGCCTGTATCTTCACTCTAGCATGTTAAAAAATTAGTGGCATTAAAACAAATTTGCATTAACGCGTTATTATCGCGTTAACTTTGACAGCCCTACTTTAAATATATTTTAGTAAAGGAAAGCACATGTCACTCAATCACCAGGTTATTGAGGCTACAGTAAGCAATGCCATGTCAGGGTGCTGTAGAGACATTTTTACATATCATATAGCACATTTTATTCAAGACTGCAGCTCAAGCTTGGAAATAAAGAGCAGCAACAAGAACACCCGTTCGTTCACAGAAATCAGTATGAAACCCTTTTATCTTCAGCCCTCTCAAAATCCTGTCAACAGATAATAACATACTTCAGTTTCAAAGGTTGAACAAGTGGAAGTGTTGTTCCATCCGCTACTTGTTTCCTATACTGATAATGGTGAAAAAATGATGTAAAACAAAAAAAAGCATGCAAGTGAAAAATTCAAGTCATGCAGAGTGTTTTTCACATCCAAGGCTGATCAGCTCCAGCATTCCCTGCTTTGCTCTCAGGGCTTTTCATTCATCCTCTCATACATCTGTTACCTCAAACTAGCTGACAATGTGATCATCTTAATTTTTCATTTTAGCCCTGTGTCACTCAACATTAGACCACTTTGACTGCTGAGGATGGCATGTAGACGGTTGAGTTAACCTTTAATTACAGCCTCATAGTACAAAGTGTTGAAAGGCAGCCATTCATAGACTCTAATAACGTCTGCAATAAAGGATAGCGGGAGATTCATGACACACACTAACAGGGACATGACCTGATTGTCTCTGTATACAGGCTGGCCCGCAACACCAATGACTTTTGGTAATTCAAAATGTTGTCTTGAGTGTGGCCTGCAGCCCTGTCTCCTAAACATTATGTTCCCATACAAATAAACTGCATTTTTGTTTGGATTACGTTTGGAGGGAGACGTATTTTGTCACAGATTACATTTGTCTTTTACGTATCAGAAACACCTTTGTAAGTCTGCGGATGGCCGCAGCGAGTGACGTCGTAAAACGAGCGATGCGCAGAGCAGATGACGTAGTATATGGAGTGACCGTGAATGAAAATATGTTGAATAAAAACGTTATTGAATAATAATGGGTATAAATATAGAAAGTTAACTACTTTTTTTTTTTACTAAGCCTAACCAAGTAGTTTTGTTGCATTTTGGTTTAGTTTTGTGTCAATGTCGTGGTCATTTCAAGCCAAACCATGATTTTTTTTTATACTAAATCTAATTAAGTAGTTTTGTTGCATTTTCTTTTCTTTTGTTTCCATTTACACCATTAATCACATGTTTAAAACTGTTTAACCCTCTGAGACCTGCAATCCTGACTGACTTAACTGTCTTTCAGAGGCTGTAGCGGGTTCAGTTTTACAGATAGAGAAAAGTTACAGATATCATATGAAACTAGAAATAGGAATCCATTGGTACCAAACATGTCATGTATCTTGTCGGTAAGGAGGCTATGTAACGCTCCAAAGATGGGCTAAAATTTGGCGAGTAAAAACTGACATGGCCATTTTCAAAAGGGTCCCTTGACCTCTGACCTCAAGATATGTGAATGAAAATGGGTTGTATGGGTACCCACGAGTCTCCCCTTTACAGACATGCACACTTTATGATAATCACATGCAGTTTTGGGCAAAAACTATGCAGTTTGTGATTGCAGCATAAATGGGTTATTTTCATCTATTCTATAGTAGATAGTAGTAGTAGTATTTGAATATTTCTGCATACAGGGGTCAATAAATAGTCTTTGAATTACATAAATTGGGTATCACTGTAAAGCTGAGACTCTTGTGGATCCAATGAGCCCAATTGTATTCATGTGTGATGATGTTAGTCCCCATAGTAGCCATTTCATTGTAGTGAGACCATTTTTTTAAACTTGACCTCACTGTATAAATTGACCTGTGGTGATCTCTAGGATAATCACAGCTAGTTGACAATGAGGGGGGTTTTGAACAGTTTCCAGAACAGAAGTGTTCCCCATCCAATCGCCGAAAAATGCAATTCTTGCAGAAATTTCAAAATGTCAAAAGGTTTTGATACCAAATCACAGCATGGCTGACCAAAATCTATGTAAAAAATGGTATCAATCCAAAAATTTCTGCAACAATTTATGAGACATAATAGAGCATGTGAATGGTCATCATATACCACTATCATAATGTTCTAAACCCTTATACACTTACAATACAATTAATTTTAATTAATTAATCAATTAATTTTTATTTTTTTTTCTGATTTATGACTACCCCCCCTGAAATGGGTCTATTGTAAGTCTTAAAGGGTAAGGGTAAGGGTTAAAACTGTTTAAAACTGCAACCGTATTCTTGGAGGAAATATGTTTCCCTCAAAACATATTTTGGTTAGCAGTTTAATTGTATGTATTTTTTTACTAAGCCTAAACAAGTAGTTTTGTTGCATTTTTGTTTTGATTTGTTTCAATGTCGTAGTCATTTTAAGCCAAACCATGATGTTTTCATACGAAACCTAACTAAGCAATTTTGTTGCATTTTCGTTTTGTTTGTTTCCATTTACAATGTGAATCATGTGTTTAGAACTGTAAAACTGTTTAGATTATGCAGTTTAGTTGGGAATGTAATTTTGTGGGAGACTTGGTTGCTGCCTGATAACATCACAGTGTAGCGGGAGCTCAATTTCATTGGCTGTCTTGGCCAGTGCAGGTTGAATTTAAGGTTCAGAGGTCCTCTCCTATCAGCATGACTGATCACCTGGCTCTTTGCTGAACTAGCACAAACTATTGATGCGTTGCATTGACTGGCATTGATTTACTGTATGCATCTCGCTTCAGGCGTACAACGTCTTGTGGAATAATTTTAATTGTAATTTTGATTACAGGTATCATTACGGATATGATTACAACTAAAAGATAGTTGAAAGATATAAATTGCCTTAGGGCATAATTTTAAATTCCATCAACAATTAGAAGTAATTTTGAAAAGAAAGTAGGCGGGGTTGGTTTAGCAGTAAATGTGTCTGTGGCTTTTTATATTTTGTTGGAAGGGTTCTAGATCGTAACCACTCTTGACAGTCTACATCATAATTTATGTCCTTTACTGTATGCCCTGACTTACCTCTTATGATTGTTCATTTTTCAAGACCTAAATCTATGCATCTAAGGATCTATCCATTGCCAAAGCCTTAGATCATAATTCTGCAGCACTTAATTTGTGCTTTATTAATGGAAAGTACACTGAAAAGGTCAAGCACATAAGTCTATGTTTATGTTAAAAAATGCATGCTGTGCTAGTGCACTCTTTTGCCAAAGAAAAAGTGGTAATATTAGACGATCATGCAAACCCCCTTACTTCTTTTGTTGTTAGCATATTAGACGTCACCAAAACGTACAATATACTGTATACTTATATACCTACAATACGTGCAATCACACATCCCTGTTCCCCACAGTAGTTAATGACAATTCAGCTGCAGCATGACATTCTGAAATGATGGCCTCGGGGCGCCAGCGCCACTCCAACACATGGTAATTCATCAGTTACTCTAAACAGCTGTCACTGTTAGTTATACTTTGAATCGGGGAACAATAAGTTATATAAATGAGACACTGAACCTTTAACGTGACGATAATTTATTTCTGAGATGTGGTAACTCTTAACGCCGCTGTTAAAATGTCGGTGGTATGTTACAGTTTTATAAAATACATTTTCTGAGCTGTCATTATTCCAAAAAATCTCATTTTGGTTTGAATAAAAGGCGTATAATTCTTACAGTACCTGCCAGATATAAGTGAAAAATACTTGCCAGCTACTTAATGAATTCTGAATAAGTGGCAGATAATCAATAACCAATCATTACTTACTTATGTTACAGATTAGTTACCATTTTTGTGTCCTCTCTGATCACTATAAGAGTTAAGAGAATAGAGATTTTGCCATTGTATATTTATTACATGAATATAAAGTAAAGAAACGGACAGCTTTGCCATTTACTGGCTTGCTGCTAATTTTTCTGCCTTTCCCTCATCAAGGGTGAGGCATTTCCGTTTTTCGGCCAGCTCTGTGTCACTGCAGCGCGGGCGGTGCATGCAGATAACGACGGGTGAGCGAGGAGCTCCGGGTGCTGGCGCCATGGAGGGAGGCGGGTACCATTCGTCTGCATGTGCTGCATGTTATGCAGTGCCGCGGAGCCGTTTGAGGATCGGCAAAGTTTCACTTTAAGGGGGCATTACTTGACCGGGCACTATCAATTCACTTGACGAGGGCGGCTTTCCCCATGCACATTCGTTTTCTGTAAGGTAGCCCGAGGAACAATGGCAACTTAATACCGATTACCTCCTCAGTTGAGGTCAACAGTGTCCCATCCTTACTATACACAGCTTGGATGGTTCCCCGTTTCCCCCTCCTGAGTTGCCGGACGGTTTTCCAGAAGCACCTTGGTGCTGACCGAAAGTCCTTCTCCATGGCTGCTCTGAACTCCTCCCACACCCGCTGCTTTGCCTCCTTCACGGCAGTGGCTGCTTCCCTTCGGCCTGTCGGTACCTTGCAACTGCCTCCGGAGTCCTCCGAGATAACATATCCCGGAAGGCCTCCTTCTTCAGTCGGACGGCTTCCCTGACCACCGGTGTCCACCACGGTGTTCGAGGGTTGCCGCCCCTTGAGGCAACCAAGACCTTTAGACCACAGCTCACTGCCGCAGCTTCAGCAATGGAAGCTTTGAACATCGCCCACTCGGGTTCAATGCCCCCAACCTCCACAAGGATGCCAGAAAAGCTCCGCCGGAGGTGTGAGTTGAAGATCTCTCGGACAGGGGCCTCCTCCAGACGTTCCCAGTTCAGCCGCACTACCCGTTTGGGCTTACCAGGTCTGTCCAGAGTCTTCCCCCACCCTCTGACCCAACTCACCACCAGATGGTGATCAGTTGACAGGTCCGCCCCTCTCTTCACCCGAGTGTCCAAAACATGCAGCCTCAGATCAGACGATACGATAACAAAATTGATCATCGACCTTCGGCCTAGGGTGCTCTGGTACCATGTACACTTATGAGCATCCTTATGTTCGAACATGGTGTTCGTTATGGACAGTCAATGACTAGCACAGAAGTCCAGTAACAAACGACCACTCGGGTTTAGATCAGGGAGGCCATTCCTCCCAATCACGCCTCTCCAGGTGCCTCCATCGTTGCCCACATGCGCATTGAAGTCTCCCAGCAGAACTATGGAGTACCCTACTGGAGCCCCATACAGGACTCCGTTCAGGGTCTCCAAGAAGGCCGAATACTCCGAACTGCTGTTCGGTGCATATGCACAGACAACAGTCATGGTTTTCCCCCCCATAACCCGAAGGCGTAGGGAGGCGACCCTTTCGTCCACCGGGGTAAACTCCAACGTAGCGGCACTCAACCGGGGATTTGTGAGTATCCCCACACCCGCCCGGCGCCTCACACCTTGGGCAACTCCAGAGAAGAATAAAGTCCAACCCCTATCCAGGAGTACGGTTCCAGAACCGAGGCTGTGCGTAAATCAATTACACAACAGTATAGCTGTATAATAGCTAGTAACATAGGCCTACTCATCACGTTATGTTTTGAACACACCTGATGCAACTCAGCAGCCCTTATTGTTGGTTGAGGTGTGTTAGAGCAGAGAGAGCCGGAAAATGGGCAGGTAGGGGGTCTGGAGGTCTGGAGCTGGAAACCCAGGGTCTAGGCTATAGGCTAGAATAAATATAATTAATGAAACATTATTAAAAGTTTTCTGAATCTGCTCAGAATGTGATTTTATATTACAAATGTTGCCAGAAGAATTAAATGTTCAGACAAAGGCTGTGATATGTGTAAATAATAAAATAATTATTACAGCAAGTTTTGTTTTTAAACTTTTTGGACGTTATAATAATGGTTCAAAATTATGTAAAATGGTATAGTTTTAGGTCAAAACCTTCAGATTTTCTTAGGGGAGGACCTATACCCCACCCCAAATTTATACATGTTCTTTGCCTGTGATGTTTGTGGGTCTTTAATTGAAAAGACTGATTTTCTCGTGTTGCAGCTGTGCACACAGGACTCAATAATTTAGCTTTGTCTTTACATATTGTTGACGTATTGTCTTATAATGATAAATTTCATATTCTTTTTCCAGTCATGATTTCAATGTGCACGCAGCACCAGCCTGAGGTAGTCAGCTGGAAAGCTGACGGGTTACTGTGAGATAAACTATCAAGGGGGTAAAAAAATTAGCGTAGTTTTAAAATGTTTGTCCATATGTTGTCATTTATGAAAAGACAAAATTTAAACACTGTAAGTGGACTACTTGATTACTATAAGTGAATTATTTACACAGCATTAGGAATGATTCTGTCCCAAACTTTTTGATCCATACTGTAGCGGTTGATCACTGTAACCGTGATCACTATAAGCGGTTTCCACTGTATATACTGAACTCTTTTTTGTGAACTACTCAGGGTTTATTGTAGTGTGACTGCATGGTATCAGTCTATCAAGAATTGTGGATCTCCAGCAAAAGGAATGTTACGGTGGAGGCTAATGAAGGCTGACTGGGTGAAAGAGCAGAATGGCGCCAGGGAGCTCGCCTGGCCTCAGCCCCTCCAGGGAATCACAAAAGACCTGCAAGTAGAGGAGATCATGGCCCTGCCAATCCCTGATACCCTTTGAAAAGGACAGACATTGTCTGGCCTGCGCTCTGATGCCTGAAAATAAGCATTCCTCTGGGCAATTTGAGCTGTTGTGGGTGCCAGGGAGGAAAAAAGGAGCTGGTGATGCAAGGTAACTTTGGCAGATCAAGAAGACGCTTTCACAGCTGGTTTTGTTTCTGTAAGTGAATTCAAGCATTAGGGCACGCTCTACTTAAAATATTAATATGTATTCACCAAAGGTGGGCAAGTTACCTAAAATATTTAATAAATGTATCATTCTTATATATACCTATTACTCATTGAAAAGATATTACATTACTTACCTACTATTACACTACTTTACTAAATACTCACCAGCTAAGTAATAGTCACATTAAATGTTAGCTATTATACTTTTGTTACTCAGTGCAGCTCCATCAAAGGTGCCTTTTAGCAACTCCAAAACCTATTTAACATGACTAGAAATAGAAAACAGACATATGAAAAAGTGAAGATCATTTTCACCTATCACCTGGACTATAACCCGTTGCTACTGAATAGGGGCCTCATCATTTGTAACATGTATTGACAATGGGATGAGAATGGGAAAATATAAAATAATGGATAAACCTGGTAGAGAATTAATTTCTTAAAAAAGTTTTTTGAGGTTTTGTATTATTTTGTGTTTCTGCTGCTAAGAAAACAATTTACAACTGCCCCAATAACAGAATCCAGTGCAAAATTCTGAACATTCTATCAGATCCAAACTGCACAAAGTTACGTTTATTCTGATAATAATAATAATAATACATTTTATTTGTAATGCACTTTACATTTGAATAAGAAATGATAAGAAATGTTGTGATTGTTGTTATTCATGTAATATATAATTTTAAAGCTATTTTTATGCTCTTTATGCTGGAACTATCCAAGGGCACATCAGATCAATATGAAGCTAGTTATAAGGGCATTTTCAGTGGCATTCAGAATTTGCCCCCTTGCAACATTAGAGGTCAAAGGTCAATTTCTCTTGACCTCAGTGTCATGACAATGTGACTGATGGATAGATTATAGTCTAAGCTTTACAATGATAAATTATGTCATGGTGTTCTGTGTTGGTTACCCTCTTTTATATTGTATCTTTATGTATAATTGCAAAAAAACATGGACAAATTATAATGATGGAGAGATGAAAAAAGGAGTGATAGCACATAGAAAGCTACCATTGCTGCAATGCTATCATGCATTTGCCAACACTAGGGACGTAAACCTTTAAAAACGTCACTATGAGACATGGTCCCTCCAAATTGGCATGACCAACCCCCTGGCTCATGGACTAACAGTGGTCTAACGAGTAGCCAGCCAACAGTTTGGAGGTATTTAGCTTACTGACTATCAACAGCTAGCTTAACGGTAGCTTGACATCCGACTGAACAAAACCAGATGACTCCCAAATGTAGGCTTAGCAGTGGGTTACATTAGGAAGCCAATTTGTAGACACATGTAATTAAGATAATTTGGGATTAATCGGAAGTCGCTATTGGTAGAGAATAGTTCCCCACTTGTCTATCCCCTAGGCTATGTCAAGCTAACATGTACCACATCAGTCAACCGAGTGCAGAGAGACCAAACTGATATCAACCTTCCTTCACACTCCCGGTAGGACAGCAAAAAAAAACGATCAAATTATTGAAGCAGCTTTAGGATCACATAATCACAGAGTTTCCTATAATCATTTACACTACAATTAACTACACAAAACCCGAAGAAACTACTAAAATTGAGTGAGAATGCACTGCTGATTAATGCAGTGGTTCCCAACCCTGGGGTCAGGACCCCCCATAGAGAGGTGCCAAAGATCACAGGGGGTACGCTAGGATTTGTCTGCACATTTGTAACTAAAATAATAATTATACACTTACTGGATAATTTATACAAAAGTCTGTATATGAAACTATTTAAAAATATATATTTTGTGCTACTTAGTAAGCCATATTGTTTTTAAACACAGTATTTCTGCATAGTTGCAGATAAAGATCAGGCTACACTAATATTATTACTGTTATACTATTTGTAGGATTAGATTCCAGTGGTGGCTGCGTACAGTAGGATTGTTTCTGACTTGTGTGATCCAAACATTTCCAATAACTCCAGAGCGTTTTAACAAACAACAACATTTATTGAAAAAAGATAAATGTAATCATTTCAAAAATTCACAGCGTGTTTTTATCTAATGAAACATTCTGCTTCAATCCATATCTGTTGGTGTTAGCCTTTCAAAAACAACATTTTCACTGCGGCAAAAACCTATTTGCTTTTCCACTTGCCGCACATAAAGGGAGGCACGCACCTGTATTAACGTGGTGGTATAGCAGCAATCTAACAACACCATGAATTACAGTTACATTACAACACTATTATAGTAAATTAATTAAGTCGTTACAAAAAAATAAATAATATAATGTATCTGCATTTGCTTGGCAAATCCGTCAAGACGTCATCACCTTCTTCATTAAAGAAAGAGGATTTAATAAAAAACACTAACTCATTTAGTACCTTGAATCACCTTATTCAAATTGAGGATTTTGTTCAAGAATTCGTAATATTTTTAAGGGTGATGACGTCAGAAAATATGGGGTAGGGGGCGGGGCTGCTCAGCTTTTCTTAGATACAAGTAGGGGGGGCTTCAAGGAAAATAGGTTGGGAACCTCTGGATTAATACCACTTAATAAATCAGGACTCAGAAGCTATTTGTGGTGATGCTATTGAGACACAAAAATAATATATAATATGTAGATAATATGGAATTGATCATTGGCTAGTGACTATCTATCAAAAAAGTGTCAAACACTCTGGCTTCATATTTCTTTTATTCTAATGACGTTTTCGGCTCTCAGGCCTTCTTCAAAATCAACATATCTGGCATTTAGCACCTGATCTTTACACTATCAAATGGGTGTTTTTTTAATGTTTTGTGCTCTAATCATTGGTCTTCAAAGTTTTCATAGTGTCTGATAGCCTAATATTCAAAAATAGGGGCCTTTGAAAGTGAAGAAAGGGCTCAAGGAGATGATTAAAAAGAAGATCCTTGATGTATTTGCTATACTGTTATTTGAAAGAATAAATGAAAAAAGGTAAAACTATTCTAGTATGGAATAATTTGTGTTGAATGTAATTTCTGACAGTTTTCAGCGATAACATGACATTTCACATAATGAAACTCGTTTGTGGGCAGAGCTTTTTAGTCCCGGAACATTGTTGCAATTCCACAGCAACGTGGAACGTTACCAAACGGGCCAGCTGGAGGTAGCAAGAGTGGTTCGATGATTGCAATAATCACAGAGAACGTGTTTCAATCAGTGAGAGCAGCTTACTCAGAAGCTTGACCAGACCGGTTAGCAGGTTAGAACAGCTGGCATGTCACTGAATGCAGCAGCTGAAAGTATTTGCATAGAGAAGATAAAACCACTGCAAACGCCACCCATATATCAATCACTCACTGAGTGCTTTCAAAGGCAATCATGAGCTGTGGATGAGCCTAGATGTCAGAGGAAATTGTCCAGGCCAAAGGGAAATAGAAACACTCATCACAGACATCAAAAAATCGTGGAATGATTTTATCGAGCATGTCGGGAATATATTTAACACAATGTCTGCTGTTTGCGTGTTATCTCTGTTGCCTATTTTGTAAAGGGACAATGAGCACCATCAATCAAAATAAAGAAATAGGTTTATGAGTTTACCGCTCCTTCTTTCTCCCTCTTTCCTCTCCCTGCCATATTGAGCCATAGATCTACAAGGCCTGACACTTCGATGAGCCCATTCCAAGGGAGTGATATTGCACCATAGATTTTAACAACGTGACAGAAACACCAATACAGTGCTGAACAAAGAGGCATTAAGGCAAAGATAAACCTCTGTGAAAAGCACATAAATCTGCAAGGGCCTGGTTTAAGATGGAGCCCAGAGGGGTGATGGCCACCCTTAATCAATATGAACCTCATCAAGAAAGGTTTCCGTCACACCAATGAAACTTCCATGACTGGAAGGGGATCTGCTTAAGGAGTACACTTAACTTTGCTGGCCCTAATTAGTTACCAATTGTGCTGTTACAATTTTGCAGTACGCCTAGATCCTAGCTGGCCAAAATTACCAGTTTGAGAGGGTTTTTGAAACTTCATGAAGTAGGTAATTTTATACTCTCATACGACTGTGCAATGTGATGGAAAACTGGAAAGCTGGAAAATCAACAAAAAAATACAATATATGGCCAAAAGCAAATAACTGCAACTGTTTTTGATTGTGTTTTGCTGACTTCCTACAATATGTCAGTGGGCTGTCAACAAGATTCCACTCAAAAGATAGGTGACAAGTATTCAGCTAACCACTTGAACACTAGAAAGGTCATCTCAAGTGCTAATCCCCAGACTCCATTAGTTAAGTGGACAGTGATTGGCCAATGAGCTGAAAGTTCACTATGAGTTCACTGTGGAGAGACCCGAGATAAGCTTCTGCTCTCCCCCATTTCCACTTAATATAAAGTCTAAAGTGTGATTGGCATTAGTCGAACCAATTTGTCACCTTGTGTATTGGGGTTCAGTTGGCATTTTCTAATCTTCCAACAAAGTCTTGGTATAAATAAGAGAAGTAGCAAAGAACCCTGCAAGCTGACAATCACTTTATTTAATTGCATTGTTTCGGTTTGTGGACCTTCATCAACCAAAACTAGAATGATTTTTACAACATGGGTTGGCGTGATCTGATTGTTTAACTCTGGAATGCTGGTGATCAATAATGTTCAGAACTCATTGACTCGTTTCAGTCTACACAGTCACCTTTCATTAAGACTTGAACTAAACTTTTCAGCCTCACTGGCAACATGGCTCTAGAGATGGCAATTTTGGTTGGTCAGGTACGCCACTTTGCTCCAGACTGAAATGTCTCAACAGCTATTTGATGGATTTTCATGAAATTTGGGTACAGATATTCATGGTGCCCCGGTGATGACATTGGGAATCCCCTGACTTTTCCTCTAGCGCCACCATGAGGTTGACATTTGTGGATTTTAGTGAAATGTCTTGACAACTATTGGACTGATTTTTATGGAATTTGGGTGAAGATATTCCTGGTGCCCAGTGGATGAGTCCAAGTGACTTTGGTGATCCCCTTACTTTCCATCTAGCGCCACCAGCTGATCAAAGTTTTCACTTATCGGGCGAAATATCTCAACATCTATTGGATGGATCGGCAGCAAATGTTGCACAGTTCCCTGACATTGAGGATCCCTTGTCTTTTCCTCTGGAGCCACCATGAAGTAGACATTTGTGGATTTTAGTGAAATGTCTTAAGAACTATTGGATGAATTGCCATTCATGTTCCCCAGAGGATGAATCCCAATTTGGTGCTCCACTGACTTTTCTTTTAGTTCTACGACAAGGTTAACATTTTGGGGTTTAAGTGGAATGTCCCAACATCTATTGGATGGATTTTCATTAAATTTATGTAGAAATATTCATAGTGATATTCCAAATGACTTTGGCGATCCTCTGACTTTCCACCTAGCGCCACCAGCTGGTCAAACTTTGAACTTATCATATCTCAACATCTATTGGATGGATTGGAACCAAATCTTGTACAGTTCCCTGACAATGAATCCTGGTGAAATTGGGGATCCCCTGACTTTCCTCAAGTGCCGCCATGAGGTTGACATTTATGGATTTTAGTGAAATATCTGGACAACTACTGGATGAATTTTTATGAAATTTAATGTGAACATTAATGGACATTTAATGTCCAATTCTTTGTTTTTAGTGCTGATTAGCAAATGCTAGCATGCTAAACTAAGATGGTGACAATGCTAAACACTGTATGCTAAACATCAGCATGTTAGCAGCCGGGTTATAAAATGCATGGGACAGCCTAAAGACAAATGTGAATATGACTGGAGACAGGAGCATCTCACCTGAAACTTTGTTGTATAAGGTTAAGATAACAGTGTTGTCTTTTACTTCAAAAAGATGTGATGAGCAATGATGCTGTGCTCTTCTTATCTGGCATTGTATTTAGGTTGTTCTAAATATCTCTGTTTTGCAAGTTTGCTACAGTCATTACCAAAATAAATAAGTAAGTAAATGGGATTTATTCATTTGGAACAGGATTGTTTGTGTGCATATTTTTGTGGAACGTGTCTGGGTTCAAATCAACAGAAAGATACGAGGAAAACATGAGTGAGTAAGTATTACCACTGATCTCTGTAGGAGTCTACATTCGCTTGCTCCCGTTCACAGGGAGTACAGAACTACACAGACTCTCTCTTGGAGTGTTTTAGGCATGTGTGCCTTGTGGTCAATTGTCATGTTATATTAACCATGTGAAAGAAGTATCATGTGAAAGAATCATCTATGGTAGGCCTTTGAAGACTCCTGCAGATAACGCCTTTGAAGGCACATTGATCTGGAAAGGCGAGTAAAGGCAAGGAGATTTGTTATCATCTTCTGTAAGCTTGGAAATAAATATATAAGCCATGTAATTATCCATTACGGTAATCATGCAGTAATTGCACACCTCCTTTTAGTAGCACTTTATAGTGATGTTGTCTCAGCTAGCTAGGGTCTATGGTATGTATTCTAGGATAAAGATTAAGGTATTTTTATGACTGATGTGTTCTCTTCTAAATGTGTCTCTGTACTTACCAGAAGTAGGCTAATTAAGCGAACGAATTGGCCAGCAAATGTTCTTGAACATTTCCATCAGCATAAATGCTGATACAAAGTAAAAGGCATCAGTGTCGTTGCTTGCCAACGCACTGTTATAGGATTTTCTATTCTTTTCTTCTTTAGTTTGGAATGCTTGTGACAACTGTCTATACCAATACAGGAACTTGAGCTAAATGTCAATCGATGCATAAACAACAGTTGACCTAAAATTTGACTCAGCATGCCTTCACATATAACCTATTTGGTGTGGTTCAAACAAAGTCTCTTTGCGTTTGGTTTGGTTGATAAAGGTTGGTGTGAAAGCTGCCAATTGAATTCTGTTTGTGTTAACACGAAATGGACTAAAACTAAAAGGCAACAAAGTGTCTCTTTTTTCTTGGTCTGGACCAAACAAACTGAACTACAGATATGAAGGCACCCAGAGGCATTAATCAATCAGTTCTTTACTAAACCAATTTTGTTCCAAAAGCTGTTCATCACAAAGCTTTCTGTAATCCATCATTATTAGATTTGTTTTTGTGAAAAATCAAATACATGCAACATCTCTAGACTCATCCCGTTCACAGGAAAGGGCGAATGAATGCAACGATGATGCGCAAGACTTTAACGCCTTTCTTGCTTTTCACGTGTCATTTGTACACCATGGAGTCTGTACTGACTGCAATTTAAACATATCCGCGTAAATATGCTACATTCAGGGCAAGTGATGTAGAATAAAAAGTGAGAAAGACTGCTTATGGCGGGTGAGAGGGGAGGTGGATGGTTCGAACAAGCACATAACTTTCAACCAGGAGACCAGTGTTCGAGACCGGTGGTTTGTTTTGCAAGTTACGTTAGTGACGTTTGTGACATGTTTTCCGTACTTTTGTTACGTTATTACCTTACATATTTTACTTAGTTCAAATGCAGTACCTATATGTATTGTATACAGACAATATACAATATTTGTCATTGCTTTGTGTTGTTAATGGATTTCCAAGAATAAAGCAAGTATATTTGCCCACTCCCGTGTTGATAAGAGTATTAAATACTTGACAAATCTCCCTTTAAAGGTCTCATATTATGCTCATTTCCAGGTTCAAAGATGTATTTTAATGTTCTACTCGTTCAACCAGCAAACCCTTATATGGCCTGAAAAAAATCACTGACGTCACCAGTTTAAGGAAGTACTGATCAACGTTTTTTCAGACACATTTTCAGAGAGATGGAGCAGGAGAAAAAGAGAGAGGATGTTTTTTTATGACATTATGGTGGTTTGTAGACACACTGGGGACAGATATTGATGTTTAAAAGACATGGAAAAGTGCATTTTGCATAATAGGTGGCCTTTAAGGCACATTTACATTTTTAAGGTACATAGGATTGATTTGCTAATTTGCTTGTTTTAATTGATTGACAGCCCTAATTTTAGCCCGACGATGTCATTTTTCCTAAACCTAACTAAGTGGTTTTGTTGCCTAAACCTAACTGCGGACATTACGGTAGTTTTGTTGCGTGGTGTACAAATGACTGCGAAAAGGCTGAAATGTGTCCTCATGACACATGGAATGTTTTTGTAATGTTGTGCTATTTATACGTCTTCTCGTGAGACCGGGTTGCTAGATTATGGTGAAGAACCCCTTTACATGGACTACTAGACCACTGGTAAGGCAGAAAGGGCTGAGGCACATTGCTGACCAAATTACAATCCATATGTAATTATTACTGTTTGGATTCTTAATTAACTTCCATAATGGAGTTACTGAGAAATGTAGTACTTTCATTCAGATTGTCTAAAAAAATATCTTAGAATTAACTTTCACATAATAACCAAATTCTACTGAGTGTTCCTCCAATTCAATTCAAGTGCAGTTTGGTTTTTCCAATCTTGTGTTTGAAGAAGTATACTGTACATGCAGAGGGTGTAGGTCAGAGAAATATCTCTGACAGACACACTGAGGTTTTCTTAGTTTTTCAACGCGCTAGTTTTGACAGCTGAGGGACCCCGTATGTCCTCAGTATTTCATGTAACCCCACAGGGTTAGCACAGTCCTCACAAGCCTCCTGAGCCCACTACACACAGACTGCAAACACCTCGTTGCTGAAGTGACCTTATCCCCTGGCTTCAAACAGGAGGGGGGGGCTTCATGAAAGGCCAAGAACCGCAGATAAATCAGAGATGCTGGACACCTGTCATCAAGCCTCGTGGTGCTTTGACAAGAACGATGAGGATAAAAATACGTTTGTGTAATCTCTCCAATCGGATTAAGTTTCACCTTTCCCGCAGTGGAGTGATGCCGGCATTGTGTATCACGGCTGAAGGCTTTCATAATGAATGTTTCAGCATCTCTGTGATAAAAAAACATAGTGTCATCTCCCATTTTTGTCTCGGTTTCTCATCTTCAGTTCTTAAATTCCACTATGTCAGAATGCTTATTGTCTCAGAAAGCTGCCTGGCACAAATCTAATACCAAGCGAGTGATGCGAACACAAAGGAGAGAGATCTTTGTGACACACGATGAAAGATCTCTGACAGCAGCAGGTGGCTCTATTGTAAACTCCCACAATTCAACTAATGGTTCTATAGCGTCCAATATCGCCCTAAAGATACTGACAGAATTTCACTGGAGAAAAACAGGACATTAGAATTCCCTTTCAGATTTATTGTTGCGCCATTTTGGATAAAACTACATTTCTAATTTATAAAGCTTTGCATAAAGAAGATAATGGGAGCAATTCTTGATGAACACTCGGTGGTATTGTGATACAAATGAGAAAAGAAGTGGTTGATATTTACCAGTGGAACAAGAGGGAGATAGAGTCGTTCAGCACAAATCTGATGGACTGCAATTATCAGTATGCAAATTTTACCCATCTGCGCTTTAATGTGGCCTTCAGTTTTGTTTCCCCCGCACCAAAGGGTAACATTTCTAAAAAGACAGTAATTACTTTGTATTCAGCTGAGAATGTGGCTGCCATTAATTTTTGATTTGGCACAAATACTGCAAGTACATCCTATACCCTCTCAGTGCTGCAGCTGAGATTTATTAAAGTTCAGCTGGTGCTGTTCCATGATGATTACTGTATTAGGCTGCACGCTCAGTTCTTTTGAGGAATAATCATCAGATATGTTGGTATAGAGTTTCAAAACATATGGTTAGTCAATTTCAGCACATATGGCCTCTATAACGGAGATGCTTGAGAATTATCTAGCGTAAATGTTCATTCAATGAGAAGTAAAAGAGGTGTTTTATTGTGAGTCATAAACGCCAGGGTGTTGTGCAATACACCTAACATCTTTCAAGGTGCAATACACTTTAAATCTTTCTCTTAATTTCAATAGACCTTTTTCAACGCAGATGTTTTGCTTTCATAGTAGGAAAAGATGTAATTGTTGTAATTACACACAGTTGTAATTGATGACATTAAAAATGGCCGCATTCCAGCTAGGGGAGCTAGTTCTAGGGTGCTGGTATTGTGCATGCAGGCCCACTGGCTTACTGGGACACTTAATGGAACTGACATCTCTGCGGAACATTCATGCGGGGTAGAAAATATTCGGACAGACCTCGATTTCAGCGGATTTCCACCTTCCACCTTCCCCTTTTCAACACCCAATAATGTACGACAAACACTACTACACCAACAACCAGGACAAAAGGCTATAGGCCTATGGCTTGAGATCGCCCAGCAACTGGGATATGATGAAGATGGTAATGTAGCTTAATGTTATATGTTGGTCATGGAATGGGGCTAGCCACAACAGCTGACGTTAGCATCACATTTGGGTCCGATTAGTTTACTGTATGTATTGTGTAGTTAACGTTAACGCCCCTTAAAGTGGCAGTAGGCAACAATTTTTTGGCATAATTTGGCAAAAATTCCATAATAACCTTTCAGCATATTGTAATTCAAGTGTTCTGAGAGAAAACTAGACTTCTGCTCCTCCTCAAGTCTCTGTTTTCAGGCTTTAGAACAAATCTAGCCCGTGACGGCAGATTTTGACCAATCACAGGTCATTTCAGAGAGAGAGAGCGTTCCTATTGGCTGTGCTCCGGTCATGTGACCAGAACTTGGCTTCCTTCAACTTTCCTCCGGTAAGTGAAGTCCTTCAGATGCCGTTAGGAGCATCGGAGGACACAGTAGGACACAGAGGAACATGATTTTTTTCAGGTTACCTGTTTCATGTACTACTGTCACGATATAGCGGACGTTTTCTAAAAATAACTTTTTTAAATCATATTTGCGCCAATCTCGCATACTGCAGCTTTAAGGCTGGCCCACTCTTAAACATTTTTCAAATCTTAACCGATGTTGAAAATGTGAGAGAACCCACACATAACGACATGTTATGATAAATTTAACAGTTTTGTTCCTATAGCGTGTGGTGAGCAATGATTTGGCAAAAACAGAACACCACACACACAATAGACTCCATTCATGAACAATAAGAATCCCCACGAAAAAAAACGGAAATCTTGCAAAATCTCTCGCGATCAAATGTGACATTAGTGTAAAAAAAACATGGCGGACGATGGTTAGGAAGAAATAGCGATTTTAGTTTTTGCACTACTTTGTACTGAAAATTCATGAATGATGAAGTCATGGGGACATGTTAAATTAACACTTGCGTTGTTGCCACAAATTAACAAGTTGGTCCTCCATTTCTGAAGTCCATCTTACTACTAATTTATGCTTCATGTTTATCATTAGCTCATGCATTAGCCGCGACCGCCATGACAGCTTGACAGTTTGGTTCTCAATTGGCTATTGTTCTTTCCCACGTGACTGCGTCATCGGCTTTCGTTGGGGTTCACCACACACAACAGGACATCCGATCGTCAATACTGATCATGTTTAATATTTACGATTTGAAATCGTTGCGGCCAATCTGAGCCGATTTGGGGATGTAAAAAACACTCTTAATATACCTCACACCACAGGAATATCTGGAAAGATAATCTTTAGAACCATCAAAATTGGGGCTTTGCTGACGATTGTCAGGAGGGGGGAATCGGGGCCCAAAATCGGCTCGATTCTTGTGTAGTACCTGGCATCAGACATTCTGTCTGTATAGGTTTTTGTTGTGTGGAGTGGACACGGCACTATTTAGGAGGAAAGTCATTGGGCCTCAGTGACGAATATGAAACACGGGAACGCTGATGGGAGGAGGCCACGGGGAAGACCCAGGACTAGGTGGAGAGATTATATCTCCACACTGGCCTGGGAACGCATCGGGATCCCCCAGTCAGAGCTGGTTAATGTGGCCCGGGAAAGGGAAGTTTGGGGCTCCCTGCTGGAGCTGTTGCCCCCGCGACCCGACCCCGGATAAGCGGTTGAAAATGACGGGGGGGGGGGGCGGTGGGGGGGGGGGGGGACGCTGATAATTTGCACCGGACCCGGTGTGTATATTTGTCAATGTGGAAAATTCTAATGCAGATCTTCCGCATTCCCGCACCGTATTTTTACATCGCACTGGTGAAAAACAGCTTTAAATACTTTCCTTATACTTTTTTTCCCTCTGTGTTTTGGGTTTTCCAAACTCTTAAATGCTGTGTATTGCTTTTACTACAGTCCCATTACTGAAGACTCAGTTCTGGCATCAGAGCATGGGTTGATCCAGAGCAAAGTAAACCAGCAGTTATTGTTTGTGTGCTGGTCATGTGTTTTGTGTACTTCAGCATGTTGGGTACATATCCTTGCATGCACACAAGCTGGTTACATGCTGTTACCCCTCAAAATACGTACGTGTACGTGTCAAATGGATAAGACCTAATCTAAGAACATACAACACAATCGCCCACTCATTTCCGACTGTCTGTCAAGCAAGATCTAGCTTTGGTGCAATAAATCACTCACTGACACACAATGTAATTGGCCATGTGATGCAATGAAGCGTGCTTGAGTATCTGATGGCCAGAGGGCCAGTTCTTAAGACAGCTCTCACTTTGCTTCCCAGCACATCATAATTACTCTGTGTCCCTGCTGGCTTGCAATCCGTCTCCATAGTGATCCATCTCTTGCATTCAGGCAGTGCAGGATCGCGCGCGTTGGTATGCACGCACACTCGCACATTCCTCCCTTCGCATTCCTCTAAGCCCCCAATTAATCTCTGTAGCAGACCTTTCACATTCATTTTTCACACGTGTTCGCATTCATACGTTTATTACATCAGTAAATGAGTATCAACATCATGCTCTGCTCTTGTAAATGAAACATGGGGGGGACTGGAAGTGGCATTAATTGAAGGTAATTCATTATGAAAGGTTTTTAGACTATCAGGCTGGATCTGAACTTTAATGGCAACTCGTGAATCCTCCTGGCAACCTTGGGACGAGTAAATGCTGCAGTGTTTTAATCTATAATGCATGGTATATGTCCTGGTCCCAGTGATCACATTAGATCCAATCATTTCAACTTGACACATTTTGAATATTCAAAGGATAGAAACGGCGCAATCATAACCTCATGAATAAAATAGTGCACCATTACAACCTTATGAAGACTGTAATTTACATTTCATGGTGAGATAGCTTAAATGATAGCCCAGGGACAAGCTTAGTACTCGTAGTCGTCATTTAAAAGACTATATAGACTTAGAAGGGAAACTTTTTTGGGGGTAATTTTGTTCATCACATCTCTGTTTAAAAATGATTCCTTCAGGCTTTTCCCATTACATGCTTTCATTGTCACAGTTTTGGGATAGGCCTTTTTTAATGATAGGTCATTTACTGGTGATATCTGGAGGTTGTGGTTGCCAGGAGGACTAGCAGTCATTTCAGTGACAGTCACAGTGAGCCTTGTGCAATTACTGCCAGTTAAATAGTTAAAAAGAGAGTATTTACAAAGCAGCAAAAGACATGGGAAGGTAAGTCGAGGTGGTAAAAAAAAAAAGTCTGTTCATATAAACGATGAAGCTTTTTATGTAACCTAGTTCATTTTAAAGCGGCAGTAGGCAGAACGTTTTTAGCATCATTGGGCAAAAATTCCATAAAAAACTTTCAGCATATTGTAATTCAAGTGTTCTGAGAGAACTAGACTTCTGCATCTCTCTACATGGCTCTGTTTTCAAGTTTTAGAAAATCTAGCTCGTGATGGGAGACTTTGGCCAATCACAGGTCATTTCAGAGAGAGAGAGAGATGGGTTCCTATTGGCTGTTTATTCACTTATAACACTCGTGTACTCCGATCAAACGGTCAAACTAGGCAGCGCTGATCCACCCGATTTGACTGTTATCAGGCCATTAAATAGGTGTTATCAGTCGCTATACAGTAAGTACCATAGATGTGGGTCAATTAGGGGCCCACAGTACTACACCGACTATGTTGTAAAAGTGAAAGTAAAACTTAAAAGCAACACGTTTAGGCAACTTAACTACGACTTCTTTGTGTTTAGGCAATGAAACTACATTTTCTTTAGGTATAGGCAACAAAACTACAACTTCTTTAGGTTTAGGCAACAAAACTACAACTTCTTTAGGTTTAGCCAATGAAACTACAACTTCTTTTGGTTTAGGCAAAAAAACAACAATTAAGTTTAGGGAAAAACATTGTGTTTTGGGTTAAACTAACTACCAACACAAAGACAACTACAGATTGTTGGTTTCACATGGGATGTGAACTCCGGTCTACTGGGTGAAAACCCTGTGTTTTGTGTCATAATCATAATCATCAAAATCATAATCCTATCATAATTACTACGGTCGCTGTCATGCTTTTTATATCTTCTTTCGGTGACTATGACTACTATGTTAATAGATGATAAAACCTACAAGTGGGTGTAGTAGGCCCCTATTGACCCACATCTATGGGAGCTATAGCGACTGATAATGTCTATTTAATAGCCTGACAACAGTCTAATCGCCTGGGTGATCAAATATGAATTAATATTCTGTTACTGTAATGTCTATTTCTCGTATAAAATGTTTTCAGAAACATCTTGTAGTGTACTATTTAGCTTTAAAATGAGAAAGTTTGCTCTGGCTTTTTTTTAATCATATTTGCTCCAACTTGCCTACTGCTGCTTTAATACAACATGTGTACAAACTGTTAATCTTAAAATGAATAAAAAATGTACATTCATCCCCAGCTCCTCACCCTCAGCCAATGCATTAAGTGCATCTTTGGTGTAATAAAGAAAAGAGATACTCATAGGAAAACATCCAAATTGAAAAGCTGAAAAGTGACTTAACGTGGAAATCTGCGCCGGTTAGTAATACCAAAAAGATTAAAAGAAAAAAGAAGAGATTAAAAACAAAAGTAGAACTATTTGCAGCACCAAATTCAGTCATACACTTAAATTTGCATAAGGGCTTCTGGTTTAGAGAGGCATAACATTTAATTCACAGGATATTTGAGAGAAGAGACTGTATGAAAAGGCTTGAATGATGCAAAATGGGTGCAAAGTATCAGATGCTGCTCTATTCTCTGTTAGGCAACATATACAGCGATAGCACTGCTGTGCCTTTCCTCTTTGTTTTCTTCACAGCTGCCGCGACTTAAGTCCTGAGATAGAGGTCATGAAAAAAAAAAAAAATCGCTGAAAGAGAAATTGAAATAGAAACTGAAGAGGAGGATGTGTGTTTTTTTTGGGCAAACATCAACAAATTCATTCTACTTGTGAGGCCTTTGAGATGTGACAGTTTGACAAGTGGAAACCTCTGGAGAGATGCTTCCCATAACCCTGCATGAAATGAAATATGGATTATCAGGAACTATCCATGAAGGACACCAGACGTGAACTGCACAGTCACTGTGTGTGCGCGCATAAAATAATTACATTATCAGACAGTATTCTATGCCTCATTACTCATTTTCCAACATGCATGCAGTGAAATTTTGCATATCTTAGCCAGTCAGACCTATTCATTTGTACAGTCACAGTTACATGGTAGTGCTGAACACATTACTCATTCATTACGGCCACGTTCACATTACAAGCAAATGTGGCCCAAATCCGATTTTTTTGCTCTCATGTGACACAGAGCTTTTCAGAGTATTGCGGATGCAAAAATCAGATTTTTTCCAATCATATCTGGGCCAAATTCATATGTGGTCCTAAATCCAATACATATCCGACCACTGGCCATGCTACCACTGTGAGAACCGTCATATCGGAATTCATGTGTGTTTTTCCATGTTGCATTTCTCTGCGTAGGCTCAGATCACTTACTAGGCAACCCGTTCACACGGGAAGGCATATATATTGCACATTACATGGACATTCCGCGTATCATGAGGATGCATTTTAGGCTTTTCGCGTGTCATTTGTACGCCACGTAACAAAACTACGGTATCGTCTAGTTAGGTTTAGGCAAAAAAAACACTTAGTTAAGTTTAGGAAAAATGCCATGGTTGTGCTTAAAATAAGTAAGTAAAATACGTACGGAAACAATGTAACATATATATGGAAAACACGTCACAAATGTCACTAACAAACACATGGCAAACACCAACGTAACTTGCAAATCAAAACACCGGTCTCTTGGTTGAAAGCTCTGTGTTTGTTGGACCCATCCACCTCTCCACCCACCCACCATAAGCGGTCTTTCTCGCTTTTTATTCTACGTCACTAGCTCTGAGCGTAGCATATTTACACAGAGCGTTTACATTGCAGTCAGTGCAGACTACATGGCGCACATATGACACGCAAAATGCAAAAAAAGCATTCTTATTGCACGCTAAATTGACAACCACACTCTGGTCACTCAAATCGGATTTCAAAGTGTGGAAGTGCTGAGCAGATTCAGAATCCATGCTGCCAATAGCAGAGCGCTATGGAGGAGAACAACAGTCCGTGGACAGACGCTGAAATTAATTGTTCAATGGCACTCTCACTTTCACTTTCTGTTGCTTCCTCCTAATATCAAAATGTATACCAGCATCCTCTGTCGCACCAGGAGGAGTTCTGCACCGGAACTTGACAGTGCGATTGTGTTAAACTACAGAGTTACTGACGCCTACGTCGTCACCACAGAAACCCATGAATTTAGGTTGGTGATGTCCATCCATCCATCCATTATCTGTAACTGCTTATCCTATTCAGGGTCGTGGGGAGGGGGGGCTGGAGTCGATCCCAGCTGACATTGGGCGAAGGTGGGGTACACCCTGGACAGGTCGCCAGACTATCACAGGGCTAGGTTAGTGATTTCTGGAGACACAAATCCAATCTGATCTTACAAATAACTGTGCGGAAAGTCTGTCTTAAATATCTGATTTGAGAAACAAATCGGATTTGCCTGCAGTCTGAACGTAGCTTTAGATGGCTGCTAGACCGCTGCGTTAAAGCTGAAGTAGGCGAGATTGGAGCAAATATGATTAAAAAAAGTTATTTTTATAAAACGGTCGCTATTTCCTGACAGTAGTAAATGAAATAGGTAACCTGAAAAAAATCATGTGCCTCTGTGTCCTCCGGTGTCCTCCGGTACTCCTAACGGCATCTGCAAGATTTTACAGACCGGAGGAAAACAAGCAGTCGGAGCTGATCTGAGATCTGCTGTCTATGAGAGCCGGCTGTCAATCACTCGCAAACTCCGACCAAACGGTCAAACTAGGCAGCGCTGATCAAATATGATTCAATATTATGTTACGTTAATGCCTATTTCTCGCCTCAAATGTTTTCAGAATCATCTTGTAGTGCACGGTTTAGCTGTAAAATGAGAAGTTTGTGACCCAGCAGCCATGTTGGAAATCTCTTGAAGGAACGCCATCCTCTTGAGGGAAATCTCCATCTGTCACATGACCGGAGCACAGCCAATAGGAACGCTCTCTCGATGAAATGACCTGTGATTGGTCAAAGTCTGCCGTCACGGGCTAGATTTTTTAAAGCCTGAAAACAGAGACATGATGAGGTGCAGAAGTCTAGTTATCTCTCAGAACACTTGAATTACAATATGCGGAAAGGTTATTATGGAATTTTTGCCCAATGATGCCAAAAATATACTGCCTACTGCCACTTTAATACAGGTTTTATTACTGTATAATCACCTGAAATTAAGAATCGTTGCATTTTTGTTAGGTTAGAATGAGCCCTTCATATCTTCATAGGAAGCGGGTCCTCTTCACAGAGTCCGCCATGTTGCTCCGCCATGTTTCTACAGCAGCCCAGAACGGACAAACCAAACACTTGCTCTAGAGAAAGCCTTTTGTGTTTTTACGTTTCCTGAGGCCACCGTAGTTCTCCGACACGCTTCAGAAACTGGGGTTCATCAAACATCACGTTTATTTACTCTACATGGGGCTGAAATTAATACCAAATTATGTTAAATCATGTTCGCCGAATGAGTTAGTGAAGCCAAAGTCCTCAAATGTTGCATGCTTGCGTGACACAAACAGCTATACAAGAACATTGGCTACGGAAAAGTTTTCAAAGAAAAAATTTCAGTTCAGCTCTAGTTACAAAAAGTAACCAATCTTTACATCACATATCGGCTTTGCTCCCTAACAGCTCTCTATAGGTTATAGCCGTACCCACTTGCCATGACTCTGACACTATAATTTTTGTCTCAACTGATCCCACCGCCACTCTAGAGTCAATCACAGTGCTCTGCAAGAGGGTGATCAGGTGAATAGCAGCTTGCTCTGAGTCATAAGCCTGAGCAAGCAATAAGTCAGCTCCCACTCATCAGTGAAGTGAGAAGACCGGGACGCTGCGGTCCTCATCACAAGTCCCAAGATGAATCATAAGTTCAGTACTGAAACATCATGTACTTTACTTTAATTCCAGGGGGAGTCAGAATGTCAGAACAAGCATCGCTGTGTTAAAATGATGTGTCATTCCCACACTCAGTTAACACATCAATTAGTTTACTGTAAAAGCTTGTATCCCCAAAAGTCAGCAGTTCAGAAAAAGGTTTCAGGTTTGATGCCATGACATTTTTAAATACAGTGTTTTTTGCTTGGGTTTAATCTGTCCTACGGTTATTAAACATGCACAGCCACATTAGGAATTAGAAGATATTCTTGCAAAATCCACAATCTATTGTCGTAGTCTTCTGCTGTGGTTCTTTCCAGGTCAAGAAAGTCAAGAAATATGATGTTATTTAATGATACTTTATCTTTTATCACTTGATACTTGTATGAGTTCAAAGGTAGTTAGAACACTGGTAATGCATTGAAATTTAGTACAATTTTAAGACAGTAGACAGCATATGCCCTCCACCATGATGAAACATGGCATGTCTTGCAGAAATATGAAACATTTTAGCTTGAGGGGGCTAATTTAGCGATAACATGGCTCACTATACATTATCAAACTTATTTACGCAGCCTGTAATAAAAGTATTTAAAGTTATAATCCTTAAAAGGTGCACTGTGTAAGATCTGGCCAGAATTTTAGTTTAAACATTCAAAAGAATGTGAACAGTTTTGACATTATGCCAAATTCATCAATGTATTGTGCTACAGAGATATCCAACCAGCAAGGTCTGCAGTGTCTTGTAATACCACTTGTTCCTTAAGAGGCGATAGTAAGTCATTGTAGTGTCCAGTCTGCCCTCAGTCCAACATGAGAGGACGTAGAAGTAGTAGTAAATAATACATCCGAGGTCGTGTGCGTTTTGATAGGTAGTTTGTTTATTGGATTTAGGGCTAAATGATTTTGAAAAATAATCTAATTGCGATTATTTTGACTGATATTGCGATGCGACATGATTTGCCATATTAGAGGGAATGATCATTTTTACATCATTATTCTCATTTTTATTGAGAAACATACAGTATTAAAATGATTATGGTGTGATTTTTGCGGGGATCTGTACCAAACAAAGATGTTTTCTTAAATCTGTATAGAATATTATGTGTAGGCCAGGACATCTCTGCAGCACCACAATGTTTAATTTAAAATGGTATTTTGACACACATTTTGCCTTTAACAAATATTGCGATTTTAAGAAATACTGCGATTTCAAGATTGCAGAAGGCCATATTACGATTTCAATAAAATTTTGATTAATTGTGCAGCGCTCATTGGATTAAATCCAAAGTGGCAGAAACAAGAAAACGACTCGCACCGTTGCCTCGTAGACTAAGGTGTGGGTTGTTTTCTTGTTTCTGCCACTTTGGATTTAATCCAATAAACAAACTACATGGACCGTACAGCCATCGGTTAGTTTCACAAACACACAGATGGTTAATGTGAACTATAGGCCCAATTGATACAGCTCAGAAAAATAGTAGTATAGTATCAAAAATAAGGTTTGACTTCATGAAAATCTTAAAGAGGACCTTATATTCTTATTTTCAGGTGCATACTTGTATTTTGGGTTTGTACTAGAACATGTTTACATGCTTTAATGTTCAAAAAATGCATTACTTTTCTCCTACCGGCTGTGCTGCAGCACCTCTTTCCACCCCGTCTGAAACGCTCTGTTTGAGCTCCTGCCCCGCCCTCTCGAAAAGCCAAGTCTGTTCTGATTGGTCAGCTGACCCACTGTTGTGATTGGTCAACCAATCCAAACTCTTCGGACTCCGCTCCAGCTCCGCTCTAACTAGCTTTGTTTGAGGGCATACCCAAACTAGCCACTAGGCAAAGTTCGTTACTTGGTGACATCACCATGTTACGGAAGAAAAGGCGGGACTTCAAGCGAGGCGTTTCAAGCAGTTCAGGAGCAGTGTTTCTGTGGGGGAGAGTAACTCCCTTCGGCGTATACTTTGGGCTATTCAACTTTGCAGACCTTTTACATGCATACAAAACTATATAACACACTAAAGGAAAGGGAAAAAGCACAAAAGCACAAGAGATCTTCTCTAAAAAGTATAACTTTAACCAACTTGTTCACACTTACTCACTCCAATGCCCTCTGGCTGAGTATTACTGGTCTACTGTAGTGAACGTCCCACTGCTCCTCTCTGCATCAGTGGACAACATCTGGCTCTGTGACCTCTGAGACAGAGCTCACTGGACGTTCAGCGGCACCTTCTGCTGCTTTTTGCGCGAGTGTATGAAACTCTCTCTCTGCTCTCACCCATATATGTGTGCGTCTTGTCATGCATGAATGCAGCCGCCTGGTACAACACCCGAAACGAGATCTCACGTATACACTCATCCTCACACTCCACCCCCCCCTTCGGGCATGAGCGCCCCAGCCTCCAGAACCTGCAGATGAAAGAGAATATTAACTCCATGTAAATTGTAATTTCTCCCCCCGTCTCCTTCCTGCATTCCTGACCGTACATCCCTGCATTTCCCTTCGGTCTCAGATATTGAGTGTGTCGTAAAGGCGCAGCACGGGAGGATGGATCGGAGGAGGAAATGTGCGTGAGGAATGTGGAATGCTGTGCAGCGGTTAGTGAGATAAGTGGCATTTGTGTTTCCTCCCGTGGCTAATTATGCTATTTATACCACGGCAATGGAGGAGACGCTCTGAGCTGGTACACCAAGATTAGTATTCTCACTAACATTGTTTATCCTCCTGAAAGTGATAACAGCACACACCTCTTGCTTTAGGGGTGATAGCTGTGTTTGGGTCTGTGTGTATATTTGAGTGCATGGTTATGTGTGTCTCTGTCTGGATGTGCAAGCAAATTTATGTTCTAAATTTTTTCATGTACAGTAAAATAATATCAGCTACAAAAAATATGATTAAAAATCATCATTCAATCATCATCAAAATCATCATTTCAATAATATGGTTGATGTCAGAATCTAAAATCCCCTATCTTAATTCCACTTGGTGTACGGGTAATAAACGATGATTTTTTACTGGATTTTTCTAGACAATTTCTATGCAACAGTTGCAACAGAGAGCTGATCCTTCTCAGAAAAGGTACCAGAAACCAGCACCAGACAGTTTGATGCAACCCACCATGCAGACATGACAGCCAGGAATAGCCCTCTTCTTAAGGAAGTATGTCTGTGAAGCCCAGCCTCAGTGGAGCAGAAAAATATTACTTTTTTCTTGGTGAATTCAACATATTGTAAGTTATTGCAAGTCTAGAGCCAGCAAAAGCACAAAAAAATACATATTTACATTAGGGCTGTCAATTGACTAAAATATTTAATCGTGATTAATCGCATGATTGTCCGTAGTTAATTGTGATTAATCACAAATTAATCGCACATTTTTTATCTGTTCAAAAGTAGTATTTAATACTCTTATCAACATGGGAGTAGGCAAATATGATTGTTTTAGGCAAATGTATGTATATATTCATTGCTGGAAATCAATTAACATCTCAAAACAATGACAGATATTGTCCAGAAACCCTCACAGGTACTACATTTAGCATAAAAAATAGGCTCAAATCATAACATGGCAAACTCAAGCCAAACAGGCAACAACAGCTGTCAGTGTGTCAGTGTGCTGACTTGACTATGACTTGCCCCAAACTGCATGTGATTATCATAAAGTGGGCATGTCTGTAAAGGGGAGACTCGTGGGTACCCATAGAACCTATTTTTATTCACATATCTTGAGTTCAGAGGTCAAGGGACCCCTTTGAAAATGGCTATGACAGTTTTTCCTCGCCAAAATTTAGTTAGTTTAGTTTGCCGGCCGTAAGCTTCAAAACAATGAGCTGAAAGATGCTAAAACGTTTTATAGAACTGAGGGGAACTGCAGAGTTGGGTGACAATTATCTGTGTGTTCAAGCGACCCCTTTCACATTACACATAGTCATTTGATTAATTGTAATAAATATTAATTATCGCAGCTTTAATGTCATGGATCAACAACACACATTATAGAACATAATCCACTTCATCCTGCCCTTATCGCATCCAATGATGATGATCTGTTGTAGTTGCAGTAGAATAGCTGCAAGAACCGGATGGAGTGTGAGAAAACTGGCTTTAGGCTGTTCAGAATAAATATCATGCTTCATCTACAGTATATATTATGGACATCTGTATTTAATGCATACTTTGCTAGACTGCTGCTCCAGCGTCCCTCCATTCATCACAAGGACAAATTGGAAAATTCGTATTTTGTCCCTTCCCTTTTCAGACAGTATGCTAAAAAGCCGGTGAAGTGACTTGACAGCTCCAGATAAAGTCTACCTTGCTTCAACACTGAGCGTTCATATTTTCAGTGGTTATACTGCACTAGATGCAGGAAAAACAAGGCACATAATGACATGAGTGATATTCCCAAAGCTAACTATTATCTTACTTACAATTCAGTCAATATGCAGGGTCAGTGAAAATGAAGCCAAGCCAGCTCTCTCCCTGATGGGCCATCTGAAACACTTTTTCAGTTTTGACAGGAATGTATATTCTAATCATTACTGCGGTGCAGGATAGCTAACTTTATGCAAGGACTGTCAAGAGCTAGGGATGAATTAACATATTGTTACTCGTCTCCTGTATTCAGTTAAATTCGAACCAAGACAAAATCTCCCAAGAGAAAAGACTTGTTGCTGCTTAGAATATACTTTGTTATATAGAATCACACCAACAACACCGGCCCCGACACCAAATCAGGCCAGGGGCGTAAACTGGGGGGGGGGGGGCCCTACCCCCCTACTTCCAGCCCCTTGCTCATACCACACCCATCTTTAGACTCAACCTTCATTCTGATCTCACACACCTGTAAAGTTTCATGACTGCATCTTGCACGTTTGTCACGCTATCGCCAAAGGTGCAGTTTGCGATGGTTCAGGGAGCTCACCGAACCCCGAGTGGCCGTAGCCAGTATTTTTTTTTAATAACACAGAATTAATAATTTATTTTAATGATGAAAAATATTATCCTTGTTGGGTCTTCTTATTGACAGAATGAGAAACTAACAAGATAAGAATATAGAGATCAGACTGGAGAAATTTCCATTTAAAAGATGGATGATACTTGCTATCTTCTGACGTTTGTACTTTTTAAACTGAAAACACGCATTATATAATGTGATATTTACTGGAAATGACATACGGTATAGCCAACAGCAAGTAGGAAAGGCGTCTCATTCCAGTAATAAACAATGCAATCAAACCGATTTAGTCGCTGACTCCTGCTCATCTCGATTCAGTTAGGTCAGGGGTCGGCAACCCGCGGCTCTGGAGCCGCATGCGGCTCTTTAGCCCCTCTACAGTGGCTTCCCTGTAGCTTTGACAAAAAAACAAAAAAAATTGGAAAAAAATAACGTTTTTTTTTTTTTTTTTTGCACAGTGGACAATCTTTCAAAGGGAACACTTCTTATCTTAGAGTTTGAGGTGATACTGTGACACTGAAAATACATTTTTTTTTTTAATATTTAGTCAACTAAAGTATGCGTCACATCCTACTACGTCGACCGGCCGCGCCTTTCCCTACACGGGCTAACCGGGGCTCAAGCCCCCGGACCCGACCACGTAAAAGGGCCCACGATGCTCCGGGGGAAGAAAAATAAAAATATAATTCACAGGCCAACAGGATGCTCCATTGTGTATTTTACTCCGCGCAAGGAGAGGCTCCATGCGTAAAGACGCAACTGCGCTCGTGTTTTTTTACTCCGACACAACCTGCCAGGAGAGAGAGGGATTTTTTTTTTTCTAGCTGCTGTATATCTGACTGAAATCTGTTTGTTTTACCGACTGACTGCCTGACTGATATGAAGGGATCCGAGGGAAGGGCTTTCAAATCGTCCGTAGCCAGAGGACCTAAAGTAAAATCAACGATGTTATATTATTGAGTAATATTGAGTATAGCCCTTGCTCGTATTACTGCTGCATGGAACTCTACATGATGCCAACCAAGAAGGATTGTTAGATTAAATATCCTACTGCGAAGTCCTAGTTGTGCCGGGAAAGTGATGACATCATTATGCATAATAAAGTAGCCATGTGCTTCTGTTTGTCTGAAAAACGATGGAAGATTCAGTGTGAACAATGGACAGATGGAGAAAGATTAATCTGATTTAGAGTACATTCATTTCATTCTAATTATTATTGTCAATGTTAGTTGAAATGATAGTTAACCTATAGTTTGTTAGCTTGTCTCACAGAATAAAAAACACCAGCGCCATTGCGTCTTTATGCATGGATCTTCCCATTACGCGGAGTAAAATACACCATGGAGCATCCAGTATCGACCGGGGCGGACTTTCCTCAGTGCGCCCCAACCGCGTCGTGCCTCCAGGGCGGGGCTCGGGCCACGTAAAAGGGGCCAGGGATCTGTGGAGATGGCGGCAACCCACCCGACCCGTCTTGAAACACGGACCAAGGAGTCTAAGGCACGCGCGAGTCAGAGGGTGCAAGCAAAACCCCGTGGCGCAATGAAAATGAGGGCCAGCGTGCGCCGGCTGAGGTGGGATCCCGGCCCAGCGGGGTCGGGCGCACCACCGGCCCGACTCGCCAGCACCGTCATATATAGTATAACTATATATAAAACTTTATAAGCTGTGTTATCAAATATGTTTTGCGGCTCCAGACAAATTTTATTTGGTCGAAGAGGGAGCAAAATGGCTCTTTGGTTAGTAAAGGTTGCCGACCCCTGAGTTAGGTCAAGGTGTAATATGTAGACGATGGATAGGATCCAAACGCACTAGACCTCTCTGTGTTGTACACATTACATTATCTCTAGATTTTTTTGGGGAACCCCCAACCTTAAAGTTCAAACTGCGCCTATGGCTTTCACATTGACAAAATCTGTCCACAGACAGACAGACATTAACCTGACCCGCCAGATGGTTTGTTACACAGACCCATCCGAGAAGTCGTCATTAGAAACTGTTTGGAAAAGGGCAGGCACTTTCAAAAAATACCTGGGAGGTGACTGGATGAACCATCTGTCAATCAAACTCTTGCCGAAGCCAGTCGGGAGAAGAGTGAAAACATCTTTTCTATTGAGAAAAGCCTTCAGTGCCGGTCTTTGCTCTTCTGCTCAGGCGCCAAAGTGGTCGACCGATCAAAAAAACGACAGTGCCATCCCTGAGCCATGTCCCTAGCATGGCTAAAAACATGGATCCTACCTCCTTCTCTTTTGTCTGATCCTAAATCCTGGCATTTCATATTTACTCCTGCTTTTTCCATACTCAGGTAGAATTGGCTACCAGTGGACATGATAAAAGGTTAAGCCTTTTCCTGATATTCTGCATGAGGCTCTGAGATTTCGCAGACAGCAAAGAGGCTGTGCCAGATATGGGCACTGAGAGCAATCTGATATGCAAATTGTAACAGACTTTTTACATTTTCTGGTATATTGCTTATGTTTTGGAAAAATATCCTTTACAGCGTCATGCAATGACCTACATTGCAGGTTTAATAAGTGTTTATCAAGTGTAGTGTCGAATGTAGTGATCACAGTTACAGTGATCAACTGCTCATATGGATCAAAATACTCGGGACAGAATCATTCCCTAATGCTATATAAATAATTTGCTTATAGTTATCGGCTGGATACCTGTGCTGCGTGCACATTGATATTATGACGGGAAAAGAAAGTCATTTTCTTTCTCTGAATGAAAAACAAAAATGCAAAGGGAAAGTTGGGAAAGTATCTGCCATTGAAGCCGTCCTCGTCAAGTGGATTGAAAATGCCTCATTAAGTAATGCCCCCAAAGTGAAACTCTGCCGATCCTCAACCGACTATGTGGCAGCTCATGCCAACCGGCGCCCGTCTCCCTCCATGCCGGTACTGGGTGAGAGAACGAGGAACCCCGGCAAAGGGACGCTCGCACTGCAGAGACGGCCAAAGACGGCAATGCCTCACCCTCGGTAAGGGAAAAGGCAGAAGAATTGACAGTGAGCCAGCAAAAATCGAAGCGGTCCATTTCATTACTTTGTATTCATGTAATAAATATACAAATGTCTATTAGATGGTAATTTGCATGAGAAATGATGCACAACAACAAAAATGCGGCTATAATAATCATCTGCTTATAGTGATCAATTTGACCCGGACAGACGTGATCACTTTAAGCGGTTTCCACTGTAGTGTAACTGTAGTTGCATAGGAAACCGATAAACTTCATCATCTCACAGCTGGAGACCTGAGACATGCAGCCACAGTGCAAGATAGTTTAGGAGACTTTCCATCAAAATCACTCCCACTGTCCGTCCTCTCAGCCTCTTCTTACTTCAGCTTCACATTCAGTCATAGATGGTGTCATAGAAGGTAGATAATGGATTTCGTAGCGGCTCACTGTGATAAAAGGCGACACAGTTGAGTCGTGGTCTTATCGGCTCTTTGTGTTCAACGAGCAGGACAGATCATCCAGCAACAAGAGAACCTCATTGTCTCTTTTTCCCCCTCTCTGAAAATGAATTATCGAGAAAGATTTGAAACCATTCCTCCACAAATTCTGGTACCAACGAATCATGCAGTTTTCAGTTGCCTTTTATATTTGAATGTTACGGAAGAGCTAAGCTTGAATGCCTTTTTAAAAAGGAAAACACTACAAGGTCTGGCTCAGGCGAACGAGAATTACAACAAATCGTTCGTAAAATTAGAAAAATAGAAAACACAATTTAATTTTGTGTCAGGGCCATAAATTGTGTCTACCCTACATGAGCTGGTTTGTTTCATGTCGTTTGGGCTTGTTTCAGGTTCTAAGCACAATTTAATCAACCATTGCCGGTGCATAAAACAAAGACGACTGTGGTTTGCGAGACAATAGCAAAAACACAAATTGGATTTTCCATTTGCTTCTACAATTAAACAGTTGAGCTGCTGATTAACACTTTTCAATTTCCTCCTTCCCCAGCTGCAGCTGCTCTCTATCCCTCCCTCCCTCTGTCACTGTGCCTATCTATCTATCTATCTATCTATCTATCTATCTATCTATCTATCTATCTATCTATCTCAACGGAACACATTATTACCATTATTTTACACAAAAAGCCTTCATTGAAAATAATCAAATCTAATGCAAAAGGATTGCAGCCACCTGTGCTCACTTGTGAATAAGCCTCATTCAAATTTCCATAAACTACAGTGTTGTTCCTCTCACCAAATCCAATCATTACAGTATCACCACTGGCCTCGCATGGCTGATTTGTGTGACATAAGACAACTTTGTTGCATCTATTGCTTGTGATTGATGTGAGTAACAAAAATCCATTTTGTTGTTTTTCACAGACAATATGAAAACACAGGAGGTGTTGGTATCGACTGCTGGCCAATAGATAATGTTATTGGAAGTGCAATAGTTCTTAGTTGGCATGTTTATAAGTGATTTAATTAGCTTTCTGTCAGTTTTAGCTTTCTCATTTGGGACTCCCGCCGCTCCAAAGCAATGCAACTTATTATTGTTTAATAAAAAACAAATCAATTTGGTTAATCTCTGTGTTTTGGTGTTATTGTGTCTTCAAATCCAAGCTTTCCTTTGGTAAGGCAGTGGTAACACTGTCTCATAATTGCATTGTGAGTGTACACACTATTGACATACATATACAGAATATGATTCGCATTTGAATGAATCAAGAATCTAGTATGACGATTTTATGAAAGCAACATGACCTCATGGGAAGGCATATTCGCCACGTTGTTAACATAAAATGGTCGTGTTATGTTTAGGCAACAAAACTACTTAGGTTTCGGAAATACATTATGGTTGGACTTAATATGAATATGTAAACAAAGTAAAATACGTACGTAAACAACGTAACATAAGTACAGAAAACACGTCACTAACGTAGCTAACATCACTAATGTAGCTAATGTCACTAACGTAGCTAACATAACTAACGTAACTAACGTAACTAATGTAACTAACGTAACTAATGTAACTAACGTAACTTCAAAATAACTCAACCTTTCATATGTCATGTAACGCCAAGTCGTTAATGTGAAACTGTCACGTTATGTTTGGGCAACAGAACTACGGTAATGGTCGCAGTTAGGTTTAGGCAACAAAACCACTTAGTTAGGTTTAGGAAAAAAATCATGGTTGGACTTTAAATAAATATGTAAACTAAGTAATATACGTACATAAACAACGTAAAATAAATACGGAAAACACGTCACTAATGCCACTAATATAGCTAACGTAACTTCAAAATAACTCAACTTTTCACGTGTCACTTAAAGTGGCAGTAGGCAACAATTTTTTGGCATAATTTGGCAAAAATTCCATAATAACCTTTCAGCTTATTGTTATTCAAGTGGTCTGAGAGAAAACTAGACTTCTGCTCCTCATCATGGCTCTGTTTTCAGGCTTTAGAAAAATCTAGCCCGTGACGGCAGATTTTGACTTATCACAGGTCATTTGAGAGAGAGAGAGCGTTCCTATTGGCTGTGCTCCGGTCATGTGACCAGAACTTGGCTTCCTTCAACAGATTTTACAATGGCGGCGGCGTCACAAACTTTCTCATTTTACAGCTAAACAGTGCACTACAAGATGATTCTGAAAACATTTGAGGCGAGAAATAGGCATTACAGTAACAGAATATTTATTCATATTTGATCAGCGCGGCCTAGTTTGACCGTTTGGTAGGAGTTCGCGAGTGATTGACAGCCGGCTCTCATAGACGGCAGCTGGACAGCGGACCTTGTTTTCCTCCGGTAAGTGAAATCCTTCAGATGCCGTTAGGAGCACCGGAGGACACAGTAGGACACAGAGGAACATGATTTTTTTCAGGTTACCTGTTTCATGTACTACTGTCACGATATAGCGGACGTTTTCTAAAAATAACTTTTTTAAATCATATTTGCGCCAATCTCGCATACTGCAGCTTTAATGCCACGTCGTTAATGTGAAACGGTCGCGTTATGTTCCAGGCAACAAAACTACGATAATGGTCACAGTTAGGTTTAAGCAACAAAACCACTTAGGTTTAGGAAAAAGATCATGGTTGGGTATTAAAATATATACGTAAACTAAGTAATATACGTACATAAACAACGTAAAATAAATATGGCAAACATGTCACTAACATAACTAACCTAACTTCAAAATAAGTCAACTTTTCGCGTGACATTTAACGCCACGTCGTTAACATGAAACTACGGTAACATTAAATTAAATACATAAACTAAGTAATATACGTACTTAAACAATGTAAAATAAACGCGGAAAACACGTCACTAACGTAACTAACGTCACTAACGTAACTAACGTCACTAACGTAACTAACGTCACTAATGTCACTAACGTAACTAAGGTAACTTAAAAAATAATTCAACCTTCCGCGTGTCATTTAACGCCACGTCGTTAACATGAAACGGTCGCATTATGTTTAGGCAACAAAACTACGATAATGGTCACAGTTAGGTTTAGGCAACACAACTACGATAATGGTCACAGTTAGGTTTAGGTAACAAAACTACGATAATGGTCACAGTTAGGTTTAGGCAACAAAACCACTTAGTTAGGTTTAGGAAAAGCATCATGGTTGGACTTAAAATAAATACATAAACTTAGTAAAATACATATGCAAACAACATAACATAAGTACGAAAAACACATCACAAACGTCACTAATACAACTTCAAAATAGCAACAACACACACAAGACACACACACTGGTCTCCTGGGTGCCAGTCAGTAGCGTAGGCAGAAATCACAGTGTGGGTGGGCACAGAGAAAATCAGGTGGGCCTAGCCCGTCCAAGACCAAACATCTATTTGATAGATTCTGAAACACATATGTTAACCAAAATAGGCCATTACAGCTATACTTGCCTGAATGCACCACAGTTTAATCATACAAGCCTTATACATCATCATCATCAGAGGTAATATAACAGGCAACTGACATGTATACATACTGTATATACTTACAGCATGTACCACTTACGTTGTGTATATAAAGCAACCTGTTACATTAATAATTCAATATTTATTCCCGCATATTTGCACTCTGCACCGTTGCACTACCGTATGATTGTTTACAATATACAGAAACTGCCTGACATATTCAAAAACATCTTCTTTCTTTACAGTTGTTCAGCTTTGTTGACCTTTTCTATTTTCTATTTCCGTATGCACAATGAGCATTAAATAACTAGAGTCAAATTCCTGGTAGCCTGTGTGTAGTCCTACTCATACCTGCCAATCAAGCTGATTCTGATCAAACAAGACAAACATTAACAGTATGGCATAGCCTGGCACGGCGGCCACATATTCACACAGCATCATTAACCAAGCATATGGATAGACCAGATGCATTAATGTTAAAAACACACTTTAACATAGCCTGGCAGCAACATCAGCATAAAATCCAACTGTTCATTGAACAAAAACTATACCCAATACGCAATAATATTTAAAATAAGCTTACTTTCGATGATTCCAGCAGGAGATGACAGGGCTTGGTGGTGAACACTGACATGAGAGTCTTTCAAAGGAGAGCAGGGACAAAGCGTTCAGTCTGATATGATGCCCTGATGCCAGGTTTTATCCGACTGACAGTTGCAGAGAGTCTTCCACCAGTAGGCCTACAGCTTATAGGTAGGGTGACGAGGGGCCACATAATTTTACATGTCGTTACTACTTGGCACTTGTTGAAGAGAAACTTGCGCAGGAGTAGGTCTTGGTTGAGAATGATGGCTGAACTTGAGTGGAGATCTCTTCCTCCTGGTCCTCAGGCTCCTGTTCCTACCTGCACAGGTGTTTCGGTTTAACAAGTGACCGTGACTTTCAGCCGAATGCATCCATGTACTCGTAGTAACTTTTATGTAACTGGTTGATGTAGATAATAAACACAGAGGACTATTTATTTTAAATTGATAAAGTAAAATTCAAGGCTTTCTGTTTGTGTTTTCAACAGCTGCCGTCACTACGAGCAATCAGACACACCAGCTGTACACTGATTGAAAGAGGAGGAGCTGCTTGCAATCTGCCATTTGTGAAATTCACTGCCACTCAAAAAATCTGACCTATCAGGTCGCCTAAACAAGCAATTGTTTGATGGTTGTAGTCAGAGAATTAAAACAGCGCTGACTGCTATTCACTGGATGATCCAGTGAAAAAGGAAGCCTTATGATTGGGTGGGCCTGAGTGCCAAGTTGGTGGAAATACGCTTTTTCACGAGTTAGATGAATAGATCGATACCATTGTCATGTCTGAATGCTAAATATTAAGCTAGACCAGTGGGTGCGTTAGACTTTCTCATAAAAAATTCAGTCATAATCTATTATTACTTGTCATTTTAATTTTAATAATGCCAAATTCAGCTGCCCACTCTGTGTTTGATGAAAAAAAATCTGGTGTTCATACACAGCTCTGGCTCTGTAAATGGGAAACTGCCGTTTTGAAGACTCAACTTCGGCATTTCGGCGGCTGTCATCTTGATTTTTGGCCTTCGCCATGTTGGTTATTTGCAACCAGAAGTGACACGAGAGGGTGGAGCTAAGTATAACCGAACACTGAATAAGACATTTTTAGGCGACCAAAAAGGTTATAATTAACTTTGATGAACTGAAAACACACTGTTAAGGGTTAAAGTTCTAAGATGAAAACACAGACAACTCCCAGACCGGACAACGCCGTGGTAGCGACCTGTCAATCACAACGTAGCCACGCCCTAAAGCTGCTTTATTGTCTAATTTACTCTAAATAGGACCATAATTTACTAAATGAACATCGTGCTGTATTGAAGAAGACTTGAAACTAGAGATTGAGACCATAAACTCATGTTTAAAATCAGGGTCTGAAATTAACTTTTTTCACTGCCTCCCACTGTGGCAGACAAGTATTTGTTATTATCTGCCACTTTTGAAATCTCTGCGTTAAATGAAGGACTAAGATTTAAGATCTGATATCATTCGATGTTCGATATATTTAACATAAAAAAACATTATATACACGGTAAATTACAGTGTTCGAATTAAACCGTAGCATCTGGGGAGCCCTATTTTTGGGGGGAGGGAGGCTAGTGTACACAGTACTGTACTTTGTTATTGTCATCTATAGTGGTTATTTGCATAAAAACACACAATTCAAATGATTATAATTATTTAAATATTTACTTTGATTAAAAAAAATCTTGGTAAGTTGTTAGGAAGTTAAACAGGTCATAATTCCCTCTCTAATATTTATTTTATATTGATGTGAAAACATCTCCTACAAACAACTGGATTTATTCAAGTTTCTCAACAAAAACTTAATTTTACGAAATCACATTTGAACTCATCATGATGACGGATTTGTTGTTCACAATGTCGCATTATCAGGGAAAAATAGGGTGTGCCCCCTCAGGTTTAGTAGCACCATGCATCAATACAATCTTCTTTTTGCAACCAGAGAAGTCGCCCCCTGCTGGCTACTAGAAAGAATGTAAGTTTAAGGCAGTGCTGCATTGGCTTCACTTTACAGACCCCAGAGTTGCCCATTGCTCTGGGCCTGCAAGCGTTCTTGTGGTGATAGAAATGAGGCAATTAAAGTGTAGAGGGCAAATACAGTAATCGAACGGTATATAGGCTCCCCAACACACACACATTCTTACATAGCCCACACAAAAGCCTTTCCTAACAATCTCAACAGTTCACACACAACCCCAACTTTACATTCACTGACTCACACACAGCTGCCAATCCACATACTCCAACACACACTCAGTGTTTTGTCCAAGCCTGATAAGGATCTGGTGAAGGTCGTGAGAGGGATCTCATTCTCAGCAGAGATGAGCCTGCCGATAGCGTCAGTCCTGCGGGCAGATTAGCCCAGTCTGATTCCACTGCCGCCCCAGTCGTCCCAGTGGTGTCATAGCTGCAGCGCTGATGCTATCGCGTCCAGCCAGCCACCGATGACCCTTAAAGCATATTAAAGATTCAATTTAACTCAGTGTCATGCACAGGAAGAGTGTGAACAGGATGCCGCTGTGTGTGTGTATGCGTGCAGATGTCTGAGTGTGAGTCTGTGGTTTTGTGTTTGGATATTTTTTTAAAGGATGAATAAAATCTGAACCTGCTTCACATTTACTCAACTGGGAGTTGCCAAGTACAACCAAAGTTTTCTGAGCAGCTCAAATGGAGTAATTCTGGGATTGCGTCTCGCTCGGGGCACATCAAAGCTGGTTGCGGAGGGAGGGGAGAGTAATTCCTAGCCAGCCTGGAACTCAAAAATAATAATTTGGAGGTCAGGAAAATGGTTACGCCGACAGCCTGAAGGTGAAAAGACAGACATAAAAATGGAAGAAACATTGTCTTGTCTGCGGTTATCGTAACTATTATAATGTGGAACTTGGTGTTGAAAGAGAGGCTGTTTTTCTTTGTTGTCATGTCGGAGATTTGACAAGCCGATTTATTTTAATCAGGAAGATCTTAGGACACGCAGTGCATCTCGCTACTTTGAATATCACATTATTCACCGCGTACAGCTGGTTGTTGTTTCTTTTTTGCACACCACAAAATGTGTTTTTGTGCGAGAGGGACAAAAAGCCAAGTTTAAAAATAAAATAGTGGCTAGAAGGTGCTCATTAGAGGTGTTACCAAAGAAAAGATTTGTTAAAATCAAGACCCCCTACATTCTTTGTGGATAATTAGACTGCTTTTATTACGCTGACACGAATATTTACAACCATCTTTGGATATAAATACTTGTTTTGGCTGAGGACGAATCACAGCCAGTGTCACATATTTTTGCGTCGTAATTAAGAAGGGATATTATGAGGGATATCATCCTTTAAGTATGAAAGACCTTTAGAAATGGATTACACAGGATATAGAGTGAATTATTAAAAGGGTTTTTCTGGTATTTATGAATTGGCACAGAATTAAACTGGAAGTATTCACATTTATATTTACATTTTGCAGGACTGCAGTGTCGGATTGTGATAATCTCTTTGGTTCTGGCCTTGTTTGTTGTGCTTTTTTCTTCATTTTCACATTTGTGCGGCTTGATTCATGTTAAAAAAACAGTGTTTCTAATGGTGTCGGATTAATTTATTATTTATTTATTATTAAAAGCATTTGAAACAAAATCCAAGACACCCTTACAGGCTATGAAGAGAAACCTTGAATTGCTGTAGTATAACTACAGGGGTCAAATTCAACTATTTACACTCACAAACAAACTTTATCAAGGTTTATTGGACAGCATGCAGTATAAAATTCAGAAAGTCAACAAGTGACATGTCAATATTTTTGCCGACTTTTTTTAAGAAGCATGCATGAGGAATTCCAGCCAAGTTGATGGCCGTTACTTTGACAGTACACTACCATAAAGACAAAGCATTGAAATGTGTGACAACACTTCCTTACTACAGTCCAAGTACTGCCAGACATTATTCTACTGCCCACATACTGTAAATTAAAGCAGTCTCTTGTTCACCCCTTTTCTCAAGGTAATTCCAAAGTGAATACTGGGTATGCGGGCTGAACTATGTAGCATTACGTAACCCAGTATATTTACAAATATAAAATCTTCATGGATTAAAAATTCATGATAGAGTAAAAATCAACCTTGTTTGCAAGGTTGTTCAAGGTGTCAACAGTTATACAGATGCCTCTTTTATAACGGTGGTCAATGGGGAAAATGATTTTTGGGCTGCGGGTGATTTTTTCAAAACATTCTCATACCAACTCGTCATATACTGCGGCTTTGTCACGCCTCGGCGTCACTTCATTTTTGGCATTAAAACCACCATAGTTACCCTTGGCGTCACTTTAGGTTTAGGCAACAAAACTACTTAGTTAGGTTTAGGAAAAAAAACTACTACGTTGCAAAGTGAAAATGAAACTGAACGTTGTGAACATAGGACAGAAACGGGGCTGCACAATTAATCGAATATTAATCGCGATCAAGATCTTGGCTTCCCACAATTTAATGAACATGATCGACTGCGATATTGACGTTTAAAATGTGTGGTTCACTCATAAAAAACTCAGGGGCGATTGAGATGTTTTGCCATCCCTTTTGGGGAGCGGTCACACCCTACAGCGTCAGCCTGTGATAAACTTTCCTGAATGTTGCGGCTGCAGCCCAGAGTAGAAGAGTAATATACAACAGAGAGCAGACGGGGAAAATGAACTGGATTCAGGTGAGGAAGAACCTTATTTAAAGTCTTATTTTGATACAAGGATTGTTGTGCAGGGGGTGGGAGCGGGAAAGTGACAGCAGTGCTCTGTTTATTTAATTTTGGGTAAAAAGTTTTGGTACAATTTTTTTATATAGTTTGCTTATGGGAGATGCACTGTGAATAAGAACCACATTAGCAGGAATGTAGCATAACATGGATGTGAAAGCAGAGCTCTGATTATTTAAATGTGAAAGTGCAATACAAAAATTTTGTTCCTAAAATAAATGAATAATCGTGATGAATAATTAGGATCTCAATATTGATCAAAATAATCGTGATTATCATTATGGACACGAACAGCTAAGTCCTGGATGAAAGCCTTGTGTTTGTTGGGCCCATCCACCTCCACTCCAGCCCGCCCTTAGTGTGTCTTTTCACTCTTAAAACTACGTCACCACAGTCACTCCCGGCGCACTTTCTCTGAGCGTTTACTATTGCCGTGGGTGGGTTTACATTTTAGTTAATGGAGAGCCCGGTGCGTCTCATACTGGTGCTAAAGGGTGCCTTGTGCGTTGGTAACACACACCGACGGGTGTGATAAAGCCTCAGTATTAGACACTTGCTTGATGAGAACGGGCTGGATTTTTCCATTGCAAGTGGCCACTGGAACAAATGGGCAGCAGGGGTGAGTGGTTCAGCTCTCTTCATACATGTCAAGTCAAGTCAATTTTATTTGTATAGTCCAGTGAGAGAGAGACAGAGAGAGAGAGAGAGGCACACATCAGAGGGTTATTAAGAGGCAGTGGCTTATAGTTAATATTATTCTTGTACACTTACGCTTAAATTATACACTCAGACTGAGACCGACCCAGCAGCCGAATGATAAAAGAATAATGAACCAATTAAAAGTTAGGGCAAAAAGATGGGTTTTGAGATTGGATCTAAAGGCCTCCACGGAATCAGACTGTCTGATGTCTATAGGGAGGTTATTCTAGAGGAAAGGGGCTTGATAAGAAAAGGCCCTTTTGTCTGCTGACTTCTTTTTCACTCTGGGGACCGACAGGAGCCCTGTATTCTGTGAGTCTTGATTGGAGTATAGGGTTTAACGAGATCAGACAGAGACACATCCATGGACAATTTTGGTTTTGTGGCCACACTCTGTATTGCAACTTCCGGCAGCGTCACGTGACGCACAACTGGCAACCAAAGAATATTTTTCCCATACACAATCATTGGAAAAGGAGTGGCTGTAAAACTGAATATGTATTTTTTCGATCATCACAAACACCAAGAAATTACTCTTGGTATCATCAGAATTCTATACATTTGGTCCGATAACATTTGGAAAGTCTAGGAGAGACATACTGTATGCTTAACTTATTTTATCCCACTGTGTGTGGAAAAATAACAGGAAGTCAGCCAGCTCGGCCAGACAAAATCTCTAATGTGCATGCTTTCAACTGCTTCAGAAGGAGTCTATAGTGGGCATGCTCAATGGGCCCAAAAACGCTTTTTCGGCATATGTGCCCAGTGAGCAACTTTCATAGAAATGAATGGGGAGCCATCTTTGAATGGAGTATCAGTTTTTTTTTTATTACATCCATTAACATAGGTAGCATTCTCTTGCGGCTCTGTAATGTATGAGCTGTGATCTAAAGCTTTACTGTTTGTGGTTTTCATTGTTGTTTCACTATTTGAAGCCCAATGAGACTGTAATGGGCCACTACAGATAACGAGTGTGTATTACAAGAGGGAAAATATGTAGTTTATATCTAAGACACATTGTATTGTTCATCCTGTGCAAACAGAATTTAACGCCTGGGTCCTCACACAATCCAGATATGACAGTTATTAATTCAATGTATGCAAAAAAACTAAAATTAAATATGAACACATTACAAAGTCTGACAGCACAGCAGCCGATCCTGTGAATAGCTAAAAGCTTTTTTGACTTATGCAAGGTTTTGTATTTTTCTACAACTGTATAGTCTGTATGATCAGGGTAAAGGTCCAATGTGATATTAAAAATGCATCAATGCTGAATACATATTCATTTAAAGCCTTCTTGATTCATTTTAGTGAAAGTGACAAGAAACTGTACCGAAAGACCTTCTCATCCTTTGTACCTTGAAGGACTCGTGTTTGATAGCAGAGTCTCAACACCGAAGAAAAGGCCATTTTGTTGAAAATTAGATATATTCTCTGACCTCTGTGGTTTTTTCATTCATCCAAACTTTTTCGTTTCAAAACAAAACATCATGTTGGGCCTGAGTTTATCAAATACCAACTCGTATTCACAAAGCGTCTGGCCTTCACAGAGGAAACATTCTCAAATAATGCATTCTGTTATTAAACCCCCTCTGTTCATGCACACACACACAGTCTATATGACCCCTGTATATTTTCAACCTCCAATGGTGACGGTGGAGGGAAAAAACATCCCAACTGTCATTTCTGAAGGTTGAAAATAGACAGGGAACATATAGTTGTCTGTTGTCCATTGCTGCCTTTAAATATTACTCATTTATATTTCATTTTTTTTGTACATGTACACATCTTAGCGTCCTGATACTGCAGATCCCACTGTTGGAAGAAAACAACCATTCTTGAGTCATGACTAATTGGTTTCGAGCGATGGAAAACCCACTGCCAAACAATGCCCACTGAGCATTATAAACAGGTAATCACCTCATGCGCCAACATTTTCATTTATGTCAGCTGTAGAGTTGACTGACAAGGAAATCTTTCCCCTGCTGTTTTATTGAGGTAATTTTCTGGTGAAACAAAATCATCTCAGACGTGCAGAGCTGCGTTGTTCAGCTGTAAACACTCTGCTTTAACTTTTTTCCAGCACTGATGATGTAACCCTACCAGCAAGCAAATGGTGTGAAATGGTAAGTAAAACATAGTGTCAGTGATCAGTTTCCCAGTGTTTCCAGTTGTTAGTTGGTGTTTCCAGAATACTTTATGCTTTACTAATGTCTGGGATTTAATGACTTTTATATGCCAACACAGTACAGGTCTCCTAAAAAACTAAAACATTTTCACAAAACACACACAAAGTAGCATTTACAATGCCTCCCAACTACTGTATGAAAAATTCCAATTCTATATGTTCTACCTCAGTATATATAATTTTAAGAGGAGTTTTTGTTAGTGAAGCTAAACAAGTATCTGTTAGCTAGGCTACAGGAATGTAGCTCATTAGCAAGCTAAACATGCGCAGTGCAGCTACCAGCCTTGACAGCAATGCTCTGGGTAGGGAGCTAGCTCGCTAGCTGGGGTCCTGCAAGAGTCTGGTTAAGTGAGGTGAAGTGCAAGTTGATTGAGGAAAAATAACCTGGTGCATGGTCTGTTGTGAGCCATGCCTGCAATCTCAGTGGTCTAGACAGCCGTTTTGAGAGCAGTTCTTCAGGTTGGTCTAGCGAGAACATGATGGATAGATGGATGGATGGATGGATGCATGGATGGATTTATTTATCCTAAATTGGGAAATTGCATCACAAATGGCCTGGACAGCACTGTGTGCTGCAAAGCTTTACTATTGGCCAGGTTTGAATATAAATGTGTCGAAAAAAAGCATTGCAGTAGAATGCAAAAGTATTGCAAGGTGATACAAAAACTGTTGTGAGGGATCAAAAAGCTGTTTCAAAGAACAATTCCACAGGGGCCCTTAAGGGAATATGTGATACTCACAGGAGAAAATCTTAGATCCTGTATCTTAGGGGAAAAAAATCTCAAGAATAAAGGTAAAAAATAAGAAACTTATGAGTAAGTTTAGGAAACTTCTTTATAATTACAAACTTTTAAAATACAATCACTGCAAGAAATAACTGGCTTTCAAACTGCAGATTTTTATATGAAAAACTAAAATGTTTGTAGATACAAGGGATGAAGCGACAAGAGGGGGAATTGTCATGTAATTATGTTGACAGAAAAAAACCCTCTAAAATCTTCCATGCATAAAGTATACTCATATTCTTACTCACATTAATCATCCTGTCAGAGTTTGGATCAAGTACATTTATCATTAATAAATGAGTCAGTGATGGTGATGGGGTGGAGGAGGGTGGTGTGTGATTTTAGGATTTAGTGCTAATTAGATCCTGAAGAACATAAAGGCTAGGATGTAAAATTGTAATAGGTGTCACAGAGCAAATTTCCAGTGGTCAGCTGGCCAAGAGGTTGTTTGAGGCCAGTTTATGTGAAAAGGTGAACTCTATAGACAGGTTTTATCTTACGTGTCCATATCCAATGTCCATATCCAACTGGTGCTATTGGCAGAACATCTTTTTTTGTTGTTGTTTTGGTTGAAGATCTTGTTGTGCAGGAGGAATGCAAAGTTCACGGTTACGTGTTTGGGCTTTTTTCTTGCAATTTAATGAGACTGTTTGGTTTCTTGGCTTGGGGCAAGACCACCTCTGTTGAGTCCAATTCAATCTTTAGAACAGATCCAGTCCTGTTTGAGTCTCGGCCGTAACCAGGGAAAATTCTTGAGGCTTATCAGTTTACAATTTTTTATATTGCTGAGTGGAACGGGTAAAGGAAAACATAACTTTGGAAATATAAAACAGGCATCATATTTAGAGGTGTTTCTAATGTTTTGTTCGCCCATATTTACATACTGAAACACCTCTTAATATGATAAAATCAAATGACCATAATGTTTAATCAACACACCTAGACATGTGCTCCTAATAAACCGGTTACTCTGCATTTACCTTTGTTGTGACATCTGTCAAACTGCCAAAGCCCTGCTCTGTAGCAGAAATGACATACTTGATAAAGAAATTGAAAGTGTAGAATGAAATGCAGAACAAATATCAATATCACTATAGCGTGTCTGTTTGTATTTTTCCATTTCCCCCGAGGGATTTTTTTTTTGATCAGTGATTGAGATGCGTGAACATCACACACTGTGGAATATTTATTCTCAGACACTCACCATATGTAAGTGTGTATAGACAATCCTCTCAAAAGTTTGTGTATTCAACGACAACTGAATGAAAGACAAAAGAGGATCGAGGGGTTATCTCAAGAATAAAAAAAAATGGTATCCCAGGGCAACATCACTCTGACTAGTATCCTGTATGGTAATTACCAATCAACAACAACTAAAGGTGCTATACCACACACAGCCAACTGACTCCCATTCAACTTCTCTCAAGAAATACTAAGGCAATACGGTTTTCCCACATGTCATTATGGACTCAATCACTAAATTCAGTTTGTCTAATGAGTGTGCAGGTGGTTATTCATTGTGGGAATGATTAATTTAAGATATTCCTTTATTAGTCCCACAGTGGGGAAATTCGCAGAGATTTATTTAATTTATTAACTAGAATTACCGCCTCGCGGTTGTTTGCCTCCGCCAACCAGGCAAGTTGCACTTTACATCCATGTCTGTCCAAAATGTCAACACTTCATCATTTTGTCTTATCAGACATTTGTGTGAAAAAGTGAGGTCACAGTGACCTTGACCTTTGACCACCAAATTTTAAGCAGTTCATCCTGAGTTGTGCCAAATTTGAAGAAATTCCCTCCAGGCATTCCTGAGGTTGTTCACGAGAATGGTCCGTACGTACAGACATATGTTTTATTATGCCTCCTGTCACGGCTGTCGCCGGCGCGGGGCATAATAATACATTAGCCTTCAGTCGGTATAACGCTATGGTCTGCAAATTTTTGCACTTCCTGTTCCCTTGTCAGGAAGTCTTTGGGTTTGTTGAATAGGCTTTTAGTTGATGCCTGAAATAAGGTCTGTGGTTAACACAGGCTCGAGAGATTTTAACGTTTTGTTCTACGACATAAAATACATCAACAAATATCCCACTCGTGAATTTTGAAGCCTTTATGTGTCTTAAAAAAGGCAGTGGCTAACAAGTGGCTAAATGAGACTACTTAACATCGTCATGCCAACTCGTCCGCCTTTACAGCCTCATTGTTAGACTTGAGCTCATGCAAATGTGGGGTAATTCATTTATAGCCTAACGTTAGCTTTTTACTTCTGGCGATTGCATTCACACTCTTTAAAAGTGGTGTTCATTGGTGAAGATTATCTTACTGAACAAAATATGTAAGTATCATAAACGTGTGTTTGTCACAGAGCTTATTTTCTGTAATAATCCAAAACCCAATGTAAAAATCCCATTGGTTTTTCATTGAGGGAACCAGGGCGATGCTAACTTCCTGGTTGGCCTACAAAAATACATCATACCTGGTGCATTCTATACAAGGTCTCTCGCTCTGTCTAATATTGGAGTTAGTTGAAAGCCTGGCTCGTCTCATACAGACTCATTGTACATAGGTATCAAGACGCAGAGGGCCACTGCCCAAGCGTCGGTATTTTACGCACTGGGGCACGGCGCACTCGCCACAACTCTGGGTTTCAAACTGGCAATATACATTCTATGGTCTATCCCATCACCATATATGGCTACAGCTTTTCAGTTCCATTTGATCTATAATTCTCAAGATCAGATTTTATGAGATAATATCTTGTCCTGGAAATTGCAGTTTTGTGCCATCAACTTGCATATACTTTGGATGCATCTGCTGATGAAAGGCTATAAAAACTGACATATGAAAGTTGGCTGTGAGCAGAATACATGAGCTGTAGAAAAATCAAATCCAGAAGACAACATGTATGGATTTGGTTAAAGGTGTAACGTGAAATTGACAGCTCCTTTTGACTAATACTGGTGCTGTTCAGCAGCAGCCGTAGTTGTTATGCTGGTTATAGAATCAGATGACATACAACATCGGTATCCAAATAATAATATTTGGAAGTATTACCTTGTGCTTTTTTCCTGCTTGAATCTCCCTTTTGTATACTTTTTATACTCCTCCTGCCACTTTTACATTTGTACCTTAACAATTTGGGCTCTCAGAAATCCCAAGCCTTTGTTTCAGCAAATAAACTTTTTCTAGTTTCACAGCAATGTCTGAAAAATGATTTAAGTTATAACAGAAATACAGTATATACCCAGGTAATGGATCTACTTTCGAAGGTACTTTTTGAAGCAAAGTCACAAAGTGGCTTTTAGGATGTAGCTAGGAAACAACAAGAAACTAGACTCCTTGTCATAAAGCTATTGCCAGAGTTACTTATGTAATGGTTAATACCTTATGTATCCATATGATTAAATTAAGCAGTCAGTGTGTTGAAGGTTAGATCTGGCTACCACTCTCCCAGTAACTACACTTGTAAAGGCAAGCAACCATAGGAGTTATTTATTCTGAAAAGCCTTGCAAACATTTTGAGGCATTGAGGTTTACTTTTATAAAGTTGTAGTCTTCAAGCCATAGACTGTATATAAGAAGTGGATGTAGTCACCGTGACATCACCCATTGGTTTGTGTACTGCCTTTTTGAAGCCTCGAGTTCGGTATTTTAGCTGTCGCCATCTTGTTTTTTTGCAACCAGAAGATCGCCATCGGTTAAGTGATGTCATTTTCACAGGGTCATTTTCTCATAGACTTCTATACAATCAGACTTCTTTTTGCAACCAAAGGAGTCGCCCCCTCTAGGCTATTAGAAAGAATGCAGGTTTAAGGCACTTTAGCACTGGCTTCACTTTTCAGACCCGGAGGTATCCCACTGCTTCAAGCTCAAGCCAAGATAACCTGGTGACATCATCAGGGGTATTTTAGCAGTATTGACCATAGAATGTATATAAAAAGTGGACGTAGTCACCAAGACGCCACGCATTGGTTTGTGGACTGCCGTTTTGAAGCATCGAGTTCGGTATTGTAGCCGTCGCCATCTTGTTTTTTTGCAATCAGAAGTAACATTAGAGTTTGTGGAGCTAAGTACAACGGAACGCTGAACAAGACAATTTTAGTCAACCAAAATGTTATAATTAACTTTCATGAACTGAAAACACACTGTGAAAGGGTTAAAGTTCTAAGACAAGAATATGGACAACTCCCAGACCGGACAACGCCGTGGTACGCCTGTCAATCACAAGGTAGCCATGCCCTAAAGCATACCCTGCTTTATACAATCTGACTTCTTTTTGCAACCAGAGGATTCGCCCCCTTCTGACTATTAAAGAATGCAAGTTTAGGGCACTTCTCCATTGGCTTCACTTTTCAAACCCCCAGGGCCAAAGAAGACATAATACAAGTGTTTTCTTAGGCTAAGCAGTACTCCCCGTAGCTTGTTAACGGCACTTTATATGTATGAGCTAGTTTGACGCCCACATAATGTGACCAGACACTCACAAAGGACATTATCTCACAAATGGTACTTAAATTAACCAACGCTATGACATGAACTAATGATGATGTGAGTGTATGGAGAAATAATATTCACTCTAATAACACAGTATCCAACATTTAACATGTGTGAAGAGCTCAGAGGAAATAAAGAGGGAAGATCCAGAGCTGCGTACGACAGCATTTTGACAGAGGACGCTCGCTTCGTTCCAGGGAGAGAGTCATTATTTATGCCTTAGTGATGTGAAACTAATTGTATTCATCTCCACCTCACGAGCCCACAGAGCTGACATGTCATTTGGATTTAATATACAGAGACATTTACATATACCTGCCAAGTGCACACAAAAAAAGACAGACGAGTGGTGCTCGTTCATGCATGGGCATTCTGATTGAAAATTTCAAAAACTGACCGCTGTTCTTTGTTATTTTCCGCTCATGTAGAGCTTATTGGTATCTTACAGTTTGAATTTAGAGCACACCGGTTAGCTTTCAGTGTCAGAGAATGAAAGAAACGTGTGTACAAGCAATCATGTGTGCAGAAATTGTAATAGATGATCTTAAAGGGGAGAACATTTGCCAAGAACCTCCTAATAGTCGTAACACCGACCGTACTCTTTTATGCCATAGGACCTATTATGGTATTCTAAAACTTTTCAACCTAAATACTTGAGACCTGTTTGATAGTGATAAACAGAAACACATTTCAATTTGAATCATGTTAATACCACTTTTTTTCCCCCTGATGTTCCGGGTGCTTTGTAATCAGATCTCGCATTAGCTTGGCCACCTACATGGCTTTGTTTGCTAGCACCTGAAGATACCCGATGCATTTTGGTCTCCTATCGCTCGATATAACTGTCGTCATATTTTCTCAGTTTAGCTAGTTTGGGCTTAGAGCCACACTTCTCATTCATTATCTATGTAAGCAGCCGTGCAATGCATTCTGGTAGCGTGGCGGTTCGATTCGACGGGGCCGCTCCTCATTTGCATAAAGTTGAGGTCTAGGCTACTTTATGCAAATCATGCGTGTCCGTCGCAAGTCGCCACCTCTGGAAACTCCCGAGAAACTTTTAAACTAAAGGTTGCTGATCCAAAATACAGACAGATTCAGCTGCTGCATGGCTTATTTCTCGCTTAAATGTTTTCAGAAACACATTTTGGTCAACTATTTCGTGATATAAGAGAAGAAAGTTTCCAAATGAACCGCCATGTTTGTTCCGGTTTGAAAGCTGGGAGCAAAAAACGCCCCTGTGGACATGTACCATCAGTCACGTCACTCAGGGCGCAACTAACCATTTCTGCTGCTTAGCTTAGCTTATTAGCCTGCTAGCTAGCTGGAGAGCATGGAGAAATATTTGAGTCAGTCCACATCGTCAAGTGACGACAGAGGCTGTGGACATGTAGCATGATTCATGACAGATTGACTTTATGTGTAACAATCATATCAGAGTTCCTATTGGCCCAAAGCTAACATGTGTGGTAATGGACACAATATGCTTGTTTTATTGGCACAAATGGTCCCCATCTGCATGTACTTTTTAATGATACAGCACAATTCTATAATTTGTAACAAAACATTTCGGGGACCCCCTGACAGAGTGCCACGGAACCCACTTTGAGAATCACTGATATAGTGAACAAAGGAAATAAAACATCGCTAACCCTGGAACACAAACTGCACAGAACCACGTCTTCCGTCTTTTATATTTTGGCTGCTCTCTTGGCCCGCGCAACATCAAAATATTAATGCGGCGGAACCTTCCAAAGTGGAAGTCAGTGCCCTTGTTTGCTCAAAACAAAATTAAACCAGGAAAATAATACAGTGGCAACTTTTGGCAAAACTGGTATCGCAAACTTGGCAGGCGAGTGTGTGCGGTAGCCTCATATCTTCTCCAAACTACTGGCCCAAAGCTTCATCTGGGCAATGGACTGTGACTGGCAAAGCTCATTGAAAGGAAGGGGGGGAAGACAATAGAATGAAATGTGCTGGCACTAGAAGGGAGAAAGTTTGGCTCTGTGTTTCCTCCCCTCTGTTCCGCTCTCAGCTCCAACCCCACCACCACCACCCTCTGTCATCCCACTTGTATCTCTCTCTTTGTCTTTTCTTCCCTCTCGATGCTACACCTCCATTCTTCACCTCCTGCAGCACAGTCTAATCCCAGCAGCTTCACTCCCCTTTGAACCACCTCACAATTAGGCAAAGAGGAGCGATGCCCTTGATGCATTGTGGTTACAACCACTCTGCTCTGCTGGAGTTTGACTTTGATCCCTTAAAGGCTGGAGCAAAAAAAACGGCGTCCGGCTACAGTACGGCGTGCCCTCGCTTCATCAGGCGCAGATGCGCTCGGTCTGACAGCACCCCGCCCCTGAGGCCTGGTGTCAAGCAGATATGGAGAGGAAATCACTGTATCACTCCCACTCCCACTCTTTAAAAAAAGAAATATGGTAAAAGCTGTTCAGGCAACAAAACAAATGGCGGCATCAATATTTTAAGCGCTGTCGTTTTGGGGGTAGTTCTCTTGACACAGGCTGTAATCTAGCACTTTACCTGACACACTCTGGCAGGATGGGCCGGATAAACTCTGTGCGGATAGAAAGCGATGTAAGCGGTTGCAATAACAGCATCCTTTGAAGATTAGAGTGACTGGTGAGCGTAGTAAATTGCTCTCCCCGTGTTCCTTGGTGGCAGAGACAGTTGTGGAACATTTGTCGCTGATCTCTTTGACAGAGAAATGTTTGACTTTCTTTAGAGAAGGGGGACAAGCATTCCTTTCCAAAAATAGCATTCCGAAAAAGTCTGATAGGAATGCATTTTCTAGTCCCACAGATAGTCAGAAAACGTGTGTAACACCCAATTCAAAATATAGAATAGAAATTATGTTTATTTGGATTGCGGACCCATTGCCAGGGTCTACTGTTGGAGCAGAACGGATTATTATTGAGACAACACGTTATGTTTAGTGTGATGACCGTATATTGAAATGTTATTAAGTAAATAGATAATAACGTAAATCAAAGACAGTTACAACAAAAGAAAATGAGCATAAATTAGAGAAAACAAGAAACAAAATACGCAGCATTAAAAGGTAAAATCTCAGTAACTTGTCCTTCTTACAGAATACACAGGAGACTACTGTTAAGGCAGAATCAGCAGAATTCAGTCCATCCAAGGAGGAAAAGTTACTGAGATTTTATCTTTTAATGCTGCGAATTTTGTTTCTTGTTTTCTCTAATGTGGGATCATTAGAGAACACAAGAAACAAAATATGCACCATTAGTGAAAACAAGAAACAAAATATGCACTATTAGAAAAAACAAGAAACAAAATAGAGAAAACAAGAAACAAAATATGCACCATTAGAGAAAACAAGAAACTAAATATGCACCATTAAAGAAAACAAGAAACAAAATAGAGAAAACAAGAAACTAAATATGCACCATAAGAGAAAACAAGAATCAAAATATGCACCATTAGAGAAAACAAGAAACAAAATATGCACCATTAGAAAAAACAAGAAAACAAAATAGAGACAACAAGAAACAAAATATGCACCATTAGAGAAAACAAGAAACAAAATACAACCCATTAAAAGGTCAAATCTCAGTAACTTGTCCTCCTTGCAGAATACACAGAAGACTACTGTTGAGGCAGAATCAGCAGAATTCAGTCAATTCAAGGACATATTTCTTTAAATTTGTGCATAAAAACTTGAGTGGAAATGCAGAAAATTCAAGAAAAAAGGAAAAATACCACAAGAACTTTTTATACTTGGTGTAATGATAAAAACAAAATGTGACAAAAACAGACTTAGAGAATAAATCATGACGTACATGAGGTGTGTGACTTAAACATTCACTGAAGGAACTCACTCTTCCCAACATAGAAAATGGGAGGCCTTTTTTAAAGAACTCTGATGCTAACTTATAAGTACAATGACTTAGTTTAGTTAATATTAGTTATTAATATGATTTAGAGCTGCAACAATTAATCGATTACTTGTCAACTATTAAATTAATTGCCAACTGTTTTGATAACTGATTAGTCGGTTTGAGTAATTTTTTAAGTAAAAAAAGTCAAAAATATCTGATTCTAGCTTATTAAATGTGAATATTTGCTGGTTCCTTTACTCCTCTATGACAGTAGCTAAATACATTTGAGTTGGGGACAAAACAAGACATTAGAGGACGTGAATTACCAGAAAACATGCTATATCGTGATATATATCTATCTATAATAATTAGACCATGTCATGGAAAACTGGAATGTGCAGTGTAATAGTGTGACTAAATAAATGAGTCTCCTCTGTGCATATATATATATATATATATATATATAGATGAGATCAGATAACATCAGATAACATACATATATATATATATATATGTATGTTATCTGATGTTATCTGATCTCAGCACAGAGCAGATTTTTTTGATAGTACTCCACATGTGACGAAATAAACATCCTCACAAGCTCTTTATATTGATAGAGTTTCACGTGGCTTTGATTTCATGAGTGTACTCTGGAAAACTATATTTTCAGAAATGTTCCTGTTCAGATTTTACGCAGTAATGAAAAAGCCATGCAGCATTAGGACAAAACAGACGATTCAGTAAAACTGGAAGTTTCACGATGCCTTCTGTTCCAGTCGAGCCTCATTAGCTCAAAAGCATGTCACGTCTTTTAAATGTCAGGACATGCTGTTATCCTACGGTAAAACGGGAAAGAAGTTTTCCAAAAGGACTCTGACCTCATCCAACAAATTCAAATAAAAGCCAACAAGTTCACTTTACACTGATGCAACATTCTTTACTGATTAGATGCTAATAAAGCTGTCTGAGCCAAGCTTGACATTAGTTTAGATGTATTATGCTGCCCTGTGTTATGAGGTTAAATAACACGTCACATGGTTTTCAAACATCTTCAGAACATTTATACCTCAATGTTTATCTCAGAAAAAAAGCATAAAAAATACCCTAATCATTTTCCAAAAATTGACTTTTGGATGTTCTAATTTGTTGCGTCTTCTGTTCGCATGAGCACTCAATAATCCCTGCTTCAGCCATAAATTAACTGAGAGCAGAGGCAAAACTGATTGAAGCCTCGGTTGAATCAATAATTCTCCAAGGCTGAATCCAACATGGCCAGCCTGCAAAGAGCAAAATGTTTGCATGATTAAAAGACCTGGAGCTGAGAAGCAGTTTGCTGAATTCATAAATTTTCTTTGTTTACGCCTTCAAAAAAAACTGCCTAATTACAAATAATTATCCTCACAAGGCATTATGAGGCTATAGAGATGATGCAACAACAGCTATATTAATCATTCCGTTTGATTCTGGCACAGTTTTGGGACAACCCGTTCCAAGATGCTTGGTGCTCCGTGACTTATTACTAATAGATGAGCAATTATTTGACCTCTGAAAAATGTACCAAAAAGAAAAAAAACCCTCATCCTGTGACTCTTTTATCATATATAAAACTCACAAAAATGAGGTAGAAAGAAGTTATATATATTACATGCTTTCATTCATGAAATAAAACAGAATGTTTAGATACAAACACAAATCAAAAAGCTCTATAGGATTAAATGTTTGTTCTTCATATCTCGTAAACCCAATATGTGCATGAATTGAGCACAGAATATAGAGCTATTCATCCTGGCTCAAAGCATGTTGTTAACCTCTGTGGAAAATGCGGCTTACAGGAGTAAGCTGTAATAATACAGCAGTGGCACAGCAGCAATATGTCTGCTATAAAGGGATTTCACAAATCCAGAATTCTATCACTAGAGCAGGAATCTACACTTCTGAAGGTACGAAAGTAAAAAAAGACAACAACAACTGTGACTTCCTGAATGCTTTTTTTTCCTGGGAAACATAGCTCACCCTCATGAAACTGTCAGTAAATCCTAATTTTTGAGGAAACTTAAGTTTGTGTACAGTATAGGCCTAGCCTGCAGGTTTACTGTTTTACAGTACAGCTCACACAGTATATGTCTGGTTGTTACATTTCATCCAGCACCTTTCAGTTGAGCAATCTAGTTTTACCTATGGAGTCCCAAACGGTTCAATATTGCAAAAAAAAAAAAATACATTTGAATAAATAAAGTGAATTATATAGATGAACCAATAAATTGTAGAAAAATACAATAAATTATTAAAACTCAGCCTATTATTATGAAATCTAATTTTATCCTTCTCAATTTTATAATGAAATTTAAACTGTTCTTTCATGTTTCTTTTTATTAACAACAGCTCAACAGCAAAAGAGCAATTAAAATGGATAACATTACAAACAGCAACGACATGTTAGCAAAAGCAAATGCTTATAAATTACAGACAGACAAGAGAAAAAAAAGCCACTAACCGCTAGCCAGAGCTGTGTTTCTAGCTAACTAGCTAGCTAACACTTGTTGGCTAGACGAACCTACAAGAAATACTTTTCACTCTTCATGGTGCGTCGTTCGCTGAGGAACATTAGCCTCACAACGCTGCCAAGGTAGCTCTGAATTAGCCAGCTAGCTGCTGCTCTTAATACCAGCTTCTCAGTTTGTTGTTGAGTAATTATCCAAGCTCAAAGGAAAGCTTAGCTAGGTTGCTGGCTAGGTTGGCAGTAGAATGTAGCCTTATTCAATTAAATAGCAGATATTTGGTACTGTGTCTTTACCATAAACTGTATACCCTAAAAAGTGGACGCAGTCACCGTGACATCATCCATTGGTTTGTGGACTGCCGTTTTTAAGCCTTGAGTTTGGCATTTTGGCCGTCGCCATCTTGGTTTCTTGCAACCAGAAGTGACATGAGAGGTGGAACAATGGTAAATGGTAAATGGAATTGCATTTATATAGCGCTTTTCTAGTCTTCCGACCACTCAAAGCGCTTTACACTACATGTCAGCATTCACCCATTCACACACACATTCAAACACTGATGGCAGAGGCTGCTAAGGTGCCAACTTTGCCCATCAGGATGTAATCTAAATACTCATTCACACACCGATGGCTATGCCTTCGGGAGCAATTTGGGGTTAAGTGTCTTGTTCAAGGACACATCGACATGTGACCCGGAGCAGCCGGGGATCGAACCACCGACCTTCCGATTAGTGGACAACCTGCTCTACCCTCTGAGCCACAGCCGCCCCCATAAACAACTAACAACCAACCAAACACTGAATAAGACATTTTTAGTTGACCAAAATGTTACAATTAACTTTCATGAACTGAAAACACACTGTGAAAGGGTTAAAGTTCTAAGATGAAATCACAGACAACTCCCAGAACGGACAACGCCGTGGTAGCGACCTGTCAATCACAAGGTAGCCACGCCCTAAAGCATACCCGGCTTTATCGGCTATTTTACTCTAAATGGAACCATAATTTACTAAATGAACATAATGCTGTATTGAAGAAGACTTGAAACTGTCGATTGAGACCATAAACTCAAGTTCACAATGTTTACTGAGGTAATAAATCAAGTGAGAAATAGTGTCATTTTCTCATAGACTTCTATACCATCAGACTTTTTTTTGTAACCAGAGAGGTCGCCCCTTGCTGGCTATTAGAAAGAATGCAAGTTTAAGGCACTTCCGCATTGGCCTCACTTTTCAGACCCAGAGGTCGACCACTAGTCTTTACACTGTCTTTATTTGTATGAGACAGTAGTTGGCTGATTCAGGATAACTTCAGCATTGTCGTTGCTCTCGCTAATAGGGGCTAGTTTGGAAAATGTGTTAGCAGATGTTGAGCCCTGCTAAGAAAGGCTGTCATGAAGAGTGGCATAATACAATGTCAGTTTGTTCTTTGTGATATTGGGAAAAATGGGATTGTTGCTGTCCCTGATTGTCTAGTGCAGGGCTACCCAAAGTGAGGCCCGCGAGCCACATCATGCACAGTTTGGCCTGCAAGATGTTAGCATTTTTTTTAGAGTTAGAAAGTACTGACATCATATGAAACTATAGAAAACCTAAGGAATCTATTGGTATCAACCATGTCATGTTAGCTTGTTGGGAAGGAGGCTAAACAATGCTGCAAAGTTAGGCTCAATTTTGGTGAAGAAAAACTGGCATTGCCATTTCTACAGGGGTCCTTTGGCCTCTGACCTTAAGATATGTGAATGAAAATGGGTTCTATGGGTACCCACGAGTCTCCCCTTTACAGACATGCCCACTTTATGCTACTCCCATGCAGTTTAAATGAGCCCAATTGTATTCAGCAGGCAGGTTTTAAGGGGTTAACTATGTAAAAGCTAAGGGAAGTTCTTAAGGGAACTTGGGATCCTAGTCCATTTTGCAACAACAATACAATGCAATAGGTGTTTACTTTTGGCCCGTGGCCCACCGCTGAGTTCCAATTTTGGCCCTTTAAGGGAAAAAGTTGGGCAACCCTGGTCTAGTGGTTAGGATTTGCCATTATCATAGCCGCGGACCAGGTTCGATTCCCTGTCAGGGAATTAGTTTCGTGGCCTACTTACAGTGCTTTTGTTCTTTAGAGATACTTAACTTTGTCATTGGGGCTCCTCAACACCTTGCTTCCCTAAAATTGGTGAATTCTTTTTCTTTATTCTTTACTTATCCTATTTCTCACACTATAACACTTGCTCTCATTTCATTAAAGCGATATGAATGTGCTTGATGGGGCGGAGACATCGAGGGTAATTGATCATATCCATGTCCGAGGTAGTCACACATTTGACAAGTGAAAAGAGAGGAACCGCAGCGCTTCATTGTCAGATAGAGAGAAGAGAAAAGGCATTAGAACTGGTGAGAGATTCTCTGTCCTAATTTCCCTTGCCAGATCAATTGTAGGAAGCTCTGTGCGTCGGTCTGTGGCACACGGGGGAGCTCAGTGGTGACTAAAGGAGGTCTGGATCCTTATCTGCTAAAGAGAGGGGAAGTGTAGAGTTTCACCCCCGTCAGCAGGTTTTTGCAGAAGACGGCGAAGCGATGCTGTGTGGCTGTCGTGGGCTTTAAGAAGCCTGACAGGCTCATGTCTTGTCGTAATGTGCGATAAATAGTTAACATGCTCCATCTTCACCCCGAGCCAGTTTGAGCCAGGCCAGAGTTCAGCTGTCATTTTGAATAAATCATGGCAAGGATTATTTGTCCAAGGAGATAACTAATGTGATCTCCAATGTCCAGACACATGCGTTTTCATAGTGAGAACGATTGATAAATGACAGCCAATTGGTTATAGTCTTACTCCCCAGCATTGGCTTTTGTTGAAATATGTGGATCATTTGTCTCAAAGGGTAATATGCCTCCCAATTGAAATGATAACCATTGAAAAAATAGACATCTTATTCTGTGCTTTTTTTTATTTATTCTGCAGAAGAGCTGCTGGATAAAAAGAAATGTCAGTGATCCCAAAAATGCACCTTGGTAATGACATCTAGAATTTCTAACATTGGAAGTATAAAAAAAGAAGAATGATGTGACTGTGTGCATGTGAGCCTCTCTTGTGTTGCATGCACCCAGCAGGGAGGGTAATGGAATAGAAAGATGTAGGTTTATTGACATATTGATTTCAAAGCCTTGCGGTGATGGAAATGCCGTGCATTCTCTAAATTGTATGGACTAAAGAGTAATCTTCCAATTTAAACTGCTGGAGGGTGCTGTAAATAGATTTGGCAGAGAAAGAAACTGATAATGACTTCGGGCCGACTATTACATTTTGGGTGTTATTGGGGCTGAGATAAGCAGCGAGCACGGTCAGTGCCCACACGGATAATTTCTAAAGTGGAAAGCTCAGAGAGCACATCATTTTCAGCTAATTCTTCTTGTGTGCGTCTGAACTCTATTGTAGCTGAGCTACACAGAATGAAGCAACTGTTGCCAAAAAAAAAAAAAAAAAGTCTGGCATCTCCCACAATCTTTTGCCAGAGGTGGAGGACGTACATTAAATCTTTATTTTATGACTTTAAAATATTGCATTTGCATCACACTAAGCTGGGTGCTCATGAAATGTTCTATGCAGTCAATATAACCTCACACCAAATAAGACTCTTTATTGGATTGTTCACTGACCTTGCAAATAATGATCCCAACTGTGGCACTGATGATATACAAAATAAGACTTTAATTATAAAACCAAAGCACTTGATACATGAGTTAAATGTTTTACTCATTTTTGTTAATCTAGTGAGTAACGTTTTTTATTGTTGATTGAAAATAACATTATCACCAAACAGATGATAAGTGCAGTGCTCATTCACTCACCCATTCATCCATTTTAAAAAGTAGTTCAGATGCAACTAAACTTCACTTAACATTAATTTACTTCACAAAAGGAAGCCTCCCATTTTGTCTTAGCAACGCCGATAAGCTGAAAACAACACATTACAGTGTTTTTTTTTCTTTGGATATGCACTGTACCTTCCAGTTTGGTTTCATTTTGTTATTCGGGTTTTGTTTTTCTTACTCCCAGACATATTCTCATACAGCGATTTGTATGATACCTTACGAAAAAGTTATTCCTTCTTTTTCATTAGTTTTCCTACTTATGTCCAGCAACGTGTGTCAATTGTCGTTCTTTACATGAATACAGTCTTTTGGAAATAAACTTTAGGAAATGATCGACTGGTTAGGTTTAGGCAACAAAACGACTTAGTTAGGCGGAGGAAAATATCAACCCTGGTTAGGTTTAGGCATCAAAACTACTTAGTTAGGTTTAAGCAACAAAACTACTTAGTAAGTTTTAGGCAACAAAAGTACTTAGTTAGGTTAAGGCAGGGGTCAGCAACCTTTAATATCAAAAGAGACATTTTAGGCCCAAAAAAATTTGTTAAAATCTGTCTGGAGCCGCAAAATATTTGAGCATTGTGATGAAGGTAACACAGCTTATTAAGTCTAATGCATTTAGGGCCCAAGTGCAAATGGGAGGCAGGACATTGAAGCAACAAAACTACTTAGTTAGGCTTAGGCAACAAAACTACTCAGTTAGGTTTAGGGAATAAAAAAAATTTGTTAGGCTTAGGAAAAGGTCAACTTGGTTAGATTTAGGCAATAAAATTACTTAGGTTTAGGAAAAGATCGACTTGGTTAGGTTTAGGCTTCAAAACTACTTAGTTAGGTTTAGGCAACAAAACTACTTAGTTTGGCTTAGGAAAAGATAAATTTGGTTAGATTTAGGCAACAAAACTACTTATTTAGGTTTAGGAAAAAATCGACGTGATTAGGTTTAGGCATCAAAACTACTCAGTTAGGTTTAGGCAACAAAACTACTTAGTTAGGCTTAGGAAAAGCTACATTTGGTTAGATCTAGGCAACAAAACTACTTATTTAGGTTTAGGAAAAAATCGACGTGATTAGGTTTAGGCAGCAAAACCACTTCGTTAGGTTTAGGCAACAAAACTACTTATTTAGGTTTAGGTAGCAAAACCACTTCGTTAGGTTTAGGCAACAAAACTACTCAGTTAGGTTAAGGCAACAGAACTATTTAGTTAGGTTTAGGAAAAGGTTGACTTGGTTAGATTTAGGTAACAAAACGACTTAGTTAGGTTGAGGAAAAGATCAACTTGATTAGGTTTAGGCAACAAAACTACTTAGTTAGGTTTAGGAAAAGATCGACTTGGTTAAGTTTAGGCAACAAACCTACTTAGTTTGACTTAGGAAAAGGCCTTGGTTTGGCTTAAAATAACACCGGAAGTGGTGTTACTGAAGTATGTAAGTTACGTGACAAATAAATTAATTTGGACTTTTGGTTTCACATGGGACACGAACGCGGGTCCCTGGGTGAAAGTCTGCTGTTTTTTGTCCTACCCATCCACCGAGACCTCCTCCCTATGCAGTGTTTGTCGCTTTTTACACTTCCTGGTTCACGATTACGTGGATTACATTTTGTGCGATTTTGTGGGATATATACAAATTACAGTATATTAGTTTTTGTAGGTATAGCTACGAACAGTGTATGAGACAAGCCTGTACTCCCACAGGTAAATGGCCAAACATAGACTGCATAGGCGCTATGACACTGTGCATCTTTAATGTGTTTTCCTGCATCAATTTTTCTTTGCTCAGAAACTTTAAGTAAAAGTACCACTACATTAATGTAAAAATACTCCATGCATTCAGAATCCTGTTAAAGTAAAAGTTAAAATGTTGTTTGAGTACCAAAAGTTAAAGTGCTGGTTCTGCAGTAAAATTACATGATATATTATTTTCTCCGCCAAGGCCGAAGGCCTAGGAAGGAGGTTATATTTTCACCAGCGTTGGTTTGTTGGTTTGTTGGTTTGTCTGTTTGCAGGATAACTCCAAAAGTCCGCAATGGATTTGAATGGCATTTTTTGGAGGGGTGGGGTGTTGCACAATGAACAATTCAATAGATTTTGGTGTCGATCCGGATCATGATCCGGAATCAGGAATAATTTTAAGATTTCCGATCAGCCTGAGCATTAAGACCACAGGGTATAACACATGAACATTGAAGCTGATGACGCGTTGATGACGCATGACCCCACCTCCTTCTTCTGAGAGCAGAGAGACGTGTGTGGATGTGTGTGCGGAAGCTGCTGGCCGTCCGCGGTGAGAAAGAAAAAGCTGTAGATGACGGGATGAGAGACAACGTAGTGTAACGTTATACAGACATAACAAGGCTGCTGAATGAGAGTTACATATGCAACTAGTGCATCAACCTGCAAGCAGCATTTAATTGATTGAAGCATAGCAAATTTTAACCACTTTGTTTACAGTTTGTTAATTTAGTCCAGTGATTTGACAGTGACAACTAGGGGTCGGTTCCCACCCAAGGGTCACAGGATAAAATCATACATGGTGTATTAACAGTCTGCGTAGCGTGAGCAGCACGTTAGCAGCAGCTTCAGTCTACCATCTGTGTCTGGATAAGTTCAGGCACAGTATTAAGTGTAGGTGACACATGTTTTGGCAGCGCTCAGAGCTGAACATGCAATCACAGTAGTTACGCATGTAAAACAGAAGAAGAAAATAGACTTTAAGCACAACAAATTTACTTTGGGTTGCGGTTAGTATAATTATTTAAATAATAATTATAAATATTATCAAGTCATATAAATATAAATGATATATTTCACTCTGAAATGTAGATTAGTCCAAGTATAAAGTAGCCGAAAATGGAAATACTGACTACCTAAAAATTGCATCCAAGAACCCTGCAGTACTTGAGTAAATGTACTAACTTTCCACCCCTGCGGCATCTGTATAACTGCACACATAGATGGCTGAATAATTATGATTTGATAAACTGATGTTTATGAGTAGGGACAAAATTAGTTTTGCTCAATTTCAATTTGTTCAATTTGCCGTTTTTTGAATGATATAACCCCCCCCCCCCCCCAAACTCGCCCTTTAAATTGCAGTTGTTAGCATATCCAGCTAGCTAGTTTAGGAACCTTTATCTAGTATTATTTCTGAGGTTAAACAATATTCTTGCCCTAAACATTTCAGGCAAAGTTCAACAAACATTGAATTACTTTTTCATAAAGCTAAAACAATTATTAATAAAAAAGTAGGGTTGACACTAGGTCAATGGGGTTGAAAAGAACAATATAGTTTAGCAAATAAATAGTTGTATTTTACTATCAAATTCACTGTAAGGTTTTCTATAAACATTGTTTCCTTATGTAACCATTAAAGACAATAAATATAAATTGCAATTGAATTGAATTTATTAACTCAAAAAAACAACTGACGACAACACAACATACATTAAAACATTGTAAACTGGCTGAAAAAGTCATCAAAATAAAACGTGTGTGCTTTTGGGATGAGTGTGTGTGTGTTGGGATAAATTTGTTAACATCCGTGTTATTGAGCACTTCTCTTTTGCCAAGATAATCAATCCACCTGACAGGTGTGGCCTATCAAGATGCTGATTAAACAGCATGATTGTTACAGAGGTGTGCCTTGGGCTGGTCCCAGTAAAAGGCTACTCTAAAATGCGCAGTTTTATCTCACAACACAATGCCACAGATGTCTCAAGTTTTGAGTGAGCGTGCCACTGGCATGCTGACTGCGGGAATGTCCACCAGAGCTGTTGCCCGTGAATTGAATGTTAATTTCAATACCATAAGCAGACTCCAGTGAGAGTTTGGCAGTGAATCCGACCAGCCTCACATCCGCAGACCATGTGGCCAGGTCCTCCACATCCGTATTCTTCATCTTCTTCATTCAAGATCGTCTGAGACCAGCCACCAGGACAGCTGATGCAACAGTTGGTTTGCACAATTAAAGAATTTCTGTCCTCACCAGGGTCATGACCTGACAGCAGTACGTTGTCGTAACCGACTTGAGTGGGCAAATGCTCACCTTCAATGGCGCCTGGCTCTTTGGAGAAGTGTTCTCTTCACAGATGGATCTCGGTTTTCACTGTACTGGGCAGATGGCAGACAGCATGTATGGCGTCTTGTGGGCGAGCGGGTTGCTAATGTCAACGTTGTGAATAGAGTGCCCCATGGTGGCGGTGGGATTATGATACGGGCCGGCATAAGCTACAAACAACGAACACAGGTGCATTTTATTGATGGCAAATTGAATGCAAAAGAGATACTGTGACGAGATCCTTAGACTGTCATGCCATTCATCTGCTGCCATCACCTCATGCTGCGGTATGATAATGCCCGGCCACATGTTGCAAGGATCTGTACATAATTCCTGGAAGCTAAAAACATCCCAGTTCTTGCATGGCCTGTAACCTCACCAGTAGGGATGCACCAATACCGGATCGGATATCTGGCCGATACTGACTCAAATAGCTGGATCGGATATCAGTTACAATGGGGCTGATCGATTCACTTCAGTTCTATGTTTATATACTATATACATTGTATACTGGAATTTTAATTCCTGTTTAAGTTTTGACCAATTTGTTGCTGCATTAAAAAGGTTTACACTTAAATTATAATTCCTGTTAATTTTGAAGATTTTTTACCAAATTGCTGGTGTACGATTTATTATCTAAATAATAAATAACATTCAGTAAATGTATATCTATGTGTATTTATTTTTTACATTTTGTTTTTCAAAGTTAGGAAAGCAATATTTAAGTTAAGCCTGATGTTTCCTTACACATAAAAGAATGATCCCAGTCACTTCCACACAGTGAGGCATACAGCTTATCAATTAAACACTGGTATCAGATCGGTACTCGGTATATGCCGATACCAAAAGCCCAGGTATCGCTATCGGTATCGGGACTGAAAAAGTTGGATCGGTGCATCCCTACTCACCAGACATGTAACCCATCGAGCATGTTTGGGATGCTCTGGATCAGCATGTATGTCAGCGTGTTCCAATTCCTGCTTCCTACTCCAGTTGATGATGTCACATAATGAACAGTTCATCATTTTTTTTAAAAATGTTTCTACATAAAAATGTTATCAATAAGACCTTTAATGAATAATCATTAATTTATTTAGAAAAACAAAAAAAATAAAATTACTGCAAAAAAACACAGATAGATCTTTATGTGAATGGCAAAGTAGGGACCTTTTTCTAATTTTATTAGTCATATCCCAAGTACACTTTCATCGAAGGCCATGATGACAAAATAGAAGGTGTTAACTGAGAAAATAAGATAATTTCTGATATAAAGATAAATGTATGTAATATTTTTACACTTTATTAAATGGGACATTACAATTGACCTAAAAAGGCTTTTAAAAAATAAATTTTGCTGACCCAACAGATAAAATACCATTAAAAAGGTCAGAGAGACTCAAATCGTCCCGCTTTCATGGAATAACTCAGTTGAAATTTAGGCAATCAGCAAACTTAAGAGATAAGACATCCAAGAGGAAATATGGTGAGCATATATAAGTTGTTATCAACCGTCTGCACACCTCTCACCCACTGTGTCTCCACTCCCGCTGAGCGCCGAGGCTGCCGTGTGATGCTTCGCCAACTCCATCTGATTGCCGAGATCAGATCCAGGCGCAGCCAGATGCGACCCCGACCCTGCATGCACGGGTGTCATCGCCAAAGACGGTTTCCCCAAGGAGGCCTCGCCTGGGGAGGAGAGAGGGCTGGACTGGACTTTCAGATCATCCACAGGCATTTTGGAATACTGAATGGGGTTTTAAGGGTGTCTCATTGATGCTGCATTTTAATCAGTGATAAAACAACAACAAAAAACGTTCAAGTCACAACAAATAATGAAGGGATCCCCTGGGTTTATCTGTAACAAGATGATTCATCCATTGGCGTTCCATCAAAACCAGACTGTTGGACTTTTAAGTTTTGAAATTCTGACCTTTAATAAGTGTCCCCATGAGGAACATCTGTCTCATGTTTGAAAGCTGGTGCAAAGATCCATCAGCCCTCCAGTTTCTTTCAGAATCATCCTAATGGTGACGGGAATATCACTTCTGACAGACGGACCAATCAGTTTCTGGACTACAAAAACAAAAATACTGCGGTAACTAGCTTTTCCCATGACAATAGCGATAATGTCGCTCATTTACAAGTTCACAGACTTATGAATTTGCATGTGAACATCTGTCAGTATGTTTAATATGGACTTCATCTGCATATTTTAATGAGAAGGTGAGTGTGTCTTGATGTTTCACCGATGGTCATTGACCTGCAGCATGAATTTGCTCTGAACTGAAAGGTTGAGTTTGTTTTCCCAGATGCTTAATTTTCACATTCACTCAGCACAGAGACAAAAGACAAGTATGAAGAATGGAAATTTAAATAATTTTCACATTCCCAACAGACTCTATGCACTCTGGTGAAGTTTGAGATTGTGGATGGTATTAATCAACCCCCCACGAAGAGCGCCGGGCTTTGAAGCAAATTTTCATAGTGGCCAAACGGTGGTACTAAATTTTCCATTTTCGTCACGTTATGCCATTGGGCCCAAAAAGACTTTTCCCCTGCTAAAAAACGGAAATGAGTTAGCATTTTAGCACGTCCGGTCCCTCGTCTGGAGGTCAATGGGTTTTTAGTTAGATGCCTGAAATGAGGTCTGTGGTTAACGCAAGCTTAAGAGATTTTAACATTTTGTTCTATGACATAAGATACATCAATAAATACCCCACTTTTACATGCTTTTACCTGTTTTAAAAAAGGCGATTGCTGAATGAGACTACTAAACGTCATTACGCCGACTCGTCCGCCTTTACAGCCTTGTTGTGTATACTCACGCTCATGCGACCGTTGTGTAGTTCGTTTATAGCCGTTAGCTTTAACGTTAGCTTTTTAATTCTAGCGATTGCATTCATGCTACAAAAATCATAAAAGTGTTGTTCATTTGTGAAAATTATCTTGCTGAACAAAACCTGTAAGTATCATAAACGAGTGTTTGCCACAGAGATTATTTCCTGCAATAATCCAAAATCCAATGGAAAAATCCCATTGGCTTTTTGTCGAGGGAACCAGGGCGATGCTAACTTCCTGGTTGGACTACAGAAATATGTCATCCCTGCAGCACTCTATTAATCAAGCCCCCAGGAAGAGCACCGGGCTTTGAAGCAAAGTTGACATTGTGGCAGAACTGTGGTATTACAACTTTAGGGTCCTTCATGTGATACCATTGGCCCCAAAAATACTTTTTCCCATAGACTTACATTCGGAAAGAGACGTCTGTAAATCAGCGGATCTTTTTTATTTTTCAGGTAAATCAACTTCCCAGTATGAACACTTGAATAGCCCTTAAATCATTAGGTCCTAAAAGTTGTGAAATGCACTTATAGCTGAATCCAGAGTTATTTCCCTTTCTCTGTTCATGTTCATCAGCCCCAGACCGAGCAGCTGGGAGGCGGGGTTAAAGGAAACGCTACTGCGCCTGCTCTATGGGCTCAATGACTGCAGAAGATCACCGAAAGATTCGGGTAATTTTATACTCGGAAGTCAAACTCTTTTAGCTTTATGCACCACTGAGCAATTTTCATAGGAATGAACGGGGCCCTGCCTCCAACGCTGTACCCAGTTCTCTTCATACATCCATAGTATTAATATATGTCCGATTTTAAAATATCAGCAAGCAAATTCGATGATTGTCCAGCAATTGTCCAATCATAGCCATCATAGCAACCGTAACTAGGCACAGCAGGCATGTCAAGCTTTTGATTTTTCCACAATTCGAGGGGAGTACATGGCGCTATTGGAAGAACAAATAGTCTGCATCTCTTTTTTTAGCCTTTCCAAAACCAGCTTGCTAAATTCCACCCTAATCTTCATGCGGCTTGCGGCAGGTATTTATGCACTGGAAACCAGTGGATATGTAAAGTGACATGTAAGCAGGCAACCCCACAAAATCATGCGCATGTGCCCTTGAGACTGTGGTCCACTAACAACTGACACTAACCATGTCGCCACAACACTAGAAAAAAAGCGGACACATTCCAAAGGGGAAACACCACTACAGCCTAACGGGGAAATCTCTGTAAAATAGCGTAACAAAACAAAACAAAACAATATCCTTCTGAACGGCACACAACAATACGACCCCATGTCAGAAACCAATGCTTCCTGCTGAAAAACACATGGTGAATCTCCCAAAACAGAAACCGGAGCACAAACAGGGACCAAAGCAGCTCTGGTAACAAAGCACACAGCTGCAGCTGGACTAAATCACCTCATCAGCCACGCAATCAACACCAGCACCTGCTGCTACTTGCAGCATTGAACAAACTTTTTAACAAACTAACCTTATGGACAAGCCCTTATTTGTTAAAAACGGCTCTGATGGCCATAACAAAAAGGGAGACACACCAAGTTGAGGTTTAACAAAATATCTTTTATTTAACAAATGTAGTCAAATTAGAGAGATAAGGTTAGAAAAGTGAAGCAAAAATCTAAATGAGGAACTGCTTTTCCCTGCCTCTGTAAATCTGCCACCATTTCGGAAAGAATGATAGCCAATTGAGAACCAAGCTGACTTACAGTAAGTGGAAGGACAACTACCGCCATCATGGCAGCCGTGGCTAATGGATGAGCTAATGCAAAACAAAAGTAGTAGTAAGATGGACCTCAGAAATGGAGGACCAACTTGTTGATTTGTGGCAATAAAACAAATGTTTATTTAACGTGTCTCCATGACTTCATCCATTCATCCTTCGTGAATTTTCATTACAAAGTAGTGCAAAAACTTACATCGCTAATTCTTCCTGCCCATCGTCCGCCATGTTTGTTTACACTAAAGTCACGTTTGATCGCGAGTTATTTTGCGAGATTTTCTTTTTCTTTTGTCGTTGATGAATGGAAAATGTATCATAACATGTCGTTATGTGTGGGGTCTTTCACATTTTCAACATCTGTTAAGATTTGAAAAATCTTTAGTGTGGGCCAGCCTTAAAGCTGCAGTGGGTAGAAATGGAGCAAATATGATTATTAAAAGTTATTTTTATAAAACGGTCACTATGTCCTGACAGTAGTGCATGAGACAGGTAATCTGAAAAAAAATCATGTGCCTCTGTGTCCTCCGGTGCTCCTAATGGCATCTGCAAGATTTCCCAGACTGGAGGAAAACAACCAATCAGAGCTGAGCTGGAGCATTGCCTTCTCTGAGCAGCTGTCAATCACTCGCGAACTCCGATCAAACGGTCAAACTAGGCAGCGCTGATCAAATAAGAAATCAATATTCTGTTACTGTAATGCCTATTTCCAACCTCAAATGTTTTCAGAAACATCTTGTAGTGTACTGTTTAGCTGTAAAATTAGAAAGTTTGTGACCTGGCAGCCATGTTGAGAGAAGTTGAGGAAATACCAAGCACCGCCCACCAGCCAGAGCAAACTTTCTAATTTTACAGTTAAACAGTACACTACAAGATGTTTCTGAAAACATTTGCGGCGAGAAATGAGCATTACAGTAACAGAATATGAATTCATTCATTAATTAATTTGATCATTTGATCCCTAGTCTGACCGTTTGATCGGAGTTTGCGAGTGATTGACAGCTGCCTCCGTTGAATGAACAGCCAATACGAACGCTCTCCCTCTGAAATCACCTGTTATTGTCCAAAGTCTCCCGTTACGGGCTTAATTTTTTAAACCCTGAAAACAGAGCCATGAGGAGGTGCAGAAGTCTAGTTTTCTCTCAGAACACTTGAATTACAATACGCTGAAAGGTTATTATGGAATTTTTGCCCAATGATGCCAAAAACATTCTGCCTACTGAAGCTTTCAGACTAATTTGAAAAGAGCTTGAACGTGTATCAACATTTTATATTCCTAAAAAAGTATATTTTATTTCTGACCTACCTCTCTCCCCTCCACTCCAGTGAGCCACAACTTTGTAACGGATGTTGTGGTGACATCATTGATGATTCATCCCCGTCTCATCACATCTGTCCTTTAACTGCTGACAACTCATCAACTGACACAATGTCCTCAATTCTGTGAGGAGATAATCACCGCAACTTTATTAACAATTCAACAATGATCTAATACATGGCTGCATCATTAAGTCATCACTCTTACTCGGAAAAGTTGGCCCCGTAAAAACTAATTAAACTTGTTAAGTAGGCCATTAGCCTCTGATCTGAAAATTCCCAATGTATGAACAACTCGCGCACTAATCCTATGGATTCAACTTCAAGGGGTTTAAGAGCGCCATATGTTATGTATCATCACCTTAACCAAAGGCATGTGTCTAATGGTGCATCTGCATGTGTGCAAGTGCTCAGATGTGTTTGCTTGAGTGTGTACTCGCTCTTAGATGTTTTGCTGTGGATATAGTACTTCAAGGCTGAGATAGGGATGCAGAACAGGTGGTCTTATAATGACTCGCTCGTGGCTTGCTTACTCTTCTTACTTCAGTGATGGAAGAAAAGAGCTCTCACTGTTCCCTTTCTCCAAATGATCTCTGAGTGCTGTTGTGGGTGTAAATGTGAACCAGCTAAGGGTAAACACTCTGCAAAGCCCTTGGCTTTAATCTACATGCAGATCCCTTTGATGTGCCGTCCCGGGAGCAACGGAAGGAATTACTCAGCCAACCTCAGAGCTCATTGCTCATGGCCAAGGTGACTGCACCTTGGTAAGGTGAACCGTTTTCTCTGCGTCCTGTTAACTCGGTCGGCGAGAGAGAGAGAGCGGGTTGTCACAGTCGATCAGCTCGCAATTCAATATGATTGACCCGGGCAGGAAATCTTTAAGTTGCTCATGCATGGATGGAGAAGGAGAGACATCAAAGCGTCAGGGATGCAGATTGCTTATGCATGCTAACATGGCAGCCATGGTCAGGAGGAGTTGCTAAGTGACGGCTCCCAATCCAGCCGCTGAGAATGAGAGTAGACATTTATTTGATGCTACTGTTAAGTGATTCATTCAGTCTCTGATGTTACAGCTGTCCATTCTTTTGCATACATTTAATACAATTTACCATTATTTGACAGTGTGTGTAGAGAAAGACAGGAACATGGGGAGAGAGGCAGGGAGTCGAACCGTTTGCGGTTACCAACCATTAGGCGAACTGCCCATTGTTCCGACGGCCCATTGTTCCGAAAGCCCATTACTTCGAAAATTCACACTCTCCCTGCAAAAAACAGAAGCACATGGCTAATATTTAGGGTTGTCAAAGTTAACGTGATAATTACACATTAACACAAAATTGTGTTAACGCCATTAATTTCTTTAACGCATTAGCGCAATCGATCTTTCGGAGGTTGTAGCGGGCTCAGTTTTACAGCTAAAGTGAAGATACTGGCATCATATGAAACTAAAAAAACCTAAGGAATTCATTGGTACAAAGTCATAGTATCTTGTCACAAAGAAGGCTAAATAACGCTCCAAACTTGCGCTAAAGTTTGTCGAGGAAAAACTGTGATGGCCATTTTCAAAGTGGTCCCTTGTCCTCTGACCGCAAGATATGTGAATGAAAATGGGTTCTATGGGTACCCACAAGTCTCCCCTTTACAGACATGCCCACTTTATGATAATCACATGCAGTTTGGGGCAAGTCATAGTCAAGTCAGCACACTGACACACTGACAGCTGTTGTTGCCTGTTGGGCTTGAGTTTGCCATGTTTCGATTTGAGCATAAATGTTATGCTAAATGCAGTACCTGTGAGAGTTTCTGGACAATATTTGTCATTGTTTTGTGTTGTTAATTGATTTCCAATAATAAATATATACCGTACATACATTTGCATAAAGCAAGCATATTTGTCCACTCCCATGTTGATAAGAGTATTAAATACTTGACAAATCTCCCTTTAAGGTATATTTTGAATGGTAAAAAATGTGTGATTAATATGCTCTTAATCGTGAATAACTATGGACAATCATGCGATTAAGCGCGATCGACAGACCTAATAATAGGAAAAGTATGTTTGTAAATAACTAAGCTTGTTACGTAATTGGTAAGTACGGAAGTTATGTAACAAAACTACAGTAATATAAGTCAACGTTGTTGCACACAGGGCATGAACAGCGGTCGAGGGCCACTGACAAAGCATCGGTATTTGACGAGTTGGGAGTGAGAACGGGTTGATTAATGAAGTCACTTTGTAAAGTAATCTAAATTATATTTATTTATTGGACTATATATTACATACAGTATATATCATATACAGTATTATCGATTTCTATGAATAAAAACAATATTCTAACATATACTATGTGAATGAATGGCCTGTAGCTGATATTACGTGCTGTGACAGCTAGTTAATAAATAATGGATTGATAAGCATTTTGGCTTTTTGCTTTAGTGGTTTGAATCACCCCAAATTGATTTTTCACCACCGGTCCCCTATCCAATCAAGCTAGGTATGTGCTCCTGATAAATAGAGTAGTGTGTGTGTGTGTGTGTGTTGGAGAGGGCTGGTGGGTATTTTAACAATTTGCATTTTGAATGTTTTCTTTCCCAACGGGTTTTATTATTAACCATAAATGAAGAGATTGTGGTCAAATATGGGGATTGAAAGACGCCTGTATTTGCCAGGAACAGACACAATTGATGTATTCATTACTTTTCTGATATCCATGATAATAAACATAGTGCACTGTACATACTAATAGCCTCTATTGCACAGTGCGGGTTTATCAACCATCAGGGCCAATTCAGTGGGGAATACAAAGGGGTTTGTGGCTGTAATGTAAGTGTGTATGAAGGTTTATATTTGAGGGTTTTAATATAAAATACAAACACAGTGGGTTTTTGTTCATATGAAGCAGTGGTTTGAGAAGATGATTTAATGCTGCTGAACACAAAAGCTGCCTCTGCTTCCTCTCCAGTCCCAGGAAAGCCCAGTGTGTACTGGTTCGAGATGATCCGCGCTACATGCCCCTGCTTCACGGAGTGGCGGCCAGCTTTGTCTGTCCCCGCGACACTCTCCTCACAGATGTGTTCATAAATTAACATTCCCGTCATCTCCCACTCTCCCACCTTGCCTTTAAACGCATCTCCAGAACCCCTCATCCTTGAACGCGGAGCTCCCCGAGTTGAGTGCGAGTTACGCCACCAATCTTTGTTGGGGGACCGAAAGGGGTTTATTTCATATCATGCTCCATAAACCAGCACTAAACCTGGGAGGGCCAGTAATCAGGAGGTGAACACATTGTGGGCCACGGGGATTCTCCAACATGGCTGCACCTCCAACTCCCCCGGATTCACGCCAAGCGTTAAATCAAAGATGGGTGTTGGTGGTGGGGGGTGCTGGCTATACGCAGGGCTTGAGATTAGTGCTGGGGAAATGATTCCATGCTAATTGGAAAAAGAAACCCGATGACACCTTATACGCACAAAACCTATTATGCGGCATCATGGCGAGTGGAAGAAATTGAAAATGTGATGAATACAAATGACGACAGAGTTGAAAAAGGCGAGTGGGGCGAACTTCTGATGGCGGGATCAACGTAATAGGGGATGAAAGTATTCAGAATGAAAATCACAAAGTAACCCCCAAGAAGAATGAATTTGAAAGCACAGGCCTCTGGGATATTACGTCGTCGGGCGGGATGGTTTGAGTTGAGCCATTAGGCGGGATGAAAGGTTGGTCGATGGATGTACCCCGCCTGCCCCAGCACTACAACACCTGACACAAAAGGACGGCAAATTTCAACATTTCGCGATCGTGCTTTCAAAGGGTACTCTGTGTGAAAAGGAGTGGTTATAATGTATTGAAGGGAGAGTAGGAGCTGAAAGAACCTTGGGAGAAAATAGAAAACCATACAGACAGTAATGGGCAGAGGTTCGGCTGAAAGGTTCGGGTTGTACAGTTAATTCAGGCTGACAAGGTAGGGGATAAAAATGGGTTTCTCTCTGCACAGCCAACTAGATGGCCAACCCTGTCCAATCTCTTTGATGGAGAGAGGTATGCACCCCTCCCCTCCCCGGTAAAGGGTGAGACAGCAGCAGAGAGAGGGAGGTGCTTTATTGAAAGTGAAAAGTTGCAATGTTTTCTGAGTGGACAGCCTCAAGGGCAGCTGGCAAGAGATTAGAGGATGTTATTAGAAAGCAATGGGCTGTACCATCCACTCATAATCCTCCCACATGGGAACGCATGCGTGTATCTGTGAGTGCACCTTACCCGATGCTATCAGTGACATTACATCCCTTGGACTGTGAAAAACACTCCTTACTCCTCCGCTCAGGTAATTGTTTTGTTTCTTTTTTGATACTCAAACTTACCTCAATGCACTCGCACTTTTTGAGTTCAAACCCCAGTGAAGAGGAGCCCCGTCCAAATATCAACAAAACCAGTGGTCTAAAGTCAAGGCAAACTTCATTTGTATAGTACATTTAAAAACAACCACCCAAACCAAAGTGCTGAACAGGCACAAAATACAAATGAATACAAAGCAAACAACAATAAGAACACAATAAATATAATGTACACATAATAACAGCAAAAGAACTGCAGCACAACAGAAGATGAAGTCAAAGTGTCAAGCTCAACTCAATCAAACGCCAGCAAAAAGAGATGGGTTTTCAGCAGCGACTTAAATGTTTCTGTAGTCTTGGCAGTTTTTATAGAATACTAGGGCTGTCAATCGATTGAAAAATGTTATCGCAATTAATCGAAAATGAATCGCACATTTTTTATCTGTTCAAAATGTACCTTAAAGGGAGATTTGTCAAGTATTTAATACTCTTATCAACATGGGAGTGGGCAAATATGCTTGCTTTATGCAAATGTACGTATATATTTATTATTGGAAATCAATTAACAACACAAAACAATGACAAATATTGTCCAGAAACCCTCACAGGTACTGCATTTAGCATCATATATATGCTCAAATCATAACATGGCAAACTCAAGCCCAACAGGCAACAACAGCTGTCAGTGTGTCAGTGTGCTGACTTGACTATGACTTGCTCAAAACTGCCTATGATTATCATGAAGTGGGCATGCCTGTAAAGGGGAGACTCGTGTGTACCCATAGAACCCATTTTCATTCACATATCTTGAGGTCAGAGGTCAAGGGACCTCTTTGAAAATGGCCATGCCAGTTTTTCCTCTCCAAATTTAGCATAAGTTTGGAGCGTTATTTAGCCTCTTTTTTTGAGAAGCTAGTATGACATGATTGGTGCCAATGGATTCCTTAGGCTTAGTTTCAAACAATGCCAGTATCTTCACTCAAGCTTTAAAACTAAGCCCACTACAACCTAAAAATTTGAAGTTGCGTTAATGCGTTAAAAAAATGAGTGCCATTACTAAGAATTTGCACGAACGCGTTATTATTGCGTTAACTTTGATAAATGGTAAATGGACTTGCACTTAAATCTAATCCATCCAAGTTCTGATATAATTTAAACAGTTCAACAAAGGCTGCAATGAATCTTTACTATTTGTTTTTATAGGCAAATAGAGGTACATCATCAGCAAAACAATGACAAGGAATATAATGTTTCTTAAACATTAACCCCAACAGCAGCATATACAATGAAAAAAGGATAGGGCCCAAAATGGAACCTTGAAGAACTCCACAAGTAAGTGGGGCCGCAGCCAAAGGATATTAGCCTAGTTGAACTGAGAAACTCCTATCTGACAGGTATGACTGGAACCATTTGAGGGCAGTACCTTAAATGCCCACATAATGGTCAAGGCATGATAAAAGGATCCCATGATCCACAGTGTCAAAGGCAGCGGTCAGATCTAAAAGCACCTGAATAGCAGAGTTCTCTGAGTCAACAGTTAAGAGAAGATCGTTGAAAACTCTTTAAAGAGCTGTTTTCAGTGCAATAGAGTGGTTAAAAGCCAGACTGAACTTTTTATAAATGTCATCGTTATCTAGAAACGTTTGCAACTGAATAAAAGCAACTTTCTCCAGAACCTTAAACAGGAAAGGTAGTTCTGAAATAGGTCTGAAATTAGGGAGAACTTGAAGAGGCTGCACTACAGCATGTTTGAAAGCAGCTGGAACACACACTGATATAAGAGAGCCATTTATCAACGCAAGAAGACTTGACCCAACAGTATTAAAAACTTCTTCTAGTAGCCGAGACGGAATGCTATCCAGGGGTCAATTTGCAGGCCGCAGATGATGCACTACCTCCGACAATAAGGAGAATCATACAGGGTCAAGTTAATCAAAGACCGCAGGGCACAGAAGAGAAACAGAAGGGTCTGGGGCGAAGGAAGTTGGTGAAGACCTAAGAGCAGAAATCTTGTCAATAAAAAAATTTAAGAAAGTTTTCACAGAGTGTAGGAGTTGGCATAATAGGAACTGTATGACAAGGATTTATAAGAGAGTTGAAGACACTAAAAAGAACCTGAGGCCTATGACTGGTATTGGAGACAAGGTTAGATATAAACTCTGTTTGAACAGTTTTAACGGCTCTCTGGTATTGTGATAAGCACTCCCGTAAAATTCCAAAGGAGGCTTCTTCCTCTTTCTCGCAGTTCGTCTTAGTGCATCTCTGATAGCGCGAGTGTTGTGTTTTTAATTACGAAAACTTTATTGTCCGCTGTGTGAAAATTTGCCTTCGGTTTCACCATAAGATATGCCATAAAACATACAAACAAAAAAACATGCATTCACCATAAAACATGCCATAAAAACATACTGTATATACGACAATACAACATAGTCTCACGGCAGTTCATGAAATGGTCATACATTTTTATTCGTATACATAGGAACAAATTCCTTTTTTTTTCGTGACGCTCTGAACAACTTTCAACGTATTTTTCATGCTTTTTCCTACGAATGTCCAGCAACAGGTGACGCACTTCTCAATTTCTGCTCCAGTCTTTACAAATTAAAACTACTTAGTTTACTTACTACTTAGTTTTAGGTTTAGGAAAAGATCGACTTGGTTAGGCTTAAGCAAAACAAACCTACTTAGTTAGGTTTGGGAAAAGATTGACTTGGTTAGGCTTACGCAACAAACCTACTTAGTTAGGTTTAGGAAAAGATTGAGTTGGTTAGGCTTAGGCACCAAACCTACTAAATAGGTTTAGGAAAAGATCGACTTGGTTAGGCTTACGCAACAAACCTTCTTAGTTAGGTTTAGGAAATATCAAGTTGGTTAGGCTTAGGCAACAAACCTACTTAGTTAGGTTTAGGAAAAGATCGACTTGGTTAGGCTTAGGCAACAAACTAATTAGTTAGGCTTAGGAAAAGATTGCGGTTTGGGTTTAAATAACTCCAGAAATGTCGCAACTTATGTACCGAAGTTACGTGACAAATAAACGTGATGTGTGGTTTCCCATGGAACACGAATACCGGTCTCCTGTGCGAAAGTCCTGTGTTTTTTGACCCACCCATCCCCCTCCGACCTCCCCCCTACTTGGCGTTCACCGCTCTCTCTATCCCGGTTCACAATTACGTGGATTACATACGAATTGATTTCGTGCTGACCCTCATGAAAAAATGTGAAATTCCTGTCAATGTACATGAATCAATACATTAAATTTCATGACTATTTCACAAACTGCTGTGCAACGGGGCTGGACAATACATAGGTTTTACAGCAACTGCAAGCAAGAGAAAATGCAAAAAAGAGACGTCACAGCAGTATACATTCATACAAAATACAACTCTCAATACACATGTCTGCAACATACACGATATACAAGTGTTCAGGTAATCCTAAATGGAGCAAAAGAGTCCAAGATATAGGATAAGATAAAGTATAAAAGACCTATGCACTTTATCGCTTAAGTATGCTGGCAATTTTACATGACAGGCTCATGTTTGAATAAGCTCCAGTCATTTTTCTGTAAAAGTCAAGTGGACAATTTTACTAAATTGTACCTGGTAATATTTCCGTCCAATTTTATGTTATTTTAGCATCTGCTGAGTCATTGGCACTTCCTTTGTACTCAGTGTTGTGTTCATCCCACATTATACAAAGACGGGGGGAGTCTACTTTGCATTAGCTGTCAGTTGGTAACTGCCTGTGTGTCCAAAGGAAGTGAAGAAAAATCCTTATAAGAAAAATGAATTTAGATTTCAGTTTGACAAGACACACGACTACTGCAGACTAAACAGATGGATATTACAAGCCATGTTGCTCTGCCTTTTTTTGTCTGCTTTTGGTTTTCTTTTCTTTTTTTGTTTTGTGAATATTTGGAAAAGTGTGTTAGGTAATGTGCATGTTGTTTATGGCAGGGTCAAATCAAATCAGTACTACTGTGGTAAATTTGACATATAATTCTTAAGCACAACAAGAATAGTTAAACCACAAAATACCCTCAATGAATGCATTGAATGCATATCCAATAAATCTCTGAAAGGAATAGTTTGGGTGTTTTGAAGTGGGGTTGTATGAGTTACTTATCCATAGTAGGTGTATTACTTAGAGTAGGTGAAGGTCGGCGGGCCCCCAATTTGGAGAAACAGACAGGAGCATCAACACCGGAGCAAAGCAATGTACTGCTGTGGATGGGGACGGCAGAAAAACCTATTTTAGCCATCTAAAAGAAATGCTCGCCTAAAAACATCGATATCTGTTTAAGTGTACTCTATATTTAGAATATTTCCACTGCTTCATCTTGCCGTCAGACAGACCTTTTCCTTCTCCTCTCCGACAGGGAACTGAACTGAAAGTGAAATTTATCCATGCTCTCTCCAAAGCCAGCAGGCTCAGAAGACAAAAACAGTATAAATATGTTTAACTTTCAGTTCAGTTCACTGTCGGAAAATATTCTAAATATAGCGTACACTCAAACAAATATCAATTTTTTAGGTGAGCCTTTCTTTTAGGTGGCTAAATTAAGTTTTTCTGCCGTCAACGTCCACAGCACTTTATTGCTTTTCTCCAGTGCCGGTGCTCCCGTCTGTTTCTCCAAGCTGGGGGCGCACCAACCGTTCAACCGGTTCTCACTCCCAACTTGTCAAATACCGCCGTTTGGTAAGCGTCCCTCGACATCGGAAACTGATGCACGGAGGTACACTTCAGCAACAGTATGGGATGAGACGGGCTTTCAACTAACTCCAATGTAAACCCACCTGCGGCGTTATTCGACAGAAGTGACATAGTATTAACAGCATGAGAGTCTGTTAAGGGCGGGCAGCATTGGTTGTGGATGGGTCAAACAAACAAGACTTTCAACCAGGAGACCGGTGTTTGTGTGCCGTGTGAACCTAAAAGTAACGTTGACTTATTATGTCACGTCAGTCTTTAGTTACGTGAGTCGTTTAGTATCGTCAGCCCTGTGAGTCACGTGAGTCGCTAGTCAGTGAAGTTAACGTCAACTACGACCGTTTCCTAAACCTAACTAAGTGGTTGTGTTGCCTAAACCTAACTTCCTATGAAAATGGATGGTTATTTTGAAAAAGACACTGTGCATGTAACGAGCGTATACTGACACGCCGTCCAAAAGTAACGCAAGACGGGTACCCCATGCGTTGGTCTCCAATGCCGAGGGGCACTGACCAAGTGGCAGTTTTTGACGAGTTGGGAGTGAGAATGTGTTTGATAAGTACCTCATACAACCCCACTTCAAAACACCCGAACTATCCCTTTAGCATACAGTATGTGAGCAGTGAGTCAGTCAAAACTTACTCGCTATTGGACTGTATAGATTCTGTCTCCTATCTAATAAATGGTGAGATTGATGTGAAAATGTATCAGGGAATCCACTATAAGGAACCCTAAATGAATGTTAGAGTGTTACAATCCCTCAGTCTCACGATGGTCACTAATTAAGGTTTCAACTGCAAAATAAGTTTTAACATCACTGTCACTGATGCAGCTGATGAGAGAACTGAGAACCCTTTTCTTTCCAACTCTGCTATTCTATCAAATGCCAAATATCACATGAGTGCATTGGAACTCTATCCGTAATGCTTCTGTCATGCAAAGCCAGCAGTCGGAACAGATTCCACGTCAGAAAACACAGATGTCTACTTAACCAAGTGTGACCATCTCGGTTAAGCTTATAGCATCACAAAGCACCTTTTCTTGGAAGCAAACTTGGAATAATAATGAGTTTTTTTGTGTCTTCCATTTGCAGTTTTCTCCAGGTGCTTTGCCTCTCATCGCCCACCCATGACAGTAATTGTTGTTTTCTTCACGGGGACGCTTTGAACGGGACTCTCAGAACAAGGTCACCCAGGAAAACATGCTCTCAGTGCACTGTTTTCTGTATCCACTCAAGTATTTCTCGCTTCCCCTTTGATCAACCAAGGCTCTTTCAGTTTCTTTTACAGTTTCATTACTTATTATGCGCCCATAATATCTCATCCTGCTTTATGCGCAACACAAAAAGCATAACATCAGAATTTTAATCACCTTAAACTGATTCATTTTGATGCAGGTTTATTAACCTGTACGGAATATGTTTTTCACAAAAGCATTTTTAGCACCAATGGTACATCCATGAGAGCTTAATGAACTCACCATATGTAAAGAGATTTATATATATAGCAGTGCTGATGATGCCACCTTTAAGGTTGCGGTCAGGCTGTGTTCACCTCAAGTATCTTGTCAACAGGACTCAATGTTAGCAATATAATATGTCCTTTTTAGTATGCATTAATGAAAGGTAACCTTGAATATATCATATCTGATGGAAAAAGAAGCTACAGCAGTGCATTAGTATTGCGAATAAAGCTTGTATAAGTCTGATTAAACCATATCTTAATGTGAATAAGTGCATTTCAGACTCATTTAATCCTCGATATACAGCCTGTTTAACGAGTGACATTAGGGTTAAGCTGTTTTACATTTTATGTGTTTACTGAACGGCAATGTTTATAATGAGACTTTCATAAAGCAAACATCGTTCCGTGCTCAAAACTATTCTCTTGGTGAACCACAGAAGATCTGTGACATTATGTGTGTTTACTATTCTAAATTGGTGTGGCTGCACACCTGTAATGCAAAATGCATACATTTTTGTGGGTTCTTGCGTTTTCATTTGCATATTTAATGAGCTATTCCTAAAAACACAACTTTTAAAAACATCTTTGATTTGTTTCTCCCTACAGTTTTAATGCATCCAAGGCCACGGATATGTCAAATCACGTATAATATGTTGAAAATGTCTACTTTGACTTTTCTTATTGATACAGTTTTTAGGCAGTCTCCATAGACATCCATTTTATTTGTATCTTAGTTGATGTATACATTACAAACTCCTTTTGAATTTCAAAATGCTTGGTTTTGCACACTGTACTGTACATCAGTTCATTGTGATGAAACTTACAGTTTATGAATTATAATAAGTTATATAATGCATTAATGTCTATGGAGGCCCATGAAATCCCATTGTATTTAAAACACAGTACCTATTTACGGCACAAACTCCTTTCAAATTTCAAAATGCTTGTTTTTACACACTGATGTACTGTACATAAGTTCACTATGATGCAATTTATGAATTATCATGAGTTATATAATGCATCAATGTCTATGGAGGCCCCATGACTTCCATTGTATTTATAAGACAGCACCTGTATACAGCACAAACTCCTTTCAAATTTCAGAATGCTCAGTTTTACACACTAATGTACTGTACAGAAGCTCATTATGATTTCATATACAGTTTATGAATTATTATGTTATATAATGCATTTATATCTATGGAGGACCATTGACTCCCATTGTATTTATAACACAGCACCTGTATATATCACAAACCGCTTTCAAATGTCATTATGCTCAGTTTTACACTACTGTAGAGAAGCTCATTATGATTATATGTTCAGTTAATGAATTATTATGAAATATAAATTGCATGAAAGTTTATGGAAGCCCATTCACTCCCATTGTATTTATGTCAGCACCTGTTCAACTATTGCACACTGATCAACTGTACATAAGATAATTATGATGACATGTACAGTTTATGAATTATATATTAAACAGAAATCTATGGTGGCCCATTCTGTCATGCCCCGCTCCTGCTTCTAAGGTTATGTATTCATTGTTCCTTATTTACCGTTTTATTTTTGCACCTTTCGCCTGTGTGCTTGTCTGCCCCGCCCTGATTGTTTTCACCTGTCCCTCATTAGCCCTGCTGTCAACTGTCCCTCGTTATCACCCTCCTTTAATTGTGAATTTAGTCTGTGTGCTCCCCTTTGTCTGAGCCGTGTTTTCTGTTTCAATGAGCTCATCATGACTTTATATACAGTTAGAGTACAGAATTAATATGAGTTATAAATTGCATGAAAGTCTATGGAAGCCCATTCACTCCCTTTGTATTTATTTTGGCACCTGTTTACAGTCCATTTGAATTCCAAAATTAGGACTACACTGATCAACTGTACATAAGATCATTATGATGACATGTACAGTTAATGAATTATATATTAAATGGAAATCTATGGAGGCCCATTCTGTCATGTCACGCTCCCATTTCTAAGGTTATGTTTTCCTTGTTTCAAGTTTTCAGTTATTATTTCCAGTTTTATTTTGGTAAATTCACCTTTGTGTCTCGTTTCAGATTCTTAAAGGGGAACATAACCTAAATTAAGAATTCTAATATGTTATTTCCATAGCCTAGAAAAGTTCAATCAATCTTTGTGAACATGAGCTACTCTCTCTCAAAGCCAGAAACCAGAGAAATAAGTCTCAAACTTGTGAAGTCATCAGGTATAAAGTCTGGAGCTGCTCCATAGACAATGGATGTGAGACTGATTTTGTTGACCCACAGAATGTTTGTTTTCTATTTTATACCCACATGAGCTTTATTCTATTGTAGTGTTCTCAGTTGTCAGAAAATGTACCCATATACTCAGAACATTCCCCTGGGTGCTCTCAGTGTCATCTAGAACATCTCTCCCCATTCATTGTCTATGGAGCAGCTCCACACTTAATACCCTATGACATCACAAGTTTTAGCACTCTAGGTTTTGGATTTGTGAGAGAGTCGTTCATGTTTACCTCTATTTTTTGGACTGTCTTAGACCATAGGAATAACATGTATGAATTTTGAAAGTGGGAGTAGTTCCCCTTTTACTTCCTGCCCTTGTGTGTTTCCCGCCTGTGTGATTGTCTGCCCTGCCCTGATTGTTTTCACCTGTCCCTCATTAACCCTGCTGTCACAAGTCCCTCGTTCTCACACTCCTGAAGTCTGTGTGCTCCCCTTTGTCTGGGCCAGTTCATAGTGTTTTTCGGAAAAGCCTTCAGTTACCTTACTCAGATCTTGCGTATAGTGTTTTTGGATGCCTTTTCCTGTTTTTGGTCTGACCTGTGTACTGAACCCTGCCTTCTAGTAAACCTTTTGTTTACTACCTCTCAGTGTGTTGAGTCTCGCATTCGAGTCCTTTGTCTGTTGGCACCAGCTTGATACATTCTCTCCCATTGTATTCCTAAGAACTCAGAACTTGCATAAAGCACAAACACCATTCAAAGTTTAAAATGCTTAGTGTTGTACACTGATCAAGTGTGCAAACGATCATTATGATGACATGTACTGTTTATGACTTTTATATCATATTAAAGTCTACAGAGGCCCATTCAATTTGTTTGTATTTATAAGTCGGCACCCGTTTACAGTACAAAGTCCATCAAATTTCAAAGTGGTGACTATTGCATACTGATCGACAGTACATAAACTCATTTTGATGACATGTACAGATTAAGGATCCTTTTAAGGTGTTAATATAAATGTTTCAAGGCCCCTTTCACTTGCACTGCATTTACAAATCGGAGTTTCATATCAAAGTATATTGTATAATAAATACAAACAAATATTTTTTTACAATAATACAACCACAGAACTTTTAGAAAGGTGTCAAATAAAAGTGGCTTTTCCTGAAAAGAATTATGATTGTGAATCAATCATTTAAAAAAATTTGGCGGGTCCAAAACTACTGTTTTGTTTATCTCTGTGGAAGATATCTGATGTTTGGTACTCACTTCTAACAAGGCTTGTGAGCCAATAGTAAAACGACGTTGGTATCATGTGGTATCTCTGGGTCGTCAGTTAGTGTTGAAAAAACAGATAAATGGCTGAGTTTGACGATAAGTGCCTGGCAACGACTTGTTGTGAAGTAAATGCAATGGAACGGAGGAGGGAGAACATCTAGTTGCTTAATGTTATCAGTTTTTTCAATAGCACCTTTAATTATAAAGTTGTTCAAAAAAAATGCCAATCAACATCAATGCACACACATTTTCTTTAGGAAATGCTCCTCTAGTTTATTTTTACAATGCCTCGAGAAACTAACAAAATAGTAAGCATCAATAAGATGTGGATAAGTGACATATATATATTAATAAATATAAAATAAAGTACTGTAAATATCGGTAGAATATGCATTTTCCATGTCTAAAAAGCATTCTACCTGAGAAATTTCTGGCTCAAACATGTGTTGTACCGTATGTGTGTGTGTGCGTGTGTGCGTCTGCATCAATATATTCCTAAATCATCTGTCTAACATGTGTGGCTGCTGACAGCTATAGCAGAGAAGCTTCCCTCACTCGCTGCGATCCACATGCTGCACATAAACATCTGACCGGTTTCCCATCTCTTCTTCCCTCCACATGATACGATGCCTGGCAACATTAAAAAATCCAATAAAAACACCCCAGCTGATGATCACTCTTCATCTATAATAAAGCACAAATTTGTCGACATGGTGATAATTATAAGAAATTTAACCGAGGGACTGCACGGGGGAATGACTCGCCATAATTGCTGCGACCATAAACGAATGCTTTATTGCCTTTATAAAGTATTCATGCTCCGTGGTTGATGTGCTCGGAATGTTTCACGACAGCAGCACTGATACACAGCGTGACTGATCAGAGTAATAAAACCCCAAAAAGGGCACATGGAGGATAATTCTCAGGCGTCAAAGTAGCCGGGGTACTACTATTTTAACATAGCGGAGTTGCTGTATTGTAATTTAGAAGCATTTCTCGTTATTCTGTACGTAGAAACTAGGAACATCATATATCCAATTTTGCAGAAATCTCTCTATCCAGTCTGAGTTGTCTACCAGAGTCCTCAAAGATGGGAAAAAAAGAAAAAACGCTCTTTGGCTTAGAGACGAGTTCACAAATGTCATTTCTCTAGGTTATTCTAGGACCCCGGTGTAATGACTGTGGAGTCAAACTGACCCACCTTTTCTCCAGTGACTCAAAGCTGGATGAAGAGTGCATCTCATTTGAATAATTAGTTTACTGAAACAAGGCTGCTGTCACATTGCTGCGCAAAATATCCCAAATTTGCATTTAAATTAAGCCACAATTCTTTCAGCATAAAAAAGGAAGAAAAATATTCAGCATCAAATCAAAGTGTTACATATATTGTGCCATCTCGGGAACACCTTGTGTTGGGGACTAATAATTGTCTTCAGCTATTATGTGTTATTTCTTGTCTGAGCAGGACTGCACTGAGTCATTTGGAAAGCCATGGGTGCAGCATTCTCTGATTATTAGTGACAGTAACTTTGAGTCATCTGACTTGGGTATTATTTTTCACATCATTAAATTCATATACACATAAATTTATTAATGCAAAATACTTTAACAATGTTCACTTCTGTGTTAGTATGGATATTCAAGTGAGGAAGTCATTAACAGTGTTTTAATTTTCTATGCAGTAGTCAAATCATGTCACATCACACCTACTGATTAGACAGTGCTGCTCTGGGATTAACTGTAATGCCTATTCAAACTACACAACTTTCAAAGTCGTCAGATCGCATGACTGACACTGACTCTTGAAGAGGTTGTGGTTTGTGGTTTGGTTAGTTGTGGTTTTCACACTACATGACTGACCGGCGACAGGGGGTCACACACTACAAGATCTTTCACCAGGAGGAATCTTCGATGAGGTCTCCAAACTACGTTTTGTCACAAAAACACACAAGAAATACATGGTAAATGACGTGATACCATACGCGAGACACATTGCTGATGTTGTTGTTGGCACATGTGTTTACAAAATAGCCTGTTTCCACACTCTTTTTTTACTATTTTGTCCTTTATGTGCAACAACAACTTTGCTCCGCATTGCAAATGCAACACATACATTAAGTTGCTACATGATTTGAGTTGCTTACAGGCGACCCCTCCTCCCCCATGTTTCCCCTCAACCCGTGTCTCGCGCACACATTGGCCCAGATATTTAGCAATACTAGATATCTGGAATGTGTCTGCTCGCGCCTGCGAGCCTCTCTGCTTGCATCTTTGAGCAGTTCACACATGACACTCGAGCACCGATGAAAAAACAAGTTGTTAGGTGCTTTAAAGGTCTTATTAATAACATTTTTATGCAGACCCTTTAGAAAAATGCCAAATAAAAGTATGGCTTTTCCTGAAAAAAAAAAATTATGATTGTGAATTAATCATTTAAAAATGTTGGCGGGTCCAAATATCTGACGTTTGGTTCCCACCTCTAATAAAGCTTATGAGTCAATAGTAAAACAACGTTGGTATCTGTGAGTCAGTTACTGTGGAGAAAATGGACAAATGGCTGGGATTGATGGTAAGTTCCTGTCAATGACTTGTTGTGAAGTAAATGTAATGGAACGGAGGAGGGGGAATGCGACATTAGTGGCTGAATGTTATCAATGATATCAATAGCACCTTTAACAGCATACAAACCCAGGTAGACTGTGTCGAATGTGTTATGTATCCATCTACCTAGTCAACCTCTACACCTTAATGTTTTTGCTGCACTGTATTTTTTTTAAATACTATATCATTTACATGCTGTTAACTATGAAATTAAATTGGTTTAAAAATGTGTTTATCCCTTACTATCTTCATAAATAGGATACATATGACATATCAATACATGACTGACAAATAGTGGTATAAATTATATAAGCGTATTTTTTTTTTGTTTCAATTTTTGCCTTCAATGCTCCCTTCATAGTTAATAACTGGTTGCCAAAATATGACATAACGATACTTCACTAAAAGTGTCACAAAGCTGCAAGTTACGATGTAATAAAAAAGCAATGCAACAATTAAACAATAACTGTTAAATTTCCATCGTTCAGTCATTGTACTGATGCAGGCTGAGGTGTTTCACTGATTCCATCAGTTAATTATTTTTTTGCCTTTTACTAATGATGGCTATTATAATATGCTATCAGTGTGGACATATATTAACACCCACTGGAGCTATAGATAAGCCTGTATCCCATTCAGTGCTACATCAACTGCAACAACTTTTTTTATTTTAATTGCAGGCAATGAAGGCAAAAATTTATATGCCTGCAGTGTCTTTAAATCTGCTGGAGCCTAGTTATCAATGCGCCCTCCATCCCATCAGTGGTACAGTTTTGGCACACATCACTGCCGTACATCAGATGTTAAATTGGCCGTCTCTCGGTACAAGCCGCTGGGGTTTATCCATCAAACAGTATCTTAAAATGACTGGATATCTCTTTTATTACACAAAATTAAACACAAAAAATGACAGCTTCAGAATACAGGGAAAAGTGATCTAGTGAATAAATCGAATTACTAAATAAAGGGGAAATTGACAAAGTAATATGCACTTTGAAGAAAGAAACAAATAATTGGATTTTCACAAGTTAGTTGGAATGAATGTTGTGTATTGCTTTGCATCAGGCTCCAGCACTTCTTTATGGATGTGAAACTTGCATGTACTGTTGGTTTTAGCGCCCTGTTTCCATGCTAAGGATTAAAGATGAATCAATGTTTTCATATTCAAGCCTAATTTGTCGCTATTCAAACAGCTGCTGAGGGTCAGATCTTCCGCACAATTTGGAGGTTATCTGCCTTACTTGTGTTTCAAAATCTCTTTTTAAGCCGTAGTGATGTCCTGAGAATCAGCGGGGGGGAGAAATAATGAGATTTGCCAATGTACAGTAGAGGAGCAAACATGGGCTATAGGATTTATCGTTGGGTTATGGATACACCTGTTGAAAGAACATCCTTTTAAGTGCTACTCGTTTATTTCCTTCCAGGGAATGACAATTTTTCTGAGGAATTTTTGAATTTGTGAAGCACTGCAGTAATGAACATTTTGTATGCATTCAGGTGATTCAATTTTGTTATAGCCTGGTGGTCTCACATATACAGAAATCAAAAACGTATTTCTCACACACACAAACATGATTCTCCCAGCGCTGGCAATCATCTCCCCCCCGAGGCCCTCGGTAGGTGTTACGCAGCCTTGGCCCCCCTTGGCACTGCCGCCTCTTGGCAATCAATGCTGATTTTACTCACTCATCCACACCCCTCTCATTGATCTGTGTCACCCTGGACATCCTGCATGCAGTCGGCAACTCAACACTGCTTTTCCATGCTGTCTGGAGCACAGATGGCATACATGGACCCAGAAGGGAGGACTGGGTGTTCGAGGTCTTTAGTAGTGGGAGCGAGGGGAGATCAGGGAAGGATACTGGGCAGCGCGAGGCCACTGGCAGCATTCAGCTAGACGGACTACACGATAATGTTCCATAATGGTTTGTACTTGGATGGATGAGTGGGTGGGTGGGTGGGTGAATGGATGGCTCCATAGACCACTGCATGAATAGATGGATAGAAATAGGATGCCATAGTGATGAGGGAGGTGGAGTTCAAGAAATCACTGCCACCATCTGCCCTGCTGAAGAACACAGCAAACCAGGGAATATGCAGATATCACATTTACCCAAATAAAGGTCTGGAAAGGTGCGGCAAGTCTACATCTAGTGTTGCATTCTGTTAAAGAGGTTCTAGAAGTAAGAAGGGTGGATTAGCAACTATGCCCAAGGTTGACTGGGTGCTAATTGGTAATTTGATTAATTGCAAATTTGTTGGAGAAAATTGCACCGAGCACTACATAATCGACCGAGGCAGGTCTTTCATTACTACACAAACGGCCCTGCGTAGGAACTTAACAGCCCATAGCTTAGCAGGTGGCCATTGGTCACACTTTTCACTGTTCTCCGGGATGCCTGCATTCCTGGAGCTGAATTTTGGCACTGCTCAGGAGATGATGCTAAATCCAGAGCTAGTGACGTAGAATAAAGTAGCGAGAAAGATCGCTTATGGTGGGCGGGAGGGAAGGTGGACGGGTCCATCAAACACACGACTTTCAACCAGGAGACTGGTGTTTGAGACCGGTGTTTAGTTTTGTAAGTTACGTTAGTGATGTTTGTTTGTTTTTTGTGATGTTTGTGATGTGTTTTTCATACTCATGTTACGTTGTTTTTGTATGTATTTTACTTAGTTTAAGTACTTATTTTAAGCCCAACCATGACACTTTTTCTAGTGGTTTTGTTGCGTGGCGTACAAATGATTAAAATTATAAATTATGTTCAATCAAATTACTGCTAACTGACATACAGAAACTCTATGTACTCTATGTATTTTGTACTATGTGCACTGTACTTGATGGGATGGGTTGGGTAGGTGGGGGGTAAATAGGGGGCCAACAGCAACCTTTTGCCCAAAGGCACAGTAACAGGTTAATGCAGCCATGGAGGTGAGGGCACACATGCTTATCACAAAGTCGACACATGGTTTCATTACAAGGAAAAAGGCCTCAAATTTGGGGCACACAAGTTCTCATTCCAGGAATATAAATCCATAACATTCCCCATGTTCATATCTCTTTACTTTAACTCTTCTTCCCCAATTACCCTCAATGCAGACTGCTGTGCTGCAAGAAGAAATACTAACTCATCAGGGTTTTAAAAAGTTCACAGTCTCCCAGGGTAACGCTTCAGATCTTGGTTACCTTCCCTTGTTACAAATTCTTTTCACGACAGGAACAAAAACATCTTAATATGACACAGCAAATTCTGCAAATAATAGACGCATCATTGATCTGACTGACTGGTGAGATTGTTGGATTCCATAAACCCTTGAAAATAATGAGCTGCTTCAAACACAGACAAAAGTATCACTGTGTTCTGCATAACAATGTGTATACAAGAGAAACTTGGAGTACCTTGAATTATATTTGTTTGTGTCAAATGTGTCTTTTTTCATATTCTCATTTTGCCCGCATCAGTTTTTGAAGTGTGCGTGATGCCTATGAAGACGAGAGGAGAACAAAAAAAAAAACAATTCAATATTAGCAGAGGCACAGTTCAGTCCCTGGGCAAACTCTGAGTTGCCATTTCAAATGAGGTCACTTACTTCCCTTTGGATTCTAATGGCGTTTATTGATGTCTTTAATAACTTTTTCCTTTCTGTTGGGTATTAATGGACAGTGTGGTTCTGGGGTGGTGCTCGTGGTGCCATGAGAAACAGAACGGCGAACGAGACAGGAAGACAGATGGGGAGAGGACGAGACAGACAGAGATTGAGAGAGAGAAAGTGGAAGAGATCCCATGAGTTCAGTCATACTAATCCCTTTGGCCGAGAGCTGTGAGTCAATTATTCTTCATTTGTCTTTCATCTTGCCACTGCTGTCTGGGAATGGGGCTCCTCCAAGGCCTGTCAGGCACTTATTGATGCTGTCTGGCCTGAAGGGTTCACACAATCCTGAAGACGGGACCAGAGACGTGCGGGGTCCGAGGGGGTAATTGTGTCAGGAATTGGGGTTGGTTGCTGAATGGGTACCTTGTATTGGATAGTGAAAAATGACACGAGATGAAGCTATGTCTTAAAAATAGGGGTGTTTGGCACTGTTACAGTTTTGATAATGCTGGAATTTATCGGGGTGAGCTCTGTCTTGTGTTTGGACAGGACACAGTTGTAATATTGGACCCAGCTGCTCCTGCTGGACTGTTTAATGTAAATGTATACTTATGTATGATGTAATAGCATAGGCAATGTGCAATATGTCAATCGTGGTTAAGAGCAGATTTTGGGAAATACTTTTGATTTCTTGCTGAGAGTTAGATGGGAAAATTGATACCACTCTTATAACCAGCCTCAATTACAGAAATATGTGAAATGACCACAACCTTTTAACAGTGCGTTACGTGGTCGTGGCACGGAATGCGTAAAATGACACGGCACCACGGAAACAATGCCAATGGAAAGTCAATTAGGATCCTTTTTCGTGGTGGACACGCAAATTCACAACACATTCTCATCCGAGTTCGTCACATACTGATGCTTAGACCCACTTAGTTAGGTTAAGGAAAAAAACATCATGGTTGGTCTTAAATTTACTACCTTTGTGAAGTGAAAATGAAACATAATGTTGTGAACATGGGACACGAACAGCTGATTGCAAAGTTAAAGTGAAACTTAATGTAAACAGTGTTCTCCTGGACCAAAGCCCTGTGTTTGTTGGACCCATCCACCACCCCTCCCTCCCAACCTATGCATGTTTTTTTGCTCTTTAAACTATGTCACCACATTCCCGGAGCACTTTCTAGGAGCTTTTGCCACGGATGGGTTTACATTATAGTTACTTGACAGCCTAGTGCGTTTCATATACACACTAAAGGGTGCCTTGTGCATCGGTATAACATGCCGATGGCCATGACAAAGCATTGGCATTTGAAGCCCTGAGAATGAGAACGGGCTGGAATTCCCAGGTTCAACAGAAATACGTTTTGATCAAAGGCCTCGTAGGGCAGAGGTCGAGGTGGATGGGAGGGTCAAACACGGAACTTCCACCCAGGAGAGCGGTCCTGTGTCAAACCAAAAGTCAACATTGAGTTATTTTAAATGATGTGGGCTACGTAAGAATTTACGTAACAAACCTAGTTCTTTTAACCCAAATCATGACCACCATGGGATCTTATTTTAGAAATAAATATGTATGACAGTTATCGGCGAGAGACAAATCATTTTTTTATCTCATTTGAATTGCGCCATGAATTACACATATGATGTTGCCAATTAGAAAGATAATTTTGCAAGTCAAGTACTACTGGGATGTACTCACACGAGCAACGGTTGTCGCTTGTTCTTTCGCTTCCTGGCTGATAAAAAGACTAGGAGTCACTGGATAAAACACATAAGGTAACGTTTCATTAGTGCTTGGAAAATAGGTAAGTTAGCTAGTTAGCTAGTGTTGGTGGCGTAGATAACGCAAGATGAGAGATGTAGTTTACTACTGAGCGGTTTCATACAAAACTAAATGATACTACGACAAACCTAGGACAAACTGTGACTTTCTTGAGTTTACCCCTACCCTAACCTTAAACCAAATTGTCAGCCTAAAATGTAATGATTTACGTTATGGGGACGTGCATCTTGCCGCCCCAAAAGGAAGGCGAGTCCCCACAATGTGACTGTGTTAACATATTTATGTACCCACAACGTGAGTACCACACACACCCACACACACACACACACACACACACAAACAACCAACACCATCACATTATATTGTATTAAATCCCAGTATCACAATTATGATGTTGGCTGCTTAAAGATGTATTTGTTGAATGGATATGGACATGATAATGGATAATGGGTTCTAGTGGCTGAGCACCAGAATGACACAAATCTGTCACCATGGCCTTGGGCTGATAATGAGGCTCTAAATGGTGCAGTGTTGGTTCGTTTCAAGCCTGCCCTTGTTAGCCTTCAAATGTTGCTACATATGCAACTATAAAGGACTTAACAAACCAGCATGTCAATAACAAATCTGCTGATTTCCTTTAGGTCAACATGTCAGATCTACTGTATACTCTGTGTGTTGCATATTCCATCTGTAGCGTTTCTGCTTTCATTTATTCTAAAAACCCACATGACAACTCAGGAGTAGAAAGGCTAGTTAAAAGGGAAAAAATGCTGACAGACAGCCAACAGAGTGATGGAGGGAGGGAGAGAGGGAAAAAGGGAGAGAGAGAGAGGTGTCCTGCTATGAAATACCACTTTGATGCTTCAGTACAACCTGAGATGAAAAGTCTGGTGTTTCATCTCCAGTTTTTGAGAGAAATATAGATGAAAAGACTCCATCTTTGAAATTGTTGCAAGTATGATTGATGACAAATCACAGTTGTTTTGTCTTTTTTTACAACATAAAGAAAATGCACAATTGTTTTTACTTCCTCTGCATTTCGGACTTATTATTTGTGAAAGACGCACTCTCCCGTCATCTTTCATTCCTCCCAGATGCTTTATAGAAGACCATTTACAATACATTTTGGGCACGATGATAAAAAAGAATGTTGGCATACTGAAGCTGTCTATTTTTGTCAGGACTCTGGAGAGTCAGACTTTTTCATAAAAACAGTTAAAATTTAAGTTCATTTAAAGAAGTTGCATTTAAATCGGCCCACTCACTAGAAGTAAACGTCAACATTGTACAATTCTGCAAACCCAGGATTTCGTTTGGAGTCGTGTTTCTGTCCACCTGGTGAATTTAAGTCAAATATTCACTCTCTTCTGAAGGAAATATCTGGCTCTTTAGCTGCTAAATGTTCCACTCGCTTCACCAGCTAGCTGGTAACTTTGTGTTGAGCAAAGCTTGGGTTTTAAGAGCTTTTTCGATGAAAACAGCTGCCTACTACAACTAAAAACAAGACTATGAGAGCCGTGAGAGTGAACCAAAACAGTTAAGTTGTGGTAGCTACTGTAAACAATGAGCTCAACATCGCTATAAAACTCTGCAAAGCCAAGGGGAGCTGCAGAATCTGGTGATAATTCTCTGTGGATTCTGCAGCGACCCCTTTCACATTGTCCCATTGTTTCATGGCCTTTGATACATTATTTTAAAGATATTGATTATAGCCACTTCAATTTAAAATCTTAACCTGTAAAGTAACAGCAGTCAGGGAATAGTAATGGAGTATAACGTACAATTTCTTATTATGCATATGTCAAATGGATATACTGAAGTACAGCACAGGTACCTCAAAATTTTACTTAAGTAGCCTATTGCGTAAATGTACTTATGCCGGTTACACGCTACACGAGAATCTACTGTAGCCGATTTTGGGCCCGATTCCCCCCTCCTGACAATGGTCAGCAAAGCCCCAATTTTTTGATGGTTCTAAAGATTATAGATTATTTATTAAGATTAAACAGATTAGATAATATATTATGTTTGTGTACACTTTGATCGCGAGAGATTTTGCAAGATTTCTGTTTTTGAGAGTCGGGACTCTTGTTTTTCATGAATGGAATCTATTGTTGGCCAAATCTTGCTCACAACACACTACAGGAACAAAACTGTTAAATTTAACATAACATGTCGATATGTTTGGGGTCTCACATTTTCAAAATTATTTGAAAAATCTTTTTGTGTGGGCCAGCCTTTAGTTACTTTCCAACACTGGCTCAGATAGGTCAGATAACATAGGAGGGTGCAAATCAAAGGCTTCAGCACCTGGATTCAATTCGATGTTAAAAGTCTGCTGCTTTTATGTTTTTTAGTCCAATCACAGCAGATTTATTTATAAAGTACATTTAAAAAAATACCAACGATAACCAATGTCCCATGTTGCCATGCCTACGATGCACAAATACTCCGTATAAAACCACAGCATTGGTCTATTTCCAAAGACCTGCTGTGCAGCTTCAAAGGCAGAGGAATAAATATGGGACTTATGCTGTTTTGAAATTAGTCATGAATGAAACATGCTTCGTGTAAGATGTCATTATGACCGATGCCGGTCTAAAATTGGATGTTGTAAGACGTATTCTTAAAGGCACAGACGGGGAGCTGAATGGAAACGGGTCACAAAAGGGTTGTCTAACCCAGTGATTCTCAAAGTGGAGTCTGGGGACCCCAGACTCCACAGGGGTCCGTGGAACTCTGTCAGGGGGTCCGCAAAACAATTTGCTATAAATGATAAAATTGTGCTGTATTATTAAAAAGTGCTTATCTACAGATGGGGGCCATTTGCACCAAAAATAAGCATATTGTGTATTGTATTGTAGCTTCGAGCCAATAGATAGTGATATGATTGTCACACACAACAATAAGTTTATTATTTTAAAGTTGAAGCACTAACTGAAAGTCAGTTTGAAACTGGTAAGTTTAAATATCTGGATTTATTAGGACTACACCAGTCTTGCTACTGTTCATTTTCTGAAAGCTTTTAAGATCAATTACTTGAAAAGTATAAATGCTGTCAAGTTGAGTCCAAATGCAATTTGAATAAAATGACCCTCTGTTTGAAAGTATATAAGTGGCAAGTCGCTGTCCGTTCTGCATGCACGTTGCCGAACCAAAACACAGAGTGTACAGAGTTGCTGTGATTGGCTAGTTACCTGGTTGGTTGTTTGATTCAGACCGGACCTGTGTAGCAGCTTTGAAAAACTAAATACAAGGAGGCGGGCGCTCACAGACACAGACAGACACATTTTTTTTTAAAGGAACCCTTCAATTACATAATGTTTGTACGTGTGTGTTTCAACCGAAATTATAATTAACTAATATCGCATACTTCAGCTTTAACATGATTCAAATTGAGATTTGTTTATGTTTATCACTATGAAATGGGTCTGAAGTATATAGGTTGAAATGTTTTAGAATACAAATAATTCCAATGGCATCTAAGAGTACAGATGGTAGAGCTCCTGGTCTAACCAGTACAATTTTAAACAAGATTACAATCTGCCAACACTTTCTAAATATCGTCCATGTCTTTTAATGCACAGGCTAACACTAAACAGCTAGTAAACCTGTAAATTATTTGTGTGAACATGACAATAAAACAGGCCTTTATTTTGGAATCAGATCGGTTGAGAAAAAGATCTATCTAAAATGTATCTAAACATTGTGATTAAATATGAGAATACATTTTAAATTTCTAAGGTAAACAGTTCATTTTGTATTTTATTAGATACATACAAATACATTCTGAAATGAGGGTCCCTGTGACAAATATCACTACCAACATTTTTTATATCTCAGCACTAAAGAAGTTTTAAAACATTCATTGTGCTCAACAAATACATGTTTGCACTTTTTTTTGTGTTTGCACACTCAATTTACAATAATAAAAAAGCATATTTTTGTTATTTGCCTTAAAGGTGCTGTGTTTTAACATGCATGTGATAAGTAATTAATTATGGAAAGCAACATGAAAGAATATAAGTCGCTTTTAACCATAAAAAGTATTGGTATCGGTATCAATATCAAAATCAGCGATTCTGGCCCTTTATTACTTGGTATTGGATCAAAAACAAATTTTGTGGTATTGCCCACCCCTACTGGACTAAGTGATTTGCTCCATTCACTTACCAGACAGCTGACACACTGTGTGTTTTGTTATGTTGTTTTGAGAAAAAATATCTTTCTTTTTTGTATTGTTTTCCTCCTTTATTTTATTCCTCAATGAAGTATTGATTCATTTTGAGTTGGAAATGAGTATCAGCCAGTCACTCTGGGAGTCGGCTCTGACTGACTCTGAGTAAACCTTCGTGTGTGTGTGTCGATTCTCCTTGTGTGACAATTCTCTATGCACAAAAACGACTAATTGGCGAAGAGGCGTAGCGCTCGGCCAATTATCAGGTATGACTTATGAATTTCAGATTTCTTGATTTGCATGAACTAGCTTCAGGCTTTTCCCCTTACGGAAGTCACGGCTCGTAGCCTTTTGTGTGATGCAAGCCCAGCAGCGCTCCGGTTTGTAACTTCCTTTGGTTAAAAGGAAACTCTGCTGGAGTTGGGAAACTTTAATCAGCCAGAAGTTTGTCCTCAATTTGATTGTAGTGCACCACAACTTTCCATTTGCTATTTCCTTTATGAGCCTGTTATGACTTGCAAATCTTTAGTTATATTAGGTTACACACTGGTTTAAATATTCTAAGTAAACAACACAATGGAAGAGTGACATACAGTAACGATGGTAACCGCACACCACTCCTGCTGTTGGTGATGATGCTTATCCAATTAGAAGTACATTTCCCATAAACCCTGTTGCTTCTTGCCACTTGGAGGACGCTGCTAATCATGCACCCTCCCCCCCACTCTACCTGGCAGCATGCCACATGTTTATTTTGCATTTTGCTTAAGAGGATAAGCAGGTTGGAAGTTTTTTTTCACAAACGCTGGCTGCCTATCCTTTCGTCAGTGGTCTCATCTGATTACACTAATGTCGCAAAATTAATGCAGTAATGATTTATCAATGCTTAAATGGTGAATGCGGGCCACTGTACAGTAGCACATTTAAGGCAGATTGGTCAATTAGCCAGTCAATTAAATAATCAATCAAGTGGTCTGTGTGACATTTTGAATCAGATTTTTTTTCCTGCCTGAAACACTGGGCAAATATTAAAGAATATGAATATATTATTTGGATATACAGTAGATATGATAATGTGCTCTAAACAGATATAGAGAACTATAGAGAATTTTTTTGCAGTAATATGTTTCTTACTCCTGTCACAATTTACCACAAACTTTTTCTAAGAGTCATGACTCAGTCAAGCAAAAAACATATAGTGGACATTATAGTGTACACATAAGTACAATCAGCAGTACTCTATGGAGTCAGATCAGTCTCAGTATCAATGAATGCACACACACGGATTCAAAAATGTATTTTGTGATTTATACAGTAAATGAGTCTCTCCACAAAAATATTTTTCAATGCACACAAAAACAGTTATCGTTGTATGTAAATGTAAAGAAATCCAAATATAAGAAAATAAAGGTTCACAAATATATTTCTGATGCACACACAAATATTTATTGTATTAAATAAATGTAATAGAAATCCACAAATATATGTATTTAAAAGTATCTGGAATTTTCTACACAATTGATTTATCGCCTCAAAAATTCCCATAAGTGAATTTAATGATGAGAAAACATACCGTTGTTTGGACCGGGTAGCCTACCTTCGGACTGCAGGAACAAAAGCACTCTTCCCGGGCCTGTCTAGTTCGAAGCTCCGGTTAGCATCATAGCTAGGCTACCTACCGTTAGCCTTTAGAAGCCAGTATCCAATCAGAAGCAGTGTAGGGGCGGGTCTTCCCACAAGTTATACATGCACCCTCATGTGATTGGCTGAAAAGGAGGGAGACATCTGACTGGCTACAGATAATTCCCTGTTGAAAAAAACGCATTTGTGGATCGAGCAATGTCAGGGGAGTCTCAAAAAACTCACACACAAATGCAGTGAAGTTCACAAACACCAGTTTGTATATAAATATAACAACATCCAAATATATTTTTGATGAAAATTGCAAATACTTTTAAATACATATATTTGTGGATTTCTAAATATTTGTGTGTCCATCAGAAATATATTTGTGAACCATATTTTTTTAAATGTAAGAAACGCCTTTGAAGTGTGTATGGTGTGTGTTATCAGAAGTTGTCCTCCTGTTTCACACACACCAACATCCTGTGAGTCACTCTTAATGTGTGAGGAGCCTCTGAGTGAAACTCCAGTTCTTTCTGTTATTTCCCTCCAGTCTCTGTCCTTTTTCTTCTTCTTTGTGCTTTTATGAAGCAGAAAAGCAGACCAAGAAAGGAATATGGTGTGTGCGTATTTGCATGTGTGCATGGTTACCTTATGGACACCATTTCCTGCGAGGACGGTAGCATCTGCTTTCTGGCTCACACACACCTCAAGCTCTGTACCATAACTCATAATGAGAAATAGATTAAATTGGACTTATGAGGAAGGCAGCGCCGTGTTTCCGGCCAAGGGTTGTCTCTTAAAAATGCATCAACGCTCATTACATTGTGCTTAATGGGCTTCGAAGAAATGTGTCCCTTTACCATTTTGGTCACGGATTGAGAAAAGTGCTCATAATAGATACAAATGAAGTAAAGCTGGACGCACAAACTAACACACACACACACTGCCTGTGACTCCACTCTTGGACTGCCATTCAATATCTCATCCACGGTTTGACTAAAATTGGCCGCAGATTTGATTCACAGGAAATAAGCAATAAGTTATGATTAAAAAATGATGGAGAACCTCATCCCCCAATTAGGACAGAGATTGTTTCCAACATCTGAAAAGACTGGCTGGAAGTCCTCATCCGCTGATGTTCCAGACATATGTGATCGCTGCTCCCAGCCAAGGCCTGCACAGACTGAGGCCGCTTTCCATCACTGTTAATGGCTGAAAAACTTTTATCAGAGAAGTAAACTTTTAATGATTAGAATAAACAACCCAAAAATACCTTTATTTTACACTGGCATCCACATAAAGTCCCACAGATTCCAGTAGCTTTATATTTTATTTTTTTTCCACCTTATTCAGCATATAAACCGGCCCTGTAAGTTTCAAAATCGATTCAAAACGAGTACAATGAGGCCAGAAATGACTTGAAGTGGTCAATGATCCCATTGAACAGAACTAAAATTATCTAGTTCTCCATCTGGTCGTGTGGCCTCCTGTGCCAGCAGTGGACCTCCTGCTGTCTGCCGTCTGAGCGCGGCCAAACACAGTAAAGCTTCTCAAATGAGGTCAAAGTAGCGGGCTTGGCACGGCTTAAAATACAAGCCTGGACATTGTAGTTTTCGGCGGTATCCATGTTGGCCAAATCACTCCCCTCCCGTAGCTCTTGCTGTAATTTGTGATTATTATTATAATATATATGGGTGTTTCTGCAACTATGGGCATTTTTTAGTCCCAGCAATGAAATTTTGGATTTTTGATAAAATTTGCAGTGCAATGCTTGATACATATATACATTGTTATTACCCATCTTGACATAAAAAAATTACCCATCTTGACATAAAAAATAAATAAATAATGTGATTTACTAAAATTTATGAAGCACTTTATGGGTCCAAACACCACTTTTCTTCATGTCCCACAACTGTGGTCTCAATGTTGAGATACATAAAAATTAGCTTATTCACTTATAATATGACATTATTTCAAATGGAATTGTTTCATATACATATTTCTGTTAAAAAAATGTTTTTTTTGTTTACAAATCATTTATATGTTTTTTTTTCATTTAAAGCTGAAGTAGGCGAGATTGGAGCAAATATGATTAAAAAAAGTTATTTTTATAAAACGGTCGCTAGATCGTGACAGTAGTACATGAAACAGGTAACCTGAAAAAAATCATATTCCTCTGTGTCCTACTGTGTCCTCCGATGCTCCTAACGGCATCTGAAAGATTTCACTTACCGGAAGAAAACAACCAGCCAGAGCTGATCTGAGGTCCGCTGTCCAGCTGCTGTCTATGAGAGCCGGCTGTCAATCACTCGCAAACTCTGACCAAACGGTCAAACTAGGCCACGCTGATCAAATATGAATCAATATTCTGTTACGTTAATGCATATTTCTCGTCTCAAATGTTTTCAGAATCATCTTGTAGTGTACGATTTAGCTGTAAAATGAGAAAGTTTGTGACGCTGCCACCATTGTAAAATCTGGTAAAGGAACGCCAAGTTCCGCTCACATGTCCGGAGCACAGCCAATAGGAACGCTCTCTCTCTCTGAAATGACCTGTGATTGGTCAGTCTGCCATCACGGGCTGGATTTTTTAAAGCCTGAAAACAGAGCCATGATGAGGTGCAGAAATCTAGTTATCTGCTCAGAACACTTGAATTACAATATGCTGAAAGATTATTATGAAATTTTTGCCCAATGATGCCAAAAATATACTGCTTACTGCCACTTTAATGGCGCCTCTCCCACACTTCTGAGTCCTTACCGCGACACTGAACAAATACCATAGTAAAAGTTTTATTCAAAGCCAAACAAAAATTAAAATTCATAAAGGTTGATTTTCTTTTAATTTGGGAGAGTCAAAAGTGACCACACCATTATATTTTTTGTGTAATTTTCCAGCTGTGTTTCAAAATGTTGTGAGTGTAACCATGAGGATGCTGTGGAGAACATGAATGCACGTGTGCAATCAGAAAAGCTCTTGGAAAGTGCAAAAACAGAACACAACATTGTCTTCAGGGGAAAATTGACAACTTCGTATGCAGTTGTTTCCACCGATTTTAGCTTCGCGCTTATATGGACAGTATTAAAGTCGATGCATGTATCATCATTTTTATTCCATGGATTGTTCTTCCAAAGCCTGGCCCCTAAATTACCCACAATGCAACTTGAATGCCGACAGTGCAGTTGTTTTTTGTTTTGCATTATTTAGAGGTGCAAACAACAAGAATAAAACTAACATTGATTTTGTTTCTTCCCTGTCGACACTAGACAATATGCTACTAAATTCTAATAATGTTTTCTCTGATGCACTTTACCTGAAAGCAGAAGAGGTCTTTCTTGCCTGTTCCAGTTTCTTATTGTTTCCATTTCAGCCAATTTCCTATTATCTAATCCATATATGTATATTACTGTATAAATATATTATATTGTTGTTAAATGACTTGTTTTCAGGGCAGAAAACAGACAATCAGAGACAATAATTTATCCTACATTTGCCATATTCTTTAAAAATGATGAGGCTTTTTAAAAGATGTATTGTAATTTATTTATATGAAATAATAATCTTATTACACTAGATAAATAGGGATGAATAAATATGGATTGAATAATAAGAAATTTGAAAAAAAAACTAGAGAAGGAAAGAAAGTATATGCTGCTGGTAGATGAGCTACATGAGAGAAATATACAGTAATAAGGAGGATTTAGTTGATACACAAGATGCAATGGATTCCAGCAAAATCAATGCCAGCTTTATTGTTCTAGTTTGCACCCCTATAATGCAAAATAAATAACAGATAGAAGTGGTGGAACATCCTGTCAAATGTTCAAATCAAATCCAAGTAATAGGCTAAAACAACCCCATTCTGAATTATGTATGTTGCTTCAGCAAACATATTATTTATAAGGATCAATGAAAAACATGTATCAGAATGTGTGCTCTCCTCTTTCTCTGGACTGCTGCCATCTAGGATCTACTCCTAACCAACCTAAGTATGGAAGATTTAAAAGGCCTAAATTAAAATAAATCAAACAAAGTGAAATACACACGGCTATATTTCCTTTAATATGTGCATTTACTGTGTCACAATTACATGAAAACATTTATGTTAAAAGGAGATTTTTTTGGCTTTATGTCTGTATTAACTGAAATTGTTTTTCAATAATCCATACCACATTAAAATCAAATCAGGACACAGAAAACAAAGTGAAGAGGTGTATTGCATTCCAATGTTGCTCAGCAGAAAGGAGCTTAAACCTGCCAGTACTAAATACAAAGCACTGTCATTAATTTTAATGGAGCCAAATTTGATGTCCAGAGCATTAATATAGCAGCAGACAACTATTAGAGATGTAAAGATATAGTGGAATAATGTCTACCTGAGCAGAGAATGAAGTCACTCTCCCTCTGTGTGTGTTGTAATCAAAGCTTCTCCGGGCTTTGTTGACATGGCGGGACCAGCCACACTTGCCTTTTAATGCATGTTCGTGCATGTGAGCGTGCCCCATTGGCTAGCTCACGGCGCCGCTCTTACAGCTGATAACGCCGTCCCGACTGACGCTGTCGTCGCAAAAGTGTAGCAACCACCCTCCTGTTCCCCCTCAGGTTAATTCTGTTATCTCTGTCAGGACTCTTGCCTTTGTTTTCACTCAGCCGTCGCCATGTTGAGAGCCGTGCGGAAGCAATAGAGCGATGTAGGAATGACGTATTTTTGTAGGCCAAGGTTCCCCCGACAAAAGCCAGGATTTTTCTACTGGATTTTGGATTATTACAGAAAATAAGCTCTGTGGCAAACAAACATTTATGACACTTGCACGTTTTGTTCCGTAAAATAATCTTCACTAGGGATGCTAATTTAGATTTTTTTTTCCACCAATAATCGACCCTCGTTAACCGATTATTAACCGTTAACCTACAAGATTAGTGTGTCTCATGTAGCGGTGCGCCAGCTGCAGTGTATGAGCACAACAGACCACTGAGTCCCCAGTTCACCTGTCCGGGAGCGTTAACAGCCACAGTGCTGCATATAGTGTCGCGGACATGCAGCCACTTTCCCAGTAACTCTCTACTGCACGTTTAGTTTAGTTTAGCAGGTTTTCAGCTGTGTGTCTGCCTGGTGTAACGATAGCGAGTGTCTGACAAACAGTGTGTGTGTTTGTGCTACGTTAGCAACTCTAGCATTGACAGTGGCTTCATGCTCGCCGCCGCCACACACATACGCTCTGTCAGTACTGCGTAACTATAGCGAGTATCCGACAGTCTGTGTGTGGCAGTGGTGAGTGTGGGGTTGTCGGTGCCGTTATAGCTGTGAACGTAGGTGTAGCAGACATTGTGTGTACAGTTTATTTGTCGGTGAATAAATGCTACGAGGCTACAACTCCTCCGCTCAAGACCGGAGCCAACTTCCTGTATCTTTCAACTCCGGCTCAGACTCTCTTAAGGTGGGCTGTTAAGGTGGACCAGCTTTTCTCCTTAAACTGACGAGCCGCTCCTCTGAGTTTTGCTCAGCTTTTTAATTAATTATTAATATTTCTTTTAACCGTTTAACCTATAGTGTTTATTGGTTAAAATGCTTAATGTCAGTTAACGGTTAATTATTAACATCGATAATATTCACAAATGAACACCACTTTTAGGATTTTTGAAGTGTGAATGCAATCGTCAGAAAAGCTAACGTTAGGCTATAAATGAACTACACCACAGTTGCATGAGCGCAAGCATACTTAACGATGCTGTAAAGGCGGACATGTCACTGTGAAGATGTTATGTAGTCTCATTTAGCCACTTGTTAGCAACTGCCTTTTTTAAGACATATAAAAGCTTCAAAATTAACGAGTGGGATATTTTATATCGTAGAACAAAACTTTAAAATCTCTTAAGCTTGTGTTAACCACAGACTATATTTCAGGCATCTAACTAAAAACCCATTGACTTCCAGACGAGGGAACCGGAACTGCTAAAGTGCTAACTCATTTCCGGGTTTTAGGACTCATTCCTGCACTCTATAGAAATGCTCCCACTCTCGCGTTTAGCACCTTTGATAAGAAGGTGATAGGGAAAATCGACTGTCCAATCATAGCTTGGGGGGCAGAACCATGGGCCAAGCTTACTGTCGCAAAATGCATACATGAAATGAAATACAAATGTCAACATGTATTGTATTTCACTTCATTTCTTTTCTTCATTTCTTTTTATTTGGGCATTTCAAATCTTCCATACATGAAAGACTTCTGTAGTGCTCAAAAATATAACAGCATTTTTAAGTTATAAGAAATTTAATAATTTAGCTTTTATTCTTAAAGGTACAGTGTGCAGGATTTGGCGGCATCTAGTGGTGTGGTTGCAGATTGCAACCAACTTATTACACCTCCGCTCACTCCTCCCTTTCCAAGACTGCGGTAGCATAAGCCACTGATTGCAAAACTGTGGTAACGCCTCTGCCTCGCTCAGAGGCCATCCTTAATAATAACCATAATAACACTACTTTAGGAGCAACAGAGGTCAGACGGCAGCTGGCGGTACCATTGTTTTGCACTCTGCAGCTCACGTTACCGTTTACCAGTTTCAAAAGCATTGTTGGAGAATTATGGTGGCCTTCAACTAACATAAAAATGCGAAAGGCTCTCTCTAGAGCCAGCGTTTGGTTTGTCCGTTTTGGGATACTGTAGAAACACGGCGGAGCAACATGGCGGACTTCGTGAAGAGGACCCGCGCCCTATGTAGAAACGGCTCATTCTAAGCTAACGAGAACTTGATTATACAGTAATGAAAACATAGTTATGAATATTATATTCCATTTCTGCTAATAGATCCCCCGAAATGTTACACACTGTTCCTTTAAGATTCCAAAATTTCACTTTTAGCAGTCTGATAAATGTTGGCCTCGGTTTTTGAACATTTGTCTGTTTGAATTTCAAGCAATATGCGTCAGAGTTCAGCTCATCATATATACAAACAGCCTGCAGCTGTTTCAACCCTGACATACTTATCTCTTTGATACCGTTTACAAGCAGTGCTGTAATATATCGATTCCATTTGGAAGATCTGCATCATGTATGCTGCTTGCATCAGAAGACGAAACAACTGCGGCTTGCAAACTAAACCTACTACATTCCCACTGTTTAAATGATAGCCCCGTGGTGTCATGTTTCATTTATATGTTGCTGCGAACGCTTCAAGCTCCTTCACTACATGATGCAACTGTTCAGATAAGTGTTATGCTGTCCACTCTACAAACTGAGGACAAGTTTGGATGCAGCCACACGCACACACACACACACACACACATACACACACACACACACACACACACACTGTGGAGACTATAGAGCCCAGGGCAATCTCTCTCACTCTACATAAGAGTCAATGTTGTTCTTCACTCAGTCAGTCATTCAGTCAGCGACACTGTTCAAACAATCAGTCTCCCTGTCCAAACATGTTAATCCACCTACTTCATCCTTATTCCCATGGACACTGGCTGCCATGGGCACACACACACACACACACACACGCACACACCCACACCCACACACACATGCACACAAGCGTGTAAGCATTAGCGAGCCTCTTCAAACAAATACCCCTTTTTTTTGCATATTCAAGTGAGAAGCGTCAGATAACACAGCTGGGACTTTACATGATGTGAGGGAAAAAACACAGGTGGATTTTCTTATTGGAAACAGAAATAAACAAGGCTTACGGGAGACTGTCGAGATATGTGTTGATATGTTTTTTTGTCTTCCCTGAAAAGATGTGCTGTAGTATGAATATACTGTATCTTTTACATAAATTAATACAACTACTAGGAAAATATTTGCATTTATTTTTGAATAGCTTCCAACACAGATGTCATGCTGATGCAGAGCTCACTGCTTCTATAGATTTTTCCATGCAGTTTGGTGCTAACATCTGCTGTGCTAATGCTGACGTTTGAATATGCAGCCAGATATAAGTCATTTTAAATGGCTGGCAGGGAGGTCATTATGAGCCACTGCTTGTAAAAGAGACGGCTTTCTGATACTACGTTTAGTGTGAGTAATCAATACATTTTATATGCATGTCATATTGATTGTTTGGGCATGTTATATGCAGTTTAAGAAAATCACATTTAAGAGATGAATGGGTACAATATGTAAAGTAGCTCATTTCCTTTAGGGAGATTTACGAACATGGAAAGCCCATCAAGATACTAATATTTCAAAAATATTCTATGTGCCTAACTATGGAGACAAACTATTTTAAAGAATTACTGGTTTTAGTATCAGAAACTATTGTCTTTTATTACTTTTTATTATTTTAAAGAACTACTGTCTCACAATCAACATTTGAATTTAAGCACGTACATGCATGAGTGTATGTATGATCCATGTTTTATGCATGTATGTACATTGTGACTTTGGTATGTTGTGTGATGCAGTGGCCTAGAGCCCAAGACAAATGTCCCCGTGGGACAATAAAGTATATCTTATTTTATCTTATGTTAATGTTAAATAAATTAATAAACAAGCAATTATGAAATAATCTCATGAATAAATTGTGTAAAATATACAAATTAAACCCTCATTTGTAAAATAATTTAAGAAATCATTAACTCGTTAACGCAAATTTGTTTTAATGCCACTACTTTCTTTAACGCATTAACACAACTTGTGATTTTTAATTAACCTCTAGAAATCCGACGGACTCGGCTGCTATTCGATATTTTGGATATTTCTTTTTTTAAATAGAAAACCTAAAGAAACCATTCATACAAACCATGTCATACTAGCTTGTTGGGAATGATGCTAAATAATGTTCCAAACTTACATAAATGTTGGCGAGGAAAAACTGGCATGGCCATTTTCAAAGGGGTCCCTTGACCTCTGACCTCAAGATATGTGAATGAAAATGGGTTCTATGGGTACCCACGAGTCTCCCCTTTACAGACATGCCCACTTTATGATAATCACATGCAGTTTGGGGCAAGTCATAGTCAAGTCAGCACACTGACACACTGACAGCTGTTGTTGCCTGTTGGGCTTGAGTTGCCATGTTATGATTTAAGCATATTTTTATGTTAAATGCAGTACCTGTGAGGGTTTCTGGACATTTGTCATTGTTTTGTGTTGTTAATTGATTTCCAATAATAAATACATGTATATACTGTACATATATTTGCATAAAGCAAGCATATTTTCCACTCCCATGTTGATAAGAGTATTAAATATTTGACAAACCTCCCTCTAGGGTTTATTTTTAACAGATAACAAATGTGTGATTAATTTGCGATTAATCACGATTAATCATGGACAATCTTGCGATTAATCACGATTAAATATTTTTTATTTGTTTGACAGCCCTAGTTTATAGCAATACCATAAATTCTCAAAAAGTGGCTGATCATTTAGGCTATCTCAACTACAGAGATATTTGAAACAGGCCAACTGTATATTTTGTGTTGTTCATGGCAGTTATTTGATGTGGTCAGCATTTGAATAGCAGATTTTATGTGAGGATTTACAGCATATTGATTAGGCCCTACTGTGGACTTTGATGCCACATAAAGGACATTCTGTAATACTGACACGAAAAAGAGATGCATGATAAATCCACAAGGAGAAAACTCTACAGGGACAACTGCTTCACATCATGCACATCTGCTGCTGCTGCTGCTGGAGAGAAAACAGCTCCAGCACACATCCATAAATTTATCAACACATTCATGAATAATAGAACACATGTGATTGTCATCCCAAATTCTTCCAAGCAGCTCTGCACATGCTTTGAGTGGAGTCGAGCTGTTAAAGAGCCTTTGTTTATACTGATGCCTCTTTGTTTCAAAGCCCATCGCGGCACTTCGGCGACGTCTCGTAAGACGTCTTGAAAGGAAGAGCCACGGGCCCGTTGAGGGAGACTGTGACATTATACCTCTCATATCCGTTTCCACAAAGTGTATACATGTGTAGCGGCATGTGTGTGCATGTAAATATAAGAGTGTTTAATGGTGGATCACTTCCACGCCACAAGGCTTTGGTGTATTGGGATTTGCAACGACACCAGCATGAAACACCTTGCTGTGCGTGATACACACATTCAACCGGCTGCATGTACATCCACATGGAAGTGAGGGAATTGGAATCATTGTATGGGGGAGTATTTTTCGTGGCAGACTGTGATCTCTGAGCTTCTGTTGTGGGTGGTGACGCTTTGAGGCTACATTTCCTACCAGTGTGTGGGAGGGGCACAGGGCAAGGGATGGATTGAGGAGAGGAGGGAAAAAAAGAGCAGTGAGTGATAGAAATTACACAGTCCTCCGGTTCACAATGTAACTGTGTGGGCTTGCATCTTTTGTCTCCCTCGGCGCAAAAAAAGCCACCTTTGGTCAGACATCATCTGCCCCCACGCACCTCTAAAGCCAAGGCTTTTACGCAGTCTGAGAGAAAAAAAAATAAGTGAGGGAAAGAAAATGGAATCATAAGTGAGTGAGGGAACCGAGGAATGAAGGCAATATTTATCAACACAGACCAGTGAGTTTCCTAGCTGTGTGACCTTGTAGATGCAAACTGATTTTTGCTGTGGTGTGGTTTTTTTGCAGTGCCTGCCACCTACAGTATCATTAAAGTGACTTTGCAGAAGGCTGGCAGCTCTCCCTGACACATATATCAAGAACAGCAGTCTTATTAACATCAAAAAAAGGAGAAAGCTTACCCTGTATAGTCTTCCAATGATCCTCTCAGGTGCAATTAAAAACTAATTGGTAAGGCTGTTTTGATGGCATATTTCAAATAACTACCAAATGTGTAAATTATGAGGTGTTTAAAAAAGTTGTGTTCTTTAATTAGCTGTCAGTGGAGGGCATGTTATTTATTGCAAAAGGTATGTGGAGAAATGTTGATGTCTATCATAAAAGTATCAGCCCTCCCACGAGTAACATCCTTGTAAACCTTACTGAAACAGTGATGCTTCGATGTTCAGTGGTGAAGAGATTTGTCACTTGTTTCTACTCACTGCTGCAACTTCAATTCTGTCTTATTAGATGTGTTACAATCAAGGGTGTAACCAGTGGGTAACCTCCGGGTCTGAAAAGGGAAGCCAATACGGAAGTGCCTTAAACTTGCATTCTTTCTAATAGCCAGCAGGGGGCGACTCCTCTGGTTGCAAAAAGAAGTCTGATTGTATAAAAGTCTATGAGAAAATGACCCTACTTCTCACTTGATTTATTAAACATTGTAAAGATGAGTTTATGGTCTCGATCACTAGTTTCAAGTCTTCTTCAATACAACATGATGTTCATTTTGTAAATTATGGTCCCATTTAGAGTCAAATAGACCATAAAGCAGGGTTTGCTTTAGGACGTGGCTACCTTTTAATTGACAGGTCGCTACCACGGCGTTGTCTGGTCTGGGAGTTGTCCGTGTTTTTGTATTAGAACTTTAACCCTTTCACAGTGCGTTTTCTGTTCATTAAAGTTAATTGTGAGATTTTAGTCTCCTAAAATTGTCTTTTTCAGCATTCGGTTGTACTTTCGTGTCACTTCTGGTTAAAAGAAACAAGATGGCGATGGCCAAAATGCTGAGCTCAAGGCTTCAAAACATCAGTCTACAAACCAATGGGTGACGTCACGGTGACCACGTTCACTTCTTATCTACAGTCTAGGGTGTAACGGTACACATTAGTCATGTCAATAATATTATATCTGAAGTATAATTGAATACATAAAGAGTTTATATTGGTGAGTAAAGTCATTTACACAGACTATAAAACAGCATTTAATTCATCCTTGTGCCTCCAATAAATTAAAAATACATTTAATTTTCATCCCAGTTTTACAGGCTCTTACAGTATTTCAACTCCTCACTTTTCCTATCATTTGGCCTGAACACTTATTCCAGTTTACAGCACACACAATGTTTGCATGCAGTTTTTTGCTCACCACTTAGGATAAAGAGGAGGGCGTGTCTAAACTGTCTGAGTGCTGTTCGCTCCTGTACATAGCATGCTGACGTTTTGAGTTACATTTGCATTGCTCAACAGACGGATGCTTCACTGTTTTACAATCCACCCTGCTCTGCTGTGCTTTGTCAGAGCTGTAAAGAAGTCCGTTCTTCCCTCCCACTATTTATCTTGATTTAGATTAACTTTTGTCAGCTATTCATTGGTTGATCTTGGTGTAAGAATTCACTTTCTGCAGTTGCTTAACAGTAAAAGCCTTATAGCGGTGCCTCCTTGCCTCATGCTTTTCTCTACATTTCATTGAATTTCTTGCAATTTTAGTTTAGTACTCAAATTAATGTAATGATGTAAATTATTTTAGCTGCAGGGTTGATCACGCCTCCTGAACTTTACTGTATATCCTTTACTGGTAATTTTGTATAGCTAGTATAGAAACACAGTAAATTTTAACAGCAGTATATAGTCTCTTGTGCCATTTTTATATTATTAAGTTAAAGGGACTGTTTGTAACTTCTTCCACGTATAAATCATTGCGGGTCGGTGTCCCATACGCGCTCGCGTGTGGTTACACTGTTAAGACAAGACTCCAACACAAACTACACGGAACCACCAAAACCACAAAGTTATATCTAGTGAAGCCCGTCTTGCAAAACAGTTGGCCGCGGTCGGAGGACGCGGGGGAGACTGTAGTCTTGGTCTTCAGGGCCGGAGTCTCTGCTGTACTCTGCCTTCCTGCCTGCCTTCTCACACACCGCGCGCTCGTTCTCAGCTCGCTCCAACTCCACGTGCATGCGCGCACACTACACACTGCAGAAGAGTTAGTTTAGCTCTGAGAATATCTAGTGAATGTACAGTGAACGTTTGTGCAGAAATAAATGCTGCCGCTCCTCCAGACCAACAGAGGTTTCCCGTGTCTTGAGAAGTGACGGGGCTCCGCAGCGAGTTACGTTATCGTCTCCGACCGGGTGTCGGTGTCTCCCCTATTCTCTCCGGCCACGGTCGGGAGGCTGAAGCAGGAAAAGCCAACACTAGGATCAGCATTGAGTCATGGAGAGACCTTCGTCCGGTCAGCTAACATTACTGCCAAGCAGGTGAAATATAGAGTGATATGTGGTTTTAGCTGGCGTGTGTCGCCTCGCTTTTTTAACGGATGCTCGCTCACATTCAGGTAGCGCGTGCACATGGGCGAGCCCGAGCAACAGGACGCTGATTGTCGTTGACCACACACCACAAGTGTCGCTGTTACAACCAATTTCTGATTCTTACAAACAGTCCCTTTAAGTTTAAGATTAGTTTAAGTTTTTAAGATTTTTAAGTTTAAGTTTTAAGTTTTTTCTCCGATCGCAAATATAATCTTTTGCCCCCCGTAAAACATTTGAGCCTCCCGTCTCCAAGCTTAGTAATGCAATGATGATGTAATTTCCCCTCACTGGCTTTATTATGAAGGTTTGCCCTCATTAAATATAAACAAATCCTTTATGAACCCAGTATAATTTATTATTTCTTGATAATATTCACTACTGTCATTTAGAGATGCAAAATAATGTGGTTGCTGGCAAGCATCTTGTGTGGCTGTGTGAGCTCTGACATATGGGTGTGAATATTAATGTAAATGTGCTCTGAATATAATTAAAATCTTTGCAGATAGTTCTGCTGTCCCTGGATTGTGTCATTCATGAACTAATGGGGCATTCTTGGTGATAATTGTCAGTGGGTAGGATGATGTTTTATTTAACTTGACAGGACGTAATCATGCCTTAATGAAATATTGGTAGTAACAAGTGTGCATTACTTGGCACTGGTTCATGAATATGGCAGTCATTTCTTATGCATGTTATCACTATCTAGCTTCCTGTCTTCACCCCCCTTACCCGTCCTTTAGCCATGCAGGAATGACCAACACATTTTCACTTCCAACTCATCAAATACGGCTGCTTGGTTAGTGCCCCTCGGCATCGGAGACCGACATACTTGGTACCCCTCTAGTGTTAGTTTTGGACGTGTCAGGGACGGCTTGTCAATATACGCTTGTTACATGCATAGTGTCCTTTCAAAATAAACTTCTATTTACACAGGAACTACGGTTTAGGCAACACAACCACTTAGTTAGGGTTAGGAAATGGACGTGGTTGACCTTAACCTTACTGATTAGCGACTCACGTGACAGACGATACCGAGGAGTCATGTGACTAACGACTGACTTGACAGAGTCAATGTTACTTTTGGTTTCACATGGGACACGAACACCGGTCTCCTGGTTCAAAGTCTTGTGTTTGTTTGACCCATAAACCACCCCTCCCTCCCGCCCACTCTTAGCGGACTTTCACGCTATAAATATTACGTCACTTGCTCCGACCGTCAAATAACGGGTGGGTTTACAGTGGAGTTAGTTGAAAAGTCACATACTGTTACTAAAGGGTGCCTCCCCTCTTTTTGCCTCCGGGAAAAATATTTGCACGGACCTCGATTTCAGCGGATTTCCGACTGCGGAAACATATGTTTGACTAATGACATCCTTTGTTACAGCTGATGTCATGAAAAAATATCACCTTCATTCTGCATAAAAATTAGCCATGTGCTTCTGTTTGTTGCATGGAGACAGTGTATTTCCAGAGCAATGGGCCTTTATTTTCAGGGTAATGGACTGTTGAACAAATGGGCTTTCAGTCCGATGGGACATTTTTCGGACTATTGGTGTTTTAGAATAATGGGTCTTCGGAACAATGGGCAGTACTCTTTTCAACACCCATAGAAGTATGACAAACAACGAAACGACTACCTCAACTACAAGGTAAAATAAAGCTAGCATAAAGCTAACAGTTAGCCAGCTGTCACCGTGACGCCACCCATTGGTTTGTGGACTGCGGTTTTGAAGCCTCGAGTTCGGCATTTTGGCCGTTGCCATCTTGGTCTTTTGCAATCAGAAGTTAAACTGAGGGTGGAGGTCAGTACAACCGAACGCTGAACAAGACATTTTTAGGTGACCAAAAAGGTTATAATTAACTTTCACCCTGCTTTATGATTTAAATGACTCTAAATGGGACCATAATTTACTAAATGAACATCATGCTGTATTGAAGAAGACTTGAAACTAGAAATAGAGACCATAAACTCTGTTTACAATGTTTACTGAGGTAATAAATCAAATGAGAATAGGGTAATTTTCTCATAGACTTCTATACAATCAGACTTCTTTTTGCGACCAGAGGAGTCGCCCCCTGCTGGCTATTAGAAAGAATGCAAGTTTAAGGCAAAAAAAAAGCATTTTGACTGTATCAATGTTTAAAATAAAAGTCCCATGTGTTATTTTTACCAAAGAAATAAAACTATCACATTGTGAACATTAGTACTAAACAGATGGCCAACTTATTGCCTGAAATTCAGTGTAAATAACACAGTTTGATCTTTGCATCTGTGCAAATCAATTTTAATCACACACCAAGTTGCAAAACAGCCTGTACAATCACTATTAACCCTTACCCCAATCACTGATGTAAATCTGTCACTGCAATGTCATTCATATTATTTTTGTTACCAGATGGCTTAGAAACCATCTGTTACATTACTTTTTTATCTACATTCAAAGCTTTGTTGCATCGATGTTTGAGCCCTTGCGTACATATCTCATTTTTCATTAAACCCCAGTTCTCGCTACTCATTTACACACAAAGTTACTTGCAGTGGGACTGATAACTAACATAATACATCATTAATTCAGTTAAAGATTCATAAATTTAAGCGAGTTCATCAAGAGGTAAAACCAATGAGGAAATGACTCCCCCCACCAGCACCAAACCCTGCTGTTGCTGTATAAATGAAGCCCCCAATTACTCAATCATGTGCGGGTCCAGGCCTGTCTGAAGTGAGTGGTTTGGATGCTTTTTGTAGAGAGTTTGGACACGAGACAGCCATCAGCTATGTGGAGGCAATAACTGCAGTGGGGGAAAAAATGCTGACTAATGCCAGGCGGCGTCGACCCTGGACGAGGTTACGCCGATCATTTTGAGAGACAGAAGTCCAGGCGAGGACAAAAGACCTCTGTGGGCCTTGCAGCTAGATATCTGCGAAGATTACACACGGTTACTCTTTTTTAATGCTAATTCATTTTTTCATTTTGCCCCTTCTCATTTAAAATGTTCTCATTTTCTCTGTGCTTTACTTTCCCCTCACAGTGTCTCTTTTCTCTCTCTCTATCTTTCTGGCCCCCGGACAGCTAACATCATCAACATCCAATAAAAGATAATTTCCATCTTAGAAAAGGTCCAGATGAGCATGCGAGGTTCAGCGTGCTCTTTTTAGAGGCTGATTAAATGGAATCTGTAACAGCTACAGATCCCGCTTTATTCAAATGTTTCCTTAAATGAAGAGAATATTTGAGCTCTGTGCAGTGTTTTTTTACACGTATAAAATGTGACCTGAAAGGTGATAATGAATTCTTTCAGAATGAGCATATTAAAAACAGCATACTGTAGATGGAGGTGAACAAAGGAGAAAAACAACTTCAAATGTCAAGCAGCCCTGACCAAGCAGCAATGAGGAGGCCATGAGAAAAACAAGCAGGCCAGCATAGTGTGACAAATAAATCAACGTTGACTTTTGGTTTCACACGGGACACGAACGCCAGTCTCCTGGAAAAAAGTCCAGTAGTTGAGGATCCCACCTTAGGTTTTGGGAAATGCGAAGAACATTTTCTATGATTTTCTAATATTTTGTAGACAAAACAATGAATCGATTAATCAAGAAAACAAACAGATTATAGGGATAGACAATAAAAATAATTGTTAGTTGTAGCCCTAATCATCTTTGCTTTTTACTACTCTCTGCTGCAAGAAAGCATTATGTTTTTATTCTATGGTTGTCAAAACTTTAATAAATAATTATTAGAGCCGTCAAAGTTAACGAGATAATAACGCGTTAGCGCAAATTTGTTTTAACGCCACTAATATCTTTAACGCATTAACGCAATCAATCTTTCCAAGGTTGTAGTGGGCTCAATTTTAAAGCTAGAGTGTAGATACTAGTTTCATATGGAACTAGAAAACCTAGAGAATCCACTGGTACCAACCATGTCACACTAGACTAAATAACGCTCCAAACTTACGCTAAATTTTGGCAAGGAAAAACTGATATGGCCATTTTCAAAGGGGTCCCTTGACCTCTGACCTTAATATATGTGAATGAAAATGGGTTCTATGGGTACCCACGAGTCTCCCCTTTACAGACATGCCCACTTTATGATAATCACATGCAGTTTGGGGCAAGTCATAGTCAAGTCAGCACACTGACACACTGACAGCTGTTGTTGCCTGTTGGGCTTGAGTTTGCCATGTTATGATTTGAGCATATTTTTATGCTAAATGCAGTACCTCGGATGGTTTCTGGATAATATTTGTCATTGTTTTGTGTTGTTAATTGATTTCCAATAATATATACATACATTTGCATAAAGCAAGCATATTTTCCCACTCCCATGTTGATAAAAGTATTAAATACTTGAAGAATCTCCCTTTAAGGTACATTTTGAACAAATTAAAAATGTGTGATTAATTTGCCATTAATCACGATTAAATATTTAAATCGATTGACAGCCCTATTAATTATACATATAAAGGAATAGTTAATGAGCTTATTACTGAAGTGAAGCAACACAAGTAAATAGTTGGCAATAAAGTTTACAAACTGACAATTATTTTACACTATATGTGACATATATGTAAAATGTGTCACTGTATATCATTTCCAGTGTCGCTTGTAGTGTTTCTGATCTCTTTAGCAGCTCTAGACTCCATAAATCTGAATGTTGGAACTAAAATGTCCTCCACAAGCCAACTTGCGCAACAGGACACCATTAGTCCTTTTGTATGCTTTCTTTAGTGGAGTATCCCTGGCAACTGCAGTACCTGCGAGACGCTGATTAAAGTTCTTTTCCTCACTGCCAAGCCTACGAGAGCTCACCATTAACACTCCATAGGGCTGCATTGTCAGCACACTAATGAAGCCAGTGTGCTCTTTTTTAAAGTGTCATTCTGGATTATGGCCATAATATGAGGGTGAGAGTAGATCTGTATAAGTGTCGCTGCGAGACCTAACAGCATGGCACCCCCCCTGACGTTGCCGCGACACATTGTGGGGTACATGTGGGGCCTCGGCGCCTGGATCCCCGCCGTCACCTCACCAGGCGACTGACACTGGAGTAATTTCATCTGACAGGTGACTTAACAAAGCTTTGGTCCTTGGCAGGCAGCAGACCAAAGGCGGGAGGATATATGTTGGGCCTGTCAGCCTTGTTTTCAGCCGGGAGCTGCGCATCCTGTCAATATTTAGATTTGCAGCCTGATTCTGCGTTATCAGAGCAAAGAGAATGAGATATTGCACGCTGTGAATCACTGTCTGTAACTTTCTTTAATCTACTGGGAATTATTTAAACACCACCTGGTGTCAGATATTGAGGAACGCTGTGTTATGGAAATAAACACCTCATATTAAGCGTTTTAAAATTCTCTTTCAAATCTTTCAAAGACACAACGTCCTTGCTCGGCCTACTTGAAACAATGTCATAGTGCAGCCTCGGCGTTCTGAATGGATGAGACAGGACAAATGAGATGCTGCGGGCACTGTTCATGACAGCAGACCGGGGTCAGGGACATCCAGCCCTTCAGCCACTAAATGTCTGACACATTTATTGGACGTGGAAAATGAAAATATCGACGGCTTTAACTCCAGGGTCAGAGCTAAAGCAGGACAGACAGGTTAGCTAAATGGCGAGGACACCGCAGAATGGAGACGAATCCGCCCGCTGTGAGCCCACGTAATCATAATCAATGGTGTCACCGTACAAGCATGTCATTAGGCAGGCAACAGGTGGAAGTAATCAAATGGCAGGTGTTGATAATTATATGACAGCGATGCGGCCAATGAGCATTGTTCGTGGCAATGTGACATATTGGTGGGAAATGCATGAAGTGACATGAAATGTAATGAATGGAAATTAATTCTCCCACTAGTGTATTTGCACAATGCTGCGTCTGCTAACAAATTCAGGTCAGTCAAAGATAAGATGCTTCACTCTTTCATACCTGCGCTCCATCAAACTCATGATTACAATAAAGTTGTTTTTATAAAACGGTCACTATATCCTGACAGTAGTACATGAGACAAGTAATCTGAAAAATTCATGCGCCTCTGTGTCCTCCGGTGCTCCTAATGGCATCTGGAAGATTTCCCAGACCGGGGTGCCCCGATAGCTCAGTTGGTAGAGCGGGCACCCATATAACAAGGCTGAGCCCTAACCGCTCTCCCCCTTTCTAGACTATCCACTATCCTATCAATAAAGGCTTGAAAATGCCCCAAAAATAATAATAAAAAAAAAAGAAAAATTCACAGACCGGAGGAAAACAACCAATCAGAGTTGAGCTGGAGCCTTGCCGTCTCTGAGCAGCTGTCAATCACTTGCAAACTCCGATCAAACGGTCAAACTAGCCAGCGCTGATCAAATATGAATCACTATTCTGTTACTGTAATGCCTATTTCTCGCATAAAATGTTTTCAGAAACGTCTTGTAGTGTACTGTTTAGCTGAAAAATAAGAAAGCTTGCCGCCATGTTGAGATCAGTTGAGGAAATACCAAGCTGCCTCCGTTGAATGAACAGCCAATAGGAACGTTCTGTCTCTTAAATGACCTGTGAAATGTATTGAAATGTGTCAATTTTATAAACATAACAGCCCAGGGGTGTCATTTATAAAACAGTGCACCACAGTGTTTATATGTTTACAGCAATCAGACTGATCGATTCACAACTTGCCAAAATGATCGCCACAATCAGTAATATTCATCCACTTGGATATCATTTGAAAAAGGAAGTTTGATAGATGAACACTACTTATTTATTTATTTAAGTGTTTATGGCAAACTTGACCTGCATTATGATTAGGACTGATAATGATAATGAGAATATGGAGAGTAACGATTGTGCGAGAGCTGTCACTGGCTTTATTTCCACACTTTGCAAATTTACACAATCCATACTGTATGTGCAGGTGGTGAAGATGTGCTGGGTGGAGGTGACTGGAGGAAGCAGAGTGTGTGTGGCACACCACGGTGGCGGTAGTTGCATCGGATAGCTGTTTTCATTTTGTCTACTATACTGTATCTGTCCCTATCTAATAAACCATACATAAATGAATAAGTCATGTCTTGTTCACTGCAGCGATTTTACACACAACAACTTTATGAAAACTAAAATCGTACTTGGTGATATATACACACTATTAGAAGATATTATTAAAACTATTGGCGCTCTGTTCTGCCATTTTTTAATGCTATTTGATATAATCTTGGATTTCTACAACCGATGATGATGATTTCAACAGCTGCAGTGGCTCCCCAGCTGACCAAGGGTGTCGGTAGTCCGGCCCTCTCCTCTGCGCTCCGAAGGTGGGGAACGTGATGGTGAGACAGCGCTGATGAAAGATTGAGCGGAATTTGATTTGAGATATGAGTTGCCTTATATCTTTTACATTTGTAAAGTGCTTATGGAATAGTTATGGCTCTCTAGCACAAATAACACTGCTGGTTTAAATGTTTATGATGAAGTTGATCTATAAGTAACGTGTGATATGAAGTGAAATTAATGATGCCTCTCACACATTTAATTTCACTCTCGCATTTAATTTCTACAATCTGGTTTCAAATCGTCACCTCACCATCTGCGTCGGAGATGTACGCACATTCTCCCGTCAAGTTTGTTTATATAGATCACAACTTTTGCGTGGGAAGTGGCGTACGCACATTTCAGGTCCCGTTTTGTGCTTACGCAACGGTTATAAATGAGACCCCAGGTTCGGTAGGGTTGGGTCGCATTTCTGTTTAACCCTTTTTTTCTCCTGTTTTTGGTTAAGAGTTAAGTCAGTAATTTATCTTTTGTTTCCTTTCTTTTTACGTAGTTAAGTTTAGGTTGTTTAGTTTCCTTTTGTTTGTTGTTTTGCTGTAAGCCTACCCTGAAGATACAGGTTTAAATAAACCTTTAAAATGGCTGCAAATTCCTTGTGGCTGGTGGTTCTTGGGAGCTTGGAAAAGGGGAGTCTCATTTTCATGTTGCGCCAGGGTTTCCCCTTGGCCGGGTCGTAACAACTGCGTATGTGTGCATATCTTTGATATTCAACTTGTTATGAGTTCATAGATACCAAAAATTGATTGTGCTCCTTGTAGTTTCTGAGATACAGCCATTTTGTTATCATACTATATCTCGTCAATGGGCAAATGGGACTACTGTTTTTTCCTAAAATATAATGGAGTCTATTTCAAAAACAGTTCCATGTGCCCAAATACTAGATGTAGTATGTTAAGAAAAACTCACTCTTCAGCCAAACGGTTTGACCAATTTTGGACATTTCTTCACATTTGTGCTTAAGCAAGCCCAGAGAACACTTCCACCAAAGGAAATTAAAAATATCAGTTGCGGGCAATAATGGGTTAATTAGGTTAGATCGGCCTTTCTGTCTTTATTTGACAGATGACAGCAGGGAATTTGGGGGAAGGGCAAGACGGATGATGTGCAACAAGCCAGACAGACTGACAAGCAGATGATGTTGTGCTTGCATGCAATGCATCATAGACCTGTGGTTCTCAACCAGGGGTCCGGGGTCCCCCAGGGGTACTAGAGGGAGTTCCAGGAAATATGGGGAATAGTTTATTTTCTCTATTCAATTCCCTATAGAAGTGAGCCCGATGTGAGCAGTCATATTAAGAGTGACTATTGTGATCATAGGTTTCACTTCCTCCTCGGTTATCTCATCAACTGTAGTTGACAACTATAGAATTCTGGTCTTCACCCAAAATCTTATGAAGTGGGGGTCCATGTCCTCATATGTATCAATTTAGGGGTACCTGACATGAAAATGGTTAAGAACCACTGTATTAGACCACCAGGCTATGGCGACGCCCCATCCAGGAAATGTTTCAACTTTTCTTAGCAGTGTTTCATAGTGTTTTTTTTTTTTTATTGTTTTCCATATATTCTCACAACATCTTGTGATTGTCTCTGTCAATGTGTGTTTTGATGTAGATTCAGATCCAGATGCACTCTTTGGTACCAAGTTGTAATTAATGTCTTTATTAATAATTGATCAATTAATAAGCCACAAAGAAGAACACCTTTTGGGTTATAGGGTTGTGCATCATTTTCTTTGGTTGGGATTTCAGCATTAAGGCCTTTACTTTTCTTTTTGTATGTGTGTGATTAATTCGCACGTCAGTATATTTTTTCAGGAATGTACAGGCACTTTATAAACCACATCAATAGTAAGATTACAGTTAACAGTAAGATTTTAGATAAAATTATAAAAATAAACCTAAAATTCACAGCACAAGCAGATGGTAAACACAATTGACAGAGCAGATGAACAGACATAAATCAGTAGTATATAAGCCATAAGCTATTAATAATAACATTTGGGGCGCCAAGTTATGAAAGTTCCCTTTTGATGGTGTTTATACTTTCTATTTGGTAATTATGCATGTTATAAATGTTCATAATAATAAATTCTCATGTGTTTTCTACTCTCTAAAAAGCCATCAAGTCTGCAGTTATAAACAATAACACATTAATTCAACCACTAAAGGAAAGTGATTAAAAGACATTTTTCAACAATCCATTGAGTCTGCAGTATAAAGGCAAAGCACGTTTATTTGTATAGCACTTTTCAACAACAAGGCAATTCAAAGTGCTTTACATAAGACATTAAAGGCATTAAGAAAAGATATAAAACAGACACGAGGCAATATAAATGGGAATTAAATTTAGGAAAATTAAATAGAAGATAAAAGTAAGGTAAAAGAGAATAAGACCGTTTAAACAGGGTAATAACAATTAGTGCGTAAATAGATAGTCCCAAATTTAATTTAATCAAAGACAGTGGCAAACAGAAAAGTCTTGAGCCGTGATTTAAAAGAACTGAGCGTTAGAGCAGACCTGTTTTCTAGGAGTTTGTTCCAGATATGTGCAGGGGTGGGTCTAGAATTTTTTTGATGGGGTGGCCAGGCTGGGGCACAGACTCAGAGACGGATGGCACATTTAAATACCATGTAAAAAGTAAACAGTACATTTTACAGCCCTAGCCCTGTGTCCATTGTCTGTCTGCGCCTGAAGAAATAATAATTTATATTTTCCAGTTACTTAGTCAAGTCACAAAATAATGTGTTTCTGAAAGCTGAAACTTGGCTATATACTGATTATCTTGACATATATATTACATTTGGGTATTAATGTATTAAATATTATACTTTTACAGTATACATCTCTCTAAAATATCTTAAAAAAAACAAGCATGTATCATTAGCAAAGAAAAAAAAAATGGCAGGACCATGATCTTTTTGACAGAACAGATTGGCCACGGTTTTTCTCATTATTATATGATATACAGCACATGTAACGGACCTGGTAGTATTGACTTAATGAAAACTTTACTAACATGCAGGCATTGCATGGTGTGTTCATCATCGGTTCATTAAGGAAAACGCAATTCTTCTTTTGGATTATAGTTCTCTCAACAAGCCAGCCAGACTTGCCACCTTTTAACTTAAGTTCTAGCGTTAGCTGCCTTGTCTCCTGAGCAATGTTTAACAGTCACAGTGGGGCTTCCTTTCTCTTAGCCTTAACTTAGCATCCCATAACTTTCCACATTAAATGCTAAACATATTAAACTTCAGCTTATACCTTTGTTTTCCTTTCCTGAACCAGCAAAATTGTCCAAAGAAAATTAGTTGAATGCATCTCCGTCCAACACTGGTACATTGGTTCCTCCCCAGTGCAGAGTATTATGGCAAGTGCTCCACAACCACAACAATCAAAATGATGAATGCAGATTTCATGCAGCATGCATACAACTAAATATAAATAATTTGGTCAACATCAAAGCAATGTAAATGTTTGTTTTGGTAAAGAAAACTACTACTACTACTTGTATACAATTAATACTGACAAGCCCAATGACCTATAACATTCAGACTGTGCTGAGGGTGCACTTAGATCTTAGGGGTGGCCCGTGCCACCCCCGGCCATCCCTTTGGCCCCGCCCCTGGATATGTGGTGCATAAAAACTGAGCTGTGCCAGTCAAACTGAGAGGTCTGGATGGTACATAAGGGAGCGGCAGATCAGACACCTATTTTTTGCCCTTAACCTGTCACTGTTAGTTTATAACCTTTATAAACTAAAAGTAGTATTTTAAAAATTGGCTGCAGCTGTCTGATAGAATCTTTAAGCTGGGGACACACCAGTTGTGTCGCCTCACGTTGCCTCTGTCTTGGCCAAAAAATCGAACACACTGCAAAGACTACAGCCGAAGGCCAACTACCACGTACGTTTACAACTATTAAGATAGCAGAAAAGGCTGCACAATTTAAGAATTGTGCATACCTTGGCAGAGATTCTTTATTTCTAGTTAATTTAGCAGTTTCTGTTTGATAGAAGAATATCAAGTTTCTGAAGTTTGTCTTTTTTTCTTTATGTGTTGAGGTTTCTGAGCAGTTTATCCCTGTTTTTTTTAGAGATGATCCTCGGCTGAGTCAAGAACTGAGGAGAGCCATTGAGATATGTGACACTGAGCTATACAAATAAGCTTGACTTGACTTTGTGTGAAAAATGCAACCACAACAGTTCTCAAGTGAAAATCTCACAATCCTTTTTTTTCCAATAAGAAAAACAACTATAGGTCATTGCTGCTAATACGCCATGGGACTGTACACAATCTCTACTTGTTATTACAGAGCAATCAATGTTTTACAACGAGGGAGGGTTACTGTATATCAACCAGAGGGATTAGAGGCTCCTATGGAGCCGATACCACTCAGAGGAATCAAGCACACAGAGGCCACAGGCTCAGGAGAGGACAGGGGGGGGGGGCTTGGGTATAAATCAATACCCAGCATGCAGTGATAAATCCTCCCAGCTCCGATGAGCGACTGGCCCTCACACCCTCGCACACAAAACAATCTTGGTCCCCCATGTCAAAACGGCCAAAAGCTATCACTGCCATGGATCACCAGCATGCTGATGTGTCAGCTGAAAGTCAGCTTGAAGCCGAGCTGAAAGAGATAGCACGTCCTTGGCTTTTGGCTTGAACTATGAGTAGTAGATGTTTAAGGAGAGGAGATCGTGGCTTTAGGTTTATTGTTGATGTTGGGTAATAATGTTTAGACAGTTTAAAGCAGCAGTAGGTGAGATTGGAGCAAATATGATTAAAAAAAGTTATTTTTATAAAACGGTCACTATATCCTGACAGTAGTGCATGAGACAGGTAATCTGTAAATTGTGTGCCTCTGTGTCCTCCGGTGTCCCTAATGGCATCTGCAAGATTTCACAGATCGGAAGAAAAAAAACAATCAGAGCCTCCTTGCCGTCTCTGAGCAGCTGTCAATCACTTGCGAACTCTAATCAAACGGTCAAACTAGGCAGCGCTGATCAAATATGAATCAATATTCTGTTAATGCCTATTTCTCGCATAAAATGTTTTCAGAAACATCTTGTAGAGTACTGTTTAGCTGTAAAATGAGAAAGTTTGTGAACCGGCCGTCATGTTGAGGGCGATCAATTGAGGAAATACCAAGCACCACCCACCAGCCGGAACAGTACACTACAAGTTGTTTCTGAAAACATTTTACTCGAGAAATAGGCATTACAGTAACAGAATATTAATTCATATTTGATCAGCGCTGCCTAGTTTGATCGGAGTTTGCGAGTGATTGACAGCTGCCTCCGTTGAATGAAAAGCCAATAGGAACGCTCTCTCTCTGAATGACCTGTGATTGGCCAAAGTCTCCCGTCACGGGCTAGATTTTTTAAAAGCCTGAAAATAGAGCCATGAGGAGTTGCAGAAGTGTAGTTTTCTCTCCGAAAGATTATTATGGAATTTTTGCCCAAAAACATCCTGCCTACTCCCACTTTAAGTTCAAGTATAATTTGATTGTAAGAGGTAATTTCATCAAAATGGGTCAAAATTGACATTTTTTATCCTATATTTCAAAGCAGCATAGATGTTGACACCAGAGAAATGTGATGCTTCTAGCCACATCATAACTATTTAGAACGTACAGAAGCTCGACTACGTAACACTGACTCGCGGTGACAGATTGGAGAAGCTGCGTAATGGGAGCAGAGTCTGGGTCAGTCAACAGTGATGGGTGGATGTGTCCAAACACATTGACTCGTCCTGACTCCAGCCGAACCAGAGAGGCATTTATGAAAGGAAGACAAGTATCTTTGTGATTCAATCAGCGCAGGGCCGTTTGACATTGCCATCCCCTGCATGCGTCAGCGCTCGGTCTGCAATGTTTAGACTAAAACACAAAAGGCGCTATTACACGGCTGAGCAGGTCCACTATTGTCGGCATCAGGTCGGTTGACTTGGGCATGTTGATGTATTAAGGGTGTCATCATTCAAACAGTGTGTGGGCTTTGGTGCAAGGCCACAGCACAGGCTGCTATTTGAAAAATCAATAGGAGGCAAGCAGTTTATATCTATGAAAAGGATCAAATGTGCTGCAAAGGGATACACCAGGTACATAGTTATTCCACCTTGCAAATTGCGAGGTAACTAACCCAATAAACTATACAAAGAAATACATGGTTGTCTTTCTTTTATATATGCAAAAGCTCTCAATAATAAATGTAATACGCTATCAAAACAGATTGAAGCTGGTTTATTGCATCCAACAACTGGTGAGCAGTGTAGCGTGCTGAAATGGAAGCTGCAGTGTTTTCAGGAATGATATACTGTTCTACATTCACACGGCTGATGCATTTTTTATGTTCAAAACCTGAGAGGCTTTCTCACCTTCAATTTTAAAAGTGTTTACTCAGCAGCAGTCCTGAGAGCTGATAAAGTAAGTTAGAGCAACTGAATTAAAAATGATTCTTCACCGTAGAAACTGTCCCCAAAGCGGTCCCCTGCGGCGCCACCCTCCGCGTGGTAATGCGGTTGGAAAAAGGTCCCGCCTCACCAATAAAGGGCAACCCTTGTGCAGTCACTCTTCTTTTGTCTTTTACTCTTTCTCTACATTCCCGCTGTGTAGTGTTTCTTCTATTTTTTGTCTTAACTTGTGTGAGGTGCATGTGTATGTGCCGTAAGTACGGAGGCTCTGAGAGGCAAAACAGAACATCATTGCCAAACACAACAATAAAACAGAAAACACAACATTTCACAAAACACATTAAAGGGGTTTGATATTTTGCTTTCTTGCTGAGAGTTAGACAAGATCATAGATACCACTCTCATGTCTGTACGCTAAATATGAAGCGACAGCCAACATCTGGTTGGTTAGCATAAAGACTGGAGATAGCTAGCCTAGGTCTGTCCAAAGGTAACAAAACAAAATATACCAGCACTTCTGAAGCTCAGTATTTAACATGTTACTGTATATTTTGTTGTATATCTGGTTGTTTAATCCATAACAAAAATGAACGGAGTAAAAATTAGGAATCACTATTTTACATGGGTTCTATTTATTTTCCATGGCGCTAAATTACAAATCCTGCTATAGAGTGCTGCAGAAATAAGTCCTAAAACCTGGAGAAGAGTTAGTATTTTATCACTTCCGGTTCCCTCTTCTGGAAGTCAATGGGTTTTTAGTTAGATGCCTGAAATAAGGTCTGTGGTTAACATAGGCTCAAGAAATTTTAACTCGTTGTTCTATAACATAAAATACATCAATAAATACCCCACTTCTGAATTTTGAAGCTTTTATGTGTCTTAAAAAATGTGGTTGCTAACAAGTGGCTAAATGAGACTACTAAACGCTATAGTAGGATTTGTAATATCACGTCCGGGACCAGTAACTTTTGCCAGCCAACAAGCTTTAGAAGTGCTGGTAGGAGAATTGTGTTACCTTTGGTATTCAGTGGCTTCATATTTAATGGACAGACATGAGAGTGGCTAAGTTAGCTTAGCTTAGCACGAAAACTGATAATGAGGAAACAGTGAGCCTGGCTCTGTCCGTACGTAAAAAAAATCTGCCAGACTAGTTGATTCTCCCTGTTTCCAGTCTTTATGCTAAGCTAAGCTATCTGACTCTCGACAAGAGAGCGAAAAAGCAAATTTTCCAAAATGTCGAACGTTTCTATTAATGTGTTTCAAGTTGTTGGTTTGATGTTGGTTTCTGACCCATGTTTCCTGTATTGAAGTGTTTTCCGAAATGTCTATTTCATCATTGTGTTTTGTGCCTTACGGCCACTGTACATAAGCCACAGTACAGGTTACTTACTTTATCCTTGTGTTAGTCAGTGAAATATATGTGATTTCACAGATTTGGCACAGAAAAGATAAACTGTGTGCAGTGTAACATTTATTCCACTCATTCACTTCCAGTATATTTTCAGCCGACAACTCCAGCCAAGCCAATGTAGATATTGTACAAGTTGAAGATTCATTTTGACTTGGACACTAAAGCAATCCAAACTTCTCAATGAACTGACACTTTAGAATTTACACTAGATAAAGAACAAGTAAAGTAGAAAATCCAATTTTGTTGTCACATTTGGCACCTAATAAAAACTACATTTGTAGGAAGAGGAGTAATGTTCTCCTGTTGGAACATGTCCCCAAGTTGCCTGCCCCGGGTCAATGTTGTGCCATTGGGGAATTTCACAGTGAGCAAGATGAAGCACATGTTGGCCTGGGTGTGTACTGGCCCCAGGAAGCTAGCTTTACTTCTGTGAATTATTTACAATGATGTATAGGCCCCGCTGCTAGGAAGCAATTCTGTTTTTGGCTACAACCTCATATCTGTTTTCCAAGACATATCCGTCACTAGGAGAAATTGAGAAAAAAGAAATGGTGGACTTGATGTATGTTTTTGGCTCATTTTATTTTGTGCAGGACACTCCAACACCTGAAAGAAAGGATCACAAGCTGGATTTCATAGCACACTTATGAGGATTAGAGAGACAATACATAAACTCCTGAACAGAGTCAGACAGGAAAAACAAAAGGAAAGAGGAAAAATGAATGCAGACTTCTGTCTGTCTGTGAATGGTGCATTCATGTGCTAAAAGATCTGGACAACCAAAAGCCGAGCTTCAATTTCAGACACATTCGGTGTTACTAACCAAAAGTGTTGAATGCATTTCCTTCCTCATAAAACATTTGCAAAGCTGATTTATTTATAATTTTTTTTCACATTTTAAAACCTGCATTGTTTGTGTCCATATTTGCTTGATGCATTGGTGTGCATCCTTGTGCATGTGCACGAGACAAACAGGGTAACTTTATGCCAGCGATTCCCAAACTTTTTCAAACCACGGCACCCCAAAAGTGATTATTTTTTTTCACGACAATGGTGGGTGATTGATCGCTCCACAAAAACAAATGTGAATTTGACAGTTGCTGTTTCTTAATGTATTTCTGACTGCTGAACAACTCAAGTGTCGTAAATGGCAGTCCAGCACCAATGTCACCTATCTGAAATATGGCATAATTGCATAATTAAAGGTGCTATATGTAACTTTCAGAAAATCCTTGTTATTAATGACACCGTTAAGTGAAATACAGTCAGCATCCTTTTGCTCGTGCTCCGTAGGCGAGAGGAATCATCCTGGGCATTGGCCAAAAGAGTGACTTGACATCACATTACAATCATATATCACCGTCATTATTTGTAATGTCCAATCTCCATGATACTAACTAGCTTGCCATTTGCAAATGACTTCATTAGCTAACATTATGAAGCAAAACCGTCCTGTGTCCTTTACATAGAAATCAGTCCACAGGCTGTTCTAGGCAACCAAGAAAGTCCGGGTACAGGGTACTCACAGGGTATTCAACATGGTGATTTCAATGTTCATAACATGTTAATGTAAGCTAATGTAAGTAAAGGCTGCCTAATTTTTATGTGGTGAAAAGAAATGCACAATAAACATCTTTACCAAAAACTTCTGTCTGTGGTCTACTGATGGGGGTGAAACACTCCAACACGGTCTCAAAGGAAGGTGTATAAATACCACAACATTACAAGGACATTACACGTGTTATGAGTACGCATTTTAGTCTTTTCACATGTCATTTGTACGCAACTTTTTGCGTGTCATTTGTACGCCATGCAAACGTCCGCAGTTCGGTTTAGACAAGAAAACCACAAACTTAGTGGTAATTTACAAAACAAAACACCGGTTAACAACAGTCTCGAACACGGATCTCCTGGTTAAAAGTTCAGTGTTAAGTCTGGAGTTTGTTGGACCCATCCATCTCCCTACCCGTCCACCATAAGCAGTCTTTCTCGCTTTTTATACTATGTCACTAACTCTTACCGTAGCATTTATATGCAGATGCATTTACATTGCAGTTAGTACAAGATACATGGCGTTCAAATGACACACGGAAATCAAAGAAAGCCGTACTTATTGCACATTAAAACGCCTTGCGCATTATCGTGGCATTTATACGCCTTTTTGTGCGAACGGGCTGAACACTCATATGGGTCATTTTGGAATAGGTAGGACTTGTTGATTTTAGTAGCCTGTTTAATTTGCAGAGAATGAACCCTATCATTAAAATGTTAGCTTTGCTCATATAGTGTCCTGAGGATGCCAAAGTGAATAAAAGTTTACGGTGAATCCACTGCTCTTCAACCATAATCACTTTTGGACCTGCTTTAGTGAAAACTGCACTGTGTTATATTGGAAAAATCATGAAACCTCTCTGGACCACCAATTTTTGGACCGCTACTAGACAAGTGGACCTGCCAGTGAAGCTATTCATGTACACGGTACGACTACATTTCCCTCTCTTCATGCATATACATTTCAGCATATGGAGCACTTCCAAACTAGTGGAGGATTGTCCTCCTCCTTACTAAGAAATAGTCATTAAAGCATTCAGTTCCTTTTGATGCAGCAGCACATTTTAGTTATTGACAGTGTGAAAAGGGAAATTAGGTCACAGAAATGTGGAGCATGCGGCGTTCTCAGGACACACAAAGACAGTCTTTAGCTTTATAGGTTTATCTTCCAGCCCGTTTGAAGTCAGTGATTTCAGGTCATTGGCATTCAAGGACTGATGAGCAACAGAGATGGTTACTTTGTGTATGAGGGTGACTGACGTTTTCGATTAAAGTAAATTTCGTGAGTTAACTTTAAGAGGTGGGTATTGATTGATCTTGTTTTTTAAAAGTCTTCATGCGTATGATTGAAACTACTCAATTGCTCCTGGTTTCCTGGCCCGAATGTGAGTCATTGTAAGCTCCCCGAGGAGAAATGTGGTGGTTTGAAGCCGAGATCAAGAAGACTCGGCCGAATAAAAATAACACCAAAATACATTTCGCATTGATCAGTTTCCAGGCTTTTCAATAGCAATTGATTGCAGTTTAAACGAATGGACAGACCATTGGAGTTCTCGGTGAGCCTACAGTACAAAGGCATGTCGGTAAAGATGACTCTTTCTATCTGTAGATTTTTTGTCCTCGTACTGAATAAGTCAGAACCGTCAGTGGCACATACACTCTGAGATAAAAAAAAGAAAAATACACGTCAGTAAAGCACACATACAATAAGCATACACAGCATGAAATGTACTTTTCACTTCACCCTAGCTTTGTGTGTAGGCTGGTAATGCACAACTAGGCCTAGTTGCATCTTTTTAAATAACTTCCTCCACTTCTTATAAAACTCAGGAAACTTTTGGACATAAATTCATAACTCAATTATAAATACATTATACAAACCCATAGCAACTGGAAACAATTGTCTATCATTTTATGTTATCTCAACACAAATGTTAACTTAGCAAGATTTCCATCAACCTAACAAAAGGTATAGTTGAAGCACACATTCATTTAGTGAAAGGTAGTCAATGTATTCTCATACAACAGCTTGTATGATATCTTACGAAAAAGTTATTCCTCCTAATTTTGTTCGTTTTCCTACGAATGTCCAGCAACAAGTCAATTTCTGCTCATTACATGCATACAGTCTTTTCAAAATAAACTTCCATCTTCACAGGAAAAAGCTTGGTTAGGTTAAGCCAATAAAACTACTTAGTTAGGTTTAGGAAAAGATCGTGGTTAGGCTTAAAATAACTCCGGAAGTGTCGTTACTTAAGTATTTAATTTACGTGACACATAAATCGGTGACTGGGTGAAAATCTGGCATTTTTTGACCCACCCTTCCACCCCGACCTCCTCCCTACGCGGCGCTCACCGCTATTTATATTTCCGGGTTCACGATTAAGTCAATCACACACAAATTGATTTCGTGGGAGATACACATATTACAGTGCATTACTTTTCATAGGTATAGCTACGAACAGTATGAGACCAGCCGGTATTCAGCAAGCTGTCATAGTACTTGCATGTACTGTATAATGGATTTTTTTGGCCACTTTGGCCATCGCGTCGTAAACATAACAATATATTAGCACTTTAGAAAGCTAACTTTCCAAACATGTTAGCAAAAGAGCCAAGTGTGTACTACACAGACACAGAGCAACATTAGGAATTATTTGAAGTCATGTTTCTGTCCACCTGCCAAATTTAAGTCCAATATTCCTCAGGGAACTCCTCACGGAAATATCTGTAGTCGCTAAATGCTTTGCTATGTTCATTAGCTAGTAGCGTCGGGTGATAGCCTAATTATATGTGGGTTCATCACTACAAGCAACCCTGTAGTCAATTTTACCATTGTTAATATTAAATTAATACTGTCAAAGTTAACGTGATAATGCATTAACACAAATTTGTTTAAACACCACTAATTTCTTTACCACTAATTTCTTTGACACTAACCATGTCATACTAGACGCGAAGGAGGCTAAGTAACGCTCCAAACTTACGCTAAATTTTGGCGAGGAAAAACTGGCATGGCCATTTTCAAAGGGGTCCCTTGAACTCTGACCTCCAGATATGTGAATGAAAATGGGTTCTATGGGTACCGACAAGTCTCCCCTTTACAGACATGTCCTCTTTATGATAATCACATGCAGTTTGGGGCAAGTCATAGTCAAGTCAGCACACTGACACACTGACAGCTGTTGTTGCCTGTTGGGCTTGAGCTTGCCGTGTTATGATTTGAGCATATTGTTTTGTGTTGTTAATTGATTTCCAATAATAAATATATACATCCATTTGCATAAAGCAAGATATTTGCCCACTCCCATGTTGATAAGTATAATAAATACTTGATAAATCTCCTTTTAGGTACATTTTGAACAGATAAAAAATGTGCGATTAATCGCGATTAACTACAGTCATGCGATTAATCGCAATTAAATATTTTAATTGATTGACAGTCCTATAGAAAACATATTAAAACTTACTAAGGGGGCTGTTTTCATTTTCAGTGCCACTCAAATTAAAGTGTCAGGATTTACTGATTAATTATTATTAATTACAATGTTCTTAATTATTAATTTTGAAAGACAAGAGTTGACGAGGAGATTCCTCCCACAGAGTTCCCTCCCTTGTGTGTTGACTGAGCGGAGAGGTGGAGCTGCGTCATGAGAAGATAACACGAGGAGATTGAGCAATCCAGCGAGCATGACACCGCCTCTGGCTGGACTTCTTGATTACCAGCCGTTCGCTGCTTGTGTAACCTCAGCGGGGCCCTCCACCGTAGAAACTCCTCATCACTCGCCTCCCACCGCGCCTCATTACAGAGCCACCGCCGCGGGCACTGGTCCAGGATCAGCTCACCAGGGCCTCGGCGCTTCAAAACTCTCACGTCGCCTGTTATTAAAGCTGATCTGGGGTCAGAGCCCAGAGACAGTGGCAATTGAATGTGTGCCTCCATGCTTGAAGGTCTGATTGTGGTTTCAGTATCAAATAGGCCTCCTGGTGTGATGATGTTATTGGCTCACCTATGCAGATGGATCATATGCTAATCAGGTTGATGTGACATCTTCTTTTAGAGCTGTATTGTGGCACGACTCATCTACAGTGTTTGACTCATTCTACAGATGAAGGCAACAGGGGCTCTGATTGGAAAATCAATTTGGAATGTGGAAAGATCTTTAATGACTCAATTGAGCTGGTAAATAGAGTATTTTGCAAAGTAAGATTCAGATCAAAGTAGTCATTTATTATAAAGACAAGCTCTTAAAGGACTATTCAGTCATTTTTGATGTTTGGTCAATATCAAATATCTAATATCTGAGGAGACTATACAGTAGGTATTAGTGTGTATCTGGTACATAGCTCTAGCTTTAGCATTAAGCATTTAAAATGATCATACAGCAAAGGTAATGTTTGTGGCCTTTTACAGTATGTTAATTTTACCAATCCCCTGAACAAACTTGGCACGGTAACTGATTTAATTTGAATTACCTTATAGCTTTAAAGATGGGGTCTGCGATTTATCCAGTATACACTTTTTGTTATATTGGTTGAAATGGTCTTTACACCCCGACAGCAATCCGTTTCTTATGAGCACTGAAAAAAGACCGGAAAAGATCCGTCATCTGTAGCTGCTGTAATCCTGTAAAAACGTCTACCAGTCAGTAAAAATGGTCCCGGTTGTAAGGAACCAATCAGAAGCCTCCCTGCCTCCCTGCTCGTACTCTAGCCTCAGCGTGCACCAGCGTGAACTCAAAGCGCGTGACTGGAGAGTGGAAGAGAAAACTCAGCTCTTAAAACACCGGACAACGAGAACGAACTCGTACCACTATTACCATATTATCGAAAAATACAACTTTGATTTAGTTGTTTATGTTCTGTTAGTTTACTTTATAAGATACTGCAGATTTAAACTATTTATTCTAACAGCTCAAAGTGAAGTCAGACAAACAGGATTATCAACGAGGGGAGACGGCGGATAGAAAACATTGCCGAACAAAATTTACGTTACTCAAACTGCTTTTTCAGTTACAGAAACAAACGAGTGGACTGATCTCCCTCCAGATATTAGAGTAATGTTAAAAAGGGTCGTGTTGTCTCAGCAGGTATCTCTCTCTTTCCCTCCCCTCTCTGCTGCTCTGTGGCCGGCTCTCCAGCGAGCTGCCGCCCCCCCCCCCCCCCTTCCCCTCCCTCCGTCAACAAGGAAATAAAGCCCCTCGTCTACGAGACTGGTCTCTTGAGAGAGCTCCAGCTCATAGCGGGGTCTGTGTGAGTGAATGCCCGGGTGGAGAGGTGGCGATCCCGGCAGGATCTAGCTAGCTGTGCCGGCAGTTTGTGGAGCTTCTAAACTCCGACAACAGTGGAGACAATGTTTGATTCGCCATCTAACATCGTAAAACTGTCAATATTCTAAATCTACACCGTTGATTTCTCGCCTCAACATTTTTCAGAAGTGAATTTAGTGATGAAATAGCTACGAAAAATGTGAAGTAGTTACGATGCGGCGGTGCTCGTGCATGTGTGTGGGGGGCGTTGCCTTATAAGGAGTTTCGAGGGGAGGGGGGGGTTTAGACGGAGCTCCTGAGGCGATGCGACTTTCAAATTATGCTAGTTTTCCAAGATCGCAGACCCCAGCTTTAAAGCTGCTAAAATATGGACTGCATCCGTACTTCCTCCTTTTAAAGTGGCAGTAGGCAAAATGTTTTTGTCATCATTGGGCAAAAATTCCATAATAACCTTTCAGCATATTGTAATTCAAGTGTTCTGAGGGATAACTAGATTTCATCACCTCCTCATGGCTCTGTTATCAGGCTTTAAAAATCTAATCTCAACATGGCTGACGGGTAACACACTTTCTCATTTTACAGTTAAACAGTACACTACAAGATGCTTCTGAAAACACTTAAGGCAAGAAATGGGCATTACAGTAACAATATATTAATTAATATTTGATCAGAGCTGCCTAATTTGACCGTTTGATCGGAGTTTGCGAGTGATTGACAGCTGCTCAGAGACGGCAAGGCTCCAGCTCGGCTCTGATTGATTGTTTTTTTCCCGTCTGTTAAATCTTGCAGATGCCATTAGGAGCACAGGAGGACAACGGAGGACACATGGAGGACACAGAGGCACATGATTTTCTGTCCCTAACCCGCCAAGTTGAATCCCCCGGGCAGACTGAGCTGACACCTCCCGTTTACCTCTCAACGGTTTCACGCCCTCTTGAACTCTCTCTTCAAAGTTCTTTTCAACTTTCCCTTGAGGTACTTGTCGACTATCGGTCTTGTGCCGGTATTTAACCTTAGATGGAGTTTACCACCCGCTTTGGGCCGCATTCCCAAACAACCCGACTCCTAGAAGACCGGACCCCGCCGCGACGGGGGCTTTTACCGGCCTCACACCGTCCACGGGCTGAGCCTCGATCAAATGGACTCAGGCCCCTGAGCGACGCCGGGCAAGCGGTCTTCCGTACGCCACATTTCCCCAATCCGCCTGTCGAACGGGGATTCGGTGCCGGACTCTTCCCTCTTCGCTACTGAGGGAATGCAGCTTCCCCGCTTATAGGCGTCGTTTCAGCGCCTTCAGCGGACACACGCCCACAGCGTTTCAGAGCAGAGAATACTGCTTATTTTTCCATGATTTTGACAGCTAATCTTATATACTTGGCGATTTTTTTAATCATTCAAATTTGGCTGGGTGGTTAGTAACACATTTTTCTGTGGTGTGACAAACGCAGAATGCATATTTATTATTGCTTTACAAGGCCTTTAACATACTAGTGCAGTGCCCATCCGGGGCGTGGCCATCGGAGGTAACGCCCCTCTGCATCTGATACCGACGCACAAGGCACCCTTTAGCATCTGTATGAGACGTACCGGGATTTCGAGCTACTATATTGTAAACCTATCCGTGTCAATATCAGAGAAAGTGGTCGGGGAGTGTGGTGACGAAGTTTAAAGAGCGAAAAAACACACTTGTGTGTGAGGGAGATGTGGTGGATGGGTCCAACAAACACAAGGCTTTCATCCAGGAGACCGCTTGTGTCCCGTGTGAAATCAACATGTTTGTCTTTGTATTCACAACGTTTTGTTTCACTTTCACTTTACAAACTTAGTAATTTTAAGCCCAACCACGATGTTTTTTCCTTAACCTAAGTGGCTTTGTTGCCAAAACCTAAGCAAGTGTTTTTGGTGAAATTCACAATGTGAACCACTTGTGTACTGCGACCGTAGTGGAGCGTCATAGTTTGACACGCTGGGCTCCCCAGTGCGTTAGAAAGTGATGCTACAGTGAGGGGTTCTGACCTGAGGCCTGTACTACGAAGCGAGTTCAGCATACCCAGGGTATCTTCTCATTATTTAAGGCCTGTACTACGATGCAGGATTTGCGGTTAGCGAGGTAACTTCAGGGTTAACTTAAGCCTGATAACGAGAAGATACCCTGGGTATGTTGAACTCGCTTCGTAGTACAGGCCTCTGGCTTCACTAACCCTAACAAACAAGATCCCGCTAAGCGGTCCTACGACACTGGTTATCAACTCGATAAATCAACCAAAGGTTTCTCAAACTGGGAGCGCTTTCACATGAACGTGGTGGTGTTTGCAGCATCTGACCAATCACAGACATTGACAAGTCTACAGACTTGCAGACAGACAGGCAGAGCGACACATTTTACAAAGGAAGAGCAAACTATATTAGACAAATACGAAGAAGTTAAACACATAATCCAGACTAAAATTAACACAGTTGAAGCTGCCAAATGCAGGAAGGACAGCTGACAAAAGAAAATACTCCCATTGTGTGAATGCGTAAATTAACAGATTTAATGATTTAACGAAATACTCAAAAGACAGATATAGCCGTCTAGATATAAATAGCTTATAGAAATGTAATGGATGGATTACACTTCATTATGCCCATTAATTTAATGTGGCGTGAATGACTATTTCAACCTTCTTTCAGCTGTGTCCCCATCTCCGGCGGTGTGAAACGGACTCTAGAGCAAGTTAAAGAATAAATATAAAAATATAATTCAAAGCTGTAAGCACCCACAGCATAAATCAAGCTGTCCTTCCTGCGTTTGCCAGTTTAAACTGTGTTGTTTTTAGTCTGGATTATGACTTAAACTTCTTCGTATTTGCGTAATATTATCATACAGTATGCACACCGAGCTCTGATTGGTCAATAGGCGCTGCTTTTATACGAGTTGATCTGTTATCTGGAACATAACCTGCTCCGGATTAGGTCAGGTGTTCAGCATAAATTACCATGACGATCTACCTCAGTAAGAAGTGATCCACCTTCGTAGGACGGAAAACCCAGGGTTAACCCTGAAGTTACTTCGCTAACGTCAAAACCTGCTTCGTAATACAGGCCCCAAGCATTGTGATAAGAATGTGTTGGGACAACATGCTCGACTCAGTCCGCAGAGCCCTGAAGCCCCGCTGCCGCACAGAGAGCTATCGCTTGTTCATTTAAAGTTTATTAACACTGAACGAGTCGTGTGTCCAAATTTTACCAAATTTGACACTGCATATCCTTGGGTCCCCAGCAATACATTTGCCAAGTGTGAAGTAGATCGGATGAACGGTTCTTGAGATATGAGAAGGACACACACATACATACAGATATTCCTTGCTTTCTGGTTAGATGCAACAGACCACATGTTAGAACATGCATCAGTGGTGACTGGCTTCATGTGAGAATCAGTAATTTCACACCACTCTTTTAGGTAGTGTCCTGGGACCACAGCGCTAAGGGGTTCGATTCAGGCAGGAGTCTAAAGCTGACGAAGAGAAAAAATAAAGTTGGCTCCTCTGCTGTTCTGCTGTTGGGATGTAGCTGTAGATGTAGTTTGGGTAGCCTGGAGGCATCAGCAGAGAGAGGGATGAGTACTCCAATCTGTATCCCAGACAACACCTCTTATTGTCTCTGTGGTCGACTGGTGCAACTGAGAAGCACCTTCATCATGCAGCACAAATCACTTTGGGTGCTACTTCGTGCCGGCGGCCATCACATCTCGACACTCCTGTCTTGCTTCCAGTCCAAAGCCTCAGCCAGTCACGATGCAGCAGGGTCTGTGGGAAATACCCTAGATTGATTTTCGCATACGCTCAAGAGTAATTCATACAAGATTTGCGTCCACTGTTTTCAATGTGTAGTGATCTGTGACATTTTTAACATGTCAGTAAGTATATCTAAAAGTTTGTACATTGTGCAATCTGTGAATTTAATCTAATCGTATCTACTGTATAGTATAGATTCACAAATTCTTTATATAATCTTATCTTAAATTGAACTGCAATAGACATTTTTTTCTCAGGAATGATTAAAGTTTTATTGTATAATACTAAGGGACCGTACAGTTGTTAGGAGGAGGGACAGTTCAGAAAAGGGTGAGGGTTATTAACTTTTTATTTGCTTTCTTGCTGAAAAGAGTCTATTTGCAGTCTATTTTGGATGGAGGTCTTAAGTGAATAAAGTAGCAAAAAAGAAAATGCAAATGTGTCATATAAAGTGACTGTAAGAACTCTTGGTTGAAAAAATAAAGAATGGAAAGAATATTGGGTAGGGCTGTCAATCGATTAAAATATTTAATCGTGATTAATCGTATGATTAGTTAATAGCAATTAATTGCACATTTTTTATCTGTTCAAAATGTACCTTAAAGGGAGATTTGTCAATTATTTAAAATCAATTAACAACACAAAACAATGACAGATATTGTCCAGAAACCCTCACAGGTATTGCAGTTAGCATAAAAATATGCTCAAATCATAACATGGTAAACTCAAACCCAACAGGCAACAACAGCTGTCAGTGTGTCAGTGTGCTGACTTGACTATGACTTGCCCCAAACTGCATGTGATTATCATAAAGTGGGCATGTCTGTAAAGGGGAGACTCGTTGGTAAAAATCGCAAGTTGCGTTAAAACGAATTTGCGTTAATGTGTTATTACCGCATTAACTTTGACAGCCCTAATATTGGGTAAACAGGACATATAATTTTGCTAATTCCACTTCTTATCTTAAATGCTCCATGCACTTTTAGTTATTAATGGCTAAATGAATTGTGCCAACTCAATAGCGTTGTATTACTTAAAGATATTGTGGGGAAGGTGGTCTAATTTTTCTTTTCAAGTAATGGGGACGGTGCAAATGAAATAGTAATGCTAGAGAAGGCCTTGCTTTAAAATTAAAAAAAAAAAAAAAAGTTCACCCCCTACCTTCACACAGTCCCTAATGATTTTTCACAATGCTCTTTCTATTCTAGTTACCTTTTTTTGTTGTCCACCTTGAAAACAAATATTGTCCTTATTTGTAACCATAACAGTAAAACAAATTTTCAGAATAAGTGAGACTTGCAATAATTGCGAAAGAATAATCGAATAAATGGAGGACTGAATGAAAGTGTCCTCATTTCTTTAAACGATTGGCTGTTGAAAGAAGGATAATAGCTTCCTACCTGAAAGGAGAATTTGTCCTGGGTAAGAATACAGAAGCAAACACAGGCTGCGATGCAAGACTGAGTCCATTGCAAGGACTAAAAATTCATTACTGCCCCATAATGACTGTGATTAATTGTCACCCTTGCTGAATTCAGCCCCTTAAAACTGTTTCAAATGGTTATGAATCCGGAAATCCAATAAGGTGCTGAAATGCATTAACGCTTGTGGTGAATTCCAATTAGTTACATTTAGAGCCTTCGGTGCCGTGTGGCACGGTTTCTATTCGGCTGAGTGTTTTGTGAGGTTGCCCCGTCCGTCTCTCAGGGAGCCTGCGGTTCCTGCTCAAGTAAACTGGTGCGCCCTCAGAAGCATATTCCCATTTTCTGCTTCACTGAACTGGTGGTCCCCAATAATCCTAACACCATCATTTAGTCAGGCAGGCTGTGTTCTCATTTTTTTTTCACTCTCCATCCCACACAGTAGGCTTGGATTCCCCGAGCCTAGCAGAGTAGAATTAATGTGTATAGTTTGTTGGCCTCCTTTTTTTATGCACCTTGAAAGGAAGCGGAGTAGAATAGCCTCAAGAAAAGGTGTTTTTAAATTCAGTTTTCGGAATGCTTTCTTCTGTTGTGATTTCTTCTTCTTATCCCACTACTCCTATCCTGCAGAAGGAGTTTTTTTGAGAGAGCGCTCCCTCTACTCAAAAAAGGCTTTCAAATACAGGAGGCCTGGGCGAAGTGCTTTTCCATCATCTCTCCCGTGCTCTGTCATGCGGACAGCAGGTTGGAACCGAATGGCTGCTGAGAGAAAAGGGGCGAGGGAGAAAGAATGAGGCGAGCTGGTGGTGAAAAAGAGAGAGAAAGGGGGGGAAAGTAAAGCCTCGCTGTGATGCTGGCACTCGGTCAGGTGCTACTAACTCTCCAAATCAGAGAGATGAAAAAATGGACAGAACTTATCTGTAATACCGAAAACTGGAAGGGGCTGAAAAAAAAGACATGTAAAAAGCTCAGCCAGATACTGTAGAGGCAAGGGAAATTAAAGTTAAGCCGCCTTGCTTGTCCTTTGCACCATGTCCTTTAAGATGCTGGCGTTTTTCCTCTTTAAAGATAAGGATTTGATTATCCAGGACAAGCTCTCCTTAAGCTTAGCCCTCTTAGTTCCACAGGCGGGGAAAGGCATCATAGATGAAACAATATGTTGTGGATATGAATCAAATGGGGAACCTTACACGCTGGCTGTGTTTACAGAGTTCTGTGAAGAACAAAGCCGACCGAGGCTTACGTTTGATGGACGCAAATCCTGAGTCCCGGTAACTACCCGCTTCGACTTCCATTCCGCGCACGCCTGACGAGAACTTTGATCTCTCACATCCAGTCACCTGGCTCTCTTCTACTAGCCTGGATACGTCTAGACAGATAACGCACACACGACTTTGTTCTATGAATTTCAACTGTTTACACCGTCGGGCCGGATTTTTTCTCTCAGCTGCTCCTCCTACACGAATTTGCAGCATCAGAGATGAAAATGTACTTGTCACAATGATAAAAAAATGAAAACTGTTTCTTATCAAGGTTAAGGAACGTGAAAGATACTGACAATAAATTCACAAGCACATTCAATAGGTGTGTTCATGCTGGGACTTAATCCATCCCGAAACTACCAGGGCTGACTGTGGATTCATGAAAGTAAAACAAGCCTACAAACACATATGCATCAGAGCCAAGAACTTGCGTATGATTGTGCGCTTTGCCAACATTAATATCATGTCATGTGTGTTGTCAAGAGAGCAGGTTACAAGCAGACCACAGCATCGGGGCACGCTGACAACACTCCACAATACATTAGCTTTAAGTGGGCTTTTGATGGTACTTTTTAATTGAAAAAGCAGAGTTTAACAAAAACATATTACAGTAATATGACTTTTTCAAAAATGAGCATTTACAATTTGACATTCAGTAATTACACTACTAAGTAATGTTTAAGAAGAGGAAGCTAAAATAGGCTACTAATCCCAGCAACGCTCCGTTTGAAGCATAGACTGTATATAAGAAGTGGACGTAGTCACCGTGACGTCACTCATTGGTTTGTGGACACTGTTGAAGCGTCGAGTTCGGCATTTTGGCTGTCGCCATCTTGGTTTTTTGCAACATGAAGTGACATGAGAGGGTGGAGATAAGTACAGAACGTTGAATAAGACATTTTTAGGGGACCAAAATGTCACAATTGACATTCATGAACTGAAAACACTGTGAAAGGGTTAAAGTTCTAAGACGAAAACACCCCAAAACTCCCAGACCGGACAACGTTGTGGTAGCCACCTATCAATCACAAGTTAGCCTCGCCCTAAAGCATACCCTGCTTTATGTTCTATTTGACTCTGAATGGGATCATAATTTACTAAATGAACATTATGTTGTATTAAAGAAGACTTGAAACTAGCAATTGAAACCATAAACTCATGTTTACAGTGTTTACTGAGGTAATATATCAAGTGAGAAGTAGGGTCATTTTCTCATAGACTTCTATACAATCAGACTTCATTTTGCAACCAGAGGAGTCGCCCCCTGCTGGCTATGAGAAAGAATGCGAGTTTAAGGCACTTCTGCATTGGCTTCACTCTTCAGACCCGGAGGTTGCCCACCGCTTTAAAGGGTCGGCTTGTTCGCTGGAGTTTGATGGAGGGTTGATATCAGTTTGGTCTATCTGGGTTCAGTTGATAGACTGGTCCCGTACATGTTAGCTTGGTGAGGGGGCTGGAGATTTGGGGAGGAAGAAAAAGAGGAGAAATGAACCTCCAAAAAATGTCTTGTTTACTTGTTGTATAAATACCACAATTAAAATTATAAGCTAACTGTTAGTATCTGGCAATCAATAATTATATCACACCAATGGAATCCTTGTTTTGTTTTCACTGCTTTCATACAGCTTTCAAATAAACTATGTTTGGGTGGATTTTGGGAGAAAAACGTTTTCATCTGCCGAGGTGTGCTCAGTAGGTGTGCTGAAATAATTGTCCCCCATCCTGATGAAAACACCCGTAGTGCATGCGTAAGTGCATACATATGTGCGTGCATGAACATGCGGTACACTTAAGGGTCCCGGTTTGGGGTTTGAAAATATGGTCACCCTATGCTAACGTCAGCATCCTTATGTGCACATCAACAATGCTAACATGCTGAAGTTTAGACGGTTTAACATTTTTCACATTCTTAGTTTAGTGCTTTAACATGCTGACATTTGCTAATTATCACTAAACACAAAGTAGGCTACAGCCGAGGCTGATGGGAATGTGATTAGTTTGGCAGGTATTTGGTCTTAAAACAAATTATTGGACAAAATAAAATGTTTGACCTGATGATGACATTAGCTAAGGGTTAAGTTATTACAATTTATTACAAGTCATATATTAAGGAGGAGATGGATGCTGGGTAAGGGCAGGTAAGTGGGATGTACTGTATATTGCTGGCACACTTTCAGTTGAATTTTTCTGTCTTGATAAATGATTTGAAAACAAAAAGATGGTCTGACTGCGCGCGGGTTTGTTCTTCCTTCAAAATCAGTTGCTCTTCCTCTCTCTCTCTTGTGAGCAGCATCTGAATGTAAAATATCAGAAGCAATTGAGAGACAAGAGATTTAAGCTTGAGTGCTGGAATTAGGTGAGGCTAAATCGCTGTCAGGCCTGTGTGTTAGTTCATAGCTGTCATTCTCTTGCCCTTTCAGAGAGGAATGTTCCAGGTCACGTGCGCCCTCAAAGTTTAAAGGGCTCCATTTTCTCTCCATTTCCAGCGTTTCATTCTGAGGGGCTCAGATGAAGCCATTATTGAATCCTCTGATCAGACGCTTGATATGGTGTCCCTGCCTGTATAAGCTGGCGGAAATATTGCAGGTTGATCTCTGTCCTTTGGAGAACATTAAGCCTCACTGATCCCACAACATATTTTACCGGGCAGCGGCCAGTCGGCGCCTCTAATTCTAGGGTTTGTTTTAAAAGAAAAGATGCCATTACTCAAACAGGAACCCAAGTGAGAAATTTACTCTCCTCAGACTTTTTTTTTTCCCTCGCTCCCTCAACACCTGCTGTCAAGGTGCCCTTGTGTAACAGTCTGTACTCCTAACTGCTTCAGTGGAGCTGTTGAGGAGCCATCAGAAGGGGGCTGAGTATGTACTGGTATTTCAGCCGATTAGACTGTCGTCAGGCTATTAAATAAGCATTATCAGTCACTATAAGCCACATAGATTTGGGTCAATAGGGGCTTTCTACACCCACTAATAGGTTTTATCATCTATTCACATGGTAAATCACCGAAAGAAGGTATAAAAGAAGACAACAGTGACCTCTAGCGACCGTAGTAATTATGACAGGAGCAGAAGCGGAAATCAGGTTCTGTAGTATAGACAGCGTGAAACTCCATATGTGGTAGAGATTTTCACCCAGGAGACCAGAGTTTGCATCCTGTGTGAAACCAACAATGTGTAGTTGTCTTTGTGTTCATAGTTATTTTAACCCAAAACACGTTTTTCCCTAAACTTAAAGGGACTATATGTAACTTCTTACACGTATAAATCATACCGGGTCGGTGTCCCATGCGCGCTCGCGTGTGGGTACGCGAGCGCGCAGACTCTCAACACAAACTACACGGAAGCACCAAAACTGCAAAGTTATATCTAGTGAAGCCCTTCTTGCAAAACAGTGTTGGCTCTTCCTGCTTCGCCCACCCCAGCCGCGGTCGGAGGACGCGGGGGAAACCGTAACTTTTGTCTCCAGGGCTGGAGTCGCTCTGCTCCAGCTCTGCTCCTGCTGTCTGCTCCTGCCTGCTTGCACAACGCGCTCGTTCTCACCCGCTCGGCCCGCTCCAATTCCACGTGCACGCGCGCACACTACACACTGCAGAAGAGTTAGTTTAGCTCTGAGAATATCTAGTGAATGTACAGTGGACGTTTTTGCAGAAATAAATGCTGCCGCTCCTCCAGACCAACAGAGGTTTCCCGTGTCTTGTGAAGTGACGGGGCTCCGCAGCGAGTTACGCTATCGTCTCTGACCGGGTGTCGATGTTCCCTCCGGGTCGGGATCGGCTGAAGCAGGAAAAGCCGACACTAGGATCAGCATTGATTCAAGGAGAGACCTTCGTCTGGTCAGCTAACATTACTGCCAAGCAGGTGAAATATAGATTGATATTGTGTTTTTTCAGCTGACGTGTGTCGCCCCACTGTTTAGACCGGTGCTCGTTCATGTCTATGTAGAGCGAGCATAAGCGCGAGCACGAGCGACAGGACGCTGACTTTCATTGACATGGTAGCCGCAGGTGTCGCTGTTAACAAGCAATTTCTGATTCTTACATAGAGTCCCTTTAACTAAGTGTTCTTTTACCTAAACCTAAAGAAGTTTTAGTTTTGTTACCTAAACCTAAGGGGGTTGTAGTCTTGTTGCCTAAACCCAAAGAAGTTGTAGTTTTGTTGCCTAAACCTAAAGAAGTTGTAGTTTTGTTGCCTAAACCCAAAGAAGTTGTAGTTTTGTTGCCTAAACCTAAATGAGTTGTAGTTTTGTTGCCTAAACACAAAGAAGTTATAGTTTTGTTACCTAAACCTAAAGAAGTTGTAGTTTTGTTACCAAAACCTAAAGAAGTTGTAGTCTTGTTGCCTAAACCCAAAGAAGTTGTGGTTTTGTTACCTAAACCTAAAGAAGTTGTAGTTTTGTTACCTATAGAATTTGAAGTTTTGTTGCCAAAACCTAAAGAAGTTGTAGTTGTGTTGCATAAACCTAAATAAGTTGTAGTTTTATTGCCTAAACCTAAAGAAGTTGTAGTTTCATTGCCTAAACCATAACGAATTGTAGTTGTATTGCCTAAACCTTAAGAAGTTGTAGTTTTGATGCCTAAACCTAAAGAAGTTGTAGTTTTGTTGCCTAAACCTAAAAGAGTTGTAGTTTTGTTGCCTTAACCTAAAGAAGTTGTTATTTTGTTGCGTAAACCTAAAGAAGTAGTAGTTTTGTTGTCTAAACCTAAAGGAGTTGTAGTTGTATTGACTAAACCTTAAGAAGTTGTAGTTTTATTGCCTAGACCTAAGGAATTGTAGTTTTATTGCCTAAACCATTACAATTTGTAGTTTTATTGCCTAAACCTAAAGAAGTTGTAGTTATATTGCCTAAACCATAACAAGGTGTAGTTTTATTTCCTAAACCATAACAAGTTGTAGTTTTATTGCATAAACCTAAAGACGTTGTAATTTTGTGCCCTAAACCTAAACAAGTTGTAGTTTTGTTGCCTAAACCCTAAAGAAGTTGTAGTTTTGTTGCCTAAACCTATACTAGTTGTAGTTTTGTTGCCTTAACATAAAGAAGTTGTAGTTTTGTTGCTTAAACCTGAAGCCTTTTTATTTGTCTTCAAAACGTGACGTTTCATACAGTTTTACAACATGTTAGAACGTGTTGCTTTTAAGTTACGCTTTCACTTTTACAACGTATGCGTAGTAGGGCCCTAATGACCCACATCTAAGTTCCTTATAGCGACTGATAACGCCTGTTTAATGGCCTGATAACAGTCGAATCGGGTGGGTATTTTAACTGCAACTGCAAAGGCTTAAAAAAATAATTTTTTTCTCGTTTCAGTTAAGCAGCAGCAGCAGTCTATGACCTGACCCTATGTTTAAGAAATCCTTATTAAATCACCACAAAATGTTTTACTCTTGTAATGATCATAAGCCCAATAAAAAGGCCTTTTCATCAAACGAATCCAAATGAGGAAGATGTATGACTAGCGATAAAATGAAAAGAATTAGACCCAATTCTGCACCTATTTAATCCCTCCTTCTGTTGCTGCATCAAACATCTTTTAGTTTTGTAAGATCCAAGGACTTTTTTTTTTATCTCCCTTTGACTGTCACCGATGCCAGCTAAAGGGAATAAGGGATTCACCCAATTAATTTACTGAAGCCTGTAATAAAAAGGCTGAAAAGCAAGCGTCCAAGCGAACGGCCTTGCAATTCAATTAATTAAGTAGAGTGTGTATTCTACTACACATGAAACACACAGTGTGGTTATACGATGATGTCATGGTGCTAATGGAGAGGGAAGTTGAGACTTTTGTCAACACTGCAGATGCATGCACGGGATGGGCGTCTCAGAGTTACGAGACTTCTGTTTGTTTAGACTTTATATGCAAACTTGAGTTCATGAAGCTACAATAAGCAGTGTGTACTGTGTGGTGCATTCAATTTACTTCCTTGTGTAAAGGTAGTCAACAAAATTGTCCCACTGAGATATTAAAGTTTTATATTTCTGCATAACAGACTTTGTCAAGCCTTGTACAGGTCTATAGGAAAATATAGCGGAGTAGGAATATTGATATTAGTCCACATTTTAACTTAAAAGGAAATTCTGGCAATTACAACAGGAAGCTCTCGCTCCTTGTCCCAATGATTAAATTAAACCACACTGGTTGACAAATAACTCCTCATTCATGAAACATTTGTGCAAATTTGAAATTGTGCATACAAGCAAAATAAAAGCTTTTGTCAAATATTTTCTTACTTTCTCCTCTACAGGAAGGAAAAAAAAATGTGTGGAAGGGACTACTTCTACACTGATAGGCATAGATTCTCATTGTGGTTTGTGGTACCTTCTAGTCAGGAAACAGAAAATAAAACATAACTGTCATTGAGATTTACCAAATACAAATATTCTAACAGAATTAGTTTTACTTACAAGGTATTTTTGGGGTGTCTTTTTTTATGCCTTTATTACGTACAGTAGAGAAATGACAGGAAATGAGAGGAAGTGCGTTTCCATGCACCTGCTTTTATTTGTGCTTTAAAAAAACTGAATGGAAACGTTTGAAATTCAAATGAAAAAGTGGAAATATTGGAAAAAAAGACCCTGCCACTTGCTGGTGGAAAAGTTTTCTGGAAATTTGTTTCAAATCTGCCGTAAATTTGGATGAAAACACAGATCCCCAGTCAGACTTGAACAAGGGATGTGATGTTGTGTTATAGTCGCCATTAGTGGTCTAAATCACAATTTTCATCACAATAAGATATTATATCAATTCTTTGGACAACGATACAATATTTGCTAATATCCCAAGTCTGCCGCGATATGATTTTGATTCGATTCAATTCACGGGCCTGCGATATGAGACAATATCATATGCGCATTTAAACAATCAGTTACATTTATATCAACTCACAAAAAGCAACTAAAATATGATTTCACAATTTAATTACTGGGCCCTTCCAGACATTTAAATGAAAAACAATGTATTCTTTTAATAAAAAGAATAAATATAAAGTGAGAATTTCAAAATACAGGTGGATCTTAAAGGTGATAATATGTAATGATGTTTTGACTCTGCATCAATGATATTGGATCGTTGATCTTTGAATCGATATATCGATCCAGATTGATGTATCGGTACAACCCTAGTCGCTATCTTAACCCCTGAGCTATAAGGGCTCAGGTATTGTGCATGCTCACTTACTGATATGGCTTACTCGGACACTTCAATGGAATGAAGCCATCAATAACGTTATTATTTACACCTGCACTTTTTCTGCTTCGACAAGTCAAAATGTGTGCCATGAAGCAACAACTTCATCCAGGCCATGTACGCTGGCTCTAGCCCTTTTGGTGCCCTAAAAGTGTATTTCTTTCTTACCTTCTTTCTTTCTTTATTTGTTCATTTGTCATCTAAATGCAGGAAATGAGGAAGGGCGTCCATCGGCAATTTTTTTTTATTTTTCTTTTTTTAGAGGGCAACCCCCTAGTTGCCCTAGGCGACCGCCTATATGTCCTATGCCTGAAGCAGGCCCTTTGTAATTCCCCAGACCTGCCATTCCCTGTCCGACAAATGCCCTCAGACCACCGGTCCCAGACACTGAACCTGACTCTTGGATCGTTCGAGATGAACTGCGCCTCATCTGGAAAGTGGACGAAATCAGGCGGCGGCTGCAGTGGGCGTGACAAAAAGCTGCGGTCAAGTCGGACAGTTTCCAGCAGCCTTCAAAGAATTTACAGGAAGTCGCAGAAGTAGTTACGTCCTGTTAGATATGATCTGTAGGCTACTTGTAGTTTGCAGACCATGTTCGGATAGTTTGTAATTATTGGTGCCTTCAAATTAAACTTGTGTGCTTGTATTTATATCATGGGGTGTCGTGTACACGATATGCTTGGCGTTCAAGTGGTTAAGTCATGAAGAACACTGCTGCTAAACAACAACAATATTAATGTTACTGTCAGCGTCTAAAAGCCACAGAGGCTAACAATTTAGCAAGCTAGCAATTGGGTAACATAATGCAGGAAATGTAAAGGCATAATGACAGAGGAAAAAGATGAGGCTGTTGGGAATATCAACATTTTCCTCAGACATATTATACAAATACGAAGAATTACAATATACGACTAAAATTACAATATATTAACTTATTATGTGCCGAAAAATTAACTTTTATGGCCTCCGCCATTTCTGACAATGTCAACAAACACGTGACAACCCATGAACTCAGAGCTTTCAGAAACTTTCCACTTACGAAGTTGTGAATACCACAAGATGGTGGCGTTCATATGGACTCTTCTCATGAACACAGTAAACACAACCCCATTTGAAGGCACCATATATATATATGTGGAAGGGTGTGTGTACTTTGGCTTATTTGCTTAATGGGCTAATTATTATTATTATCAACCACATAAGATGTATTTGTAAACAGATTAAACCTTCATTGCCCAACATGAGACTAATACAATCAAGCAATAAATATTACAATTTCACAGAAAATGAAAATTTTCTACAAAATGTGGTGTTTTTTGACAAAACTAAGAGCCAATCAGCTCCTTCAATGATTCTGGGCAGGCCTGGCTCATCTCGAACGAGCCTTCTGATTCACCTGCTCACCTGTTTCCACTTGCCCTCATCAGCCCTGCTGTATATATATCAGACAGTAAGTTGCAATGTTGCTTTTTACCATTGCTGTCAAAGCAATTTGACCCTGTAGCTGAACCTGTACCCTGTTACCTGAATCCTTTACCCTGAAATCTCTACCTACCTATCTGCCAGTGTTACCTTCTGCCAGATCCACTGACTAAATGATTCTTTGCCTAAACCTTTTGAATGAGTCAGCCTGTTCACACCGCCTTCCTGGTTTTGATGTACCTCCATTTTCTCATTAAAACCGTGACCTGTATCAGTCTGCCTAGTTGTTTGCATTTGGCTCCTATTCTTGATGCCCTGCTCACACCAGCTGTGACAAAAGGTTTATAATTATGTCCCAGTGTCCTGCCCCCATGACCCCTTTATCACACCTAACACCCAACAGATGTTTTTGGTTACACCCCCTTCTATTTTTCACATGCAGGTGATGGTGATAACAGAGCAGTATGACCTTTTCCCCAGCTTCTCTCTCCAGCTCGCCCTGGGGGATCCCTATGCGGTTCCAGGCCAGCTGAGCGATTTAATCCCTCCAGCATTTTATATTTATGACTTCTTCTTATTATTGCCCTTGTTTGCTCAGGTAGATGGCTTGCACACGGCACTAAGAATTGCCCTTAAACAGGGTAATTTGGACGTTTCCTGACTGATTGCCTGGAATGTTCTTCCAATTTAAAAACAACCCTGAGTCACAAATGTTTGCATGTGGGTAGGAAATCACTGGTCTTCACGTGTTTCGTGAATCCGCTTTATTTTTCTCATACCTTGTTTTTACAAACATACGGAGCCCCCCTAGACCCCTAGGAGAAAATTTGATTAACTCGTTCCCTCAAGTTAATAACTCATTCCCTCAAGTTAGTAAGTCGTTCCCTCAAGTTAGTAAGTCATTCCCTCAGGTTAGAAACTCGAGGGAACGAGTTACTTCATAGAGCACTTCCTTCAATCATTCCTGACAGTCAGGTCATTGACTTCGGTAAGTTGGAAAGATATTGACAGATTCAAACTTCCTGGATCAATAACTCCTAACAGAAATGTTGTTAAAACATAAACAACGGCTCTTTCTAACCGTAGTAAGGTAGACAACGAGCTACAACCTCATTTTAATCAAAACAAGCCGTCCTCCGAGCTGGACACATAACATTGGTCTCTATGTGCAGCCGGCTGTGAGACGAGTGGTCAGGGACCGTCTACGAAGTGCATCGCCGAAAAGAGATGCTATAAAAATATTTAATAACCTCACTGTTATACAGTATAGTACCAACAAAATTACTTCACACATCAATAGTCTCTAAATAGTTGTACTACAAAACTTAGTTTGGAAAAATATGCTTTTGCATAATTTTGGTGCATTTTTTATGGGAAAAATATTCAATAAACCTGGCAAATTCTGATCCTTATAAAGTATGTTTCTGCTTTAACTGCTGTCGGATGTGACGAGATTCACAGTGCACTGTTTAATAATTACTTAAATAGAAAAGCTAGAAAAACTGCCCTCAAACAAACTGAGTGCTGTGTCTTTTGTCGGCATTATGTCATGTTCTTTCTGTGCTGAAGAAAATGCCTGTGAGCCTAAAGTTCCTTATCCACGGCGTATCAAAGGGAACACCTTGTCTGGCTGCAAGCTGCAGCCTACACGTACAGATTACCTTCACAGCCAGCATCTTTCAAAGCACATCGACAGAATGGTGAAATAAGGGGAGATAAAGAGGCAAAGTCACATTTTCACTCTCAGCGAGGAGCGACGCTCTTGTAAAAACCCGGGAAATAATCAATTACTTTTCACTGTCATGTTTGTCCAATTCGAGCCGGCATCAAAGCTCGGTTCAGTTGAGAAAGACGAATTTGCTTGCGTTTGAATAACAACTTTGATTTTTCTGCATACATTTTCGCTGGTACTGATGCAGCGACTGCAGTCATTATCTGAGGACACGCGTCTGTGGGAAAATTCAAGAGGCAGAGCAGCATCTTGAAGAGCAACTTTGTTTACATTGCGAGCTTAAACTTTGCTGACGACCCCCTTCCCCCCCTCCCCCCCTCTGCCGTTTGGTGTGCTCATTCTATCAAACACTCTCAAAACTGTCAAATGAAATTTCATAATGTCAAACTCTGACGTTTTTAAGCTCTCTACATTGTGAGTCACCCATACATTCTGGTCCAAGTCTCAATTGCTTAGTATGTTTATTTAGATACAGTATAGACTTTGGTTATATCCTCAGCTTTAAACAATCCCCTGAAATGAACTTTAACCCTCTGAGACCCACAATAGACCCGTTTTTGTCTTTTTTAGGGGGGGCAGGGGGGTCTTTAGGGGGAGATAGCAGGTCAACAGTAGATGTCACATAGAAGTGGTGTACATCATCTGAAAGCTGGGTACCTGAAGATTAATTTGAGATGCAGCTCAGCACTGTGTGTCAAGATGTTCTAGTCATATATAAGAAATAAACAGGAATTCATTAATTTAAATAAATTATGAAAGTGTATAAGGGTTTAGAACATTATGATGGAAGTATATGATGACCATCAGGGGAGGCTGGTCCATAGAGGCAGAGGAGGTTGCTCCTCCTCTATTTTTTGAGAGGCAAGAGGGAGATCAAAATATACGTATAAAAGAGTAATTGGTTGAAATAAACCATTACCAAATCTCAGTAAAAGATCCATTACTTAAATCCTGATTAAAATGCCTCAACAGCGACCATGCAGGTCAGAGGGGAAAGGGCAGCCTGTGTGAATGAAGTGGTTGTGGCATCGTGGGGGGTAAGGGAGGTCGAGCACCCTCTGTCCTCCCTTGGGGCGGGACGTCTTCTATCAACTCTATGCATTTCATTTTTTTCATGCTTGTTTGTGATTGGCCATGACACGTCAAATGATGCTCCAAGGGAGGTTAACCTCCCTTATCTAGTTACGAATTAACAATCAGCAGAATACATGATTGACAGCAGGTTGGTCCAATGATGATGTCCAAATGTCATCTTCAGTCTCTTCCACTGTGTGTACGTGATGAACTGGCAGTAAACTATCAGACAGCAGTTTATCAGGAAATTAATTATAACGTGTAAATTGTGAACTACTTTTAAACACATAACAAAACCAATCCTTTTTATTTAGGCCTGTTTATTGAGCTATAGCTAGCTACTTGTGTTAGCTAACGCAGCAGTTAGCTTGTTGTAGCAGCCCTGAAGGACCTGGTGCAGCAGTCTGTCGCGCATCACTAGAAGCCTGTCTGTAAACTGCCTGTACAGCAGTCCGTTGCACCGGAATCCAGAGCAGCAAGTCGGACCGCTGGCTGCACTCCACCGTAGTCCCGCCGTGGGTCAGTTCGGACAGCTGAGCGAGGGTCGGGGCTGCCTGGGGCGCGCGACGGCGGCAGGAGTCGCACCCCGCCAGGGAGTGGATGGAAAGAGCTCCGCTCGCTGCCCGGTCCTCGCCGTCAGCTGTCCGAGCTGGACCCACAGCATAGCTACGGAGAAGTGCGGCGGCCCGACGTGCTGCTCTGGATCTCGGTGTGGGCAACGGACTGCTGTACGGGCGGGCAGTTTACAGACAGGCTTCTAGTGACACATTACACACAAAAGGTTTATTCCCACCCAGAGGCTGCAGTGATTGTTTTCCTTATAAGCCATTGTTTTACTGCTTAGTTTTTCATTTTACATAAGAAAGTAGAGATAAGTAATGTATAACTAGTGTAGTAATAATAATAATACAAATTTATATAACACTTGTAAAACTTAAGCACAAAGTTCTTTCCAGATTAAAAGATTTACAGAATAAAAATGAAATCCGATGTGGACTAACATAATCACACATGAATACAATTGGGCTCATGGATCCACAAGAGTCTCAGCTCTACAGTGATATACAATTTATGTAATTCCAAGTCTGTTTAGGGACCCCAGTATGAGGAAATATTAAAACATAATTCTTAGAATAGGGGAAAATAACACATTTATACTGCATAAAACTGCATGGTTTTTGCCCCGAAGTGCATGGGATTATCATAAAGTGGGCATGTCTGTAAAGGGGAGACTCGTGGGTACCCATAGAACCCATTTTTATTCACATATCTTGAGGTCAGTGGTCAAGAGACCTCTGTAAAAATTGCCATGACAGTTTTTCCTTTCCAAAATTTAGCCCAACTTTGGAGCGTTATTTAGCCTCCTTGCCGACAAGCTAGCATGACATCGTTGGTACCAATGGATTATGTTCTAGTTTCATATGATGTCAGTACCTTCAGTAGCTCTAAAAACTGAACCTGCTACAGCCTCTGAAAGACAGTAAAGTCAGTCGGGATGGCCAAACCATCTTATTTTATCACCCACTCTCACAAACAGTAAACATTAAATATGTTATATCAATTATCAGCAACTTTTTTTTAAACTTTTTAGCTCCGGGAGGTTTTACATGACCTTGAGATTTTGAAAGATGGTTTTATCATCATGCACTTTCCTGTTATTGTTCGCTGCAACACATGGACAGCAAAATAATGTCTTGTATACTGCATGCTCTGATAATAGACACTGTTTGAATAGACTGTAAGAAACAGCCATGTCTCTCAGAATATGACAAATTACTATCAACTCCTGTCACTCACAACCAAACTGCTGTATTGATTTTTGCATACTGTACAACTACAGTCACTGTCCCATTCTCCCAGAACAATATCAAGTCTGCAGGCTGGTTATGTTCCCCTTGCTCATATAGAGTGTTTGTTAAAGCTGCGGAGACCAAACATGCAAAATGAGATTGTGTAACCTAACCTGATAATCAGACCGAATCGCCATTTGGTTTGATTTGATTCCAGTCTGACATCATTTTCATCACATTAGCCAATTTATTTTTAGGAGGAGGATTATTTTGTTTTGTTTTGACCATTATAACCAATCAGCAGTGATTGATCTATGTATCCTGCCGATGTCATTTTCAGTTGATATGGAAGCTGACAACACGTTCCCATCCCAGCTCGTCACAAACCGCCGCTTTGTCACACCCCATGGCGTCACTTTAGGATTAGGCATAAAACCACTATATTTAGGTTTAGGAAAGAACAACATGGTTGGGCTTAAAAATACTACATTATACAGTGAAAATGACACTGAACGTTGTGAACATGTGACAAGAACGAACAGCTACTTGTAACGTGAGGCACGGAACACGAACAGCGGTCTGCTGGATGAAAGCCTTGTGTATTAACATAATGACAAAACATTTTAATGACGTTCTCTGCAAAGTTGCAAAATGTTTATAATGAATGTATCCACAATTTTTAGGTACGTCAATCACTTACTTAAGACAAGAAAGGGGGATTACATCCATATTAGACAATTCCATACGTGACAATGTATGTCTAATGACAACAGTCAGTGCTAATGCAGGAAGTACTGTGCCCTTTAGCGAGGTAGAAAGAAAGGGTGTAGAGGTCGGGGTTGTGGATGGGCGTGTAGCAGGGTCACAGACCTACATTTAATATCCTTTTTATTAACCATTTAAATTGTTATTATCGTTGAGTGTAATCTGGGCTACTACAACTCCTAAACATTAAACAACAAAATATGTTTTTGTACAAGTACGACACATACTATGGAGGATGTAACCTGCCAAAATAAAAAAAAGAATGAATAAAAAAACATATAAATGACTCGATAAATAAATAAGTAAATAAATATAACATTATATGTACCAAAAATAATATTAAAAATAAATGTTGGCATTAATTAACTGTTGAAATGTGACATACATTGATATTTTTATATTATTTATTTATTTATTTATCTTCTGCAATAATTACCCTATCTAATTTTTTTATTTTATTTATTTATTTTTATAAACTTTTAATTGTATTTATTTATTTTCACATTTAGTTTGTATTTATTTTAAATTGATTTATTCATTATTAAATTTTATGTATTTATACATTTATTTATTTATGCATGATTTCCCCTCTGCATTTTACACCCTATTTATTTCCCAAAACTTATTTATTTCTGTATTCTTTTCTCTATATATTTTATATTTTCTCTATATACATTTTCTTTTTACATTTCTTTATGCATTTCTGTCGCATTATGCAAATGAGGGGGCTTCATTCAATGTGTGTCATGGGGTCAGAGTGCATGGATTGATTATATGCTAGCTTGTTAGCTAGCTATATAGCTAGCTAACGCAGTGAGCTTATCAACTCCAGTCTTCATTCCCGGCTCCAGACAGCAGTTACGCTGTAATATACAGTATAAATATCATTTTTAAGTGACAGGGTAGCTTCATCACTCACAGCAGTCACTATATTTTTATTGACACTATTAATAGTTCATGGACAGGCCTTGAGCTTTGTTTTTGGAAGACAGGATGAATTGAAAAGCCACCATCAACAACCCATATCTGAATTTAATGGCATACTGAGTGTAGCCTGGTCCAAGACCTGCCTGCCTCTCAAATGTTGTCATACCTTTGAGTTGTAATGCTCATTCAGTCACACTAATTATGCATGTATGTGGGAAATTAAACATGATTTTGATGAGTTCAAAAGGAAATATTGCTTATCGTATTGATTCACAGAGTGGTTTTTCACACTAAAACACCAGTGTCTGAGGAGTGGGCGTTTTCCTATCACATGAGAAGTCAAACGCAAACTGAGAACTGCAAAGAAAAAAGAAACAGGCAGAGAGGCAAAGAGACAAAAATAAAAGGATGCGGGGCTGCATTGTAAACAACTCTCACCCTGGGCACCGCACGTTGTTCATATGAGGAGCACGGCACAAAAAGCTCATCACATTCACAGATGGCTACCCAATCCGAGGCAAATGGCAAAAGGACTCACGTGACTGCCAGAGCACCTGTGAAAAAAAGCACATGATGGATTTACAGATGGTTGTGTGTGCAGGGAGATGATGGAAACCCCATCACAAATGTCTCTGTATCATCTTATTTTCATGGATATTAAATCAAAACACTCCCATTTGGTCAGGATGTATATATTTGCTGGTATAAAGAATAGAGGGATCCCAAACAATCATTTGTGTCTCTTTGAGATTAAATCAAATTATGCCAGAAAACACTCGCAGGAAGATAAACAATGAGATTTGGTCAAATAAAAGTTGCTTGGAGTACATTACATTAAGGTATTAACAAACCACAAAAAAAATACTGTTTCATGGAGATAAGCAGCAACACGTATGCTCCATTCAGGCTACTGTTTCCCTAAAGGTCACTTTTAACTCAATGTAAATTAGCCCACTTTCCTACTTTCTTAGTATTTCACATTTTGCTCCCTCAGGATGATTTGAATGACAAAGCTCCGCTCAGCTTTGAGGCTGAAGGCATGAGAGTCCGCACAAAGCGGCATTCTCCTCAAGCCTATTCCCATCCAATACATATGCTAATACTTCAAGTCACAGCTGATCGAAGAACTTACAGTATGAAACATTTTTACACTTAAATTTATTCAAACTAGCTTTTCAAAAATGTATCCGAGTGTTTCTGTCAGGCAAAATAGAGCAAAACTATCCAAGAAAGTCGCCTTGTTTGTGTAGCTTCAGTTTCTCAACCAGGCAGGCAAGGATCGAAGATTGTCTTATTCCCAAGAAAAAATACCAGGTTAGAGAATAATGCATCCTTTTGCATTCGAGACTCCCCTATATGGAAGATTTAACATGCCCGAATAAAAACAAATCAAACAGAAATAAACTGAAATACAATAAACATTGTTACATGTATTTCCTTTTTATATATGCATTGAATGTGTTCAATTTTAAATGAAAAACATATGTCAAATGCAAATTTTTTTTTTTTTTTTATTTTCTTTCATAACTTACTGTTTTTCATTTAGACCTCCAACCAACCACCAACCATTCCACCACCAACCCTGTCTCCTACAAAATTACGTTCCCATACAACTAAACTGCATTCTCAATTACCTTACAAAGGAAACATATTTTCTCCCAGATTACGGTCGCAGTTTTAAACATGTGACTAGCGTTTTAATTTGAAACAAAACAAAACAAAGGCAACAAAACTACTTTTTTAAGTTTGGTAAAAACTAGGGCTGTCAAAGTTAATGCAATAATAACGCGTTAATGCAAATTCGTTTTAACGCCACTAATGTCTTTAATACATCAATGCAACTTGTGATTTTTAGGTTGTAGCGGGATCAGTTATAAAGCTTAAGTGAAGATACTAGCATCATATGAAACTAGAAAACCATTGGTGCCAACCATGTTATACTAGCTTGTAGTGAAGGAGGCTAAATAACGCTCCAGACTTACGCTAAATTTTGGCGAGGAAAACCTTTTTCTGGACAATGTTTCTCATTGTTTTGTGTTGTTAATTGATTTCCAATAATAAATACATATATACATTTGCATAAAGCAAGCATATTTGCCCACTCCCATGTTGATAAGAGTATTAAATACTTGACACATTTCCTCTTAAGATACATTTCGAACATATAAAAAATGTGTGATTAATTCACAATTAATCCCAATTAACTATTTTAATCGATTGACAGCCCTTTAAAAACGTCATGGTTTGGCTTAAAATAAGTAAATTTGTTATGTTATTTAAGTTACAGACGTAAATTAGAATAAGTCAATGACTTTTGGTTTCACATGAGACACAACAGCGGTCTCCTTGGTCAAAGTCTTGTGTTTATTTGACCCGCCCATCCACCCTGAAATCCTCTCTACAAAGTCTTCCACGGACTATGATTAGAAAAGTATTTGTCAAACACAAACATAATCCAGGAGAAAATACATTTCCCTTGAAACGTAATTGTTATAATATTATAATATATTTAATTATTTTTAAGAGACCAGGCTGCCACCACAGGAACTTTCCCATGGTACCAAGAACCTTTTGAAGAACTAAGGAACTAAACCTGCGTTTAGGAACCCGGGACTAAACTTAGTTCTTTCCAGGGGGTTATTAAGGTCAGACAGCTAATTGTCCTGTAACATATGTTTTTCATTTAATCCTGCCACATCAAATGCATACATAAAGATACATACAAATGTACGTTGTATGTGTTTGATTTGTTTTTATGTGTGCATTTTAAACCTTCCATAGCCTGCAGGCAGCACATCAAAACATGTGATAAAACCAATTAGCCCTTTAGCCCATGTCTGTGTCTTTGTGCATAAAAGAGCTCTAACTGCTTCAAATAGGATATTATCACTCAAAATAATCTAAAAGGCAGAGTGTGTGTGTGCGTAAATGAGTGGGAGGGTGTGTGTGTGTACTTTAAGCATAAATGAACAATAGAAATTAAGGACGCTCAGGGGACGTCAGAAGCGATTTCTAATTGAAAACATTGACATATCAAACAGGTTAAATTTGATGCTCAAAGCAAAGCAAACATTTTTGTGTTATTACAGGTTACGAGCAGATAGAATATGATTAGGTTGATAGTAAAGTTCTTAGCATCACATGTGAGAAAAGGCTTTGATGAAATAAATTTGCATAGATATCTCTCCTTTTTCCTCTTCGTTTGTCAGCTCTTGTGCTTCTTTAGCATTTGTTTCACCACCTGCTAAAGAAAAGGGATATTGTCTGCTGTTGTGGAGGTTACTCTGCCCTGTGTCGCATTCATTTCATAAGGAGTCTGCTACATTCAATGTTTAGACAGTGATCCAATTACGACTTTATATCTTAGTGGGTGTGTTCGAGCAACTTTGCACGACCTGCGTTGGTTCAAAGCAACAGCTTGCCCCCGGGACGTAACAATAATCTGGATCAAATCGAGGAGACCAGAACAGCACTGCAAGATGAGGCTGGCTCAATTCAAACATATGGGACTGGAGAAAGCTGACAGATTGGAGTCTTAATTATACAAACATTTCATCGAGGCAGAGCTGCTCTCTGGAAGGAAAAACAACCTCATGGTGCAATTAAACCTCAACGGACAGAGAAAAAGAGCATTTATTTATTTATTAATGTGAGGAGGCGGTAAGAAAAGAATATTATAATCAAAGTTTATGCAGAATTCTATATAATTATGGTTTAAGTTTCAGTCTTGACCTTGCAAACAGCAGTTGAGAATCTCACCACTAGGTCCTTTCATTAGCTGTTCTTGAGCTTTTGATCATATCACATGATCCTCATCAGCAGATGGTGTACATGATGGAGTTTAAAGAAGTCCTCCAGTGACTTAATAGTTCACCTCCATAATGTTTGGGGACTTGGGAGAGACAGATCGACGAGATATCCTGAGTTAATTCAGATATCCTGAGTTAATTCAGTTAACTTACATGTGTCTTGTTACTACTTGTGTCGTTTTACTAATATGTGTACTACTCACCTTGTGACGTTTTTACTAACATGTGTACTACTTACCTGTGACGTTTTTACTAATATGTTTGCACTATGGAACTGTGATGCTGGATACTTGAATTTCCCTCGGGATCAATAAAGTTACTCTCTATCTATCTATCTATCTATCTATCTAGTATGAGTCAAGCCTCCTGATTCCTCCATTTCCCAGAATGCAACTTGATAGCTTCTTACATTAAACCCTCCCTGCCTGGTTAACAACCTTTTCTTTCAAATTCAACATTTCCAGTTGTAAGGCAACCTTTCAGTTATAATTTTTTCTCAGAGCCCATGCAGAGATAACCCTGGTGACATCACTATGACATCATCAGGGTTACAGTGATTTGTCTCTTTACAAAGCTCCTTGTCGTGTCTAGAAGTTATGTCTAGAAGTCATGTCTAGAAGGGAACCAGCAAATTGGGGAAACTCTCACGAGATGGTTAAGGTTGGGCATGGATCTCGAATAGTTAAGGTTAGGCATTGATCTCAAATAGTTAAGGTTAGGCATTCACCTTGAATAGTTAAAGATGGGGTCTATGATCTTGGAGAGCTAGCATAATTTGAAAGTAGCATCGCCTCAGGAGCTCCGTCTAAACCCCCCCCCTCCCCTCGAAACTCCTTCAAAGGCAACGCCCCCTACACACATGCACGAGCACCGCCGCATCGTAACTACTTCACATTTTTCGTAGCTATTTCATCACTAAATTCACTTATGAAAAATGTTGAGGCGAGAAATCAACTGTGTAGATTTAGAATATTGTCAGTTTTACGATGTTAGATGGCGAATCAAACATTTGCTCCACCGTTGTCGGAGTTTAGAAGCTCCACAAACTGCCGGCACAGCTAGCTAGTTCCTGCCGGGATCGCCACCTCTCCACCCGGGCATTCACTCACACAGACCCCGCTATGAGCTGGCCGGGATTCTCTCAAGAGACCGGTCTCGTAGACGAGGGGCTTTTATTTCCTGGTTGACGGATAGTTCTTTTAAATATCACAACACAAATGTCCATTATAAATTAACAGGTGTTTATCTGCCTTTTTGGAGTTGAAAAGCTCGACAATCGCCCGCGGGGGGGGGGGGGGTAGCTCGTTGGAGAGCCGGCCACAGAGCAGCAGAGTGGCGAGGGAAAGAGCAGCCTCTGAGGGGGCAGAGAGATACCTGCTGAGACAACACGACCCTTTTTAACGTTACTCTAATATCTGGAGGGAGATCAGTCCACTCTTTTGTTTCTGTAACTGAAAAAGCAGTTTGAGTAACGTAAATTTTGTCGAGCAATGTTTTATATCCGCCGTCTCCCCTCATTGATAATCCTGTTTGTCTGACTTCACTATGAGCTGTTAGAATAAATAGTTTAAACCTGCAGTATCTTATAAAGTAAACTAACAGAACATAAACAACTAAATCAAAGTTGTATTTTTCGATAATATGGTAATAGTGGTACGAGTTCGTGCTCGTTGTCCAGTGTTTTAAGAGCTGTGTTTTCTCTTCCATTCTCCAGTAAACGTGCGGCGGCGACGCGCTTTGAGTTCACGCTGCTGCACGCTAAGGGTAGAGTACGAGCAGGGAGGCAGGGAGGCATCTGATTGGCTCTTTACAACTGGGCTCAGAGGCACTGACTGGTAGAGGTTTTTACTTCCTGGGTTTTTGGCCGGAAAAGTTCCCTTTTAAAGACCACAACAATAAAAAATGTATCTATAAATCGAAACCCCATCTTTAAGGTTAGGATTGACCTCAAATATTTAAAGGTTGGAGATCCGCCACATAGTAAAGGGGTTTGGCATTGAATGAGCAGTTGAGGTTTGCAGAGAATAGTTGCTGAGCAACTGCCCCTTTTTAACGTTACTTCTAATATTGGAGTTTAGATCATTCCCTCTTTTGGTTACTTGAACCTAAAAAAACTTAAGGTCAGAACTTTTTGTCTTGAATGTTTTTTCCGCCGTTCCCCTCGAAATCCGTTAAGGTTCACAGAGCTGTTAGAATAAATAGAAACCTGCTTGTTCATAAAGAAACTAGCCGCAATAAACAATAAATCAAAGTTGTAGTTCGCGTCGATAATAGGGAATGTGGCGAGCGTCCTTTTCCAGTGAAGGCGTGCTCTCCACCCCAGAAAAACTCGCGGCGACGCTCTTTAGTTCACCTGTTTGCAGAAAGGGGGTTAGCTGACGAGAGGGGGGCCCCATGGAGGAAATCTGATTGGTTCTTTCCCACCGGGACCGGAGGACACTGGTAGGGGGGCGCAAAGAGACACCCGGTCGTTTGACTCATAAGTAATGTCGCTGCGGGGTGAAAACCTTTTAAACCTATAAAAAAAAGGATACTGGAAACCCCTCTTTGGTTGGATTGAGCTAAAAGTAAAGGTTAAATTTCTAAAAATAGAACTTTTACATTGACCAAATAGTTCAGGTTAAACTTGATCTTGCATTTTAAAGGTTATGCTGCCTTGAATTTTGGAGGCATTCACCAACAAAGTAGAAGAGGCATTCATCAAATAGTTAAGCAGGCTTGCCTGAATCCCTTAAGGCGCATTGATCTTGAATAGTTAAGTTTTGGCTTTGACCTCGAATAGTTAAGGTTAAGCATTGACCTTGAATAGTTGAGGTTAAGCATTGACCTTGAATAATTAAGGTTAGGATAGGTTGTTGGGCAGCGAGTCTCACGAGAGGTTTTGCAAGTTTTTGTAGATCTCAGATCAGATTTCGCAATTTGTGGGTTACCTTCTAGACACGACCCCTCCAGAGCCACAGAAGAGCATTTCCTAAGTTAGCGCTCCTACCGGTAGTAGGAGATCAACACTTCCTCATACCTTAATATAATGGTCGCAGTTTTATACATGTGGTTAACGTTGTGATACGATTGCAGTTTGGTTATGTTTAGACAACGAAACTACTTGGTTAGGTATAGGAAAAGCTTATGGTTTGGGTTAAAATAAGTACGTATATTTCAGAAGTTAACTTTGGGGCTGTCAATCGATTAAAATATTTCGCGATTAATCACATGATTGTCCATAGTTAATCACAAAATTAATTGCACATTTTTTATCTGTTCAAAATGTACCTTAAAGAGAGATTTGTCAAGTATTTAATACTCTTATCAACATGGAAATGGGCAAATATGCTGCTTTATGCAAATGTATGTATATATTTATTATTGGAAATCAATTAACAACACAAAACAATGACAAATATTGTCCAGAAACCCTCACAGGTACTGCATTTAGCATAAACAAATATGCTCATATCATAACATGGCAAACTGCAGCCCAACAGGCAACAACAGCTGTCAGTGTGTCAGTGTGCTGACTTGACTATGACTTGCCCAAAAATTGTATGTGATTATCATGAAGTGGGCATGTCTGTAAAGGGGAGACTCGTGGGTACCCATAGAACCCATTTTCATTCATTTTCATTCACATATCTTGAAGTCAGAGGTCAAAGGACCCCTTTGAAAATGGCCATGCTAGTTTTTCCTCGCCAAAATTTAGCGTAAGTTTAGAGCTTTATTTAACCTCCTTTGCGACAAGCTAGTATGACATGGTTGGTACCAATGGATTCCTTAGGTTTTCTAGTTTCATATCATGCCAGTATCTTCACTCTAGTTAAAGAAATTAGTGCCGTTAAAACGACTTTGCGTTAACACGTTATCACGTTAACTTTCACAGCCCTAGTTAACTTACATACGTAAGTTAAAATAACTCAACGTTGACATTTGGTTTCACACGTCAGACATCCCGTGTTTGCTTGACCCATCCATCCACCCCAACCTCCTCCCTATGCGGACTTTGTCGTTCTTTATACTACGTCACCTGACTTCCTCCTTTGCTCCCGGCCACTAGAGGTCGCCGCCTAACAATAAACATAAATATGGGTCATAACGAAACTACCTATTGGCTTGTTTTTTGGGGGAGGACAGTCTTTTTCAGTTGTATGCCTTTAAGAGGAGAAACTGCCACTTGCATATGATCATTTGTGCAACACTTTCTTTCTTTCATAAAACTGCTGTCATTTTCTATTTGATCCAACGTAATACCAGCAGTACTCTGTCCCTCCCAGGGTCTCCTAGATTAGCTCCTCCACACAAACGCACAGCTTCTTAACAAAGTCACTTTCACTGGTATTTCCCCTTTGTGCACTTTCGCCACTTCAGGTTGCTGTTACTGCTTGAGTGATTCATCATCTTCCTCCCTTTCAAAATCATTTTTTCTTTTTCATTTTTTCTTTTAAGACAGTTTTCTCTCTCAGTCTGTGCATTGATTGTTAGTGTTGTGTGTAGTTGTAGTGCAAATGCATATGTACCAATCTAGGAGATCCTAGGGAGCAGTTGAGTGCTGTTTGTATCACATTAGATCAAATAGAAAATGAAAACAGTTTTATTAAAACACTAATTGCCTAATTGGTAACTTTCCTGTAGTGAATCTTTCACTACCAGGCTACCACTACCAGAGTACCAGGCTATGTGTTAACAATCAGAAACTTTCATCTCTTTGTGTTACTTGAGCATTATGGCATTTGTGGTGACATTTTGTTTTGGATCAATGAAGATATTGTCGGTAGGCCAGCTTGTTTTAGGAGAAGAAAAGGTGTCTTTGCTTTGTAGAAAGATTTACTGTAGCTCTATTTGGTTGTTGAAAGATGATGTTTTGGCAATGGCCTTTCATAAGTTGACAGACAATAAAGCACGAGCACTTAGACAGCATATTTCTTTAATTTTCCCCACCAATTATCTCTCGTTTCATTCAGTTTCCCTTAAGTGAGTTTCTTTGTTGCAAGCATATGGTTTTCTTAAGATTGGATTGATGTTTTAGAAGGAAAGTTTCTGCTGAATTCAACTGAGATTGGCTCAAAAGAACTTGAAGTGATGTCACATTGTCTACGCAATGTCCTCAAAAAAAAGCAAAAAGCAATGAAAACATTTTCTCTTTGCATTTTTTAAGTCCTATGAGGCAATTATAACAACAATCAATGATTTTTAACAGACCCCACAGTTCTTTTTAAATATAGGCCTCTACTAAACAGTTGAGATAACACTTCATGGTAAAAGAAAAAATACAAACCATGTACTGTTAGTATGCAGTAACGGGTTAATATACCAACATATGTCAATTTGTTACCATGCAATTAGTAGTATTACCAGTACTGGTATTATTTCCATGTATTTATTTTAGATATTAATCATATTTACAGTAGGCTACTTTTAAAACATCTCAGAAATGGTGAAAAATCTTTTTCATCAAATATATAATAAAATAACATTACATTTATGATAATAACATATGATAATAACAATAGTGAATGTTGATACGTTTTTTACTTAACTTTATTATCTTAAAATCACTACTTTTACCCGTAGCGGGACAATTCAACCGTTTTGTAGAGCATGTTTTTAGACAGTAAAAAAAAATCATACTTATTAAATTATTTCTGCATATATATAATGGAATAACATTAAATGTACTATATTAACAACAATGAATAATCAAAAGTTGTTTTATTTTGTAGAAAATTGTAAATATTAATTACATCATTAGCTTTTCTACCTTTACCATAAAAGGACAACTGAACCGTTTGGTAGAGCATTTTTAGAAAATGATTTTCCCCTTATTAGACTTTTTGACTTTTATTTTAGTATCAAGTCACATAATTGTGTTCAGTAAGGCCTCTGAGACTATGATATGTCAAAAAAAATATGTATACCTTTGCGAATTATAGACCAAACAGAGTCCTCATGTCTGGAGTGCCTTTTTGGTTGCTAACTTCCTGTTAGGAGGCGGATTGTAAAGTCATGCTATTTAAAGACAAAGCAACATATAGTGGCTTTTTTCAGCATAACATACCTAAACCGAGTGGTAGAGATGGCTCTATCAGGTTGAGTTAAGTTCAACACATTTAGTGACTCAAAATGTCCTCCACCAAACAGTCGAGCAGAACATAAAAGGGTTAACACCATCAAATATCCCCAAATATCTACAACAGAACCATTGATTGTGAAGTAATTATTTCATAATAAACCCAGACAATCATATTTAGCAATATACAGTAGATGCCCAGCAGATGACCTGTCATTGGTACCTTTAGTTGACATGTGCATTTGTTGGATTCAATATGGAGACACTGTGTTGGAGCAGAATGAAGTGGTTACCATGGAGAGTCCTGATGGGCCGTGGTTATTCCCACCTTGCTCTGTCACAGAGGCTGGCCGCGGCCAAAAGGGGAGAAAGGGTTATCTCGCTCCTTTTTAACTTTATCTCTTCAACCATATTGTGCCTCCAAACCAATCCCCTGCCCTTTCAAGTCTGTGGCCTCACGATTTCTTCCTTATTATGTCAGATAGAAAGAGATATTACCCTCCGTTCTCCACCTGGGGGAATTCTGAAGTGGAGTCATCCCATTTTCAGCAGGTGATTCTGTCCCTGCCTTACTTAGGAAACGGCAAAAAGGACTGCCAAAATCTGACAGAAGACTATAAATTAAAGAAGGAAATGTAAACATAATTATAAACTGGCCTGTGGGCAGCAAAGCCTCATGTACAACCAGCATTCATGGACAGTAATGCAGCTTGCATTCTTGATTTGGACCCAAATTGATCATTTTCTGCACAAAATGTGTGCTATTAAAGCATACCTGAGGGAGAGAGCAGTCGCTGAATGTCCACCCAGCATTCACATCCAACTAGAGGCAGAAACTTGGAAACCATGACTGCTTTCAAAGGAAGAAGGAGGAGGTGGGAGAAATAGAAAGTGGAAGACAGCAAGGCTGTTAATAATTAATTCGGCAGAGTTTTGGTCCTGGGAGGCCAGAGGAAAATATATTGATGTTTGAAAAATGCTAATTAAAGAAAGGAGCACACTTTGGTTTGGAAGGCATCCGTCTGCCCAGGCAGTTTGAAATCTCACTGCTGCCTGGGCTAATGGTGCTAGTAATGCCTTTGGGGGAGCACGGCATGAAACACAGAGGCGGGCGCTAATGAGTCTCGTGGACCTCTCCGGCACACAGGATGAATGAGAGCGATGGGGAGAAGACGCTGAAAGCGAGGAAGGAGCCACAGTTGGTGGAAGACGTCTAATTTTCTTTTAAAATTTCACAGCAAATAAGGGAAGAGGAGAGGGATCCTTTGGTGGGTAAAACTGGATTCACACGCACCCAATAGGCACTCTGCTGTCAGCTAATATTGAGTCGCACTGCAAATGGAATCCACAAACAACACACAATGAGTAACACATTTACAGTATTGGTTTCACACAACACAAGAAAGTAATGTAAAATAACACAATTACATAGAAACAGTCTCACATGCTTTAATTTCAGCCCGTTTCTCTTAAGTGTTTAGTCAAATTGTGAACGATGATTCGTAAATACCATTAAACATCATTATACTTGCATAAGAAAGAGAAGGACAGAAGCAGCAGTGTGGAAACAAAAGTCTACAGTCATGCTTGCAACTTTGATCGGCACAGCTGTTCTCTGGGCTAAATGCTAACATGCTCACAATGACAATGCTAACATGTTGATGTTTAGCAGGTATAATGTTTACCACGTTAACCATGTTAGTTTAGGGTGTTAGCATGCTAATATGCTAATTAGCATTAAACACAAAGTACAACTGAGGCTGATGGGAATGTAATTAGTTTTGCAGGTATTTAGTCATAAACCAAAGTATCGGACAAACAGGATCTTCATTTTCGTTTTAACCCAAACCACGACCTTTTCCTAAACCTAACCAAGTCGATCTTTCCTAAACCTAACTAAGGAGTTTTGTTGCCTAAACCTAACCAAGTCGATCTTTTCCTAAACCTAACTAAGGAGTTTTGTTGCCTAAACCTAACCAAGTCGATCTTTTCCTAAACCTAACTAAGGAGTTTTGTTGCCTAAACCTAACCAAGTTGTTTCCTGTGAAAATGGAAGTCTTTTTTGAAAAAACTATATGCATGTAATGAGTGGAAATTGACACGTGTTGCTGGACATTCGTAGGAAAATGAACGAGAAATGAGGAAGAACTTTTCGTAAGATATCAGATGAACCATTATACAAGTATACGTTGATCTAATAGATATAAAGATATTTCTCAGTGAACACTTTGACCTGCTGGTGGGGCTATATTGAAGGTCAGTGATCACCATATATATCCATTAGGATTCACCCTCTGGGGACCCTGAATGTCTGTACCAAACTTCACGGCAACCCCTCCAATAATTGTTAAGACATTTCAAAAAAAAAAAAAAAAATTTAAAATCATGGTGGCACTAGAGGAAAAGTCAGGTGATCACCAAAGTCAATTGGATTCATCCTCTGGGGACCTTGACTGTCTTGACAAAATGCACCCAATACTTGTTGATATAGTTCAGTCCAGACCAAAGTGGTGGACGGACTGACAGACATTGTGCCATGCAATTACATAGAAACAATCGACTCGCACTTTCATTTCTCCCCGTTTCTCATAAGTCGTCGGTCAATTTATTTAATTTGTGCGTTCTATTAAACATCCTTATACTTTCCCATTTCCCATGACAATAGAAGAATAGCTAATAAATGACAGTCATTAAGTATTAATTTCCAAGCTTGTATGGTTTCTTGACATTTGCCTCCAGCAAACAAGGTGCATTGAACAAACAGAAACAAATTAGCCATCTCTGTATGAATAGGTTTCTTATGTGCCGAGCGCACGCGAGATGTAAACACTGCGGTATGCGCCTTGTTCTTCAACATGAAAAGAATCTATTCCTGTAGGTAGTGTTTACTCGGCGCTCTCTAAGGAGTTTATTCAAATGATTTTCACATGTAGGTTTGTTTGATCTTTTGAAGTGAAGTGGATTTTGTTGTTCCTCCAAATCATATACAGCAGATATATCACTCTTGTTCTAACTCAACTGGTGAGTAAGATGGTAATTGCTCAAGTAGCCTTTCACATGTACAGTATTTGTTTCAACCCAATCAAAGCCACACTTAGATTGGGGGTAATGAGGTTTACATTGACGATTCCCTTATTTAATGGGCAAATTTATGTTTAATGCATTTCATGAGCGCGTTGTCGGCTGGAATAATCTTTATTGCATGCTGCTTCATTAGACGTCCTCCACAGCTTGATAAGTGTCTTATGTCTCTACAGTATTCTCTTTCTGTCCCATGAGAGATAGCATCTGAGGACGGAGGAGAGATATTGCCTTTGTAGTGGCAGATCGTCAGAAAAAAAAACGAGATCCAATCTTTCTCTTTATACCTCTCCCTCTCTCTCTCTCTCTCAGCTCGGGACAGATAGGGCTGATAAATTGCACATGCAAGGTCTCACCAAGTTCCTTTTCAAAATATGCGATGCACGTAGATGATAAAGTTGAAAGCAAGTGTATTAAAGCGGATATCTCATAACCAGGAGATAACTCACATAACTTGTGACAAAGATTAGAGTTTGATTAGACACAGAGATTGTTTTATTGATCTCCGCACCTCCATCTGATCTGATAAGGCCGTTAATTCAAAGCGTCCCATTAAACGATGTAACCTTGCTGCCTAATGTGAAAATCCACTCCTAACCGTCCATTAAGCTGAGAGGTATTACCAGTGGTGAAATGTAACTAAATGCATTATCTTCAGTAGGGTACTTACAGTTAGTACAGTTTTGAGGTACTGGTACTTTACATGAGTATTTTCATTTTTTGCGTCTTTATTTTTACACTACACTATATTTTAGAGGAAGATATTGTACTTTGCAGTCAACTGCAATGGTCTGACAGCTGGAGTTAGCTATTTATATTTATGTATGTATATAATTATTTTTCATAACTTTTGAAACATAATGTATTGTTCCGTGAAAAAGAAATCAATCCTTCGGCCTTGGAAGAGGTAATAATAATGTGAAAGATGAACAAATGGACAATGAACAGATTAATGGAGTAAATTCATCTATGATCACACAGAAAATGAGACAAAAATCAGCAATAGAAAAGCTGAGACAAACCACTATAACATGCAGGCGAGCACACCAACATTGATACAAGGTAAGCTAATGTTAATGCTAATGATAATTATCAAAGGCTGTGGATCATGGTAACTGTACACAACAACAACAATGTTGATAGCAGTAGCCTTAGAATGCTTAGAACCAATCAGCAAATATATAAGAAAAAATGCATCACACAAAGCAGTACGAATATTATATATATACGGTATATATATCTATATATATCTATATATATAGATATATATATATTTGGGCCTCATGCAAGAGGCGATATACGAACAAATGTTCTCTTGTTTTTGTTTGTATCCATGATTTGTTCTTATTTTGTTAGTACCCATTGATTTATGGCATTCACCAATGTTTTCTTATTTTTGCTCTTCTCTTAGGTAAGAGAGCATTTTATGAGTGGTCGAGAGCAAGAAAAAAAAAAAAATTTCACAGTCCACAAATTGTTTGTCCAATGCAAGGAAACATATGTTTTAAATTTGAGTAACACAGGAATGTCATATAATCAATTGATATTATTATATGTTTAAAAGAAATTACAATGATTGTATTATTAAATTTGTGGGCTAAATAAATACTATTGGTCCATTGATCCAATTAAGACTACCCTAAACCCTTGGATGATAGTGCGTGTATTCAGCTTTGAATAGCTTATATACTGCTCTTTGATGCTTTTTGATTTTCCTGTAAACGCCAGTACTGACAATCTGGAAAATAGTACCTCGATTTCACTATACTATTTTTAGAATTTCCCAATTTGGGATCCCTGAAATCTATCTATCTATCTATCTATCTATCTATCTATCTATCTATCTATCTATCTATCTATCTATCTATCTTAACACCTGCCCTTATATGGTGTTTAGGGGGCGTTACCTGTGCTAATAATAAACAACACACCTCCAATTTATGATCCAGTGGGATTAATCATTGAGCACACCTGGGTAAAGCAAATTTGGATGATTAAGAACGTTTGGTGTATCTGGAGTTGACTTCTCTTATTTTTTCTCGTAATTGAAAATTAAGAGAGCAAATTTAAGAGAATGTTGCTGCATGAGGCCCATTGTGTCACAGTTTGTTCCTTTGTCCCTCCCTCTTCCCCGGGCCCTTCCTTCAATTGCCAATTCACTTTCATCCACCAGATGTTCTCGGACTTTCCCTCCTTTTTCAATCACCTGACTGTCACACCCATCTACACACCTGCTTCCACTTTCCTCATCTGCTCTTCCTGGCCTTCCCCACCCAATCACCCAGCTGCTTCCCATTCCCTCTGATTAGATCCAGCTCCACATATACCAGCCCAGTTCCTTTAGTCCCTGTCAGTTTGTCATCGTTACTAAACTTATGTGGTGTTTTGTTTGCCTGTTACCTGGACCTTCTTATCCAGTTTGGACTATTGATGCCTTTAAGTCTATCCATGCTCATGCTTCTACAATAAACGTCCTACTGTCTGCATTTGGGTCCTTCCCCTGTTCCTGTATTTCCCACACTGTGACACATTCGGCATAATAAGTACTTTCGCTTTTCTTCCTTTAAGTAGATTTTGCTGCTTGCATACTTTTACTTAAGTAAGATTCTGAATACAGGACTTTGACTTTTACATTATTGTATTACTACATTTCCTTAAGGAATGTAAATACTTCTTCCACCCCTGGGTATTATACAGCAAAACCCTGGAGCACGCAATGTGACACAATCATACTCATCACAATTACAGCTCGCTTCAAACTGGGGAAGGCGAACGGTTAATGTTCCCGGGCGCTCACCTAACATCGACGCCAGGGGTCATTAGCATTCACGGCGGCTCTCGGCTTCCCCCTCGCCATCGGTCCCACTTCATCAGTTAAACAGCGAGCTTCTAACCCTGGCTTTGTTTCGTGGGAGCGTCCGTGTCTGATAAGGGCCCCCCTGATATGGCTGACATCATTAATCACCAGCACTGTGGGAGGACATGGTGGGCAGGTTGAGAGTACCACCGTCTCTCCCCGCGGATCCTTTTTAACGGTGCCACGCTCCTAATTAATAGGGCTGCCCCTCTCTCTTTGCAGATATACATCAAAATGCATGCAGGGGGAGAGGTAAATAGGGGCAGGCAGTTTACTGTTCTCTGTCAGAGACGTAGAGAAAGTGAGAGAGATGAGTGAATCAGAGAGGAGGCCGTGTGCTTATACTGTATAAAGATAAAGAGACAGTGAGGAAGAGAGGGAGACTCAGTGGACAGAAAACTGATGTTGCCAAGTATGTGAAAGGTGGAACCGCAAATGTCAGCACCATCGATAACACCGCCGTGTTGGTGACCATTTTTCGTCTTCACATTAGGCGCCCAGGAGGGCAGTAAAAACAGTTGAAGTGGGGGAGAGATGAAACACGGGGCCGAAGCTTTAATTTAAATTGGCAGTAGGCAGTATATTTTTGGCATCATTGGGCAAAAATTCCATAATAACCTTTCAGCATATAGTAATTTAAGTGTTCTGACAGGTAACTAGACTTCTGCAGCTCCTCATGGCTCTGTTTTCAGGCTTTAGAAAATCTTTCCCGTGATGGGAGACTTTGACCAGTCACAGGTCATTTCATCTAGAGAGCGTTCCTATTGGCTGTGCTCTGGTCATGTGACCGGAACTTGGCGTTCCTTCACCAGATTTCACAATGGCGGCGGCGTCACAAACTATCTAATTTTACAGCTAAACCGTGACGGCAGCTGGACAGCGGACCTCAGATGAGTTCTTACTGCTTGTTTTCCTCCGGTAAGTGAATCTTGCAGATGCCGTTAGGAGCACCGGAGGACACCGGAGGACACAGAGGAACATGATTTTTTTCAGGTTACCTGTTTCATGTACTACTGTCACGATATAGCGACCGTTTTATAAAAATAACTTTTTTTAATCATATTTGCTCCAATCTCGCCTACTTCAGCTTTAACTGCTCATGCTCACTGCTGGTCTGGAACCAACTTTTAATTGACTGTTTACAGATGATGGATAAAAAAAAAAGAAAAGTGGGGCAGGGTGTATTTACGCACAGCTTTGTCAATCAACCAGCTTACACTTAGGCCCTGTCTACACGTATAACATTTTTTTTAAAAACGGATATTTTCCTCTACGTTTTGGCCTCCTGTCCACATTCAAATGGAGTTTTGGGTCACAAAAACGGATATTTTTGAAAACGCCTTCTAAGGTACAGATTTTTTAAAACTCAGTTACTTTGTATCTGTGTGGTTGTGTAAAATGGAGCGTTTGGGAAACGATGATGTTTTCCCCTCATTTCGCGCATGCCCATTGTTGCTTTGTGTAATGAACATGCACCAGCAGCAATAACAAAAATGGCGGACTACCGGCTTTTTTCAAGCCCCCAGGAAGAGCGCCAGGCCGTCAAATTTCCGTAGTGGCCAAACGGCAGTACTACAACTTCCGTGTCCGTCACTTGATGTCATTGGGCCTAAAAATACTTTTTCCCATAAACTTACATTTGGATAGTACGACGGAGTATTAGGGCCACATTGAGGAATAAAAAATAAATCTGAGATATCGGGAGTAAAGTCATAATATTACGAGAATAAAGTTGTTTTGTTAGCACTGCTCGGACAAATCACTACTTTACATTTGAATAATGTTCTACTCACAGGAGGCCAAAGCAGAAACACATTAAACTGGTCGAGGCTGAATGGTGATTGAATGTGCTTTTGGGCGATTGAAGGCGAGGTTTGGAGCACTCAGAAGGGCTATGGTCATAAACCTGAATGACCTCCCTTTCCTCATTTATGCATGTAAAGAGACAGTTGATAACAGCAGAGTGATGACCAGGAATCTCAGGCCCCCACCAACAATAACTGTTATCAAACTGACTGTAATGAAGCCGAAGGAAAGGGAGTGAGAAGGGTGGTAACAAAATTCTTTGACCCCTTCACTTGTGGTGACGTATAAATATTACGGCAAGCGTTTGGAGTCGTTTTTGCGTGTGAACGGAGATATTTTGTAAAATGAAGGTTGTGTGGACAGATTTCTTTTTTTAAACATAGAGGAAAATATCCGTTTTTATAAATATCTGTATACGTGTAGACAGGGCCCTAATTTTACTGCTCATGCTCACTGCTGGTCTGGAACCAACTTTTAATTGCCTGTTTACAGATGATGGATAATAAAAAAAGAAAAGAAAGTGGGGCAGGGTGTATTTATGCACAGCTTTGTCAGTCAACCAGCTTAAACTTAAACTGTATAGATAGATAGATAGATAGATAGATACTTTATTGATCCCGAAGGAAATTTAGGAGGTTTATAGGATCCTGTCACTGTGGGAACATTAGATGAGATTCAAAGAAAAAACAGAGTGTACAGTGATAAAAATAGTGGTGAATATGGTTATTTTCTGCAATCATAATTTCTTGAATGAATGAATCGGTGTATTTGCATAGTGATCAAACACAGGAGATGAGATAAAACAAGCAGAAGACAGAGATGCAAATTGCTTGTGTGTGCAGGTGAGATTATAAAAATAGGTGTTATATAAAATATCCCCTCACTAAGCATATACATAAACAAAACACCAGATAGATAATGTGTTACAGAATGCAGGAATTGCTGTTTCCCGCTTTTGCTCTTGAGAGTTAAGGCGTCCTATCTCCATACTAATGTCCCCGCTAAACTCATAACCACTCCTGTCATGTCTCAAATCAAGGGCACTTAGTCATTACCCGCACCTGAGGAAGAAAAAAAATGAATATAAAAAGCTTGTTCTAAAAAGATTCTCCAGTCAGAACAAAATGAACCTCCTCATTAATTACATCAAGTTTCCAGGTACAGGCAGATTCCCAGTATTTTATTATTTCCCTCGAGTAAGGCACCTCCGGGATTCTGTCCCAGTCTGGATATTATTGGCAGCTACTCCAGAATTTGAATCTAATGAAATATCAGTCAACATCAATTCATTCAGTAAGACTTAGTCCCCTCGGGCATTTGCAATTGTACTGTACAGCCGCAATAATCAGTGCAATTTCAACCAATCACTGGCAGCAATTTAACAAAAATTACTGCAATTCTTCTGCAGTGAAAGTAGCCAACAGAATAGCCAGAATCAAAGTAGCTGGAACACACACCTGTGTTGGTTAGTTGCCAGCCCAAAATAGCTTTGTTTCGGAAATTGTGTCCAATCACAGCACAGCTTTTTAAAGAGGCAAATAGAGGATGAAACTGGATTCAGGGGAAAATGAGTTGTAGTTTTATTTAACAATGTGTACAAATTTTGAGCACTTTTTCTTTTCTGTTGTAAAACTGCATTTTTGGTGTTGTCAGTCTACGGAACACAAAGACTACCTCAAACATCACAGGATACTAATAATAAACCTGTGTAAATTATATCAAATTTAATCAATTACGTATTTTAAGAGTCAACGTATACTGTGTCATGTGTGATTTTGGGCTATGCATCTTCTATAGTAGGCCTATAATACTCCAATAATATTCCAACAGAAACATTATAGGGTTAAGGTGGTGTGTTTAGTGTTAATAGTTAAAGTGTTTTTCTGTGTTATTTGTAGCCTATAGTAGGGTATCATTCAGGTTTTAGGAGCAATGTCCCAGTCAGGATGCTCCTACATATTATACAGAGAAACATTCTGAATTTCGACAGTGAATAAAAGATACTAGGAGATAGTGGATTATGGTCCTCCCTCAAGAAAATTTGAAGGTTTTTGACTTAAGGCTATGCGATTTTACATCATTTTGGACCATTATTATTACTAGTTAAATGATTATTTTATTATTTACACATATCACAGCCTTCGTCTGAACATTTAACTCTTCTGGAAATGTTCGCCCTAAAAGAGCAGATTCAGAATGTTTTTAAATAATGTTTCATTGATTATATTTGTTCACAAATAACAGAAGATTATGACACAGTTCACTAATTATTTTAGAAAAAGGACGTGAACATTGTATTGATAAATTACAGCTTAAAGTTACAGTTTAAAACCGTGATATCACCAGCCTTCCGTTGCTCCTAAAGTAGCGTTACTATGATAAAAATGGCCTCTGAGCGAGGCGAACGGCGTTACCACGGTTTTACACTCTGTGGCTCATGTTGCTCACGTCTTGAAAGGGAGGAGTGAGCGGAGGGGTATTCAGTTGGATGCAATCTGCAATCACACCACTAGATGCCGCCACATCCTACACACTGTCCCTTTATTACATTGTATTGTTAGGTTGTATTTTGTCAAACATTCTATAAAGATGAATAAGAACGCTTACCAAACCCCAAATGTAAGATTCTCATTTTAGTTTTGGAAGCACTTTAGGTAATGTAATAAAATATTATAACATTTTATTATTAGACTTTGTAACCCAACCTTGAATATCACTTTCCGTTTGCTCCCTCATGGACAAAAACTTTAAACAGATAAAAAAAAATGCTATTTTATACTCTTAACTCCCTTAATTAGCTGTGGAGGTTCACCTTTGCTCACCTCTCTCTTAAGAGAAACCTGCACTCTTGAGGGCTATAAAAGGGTAGGACTGGCGAGTGAAGTGGTCAAATACTGTCTGTGTGTGTGTACATACGCGCGTGCAAGATTAAAGGAGACATTGATGAAACGATTCCTTTCTGTTGGTAAGCATGCAGAGAGAAAACAGGCAGCGGGATGCTTGACACTCAAAACCCCAGCGCCATGGGAGGGCCCAGCGTCGAGTGTGAGTAATTATATGTGTTAGTACTTTGCTGCCCTGTACCTCCTTCACAATGATCTCCAAAGACAAAGTCACACAAGTGCACCGAAACCACATTCATATCGTTTCAATCAGTCTCTCAGGCGTGCTAATTATGGCGATCGAGAATCGATTTTCGTCTGCTGTAACATCCACGTTGGTCGGTCTCATGTTTTAACAAATGGGATGAGTTTTCGTGGGCTGTGATAGTCACAATATACACAGTGGAGTTATTAGGTCATTAATCTTCTGTAATCCTGAACGAACAATCGCGTATACATCATGTTCTATTTCTGACTTGGTGCGATTCTGTCTTCCCATATTGGGCGATCAGATACGCCGAAGCGATCGCAGCCTGTTGGTTTACACACATTCTCAATGAAAGCACTCGTCTCGGTTACACTTAAACAATCGAGGCGAGCTCTCCCCGTCTAATCCATAATGAGATTCCTGGCGGTTTTACAATTGATACTGCATGATGAACTTTAATGAGATGCTTTTAAAAAGATGAGCCCAAATCAGCACTTTTGCTTGGATTACAGGCACAGCGTGGCGGAAGAAGAAAAAAAGATTCTTTTGCCAAGTGAGGGGAAAGCAGAATCGATCCATATGCATTGTCTCGTTAATTTTGCCAGAGGTGTGGATTCCTCGTGATCAATATCTAGCGACTGCATCTTTATTCTTCTGTGTAACCTATTACTGTCGGTGAAATGCGAGGCCAGCACCACAATTAGAGCTCTGGAGCAGGCAAGGCCAATCAATAGTTAGATGTATGATCTGTACAGCAGGAAGCAATAACTAGTCAAAGGTACAAGGTGTATTCTTCCAAGGCTAAAGGCTAATCTGGGTGAGTGACTCCATCTTAGTCAATGGCCACCTTGGTTCCCAAAAGCCTGGTTTTAATAAGAAGAGGGGACCTCAAGGCTTTACTCAATAGGGCTTCGGGGCTCCAGGGTCATTTCCATCTATCTGCCGCTGTTATTAAAGTAATGATAGGCTGACTTCTTTGCCTTTTTGCATGAAGCACTGAACTACAAGAGAGGTTATACTGTACAAACTCTCAGAGTAAACATGGCTGAGGAGAACGATACAGAGGCCTTGCAGGATAAATCACAAAAAATGTACTCCAAATCTAGAAACTAGGGCTATCAATCGATTAAAATATTTAATCGCGATTAATCACACATTTTTTATCTTTCCAAAATGTACCTTAAAGGGAGAAGTATTTAATTCTCTTATCAACATGGGAGTTGGCAAATATGCTTGCTTTATGCAAATTTATGTATGTCTGTATTATTGGAAATCACTTAACAACACAAAACGAAGACAAATATTGTCTAGAAACCCTCACAGGTACTGCATTTAGCATAAAAAATATGCTCAAATCATAACATGGCAAACTGCAGCCCAACAGGCAACAACAGCTGTCAGTGTGTCAGTGTGCTGAAATGACTATGACTTGCACCAAAAGGCATGTGATTATCATAAAGTGGGCATGTCTGTAAAGGGGAGACTCGTGGGTACCCATAGAACCCATATTCATTCACATATCTTGAGGTCAGAGGTCAAGGGACCCCTTTGAAAATGGCCATGCCAGTTTTTCCTCACAGAAATATAGCTCAAGTTTGGAGCGTTAATTAGCCTCCTTCGCAACAAGCTAGTATGACATGGTTGGTACCAATGGATTCTTTAGGTTTTTTTAGTTTCATATGATACCTTCACTTTAGCGTCGCCCTAGCTAACTGAGCCCGAAACAACCTAAAAATTGCAAGTTGCATTAACGCGTTAAAGAAATTAGTGACGGTAAAACGAATTTGCGTTTCTGTCTTTGACAGCCCTACTAGAAAAGCTTAAAAGACAAACAACAGAACTCTAAAGAAAGAGGAGAAACATTAGATCTTAAATGAAGAAACCCGGTATAAGTCAGAAAAACACTAGTACTTCTATTCTAAAAAAATACAGAAGCTTTTCCATTAAGATCAAGAAGAGCGAAGAGCAAAATGTGCATGGATATACCAGGATGACAGCAAGGGGTAAAATAAGTGAGGAAAAGTCAAAATAATAATACGTTTTTTTCTTCAGATGACATTAATTACATAACTAATAATGTTTTGGAAATAATTTTGCTATGAAGGTTGTTTCTTACAGGCTGCACGGCGGTGCAGTGGTTAGCCCTGTCGCCTCACAGCTAGGGGGTTGCAGGTTCGAATCCGGCTTGGGGCCCTTCTGTGTGCAGTTTGCATGTTCTCCCCATGTCAGCGTGGGTTTTCTCCGGTTTCCTCCCACAGTCCAAAAACATGCAGGTTAGGTTCATTGTTGACTCTAAATTGCCCGTAGGTGTGAATGTGAGAGTGAATGGTTGTCTGTCTCTATGTGTCAGCTCTGTGATAGACTTGTTCCCTGTCCAGGGTGTGGATGGATGGTTGTTTCTTACAGTAGTTATTGCATAATGCACTAATAACCACTTAGCAAATTCCAGTGCTTCACAGGTCCACTCAGTTACTCAGTTAGTAACTGAGACCCAACCTGGGACCCAAGTTGGGCTAGATCTACGTTAAATTCAGTTAAGCGAGACATAGACCCTGTTCACACTTGGTTTTAAAGTGCGCCTTTGGCAATCGGATCACAAGTGGACAGCGTTAAATACAAGTGTAAACGACCACCGTGGCACATTGTGATCCAATCACTCAAACCACTTGCCGAGGTGGTCTAGGACGCATTTGACCACATATCTTTTGTAATGTAAACCTTAGTGCGTCCTGATGCGTCCCTGACAAGGATGTAGGAGGAAATACGTCATCAAAGCTCCGGCTTTCCTTTTGTTCCTCCTTTTTTGTGTAAGCTGTATTTGTTCATAACGCCTGAAAATTCCAAAAAGCCCATAGAAAATAGATATATTACAAGTGTGTCAAACATCTTGGGTGATCTGTTTTGCCTGGAACACGCCAAGGAATAGACTCAGTCTGTATTGTTTGATTTCTTCTTCCTCTTTAATTTTGGCAGACTAAGCACAGGAAGTGCATTGCTACCTCCCGCCGGTTAAAAACAACAACGATTTAGGTCTTTGCAAAAGGAAATGATGTACGTTTTTATTTGCATAAATACTGACGTACTTAGAGCTGTCCACTTGTGATCGGATCACCCAAAACACATGTTAATGCCAGGTGAAAACAGGGCCAGAGAGTGGAAATGTGCAGGGAAGATGACATGTGTTGCTACTTTTTCATATGGAAAATATGTCATAATTATGATGATGTTGATAAGAATGAAAGGATTTAAAAAATACTGATGATATGGGAATAATGATGAGATGGGAGCAGTGATTAAGCCAATGGCATCATGGTTTTCTATGGGATGATGTAAATGTTTCCATGTAATCATCAGCGTTGCCAAACTCAGCACCGATGACAGGTCTGCAGCTGCACAGCGAGATGCCACATTTGCATAGCTCAAAGCTTCCCCGCCCAGCTGTATTTTCATATCAGCAGAACAGTGGCTGTTAGCATATTAGGCTGTCCTTTTCTGCCAGTCCCCGCCATGGTTTACAAGTAAACGGAGTGACTATAAATCACTGCTAAATCGCACAGCAGAACTAAGATTATGTTTAGAATAATGCCACGGCAATAAATCTTCCATGCTGCTGACTGGACTGGACAAAAACACAAGTTTATTTCTGGGGTTTGTAATATAATTTCCAATTCAGATTAGCCTGACATTGATGGATTGTATCATCATCCCCTGAAAATGTAAACTGACTTTTTTTTGTTGACAGGCTGACAATTTGACATTGTGCGGGTGGGCGGCTCTGTCAATAGTTTGGGGGAATAAAAATCAAATCAAATAGATTGTCAAATTTGGAAGTTTTCATTAACTTTGAGAGAAAGTTTGGAGGGCAAACTTCGCCGCTCGTCATTTCAGCATGTCGCCACGTCGTGTTATGCATCCCATTGCTTGTGTCATAACAGAGAAAGAGCTTATAGATATTGGTGGATTGTGTGTCTTACAGGCTCCTGGCTTTCTCTTTCTGAGTGCAGAAGCACTTACTGAAGAACAGTGATGGCTGTTGGTCATTTGTATATGGATTTCACTGCCACGTTTGAGAAGTTGCGGCTCTCAGGTATTCACTGCAGCATGAAAAGCAATAAATAGCAGAGCTATCTCACTGTTAAAGTCCACTTACCTCCTGAGGGCCCAGTGCTCTATATGTAAATGAGAGTGCCTTGTAACAAGTACGCACACACACATATATATAGGTATTCTCCCTCTTTCTTTCACACACACCTTCGCCAAGTGATTCTGCCTTAGATGAAAACAAAATACTCAATGAAGTCCTTTCCTCAAGCAGGTTGGACGCGAGGTGACTGCGTCCTCTTCCGCCGTTCAAGTGTGATGCCTCTGTTTTCCTTTCTTTTCCTCTACTTCACACCAGCTCTGAAACAATTGAATAAGACAGTGTTTGCCAAGCTGTTAATATCCTGAAAATCATTGGGTGGTTTGGAGGTGTGGAAGCCTTCTTTGGTTTCTACATCAGTGTGCTTGTTCAAAGCAGGGCCTTTCAGCTTTCAATCACAATATTCGGATCGGAGATGAAAGCCAGAGCATTGTTTCGACCCCACCTCTCTTCGAAAAGTCTGAAGGTAATGCCAGTTAATCACATACATCAGTCAAACTAAAGAGAAAGGCAGCAATGACCCCGCGTGTCCACCGCTCATTCCCACGGCGTCCTCATGACGGAGAGGGTCAGACAGGGAGCAGCGAAGAAAAACAAACTTCAAATATGGAGTGGGTATTTAATTAACCATGACAACATAGTTCGGCCTAACGAGCGTTTCTTCCCAAGTCTGCCAGCCATTCTCTGTAGCTTCTCACAGTTGCTCAGGGCAACTCAACATCTTCGCCAGTTAGCCACAAAAATGAGTGGGACGCTTGCCAAGGCTTTGTAAATATGCACGAAGCTGAGACAGCTCTGCCAACATCCTCCTGGTACACAGGGAACGAAGCTTTAATGACGATATTTCATGCGAACTATTTTTAAAAGAGGCCTTGCTTTCCTGAAAGATAATGCACAGCTGCCTAACATGTGTTGTGCTTTCTTCTCCTTCGCGTTCTGACTTCCATAAATGCTTTACTTTTATACAAATAATGTCCAGTAAGCATAATTAGACTACATGTTACAGACTCATAATGAACTAGACCTGTGCAAGACATTTAATAACAGGGGTTACCCATGCAAAACATATTTATGACTATAGTGGGACACTGTTCATATCATCTGTTTGGTGTTTACATGCATCAGCTCTGCTATCCCTCTAGAATATGAATGGGGCTACGGTATCACCCTAACCTACAGACTGGCTAAAACCCTCCTATAAGACTTCACAGTAGGCCTACAAATAACATTCTCCTTACAAAAAAAAAAACATTAAACATATAAAGCAAAAAGCGTAGTTTGCTGTTTGAGTACAATTCTATGCTAACATATAAGGTTATTACACCGTTAACCCTGCTACCTGCTAATTTCTGCTGGCTGTATAATACAGGAAGCCTTGCATTCCAGCCTACCTGGCTAAGGCTAAACCTGCTATAGCTAACTAGCTGTCTGTTTCACTTTTACACAATACACACAACAGGGTTAGTCACACATTTTATTTATTTCTATTTTCTTGTGCATGTACAGCACTTAACTCTGTTTTGGAAAAGTGCTAGGCCTATAGGTTATAAGTAGACCTATAGGGCCTATTATTATTATTTTATCAGGCTTTACTAATGGAGACCCATTACCATTATTGCTAATTAATTGTAGTCCGTGGATTGCTTGTTCTAAGTGCTAACATGAATTACTAATGCTAATCACCATGATAACTGGTCTCGCTTATATGGTCGTGTCTTGATGGTAACCCACGAGTTGGTAAACTCTTGCGAGATGGTTGAGGTTAGGCATTGACCTTGAATAGTTAAGGTTAGTCATTGACCTTAAATAGTTAAGGTTAGTCATTGACCTTGAATAGTTAAGGTTAGTCATTGACCTTAAATAGTTAAGGTTAGTCATTGACCTTGAATAGTTAAGGTTAGGCATTGACCTTGAATAGTTAAGGTTAGGCATTGACCTTGAATAGTTCAGGTTAGGCATTGACCTTGAATAGTTAAGGTTAGGATAGATCGTCAGGCAGTGAGTGTCGCAAAAGTTTTTCCAAGTTTTTGCCAGATCTCACAATTTGGAGGTTACCCTCTATACATGACCCACATATAGCCCGCAAATAGAAAATTCTAATTGCTAATGCTAACAGCTCATGCACATATTCCAGCCTTGCATGTAAACTCAAATTCAAAGTAGGCCTATCCTGTTATTTGCATCCAAATCAAATCAGTGTTTACATTATGCTTCAGTCACCACAACAGTCCCATTGCAGGTGTTAGTGTAGTTAGCAACACTTCATAATGGCGAGAACACTATGTGCATTAGCTGTAACTCCCCGAGAGTGATGATGCACTGTCATCATAGGCACAGTTTGAACTTTAAGGTTGGGGGTTCACAAAGAAAATCTAGAGGGAATGTAATAAGTACAACGCAGAGAGGTCTAATGTATTGTGATGCATGTAGCCTAAATATTACACCCTCCAAACAGAATGCGTCGCAAGTAAGTGTCAGTGACAAAATCAGTTTGATTGCATTGTTTTTTATTGGAACTTCCTAACTGCTGCGAGCGACAAAGCCCTGCGCAGCGCAATGTTTGGAGCTGAACTTTTGTCAGGCACCCTGTTTCTATTTATTCCTGTCGCTCGCGGTGAGAGTGCCGCAATGGACAAGGAACGGTTGATTAGTTTAGATGAAATGAGGAGTTATCTGTACGACACCTCCTCATTTCCCTACAAACACCTAAATAAGGTGGCAGCAGGCTGGATGGAGATCACCAGGAGATCGCCTGAAAGTTTACCTAGGCTACTGTTGGCTGTGTTGTGATTTTCAGTAAATATCAAATAAAACCTGAGCTTTCTGTTTAAGAAACAGAAACGTCGGAAGAGAGCAAGTACTACTCACCCATCTTTAAAGTGGCTACGTATCTAGTCTGATCTGGATCGCACAGCTGATAGTTACAGGGTTTGTTCACATGGCGTAACAGAAAGTGCATATTTAAATGATTTAGTGTGGACAGAGAGTGTCCGATGTTATAAATAAATAAAAAGACCACAATTCTATCTTATCTTGTTGGTTTCTTATTCTGTCAATATGAAGACACAACGAGGTCGATATTATCCATCATCACAATAAATTATTAATTTTGTGTTATTATGAAAAATATAAGATGCATTTCTAGGGGTTTGGTGAACCCGCTGAACCGACGCAAACTGCGCTTGTGACTGTCTTAGCAAAGCTTATAAAGCCCATATTAGCACACAGACACATGTTCACTTAACAGCCTCCAGTACTAACAGTGGCACAAAATAAAGTAGGCCTATATGTACAAAATGTTTTGAAATGGGGAAAACAGTATTTTCATATTTATTAAATGTACTGTAAAATGGTCTATTAATCCTACACAAATCAAACAAAAGTTGGCTATTAATGGACCACAGTATGGTGAGAAATTCACTGTTGAGATGCGTCACTATTTCCCACATTAAAAGCTGCATTTCTGAGTTTACCAGTCATTGCCATTCCAAAAGCTCAAAACCAATAGGCAGCTCAAATAGATATGTTTAGATATGTGTGGCTGAAATTGCTCTCGTAGAGGTGAGTCTCACTCAGTTTTTCAAGGGCAGCCATGGCATTGACAGTGCACGCTGTGCCTCACCTAAAATACCCAAAAAGCAGCCTTATTTTTAATCAAGACTCAACAGCAGGAATTCATTTCCAAAGCCCCCTCCCTACAGTTTTAACTCAGACCTACCTCCTCGTTTATCCAAAGCACAGATCATTAAATATCCTAAAATACCTCTGGGAAAAAATGGCCACAGCAATACAGCAAGTGACTGTGACTCATTATTAGATGTTGCTTTATTTCCCCTAGCTGTTAAATGAGCTTTTCATGTTAAAGTTATTTAGGGAAGCGTTCTGGTTGAGGTCTTTCTGGTAAACTTAAATTCACCGCAGGCTTATAAAAAGGGAGAAAACAATGCTTCAACTTTATGTGGTGAAGAAAAGCAAAAGTATCTTCACATAGTTTCAAGCTAACCACCCCTTTCTGTCTATCTTTGTGCGGAACAGCCCGGCATGCAATTGTAGCCCATGCCCAGCTCGATCATAAATGAAAGTGACTTTGAGAGCAAACAAACAAACAGAGCCTAAGTGAATCAGTTAGGGAGAAAGAGGCATGTGGCAGGCAGGCAGGTGATGGATGGTGGCGCTTAGGAGCCGTGACTTTTGGGTAAGTGACAATGACACACATAAAGGCCACCATTACCCATTTTAAGATGCGGTTAAAATCCTTATCGACCCGCCCGCCTCACTTGCCAATATGCCAGAGCATCACGCCAGCTGGAGCTAGATGGCAGGCGGGGAATGATTTGCATTGACGAGAACCACCCCGTCCCCTCTCTATAACACTCACTCTCTCACACACACACACACAATTTCTACACAGACAAGTTTCCTTATGTGAGCAGGGTTTAAAACCCAAAAGAGAAAAGCACCGGTAGTAGCAAATTATCGGTGGATTCCAAATGCTGCACTCTGCAATTCGCCACAAATGCACTTTAGAGTAAAGTGTGATGCAGGGTCAAATTAATGCCTGACACCAATTTGGTGGAGGACACTTTCTTCCACAGCTCCTAATTCTGCTAGAGACACTCACCTATGCCGGATAATTGCATGAAATTATAGCCTTTTTCCACACATTCCGAATCTGCACTTCAAGGCAAGTTCAAACATCACGTGATGCGCACCCATTTAGAACGTTGTCAGCCGACTGAGTGGGAGTCATCATTGGCTATCACTACCATTCGAATGCTTCAGACGGGCCCTGCACCTACCACGTTGTGGAAGTGAAACTTAAAGGGGCTATATGAAGGAATCAAAAATTGCTTAACAGTGACACCTGTGGCCGCTAATCCAACGACAGTCAGAGTCCTATTGCTCGCGCTCATGCTCGCAGTACGTAGACACGAGCGAGCATTGGTTAAGACAGTGAGGCGACACACACGAGACTGAACGTGATTGACAGACATCATGTTGATGATGGTTGCATCCTGTCACGCCGGGAACGCACTGGACATATGGTGGCCGCGTGGCGGCTGCGTTACCTGTTGTTTTTTATTTCGGCGTCCGTGTTAACAGGTTAGAGCATCCACACTGCCCGCGTGAGACGCGGGTCTCACGCGCATCTCAGCTGCGTCTCTTCTAGAGCTCGGAGGTCTCGCCTATTTTTGACGCGAGCCGCATGCAGTTCACAGCAGCAACAGACAGAGAAAGTGATCTATTGACAATATATTGACATCTTATCAGCAAGATTACAACAGTTTCAATGTCTAGACATCTGTAGAATATGTCACAGACAGTGAAAGTGATCTATTGACTTCATATTAACATCATACCAGCAACATTACTACAGTTTACATGTCTCTATCTGTAGAAAATGTTACGGAGATGAAAAAAAGGAAAGACTTGTTTTTAAATCAACACTTCCTACTTTGATTTCAAAATAAAAGCCCTCAAGCGTTTTTTTTCTGTGGACAGAATTCCTTCATTTGTTAACACGAGGCTTTTATTCTGAAATATGTGCAGACAGTGCTGTGAAACATGCAGTGACTTGGAGAGCTCCATGAATGAATTTAGTACGGGTTTTAATTGTGGATTATTACTTTTATTTACAAATAACCACACGTTTCTTAACCTTTCGCTGTCTAAAATAAATATAAATGACATTTATAATGAAATGAAATGGCTATTATGAAAGGCAAACTCTATGTAGAAAGAAAGGGCTGGCAGCAGCAGCAGCAGCAGCAGCAGCAGCAGCAGCAGAAACGCAGCTGAAACGCAGCTGACACGCAGCTGAAAGGCAGCTGAAAGGCAGCTGTGGATGACCGACGCGTCAATCACGCAGCCACCACGCGAAGCAGACGCCAGGCGGCCACCATGCGTCCAGTGCGTTCCCGGCGTTAGCCCTGTAGCGAAGCTGAAGAGAGTAAAGGCACTCGCAAGCATCACATCCGTTGAATTTTCCCAGGAAATAATGTCCCGCATTCTTCACATTAAAAGCAGTCTACAGGCTGATAGAGAAAACCCAGAATGTCACGGGAGGTCTCATTGTTTGGGTTAGGTTACAACCTGTTCACACATTGTACGGTACATTGTACGGTACGGTAAAATAAGTCAGTAATAATAACTGACTGTCTCCTTTACATAATTACTACGGCCACTATAGGTCGGCGTTGTCTTCTTGTATTCGTATGAATAGATGATAAAGGCCTTCTGAACCTATTAGGTGTAGCAGGCACCGTCTAACCCATATGTATAAGGATGATAACCGCTGATAACGCCCATTCAATCGGCTGATCAAATTTGAAGCTGGTGTGATGCATCAATAAATCAAGCGATAATTCTTTTCCACTTTAAAAGGGACATCTGTTCACATAGCATGCATCAGTTAAACACTTGGGGGGTTGTTTCAGTCAGGAATTGACAGACAGATGTGCTATATTTTGACGTGATATTTTGGAAAGTCCATCTATTTACCTCAGAGGTTTACATTTTGCAGGAGTGTATGAAAGCATAGAAGATAGAGAAGCATCCCACCACTTAGACCATTGCTGTCATTTTAAAGGCACTCTTACATGCTAGAAACTCTGGAGGGAAAGCTGTGAGCTTAATCTGGGCTGTGTTTTCAAGGATTTTATTGCTTTCTTGAGCGATCTTAACACTATATTTCTGGCCTAAAAACTGTTCCAATAAACTAACTGGCTGTTTACTCAGCCATCATACAATTTTTCGTTTTTACTTTGACAGCTACTGGTTTTGATGTGCTGCCTTGGCAAGGGGATGTGTGAACGAGCTTCTCAACATTGAAAATATGACTCGAAGCGGGTGTTAGTTGGAAAACTGCAGATGTACCTGTGAAGGAAGATGTTATTGATCATAAGTTTAGTGCTTTGGATGTTATTTTCTGGGGGCAAGATAGGCATAAAAAAACCCTGAAGAGTTGCTAAGGTTGGAGTTTTATAGCAATTTATTCATTCTTTTTTTTTTCCGTAAAAATGTATTGGGAGTATCATTAGGTGTACATAAACATACAAAAAGAGCACAAATATAAATGATTTTCCCTCCATGTTTTGGTATTTTTTCCCCAAAAGCCCCCTCCAACCCAACCCTCACCCAGTGCTGATGCAAAAAGGATAAAGAACAAAAGACACAATTAAACTAAAAAAAAGAAAAGAATGAAATGAAAGAAAAGAAAACCAGAGAAAATAAAAATAAAATAAATAATAATAAATAAAGCTCACACTGACAGTATTAATAATTAGAGAATAAATCCCAAACTTTACCTTGTACAAATGGACAAATTAACTGTTTGTGGTCATTTCTGTTTACATAAATCAAACTTTATGATGTCATACATTTTAGCTGATGCAGAAAAATGTATCTCATATAAGCAATTTATTAATTTGATGTGGAATATTGGATCTGCTTATTGAATTTGATTCCTTTCGAACCTCTATCAAACCAATTTATGGTTCAGCTTTCTACTTTTGTAAAGTTAGAAATGACTAAAACCCAACCATTTTAGGGGTACGGAAGCCCAAAACAGACATGATTCAAACATCTTTTTAATGCCGTTACGTCGAGATCACAAGTTAATTATGTTGTTATCTAAAGAAAACGATCTGTGTTATCTTGAGATAACAAGATAATTAGCTGCTTTTCATGAGAAAACAAAAGGTTGTTTTCTTTTATTACTTATGTTTGGGTCATATCAGCTGACTTAAATGCATTCAAACGGCCCACATCGATCTGACAGTGATGGACTTGGTAAAGTTAGCGGAAGGACACATGTGACTATGTCCGGTTTTCAAAATAAGGTGTTAACAAGGTTATATACAATATATGGAAATAGGATTAAATGGATTATATTCACAAGCAGTATACAACATGTTACCTGTGTCCCTTATAAATTAAAAAGAAAATCACACAAAATTGGGACACAAAAAGGGAAATGTCTTTATTCTTCGATTTTGGATCTTCGATCTTTCAGAGGTTTTAGCGGGCTCAGTTTTAAAGCGAGAGAGAGAAGTAGAGAGAAGATACTGGCATCATTAGAAACTAGACAACCTAAGGAACTTACACTAAATTTTGACGAGGAAAAACTTGTGGCCATTTTCAAAGGGGTCCCTTGACCTCTGACCTCAAGATATGTGAATGAAAATGGGTTCTATGGGTACCCACGAGTCTCCCCTTTACAGACATGCCCACTTTATGATAATCACATGCAGTTTTTGTGCAAGTAATAGTCAAGGCAGCACACTGACACACTGACAGCTGTTGTTGCCTGTTTAGCTTGAGTTTGCCAAGTTATGATATGAGCATATTTTTTTATGCTAAATGTAGTACCTATGAGGGCTTCTGGACAATATTTGTCATTGTTTTGTGTTGTTAATTTATTTCCAATAATAAATATATACATACATTTGCAAAAGCAAGCATATTTGTCCACTCCCATGTTGATAAGAGTATTAAATACTTGGCAAATCTCCCTTTAAGGTACATTTTGAACAGATAAAAATTGTGTGCAATTAATTTACAATTAACTTTGGACAATCATGCGATTAATCGCGATTAAATATTTTAATCAATTGACAGCCCTAATTTGACTACATACAGACACAGCAGTTTGAAGGTATTTACCATTGGCTGATTTGACCTAAACCTTATAGTTATAAAAGAAAACAACCTTTTGTTTTCTCGTGATAACGAGTTAATTATCTCGTTCGAGAAAACAAACTTTGTTCTCTTGAGATAACAGTGTTAAAAAAGTGTTCGAATCATGTCCGTTTAGGGATTCCGTATAGAAGTGTGTGGGACACACTTGTTTTAAATAACGTACTCCTTCACTGTGATGTGTGCAACTAGTTTGGTTTTCAATGACAAAGAAAACTGAATAATTTATATGTGATGAGGAAAACTTCTAAAAGTCATTTTTGGAAGGAAATGGCAAAGCGGAGGGAAAGTCAAGTCCTCGCCAATAAAAAAAATGTAATATTCAGCTGCCCAACATTCTCAACATCTCTCACGAGCCTGTGGAGGAGTAGGCAAGGTTTAATCTTTTAACTAAAACGAAAATGCTGGGTCAACTCATAGCTGCATTATTGTCTGGGCAAGTTTGCCTATTGATTGTAATATAGTTGTAATATTTGACAGTGATCTGGAGGGGAGCAAGCAAACAGTGCAGTATGTGTACTTTTATACTTGTATGCTAACCTAAGGGATACAAATGGATGCATGTCTGTCAAAAGAACATAAAAGATTTATTAGAGTTTGACTTCAAGTCCTCGAGAGAAACAAAATAGCCTCAAAAACATTTTAAAGTCATCTTTTCAGTTAAACAGAAACTTTTTGTGGGTTCATGTTAACATATCTACGATTCAAGTTGTGTGCTGACACTTGCTTTTGGACTGCTGACTATTAAATGATGGTTGGTGAAATGGATTATAGGTCAAAATAAATGATTCACAATATTGTATGGTGGAGAGCTGTTTAACCCTCTGAGACCCACAATAGACCTGTTTTTGCCTTTTTTAGGGGGGGACAGGGGGTCTTTAGGGGGAGATAGCAGGTCAACAGTAGATGTCACATAGAAGTGGTGTACATCATCTGAAAGCTGGGAACCTGAGGATTAATTTGAGATGCAGCTCAGCACTGTGTGTCAAGTTGTTCTCGTTATATATCAGAAATAAACATGAATTAATTAAAATAAATTGTGAAAGTGTATAAGGGCTTAGAAAAGTATGATGGAAGTATATGATGGCCATTACCATGCTCCATTATGTCTCATAAATTGTTGCAGCAATTTTTGGGTTTATACCATTTGTTACACAAATTTGGTGCTAAATTTAATCATTTTTTACCACTCAAGAATTGATAAAAAATGATCAATAATCCCTCCAAAATACCACATTAAGACACCAAGACCTTGAGGAACACCATAGAAAAAGCCATACTGTGATTTGATATAAAAAATATTTTGACATTTGGAGATATTTGCAAGAATTGCATTTTTTGGCGATTGGATGGCAAGCACTTTCTAAAAACTGCTCAGAAACCCCCTTATTGTCAATCTAGCTAGGAAAGCCATCCATCCGTTGAATACTCTAGGTCTGTAGTTTGTGGTTGTAAAGTTTCATGAGGCTGTGATTATCCTAGAGGTCACCACAGGTCATTTTATACATTGAGGTCAAGTTTTTAAAAAAAATGGTCTCACTACAATGAAATTGCTACTATGGGGACACATGAATACAATTGGGCTCATTGAATCCAAAAGACTCTCAGCTTTACAGTGATACCCAATGTATGTAATTCCAAAACTGTTTAGGGACCCAAGTGTGTAGAAATATTCAAACACATATTTTTAGAATAGGCAAAAATAACACATTTATACTGCATACAAAAACCTGCATGTTTTTTGCCCCAAACTGTATGTGATTATCATAAAGTGGGCATGTCTGTAAAGGGGAGACTCGTGGGTACCCATATAACCTAATTTATTCACATATCTTGAGGTCAAAGGTCAAGGGACCCCTTTGAAAATGGCCATGCCAGTTTTCCTCGCCAAAATTTAGCCTAACTTTGGAGCGTTCCCTAAGTTTTCTAGTTTCATGTGACATTTCACTTTATATATTTGATCTGTGAGTATAGCTTCCAAAGTATTCCAAGGCGCTTATAACGTTTATTGTGTCATGGTTTTGAATTAGTCTGCGTTTCATTCATTCAGTTTGGTTGTTTACTCTGTGTTCTAATTCTGCTGTTATTTCAGACCCTGCCACTCCCACCTGCCAGTAGTATTACTTCACCTGGTTATTCTCCTCACTCACCTCTTCCCCATTCCCTCATTGACTCCCCAGTACATTTACCGGCCCACTTCCACCAGCTCGCTGCCAGATTGTCTCCGTGTTTCATGCCTTAGCTTTCCAGCTTTCATAGTTAGTCTGTTCTTCAATTTAGATCTAGTTTTTAGACCCTGCTTTGTATTAGGGATTTTGCCTCAGCCTGACCCCTTGGTACTTTGTTTTTCTACTTGGATATTATCCTTGAACCTCTTTTCTAAGTAAAGACGCTTTAAATTTGCATCTGCCTCCTGAGTCGTGCTCTTGGGTTAATTTTGTCTTTGAACTGTGACATATTGAACATTAAACATAACGAGCGCTTTCAATTTGGTTTCAATGTCAGGCACCAATGTAGATTCAATATTTCTGCCTGACAATGCTTCACTGTTGATTCACTCATATTTGGCTGTCTGGGTAATTAAAAGCTACTTGAGAACAGAGTGCTAGATGCTGTAGATGTCTGAGTCTGCACACTGAGCTCTTTGTGAATCGTTCTTGATTAACTCTGAATTGCAGTTGCAATTGAAATTGCAGAAGACCTAACTAATCATTACCTCCATATTATGTAAATCAGTCAGTATTTTGGAAGCCTATCCCCTCAAGTAAAGTATAGCATTATCTTACCTATGGGATGAAAGAATTATTCAGATTGTTTACTTAAGTAAAAGTACCAATACATTAAGTCCTGCATTCAAAATCCTACTTAAGTAGAAGTACATCATCAGTATAATCTTAATGTATCAAAGTAAAAGTACTTCCTCCTCCTCAAAATTGTACTTAAAGGTGCTCTATACAATATTCACCGCATTAATATGGCAGCAAACAACTATTTACTATGTGAAGATTATAGAGGAGTAATGTCTACCTGAGCAGAGAATAAAGGCAATCTCCCTCTGTGTGTGTTGTAATCCGAGTTTCTCTGCTTTGTTTAGCCGGGCTGGCTGCGCATGCATGCTCTAATCGCAGCCGGTAATCGCTGCCATACGGTGGAAACCGCTGATTACACTGCCAGACCGTTACGGAAGCAAAGTCAGGACTTCAAGCAAGGTGTTTCAGGCAGTTCAGGAGCAGTGTTTCTGTGGGGGAGAGTAACTCTATATAGTAGCTTTATAACTTTGCAGACATTTTACATGCGCAAATAAACTATATTACACACTAAAGGAAAGGGGAAATGCACAGACGCATAATAGGTCCCCTTTAAAGGTGTTGATTTAAGTTTTATGGTAAATTCGGAGGCTGCAGTTTTAGTAGTGTTGTATTGGATTGCATTACCCCCCCCCCCCCCAACCATTATCACTTGTGGCCACAAAGTCATGAACAAGCGGCCGTGTGCCCTGCCCGTATCTGACAGTCCAGCCTGCCCATGGTAAATCGTTTCTGCGTGAGTGGGACTGATTCCAAAGGCCCTCGGTCAAGACTGTGGTGGAGATGAAATGGATAAAGACTATGAATAGAGATCCCATTTCCCCCAAGCAAGAGCATGACACACAGATACACGGTGCTAGGAGAAAATCCATAAATGCAAATGGTGTTTTGGATGCGCTGCGGTGGCTGCAGGACACAAGGAACTTCATATTATAGCTCAACAAGCTCATTGGTTCGTGGACAGCCGAGTGGGTGCCGCATTGATTCCTGGCAAATGCACGGATGTTGATTTGCTTATTCTAGGGCTTTTTTTTTTTTGGGGAGGGTTGTCACGTTTTTTTTGCTGATGCAAATCCTGCTATTATTCTGCACAACAAGCTAGGGGGAATTTACATACTGCATCATTCATAGGTGTTTCAATTTTCTGTCTTAACCAGGAGGAAGAAAATATTACAACTCAAGATTACATGACTCGCCTTCACCCGTCTTTTATGTGATTGAAGATAATTGATAACAAACAATTAGCTCCAAGAGATCCTACTTCGTTATATATATATATATATTAAGTACCTGTTAATTAAAATTGTATATAAACCTTTCCATCTTTTTTTTTCTTTGTGCATCTACTCAACCACATGATATCATCGCCCGACACATCTTCTGGCTCGTGAAAGCCTTAATTCCTGCGAACGTCCTCCATTTTGCCCTGCACTTTGGTGAAGATACACTGAGACTATGAATAGAGAGTTCTTTTACCCCCAGCGAGAACATGACACACAGATACACAGAGCTAGGAGAAAATCCATAAATGCAAATAATGCAGTGTTCATTGTGGTAGCTACTGAACAAGGGGAACTTCATACTGAAGTACAATAAGCCAACTGGTAATGCACAGTCCAGTGGGTTTCACATTGATTTCTGGAAAAAATATCCTTGTAGAAGTTGATGTTCTTCTTGTTCTGGGCTGTTCTTTATTGTCCTGCTTTTCTGACTTAAAGTCAGTTAAAGTTGCTAATACTCCTGCACTTGCACCAAACTTCATATATAAAAGATTTTACGTTTATTGCTTTATTCAACTTGCTCCCATTTGGCATCTAGTTTGAGAAATAAGTTTCAAACGAGCACCAGTAAATACTGCTTGCTCATGCTAGGAGAACAGTTTTGCTCGTAGAAAAAGGATGTTTGTATAAAAAATGTATATTATTGACCTGTATTGCGAGCTAATGGGCTCCATTGGTGTGCTTGTCATCCAATTTCTATCTTTGATGTTATCCTCGTCTTGACTTGGCATTAATAGATAATACCCAGCCCAGCTCTTCATTCATGCCAATTTCTCTATGGAAAGGAATGTACTGTGCAGTATGTAATGCATCATTTATACATCAGAGTGAAACATTTTTGGTCCTACCTTTAGGACTAGGAGGAGTAGAGTTGTTTTGCGAATTAGTCGTAATAACAAAAAATCTAAAAAACAACAAAAAAAGATACAATAAAGGAAAACAAATGTTGTTTGGGTCTCAGACTGAAAGAATGAGATCACGGATACAAGCGGCGGAGATTATCTTCCTCCGTAGGGTGCCTGGGCTCACCTGTAGAGAGAGGTTATAAGGAGCTCAGACATCCGGAGGGAGCTCGGAGTAGAGCCGCTGCTCCTTCGCATCAGAAGAAGCCAGTCGAGGTGGTTCGGGTATCTGATCAGGATGCCTCCTGGATACCTTCCTTTGGAGGTTTTCCGGGCACGTCCAACTAATAGACCCAGAACATGCTGGAGGGATTAGATTTCTCATCAAGTATGTAGCTGTCTATCTGGCTGGCTGGCTGGCCTGGGAACGCCTCAGGAGGAGCTGATGTTGCTGAGGGACGTCTGGAGCACCCTGCTTAGCCTACTGCCACCACAGCGCGGATAAGCAGCAGAAAATGGAGGGATGGATGGATCTCCGATTATAAAATAGAACTTCAGCTTAACCCTTGAAAAATAAATATAAAAAAAATCAAAAGGATCGTCAGTGGTATTCCTGTTGACTATTGCAGTAGTATGCTGCTGCGGTTATAAACCACATAAAACGACTCATGTTGCACTGATTGGCGCCACTTCCCATAAAACAATTCTCACTGGCATATGCAGCTACGTGTACCACTAATTATAACTTGCTCCACTGACCGACACCACTGTTCTTTCCTCTCTAGTACACTGACAGGAGGCCGGTGTAGCTATTATAGTAAAAGAAAAAGTACGGCCTTTAATTCCAAAATTCGTAAAGAAAGCAGGAAGGTAATCAAGCCTTGGAGGGCAGAAGTGGATAGATAGATAGATAGATAGATAGATAGATAGATAGATAGATAGATAGATAGATAGATACTTTATTGATCCCGAAGGAAATTTAGGAATAAACGCGTTTAAAGAGTAAGCACCTGTAAGGGATGCTCTAGTAAAGCAATGACACGCAGCGAGGCAAGGATTATATCATTGGTCAAGCCTACACCTGGCATTCTATTGGTTGGGGAATTTTGACAGGGTTATTGCACAAAAAATCTGAGAGAAGAGGACAAATCTGAGAGCAGACATTTCATGTGCACACAGAAGCAGCCTGACGCTGGGAACGCACTGGCCGCGTGGTGGCGGCTGCGTTACCTATTGTTTTTTATTTCGGCGTCCGTGTTAACGGGTTCGAGCATCCACACTGCCTGCGTGAGACGCGCGTCTCACGAGACCAGCTGCGTCTCTTCTAGAGCTCCGAGGTCTCGCCTATTTTTGACTCGAGCCGCGAGCGTTTCACAGCAGCAACAGACAGAGAAAGTGATCTATTGACAATATATTGACACCATATCAGCAAGATTACTACAGTTTCAATGTCTAGACATCTGTAGAATATGTCACAGACAGTGAAAGTGATCTATTGACTGCATATTAACATCATACCAGCAACATTACTACAGTTTACATGTCTCTATCTGTAGAAAATGTTACGGAGATGAAAAAAAGTAAAGACTTGTTTTTAAATTAACAATTCCTGCTTTCATTTCAAAATAAAAGCCCTCAATTGTTTTTTCTGTGGACAGAATTCCTTCATTTGTTAACACGAGGCTTTTATTCTGAAATATGTGCAGACAGTGCAGTGGAACATGCAGTGACTTGGAGAGCTCCATGAATGAATGTAGTACGGGTTTTAATTGTGGATTATTACTACTATTTACAAATTACCACACGTTTCTTAGCCTTTCGCTGTCTAAAATAAATATAAATGACATTTATAATGAAATGAAATGGCTATTATGAGAGGCAAACTCTATATAGAAAGAAAGGGCTGGCAGCAGCAGCAGCAGCAGCTGAAACGCAGCTGGTGTGGATGACCGACGCGTCAATCACGCAGCCACCACACGACGCAGACGCCACGCGGCCACCATTCCTCCAGTGCGTTCCCGGCGTGAGTGTGAGGAGAAGAATATATCTATATATAGTGCAAGCATACAGTTTGAGCATAAGCAGAGCAAAATTAAGCGCAAGCAGGGGCTATTTGAGTGCGAGGACAGGGTTTTGAGGGAAAGCATTACAAGATCTGAATGTGAAATCAATGAGTCATGCCATTCTCAAATTGAAACTCCACATTCTTAAATAAAGATAGGAAAAAAAAGCTCCATAGTTTGTCGGCACAATGGGGCTCAAACACAGAGGGCTCCTGCAAAAAAACAAAAACAATGGGTCGTTGGGCAAAATAGTTCACTTTCAGTGCAATTCCTCCGAGTGATTGTGCGATGCTTGATAATAATAAAGCCTTGGAGGGCATGAGAAACCCGATTAAAGAGTAAGTACCTGTAAGGGACGCTCTAGTAATGTGATAACATGCAATGAGGTAAGGATCATATCATTGTTTAACACTACACCTGGCATTATAGTGTTTGGGTAATTTCTACAGGGTTTTTAAAAAAAATCCGAGAGCAGTGGTCAAATCTGAGAGCAGACATTTCACGAATGCACAGAAGCAGCCTGTGTGTGAGGAGAAGGGCTGAAGCTGGAGTGCCGGAAATCTGTGCAAGCAACAATACATCTGAGTGCAAGCATTCGGTTTGAGCAGAAGCAGAAGGGCATCAAACAGAGAGCTCCTGCAAAAAAAACAAAAAAACAATGGGGTCGTCCCGGCAAAAAAAGTTCACTTTCAACGCAATTCCTTCGAGTGATTGTGTGACGCTTAATAAATATGAACCCTGGTTGGTACTTGTGCTGCATCCGTAGACTATATATAGACTATATATAAGAAGTGGATGTAGTCACCGTGATATCACCCATTGGTTTGTGGACTGCGGTTTTGAAGCCTCGAGTCCAGCATTTTGGCCATCGCCATCTTGGTATTTGGGCGTCGCCATGTTGTTTTTTTGCAACCAGAAGGCAATAACACAAGAGGGTGGAGCTAAGTACAACCAAGAGCTGAAAAAGACATTTCCAGGCGACCAGAGAGGTTATAATTAACTTTCATGAACTGAAGACACACTGTGAAAGGGTTAAAGTTGTAAGACGAAAACAAGGACAACTCCCAGCCCGGCAGACAACGCTGTGGTAGCAACATGTCAATCACAAGGTAGCCACGCCCTAAAGCATATCCTGCTTTATGCTCTATTTGGCTGTAAATGGGACCATAATTTACTAAATGAACATCATGCTGTATTGAAGAAGACTAGCGAATGAGACCATAAACTCATGTTTGCAATGTTTACTGAGGTAATAAATCAAGTGAGAAGTATGGTAATTTTCTTCTATACAATCAGACTTCTTTTTGCAACCAGAGGAGGTGCCCCCTGCTGGCTGTTAAAAAGAATGTAAGTTTAAGGCACTTCCACATTGGCTTCACTTCTCAGACCCAGAGGTTGCCCTTTGGCTGTATGCTAGCATCCTATGACTAGAGCTATTTTTAAAATAATATGTACTTGGCCTATATGCATTAATACATGTACAGTAATTAGAATATGAAGCAAGAGTTGGATAAAAAGCTAATTTATACCTACATATACATGTAAGTACAGAAAGAGTATGAAAATATTCAATTCATGTAGACAGTCTGCTTGCTCATATATAGGCTAAGTGAAATTATAAGTGTGTAAATTTACAATGTCATTTATCTTGCAGTGCAAAAAAATTATGAGAGAACCAAGAGAAGCAAGCTTCTTTGAAAAAACAAAACAAAAAAGAACAGCACATAAAGTGTGTTAACAAGTTCAGCATGATTTGGTCCAACAGTTTTGGAATATGTTACGCCTCAGCAACAGTTCACTTATTTACTGGGCGGATTTCAGCTCAACTACAATCATAGATTATTTATTGCCACAGTCAACATCTTCTCCACATGCTTGAACACGACTGGTGTGTGTGTGTAAGACATGATTAGGAAGCGCCCGATGAGATGCTTTGCACAGCCCACAACATTTGCATCAGGTCGGTCAAACAGATGTCATCTAAAATGTGCCAAAGTAAAACACTGACTGAAAATGTTCAAGCACAAAAAACAGGCAGCAGAATGTCATTTACTTCTTCCACCCTTGAAATATGAAATAAGACTTTACTAACAGATTCAATTATCAGTGGGCTCGACGGCCTAAATGAAGTAAACAATTATGCATCAGTTTCCCTCTGAACAAGCGCAGAGAGGAATAATTACCACATGTGTACTGTCTCTGCAATTAAGAATTTCCATAACAAGTAAAAAAACAACATACGGAATTCAGTGGAGAAAATGATTAAAAGCGGGCCGAGTACTGGCCCTTCCCCAGTTAGTACATGAAGCAGGCAGGGAGGACGGCAGCACTCTGCGGTGTGTATCTGATGGAAATTAGTTTGAAATGCATAGCGAAGTAATGACAGCTGATTCAGCAGCTGAACAGGTGTTGTTAGAATTATATCAGACAGAATCCATTCATATTTAATATCCCTCAGCCATACATGCTGTGCATTAAGCAGCATTAAAATCTACAGGAACATGATGGCTAATTACTATCCTGACTCCAGGATAACATGAACACAACATCTCATCACTTGACTCTGATAAAACACACCAGCACATACCAAGATACATTTAAATATCTTTTATTTAATTGGAAGTTAAAGACAACACATTCTGTCATGCAGCTTAATTTGGTCAGAATTTCTGTCACTTTAAAGTTGCTGTATAGATGAATAACGTTCAGTTTGCAGGAGGATCTTACTGTACAAAGTTAAGTGTCCAACAGAAACAAAAATAGGAGATCTCTAAAAGTGACTTAAAGGGATAGTATAGCAATTTAGTTGTGCATTTCAATAAAGTTGCGGAACTCAACGAATAGATATCAAAATATCACAACTTCCTAATTTTCTAAAACACTGAATACTACAGTGCCCATAATGAAACTTAATAGCGTATTTCGTTAGACTCTTCCAGCCTGGTAAATGCGACCACATATTTAAAACTCCAGATCATCAGTTTGTAACATAGGCTCTCGGTAAAATGAATTATGAATTATCAGAGCCTGATAATCAGATCTCATTCACGTAGCCTGACATTGTGTTCATGTTAGCCGACTCAGTAGCGAGTGACATATCTGTAACCATAATTATTTTTATCTATGAATTTAATATGAAAACAATTATGCAAAGAGCCTACAGCCATGCTAGCAGCTCTGTGTGGCTGTATTTAGGCACAGTTGTGCTTTGAGCTAAATGCTAATGTCAGCTCGCTAACATGCTCACAATTGTTAGCAAGTGTTAACATGCTGATTTTTAAGTAGGTTCACCATGTTCATCATCTTAGTTTAGCATGTTAGCTTGCTAACATTTGCTAATTAGCACGAAACACAAAGTACAGCTGAGGCGTATGGGAATGCCATTCAGTCATAAACCAACAACACTGCCATCCATAGAGCCATGCTATTAGCATGGCTAAAAATCACTTGATTGGTTGGGCTTTGAAATTATTAATTTAATAGCACAATATGACTATTTAGAAGAATCCCATGTATGCAGGTCTATGTAATTGTTATTGTGTTGAGGAGGACATGGTTTGGATGTTGCTGGTTTATGTTGGAGAACAGCAAACGTGAGAACTGACATAATTTCCATCACAATTGTTTGGCATGATGGCAAAACCTAGAAAAATTTAAAGCATATTTTTGAAAATAACTCTTATTATCCTTTAAGAGTTTGGTCACACCGGAGAAAGATCAAGATCTTTGCCAAAAACCTCAAACCAAACAGAACCTCCATCACATTCCTTCACGCACCAAATCCCAGCCGAGACTCATTTCTTTGAACAAACGTGGAAAAGAAACTGATGTTAAGAGGGCATCGGGTGACCTGTGAAGAAAACCAAACTACTGTATGTGTCTCCTCTGCCTTCAGCTTGCTCCCATACAGCTCAGAGCAGGCTGTTTTCATACACCGTTCATACCTATGACAAGTAATGCACTGTAATGTATATATACGTCATGAAATCAATGCGTATTTAATCCACTTAATCAAGAACCAGGATATATAAAGAGCAATAAAAGCCATGAAGGGAGGAGAATGAGTGGGTGAAAAAAACATCACACTTTCGCCCAGGAGATCACTGTTTGTGTCCCGTGTGAAACCAGAATTTAACGTTGATTTGTTTGTCACGTAACCTCCGTACTTAAATTACGTCACTTCCATAGTTATTTTAACCCAGACGTTGACTTATTTGTCACGTAACTTCCGTACTTAAGCTACGCCACTTAAGTAATTATTTTAACCCAGACATTGATTTTTCTGTCACATAACTTCTGTACTTAAGTAAAGTCACTTCCGTAGTTATTTTAACCCAAACGTTGACAAATTTTTCACGTAACTTCCATACTTAAGTTGCACCACTTCCACAGTTATTTTAACCCAGACGTTGACTTATTTGTCACATAACTTACGTACTTAAGTTATGCCACTTCCACAGTTATTTTAACCCAGATGTTGACTTATTTGTCACATAACTTAAGTTACGCCACTTCCACAGTTATTTTAACCCAGACGTTGACTTATTTGTCACGTAACTTCTGTATTTAAATTACGTCACTTCCATAGTTATTTTAACCCAGACGTTGACTCATTTCTCACGTAACTTCTATGCTTAAATTGCACCACTTCCATAGTAATTTTAACCCGGACGTTGAATTATTTGTCACATAACTTACGTACCTAAGTTACGCCACTTCCATAGGTATTTTAAGTCAAACGTTGACTTATTTGTCACGTAACTGCCGTACTTAAGTTACGTCTCTTCCGTAGTTATTTTAACCCAGCTGTTGACTCATTTGTTGCGTAACTTCCGTACAAGTAACACCACTTCCAGGTATTTCAAGTCAAACCACAATCTTTTCCTAAACGTAACTAAGTAGTTATGTTGTCTAAACCTAACCAAGTTGTTTCCTGAAGACGGGAATTTTTAAAAAAGACTTTATGCATGTAACATGCGGAAATTGACACGTGGTGCTGGACGTTTGTAGGAGAATGCACACATTTTTTTGTCGTAAGATATCATACGTACTGTTGTGTGAGGATATATTGCTGAGAGCAGGACTGCAACAAACCAGCCAGCCCAATTCATCTGATCCCCCTGCTCGCGATTTATTGGGGCTTTCTGCAAGGTTAAAAAGTTATGGTTGAGTTACTACTCGTCTTCCATATTAATTACGTAAACAGAACGGTGTGAGAGGCAGAGATGGGTACTGATATTCCCTGAAGTTGCACAGATCAATCAATATTGATCAGCAATACCTTGATGTATGGCAACATCTCACGACTGAGACCTTGGGTATCTTGAGTGATGATGGCATCCACAAATGGTGCTGCTTCTAAAACAATTCCCCCCCAAAATAGATGGGATTGAATTGAGATCTAAAGCAAGCAAGCACACACACACTCACACACACATTTGCTCCCTTATTGTTTCCCCCTCTTTCTTTCTTACTTTCTCTCATGCAAACACTACTTTGTGTCACCACCATAAAGACACGCTCTTGTAGGTCTTTTTCTCCGGCGTTGGCGTGATGAATAGGAAATAAAATCCATATGGTTCTGTCAACAACATAGCTGCCAACGCCAGCTCCACAACCATTATAAGCGGCTACACCTCGGGCAATACACAAGCTAATGAATAGTGCAAGCAACCAAAACGAAACATTACTTCATAGCCTCGCCGTAAATGAATAAACATGAGCAAGAGTGCGCAGAAATGAAATGTTTACTCGTAAAAATCCTGTTTCACTTACAAACATTTTTGGATTTCCACCCTGACACTTCAATTTAACTGGGTGGCTTTTATTTAAATCAAATCAGAGGGGAGGAGGAAGGAGGCAAAAATGGTTAGGGAAAGGGGTTGAGAGTAAACACACAAACACACACATCTATTTCTATACACTCTCACATGACCACACACACTTTCAAGGACAGAGGGGAATTAACAGGAGGCGGAGGCAGGTCTCTTTCTCTGCATGCCTCAGGCTATTTCAGGAGGCTATTTCAGGTCTTCTGTCTTCTTCTTGTGTCTCTTCTCTCCATACATCCATCTGACTGCTGCTGAGGGAGGGCACAGGAGTATTTTTAACGCCGTGTCTCAACAACACCCTTTTTTTTCCAATGTACCTTTGTTCACAGTTTACCACGTTCTGTAAAGTGAGATGGCAAAAGGGCCCGTGAAACTTTAACATTTAGCTGCAAAAATAACACAAACACGACATGACCGTCTCTGACACAGACACCGGAACAGGAGAGATTTTCAGGGTTTTTTTTGCATGGCCCTGAGGGAAGTGTGCAACTCTACTGAGAATGCATCAATCCATAAGAGTTTATCGGATGAGCAAAGAACAGGTGTTTTCTAGACTTGGAGTCCTCCAGTATTTAATCTTACATTTCTCAAAATAAATGAAGAAAACAGCTCATGCAGTGCGATTTAAATTGTTTTGAATGCAAAATAATTAAGTTTTAATAATAAAAATATTTTGTTTCTAGTTTCTGTTGGCAGTGACAATGAAAAGTTTTGTTTTTCTTTTTTTTAATTATGAGCCCCTAACCGATGGTTGAAATGTTAATGCACAAGAGAAATGTTCACAACTAGGGGAAACAAAACATTTTACAACATAAAAATCTAACATATTCTAAAGGTGAAAAAGCAAAATTTAAAAAATATATGTCATATGTAAATCATAAAAATAATTAACTTTTTGTTGAAGTAGATCAAACTAGTAAAAATAGCACTTGGGAATTTAATTTGAAACACAGATACAGTGAAAATAAGCCATTTTTTGGGCGGGGAATATAAATAACGGAAAGGTTTTGCTTTACTTTACTGTCTTAACCTTTAACTGAATTAATGATGAATCATTATCAGTTCGACCACAGGCCAATTTTTGTGAAAATGAGCACACCTTCAGTACTGAAATTAAATGAACAATTTCATCTGATATGTACTGTAATGAAAGCTTCTTAATATAAAATAATGAATTAAAAAAAAAATCATAATGATAAAAAATATGCAAATAATTGGTGAATATAGATAAATGTAATGTAATAGATGGTTTCCAAGCCCCCATGTTAAAAAAAAAAAAATGTTGCAAAAGTGCCCTCTTGGATGCCCCGATGGTAGATAAAACTACGGTGGGCAGTGGCCCAATGTGACAATGTGTCCTCATGAGATGCTTCTTTGTTGGAAAATGCCCTCCTGGTAGATTGATAGTTGGTTGAATAAACTGTTTGCTGGTGCCCCGCCGCATGATGCAGATGGTGCCCTTTTTATTTGTTCAACCCTGACCCTCACACAGCTTGAGTATCCATTAAATTTTGGAGTAGATCTGAATCATGGGGCAGATACATGCATTATTTTTCACTTATGGCGTCTTTTTCACTCAGGTCTGCACCTCTAGTTTTATTTGAGGCTCTCTGCCTTAAAGACATATGGAGTTACCTCCCCCATCTGTTTACACTCTTTGGATGTTTATCCCTGACACTGAAAGCAGTCTTCTTCACAACCCCCTTCCTGTCTGCCCAGACTTGTTTTCTCCTGGTTTTATGGTTGGTCTATCTATCCTTTTTTATTTTTCATTCCCATGTTCTTTGTCTGACGAGAGTTCTCTGTGATCAAAACTCAATACACAATTGTTCACAATATAAAATCGTTGCCCAACAATCAACCGGCATTTTATAAACTAGGATATCTTCATTCAATGATGAACGGACTCACTTGGGATCCCATCAGGTTCAGGAAAGTTTTGCAACAATCAGGCTCATATAGCGCTGACATCTGTGTTTCACAATGACATTCTATAATGGTAATGTCACACTGTATGATGTGCAGAAATAAATGAAATCTCACACCTCTGGCACATTTTGTTTTTCACTTGCTGAGAGATAATTAGATCAAATGACTCGGCCGGATTAATATGATGGATATTGTGTGCATTGAGATGATGAACGGCCGTGTCCTTTGTGGATTCATGGTCAAGGAATAAAGGATTGGTTTTGTGACTGTGGTCCTGTTCGGACATGTTTTGTATCCTGATATGTCTACATTTGCTTTAGATCAGTTTCCGGTCACCAGAATACCTCTTGAATGTCTTCAGAGTGACAAGTTGGAAAGTGCAACCGCTGCAGAACCGAAAAGAATACATGCTTGGCCGTACAGCTGGCAGTGGCTGTTTAGTGCCTTGCCTCAGGTACTGACTTCACAACCTTGTCCCAGTTGTTTGGCATAGACAAATGAACTGTATCCAAATGTGTCTGGGACTATATGCAAACTAAAAAAGTTGACTAGGCAGTCCTTCACTGTGGTCTGGGACACTTTTATTTAGATTTTATCCCCACTTGTGTCTCCTGCTTCAAGAGCTGTTCACAGCAGTTTTCAGTTGAGGACATGGTAAAGGTTAGGCAACTAAAACAATTGATCAAGGTTAGGGAAAGATCTTGGTTACAGTACATAAGGTGAACGTTAATTGCAGGTTACAGTCTGCCTCGCTGCAGAAGTTACTTCTGCATTGGCTCTGAACGTTCGCAACGAAAGCTTCTGGTAAAAGAAAGTGGGACCTGATGATGGCGCTAGTTTAAAATTTAAAGATCACCAAAGTGAATACAACTAATCCTCGGGGGGCACCATGGAAGTCCATCAAATTCTCATGAAGATATTTCATAAAAAAACACCAATGTCAACCTCACGGTGGCGCTAGAGGAAAAGCCAGGGGACCACCAAAATCAGTAGGATTCATCCTCTGCGAAACATGACTGTCTTTACATCATTGCATGGCAATCCATCCAATAATTGTTGAGTTATTCCAGTCTGGACCAAAGTGGTGGACCGACTGTATATAACAAGTGGACGTAGTCACCATGACGCCACCCATTGGTTTGTGGACCGCCGTTTTGAAGCCTCGAGTTTGGCATTTTGGTCTTTGGCATTTTGGATTTTTGAAACCAGAAATAACGCGAGAGGGTGGAGCTAAGTACAACCCAACGCTGAATAAGACATTTCCAGGCGACCAAAACGGTTATAATTAACTTTCATGAACTGAAAACACACTGTGAAAGGGTTAAAGTTCTAAGATGAAAACAGCTCCCAGACCGGACAACGCCGTGGTAGCGACCTGTCAATCACAAGGTAGCCACGCCCTAAAGCATACCCTGATTTATGTTCTATTTTACTCTAAATGGGACCATAATTTACTAAATGAACATTATGCTGTATTGAAGAAGACTTGAAACTAGCGATTGAGACCATAAACTCATGTTTACAATGTTTACTGAGGTAATAAATTAAGTGAGAAGTAGGGTCATCTTCTCATAGATTTCTATACAATCTGACTTACAGTATTTTGCAACCAGAGGAGTCGCACCCTGCTGGCTATTAGAAAGAATGCAAGTTTAAGGCACTTCCGCATTGGCTTCACTTTTCAGACCCAGAGGTTGCCCACTGGGACCGACTAACAGACTGATTGAGTCTTAAAGGGACAGTATGTAGGATTTGGTGCCATCTAGCGGTGAGGATGCAGATTGCAACCACCTGAAACTTCTCCTGCGTGTGAGTGGCCCTCTCTAGAGCCAGTGTTTGGTTTGTCCATTCTGGGCTATGGCAGAAACATGGTGGCCGGCTCCATGAAGAAGACCTGCTCCGTATGTAGATATAAACGCAGGGTCGGCTTAAGGCATATAGGCCATATAGTTGGTCGCCTAGGGCGCCACCTTCAAAAAAAAAAAAAAAAAAAATGCCATTCCTCATTTTCTGCATTGAACAAATACAAATGAACAAATAAAGAAAGAACGAAAGAAATACACTTGTAACTCGTTTTAGTGAAACTTACTAAACACCTTTAAGCCAACAATATCAGGGACCAATTGTTTATTTAAAAACAGTTATTTATAAAATTCAAAATATTTTTTTTTGTCCTAAAACCATTGTGATGTCTGATGTGTGTTACAGTTTACGGGGCTAGAGTTTGAGTTCTGGGGGGTTGAACCCTAACCCTAAAGCTGCGCCGGGGGGGGGGGGGGGCTCAAAATCCAAATTTTGCCTAGGGCATAGAGGGCCCTGTATAAATGGCTCATTTTAAGGTAATGAAAACACAATGATTCTTATTTTCAGTTGATTATACACTAAAGAAAATTATTATTATTAATATTATATTCCATTTCTGCCAATAGATCTCCCTAAATGCTACACATTGGCCCTTTAAATCAGATTTTTACTTGTTTCCAATATTTAAAATAAACTGATAAATTCCAGGATAAAAAAAGAATACAATAATATTCAAAAGTAATGAGCCCTATGTGCCAAATACAGCTTAAAAATCTGATCCCAATGCATCATCAGTACATTTGGGCATAATCATGTGTTTATTTGGAGCTGTCAGCGTGTGATTAGATTAGTGGAGAGAGATTGTAATGCTAAATTTGACTAGAGACTGATGAAGACATTCATGTTTTTTTCCACACGGTAGTCACGCTTGGTTCCCTGTTACATCTGTCATTGAAGTCTTCAGTCACAGCTCCTCGTGGGCAATATCAGCTCCCACTAAAACAGACGTCGGGCAGCAGCGCCTGGCAGCTGATGGGGGGGGGCACAGCTGCTTTATGGAACTCTGCCATTTTCTTCACATTTCCCCACGGGCCTCGGTGACAAGCTGACCAGAAAAGAGAGGAGAACAGGACGTATTGATCAGTGGCTAAGAGTAGAACAGAGCCACTCAGAGTATCAAACCCAGAAGGGGAGGACAGAAGAATTGGCACTTCTCCCCTGCGAGTGTGAAGGACTCCAGTGGGGTCTTTTGTCTCCGGTCTGACAGGGCCCCTGGGTGCCTCATTACAGTCAGCCCTGTCTGTCCCCGAACCGACGCTTTTAGCTCAACTTTTCCACTGGACACTTCTGTCTTCCCTACAGCTCTTCAACCAAATAAACTGTTGACTCTTTGAGGGAGATATTTGGAGTGTTAAAACACTGAGCCACAGCCCTTTCTCTGTCTGTCTGTCTGTTTAATCTGCTTTATATTTCTCCGTGGATTAGGAACAAAGGAAACCACGAACACGTTTGAAAGGTAATCAGGATTTCTGTACTGATTGTAGCTGAGCGGAGAGAAAAACTCATTTCATTTCATTTTCAAAGCGCCGGCTCCGCGGCACCTTGCTTCGGTAATTGTTACCCTCGGAGAGCTGCCAAGAGGTTTGATGGCGTGCCAGATTAGCTGTGTGTGGTTTGTGTCTCACTCGGGCCCACCTTGTACCAGGCCTCTCACTCAGGCCTACGCTGGCACTGGCCCCTACCATCTGTCAGAAACCTGGGCTTTCAACCACCCCCCCCTTTCCCATGTACAAAAAACAAAGACAAATGGTAACAAGTGAAGACACCAAAATCTTACATTATAAATACAACATAATTGTGAGTGCATTTGATTGAGACAGTTTGATGAGATTTGCTCAACAGCATGTAGTAATATTCAATTGTCTAGCCTTTTTCCCATTTATTCAACCAGTTTCTTTTTACTGGTTGACATATTAAATTATAAAAAAAAACTTTAAAAAGTCAAGAAAAAAAGAAATTAAGTTTTAACTTTAAAAATTAAAATTATGTAAATATAACATTTAATTTCTTAGTAATCTAACGGTATGTATATATATATATATATATATATATATATATATATATATATAGTTTAATTGTGGTATACTTCAAAGTATACTTTCTTAAATGAAAACGTGAGCTACAAGTACAGTATCCTTCAGTATAAAAAATATTAAATTAGAAGTTTACTTAGAGTATACTTAAAAGTGTACTTTCATAAACTATAAAATGGGCTACAAGTATATAAAAGTATACTTGCTGTATAAAAACTACTAAACTAGCAGTTTACTGAAAGTATACTTCAAAGTATACTTTTATAAACTAAAAAGTGATCTACAAGTATACTTGAGGTATAAAAACTATTAAATTAGTAGTTTACTGAGAATATACTTAAAAATGCACTTTCATAAACTATAAAGTGGGCTACACGTATATACAAGTATACTTGTGGTATAAAAACTATTAAACTAGTAGTTTACTGGCAGTTTACTTTAAAGTGTACTTACATAAACTATGAAGTGGGCTACAAGTATATACAAGTATACTTGCAGTATAAAACCACTAAACTCACTCTCCCATTCACACCTACGGGCAATTTAGAGTCAACAATTGGCTGAACCTGCATTTTTTTGGACTGTGGATGGAAACCGGAGAACCCAGAGAAAACTCACACTAACATGGGGAGAACATGCAAATTCAACACAGAAGTGAAGCTGGATTCGAACCTGCTACCCTCTTGCTGTGAGGCGAAAGTGTTAACCACTACCTGCCATACTTGCAGTATAGTAGTTTACTGAGAGCATACAAAGTCCCAAGAAGTATTAAAGTAGTACACTTACAAGTATGCTACTAGTACATTGATATTAGTATACTTACTGCATAAAGTATACTTGGGAAATATATACTTGAACTTTACTTAAGTAAAGTTAAGAATACATAAAATAAACTTGAAGTATAATACTTTTTCGTAAGGGAAACCAGACATTCTCAAATTTCCAACCACACGGTCCTCTTGTTTTATTGGAAAATCTTAAAATTAAAGGGTTGATTCACCCATTTTTTGGGGGGAAAAACATACATAATAGGATAAAAAATAAAAATTCATTAAAAAAAACACTCAACAAAAGCATTTCTTACCAGAAACAGCCCCCCTCCACAGAACACTGTGATTTTCATTGGGACTATTTCTTTGGTAGTAACAAGAGTGGACTGGCTGTGAGCCCCTCGAATGCCAATTACGTTTGTTCACCTGGCTGGGTCACGCAACTCCGCCTGCCCCTTTTCCATATCTGTGGAAGTATCTTTTAAAATTGTGTCAACACTGACCCAGCTAGCGGTTGACTGCTGCTGACCCATTTTTACATGGTTGAAAAGCTCAAGGAAAATAAGTTCAAATCCCCAGATACAGAAGCATCTGAGGTTATTTAGCTTTTTTGCGTCATGTCAAGTTAATTTTATTTATACAGCCCACTATCACAAATCACAAATTTGCCTCAGGGGGCTTTACAATCTGTACAGCATACGATACCCTCTGTCCTTTTATGACCCTCGCATCAAAAAAAACTTTTAAGAGGGAAGAAATGGAAGAAACCTCCGAGCAACTGAGGAGGGATCCCTCTCCCAGGACAACAGACATGCAATAGATGCCGTGCTCTGGTTTTATCAGAAATTCTAATGTGCTAATTAACTAAAGTGCTAAAAGTATTTAGTCTGTGTGATTAGCTCAGACCTTACAGAGCTCAGACGGATTCAATGAAGGAGGAAAAGACTCTAAAATGAATTATGTTGCTGCTTTAAATTCTAATCTTATACGTAGTGTTCATTTTGTCAGCTACTTCCTAATTAAGTCTTAGTCTTAGTTCTATGTCAAATGCCCTTGTTAGTTTTAAATCATAATTTGTCAACCTCATCCTGTTCTTTTTAGTCAAGTTTAAGTTGACTAAAAGTCTGGGCATTTTATGTCTTATCTTAGTCAATGAAAACAGTAACTACTTTAGTATAGCTTTAGTCAATGAAACCTGAAGTCTGAGAAGTGAAGCCAATGCTGAAGTGCCTTAAACTTGCATTCTTTCTTATAGCCAGCAGGGGGCGACTCCTCTGGTTGCAAAAAGAAGTCTGATTGTATAGAAGTCCATGAGAAAATGACCCTACTTCTTACTTAATTTATTACCTCAGTAAACATTGTAAATATGAGTTTATGGTCTCAATCGCTAGTTTCAAGTCTTCTTCAATCAGCATGATGTCCATTTAGTAAATTATGGTCCCATTTAGAGTAAAATAGACCATAAAGCAGGGTATGCTCTGGTTTACTCTGAGTCCTCCTGACTGCTCATTGTGTGCTGCCGGTGTGGTCATTATATGGCGAGGCGGGCAGCACAGGACACGAAACTACTGGATTGAAGAAAAAAAACAGTCTATAATATTTCATCTCCTCTTTTCTCAACTAAAATAAAGAGGTTTTCATAAAGTTTTTATTTTTTAAACTACATTTTAGTCTTGTATTTTTTGTCAACAATATAATCACCGTTAGCGTGATGATTGAAATGTTAACGCATCTGTGAAAATATACTACACTGAAAGCTTGTGACGTAGAATATAAAGCGAGAAAGACCACTTATGTTGGACAGGAGGGGAGGTGTATGGGTTCAACAAACACATGACTTTGAACCAGGAGACCGGTGTTCGTGACCGATGTATTGTTTTGCAAGTTACGTTAGTGACATTTGTCATGAGTTTTCCAAACTTATGTTACGTTGTTTCCATACTATTTTACTTAGTTTACGTACTAATTTCAAGCCCAACCATGACGTTTTGCCTAAACCTACCTAAATGGTTTTGTATAAGTGACACGCCAAAAGCCTAAAATGCGTCCTCATGACACGCGGCATGTCATTGTAATGTTGTGCTATTTATACACCTTCCCGTGAGGTTGCGGTTATAGTCAATTTTGACATTGTATCAATTGTAGTGCACTATATTATATGAAGAGGTGTTCATTCACCTCACACCGTCACAAACTAGTTATAATATCAACATCAAATCTGATCTGACCCACTGTAAATAACAACTACAACATTACACAATTATATGAATATTTTATCATAATTTTTCATCATCATATAGCATTGTACAGGCGTTTCTAGTTAATGTATTTTACAAATTATCTGTGTCAATTTAAGACATCAAATCTCTGTTTACTATTTTACGTTCAAGACTAACCAAGACATTGTTTCTGGGGCAGCCCAGTCACACGAAAAGGTGTGTGACTGACGTCACAATAATGCGTAAGGCAAAAGCGTACAATACAAACGCCGTTCTTGCTTTAGGAGTGTCATTTCATCTGTACTGACTGCAATGTAAACACATCCGTGCTAGTGAAGTAGAATAAAAAGTGAGAAAGACTGCTTATGGTCAGCCGGAAGGGAGGTGGATGGATCCAACAAACACAGGACTTTCAGCCAGGAGACATTTGTTCGAGACTTTTTTTTTTGTGCAAGTTACTGTAGTGACGTTTGTGACATGTTTTCCGCACTGATGTTACGTTGTTTCCGTACGTATTTTACTTAGTTTACGTATTTATTTTAAGCTCAACCATGACACTTTTCCTAAACCTAACTAAGTGGTTTTGTTGTGTAAACCTAAGTGAGAGAGTTTTTGTCGCCCCCTGCTGGTACTGCACCTTTGTACGGGCGTGTAATATTCACGTCTTGGCGAGGCAGGACGTGAATACTAACACGCTATCCTCTGGTGGACTAGCAGGTCTATTGCACGCTTTGGCGTGATGCCGGGTTGTCTGTGGAGACATGTTATATTTTATAAATCTGATTTTTCAATGCTGTGAGCACCACAGACAAAATTCCATTCACCTCCATTGTACTTGAGTGGAGACGGATATCTCAAAACCTGGACAAATGAAACCAAAACAATCATTAATAAGTGAGAAATTAAATTTTTGTTTATAATTATGTTCTCGTTATCTGGCTTAACTAACCCTAACAAACGAGATCCCGCTACAGTCCTACGACGCTGGTTATCAACACGGTGAATCAACCCAGGGTTTCTCAGTCTGGCTGTGAGCGCGGTCACATGAACGGAGCAGTGTTTGCAGCATATGACCAATCACAGACATGGACAAGTCTACTGACTTGCAGACAGGCATATTATCATACGATATGCGCACCGAGCTTTGATTGGTCAGTAGGCAGTGCTTTTATACGAGTTGATCTCTTATCTGGAACATAACCTGCTCCGGAGCAGGTTAGCTGTTCAGCATAAGTTACCATGGCGATCTACCCTGGTAAGAAGTGATCCACCTTCGTAGGACGGAAAACCCAGAGTTAACCCTGAAGTTACCTCGCTAACGCCAAATCCTGCTTGGTAGTACAGGCCCCTGTTGTATTTGTGCATGAATGACAGTTAGGTTTTGAAATTCAGCTCACATGCCCCAGATGTTTTCATCACTGATCCATGGTCAATGTTAGAGACAAGCAATAATAAAATAATTACTTTTTTGAAAGAGTGTCATAAAGGCATCAGCGGTTGGAAGCCTGTCATTTCTAATCACTCATTGCAGGAGGGTCAACACATGTGACCTTACAAGCTGCAGTTGGCAGACTACGAGCACGCTTGAGAGACAACAGACAGTCTGGACCCAAAACACTGCAGGGAAGGGCAAATGTGTCAATAATATTCCCCGAAGCACACACACACACACATCCACATCCATAGATACTCAACCTCCTGCCCCCATCTCCTACACTGCACCAACGAGCACCTTTCAAAGGAGCCACACCTGCTTGTCAAAGCCGTGGTTTGAAACCACCTGATCACTGGTGCAGATGGATGGTCATGCACAACCAGTGAGCCTGGGGAGAGAAAGAGAGAGTAGCGAGAAGGGAGACGGAGATGAGCGAGAGTGTGTCACTCTGATGTACATGCTGCAGCTCTGCCCCCTCAGAGGAACACGCAACACCTCGGGTTTCACAGACAGCGACATCAAACAAGGTCCGGTTGATGTGTAAAGGCTTCATTTGTCATTTTGCACACACTCTTTCAGCCGCCGCAGCTCCCTAATTATGTGCATCCGAGAGCAGAGTATCATTTATAATTCCTACTTTCATTCCGCTATCTCAAAAGCGTACTCCTTCTTCCTTCTTCTCATTTCCTCGTGTGCAAGGCAGAGGATGCAAATGGCATGGCTTCCTCCCACTAGAGCCCTTTGAATAAGTTGTTGTGCAACTAATTATAAAGTAGATCAATGCAGAAGAAGGGCACCTGCTGAAGTGGCGTAACCTTCCGTGGTTGGCTGGAAAAGTGTCAACTCAAAATGAATTACAGTAGCATGGATCAAGTACAGTAACTAATAGGGATGGGTGATACCAAACTTTTTTTATTCAATACGATACAGACAGTTTTTGTTACAATTTTACCGATACTGATCATTTTTAAATCCGTATGTGATTTTTCAAACTGATGGTCATTTTTAGAAAAAAAAAAAAAAACACTCAAAGGCAAATCATATGACACATACCGGCCATTAAAGCAGCAGTAGGCCGAATATTTTTGACATCAGTGAGCAAAAATTCCATAATAACCTTTCAGCATATTGTAATTCAAGTTTTCTGAGAGAAAACTATACTTCTGCACCTTCTCATGGCTCTGTTTTCAGGCTTTAAAAAATCTAGCCCGGGACAGGAGACTTTGGCCAATCGCAGGTCATTTCAGACAGATAGCGTTCCTATTGGCTGTGCATTCAACGGAGATAGCTGTCTATCACTCGTGAACTCTGATCAAACGGTCAAACTAGGCAGCGCTGATCAAATATGTATCAATACTCTGTATACTGTAATGCCTATTTCTCTCCTCAAATGTTTTCAGAAACATCTTGTAGTGTACTGTTTAGCTGTAAAATAAAAAAGTTTGCTTCGGCTGGTGGCTATTTCCTCAACTAATCTCAACATGGCGGTGGAGTCACAAACTTTCTCATTACAGTATCAGAATATTGATTCATATTTGATCAGCGCTGCCTAGTTTGACCGTTTGATCGGAGTTTGTGAGTGATTGACAGCTGTCAAGAGACGGCAAGGCTCCAGCTCGGCTTTAATTGGTTGTTTTCCCCCGGTCTGTGAAATCTTGCAGATGCCATTAGGAGCACTTCTGCTCATGCACTGCTGTCAGGCTATAGTGACCGTTTTACATCATATTTGCTCCAACCGGCCTACCCCAGCTTTAACGAAACCAGATGAGACTTTGTTAGTGAAACATCTGGTAATTTCTTGGAGAGGTTATTGTTACTCTTGGTGGGGCTATAGTCCCATCTGACCCCGCCTTAGCACTTCGGTACCTATCGGCAATCCTGAGATGCATCATCAAATAAATTCAGTCAATTTTACTAATGCAACAGCAAACTGTCCAAAGTAGCAAAACATGAAAAATGAATTGCATTATGCACAATCAATAGCTACCTTTGTGAATGCATCTGAATATTCTGTGTTGGTTGTGAATATGCTAAAACGCTAAACTGAATTAATTAGTGTTGGATTTAATGTGCAACAGAAACACATTTCCTGAGCTGAAGTTCTTTTTGCTATTATTTGTTCATTAGCCAGATATGAGCAGCAGTCTTTTGTCTTTGTTTTCTATTTTATGGACAGTCTATCGACTGTTACTTGTTTTCTTTGGCATTTGAAGGATATTGACGCCCTCTGTTTGCTCAGGGGGCTGAAAGCAACAACAGATTCAAGCATTCCCCTTCATTGTTTTGTCATCATGTTGTGTATGCATGTGTAAGAGTGAAAGGAAGGAAAAAGGAAAGCCACACTCACACTTGCAGTGTAGTGTGGTATTTGCTTTCTCCTCTTTTAACAGCAGCCCATAAAAAGTTTACTGAGAGCCCTTCCTTCTGCTTTCATCAGCATATCACTTTGAGCTCCTATTATGCAAATGAAATCACAGCTCTATAAACCATATGTAAATGGAAAAACACAAGCATGTCCAGACGAAATTACAGTCATAAATTTGATAAACAGCGCTCTAATAATCAGAACGTTGAGCGAAGCTTTCCTGCTCCGTACTGTATGGTGAGATCCTTTCCATTCATCAGCGAGACGCACCAGCCGAGACGTGTCAAATTGCCAAAATTTGAGGGCTGATTGTCAGGATATTTGCTCGCAACTTCAATAATTGTGTGCCACATTTCCAAACATCTTTTTAGAGCACTCAAAGTACTCTTAAAATACACTCCTGGCAGAGAAAAAGGCAGACAGCTTGTGTCCGTCAAGTCAAATGACCACGCATGATTGAATTCTTTAGCAATTCCATTTAATCTAAAATGCATCTATGCAAAACCGTCTCAGCTGTAACTATGATGTATTGATAAGCTGGATGCAAAAATCTACCTCGAATCAGCACATAAAATATTCATAATTGAGAGCGAGCAGAGTGAGATGGCGAGCCAGATTTAAAGGCCATGTGGACCGAATGGATCCCATAAGCTTTCGGATGTCCAACAACATTAATAATAAATATCGCCACAAGCAGCCATTAGTGCGAATGGTTCGACAGCGAGGAGATAAAACTGATTCATCATTTTGGATAAGTGCTAAGTCTCTAGAAACTCCGGCAACTGCAACTAAAATGTTGTCTAACAAATTTCCATTTGAAAAATTGTCAATTTTGGTGAAGCTACTGAGTGCAACCAAATCTTGCACACTTTTAAGCCCATCTCAACAATATTAAGTTTGATAAAGCATCACTGAATTATGCATACCTTCTTGTTAGCAGGTTTTTGCTTTAACCTTTTTTTCAGTCATAGTTAGACAGTGGAATGTTTTGAAATCCAGTGATACAAAGATGATGTAACCAGTTGAAATAACAATAAAACATGATTAAAAGATACAGTATGTCACAGTCACATGCTAATTACACGCTAAAAACTAAAATGTTGGTTGGACAAGAGATAGCTATAAACAACTTTGCGATTCATACAGTAGATCTTTGCCACTAGTGGTCCAAAAAAACATCAATTGTCATCTGAGTTAGCATGGTAACATGCAAATGTTAAGCATTTTAGCATGTTGGCTAAATATCACATGCTAAATATTTAATGTGTCTCAATACTTGATGTGTAAACCTACATTCATTTAATTTCTTTGGCCTCTTGGGGCAGCACAACAAGCTAACAAAACAATGGGGTCATTCCAATGTTCCCAGGGTCCTGTGTTCCCTAGATTTATATGGCACATAATGGGAAAATGACAAAGGTCCCCATGTTCCCCAGTTCTACATACGTGCTCTCCCAGGGTCCTGTATTCCCAGGGTCCTATATTCCCGAGGTCATATATTCCCATGGTCCTATGTTCCCATGGTCCTATGTTTCCATGGTCCTATGTTCCCATGGTCCTATGTTCCCAGGGTCTTTTGTACCCCTAACCCATTCTTATTCCCAACCTGTCACATTCAGACACTTGGTCAGAACCCCTTGGCGTCACTTCTTTTTAACGCACTGGGTGCCCCTTGGCATCATATAAGTTTAGGTAACAAAACTGGTTAGGTTTAGGAAAATATCGTGGTTCGGGTTAAAATAAGAATGTTTTTGACAACCTGGTAATGAGAACGGGTTGGTTCCCCAGCTCTATATAGCACATAATGAAACAGAAAGAAACATAGGACCCTGGGAACATAGAACACTGGGAATATAGGAACTTGAAAACATAGGACCCTGGGAACACCCTGGGAACATAGGACCTTGGAGAAATAGGACCCTGGGAACACCCTGGGAACATACGACCTTGGACAATAGGACCCTGGGAACATAGTACCTCGGAAAAATAGGACCCTGGGAACATAAGACACTGGGATAATAGGACCCTGGGAATATAAGACACTGGGAACATAGAACCTTGGGAACATAGGACCCTGGGCACATGGGATTTTGGAAATATAGGACCCTGGGAACATATTACCCTGGGAACATAGGACCTTGGAAACATAGGACACTTTATAGGACTTTGGGAACATACTCTAGGACCTTGGGAACATAGGAACTTTGTAACATAGGACCTTGGGAACATAGGACACTGGGAATATAGGACCTTGGAAAGATAGGACCTTAGAAACATAGGACACTGGGAACATAGGACCCTGGGGACATAGGACCCTGGAAACATTGGACACTGGGAACATTAGGCTCTGGGAACATAGGACCCTATGAGCATAGGACCGTGAGAACATAGATACACTCCCATCTATCACCTTATAAAGCTGCTACAGCAAACATGTTAGTTAACAGTTATTTACACATCCAGCAGGTATATGGAGCAACATTAGCATTCATTTGGAGTCGTGTTTCTGGCCACCTGGCGAATGAAAGTCCAACATTCACTCTCCTTTTAGCTAAATTTTTGGTCTCCACCAACCCCCAAATGACATATCTGTCTCTTTAACAGCTAAACGCTCCACTATGGTTACTAGCTAGTGCCTGACTTTACTGAATTAGCTTGAAAGACACTAAAACATCTGCAAAGGGAACTGAGGAGTCGGGTGATAATGCTCTACAGCCACCCCAAATTCCCATTATACCTATCGATTTCATCCATACAAACATATTGATTAGAGAACCTACAATATTTTAGTGAGTGACAATGAAACATTAAAACTTTTACAAAACAATGACAGTTCAGCTTAAATTTCGTGTTTAGAATCATCGAATGCAAGACGTTTTAAAAGCTCTTGAATGATTAAAGGGAGTTTTCTAGTGTAACATCTTCAAACACACTCCCTCTGAGTCTCAGGGCCCTACTTAGAAACCATCTGTAGGTTTATGTGATGGACTTAAAACAGTAAGAAGGGCTCCATTAGGGTAAAGATCTGCAAAACAATGAGCTGTCAGACCATTAACACCATTGTGTGAAGGCTTGACGATAAAGCGCTGCATTTGTCTGCATTTACACTGAGTACTATTTACAAACCAGAGGAGCAGAGTGTTCTCACACAAGGCAGAGGACAACCAGAAAATTATCAACTGGTGCCCAGGCTTTCTGTTTGGCTCCTGCTGTGTTGATGGGCTCTGGTCCGTATCCAGAGGACGACCTGCCCAGCATGACACTGGTTACTTTAGCTTTTACACAGACTGTAACCCTGTAACCTTTAATGGCTGCTTCTCAAGTGACGGACCGCTGTGTTTGTGTGTTGTCAAAACAAAGCTTTGTCTATCTGTTGTCTCTAATGATCCATTTATTAAATGCCCCCTAATTATATTATAATCATAGACTGTATATAAGAATTAGACGTAGTCCCCGTGATGTCACCCATTGGTTTGTGGACTGCCGTCTTGAAGCCATGTGTTCGGCATTTTGGCCGTCGCCATCTTGTTTTTTTGCAACCAGAAGTGACACGAGAGGGTGGAGCTAAACGCTGACCAGGCGACCAAAAAGGTTAATTAACTTTCATGAACTGAAAACACACTGTGAAAGAGTTAAGTTGTAAGGCAAAACATGGACAACTCCCAGACCGGACAACGCCGTGGTAGCCACCTGTCAATCACAATGTAGCCATTTCCTAAAGCATACCCTGCTTTATGGGCTATTTGACTCTAAATGGGACCATAATTTATTAAATGAACATCCTGCTGTTTTGAAGATGTACTTGAAACTAACGATCGATACCATAAAGTCATGTTTACAGTGTTTAGTGAGGTGATAAATTAAGTGAGAAGTAGGGTCATTTCCTCATAGACTTCTATACAATCAGACTTCTTTTTGCAACCAGAGGAGTCGCACTCTGCTGGCTGTTAGAAAGAATGCAAGTTTAAGGCACTTCCACATTGGCTTCACTTTTCAGACCCCGGAGGTAGCCCACTGATTATTATACATGTCAAGTGAATGCTTGAATTTACACCTTAATTAAGGAATTTAGGTCCTTCGAGGTACAAATTAAGGGATACATGTAATGTTATTTTAAACATTTTAAGGGCAAACATATTATAAATATACAAATATACCAAATTAATGTGTAAATTAAGGGAAAAGAAACTGAAAATCTGCTCAATTTGTCACTTAAGAGTTTTTTAATCAATTTGAAATTTTCATATTTCATACCAAACGCTTTGATTTTTAAATTGGGATTTTTGGTATGTTTTCAGAGAAATTAAAGGTGCTAAATATGGAATTAGGAGCATTTCTATCGACACTCACCGGCTCTCAACATGGTGACAGTTAGCCGGGTGGCTCACAGCTAACGGTGCAAACAATGACAAAATTGCTCACAACATAACATAAAATAACGTAACATAACATAACATTGCATAACATAACACAACATAACATAACATAACATAACATAACATAACACAACAGTGTTAACCTGAAGGGGAACCAGAGGGTGGGTGCTATGCTTCTGTGACAACGCCATTGGTCGGGACGGCGTTATCAGCTCTAACTGCAGTTAGTCAGTGGGGCATGCTCACATGCACAAACATGCAGTAAAAGCATGCGCGGCCAGCCCAGCTATGTGAACAAAGCATGGAGAAGCTCAGATTACGACACATACAGGAGAGAGACTTTATTCTCTGCCAGTGGGCAACCTCCCGGTCTGAGAAGTGAAGCCAATGTTGAAGCGCCTTAAACTTGCATTGTTTCTAATGGCCAGCAGGCGGCGACTCCTCTGGTTGCAAAAAGAAGTCTGATAGTTTGAATTGAAGTCCATGAGAAAATGACCCTACTCCTCATTGTAAACATTGTAAACATGAGTTTATGGTTTCAATCTCTAGTTTCAAGTGTTCTTCAATACAGCATTGTGTTCATTTAGTAAATTATGGTCCCATTTAGAGTCAAATAGACCATAAAGCAGGGTATGCTTTAGGGTGTGGCTACCTTGTGATCGATAGGTCGCTACCACAGCGTTGTCCGGTCTGGGAGTTGTCCGTGTTTTTCGTCTTACAACTTTAACCCTTTCGCAGTGTGTTTTCAGTTCATGAAAGATAATATGAAAATTTTGGTCCTTTAAAAATGTTCGGTTGTACTTAGCTCGACCCTCTTGTGTCACTTCTGGTTGCAAAAAACAAGATGGTGACGGCAAAAATGCCGAAATTGAGGCTTCATAACAGCAGTTCACAAACCAATGGGTGAAGTCACGGTGACTATGTCCACTTCTTATATACAGTATATGTTCTCTGCTCAGGTAGACATTACTCCTCTATATCTTTACGTAGCAAATAGTTGTTTGCTGCCGTATTAATGCTCCGGATATTGAATTTAACACCTTTAAGGATAAATTAAGGGCATTTAAGGGATTGTTGTGTCCCAGTGAGCTTCACTGTTTACTTGCAGGAAACTTGTATTTTAAAAATCATTTTTAGAAAGTAAGTGCGGAAACAAAAAAGTACCTTTATTGTGCATTTGAGAGCAATTTTGCGAGTGTAACCTGCATGCAGACAGCTATTCAGCTGTTTAATAGCTCCTGTCTTTGTCCCTGGTGTGGTTTAGAAGCTCATTCACTCAAGACAAAACTGTGATGGGGGTGAGTTGTGAGAACTGATGTTACCCATGGGCTGCCTATATTGCTGTTATGATATATAATAAGATTTTACATATAACTGTGTTCATAAAGCACTGCAGCAATTGATGCATCAAACCCCCTTTAGTTTCATAAAAAGACAATCCCCTGTCTGTCATCCTGGCTCTGAGCCCCAGTGGGCAGGTCTGAACCTTTGAACCTGGCGCGTTAATGGGCTTGTGTCCGTAACGGGAGTCTGACCTGGTTGTGCCGAGACAGCAGGAACACGGTCGCTCCCTCGCTCGCAGACTGTTACCTTCAAGTGAGAGTGTTCACACACTTGGCACAGAGGCGAGCTCTCCATACCCGCTTGCTTTCAGGAATCACACACAACGTGCACGTAGTAGCACCTTCTACAACCTGCATAAAAATTCCGCACACACATGAGCTTAAACACACACAGATGAGAATTTAAACACGGGCGGACACACAACTGCCCACCACCTGCCCACCGCACACACACTCACTCACACACACACACATCTCAGGCTCTGTCTAGCCTGAGGGCTGATCAAAACCACCATATAAAAGCTGTCTTGGTTCCCAGAACATCTCTCTCTCTCTCTCTCTCTCTCTCTCTCTCTCTCTCTCTCTCTCTCTCTCTCTCTCTTTCCCTCTCCCTCTCTCTCCCCTGAGGCTCCTGAACCATCCTGCCCTGCCATCCTCCACATCTGAGGCAACCCAGAGATGAAACAGTAATTACTCACATATTGAGGTTACATGTCAAATATCAAACAATATGGATTTGGCCAGTTGGGTGTGATCACATATTGGCATCGTAATAAAGCGCTCCTCTCTGCATCGAGTTGCTCAGCTCAGAAACGCTTCCCAAATACGATCCTGTTACCATAGTGAAAATATTCCAGTTTTAAGGTTGAATCATATTCCATCAAGCTATGTTTCTTTTACATTTCATGCTTTGTACATTTCCTGTAATCCCACTCCAAGCGGAGACTCCATGCCCATTTTTTTTTCATCACAGGGAGGTCTCATCTCATCTTTTGCAAATCCACTTGCTATTTGAAGGAAGTACATTTTATCATACATCCAGTAATGGAACTAAAAGCACAGAGGCCCAGTCCGAGGTTATTTGGCTACCATCGCCATGCAATTTCAGTTACATCATAGGCTGTACACAGAGGACAATTTTCTCCCATTTTTTGGATCTGGAAGGACACGCAAAAAAATTTCCAGTGTAAAAAGCCCGTGTTCACATCAGACATAAACACACATATCATTTTGAGTGAACATGGAAATCTAATTAAAAGTCTATTACTCCCGACTAATATCTTTCATCAAACAGACCATTTACTCAGCAGGCAGGACATGTCAACATCCATTTAGCATATGTTCTCAAGCAACACGTTCTCCAACCAACTTTTCACATACTGACGCTTTGTCAGACCCTTTGGTGTCACATTATGGTCACAGTAAACACCTGGTTCAAGGTATAGTATGCAAGAATTTCCTAAAAAATAATGTATAGACTGATACAAAAAGAATTCCTCTCAATCATCACTTATGACCCAATAGAAGTGTGTGGTGGTGTCTGTATCTGTGGAGACCATGCCCTCCGCCTCTGTTTTCTCTTTTCTTCTTATTTTGCTGTGTTCACGACATTTCTGGGCTTCAGGAAAATGCCCGTGGTCCCTATCCCCAGCCAATAACAGGGCCGTTCAGGTTGTCAAATGCCGCTCTGTCACGCCCCTCGGCGTCTGATACTGAGGCACAAGCATTATACATTGATGGGCACAAGTCCCCCTTTAGCTCTATCAGATACAAAGCGTAACCACCATGAAATAATTAGAAAATTATATTTTATTTCTCTGATTTACTGCTTTGTTCTCACTAATGCCGCTCACTCTCTTCATTCACTCTACAGCTCGCTTGACCATCGATGCTCTCTCTCTCTCCCTCTTTTGCCCGTTGAGTCATGGAGGAGGGGTTTACAACAACAACAACAACAACAACAGTTACATATTATACCTTTAACGTTCTGAATTCAAACAAAAACGCTTAGGTTTAAGCAACAAATCCACTCAGTTTGGTTTAGGAAGCAACATCATGGTTTGGCTTAAAATTAATACGTTTGTAAAGTGAAAGTGAAACTTTACGCACGGGACACAAACACCGGTCTCCTGGATGAGAGCCCTGCGTTTGTTCACCGTATTCTCATACAACAGTTTGAATGATATCTTACAAAAAAGTTATTCCTCCTTTTTCGTTCCAATGTCCGGCAACATGTGTCAATTTCCGCTCGTTACATGCATACAGTCTTTTCAAAATAAACTTCCGTCATCAAAGGACACGATTCACTATGATGTTAATTACATTCATTAATAACATTTTCTGGGATATACACAAATTACACTACATTACTTTTAGTAGGTATAGCTACGAGCAGTGTATGAGACCCGCCTGGTTTCGGGGATTCCGGTGTAGCCAGCGGATATCTGGGCCAAGACCTCCTTTTCCGTGCGTTGCTCATTATTTACAGTCCGATTAGTAACTTGAGATGCGAGACTGAAGTTGGAGTTGAGAGACGACGTGTACGACCAGATTTTTTTACAAGTAGCCAGTTTACAAGCTAATTTTAAACCAATAAAAAGCTAAATCACCGTCAGATGATAGCCGGTGGGTTCCCAGATTGCATTTCGGCCAATAAGTTCCGCCTATTTTGCTCTCCACACGGACTGCATTCAACCGAAGCCTGCTCAAACGTGATTGGTCAATACTACTCGGACTACAAACGGAAACCAGAACGCTTCCGGTACCAAAATCTTGTCCCGTTGCCTACAGATTCTACATGTGAATGCAGAATCTGTTTATAGAGATTACTTGCAGCTTAGCTAATAAGAATGCTCTTGAATCAATGCGTTGCAAACAATTATAATCTTTAACATCAAACTCATTTAGCTAACATCATCACTCTCCTCTCTCCTTTTTTCAAAAATCCACATGATAAATGATGTGCATGTTTGCATATGACATAGGAAAAGAGAGAAGGTTGGTGCACAAACACACAAATGTGCCTATTGATCATGTGCAAATGCATTATGCATTAACACATGGCTTCACCAGGTGTACAGTACATACCAAAGTCTATTTAAAAAAGGATTCGATTTATGTTGGGAGGTAGTTCTTGCTGAAAAATCTCATCCTCTTGTAGACCTCCCGTATAATGTCCAGTCAAAATAACCTCAGGTAAAATTATCTGAACTGACAGCCTTGAAATTGTTGGCAAAGTTCTGCATGTATTGCCTCTCACACTGAACGCTTGTGAACCATCTGTTCAAATTGCACTTGAAAGCAGCATTCGCCCCCGACTGAGATCAGACCAAATCCAAACTTTGCTCTACGTACGATCTCTCGCTGAAATGTTTGAGCGTGTTAACACCAGAAATTATGTATCATGCGTCGGACATTTTTGGTGTGGTCCTGTGCAGTTGGCACAGTTCATCCTGTTAACAATTACTTTGTGTAGATTGAACCTCTTCATAAAATCAGCAATTCAGGAACAGATTTTTTTCATCAATCCTTCATGGCCACATTTACACGGTGAGATTTGGATTGAGAGATGTTTCTATAGTTTTAAATTTACACCTAAAACCTACAGCAAATATACATACTTTAAATTGTTTTCTCAAATTATCACATGGTATAAAGCACCAAAAAGCAATATTTTAAAGGTCCAGTGTGTAGGATTTTGGGGGATCTATTAGCAGAAATGGGATATAATATTCATAACTATGTTTCATTAGTGTATAATCACCTGAAACTAAGAATCGTTGTGTTTTCATTAGCTTGGAATGAGCCCTTCATATCTACATAGGGAGTGGGTCCTCTTCACTGAGTCCGCCATGCTGCACCGCCATGTTTCTACAGTAGCCCTGAATGGACAAACCAAACTCTGGCTCTAGAGAGAGCCTTTCGTGTTTTTATGTTACCTGAAGGCCACGCTTGTGAAACTGTGGTAACGTCAGCCGCACAGTCCAAAACCGTGGTACCGCAGTCTGACGTCCATTGCTCCTTAGTTTTGTTATGGTAAGGATGGCCTGTCATGATATATTCATGACATCAGCTGTCCTAGTGTGTCTCTTCCCTTTTTCCTCTTGTGCCCAGTTCCCTGTCTGTCTAGTGTGGGCGTGTCTGGCTGTGGTGTGTGTGAGGTCTCCTCCCCTGCAGGCTCTGTTCTCCCGCGCTCTGCTGACGTCATACCACCTGATCCATCTGCACAGCTGCATTCCATTCAATCATCCACCACAGTTCAAATACCCCAGCTCTTCAGTCATTCGACGCCAGATCGTTGATTCAACCATGCGGATCACTGCCTGTCCACTCGCCTGCCTGCTCTGCTCATTCCAGCCATCTCATTCATTCATTCACAAAGTTTGCTTTTGGAAAATAAAGCCTATTGTTCAACTGCCCGCCGTAGTTGTGTCTGCATTTGGGTCTCCTCCTACACTGATCGTAACAGAACGATCTGGCCAGCATGGACTCAGCAGACTCGGATTCGGTTCGCCAGGCTATCTCGGCCCAAGGAATCCTCGTGGGACAGCACGAACGAGCATTACACGAGGTAATGGAGGGTCTGAAGTCGCTATCCCACAGCGTGGGACTCATGGGTCAACAACTAAGCCAGGTTTCCCATCACCTCGCCTCTGCTCCCCAAGCAGTTCCAGCCTCTCTCCCCGAGCCAGCAGTAGCTCCAGCCCAGCCAGCTCCTCACTACCACCGAGAGCCTCCCATTCCAGCGCCTGAGCGCTATGCCGGTAATCTAGGTACATGTAGGTCATTTCTTATGCAGTGTTCATTAATTTTTGAACAACAGCCCAGAACATTTGCTAACGATAGAACTAAGATATCGTATATTATTGGGTTACTTACGGGTAGTGCGTTAGCCTGGGCATCAGCTGTGTGGGACAGTCAGTCTGCGCTATGTTTTGTATATTCCAGTTTTGTAGCCGAAATGAGGAAAGTGTTTGATCATCCGGTTAGCGGACGGGATGCTACACAGCGGCTGTTACAAATACGGCAGAGCTCCCGTAGTGTAGCGGAATACTCCGTCGAGTTTAGAACTCTAGCGGCAGACTCCGGTTGGAATGACGTAGCTCTCAGAGGGGTTTTCCTGGGTGGATTGACGGAATCCGTGAAGGATGAGTTGGCGGTGCGGGACGAGTCGGCAGACTTAGATAGCCTAGTTTCGCTAGCTATTAGCTTAGACAATCGACTAAGGGAACGCCGTAGGGAAAGAGCTAGCAGGTCGGTAGCATTGCCAAACTCTCGCTCAACTCCTCCTCTCGCGAGTTTTGGCGCCACCGCAAGTCCAGGATCCAACTCCTCTCCGGAGTTTTCCCCTCTCCCTTATCCACCTGGGGAACCCATGCAACTGGGCAGGGCTCGAATCACTCCAGCGGAGCGTTTTCGGAGAATGAGAGAGGGACTGTGTATGTACTGTGCTCAACAAGACCACCTCGTGGTTTCCTGTCCCCATCGGCCAAAAGGAAATGCTCGCCGGTGAAGGTGGGAACACTGGTGAGCAAGATTAATGAAGATTCCCCCAGTCGCATGATTTTGGATGCCACGTTTTGCCTGGGTCAGACTGAGCTGTCGTTACCAGCATTAGTGGATAGTGGGGCGGATGAGAGTTTCCTAGACTCCCAATTTGCTAATCAGTCTGGGATAAGCATTAGACCCCTTACAGTTCCCCTTAAAGCCCATGGACTAAACGGCAAACTTCTGGCATGCATCACCCATATCACGGATCCTATCCACCTCGTGCTCTCTGGAAATCATCATGAAAAGATCCAACTTCACATCATCGATTCTCCACACTCTCCCCTAGTCTTGGGTCAGCCCTGGTTGAAGTTGCACAACCCCCATCTGGATTGGACGGAGAGCCGAGTGAAGAGCTGGAGTCCCTTTTGCCATGCCTTTTGCCTGCATTCTGCTCTCTCTCCAAAGGATGGCGCTATGCCCTTAAGAAAGGAACCTGATTCTCCAGATCTCTCTTCTGTTCCGTCCGTGTATCATAGCTTAGCGGAGGTTTTCAGCAAACAACAGGCGCTCTCTCTACCCCCTCACCGTCCTTATGATTGCGCTATTGAACTGCTTCCAGGCGCTACCCTTCCATCAAGTCGCCTGTTCAACTTGTCCCGTCCGGAGAGAGAGACTATGGAGGAATACATTCGTGAGTCAGTGGCGGCAGGAATCATCAGACCCTCATCATCTCCCGTAGGAGCGGGATTTTTCTTTGTGGCCAAGAAGGATAAGACACTACGCCCGTGTATTGACTATCGGGGACTCAACAGCATTACAGTAAAGAATAAGTACCCACTTCCACTCATCAATTCTGCGTTCGAACCACTACAGGGCGCTACTGTTTTTTCCAAGCTGGACCTCAGAAACGCCTACCACCTGGTTCGTATACGCCAGGGAGACGAGTGGAAGACGGCATTCAACACCCCCATTGGTCATTTCGAGTACTTAGTCATGCCTTTTGGACTCACTAACGCTCCTGCTGTCTTCCAGGCGTTGGTAAACGACATCCTTCGGGATTTCCTCAATCACAGTGTTTTCGTTTACCTGGATGACATATTGATCTTTTCACGATCTCTGGAGGAGCACACCCAACACGTGCAACAAGTCCTACAAAGACTGTTGGAGAACAAGTTGTTCGTGAAGGCCGAGAAGTGCAAGTTTCATGTGAAGTCAGTGGATTTTCTCGGCTACATCATCGAGCAAGGGCAGGTGAAGTCGGACCCGAGCAAGATCCAGGCAGTGGTAGAGTGGCCAACACCTTCAACCAGAAAACAGCTGCAACGCTTCCTAGGGTTTGCAAACTTTTACAGAAGGTTTATCAGAGACTATAGTAGAGTGGCGGTTCCCCTTACTCGTCTCACCTCTACCTCCACGCCTTTTACATGGACAGCAGAAGCTGATGCTGCATTCAGGGAGCTGAAGAGGCGCTTTACTACTGCTCCCATCCTCATGCATCCCGACACTGCGCTTCAGTTTGTTGTGGAGGTAGATGCTTCAGATACAGGAGTAGGGGCGGTACTGTCGCAGCGGTCAAAAGATGATCAAAAACTACATCCATGTGCCTTCTTCTCTCGCAAGCTGACACCTCCAGAGCGCAATTATGATGTTGGTAATCGGGAATTACTTGCAGTGAAGCTGGCTTTGGAGGAGTGGAGACATTTGCTGGAGGGGGGGGAGCATCCATTCATCGTTTGGACTGATCACAAAAATTTGGAGTACATACAGACGGCAAAGAGGTTGAACTCTCGCCAAGCCCGATGGGCATTGTTCTTCGGGAGATTCAACTTCACACTAACCTACCGACCAGGATCTAGGAACCTGAAACCCGACGCCTTGTCCAGAATAACCGAGGCAGACCACAGTCCACCAAGCCCAGTTTCAATCCTTCCCTCAGCATGCATCGTTGGTTCCTTTACATGGGAGATCGAGAGCGTGGTGAGGAATGCACAGCGGGAGCAACCGGATCCCGGGAACGGCCCGGAACACCGTCTGTTTGTTCCAGACTCAGTCCGCTCACAGGTACTCACATGGGCTCACACATCACGTTTTGCATGTCATCCTGGCATCAATCGCACTCTGACTTTGCTACAGCGACACTTTTGGTGGCCATCTATGAGGGTGGATTCTCGTGCTTATGTGCTTGCCTGTGAGACCTGTGCCCGCAGTAAATCATCTCATCAACCTACCACTGGGTTACTCCGTCCTCTTCCTGTTCCCAGTCGGCCCTGGAGTCACATCGGCCTCGATTTTGTTACCGGTCTCCCAGCATCACAAGGTAACACCACCATACTCACCATCGTAGATAGGTTTTCTAAAACTGTGCATTTTGTACCTCTGCCCAAACTCCCCACAGCCTCGGAAACAGCAGATCTCTTGGTGCAGAATGTGGTCAGGATTCATGGAATACCTGTGGACATCGTGTCGGATCGAGGACCCCAGTTCACGTCCCAGGTATGGAAAGCTTTTTGTCGTGCTTTGGGAGCATCTGTGAGTCTCTCCTCTGGTTATCATCCCCAGACTAACGGACAGACAGAGCGGGCCAATCAGGATCTGGGAGCAGCATTGCGCTGTGTGACAGCCAGGAATCCCACTTCATGGAGCACACACCTCCCATGGGTCGAATATGCACATAACTGCTTGTCAAGTGCAGCCACAGGAATGTCTCCATTTGAGTGTTCATTGGGATACCAACCTCCGCTTTTCCCAGCCCAAGAAGAGGAGATTGCGGTTCCGTCCGTTCAGGCTCATCTTCGTCGATGCAGGAGGATTTGGAAAGAGGCTCGCTCTGCTCTGCTCCGTTCCACTGAACGCAACCAGCGACTCGCAGATCGCCATCGGACTCCTGCACCTCAGTTTCAACCAGGTCAGAAAGTTTGGCTTTCATCCAAAGACATTCCATTACAAACTGAATCAAAGAAATTAACACCCCGGTACATTGGACCATACGTCATCGACAGCATTATTAATCCCTCTGCTGTTAGACTCAAGTTGCCTTCATCCCTGAAGATTCATCCTACCTTCCATGTTTCTCTGCTCAAACCGGTTTCTGTCAGTCCTTTGTGCCCTCCAGCCACTACCCCACCACCCACCCGGGTCATCGACAACCACCCTGCCTACACGGTCAAACGGCTGTTGGATGTGCGCCGTCGAGGCCGGGGTCTTCAATATTTGGTGGACTGGCAGGGGTATGGTCCTGAGGAGAGAAGTTGGGTTTCTCGGCAACTCATATTGGACCCTTCCCTCATTACGGACTTTTATAGAGACAATCCTGACAAGCCGGGTGGGTCGCCAGGAGGCTCCCGTTGAGGGGGGGGTTATGTCATGATATATTCATGACATCAGCTGTCCTAGTGTGTCTCTTCCCTTTTTCCTCTTGTGCCCAGTTCCCTGTCTGTCTAGTGTGGGCGTGTCTGGCTGTGGTGTGTGTGAGGTCTCCTCCCCTGCAGGCTCTGTTCTCCCGCGCTCTGCTGACGTCATACCACCTGATCCATCTGCACAGCTGCATTCCATTCAATCATCCACCACAGTTCAAATACCCCAGCTCTTCAGTCATTCGACGCCAGATCGTTGATTCAACCATGCGGATCACTGCCTGTCCACTCGCCTGCCTGCTCTGCTCATTCCAGCCATCTCATTCATTCATTCACAAAGTTTGCTTTTGGAAAATAAAGCCTATTGTTCAACTGCCCGCCGTAGTTGTGTCTGCATTTGGGTCTCCTCCTACACTGATCATAACATGGCCTCTGGCAAAGATACTCGATAACAAACATCTCGCATTTCAAGCTCCGCAAATGGTTTGAAATGGTATACTCTTCCTGTCTCCTAAGTGGGCATGGGCATGGCCATGGCGTGTTTGCCACTCCCCCATCCCCCCCATCTCGTTTGGAAGTGTTGTGAACATTGTGTGGATGGATGAAAGCAGATTGGATTATATTTGCGTAATGTATTTATATTTTCTTTTGCTAACATTAGATATTTACACAGTTAACAGCCTTATTTAGCCTTACGAAAATTAGTTAGCTAGGGCGTTAGCGAACATTAGTTGCCAGATCTCGCAAGAGTGTGTTGCTGAGACAGAGAAAGGTCTCAAACCTCGAACGTCTGAAAAATCCCATTTTAGCATGAGAATGTTCGGAAGATATGTGGCTTGTGAAAAATGGGTTCACTATTTACTTGGTGACTATGAGGCAAAAGAATAAGTCATAATCTGTGTTCACGTTCACTTCTCCCATTGGAGTTAATAGACTCAGGACCTGCCGCTACAACCCGTTTTCATCGAAGACCGACGCATGTAGGCACCCTTTAGCAACAGTAAATGACGAACCGGGCTTTCAACTAACTCCAATGTAAACCCACCCGTGGCTTTAATCGACGGTTGGAGCAAATTATGTAGTTTTAATAGCGTGAGAGTCCGTTCAGGATTGGCGGGAGGGGAGGTCGATGCGTCAGACAAACACAGGACTTCCAACAAGGAGACCAGTTGTGTTCCATAACGTTTTCCATCCTCTCCAAGTAACCTCCAAGTAACGTTGACTTATTTTGTTAGGTCAGTTGTTAGTCACGTGACTCATCGGTATCGTCAGTCCTGTGAGTCACGCAGGTCGTTAGTCATGTGAGTAATTTAGTATCATCAGCCCCGTGAGTCACGTGAGTCACTAGTCAGTGAAGTTAACGTCAACCACGACCGTTCACAACACTACCCAAGTGGTTGTGTTGCCTAAACCTAATTTCCTGTGAAAACGGAAGTTTAATTTGAAAGGACACGATGAACATAACGAGCATATATTGACTCGTCCCTGGTACGTCCAAAAGTAACGCGAGAGGAGTACCCCATGCGTCAGTCTCCAATGCCGAGGGGCACTGACCAAACGGCGGTATTTGACGAGTCGGGAGTGAGAATGTGTTGGCAGCTAGTCTCCTAAAGAGGCGGGACAGTGGCCAAACCCATGTGACACAGATACAGGAAACTGTCTCCTTTCTGAACTGTCTTTGCCGCAGTCTTGGAAAGGGAGGAGTGAGCGGAGGGGTACTCAGTTGGTTGCAATCTGCAACCACACCACTAGATGCCGCCAAATCCTACACACTGTACCTTTAAAGAAACTAACAATAATTTAATAGGATTAACTATTTAAAGGTCTAAAATGGGCAAGATCTCAGATGATGAGGAGTGACAAGGACATTTGAAAACAATCAACTGGTTTGTTGCTTTGAGCCTGTTGCGAAGTGAATTTCGCAAAGGCTATAATGTCACTGACCCCGTCTGGAACGAGGTCAGAGCGCAGACACGCTCCCACTCAGGCCTCAGTGTGATCATGAGTTTGGAAGAGCAAACCAACAGTTGTTCTTTTGTCTCCTCCTGTGCCCTTGATTTTACTTTGTGTACCAAACAATGCACTTTAAACCATTTTAAAATCTGTCTTTGAGCTAACTGTCTCCTGGCTTACACCTACGTATTTATTTAAAGTACAGACACTGAGAGTGGTATCGATCTTCTCATCTAACGCTCAGTAAGAAGGCAAATACGCATATTTCCCAAAATGTCAGCCTATTTCTTTGGCATACACAGAAATATACATACAAATTCCTCCCACTCTGAGTGACGAAATAGTGTAAAAAATACATAAATGGCCTGTTTACTTGCATTTTTTGGATTCGTTTTTCCCCACATCCAGCTGCATCTGACAGTAAGTGGACAGGGGTAAAAATAGCAGCACTTTCAGCTGAAATCTTAATGGTCAGACCTGTAGCTAAAACTGAAAACAGATGCCTAAATGTGTTCCTCTCGCTGCTCCTTTTCACATCAGCTCCTGACAGCGTGCTCTTAGAGATAATCATAGTCCGCGATCAGATGGTGAGGTGTTAATGTTCCGTCGCGCTGTTTGGTGTAAAAATTGAGGAAATCTTGAAGAGGCAGCGACAAACGGTGAAGGAGCCCCTGCTGGGGAAGACAGAATGAGATTAGTGCTTTCTAATGAATGCATTACCAAACCAGCAAATTAGAATAATGTCACTTTCAAATTCAAATCATGTTGTTTTTCTTTGTTTTTTTTCCACTCTAAAATCTCTTTCTGATGAATCCTCATCACAAATTCTTGGGGTTATAAAGTCATAAAATTAAATAAAAACTTTGGAATACATTAATTGGTTTTCTCCACATGCGCTCCCACGATCACTCCCCCACCCCTTCAATTTGCTTTGTTCTACTGAAGTGCTTGCCTTTGCAAAATTGCAGTTTTTACTTAACACAACGCTTAATTGCAGGCACATGCTCGAGTGGTCACGGTGCCCATCAGAGGCAAAAACGAGCCACAACAGCGCAGCGTAGATTATTCTGGAATTGCAGTGCCAGGCTCCCACTCTAAGCCCCCCGGTTGCAAACCAGAGCCGAGTCCATCTCTTGGGCACCGGCACCAGATGGCAGAACCAGTAATAGAGCTGGGAGGAAAAAAATGGCGAATAGGAATGAGGAATAGAGAGAGGAAATGAGGAAAAAAAAGTCAGATTGGAAAAAAAGAGAGGATGGAAAGCGCTTGGGTTCGGTCTGATCATTTGATTTCTAAACTCAGACGGATTTGCATAGCCTAGGGTTGGCTGTGGCCCACTTTCCCCTCGCTGTCTTTCTGAAAGACTGCCAGTGCATTCCATTATTTGTGTCAAGGCGGGTTCTGTGATGAAGAAAATAACAGTGCTGGCACATAGTCAGAGTTTACGGTCTCTCCCCTCCCCTCGCCTTCCCCTCCTGGTGTTCACTGTGGCTGGCTGATTCCTGAATGCAACCCAGATATCTGCTGAGGAGGGAGGGAGGGCCGGCACCAAGCAGAGAGAGAGGCAGAAAACGAGAAATGCAGCGGGTGAAAGAAAGTGTAAGCAAGATGAAGAGAGGGAATGTGTTCGAGAATAAAAGAGATAGAGAGATCAGTGAAGGACACACACTTTCTACAGGCAGAGCTCAAGGCCTGGCTCGCTCTGAAGACTGAGGAAACCAGCTGGAGACCAGCTCCCACTGTTTAGATGGCTGTGAGACATTACCTTGTTATGTAGCTCCTATGCTAACGGAATAGAAAGGACACACAGACATACGGGTGATGCTGGCTGAGGAGGAAGGACGGACTGCAGAGAGATGTTGAAGTTCCACACAGCAATGACTTATACAGATTATATATCAAGTCCATAAATGTATGAACACGTACTAGACTTAATACAAACATAGAATTTGAATGTCGTTTGAATGTATGCAGGCTGTTCTCATACACCATTCATAGCTATACCTACCAAAAGTTAATGCACTGTAATTCATATATATATCCCACAAAATCAATTCGTATGTAATCCACGTAATCGTGAACCAGGAAGTATAAAGAGCGACAAATGCAGCAAAGGGAGGAGGTCGGGGTGGATGGTTGGTTTCAAACCAGAAGTCAACGTTGATTTATTTGTCACGTAACTTCTGTACGATTTTTTCCTAACCCTAACTAAGTAGTTTTATTGCCTAAAAAATATTTTTTGTAACGTAACTGCCGTACTTAAGTTACGTCACTTCCAGTGTTATTTTAACCCAAACCAGGATCTTTTCCTAAACCAAAGTAGTTTTACAAACCGTTGTATGAGGATATGTTGCTGTATGCCATGACAAACATAGTTAACAAAAATAAGCATTTATGTGCTGCATGTTTTATTAAAATGTGTTGCAAAGCAAAGAAACAAATCTTATTTTAGCATAGTTTTTCTGTTTATTTTATGAGATGTGAATTAAATGAGTTTATTGTATGCAACCTTATTTACTAAGAGTAAACTAGTAGTTTAATTACAAGTTCATATGGTACAAAATGCACTTTAAAAGTAATCTGTGAGTGCTCTTTAAGTGTACTCAGTTATTCACTGAGATATAAGATAAGACATACTTTATTGTCCCCCAGGGAAATTTCTCTTGGGCTCCAAGCCGCTGCATCACACAACACACTTGCCAAAAATGTTACAATTCTCATACACACATACACTTTCAGTGTAGTTACTGTCAGTTCAAAATATACATTAAAAGTGCACTTGTATGTTCACATTAAGTATACTTCATTACATGTACACTATCTGTGTACTTTTATTTTCCAAACTAGCAGTGTACTTTTTATTCAAAATAACAGGGGTAACTAGGAGAGTATATTTACACTTATTCAAAGAAGTACACTTTATGGCATGAAGCACACATTAAGTACAACAACAATACTATGATTGCAATCTAGCACTGCACTTGCAAGTTCACTTTACATGTACTTTATGTTCAAAATAACACAGAGACACAGTGCACTAGAAGTGTACTTACAAATTCATTGTGAATATATGTGTTGCATAAATATACTTTAGGTAGAAAAATGACACATAACCGTAATGTCCAACCAATGTATACTTTGAAGTATTTTTCAAATATATACTAAAAAGTGGGCCAATTTAGTCTGAACAAATATTTAACTAGTTCGCTTCCAAGTGTACCAATATTTTATCCAACAGTATATTTACACAGTATACTTATCCACAGAAGTGGACTAGCCCAAGTATGGGCTCGCTCGAAATTGCATATTAAGCACTACATACCCAATATGTGTACTATCGTTCAACATACTTTTGTGTGAATAAACAGTAGTATTTATCTTTTCGGATATACTGAGCAGTAATTTACGTCGTCACTTCCTGAGAGCCTCCTTGCCAGTTGGAGATGTGTAACCATGGTAACTCGTGCAAACCTCATGTGACCAAACCGACTGTTTCTGAGAAGGAAAGTCTGAAATCATTTTAAAAACGTGCAATCAAAGTGAAATCTTATACTAAATTGAAGCGTTATTGATGTTACAAAGCTGTCGTTGTCATCACTACCGCATTGCATTTTGGGATACTTATGCCGCCGTAGTGTCCTGCGTTGCATACTGTAATATTTACTGGAAATATAATGCAATTTGCGTACTATTGGTTTCATACTAAGGTTTCGGACAACTAAACAATCTCGCAAACTGTTTAAGCACACTAAATAGCATGATAGTATGGAATTTCGGACGCAACCTTGGGGTTTACAATTTTTTTTATAAGGGGGTACATCTGTGTGTGTTTATGTACTGCATTTACACACAACTGACATGTCTGCTGTCAGGTTTTTGTTCTTATGCCCATCATTTTAATATGTATGATGTCTTCTTATTTACAAAAGCCCCTCCTCAGCAGCGTCTCTATCCTCTATCTCCGTGGCTGTATTCCTCACAGGAAGCTCATGCGGCATGAGGCTATTGTTATTCATGGCCAAGGTGTTTTCACTGTCTCTGCATATTTTTAGGGATTTGAATAACCATTCCCCTGTGGCTCCGAATCTGCTGACCTAATGAGCCAGCCTGACTGATTGACACAGGAGACCATCACAGGAGCCATTCATCATCTCCTGTGAATAAACGTTGGATATTTCATCCTCCCAATGTATGCTTGATAATGGATCATTTTAATCCCTTTAAAAAAGAAAAAAATCCTATACAGCTGCCAACATGTGCCTGACAATGCCTGATCACAGCCCTTCGTCTTCAATCCACATGAGAAGGGTGTGGAGGCTGCCAAGAATTTAAAAAATATGAAATGATGATTGCTTTTTAGGTTCACAAAAGAGCTCATTCTACTATAAAATTGCTGGTGGCAATACAAATTGAAGTAGGAAAAATGTTTTCTCTTTCAAAAAAAGTGACTTCAGTTGACAAGTTTGAGAAGGCGTCTTTAGGAGAGCGATGAAGTGCAGCACATGAATGACAATGTTGGGAGTGAAATGCACTGGATGCTTTTTTAATTGTTTTCGTCACTTTTGTATTCAGAGGCGCACATCAAGCTGTCACTTAACAAGGATCTTGTTGGAAATCGCTGCTGTTCTGGCTTTCCTCTAAGAGGTTGGATAGACCCAGACTTCCTAAATCTGGCATTATCCTGTCAAAAGGAAGATTAGTGGATAATGTGCATAAGCCTTGGCCTGTTTTCTTTTAACGTTTTTGCCAATGTTAAATGCAAAACAAACCTAGAATTAATTATTGGAAAATGGGTCTATCAAAGATGAGAGGAAAATAGCACCACAAGCCATTAAACAAATGTGACCATACTGAAGTACCTTTTTATGGTTCAAGGGCGAGTACAAGGTCAACTGAGCCTGTTCCGTGTATAAAACGACTCAAATGGGGGAATCTGGCCTTCAATCCCTCAAAGTACTCTAATTTAACTCATACTTGACCAGAGATGAGTGGCTTTATATTGTGTTGCCAATGTGTAAAGTAGAAATGTGTTAGAAGGTCATGATTTATGGATGTTTTGTTGTCGTTTAAAAGAATGGTTCAACATTTTGGGAAACACATCTTTCAGATTCTTGCAGAGAGTTAGATGAGAAGATCGATACCACATATTAAGCTGCAGCCAGCAGCTTAGCATAAAGACTGGAAACGGGGAAACAGCTGGTTTGGTTCAAAAAAAATCTGCCATCCAGCATGAGAGATACCATGTTAATTATTGAGATTTAAAGGTGCTGGTATGCAGATTTTGTCACCTTTGTACAAAGCCAGGCTAGTTTTTTCCCCCCGTTTACAGTCTTAATGCTAAGCTAAGCTAAATGGCTGCTTAACGTAGCCAAAAAGTATAGAAGCAAAGAGGCGAAACTCCAGTACTTTTTGACAAAAAAAGACATATCCAGCTCTGCCAGCTTCCTGCTAGCTGTATGCGGCTGTAACAATGGATATATTGGCTGTAATTCATCACATTTATTATCTTATAATACACCCATGGGCTGTATGCTGTAAGCCTGTACCGTGGTGGATATATTAACGTCTCTGTTCCCAAACAAATGGCTATCGGCCAGTAGCTAGTAGTGCTAGTAGCATGACATAAACAGAATTTAATGGAGTTGTAGGCTATTTACTAACACGCAGGGAAAACGCACAGGGCACATTCTCTTATACATCCATGGTTTGGCTCTATTGGACATTGATTTTGGAGATCCTTGACTTTAAAAAGTTTGAGATTGCTCTCAAAATCTGTGTGCTGGATTTCTCTAACTTCCATGTATGTCCATCGCTCACTTTATGCCCCTCTGGGAAGCGGCCGGGCAAAAAAGTTTAATAAATAAATAAGTAAGTGAGTAAATAAGTAAGTAAACAATTGACTTTCATTTCTTCAATATATGTTCTTTGCCATACAGACACAAGAGTGGTATCGGCCTTCTCATCTAACTCTTGGTAAGAAGGCGAATAAGCTTATTTCCCAAAATGTCAAACTTGTCCTGTAAAGAAAAATGTGTCCGTGTTTAACTGTATGTTCTGTGTACCCACCATTTTGTTGTATCCAAGCAAAAATATGCAGTGCATGTAATTTTAAGCAGGCATTTCAGAGGGAAGTTGATGCATATTTTGAGTCCGGTAATCAGCTGTAAAAGGGCCTGAGTTGATTGGTGTACTGTGTTTCTGATTTTGCTTAAATGTTTGGTGCAGAGGCTGGAGATTGCAGAAATTACATATAATAGTTGTTTGATGAAGAGGGCATCAATAGTCCTCTTCACTTCCTCCTTAACACCAGCATTCCCCCTTGTATTTATACAATGGCCTAATGCTGGCTCTTATAGACAAGTGTCTGTCATTTGTCAGCAGGAAAATTGTGGTTTAAGGAACTACCATTTATACTGAGCTATGGCCTGTTTACTGTATCTATTTAGTATTTGTATGACGGTATCCCGAAACACTTATGCACACCGTCGGTAGACCCCATCTAAATGCTGAGGGTGAGTTGAGCACAGAGTTACTTTAGAAACTGCTTAGGCTGGAAAACATACAGTAGGCTTGCCCTTTATATCGTTGGCAGTTCAATCCTAAAATCCCTTAGGGAGGCGCACACCCATTTAAAGGCTGTTAAATGATGATTGATGAAGCATCCTCACAATGAGCGTGCCCCCTTCCACTGCTTTGGAAACAATCTGTTATCCCCAAAACACCAAAAGCTAGGCCACTTTGTTGTATTAGGCCCCCTAATTTTCTTGCATCGAGGCAATGGGAGCCATTAGGCATTTAAGTGACAGCAGAGAGCTTCGGAGGGCAAGTTGTCCAGAGATGGAAAGTTCTCATTCTAACTGGAGGTCAGAGGGCTGCTAGTTTGTTGTACCCCTCAGGGGCGCTCACACAGCAACACTCACATGCTCCCCGTTAAAGATAGCTCTCGAGAACATATGGTCAGGAGGAAATATCAGGGGAAAAGAAAATAGCAATTGAACAAGTAGGGTCATGTTGTTTACTTTTCAGTTCACTGAGTCTATTACGGAAAGTGTGTGCAGCAATATTATAAACTATTAGTCAGGATGACTGCTATTTTGTCTTGTATTTTTTAGTTGTAGGCCATTCTATGCATAATTGTAGTATGTGCATGTAACTTTGCATCACATACAATACATGGTTTGATTTTCATATCCAAACAGAAGTGGATTTTGTAATCAGAAGAATATCTGTTTCAGCTCTTTTTTCTTTTTTTTGTCTTTGGAGCCAATTGCAATTAGAATTTACCAACATGTACAGCCAAATGTCCCCCTTTGTTGTCCATATGTCACTGACAATACCCCACCCCCCCGAGAAAACTGTTTCAATGAGGACAAGGTGCAAAGCGATTGCAGTATTGATCATGTAGAGATCATGTGCTTCTGATCATGTTACATACCTTTCACCTACTACTAGAATGAAGAATTCAGACACACATAATGTCTTTGACTCTGCTGTGCTGTCAAATTGTTTACATAGGTCAAAAAGCTAATGTCTAGATGGTTAAAATTAATTAAAACAGCTACTGCCTTTCGTTGTCTTATACTATCAAATACCATAGTTAAAATGCCTAATGTCTAAACTGTAAAAAAAAAAATGTTAAAACAGTTAATGTATTTAATTCTCCTTTGCGAATTATCAAATAAAACTGTCTATGTCTAAATTGTTAAAACAACCAATGTCTTTAGTTCTCTCATGCTAACTAATAGTTAAACTAGTTAAAAAAGCTAATGTCTTTATTGTTTAAAAAAATAGTTAAAATTGCTCATGTTTTTCATTGACTTATGCTAACTATCAAATCATTTTAAAACAGCTAATGCAAAAAAAACTTTTTTTAAAATAGCTAAAACCACTAATGTCTTTATTTGTCTTATGCTAACTAATAGTTAAAGGGACAGTGTGTAGGATTTAGTGTCATCTCGCGCTGAAATTGCAGATTGCAACCAACTGAATACCCCTCCGCTAACCCCTCCCTTTCCAAGTACGGTCCTCAGGTAATGTAAAAACTTGAAAGGCTAAAGCCAGTGTTTGGTTTTTCTGTTCTGAGCTACTGTAGAAACATGGCGGAGCAACATGGCGGACTCTGTGAAGAGGATCCGCTCCCTCTGTAGATATGAAAGGCTCATTCTAAGATAACAAAACCACAACAGTACATACTGGACCTTTAAACCAGTAAAAAAAGCTAATATCGAAATTGTTAAAAAAAATAAAATAAAAAAAGAAGTTAAAATTGCTCATGTTTTTCTTTGATTAATGCCTATCAAACCATTTAAATAATTAAACCAATTAATGTTTGTTTTTGTCTTACTCTAATAGTTAAACCAGTTTAAACAGTTAATGTCTAAATTGTTCAAAAAAATAGTTAAATATAGATAATGTGTTCCATTTATTTAATACCAACTAATGGTTAAACCAGTTAAAACAGCTGTCTAAATTGTTAGACATAGCTGTAAAAGTTAAAACTGCTCGTTTTTCTTTGACTGAAACCATTTAAATAATTAAAACAGCTAAAGCAAAAACTGTTTAAAGTACTTAAAACAACTAAAATTTAGGTTGAATTCTGTTAAACTGCTAATCTCTTTCATTCTGTTATGCTAACTATCAAATAGCTAACTTCCATTCCCACATTACCTTCAAAATATCTGCTTTTCAGTAATGCTTTCAAAGTGGCCCCAAACGGAGGAAAATAAAGTGAGCACTTTGGTTCCGTATGTCTGTCTCTTTTTATGCAACCTTGAATTGGAAATCGTTTGGGTTCGATCTGTGCCGTTTGTGCCGAGACACAAACAACATGTGAGAAGTAACAACGTCTTTTCATTGAGCCCTGATGTTCTGGGCGCAGAGCATGAATTTACTATACATTGGGGTACATGCCACTGCATTCACTACTTTAACAACTCATAGAAATTACGTTGTTTCAGAAATTGCAGGGCTTTAGAAATCGGGTATGCATCTGTGTCTCTACATGCCATGACCCAATTTTCATGTGGTGATGAGCTTGTTTTTTAGTCTTTTCTTCTTTCATGAGTAAATGAAACACAAAAGCTGTTCTGACAGTCATGATGTTTACAGTACAAACCTTGTCTTGTGTCGATATAACATTTCAAACATTGAGCGGAGTTGTTAAGGTGAGCATAAAGTAGAAATAGAAGGAATGTGAATCATTGATTGAGACAAGTGCAGACTTACTACTGAAGAACATAACCTGTAAATAGGAGATGAAATCAACAATGGAGATAAATTGTGATTCGGGACACCGTCTAGAGGCGAATTGATTGCCAGGTTGGTATTTTCATCCCCCCCCACCCCCCCTTGTCGTAATAAATTTCCCACTCTGGACTGGTATTGACGCCCCTCAGCAGAGGTATACAGTATGTGAAAATAAGGGAGAGAAATAGAAATAACCCAAAAGAGACAGTGAGAGATAGACAGAGAATACAGAAGCAGAAAGAGAAAGATTTCACAGGGAGGAATAATTACCAAAAGAGAGACAACGACAGATAGAAAACAGGAAAAGAGAGAGAAGAGAAAACGTCTGTACACCCAACAGAAAAAGTATTGACTTCAGTAGAGTGAAAACTTAAACCCTTTAAAGGATTTTTTTTCATCAATGCAACTAACACAGAATGGCCTGACTTATCAGACACAAGCCCACTGAGCCCTTTGCCCTCACATTACAGATTTCCTACTGAGAGCAAACAGGAAAACTCGATCCTTTGTTTCTGCTCTCTCCGGGCCTACAAATCTTTTTCTGATTACTGGATGCGTGTGGGGACTCCGGCATTATTGGGATATCGTATTTCTCTTTACCAGAGTTGCTGCACGCATTTGGTCGAACATAGACACAACAAAACATAGTAGGAAGGAAGTTGTGCAATGATTCAAGAAAGAGATGAGAAAAAATACTCAATGTTCTCTCATTTACACATTAGGTTTCTGATAGAAAGTTGAGGACTATTTTGACACTCGAACCAATCATTCGATTAAGCTGGAAGCCAAGGATGTAATATTACAACGTATCCTCATACAACGGTTCGTATGATATCTCGCAAAAAGTTATATCTCATTTTTCGTGCATTTTCTTACAACTGTCCAGCAACACGTATCAATTTCCGCTCGTTTCATGAATACAGTCTTTTCAAAACAAACTTCAGTCTTCACAGGAAACAACAAGTTTTGTTGCCTAAACTTAGGTTTAGGCAACAAAACTACTTAGTTAGGTTTAGGAAAAGATTGACTTTGTTACGTTTAGGAAACAAAACAACTTAGTTAGGTTTAGGCAAAAAACTACTTAGTTAGGTTGAGGAAAAGATCGTGGTTTGGGTTAAAATAACTCCGGAAGATACGTGACAAATAAATCAACGTTGACTTCTGGTTTCACACAGGGTACGAACACCGGTCTCCTGGGTGAAAGTCCGTTTTTGTTTTTTTTGACCCACCCCTCCTCCCTACGCAGTGTTTGTTGCTTATACTTCCTGGTTCACGATTACGTGGATTACATACAAATTAATTTTGTGGGATATATATACGAATTACAGTGCATTACTTGTCGTAGGTATAGCTACGAACGGTGTGTGAGAACAGCCTGAATATTATACTATGAAAACAAAAACTATAAAGTTCAGCAGACTGTCAATATATTAATTTTATTGGTGAAATTTCACATCCTTAAAGCCAAGTTTTCGAGGCCTTGCCCATTGTTTGGACCGTTCAGGATGGAATTTAGAAAGTTCTTTGAATCTATCCAAATAATAAACAATAAAAAATGTGCTCATTTACTTAACTTTCTACAGGAATATTTTGAAAAAAAAATAATTATTGCCTATCCTTTCTGTTAAGTTAATATTAAAATTATTTATATTATTGTCTTCTTTTCTTTTTATCTTTCTTTTTTTATAGTTTCTTATAATTACCATATGTCCTGATACCATGTTGAATGTATCAGCCTAGTGACAATGGAGTCATGCCTGTTATGTTATCCTTATTTTAGTATGATACTTAATGTTCTCTGATTTGTCCTGTTGTCACATATTGTAAATGATGATTTCTACATTAAAGAAATAAAAATAAATACAATGTTCTCATAGCCGGTCAGCCACTACAACTCTACTTAATATCAGATAGAGGTCCATTAGATTTAATTGACTGTAAATTAAAAAAAACTGGACCTGTCAAAGTCAGCAGCTGCCCTGGACCCCCATTTAAAACTGCAATAACTTTATATTCATTTGGCCACTTTGCCCACAGAAATAAGCTGCGTACACAGCACAGACATATCATAGCTTTTAGGTTGATATGTCAAACTTATAAGTAAATAGTTGCCTATTTATCATTGTGAAGACCCTCTCCACTGTTCACCTGTTACTTGGTTTATGCTTTCTTTGCAGGTTCTAATAGTTTTGAGTGAGTTTTTATTTTATTTTAGTTTTGAATTTCAATTTCCTTTTAATTTAGTTTCAGTTAGTTTTTAGAGTGTGTTTGCTAGTTTCCTCAGAAAGGTTTAGTTTTAGTTTTTATAGATTTATTTTTTGTTTTACAGTAGTTTTAGTTTACTATAAAAACCCTTGCAGGTACTGAAGGTGGGCGTGGCAGAGTGTCATCAGTAAAATGGCAACACTTGGGCCCTGTGTGCTAGTGCTCTTTTAAAAAACCCTCTTGGAGCTCAGTCACTGGTTCTCTGTCCTCCCTGAGACAACCATTTGGTTTTGTGTCACTGCACCATACAACATTGCACTTCCATTCATGCGCCCACCTACACTGCCGAAGTTACTGATTCCACATGCCACTGTTAGTTTAAGTTCCCCCTTACATTGTTCATTAAAGTAATGAATAATTTGTTAGCTGGCTTAGTTGTGTGCTTCCCCCTCTTTTTTCATGGCCAAATGCTCCACTTTGTTCACCAGCTAGTTGCCAGTCGATTAGACTGTTGTCAGGCCATTAAATAGGGGCTATCGGTTGCTATAAGCCCCATAGAAGTGGGTTGGTAGGGGCCTACTACACCCAATATTAGGTTTTTATCATCTAATGACATGGTAGATCACTGAAAGAAGATATAAAAAAACACTACAGCGACCTCTAATGACCGTAAAAATTATGACAGAAGCAGAAACAGAAGTCAGGCGCTGTACTAAACAGCGTGAAACTCCATATGGGGTGGAGTTCGGGATGGGGGCAATGGATCATGGGACATAAAACACAGGGTTTTCACCCCGTAGGCCGGTATTCACAACCTGTGTGAAACCATAGACTGTATATAAGAAGTGGACGTAGTCACAGTGACGTCACCCATCTATTTGTGGACTGAGGTTTTGAAGCTTTGAGTTCGTCATTGTGGTCGTCGCCATCTTGGTTATTTGCAAACAGAAGTGACACGAGGGGGTGGAGCTAAGTACAACCAAACGCTGAATAAGACATTTTTAGGCGACCAGAAATGTTACAATTTCATGAACTGAAAACATACTGTGAAAGGGTTAAAGTTGTAAGACAAACAAAAAAGTTGTAACACAAACACAACACCCAGACCAGGCAACACCAGGGTAGCGACCTGTCAATCACAAGGTAGCCACACCCTACAGCATACCCTGCTATATGGTCTATTTTACTCTCAATGGGACCGTCATTTACTAAATGAACATCATGCTGTATTGAAGAAGACTTGAAACTACCGATTGAGACCATAAACTCATGTTTACAATGTTTACTGAGGTAATAGATCGTGATAGATAGTGAGAAGTAGGGTCATTTTCTCATAAACTTCTAAACAATCATACTTCTTTTTGCAACCAGAGGAGTCTTCCCCTGCTGGCTATTAGAAAGAATGCAAGTTTAAGGCACTTCCGCATTGCCTTCACTTTTCAGATCCCAGAGTTGCCCACTGTGTGAAACCAACAACGTGTCGTTGTGTTAATGTTCACAAGCGTTAAGTTTCAATTTCATTATCATTGTCAGCGACCGCAAAGGCGGCTCTGAAAGTGAACCAGAACATTAAATTTATGGCTCCATAAACCAAAACAATGAGCTGAAAACCACTATAAAGCTGACAACTGCAGTCGGGTGATCTCTCACTTCGGGTGACACCTTCCACATACAAGTTATGTAATCCATTGTTCATTAAAAATATTTTAAATTTAAGATGCAGTTCTGTTTATCTTCTAATACAAGATGAAAGCTGTCAACACAATGTGACACAAGCATGCCAAACACCATCAAGGAAAATCAATTTCCAACTGCCTCCAGTGATTCACTTCACATACTTACTGTTAGTCCTTGTATCAATAAATACGGAATCACTTCATGAATGAAAAATATATTCAGCTCAATGAGCCAAGTAATGAGACAAGTCAACAGTTCTGGATTTGGCCTGTAGAAGTGGAACTATCTGCTTGGTGCTGGCTCGGGGTGAAGGAGGCAGCGCTCACATACTAACCATAAACCTCACTGCTCGCTTCGCTCTGTTCTTCCACCACCTCTACCCTTCGCTGTGCTCGATCCCCCTCCTCTCCCTCACCTCTCACCTCCCGTGCCCTCTTGATCCTGAAATGAAGGCCTCACGCATCCCCCTCATCCTCGTGCAGCTCACATGAGGCTATTCCTTGACCTGAAGTCCATGGAGACACTGCCAGTCTGATCATGTCAGATTAGCGACTCCTTCTCATTTGACTCTCTGTCTCCGATCCGTCTGTCAGTAGCCTTGTGTCTTGGTCTGTCTGTTTGCTTTGTTAAAAAACAGAGTAGACTGCACTGGAGAGAAGGAATCAAGGGGATAAGGGGCGACGAGAATCAGCCCATTGTGAAGGGCTGACATGACGGCCATTATCGTTGCATGATGGCCAATTATAACCTCTTTTTCACCATTTGTGTTGGTGCAGTAGACAGGATTTCAAAGTGTAAGCGAAGTGCTGCCTCTTTAATGACAGTTTACAGTGAGTGTTTCTCTTTTTCACAAAGGCTTCCGCCAAACAAAGCCAAAAGTGTCAATTTAGCACAGCAGCTTTCAGCCCAAGGCAGTTGGCCGCTACACGCTATAAAAGTTTCATTGTCATCACGGAGCTGCCTCGATGACAGTTTAAAGTAAAAGTTGGAGAAAAAAGGAAGCGAAACCGGAGTAAAGTCATTTGACATCGCTGTAACAGTATGGTTTAGAAGTTATACGAAAAGCCGGTCTGATCAACAACAATTTTTAGATTTTTGTTTTGACAGTTTGAGTTTATTTTTAGGTTGAAATTCCACACAACGCTGCTACAGTAAGTCTGGGAGCCAATCACATCTACTTTTAAATTCAAAGTGATTCACAATCACACTTCTTTGTGGACCGAAGTTAAGCACTATGTCAGGCCAAAATATCCCAGGGAGCACGGTGACCCTGAATCTTTCCACAGGGATATCTTGACATTTAAATACAAGATGTAATCAAGAGCAAAAACCATGCAACCTCCTACCGGTAACCCACTTTTACCTTGGTGCACAGAAAGTGCTCTGCTCTGCTCAGCTTTGATTCACAGAGAGAGCTACAGACTGACAACGCTGACAGTCTTAAAGGAACAGTGTGTAACACTTAGAGGGATATATTGAAATGGAATACAAAATTAATAAGTATGTTTTCTTTAGTGTATAATCACATAAGAGTCATTTACCTTAGAATGACCCGTTAGTGTCAAACTCATGTTTCTACAGTAGCCCAGAACGGACAAACCAAACACTGGCTCTAGATAGGGCCATTCATGTTTTCGCGTTGGTCAACATAGTTCTCCTACACACATGGCATACAGGAGAATTTTCAGTTGGTTGCAATCTACAACCTCACCGCTAGATGACACCAGATCCTACACACTGCACCTTTAATGGCAGATTCAAATTCTGCCACTAAGGGAGTGTATGAAAATGATTGGGATGGGAAGGGGGATTGAATCTTCATTTTCTTAATTTTTAAAAACTAGCAAGAAAGAAACTGCACTCTCCTCGCCCAATATTTCATAATTATATGTTAATGGAAACCATAAGAGCTATGTTGAGACTCTGTGAGACTGTAATTTGGCACAGTGGTGTTTTAAGCTAAATGGAAATGTCGGCATGGTAACATCCTCACAATGACAACACTAATATGCTGATATTTAGCAAGTATATGGTTTAGCTCGCTAACCATCTTAGCTTAGTATGTTAGCATGCTAACATTTGGTAGCGCTAAACACAAAGTACAGCTGAGGCTGATGTGAATGTCATTCATTTTGCAGCTATTAGTTGTAAACCAAAGTATTTAATAAACAGTTAATTTGATCTGATGATGGTGCTTGCTGGGAACTGACTGGCAATCAGCTGGAAGTCGGCTGGGAGGGGAAATTCTAAGTGGCAGCATTTTTCTAGATGAAAAGTCAGGGGATGATTAAATTATTTCAATTCATGCTGAGGGGAATATGAAGGTCTGGTCAAATATCAAAACCCATGTAAAAGAAAACAGGCAAATTTTATAACACATTTATCGTGTTCTGCTTTCTGTTGTGATGTGTAGATAAAGAGAAGGGGGACCTGCTGTAGCTTATAACAAAAAATGATTTATTTTTTTCAATTTTCGATCACTAATTACCATAAAGATCTATTCTGTTTTGCAAAACAGACATATTGGTCCTGCGATCTGATAACAATTCGGGGATCCATTGGCAGAAATGGAATATAATATGAATAAGTATGTTTTCATTAGTGTACAGGTATAATCACGTGAAACTAAGAATCATGTTTTCGTTAGCTTAGAATGAACCCTTCATATCTATATAGGAAGCGGGTCCTCTTCACGGAGTCCGCCATGTTGCTCCACCATGTTTCTACAGTAGCTCAAAACGAACAATCCAAACACTGGCTCTAGAGAGAGCCTTTTACGTTTTTGCGTTACCTGAAGGCCACCATAGTTCTCCGACACGCTTGTGAAACTGCGGTAAAGTGAGCCGCAGAGTGCAAAGCCGTGGTACCGCCAGCCGCCTTCTGACTTCTGTTGCTCGAAAAATAGTGTTATTATGGTAAGGATGGCTTCTGAGGGAGGCGAATGGCGTTACCACGGCTTTGCACTCACGTTACTGCAGTCTTCGAAAGGGAGGAGTGAGCGGAGGGGTACTCAGTTAGTTGCATTCTCCAACCACACCACTAGATACTGCCAAATCCTACACACTGTTCCTTTAATGAGGAAGATAAAGCCCTGAAACTGAGCCAGTATTGTTGTGTGTACCCCGATGACCCATGGAAGAATGGAATGATAGATAACATTAGTGAGAAAAAGTTAAAAGGTCCTCCCCTGCTGGCTCAAAAATTATAGTAAAAAGGGAGAGAAATCATTTTCATGCAGTCTCTAATCTGACTGCAGTTGAGTTGTATGTGCAGGCATTTGTGTGAAGAGCGGTGGAAGAAAATGAGGCATGCTGAGAGCCACCGTAATAGAGTCAGTTTCTATCATTCTGTGGAGGACACCTTAATGACTCGAGACACCTAAAATGCAAAATTGGAATCAATGGCAAAACCTCCTAAAACATTTACAAATCCCCTTAATATCGCAAATCACGAGGACTCTATCTCTAGCTCTAGTAATTGTGATTGCAAGAGTGGAATCATAAAATATCACAATTGCCTTTTTTCGGATTAATTGCCCTCCAGATGCATACTGCACGCAGCCCAGCACTCAACTCAAGGACAGCCACCTGGCGTCGGCAGTGTGCTGTGAAGAGAGCTGCCTGCTCATCACTGTTTGATCCTGCGAGCGCCAGCAAACCGGTGTTTTATCAGGACGGCTAATTATAGGCAGAGAGAGGGATGCGGGAGAACGCATCCTGCCTCCAGAGGAACGCGGCGTGCCCACACGTTCATTTGTACACTCACACACACGTGCAGGGAGGCTTGGGTTTGGCACGGGCGTTCATGTGATTAGGGAGCGCACGTGCATCCACACAGAGACGTCAGAGTTTCCTCTGAGGGCATCCATCTATTATGGGACAGCAGAATGACACGGCTAACTGCGCTGCTGTGGTTGGTCAGTGACAGAAACAGATCTCTGGCCCCAATTTGGGGCCCTTGAACTCTGCAGTCTTTGTTTGTATCCTCCCATAACCCCCGGGTTTCTCTACTGTGAGGAGATTTTTCGAGGTTGGGTCTTGTTTGGGGAGGTAAACATCTCACTGGGCTTCGGTGGAGGTTGCTCTTGCGTGCAGAGGTTACCCAAGTTCACCCGAGGGCTGAGTTCACTTGCTGTGTTATTTGTTGAAAAAAAAACCCAGCTCAGTCAAAAGAATAGTGCCTTAAGCTATGACTAACAGGAATGATAATGATTGTTTTTGGTATTATTCATAATGATAAAGTTCTGGGGCGACAACTTGTTTACATAAATTAGAAAACTTTTGCTGGAGTTAACAGATGAATAAAATAATACATTTTTCATCATCAATAATTAATAACATCCTAATTATTTGCTTTTTATCTAAAATGACAGAGGAAATTCTTATTTCTATGATAATAAAAAGAGCCTGAAAGCATTAAAAAAATGTTTTTTTAATCCTCTGATATCCACGATCCCGACCGACTTTACTATCTTTCAGAGGCTCTAGTAGGTTTAGAGCTAGAGTGAAGTTGCAGGTGCCACATGAATTCGTTTAAACAGCACTAATTACTTTAACGCATTAAGGTAACTTGCGATTTTTAGGTTGTAGCGGGCTCAAAAGTTTTAAGGCCAGAGTGAAGATCCTGGCATCATATGAAATTAGAAAACCTAAGGAATCCATTGGTACCAATCATGTCATACTAACTTGTCGCTTAGGAGGCTAAATAACGCTCCAAACTTACACTAAATTTTGACGAGGAAAAACTGGTATGGCCATTTTCAAAGGTGTCCTTTGACCTCTGACCTCAAGATATGCGAATGAAAATGGGTTCTATGGGTACCCACGAGTCTCCCCTTTACAGACATGCCCACTTTATGATAATCACATGCAGTTTTGGGCAAAAACTATGCAGTTTATTGCGTGCAATCTAAAATGGTGTATTTGAATCTTTCTGCATACTGGAGTCGATAAACAGTCTTAGAATTACATAATTGGGTATCACTGTAAAGCTGAGACTCTTGTGGATCCAATGAGCCCAGTTTATTCATGTGTGATGATGTTAGTCCCCATTGTAGCCATTTCATTGTGAGACCATTTTTTTAAATTTGACCTCACTGTAAAAAATGACCCGTGGTGACCTCTAGGATAATCACAGCCTCATTAAACTCTACAGCCACAAACTAGAGACCTAGAGCATTAAGAGGATGGATGGCTTTACTAGGTAGATTGACAATAAGGGGGTTTCTTAGCAGTTTCCAGAACAGAAGTGCTCGCCATCTAATTGCCGATAAATGCGATTCTTGCAGAAATCTTCAAAAATGTCAAAAGTTTTTGATACCAAATCACAGCATGGCTTTTTCTATGGTGTTCCTCAATGTCTTGGTGTCTTAATGTGGTATTTTGGAGGGATTATTGATCATTTTTATCAATTCTCGATTGGTAAAAAATGGTTAAATTTAGCATAAATCTGTGTAACAAATGGTATCGACCCAAAAATTGCTGCAACAACTTATGAGACATAATAGAGCATGGGAAAGGCCATCATATTTTATCATAATGTTCTGAACCCTTATACACTTTTACAATTTATTTTAAATAATTAACCAATTAATTAATTTATGTTTATTTCTGACTAATGACTAGAAGTTGACCTGCTGACCTGCTATCTCCCCCTAAAGACCCACTTGCCCCCAAAAAAGACAAAAACAGGTCTATTGTGGGTCTCAGAGGGTTAAACAAATCAGTACAGTTGAAAGAACAAATGTTTCCGTTTCTGGACAAAATGTGAAATGTGAAAGCAAGGCTTTGCTCTCATTGGAGTCCAACAAACAAAATCCTTGGCGTAATTACAGAGATTTGGCAGCTGAATTATCAACTCTAAACTCTGAGCATCAGTTCATCCAAACAGAAAAAGTGTGTCGGCCTTCAAACCATCCGTCTTTTCAGGTTCCTCATATATTTGCCAATCACTCAGCGCAGGTTCGTGAGTAATAAGGTCTGTGCGGACTTGAAATGCTAATAATACTCCAATTGTGTGTGTGTTGTGTTCTGCTTTGTGTTCACACACACTTCTCAAGGATGTCAGCAAACAACGCTCCAGTCTTGGATGCCGACTTCGGGGCACGAGTCATAAAACTGCTACTTCTGCAGTAAAGCTTCCTCCACCTGCTTTGAGCACATTTCCCCCATGTTTCCCCCCGCGCCAATTTTCCAGCATTTTGCAGAACCCCTCCTTTAAGCGCAGTCACGTCATATAAATTATTATAAGTAATTTTCACGGTCGTGACAGAGCAGCGTGAGGGGAACTTGGCTCCTCTTTGCAGCGGAGGCCCCTCCGTAGGGCCCCGCAGTGTGCAGAAGATGGAAACGTTGATGTGTGCCATTCATCTTCATGTCAGAGGTGTGTGTGTGTGTGTCGGCCTCGGCCTCTCTGTGTTTGTGTGCACACGTGTGTGTGTGTGCGTGTGATGTATTTTATTGATAGATGTTCTGACAGCGCCGTCGTCTTCCAACCTGTCTGATGAAGAAGAAGCAGCCTGTTCTGATTTGTGAAGAGCTCAGAAGCTGCAGATGTCAGAAACCAGAACAGTGAGTTGTTTGTGAATCTCTTCCTTTCTGTCTCCTTCTCTTTGTCCCTTCTCCATTGTATGCATGAGCATGCAGACACAAAAGGAGGTCCGCCTGAGCTAATTTTGTATTTCCGCCCCCAAACAAAAATCTTCTGTAACCACTGAATGAATGCCTTAGAAGAGGCAAAACGTTCCTAAGAAAATTTTAATTTAAATTTAGCTGAAGCTGAAAGAGAACCTTAAAATCTATCTATCAGGCCATGTAGGGGAGAACAGGGTAGGTTTGGACACTTTTGTATCCACACCAAATAACCTTCCATTACTCACAGACTTCTTGAGCTGTAATGAAAATAATTTGATCACTGAACAGATAGACATGTCTGCTAACAATTAATTACATTTTTTTAGAGCCCAACCCAAACGTGAAAGTCACAATTTTGTTAAATGTACAAGGAGTGCATTTTCCTGAAATTCCGCTGGAGCCGCGGTATCAAAGTCCCGACCACACACCCGCCCGAGCCACCTAGCTGCTACGTTAGCACCACGGTAGCTGTTAGGCTAGAAAGATACAACAACTAACCATAATATCTCTGTAACTACATTTATGATCAAATTGACACATGTTCTATTATACAAACTCATGACGGTTATGGAAAGTTAAAGTTACATCTCCTCTCTCGTACAATTCCTGAGTCTCCAGCTTCACGACTACTTCACTCAGAGCAGCTGTCAATCATGACGTCTCACCCCCTTTTTATAGCATCGAATAACTAATTAAAACCAAACTCATCAGAAAAATACTTGAACATACATCAGCGTGATAAGAACAACCTAAAATGACAGAAACCATCTTCGTGAAAAATGTATTTGACTTGTACTTTGAGTTTTTAGTTTGGTCCATGTTCCATCCGCTAACATGGAGGAGGCAGGATTTATGACCTACATGACCTACATTTATGACCGAGATTTTTTGACTTCACTTTTGGGGTGCTGTCATGTCGTCCAGCTTTACATACGATCTATGGTCTGGCACAAATGAACCCAACTACAGGTGTGAAAGCACCCTTAGGGTTTGGTTTGAGTATATTTGTTATGCTAAATGCAGTACCTGTGAGGGTTTCTGAACAATTTTTGTCATTGTTTTGTGTTGTTAATTGATTAACAAAAATAAATATATGCATACATTTGCATAAAGCAAGCATATTTGCCCACTCCATGTTCATAAGAGTATTAAATACTTGACAAATCTCCCTTTAAGGTACATTTTGAACAGATAAAATAAATGTGTGATTAATTTGCAATTAATCACGATTAACTCTGGACAATCATGTTGTTAATTGTGATTAAATATTTTAATCGATTGACAGCACTAGTTTGAACATTCTGCCCCTTGACCTTCATACAAGTGTCTTCTATTACAATCCAGTCCTATTTTAAAGAATACATTGAAAGAATGAGCTGAATCCCATTGACTCCATCCAGCATCGTGCACTATTCTCATCGTAACTCAGGATCGTCATGGTTCTGACACATGTGGTACAAAAAAAGGAGACTAAAAGGATTTTGAAAGCTAACAGCTTGACCGTGAAATTCACCTCCAGCTCCTTTACCGTTACTGCTTCATCCTCTTATTTCATAAATTTCCAACAAGACAAGCTTAATCCTTCTTTTGACGACAACAACACAAGATAAATAAATCAGAAGGTCAACCTTGTGAACTGACCTGAGAACACAAACAACATTCATACATTTAAGCTCTGCGTTCTACAAGCGGCTCAATCAATTTGATTAAAACGGCCACATTTTGACGTCATTTGCCTTCCTTGTATCCTGTACACTGCATTAATATAATCACAGGGGTGCTCTTGCACACTGTTTAAGTATATCCAGGTCAATCAGATTGATTTTGATGCTTAATTACTTTGTTTTAGTAACAGTCTGAGTGTGTAGGAGCGCTGCTGTCTAGTCTGAAACTATAAGGATGAATATACGGACAGCAGTGAACAGATTTATACTCTGAAGACTGAGAAAATCAACCTCATGCTCAAAGTTTCCAAAAAGTATTATTTATGGTGTCTGCATCGCTCAGCCTGTCTTTACTAAACCTGTAAATAATTCCAGCCAACATTTGGTGTCTCTTTATAGTATTACACCTTTCACATATATCAGTTTCTGTCTGGAACATATTGAATGTCTCAAAAACTCATTCAGTGCCGAGAGCACAGATGAACAGTATTTGAGTTTTACCTCACAGAGGTGTTTTGAGTCAAGGTGTTTGGAAATATTTCAAATGAAAAACGATTCAAATGCAAATGGCACAGTAAAGAGTGCCAGTAGTCACGAATATGTTTCTCTCTTGCTCGCGGTACGTGGCTAAATTTCTCCGCTTGGAGAGAACATTATTATATCTTTGCCCTTTTGCTCTGTTGATTCAGTTGTAATGAGCTGCTGAGTTTAACTGGATGTTTTGATGTCTGGATTCTGAATGCAAACATGGGAAAATGAATTTCTGTGATTGGCAGTTTCCTTCGGAGGGGGGGATTGATAAGAGCAGATAAACACCTTGGAGAGTCAGAGGCGCTGATTAGGATACACAGAGGATTGTTTTTTCTGCTTAAAACAAGCTGTTGATGAATACAAACTACAGCTGTCAATCGATTAAAATATTTAATTGTGATAAATTGCAAATTAATTGCAAATTTTTTATCTGTTCAAAATGTACCTTAAAGGGAGATTTGTCAAGTATTTAATACTCTTATCAACATGGGAGTATGCAAATATGGTTACATTATGCAAATCTATGTATGTATTTATTATTGGAAATCAGTTAACAACACAAAACAATGATAAATATTGTCGAGAAACCCTCACAGGTACTGCATTTAGCATAAAAATATGCTCAAATCATAAAATGGCAAACTGCAACCCAACAGGCAACATCAGCTGTCAGTGTGTCAGTGTGCTGACTTGACTATGACTTGCCCCAAACTGCATGTGATTATCATAAAGTGGGCATGTCTGTAAAGGGGGGACTCGTGGGTACCCATAGAGCCCATTTTCATACACATATCTTGAGGTCAGAGGTCAAGGGACCCCTTTGAAAATGGCCATGCCAGTTTTTCTTCGCCAAAATTTAGTGTAAGTTTGGAGCGTTATTTAGCCTCCTAAGCGACAAGTTAGTATGACATGATTGGTACCAATGGATTCCTTAGGTTTTTCTAATTTCATATGATGCCAGGATCTTCACTCTGGCTTTAAAACTTTTGAGCCCGCTACAACCTAAAAATCGCAAGTTACCTTAATGCGTTAAAGTAATTAGTGCCGTTTAAACGAATTTGCGCATTATTATCGCGTTAACTTTGACAGCCCTAATACAAACACATAATTGTTCATACACTTGGAGAGGTGTATGCTTCTGAAATAAGCTCCAGATAAAGCACCACACACACACACACACACACACACACAAACACACACACACACACACACACACACACACACACATCACGGTAGGTTTGTTTTTTCTGCATCATGGTTCGTGCTCTATTAACAATTGAAATGCATCTGCTGCAGCACACGTGTGAAAGGCCTCTAAACCCCCTGATACTCTTGTGTCCCTTTTCTAGCTCTCCATTCTGCTGCGGTTACATTTGCTTCCAAAATCCACCCAAAAGCAGAGTAAGCAATGAAAGCCTTTTATCAGCACAGCTGGTGCCCAAATATCCCATGAAATGGTGTTTAATATTCTGTCCCTCTCCTCTTGCTGAAGAGATGCCACCTCATTTCCTTTGTGTGGCTGCAGTCTAATGCAGGAAGTCAGGCCGGCCTGCGCCTACCTTGAAGGCTCCTGCTGCTAGTCATATGCTACTCTGATGTAAAGGCTCTTTTAATTCACATATGATTCGTCAGTTTGGCAGCCAGCATGTTGAACTATTTGAATTGGCAGTTAGCTAAACCCTCCCCCAAACAGTGATTTCTCCACACGTTAAAGCAGTGTACCTGAGGCTGCAATACAAGAAAGCAACCCGGTCTCAGGACAGGAAGGCGTATAAATAGCACAAAATTCCGACATTACATGTGTCATGAGGACGCATTTTAGGCTTTTTGTGTTTAATTTGTACGCCGCTTTTCGCGTGTCATTTGTACGCCACGCAACAAACCTAAGATAAAGTCCGCAGTTAAGATTTAGGCAACAAAACCACTTATTTAGGTTCAGGAAAAACGTCGTGAGCGCCATAAGCGGTCTTTCTTGCTTTTTTATTCTACGTCACTAGCTCTGAGCGTATAGCATATTTACGCTTTTGCATTTACATTGCAGTCAGTACAGACTACATGGCGTACAAATGACACGCGAACAGCAAGAACAGCGTTCTTATTACACACTAAATGCCTTTCGCATTAGCATGGCATTCATACGCCTTTTCCTGCGAATGGGCTGGTGAGATAGTCTGCATTTAAAGAATTTGGAGGATAAAGTCATTATTTTAGCCTGCAAAAATGCACGAGAAAAAGACTAAGGAATAGATTAGGAACAGTGCGTGTTTTATGTTTGACTCAAAACAGCATTTCCGGCATTGCTACCTACAAGTGGTAATGTTACACCATGTCCTCACTAAATGCGACGTGAGCGAGCGTCAGCAACAAAATCAGCTTGAGTACATTGTTTTCTATTGGAGTGTCCTAACTGTCCGCGAGCAACGCAACGTTTTGAGCTGAACACCCTGTTCCTATTTTTTCCTGTCGCTCGCGTTGAGAGCGCCACAACATGGACAAGGAACGGCTGATTACTTTAGATAAAATGAGCTATCAGGGCCGCCGACAGCGGTAGAAAACCGGATCAATTGTTCTGAATGTAGATGAGGATATTAACTTGATTATCGCCCCTTTGAGCACGAGCATTGACGTTTTTTATGTGCGTAGCGTAGACTAGTGAAACATTATTATCAGCTACCTGGTGTCATGAAATGTAACAGCCAACTCACTAATGTTAAAAAAAAAAACTGCACAAAAGTGACAACTATGGAAACTATGGGAAATGTGGGCCGTCACAACAGTATTTCAGTTCGAATCCTCGTTTTGATCCGCTCCCGTTTGCCGTTTGTGTGTTTTTTAATCTAGCTCAATAGAAAAAAAACATGAGAGAAAGCAGGCCTACAAATTGGGTGCTATAAAACGCAAGGACCAAGAGAGTAAGAAAAGCATCCTGTGCTCCTCTTACATCTTACTTTTTCCATGGATATCTTTTGCAGCTCTTGACTGATTCAAACAGTCCTTTGTCCTTTTGCACAGCCAGAGAGAAGTCCTTACATGACAAGGCTCAGTTCACAGATATTTCATCTCCTCTGTTCTGCATCTGTTTCTTGAGTCTGACCATTTAATGGTCATCATTGGCATTATCTGCTGCATATGCTGTGATGTGTCTGATATCCAGTTCATGCTTTCCCAGACAGCTCATCAGAGCTTGATGTATGCCATTTGCAGTTACATCACTGTCCATAAAAGTCAAGTAACTTGCACTGCACTCCATCAGACGCAGAGATATATCTCACGCACACTGGAAACATTTTTCTATTTCCCATTTTTCAAGCATCGGTGGAATACACGGGCTCACCTTCGGTCTGTGACAGATCATCCAAAATATCCTGCCCAGTCTCTGGTCCAAAAACATTAATTGTAATCATCTTAGCTTTCAGTGCATATTCTTCACAACATTTGAGTCATGAAATAAAGCTTAACAAGACAGTCAGTGCTGTAGTTGTGTCTGTGTTTAACCGTATGGTATATGGTATACCGTATACACATACAAGGCTTCACTTGCTGCGATTTTGTAATTATCTGCAGCATGAAGAATGCACCAATATTGCTTGCACCTTTAGCTAGTCTGGCCTCCTTGTGCATTTCTGTGGAAGCATGCTGAGTTAGGTCATTCTCACCTCATATGGCCAATTGAGAATATACGGTAGACGGCATACAGAAGGCTTTCGTCGAGTCATCGCTGACGGGCTTAACGCCCGTCTTTTTTGCTTCCCATTGTTTGTTGTTGCAACATCTATCTTTTATTCATATTTGCAGGTTAATCCATATTTACACACGGCAAACCGACAAAACAACACCAGACATTATCAAAACATTGTTTTTTGGCAGGCGCATTTACAGTATGCTATACACAGCTGATGTGCATAAGGGGGCCTGTGAATGGATGACAGGTGATCTCACCCGTGACGTGATCAGCACATGATTTGCTACTGCTGTTGTATCAGATCTAGGATTTGTAAGAGTGCCGTCTGGTGATCAGAGTAGAGTAGCAGTAAAGGGAGGTTCCGTACGGGATGAATCAATTTAGCCCAATATACGGGACGTCCCGGCTAATACGGGTTACGGCATACAGTTGGCAACCCTAAAACATACAGTTTGAAAATACGGACAATATAAGCTAAGCAGCCAAACAGGGTTTGGTTAGAATGACATAATATTACGGTTTTGATTTTTTTCCTTATAATGCTTATAATATAAAGAAGCTAGCTCTATGCTGCATTCAATGCTATTATTTTTTTAATTATTTATTTTTATTTATTTATTTTTTTTTCACATTTTTATCATTTCCGTTCATGGATCATCAACTGGTGAGGCTGCTGACTTTTAGCCAGGCACATGCAGCTTTTTTAGCCTCAGTCTTTTAGCACAATATCCTGTATAAGCCATCAAGTGCAAGTTTAAAGGGGACATATCATGAAAAACTCACCTTTTCAGTGCTTGTGCACATACAGTACATTTGGGTATCTGGAGTGTCTACCAACCCACAAACTGTGAAATAAGGGGCGGTAGCTCAGTCCATAGGGACTTGGCTTGGAAACCGGAGGGTCGCGGTTCAAGTCCCCGCATGGACCAAGTACTGAGTGTGAACTGGTAGCTGGAGAGATGCCAGTTTGCCTCTTGGGCACTGCCAATGTGCCCTTGAGCAAGGCACCAAACCCCAAACTGCTCGGGGCGCCTGTCAGGGGCAGCCTCCTGGCTCTGACATCTCTCCATTAAATGCATGTATATAGGTCCTGTTTGTGCATGTGTGTGGATTCGGGCCTGTGTGTACTATGTATCTGTAAAATAATAGAGTGAAAAATTGAATTTCCCCTCGGGGATTAATAAAGTGGCTTTCTTCTTCTTCTCTTCTCTAAGACAACCCAGTCAGTTTTTGTGGGCTGCCTAGATCAGAAAACGTGATTAAACAAGCCATTCAGATTTGGCTCCCCTTCCTATGTCACATGCAGGCTCATTGGAATATATCTAACAGGGGGTCTTAAAGAGACAGGCGCTAAAACGGAGTGTTTGACGGAGTGAATACTACGTGGCGGGGTAGTAGCGCGTGCATACTTTTTAATTTAAAAATAAAATTACAGCAAAGCCAAAACTTATTTTAAATCCCATTTCATTGATCTCATGGTTAAGGTATTTTCATTTGTAGTAGTATTTTGATAGTATTATATGTTTTAAAATTAATTTTATTTCATTTAAAAAAAATATTTCAGAGATTCACCACGTACCACTAGAGGGAGCCCACGTGCCACCAGTGGTACGCGTACCATAGTTTGAGAATCACTGGTGAAAACTTACGGTGACCAGACGTCCCGGGTTAGGGTTACTGTCCCGGTTTCAAGCTGACGTGTCCCGAGTCCCGACAAATATCTGTAAAACACTCAAATGTCCCGGTTTTCAACAGTCACTAACAAATTGTCCCGGTTTTCACCACAATTAAAATAACAATATTATAGCTACATAGACGTTTATCATGTTTCACTCATTAATTAATTTGTGCGAATGAGATAAGAGAGCCAGCACAGCACACCGCTGCAGTCTCTATAGAGAGTGATGTTGCGCGCAGTCAAACCACAATTACACACGGACACAACAGATCCGCTGGTTACATTTAGTGTAGTTTGGAACCACAGAACCATCCGTGCTTATGTGCACATCATTGTGTCATTTTGATTAATTAGACACAGATCCTTCTGCGCATCAACAGGCATTTTGCTTCACTTATAACTCCCTCAGGACCATCCGTTCCTGTCAGTCTTTCACCCGATGTCTCCTTCCTGGCCAAAATGTCGTTTGAGCTCCACAATTTTAATTATAATAGCCTGAGGATGTGGCGATCAACGTGATGTGATAAAGATTGTTCAGGTTCAAAACTTAAGTTGAAAAATAATGTACGTAGTCCCAGACAACAATTTCCTCTGAGGAAAACTCTCTACAGGACTCCCAAACTGTCATGACAGGGATATCCCTGTGATTAACGGGGGTGAAAGTTGTGAATGTGATAAGATTTGTCACGGCCTTTAATGCACCCACCTATAATAATGCCTTCTTTCTGATTCCACTCCGTGCTCAAATGCGCCACAGGACCCATCCTGATGAAAACACCTATGGTGCGTGCATATTAGTGCATGCACGTGCGTGCGCATGAGCATACACATGCGAGAACATGTGTAAGCATGAACGTGCGGTACATTTGAGGGTCCCGGTTTGGGGGTCTGAAAATATGGTCACCCTATGTAAACATGTTCTAGTAGAAACCGAACATACAAGTATGAACCTGGAAATGAGCATGATATCTCCCATTTCAGACAAATCTTTACAATAATTTTTGTTTGAAAACAAATAAGCTGTAAAAAGTCAGCCAGAGACCGTGTTTTAACCAACTCATGGAGCCAGTGTTAGCTTAATTAGCTAGCTAGCTACACCCTGCCATCAAAAGTTGTCTTTTCTGTTGGGAGGGTTGTCAGCAAGAAATGAAGAAGGCTGCTTTGTCTACCTCTGTCTGAAATCAAGGACACACTGTTAAAAAATAAATAATGTAGCAAATCTGCAATATGTGCCACGTGACAATGGAGAGCTTGATATGCCTTGCAACAGTAATCTTAAGTCTATAAATGGGCACTGCATTGCGCTCCTGCCGTTTTAAGCCTTTCGCATGTACGAGTTGGATTGTCTGGCTCTTTCTTGCCAATATGGCTACCGAAGTTTTGAGTCCTTCTTTTAATGCCTTTTCAAAAATAAGGCAGAGTTATTGCTCAAATATAACTCTTGTGTTTGATTAGTATTATATCCAGTGGGCAAGAGGAGTTCAACTGTATCAAAGTTAACATCATCATTCACTAATCCAGCCATTCAGTGCGACTAACCTTGAGCTAAAGCACAGAGGGAGCACAATAACTGTAGGGCATGTCAGTGCTGAGACGTGTGTGTGTGTGTGTGTATGTGTGTGTGTGTTTGTGTGTGTGTGTGTGTGTGTGTTTGTGTGTGTGTGTGTGTGTGTGTGTGTGTGTGAGCCAAGTTGATCGGTCAATGATTCATCCTGTCTGACCAATGTTTCATTAGTGAAGGGAATGGAGGTTCAAAGCAGCAAGAAATAAAGTATGAAAATGTTCCTTACCCAAGAAGGGTCTATTTATTACTTGGATGTAACCATGGGAAATGTAAATTTTACATCAACTCTTTTTGCCTGTCAAAACCCTCTCATGTCTGTTCTCCTACGGTCTTGGTGAAAAGCATGTTGCGAGGCCCCATAACTATCTGGAAGCAATGGGCCAGCGAGAGCGATGATTCACATCAACAGCAGAGCTCATATCACTCAGGGTGTAAAAAGGGACAACGCTGGAAGGGATCGTACCATAATATGTATGCCATCATTTAAAGCTGGGAGAGTGTTCTGCTTAGCATGAGACACACACAACACATATTAGACAAAACTACACAATGCAGACATGTATAGTGCACGCACAATTTGCAGAGACACCTGAATAAACTTTGCTCAAGGTTTAGGAATAATCAGCCCAGTCGCACAGCAGTTTGTCAAATAGTCCCGAAATTTGATTTGTGTACATAGACACGAATTTCACATTTTGAAATCAATTCGTATGTAATTCATGTAATTGTGAACCGGGGAATAGAGAGAGCGGTGAACGCTGCGTAGGGAGGAGGTCGGGGTGGATGGGTGGCTCTAAAAACCCAGGACTTTTGCCCAGGAGACCGGTCTTGGTGCCCTGTGTGAAGCCAGAAGTCAACGTTGATTTGACACGTAACTTCCGTACTTAAGTTACGACATTTCAGGAGTTATTTTAACCCAAACCGTGATCTTTTCCTAAAGCTAACCAAGTCGTTTTTGTCAAGTAACTTCCATACTTAAGTTACGCTGCCACATTTGGGGTGGTTTGGGGCGGCTGTAGTTCAGTGGGTAGAGCAGGTCGTCCTTAAACCACAAGGTTGGTGGTTCGATCCCCGGCTCCTACCCGGCGTGTCGAAGTGTCCTTGAGCGAGACACTAAAACCCCAAGTTGCTCCCCGGGCGCTTGCAGCAGCCCACTGCTCCTAAAATACTTAGGATAGGTTAAATGGTAAGAGGTCAAATTTCCTGTATGTACCTGTGTGGACTACGACAAATAAAGGTTTCTTCTTTCTCTCTTCTTCTATTTAAACTCAAACCACAATCTTTTCCTAAACCTATCTAAATAGTTTTGTTGCCTAAGCCTAACCAAATTGATCTTTTCCTAAGCCTAACTAAGTGGTTTTGTTGCCTAAGCCTAGCCTAACCAAATTGATCTTTTCTTAAGCCTAATTAAGTAGTTTGTTGCCTAAGCCTAACCAAGTCGATCTATTCCTATACCTAACTGAGTTTTATTTTGAAAAGACTGGAGCGGAAATTGACATGTGTTACGTGTTGCTGGACATTCGTAGGAAAACGTACTAAAACTACATTGTTGAAAGTCGTGCTGAGCGTCACGAAAAGAAAGGGAAATTCATGTCTATGTACACGAATCAAATAGATTAAATTTCGTGACTATTTAACATACTGCCGTGAGACTGTGTTGTGCGAGGCCATATAGGCCTATAACTATCTGGATGCAATGGGCCAGCGAGAGGGATGATTCACGTCGGCAGCAGAGCCCATATCACTCATAACGCTGGAAGGGAATATTCCATAATATGTATGCCATCATTAAAAGCTGGGAGAGTGCTCTGCTTAGCATGAAGCAGAGACACGCACAACACACATATTGGACAAAACTACACAACACAGACATGTAGAGCACGCACAATTTGCACAGACACCTGAATAAACTTTGCTCAAGGTTTAGGAATAATAGTTCTGTGCAGTCTTTATATCTGCACCCATACCTTCGTCATTTGAAAGCTATTATATTTGAACCGATTTCATAAATGTGCTCTTATCCTTGTCTGAGCAGGCAAATCAGCAAGCCTTTATCTAAACACAAACGACTCTCTCCCAAAGCCAGAGAAGGTGAACACATCCACCAACCCGTTACCACTTAGACTTATGCTTTTTTTACGCCTTATTTGGTGCAACTGACTCAAATCCTGGACTGTTTACCCGCTCGGTTTTGGCTCCCGTCGTGAGTGGAGAATGCTCCAATCAAAATCAGATCTGCATGAAACAACAGCTCCCCGGCCGGCCCGACACAGGTGTTTTCACGCCATTTTCAAGTGAATCCCGGGGAGGGCAATTTAAGGTGAGAATCCTATCAAAAAAGTGCTCACTTACAAAACCCATAATAAAGTTGATTTACTGATTCTTTTTGGCTGCTGTAATTTTCCTACACCTGTCCAAATGCCTCCCAGACCATCACTTCACAGTGAAATTAAAAAATAACTGCCAAATATTACCTATGTGTATGTCCTTGATTTTATTTATAGTACTTTGTGGAAAAAAACTTTGTTTTTAGTGGCTGCAACTGGTGTGTAATACACAAAATCAATTTATTATTAACACAATAACAGATTTTGGGACCCGCAGCTTCTCAAAGTTCAATGAGTCGCTATATCATATGATAGCAGTAACCTTTTCCTAAGACGCAACAGATGCATCCCAGTGTTTGTGATTTTACCCTTTTGAGAAATCCATAATTTTTGACAGCTCAAGATTAATAATGTTTTGTCCAATAAACAGCTGACCTGAGCAATCGTGTGACTGATTACAAATAGCCTGCTTAAATGCCGCTGTCATTGTTAATGGGAAAAAGGACAGAGCCAATGAAAAGCTGCAACACAACTTCTGATTTGGACCAATCGAAACAAACTAGGTGAGAAGAGGTAGGGCTGTAAACCCTGGGAGAAAGCGCAAATATATATAAATATAAATATCCACAGAAATGGAGAAATTCTGCTAAGGGAACCAACGTCTGGGTAGAGGAGGAAGCATATTTTGGTTCTTAACTAATACAACTGTTTAAAAACAAAGCTGATTTCCTTCCCATCTAATCAGGCAAACATTTGTGTGAAGCCCGAAATGAGGCTGACATGCATTTTATATATGGAGAGACTCCAGCTTTAACATCTGATGACATCATAGGTCTGAGAGAGTGGCCTCCCTCCTGTAAATTCCTCCTGTTGGAAGTTATTTTGCAGCTCTCCAGGGCGCGAGAGCGTAGCTAAAGAGGGATAATTGATTATAGAATGTTTCTGCTGGTGATTTGTGTATAGCTCAGGGTTCAGACCCAAATCATTCACTGCCCACTCAGACACACAGCTGCCTCAGAGGAGTTCATTTCTACCGTGAGATGGATCTCCACTGACATCTAGTGGGGTTGAAAAGTAAATTCAAGTTTAAGACGATTCAAAAGGGGTGGAGGACATATTAAGATTCTTTACTTCTCTAAATTAGCTAGTAATCACCTTTCTCAATGTCTTCTGCAATCAGAGTCTGACTAAAGTAGAAGTACAGAGGAATAATCAGCAAAAGCACTTAAAGTAACAAATGAAAAACACTTATTATATCAAGTGGCCCCATTCAGATTGTAGGATGCATTAATCTTTTCCTACCCCACATTTTTGTCTTTTTTTAGGGGGGTACAGGGGGTCTTTAGGGGGAGATGTCACAAGTGGTGTACATCATCTGAAAGCTGGGAACATGAAGATTAATTTGAGATGCCGCTCAGCACTGTGTGTCAAGTTGTTCTAGTCATAAATCAGAAATAAACATGAATTAATTAATTAATTAATTAATTAGATAAATTGTGAAAGTGCATAAGGACTTAGAACATTATCACCAAAGTATATGATGATCATCCCCATGCTCTATTATGTCTCAGAAGTTGCTGCAGTAATTTTTGGGTTGATTCCATTTGTTACACAGATTTGGTGCTAAATTTAACCATTTTTTACCACTTGAGAATTGAAAAAAATGATCACTAATCCCTCCAAAATACCACATTAAGACACCAAGACCTTGAGGAACGCCATAGAAAAAGCCATGCTGTGATTTGGTATCAAAAACTTTTGACATTTTTGCAGATTTCTGCAAGAATTGCATTTTTCTGCGATAGGATGGCGAGGACTTCTGTTCTGGAAACTGCTCAGAAACCCCCTTATTGTCAATATAGCTAGGAAAGCCATCCATCCTCTGAATGCCCTAGGTCTCTAGTTTGTGGTTGTAAAGTGTCACCACAGGTCATTTTATACAGTGAGGTCAAATTTAAAAAAAATGTTCTCACTACAATGAAATGGCAACTATGGGGACTAACATCATCACACATGAATACAATTGGGCTCATTGGATCAACAAGAGTCTCAGCTTTACAGTGATACCCAATTTATGTAATTCCAAGACTGTTTAGGGACCCCAGTATGCAGAAATATTCAAATACACCATTTTTGAATAGGCGAAAATAACACATTTGTACTGCGTTAAAAAAACTGCATGTGATTATGATAAAGTGGGCATGTCTGTAAAGGGGAGACTCGTGGGTACCCATAGAACCCATTTTCATTCACATATCTTGAGGTCAGAGGTCAACGGACCCCTTTGAAAATGGCCATTCCAGTTTGTCCAAGCCAAAATGTGGCCTGACTTCGTAGCATTATTTAGTGTTCTTCTCGACATGCTAGTATGACATGGTGGGTACCAATGGATTCCTTAGGTTTTTCTAGTTTCATAAGATACCTTCACTAGCTCTACCTGTTACAGCCTACAAAATAAGTAAAGTCTGCTGAGGGCACCGACGCCCTCAAGGAGTGGAAGAGGTAAATGTGTGAGCAGAATTTGTGTTGTATTTGGTCAAGGTGGAGGTGATATAAACTACTTCTTAATAAAAGTGGCGGGCAGTTTATCTGTAAAAATGTCTGTTTTATGAAGGCCTTTCTGTAAATAATTGGGTCCTAAAAAAATATTTTGCAGTAAGAATATTTTACATCAACTTGTTTATAAAATATTGTAGAAATTAGTGTTTTATTTTGAAACAAGAAAGAATAAGGCACCTCCGCACTAGAATTACCGGTATATAAAAGTAGATTTTAGAAAATTCTTGAAACAAGTTTAGTCGTATTAAAGGTGTCCCTGTTCCGTTACATTCAATTCACAATAAGTGGTTGCACTTCACTGTACAACCTGCATGTTTTATGGTCGAGTGGAGTGAGACTAAGACAGACAGTCACGTCAAGTGTTGAAGCTTTCGTGGTCGAGTAATGAAGTCATTTTGCACCATGTAGCTATATGCCTACATTAGGTGTGTGTGTGTGTGTGTGTGTGGTGTGGCCTTTTTTATCGGTATTTATCCGTTTTTTCCACACTGACGACACAGAGATACCACATGATACCAACGTCGTTATACTATTGGCTCACAAGCTTTGTTAGAAGTGGGAACCAAACGCCAGATTTATTCCTCAGAGATAAACAAAACATTCATTTTGGACCCGTCAACATTTTGTAAAAGATTGATTCACAATGATAATTTTTTTTTTTTTTTTTTCAGGAAAAGCCATACTTTTATTTGGCACCTTTCTAAAAGCTCTGTGGATGTATTATTTATTTTTTGCAATATTCGTCTACATAAAGATGTTATATCAATAAGACCTTTAAAAATATTATGTGAAATATTCCAACTAAGCTGCTACTTTTATTTATTTATTTATTTATTTATTTATTTTAGATTTTTTTATAGATATTTTCTTTTCTTTTTTTAAGATGGGGAGATTGTATGAATATATTAAATTATTAGCCTCTAATATTTAAACTGACATGAAATCTATGGACGTTACGTCACGTACGGGTGGGATGCACGGCACTTCCGGGTGTGGCCGTGCGGAGGAGAGGCGTTGTTGCGGTGGGCGCAGCATCCAGAGAGATACAAAGAACACGGCGACAATGGCCGATATATCTCTTTATCTCACTAACGTTAACGTGTCGATAGGACAGACCATGGACGTGGAGCAGGTCGGTAAACAGCTTTCTCGTTTATAGCCACCTCATTTTCTCGTTACCGTTTTGTTTACTGAACGTGTCTAATGATGTCGCCCAGTGCCTAGAGCTTGTTGTCACTTTGTCAGCTGTGTCATGTCGGTCTGGTTGGTCATGATGTATCACACTAGAGATGGGTCTTTGAGGGCTGCATTGACTAACTGACTCCTTCATAAAACAGTCCCATAATAACACACACACACTGTCTTTATGTTTGCTTGTGATGTCTTGTCAGACTCAGAGCCCCAATAACCCGGGTAGAGGCTTTGAGAGTGTGGAGCTGGGGGAGCTGGACAAGAGAGAGGAGGAGGAGCAGAGGGAGAAGGTTCCCCGCAGGATCATCCATTTCTCCAGCGGGGAGACCATGGAGGAGTACAGCACCGACGAGGAGGAGGGAGAGGACAGGGAGCCGGAGAGGAAGGACCTGCTGTCCTCCCCGGTCGATGCGGTCAGGGTGAGGAACGGCGGAGGGGACGGGGGACTTCATGTGTGTGTGTGGGTACGAGGAGCTAAATGAGGACAAGGGAAATGATGGAGGGAGGGTGATGTGAGTGTTTGGGAGCGACAAGGAATCTGTGTTTTCTGTAAATGATTTAAAGAGGACCTATTGTGCTTTTTCCCTTTCCTTTAGTGTGTTATATAGTTTTTTTGTGCATGTAAAATGTCTGCAAAGTTTCAAAGTCCGCGCCAAAGGGAGTTACTCTCCCCCACAGAAACACTGCTCCTGAACTGCCTGAAACACCTCGCTTTAAGGAGGAGCTCAAACAGAGCGTTTCAGAGAGAGGGTGAAAAGAGGCGCTGCATCACAGCCGGTATGAGCAAAGTAAAGCCTTTTTTTTTTTAGCATTAAAGCCGGTAAACATGTTCTAGTAGAAACCCAAAATACAAGTATGCACCTAACAATAAGCATACATAGGTCCTCTTTAAAGAAGAAGCAAGAAGAGACATAATAAATCTAGTACAAATGTAACAGTGTCCTCTTCACGTACATTTTTGTGTTGCAGTCCAAGTTGACCTGGGGTCCATACTTCTGGTTTCACATGTGGAGAGCTGCCACGTCCACCATCTCAGGTTCGTCAACATCATAATTTACAACCTGATGGACCTCAGGCCTCTATCATGAAGCATGATTATCTATCTTTGATTATCTAACTCAAGTTTTCTGGTATGCACCGAAGCAGGTTAACTTCAGAGGATCTGATCAAAACTTGTACTGACCTATCAGCTCACTGTAAAACTGAGTCATCATTTCTACATGGTCACAACATGGACAAAATGACTGAGGTTACAATAGGAGTAACTGAGCTGACGTCACAGAGTGACGACACATGGTGGTGGGCAAAACTCAGGCAGCGCCAACGACGATACTTATTGAAAACTCGCCCTGATTGGCCTTGAATTCCCAAACAAGACCCCCTGCAGACCACCAGATATCCTTATTATATGACTTTTTAATATGAGATTTGTTTATTATAATCACCTGTTATGAAATGGGTCGATCAGATATAAGTGACTTTGGCTTTGGGGACCAGGGTCTGTTTTGGTTGACACTCCCATCAGAGTTTAAGTTACGTGACCCCTCTTGATGGCCGCCGCCAGCCACTTTTTCCTTAGCGATTCCTCAACTCGCATAATATAAAACTGCAGGCCTGGATTTTTGGTCTTGTGATTAGCTGTCTAAATAATTTAATGCTAATCACGACGTCTCCTCGTCCTCACAAAGACTAACGTTCGTTTGGTACATGTTGAACATTAAGCCACGACAGCTCTCCGTTAAATAGCTGGCTAGCAAACAGCAACATGCTAATGGAAGCGGTTATGCCTCAGTCGGAAACGTAACGCCAAAAGTCAATATAATATTGCAGATATGTCCGATTGAAAATTAAATGAATGTAAACTAACATTAGCTTTCACGTACGCTAGTTGTTACAATTTAGAGTCGTAACGAAGTCTTGAATCACTTAATTCTATTTCCTTCGCGTGTGGGTCGATCACCCTGTTGTTGATCAGTTCATTTTTAGCGATCTGTGCAGCATGACAGCTCGCCATGACCACCCGCTGTTTTGCTAGCGCTATATGTTGTGAGGAGAATGATGCTTTTGCCCACCAGTGCTATGCGCATGCGCATTTGTTTACAAACACTGGTTACTCCTATACAGTGAAAAGTAATTAAAAGCAATAGAGGTATTTTTATAAATCAGTAGAATCATTTTGCCCACCATGATAATTATATTACAAACAGAAGAAACATTTTTTACCATGTCTTACCATGTCTACTGGTATTAAAGCAGGGCATCTAACAAACAGAGAGATTGAAGTTTAACACACTAACAGTCTAATGAATGGTGATTATAGCTAATTAATTGCACACACTGCTGCGCACACTGATAATTAGCTCAGTAAATTATAAATGCAGATAGACCTTATCAGGCATTCATTTATTTACCTCAGTACTTTTCCTCTTACTTTTGCAGCAGAAAGAGCCTTATTTTACATAAAATAAATTCTGGACAATATTGTCATTGTTTTGTGTTATTAATTGATTTCCAATAAATATATACACACATTTGCATAAAGCAAGCATATTTGCACACTCCTATGTTGATAAGATTAATAAACACTTGACAAATCTATCTTCCTTTAAGGTACATTTTGAACAGATACAAAATGTGCGAATAATTTGCAATTATTCGCGATTAACCATGGACAATAATGCGATTAATTGCGATTAAATATTTTAACCGATTGACAGCCCTAATAAGAATTTTTACCAATGTTTTAAAATTATATATTGTGTTACTGAAGCTGCAGACCTGTCTATATTTTTGAAAACTGTCTAAATTTAGACAAATTCTGAATAATTGACGCTGCTCACACTCATCCCAGCATCTGTGAAGTTAGCAGTGGATTGGAACAAGAATATGTAATGTCTTACAAAGATTAAATGGTACTTAGTTGTTTTTTTCTTTTTAATTTCACAGAAATATTGCTTAATTCATAATGGAAAGAATTGTCCAAAAAGGTGCTGCATCATTAGTTGAGGATATTCGATATAGACTTTAAAGAGATTAAATTTCTCCCTTTTATTTATTATTTTCCAGCATGTGACTACCTGGGGGAGAGGATGGCCTCCCTCTTCGGGATAACATCAGCCAAATATCAGTACGCTATTGATGAATACTACAGGATGAAGAAAGAGGTATGTTGCACTGAGGTTCTGAAGTTATGAAACATGGTTTTGTTTAGCAGCTGATCTTATTCCTTCTGGTGTCTGCGTGTCAGAGGGAGGAAGAGAAAGAGGAAACCCGCCTGTCAGAAGAAGCGGAACGATCTTTTGACCAGCTGCCGTCTCGGGAAGACGAAGACGAGCCAATCACAAATGCAGACCAGGCAGATGTGGCCGCCGTGGCTCAGCCCGACGTGACCTATCAGGTCGAGGATGAAAATCCGGCATCTTCGAGCACCATCAGAGTCCCCGCTATAGTCACGGCGACCTAACTATCCCTAGAAATGGACGTTTGCGCTTTAATGTCTGTCTGTTTGTTCAAGGAGGAACACTGTCTTGTTTCACCAAGCACCGTTTGGTTTGTGTACGACACGGCTTTAGATGGGCAGTGCTGCTGTATTGTGGTTGTTTGGCGAGGACAGTGGTGGTGGAGTTACTCCGCTGACTACTAGGTGTCCCTATGCAACTGTGTAGCAATTGATAAAGTAACTGCTGGATAATGGTTACCTTTGCACGGCAGCTGGATTCTCACGGTGTCACGAGATCATGCGAGAATTGCAGGGTCACATATCAAACGAAAATCCATCTTGTCAGGCTTCAAGTAATCGGTTTGTGTCCAGCAAGCCAGGGCGCGGACCAATCAGAGTCCTGTGAGGAGCTACTGGCAGCTACGGGCGTGGCTTAGGTACGGAGTGGCGACTGTTAGTTCTAAACAACAATGGCAGCTCCTGAAGAGTCTATGCTGCAATAGCATCAGTTATAACATATCTTCATTGAAAGAAGAGCAAAGAACGGCACTGAAAGCTTTTCTTGATGGAAAAGATGTTTTCGCTCTTCTCCCGACTGGCTTCGGCAATAGTTTGATTGACAGGTGGTTCATCCAATCACCTGCCAAATATTTTTCGAAAGTGTCTGCCCTTTTCCAAACAGCTTCCAATAGAGACAGAGCGCAACGCGTCATACTCTGTAAACCACGCCCACTGGGGGGGAAACAATCGGTGCCACAATATGCAACCAAGGGCCGAAACGTTAACAAAATGCCTGTAGCTAGCTTAAAACGTTCAGCATGTCAAAAGATTGTTTTTGCAGCACATGTCTACCAGGGGTGCAGTTGATAACTAAAAGATGGGATGGGATAAGTTAACTGTTAGTGAGCTAATGTTAGCTGTGTTAGCAAGCTACGGTAGTTAGCTAAGGCACTTGCAAACAAAATACTGTATAGCTTTCTGATGTATCCATATTCCACTATAACACAATTTCCATACTGTCAAAATGCTTTAGCTTAATATACAGAAATATAGTTAGCCTAAAACTGACATTTGGACAAAATGCTTGTTGCATATGTAATGTTAGGCATACGAGTGTCAGGATCCCACAGTTTTCCCATTCTTCTTGCTGATGCCTCACGTCTTATTGCCTGTATCCTCAGTTTTTTGGTTCGGCAGCTTATAAAAACTTAGTTCTGGGTTCTCTACCCTGTTGGTAGTGCATCCCACCACACAGCAGCTTTTAGGCATTTTTCTGTTGTTTGCTAGCAGACGAAAGTGACAAGGAGGCACCTTCATGCAATACAAAGTCAATTCAAAGTCAAAAATAGCTTCCAGGCGTCGCCAAACAGGTAGAGCCTGAGCAACACGACCTCCTCTCCCCCATGAAAGGTTTTCAGTTCACAGTTGCTTTGGTAATGTAAACGTGCCCATACCAATAAGCCCCTTTGGAATAAAGTTTGATATAGAGAATAAATCTCCTGGAGGACGGAGGTCCTGGTCCGTCATGTCAAATGAGGCACCAACAGCAAGGGGCAGAGAAAGTTCCCAGAACGGCTTAATATTATTCTCGTCGGCAGGACTATTAGGCTTAAATTATACATTGTGACTGAGACCGACCCGCCAGCCGAATAATAAAAGAATAACTAACTAATTGAAAGATTGGGCAAAAAGACGGGTTTTGGGTTTGGATTTAAAGGCTTGCACCGAATCCGACTGTCTGATGTTCATAGGGAGGTTATTCCAGAGGATGGGGGCTCGATAAGAAAAGGCCCTTTGGCCTACTGACTTCTTTGGATACATTGAGTTCTGTGTGTGTTGTGAAAAACATGCAATATGAGTCAGAAAATGTTATATAATGTGCCAATTTATCTGCCAATGTGTAGTTTTGTTCAAATCGTTAGCTCGTTTAGAACGACAGCTTTCCATTTTGGTTAGCTGTTACATTATCCAGCAGCTATTGCATTATCAGTCGCTACAGACTGTAAACGTCTGCTGTGGAGTGAAGGTTACATGTTGCTCCCCCGTGCCTCCGATCGACCGGACACTGTGCCTAAATCACCAATACAGCCAAGTCAGTGACAGATCTGGACAAAGCACAATATTTGACGTAAACTAGCCTTTGATCCAGTGAGTACACTCATTCAAATATTTGATGCATGTACAACCATCTGTTTTGTCCAGATCTGGTCAAACTGGTGCATTCATGATACACCTGGCTGCACCAAAGAGCTGACCATTTTAACACTCCCTCGCATGTTAATTTGCTTTCTCTGTTTTTTGTATTAATGCTTGTATTGCACTCGATGTCTGTGTGGAAACACGGAGCAGATTTAGCCTTGGTTAGCGAATCATCTGTGGAGACTGACTGACATTTTGTTAAACTATGAAAACGGGTTTAGGTGTTCTATGTTGCTCTTATTATCTGCCTTATCTACTATGGACATAAGCATAGTGGATGTGGTGTGTAAGCCTTTGATAGTGGCAGGGAGCATTGTTACACTAAGTCTGTATAAAGACATGCAAACTTACCTTTTTAACTGTTTTTATTACGATTTTTGATATTTATGTATTTATTTTACTGAACTGACGGAGCACTTAATTTAAGCATATTTTCTATTGATTTAGTACTGTAACACTGTAATGAACTGTTAATAAAAATCATAGTTATTGTCTTACTTTAATACTCTTTGTCTGTTTGTAAAAAAATATTACTTTAAGTTCAATATGATCAACATTTCCAAATAGGTATCAACAGGCTGGACAGGTCCAAATGGGAAATCTTTATTATTTTTCTAAGTCAGTGTTGGCAGTTGTGCTGTCTTGTCTGCTTGTTGGGAGACTCGTAGTGGTTCTACAGTGTGAGTGATGTGTGGGACTTTCGTTGTCACTGGTAACAAAGAGCCTGTGTTGCTCTGTACGTAGACTGCTCCGAGGTCAGAGACCCCGTCCACTCTCTGCACAATGTGTCCATTCTCAGGTCAGAGTGGATTTTACTGTGGTCAGGGACGACCTCCACAGCAAAACGCCTCTCGCCGCTACTGACATGCACAGCAGTCAAACATGCCATACTCACAATCTGGACAACATAGCAGTATTAGCTGGTAGGTTTGATAGTTGAATCCATATTAGAATCACTAAGACATTGGCATGATCATAAACTACTGTTACAGCAACTTCAGTTATCATATCTTAGGTTGTGTAAACGAACGAGAATAATGACTGTAGACTCGAAAAAAGTTGTTTCTGTTGGGAAAAAAGATTTAAATTATGTCATTACATTGCAGATTTTTTCAGTTGTTTTAACGGAATAATTTGAAATTTTGGGAGATATGCTTATTCGCTTTCTTCTTGAGAATCAAGTGAGAAGAAGATTGACACCACTCTCATGTCTGTACGGTCAATATGAAGCTATAGCCAGATGCTGATTAGCTTAGTTTAGCATACACACAGCTAGCCTTGCTCTATCGGAAAGTCACAAAATCCACCTACCAGCACCTCTAAAGCTACGGTAATTAATATGTTATATCTCGTTTGTTTAATCTGTACCAAAAAAGAAGTGTAAAAACGAGTATTTGCCTTTTTTAAGGGGAGTTAATGACAATGTTTTATCCAGGAACTGTTTCCAGGCAACCAGCCAAGAAATAATCTGGCACATAAACCCTGCGTAAAGCAGCAAACTATTTCAGATAGTGTTACATTTGGACAGAGCCAGGCTAGTTTGTTTCCCCCTGTTTCCAGTCTTTATGCTAAAATAAGCTAAGCGGCTGCTGGCTCTAGCTAGGCTACAAAACCTATTTAGTGTACAGACATTAAATCGATCTTCTCACCTAACTCTCTGCAATAAAACAAATAGGCATGTTTCCCAAAATGTTGAATTATTCCTTTTAAGCAAATAAGACAAAATTGTTTGACAAAATAATCTTAACTCATGATACACTTAGCCTACTAGCTTTTTCTGTTCTGAGTTTTTTAACCACATCTCAGATCAGTGGATAGAGTTTACGGTTGAAAGCTCTGGAATAAGTAAGCAGAGGACTTTGATTTAAGATTATTTAGTCAAACTGTTTCTAAGGTCAAGAATGATCATTTATGCTGAAGTCTGTTGGTAGATGATGGTGATGATGTTGCACCACGTCATTATGGTTTCACCATGATGACACAGCTCATCTCTAATTGTCCCATAGTGAAGTCAGCCAGGCTGCACAAGGCAGCCACACACAACACCCACACTGATGGACAATACCACCCACTGACTGACTGCACATTCGCATACACAGTCATGAAACTTTTGATAATTCATCATAGTGCTGTACATAATTCAAAAACACTCATCAGCAATTTTACAATGTGGTGATTTTTACACAAATATATACAAAAATAATCGATAAACTGAGAACTGTAATAATCCTGCTGACAACAGGAGGAATAGGTTTGGAGATTTTGCTTTACGTAAAAAAAAGTCAGCCGCTATATCTTTGTATAAACTGTGTTGAACAGCTCATACAGAAACACAGATGATCAATTAGGCCTACGATTAGATCCTATTGGGCGAAAAAAATTCAGATACAATACAATTGGTGGCTATAGGTGTGTAACTGAAAAAGAAAGTTACACATCCTACAAACAGTTGTGAGTTACAGTGTTGGTGAGAATCAGTCATAGGCCTGTCAAGTTATCTTTATCTTTTGCAACATGGAGAGTTCTGAGTATGCCTCAGCTAACAAACATGCCAAGCACATTGCTTGGTATGTGGTCTCAGCAGATGGAAACGCAAGTAAACAGAATCTATTGCCTCTGTTACCTTCACAATTTGCATATGGATATAGTCTATATATAGTCTCTCTCTCTCTCTCTCTCTCTCTCTCTCCAGGCTGTCCTGTGCCCCCAAAGTAAACTTACGCCCCGAGCATTTGCCTCCCCTGCCTGCCAGCAACCAGCTCTGTATCATGGACCAAATCCAAACCAAATCACAAACTAAATCTTAGCAGCTGTTTCATGTTGATTTCAGCTGTCAGCCCAAAAATAACTGGCTGGATCCACATTCAATAGACTGTAAAATATGTGGGATTAATCATTTAGGACAGGAAAAGGGCTGGAAGCATTATTAACTTTAGAATTAGCAGGTATAGGAAAGTGGAAACACTGTTAGTGCCCCAAATGTACCCATCTAGTTCTTACACATTTGTTTCCACATAAAGATACACTGCTGGTTGGTCAATAAAAGGCCGTCATTCCAAATCACATACTTTTTCTTTTAGTACGTACTGCAGCTGCCCTTACAAAGTACATACTGTTGCATGCAGTATGCATACAATTGGGACATACTACTTCGTCGTGACATTGTACCTTGAACTTTGTGGGTCCGAATAACTAGCAAAGCAAGTTGGCTTGCATACTGCATAATACGATCGGATGCAGTAGGACATCCTGGTATTTTTGGCATACTGCATTTGACATACTATGTATTGGGACCAGGGCTGTCAAAGTTAACGCGATAATAAAACGTGAACACAAATTTGTTTTAATGCCACTAATTTCTTTAATGCATTAACGCACAAACCTAAGGAATCCATTGGTACCAACCATGTCATACTAGCTTGCCGCAAAGGAGGCTAAATAACACTCCAAACTTATGCTAAATTTTGGCGAGGAAAAACAGGCATGACCTCAAGATAAGTGAATTAAAATGGGTTCTAAGGGTACCCACGAGTCTCCCCTTTACAGACATGCCCACTTTATGATAATCACATGCAGTTTGGGGCAAGTCATAGTCAAGTCAGCACATTGACAGCTGTTGATGCCTGTTGGGCTTGAGTTTGCCATGTTATGATTTGAGCATATTTTTTATGCTAAATGCAGTACCTGTGAGGGTTTCTGGACAACATTTGTCATTGTTTTGTGTTGTTAATTGATTTCCGGTAATAAATATATACATACATTTGCATAAATCAAGCATATTTGCCCACTCTAATGTTGATAAGAGTATTAAATACTTGAAAAATTTCCCTTTAAGGTACATTAGATAAAAAATGTGTGATTAATTTGCAATTAATCGCAATTAACTATGGACAATCATGTGATTAATCGTGATTAAATATTTTAATCGATTGATAGTAGGACATACTAAATATTTTTCAGGCATACTAAGCAGTATGGTTGTATGGGTATTGGAACGCACAGAAGATTTTCAGGCAAAATTCTGTTATCCCTAGACAGTCCACTAGAGGGTAGCAATGGATTTAACAGGAGAGACTATCTGGGGTTACTATGGGCCAGTAACATCATTCAAGTTCAAGCAATGTATGTAAATAAACACATTTTGAAGCAAATTTGTTGAGAGGTTTTAGGAAAAATTAATTGGCAAGGTGAAAGTAAAGCACATCATGTTAAAAAAAATAGTGGGAAAACATATAATAAAATGCACGTTGATCTTTTTTTCTGTTTAAATTTGGAATCTGATGATGAATAAATGAGTGTCAGCCATTGGTCTGTATAACCAGCTGTGCTGCAGCAGAGAGGAAACTGACTTTATCCATTTGCTGCCTTCTGGGAGACATGAGACACGCAGCAGTCATCAGGCAATCAGTGATTAAGAGGGAAAACCCAGAGTTGAGAGCTCACAATGCCATTCCTTGTGACTTAGTATTTACTGGTTGCAGCCATGAATATGTGTGTGCACAAACAGTCGCTTGTGTGTCCCCATGATATGCGCGAAGGGGTCCGTCCCCAACTTTGCTTGACTCTTCATGTGCCAATCCCCCGCCTGCGTGTCCACGCGCCGGCCTCGAGCTGTCTGCCGCTTCAAACATACCTGACATTTTTGTGGGCTCTGAGCGGTGGGGGTGGGGACTGGAGGTGCTTTAGTGTTCTGAGGAGACCAGTTTAGCAAGCTTCTGATTTTTTTGTCTAACCGCATGCCCTGAAAATATAATACACCACACCTGACTGCCATGTGTGCTGCTGTCTCCATTATTAATTGAGGTGCACATGCAGGTTTTACTGTTAGAAATACTTTAGGTACATTTTGTGCTGTAGATGCAAAACGCCCTGCACGACAGAATCTAGTACGTTGTGACACAGAAACACCCAGGTAAGTCACTGGCACCTCTACAATCTCAACTCCCTTGAGATTTTTAAAAAGCCAGTACAGCTGCTCCTCAGTGGTAAAAGAGACATGTGTATAAATGGAAACAGAGACAGAGGTGAGGGGGGTAAAGACACATAAGGACAGTGAGACATATAGAAAGACAGAAGGAGGGAGGATGATGAGAACAGCAGCAGTCCCTTTGATGTGGGCCTCAGCGGGGCCCTGTGTGTCTAAGACGAGGCAGGCCTGCTGAGGGAAGGGGATTTCCAGCGTTGCTTGGTCTCCTGTCTCACCCCCTTAGCCTTTGCTTCCTCCGTGGGCTACAGCTTAAAAACACAGAGACAAAGACTCCGGGGCCGACTGTCACTCTGTCACGGGCATTGTCATTTTAGCGATAAAACACTGTTTTATCACCACATCCCTTTGGGGGTAAAGCGGAGTAGATGGTAGTTTGTTGGTTGTGTTTGCTGTGAAGATCCTTTTCATTAAGTTTGCATGACGTTAGTGTGACATTTCCAGAGTTTTGGATATGCTCATACACCTCCTCATTGGCATCCTTCGTTGCATCATTGCATCCGCAGTTTGCAAGCCACGCAATATCTTATGAATACTCACCATCATAAACTGTTACATGCATAGAAAATAGCCAAAATGCATGATTATGATCTCTGTTACATTACTGCAAAAGCTCCTCTGCATGTCTTCTCGCACTTGTTGCAGTTCACGCTACGCTACGCTGTGCTCACTCAGTCTGTCTGCATGCACACACCCAAATGCAGAAACATGCACTTGACTGTCAGAGAAGTACTTTACACACATACACACACACACACACACGCACACACACATAAACACTGGGTTGTGGAAAGTCCCTGGCACTAGCTACTGCCTCCTATCTTAGCTGCAATTTGCTAGTACAGGTGGCAAAGACAATATGATCTGTGAACCTATACAACACCTACCAGCTGCACATGCATTGACTGAGCTGCTGTTTGTTAGCAAAATAAAAGGCTGAATTAAATGAAGATAAAAAAGGGGCTTTCAGGGTTTGACAATAACACCAGCCACTAGCTAACTGTGGCTGGCAAGCCTTCAGTTCATGCCTTCATCCAAAACCTACTTTAGATGAAGGTGTAATTTTTACTGCATCTGAAAGCTTTTGTCTATGTCTCACATCGTAGTTTTGGCCAACCAGGCCCTCACTGCAGTTAAGGATTTCAAATATCTTACATCTTGGCCAAAATCAAAAATAAATCATTGAATAAATAAAAGACTCGAAAAATAAATAAACATATCATTAAATGTAGCAAAAATAATATTAAAATAAATGTAGCCATTAATTAATTGATGAAATGTGATATAAATTGATATTTCTGTTTTAATTTGCTTCTTTGTTCATTTGTCTTTGTATTAATTCCCTTATTTATTTACTCCTCTGTTAAATTAAAATAAAATTTCTTTTGATATTTTTGCATTATTTATTTATTTATTTATTGCATTAAATGCAAAAATAAATAAATTTAAATTAAATTAAAAAATAAACGCAACATAAATAAATAAATTAAAAAATTAATTAAAAGTAAATACATAAATTAAAGGGAAAATTAAACAGAAGAGTAAATAAATAAGATAACCAAACAAAGATAGATAAATAAAGAAGCAAATTATAGCAAATTATACATTTATGTCACATTTTATCAATTAATTAATGGCTACATTTATTTGTAATAATTATTTTTGCTACATTTAATGACATATTTATTTTAGAGTTATTTGGAGTCTTTTATTTATTGATTGATTGATTTTTTACTTTGGCGTGTTCCGTCCTCCATAGAATTACTCCCTCCTTTTATGATCCTTATATTGATAGATATTCTTCTGAATCAAAACTTTAACCATCAACAGATTTTTGCAGAACCAATTTCAGCCCTTGAAATTCTGTGCAACCTGTCTGTATACATTTTTGCTGTTGCTGTCGTCAAATCATTTCCCTTACTGTGTTGAACAGCAGGGAACCTGTGGGCCTGACTCAGTTTAAAACATGGAAACAGATTTTAAAGCTGGGGATGTTTTTCCTACTAAAAAAATAAAATCAAAATCAAATAGTCTCTATGATAGATGCAAATTGTACATGGAATTTTAGTGAATTTAAGCGTGTTATTCTTATGTAGAAGTGCCTTTAGAAAATGCAACACATGTCCACAGAGTGAATGGAATGTATGAGTCAGTTCAGTTCCTTCATCAATCGAAGCACCTGACAGTATCTCATCCTTATCAGTGTTTTCTGTGATCGTCACACACGTTATGACTCAAGCGCCCGTCAGCCATGAACCAGCAGATGTGTGTCCTTGATCGCAATCGCTAACTTTCATCTGGACACGAGTCACGGTTGATGGATGTTAGCAGTTTGTGAAAAGTCCCAGTGTGGAACTGACCTGATTTGTTTTGATATACATATCAGTAACTCATTGATAATCAGTCGCATGAAACCCCATATACAGTAGATATTGCACCAGTATTAAAGGTGCTATTGATAACATTCAGACGCTGGATGTCGCACTCTCCCTCCCCCGTTCCATTGCATTCACTTTACACCAAATTGTTCCCAGTTCGTTGCCCAACCTGCATATTTTATAGTCGAGAGGAGTGAGACTCAGACAGACAGGCACGTCAAGTAATGAATCTTTTTTGGTAGAGTAATGAAGTATTTTGCAAAATGTAGCTATAGGCCTACATTAGGTGTGTGTGTGTGTGTGTGTGTGTGTGTGTGCGTGCGTGCGTGCGTGCGTGCGTGCGCGCGCGCGAGGTACGGCCCTTTATTGGTATTTATTAGGGCCGTCAAAGTTAATGCGATAATAACGCGTAAATGCAAATTCGTTTCTGTGCTAATTTCTTTAACGCATTAACGCCACTTGTTATTTTTAGGTTGTAGCAGACTCAGTTTTAAAGCTAGGGAATCCATTGGTACCAACCACTTCATACTATAGCTTGTCGCAAAAGGAGGTTAAATAACGCTCCAAACTTACGTTAAATTTTGGCGAGAAAAAACTGGCATGGCCATTTTCAAAGGCGTCCCTTGACCTCTGACCTCAAGATATGTGAATGAAAATGGGTTCTATGGGTACCCACGAGTCTCCCCTTTACAGACATGCCCACTTTATGATAATCACATGCAGTTTTTCGGGCAAGTCATAGTCAAGTCAGCACACTGATACACTGACAGCTGTTGTTGACTGTTGGGCTGCAGTTTGCCATGTTATGATTTGAGCATATTTTTTTATGCCAAATGCAGTACCTGTGAGGGTTTCTGGAAAATATTTGTTATTCTTTTGTGTTGTTAATTGATTTCCAATAATAAATGTATACATACATTTGCATAAAGCAGTATATTTGCCCACTCCCATGTTGATGTTTACTATGGACAATCATGCCATTAATTGCATTTAAATATTTCATCGATTGACAGCCCTATTTATCCGTTTTTTCCACACTAACTGGCAACTTGATCGCTGATGACACAGATATACCACACGATACCAACGTTGTATACTATTGGCTCACAAGCCTTGTTAGAAGTGGGAACCAAACCTCAGATATCTTCCACAGATATAAACATAACTTTTGTTTTGGACCCGTCAAAATCCAAATAATGTTTTTCAGGAAAAGGCATACTTTTAGTCAGCACCTTTCTAAAAGCTCTGCGGATGTGTTATTTTTTTTTTTTTTAATATTCATTTACTAAAAATGTTATCAATAAGACCTTTAATATATATTTTAATTTATATATAAACACGCAAGACAACACACAAAACGAGAACTCAACTGACTAAAATGTGAAAAGTGATCCACAAAGAGACACAAAATGACAAAATACACGATTTTACAAGTCATTACAATCTAAGAACCAGGGCTTAACACATTTTAACACATTTTACAAATGTTCAAAAGCTTAAAAAAGGAGTTAAAAAAAACCTGGCGGTATAGCATACAGTACAACTTAAATGTCATTTCCGTTTGGAACAAGAAGCAGTGAGTCGGATTATTTTGGCCTTTTGACTTTGAGAAACCTCGACTGGTCAGTGGGTGTTTTGTTTTGCAGGGTGGAGGCCCGCTCCCTTTTTCAGAATGGCTTATGTAACGGTTGGTCAGAGCAAAACGGTAGTGAAACATCCTCTGCAGAATAATGCGCCTGCATGGGTGGAGCGTGGTAGTGGTGCTGCAAAGGACACTAAGGTCCAGATGTATACTTTAGGTACTTTCCTCTGTAAGGAGCACCCCCCCTCCACCCAATGTCTGTCACTTGTGTTTTCAGGTCTGATATACAGCGAGCGCTGTGAACAGGGGTTTGAAACAAGGAAGCAGTAAAGATGTCAGCAACCCTCGGGGTCAATGACAAATGGATCAGCTTGTGGTTTGTTACCAAAATAATAGGGACAGAACAGGAACTCTAGTTCTGTGGACTGTCCCTTTTGAAAGGTTTTATTTTAATCATTCATAGAGAACAAGAACATAGAAAGATAATACTGATAATGGACATACAAGTAGTTCATATATATATATATATATATATATATATATACTGTATGAGCATCTGGACTGAGCTTTGACTAATGCAGAAGGCACAGCACAAAAAGACATCTGAAACTCAAAGACTTTCTATAGTTAGACAGTTAGACTAATCTTGAAAGAAGAACATAAACCCTGGTATTTATAGTATAGCTTTCTGTCTGTTTGTCATCTACATGTCAAAGCAGTTGTCCCTCTGTTTATAATATATATGTTTTGAATAGCATGTGTGTATTTTTTGTATTAAACATGACCTTTCTTCATTCCATCCTATTTACTGAATATGACAACCCTGGGTGTGTCCAGTCACCTAACCTGCAGAGGCAAAGGCCAAGCAAATGGTGAATGCGTGAGTCTTCAGGGAGTGGTAATGTCCAACACAGTCTCATGGCAGTTCATGAAATAATCACGAAATTGAATCTATTAGATTTGTGTACATAGACACGAATTTCCCTTTTTTTTCGTGGCGCTCAGCACGACTTTCGACAATGTATTTTTGGTGCTTTTTCCTACGAATGTCCAGCAACAAGTGTTGCATGTGTCAATTTCCGCCCCAGTCTTTTCAAAATAAAACTACTTAGTTAGCTTTAGGAAAAGATCGACTTGCTTAGGCTTAGGTAACAAAACTACTTAGTTAGGTTTAGGAAAAGATCATGGTTTGGTTAAAATAACTCCGGAAGTGCCGTAACTTAAGTACGAAAGTTACGTGACAAATAAATCAACTTTGACTTCTAGTTTCACACGGGGCACCAACAGTGGTCTCCTGGGCGAAAGTCCTGTGTTTTTTGACCCACCCGTCCACCCTGACCTCCTGCCCATGCGGCATTTGTCGCTCTTTATACTTCCCGGTTCACAATTATGTGGATTACATATGAATTGATTTTGTGCTCACCATCACGAAAAATTAGAAATTCGTGTCTATGTACACTAATCAATAAATTAAATGTTTTGACTATTTCATGAACTGCTGTGTGACTGGGCTGTAATGTCATATCAAAGCCTATGTCAAAGGGACAATGGGAAGACATCACCTGCATCAAAGCACACACACATAAGATAATTTCATAGAAAGAATAATGCAGGTTCAGCCAGTACTTGATGCTTTTGTTGTTTCACATCCCAAACTGCTTCCGTCCCTGGAGGAAAGAGAGGATGAGAAGAACGCCGTGTCCCGGAGGCGGTCGAGCATTGAAGTCCGTCTCAGCGTACATTAGTGCCATCTTGAACATCTTGTCCCCTGATCTTGAAACGCTAATACAAGGAAATCTCTCCGCTTCCTGGTGGAGAGGAAACTCCCTGCTTTTGTTGTGCTCTGGCCAACCCACGCAGCAGCAAAACAATAGATATTTTTAGCCCTTTTGTTAAATTTAACCCACTTACCAGCACTGTTAAAACGAAATTGCTATTTACATTTTTTGCAGGCTTTTTAGGCAAGCTTGAGCCTGTCTCCTGCTCGCTGCTTTGATAAAGCACTTGTGGCTGAAACCTTTGCGTCTTTGTCTTTGTCATGGTGAGGACATGTGCGGTGAGGTGCATTCAAAGCCTGTGATACCAAATACAGCCTCTTGTTAAGTGCTTGTTATGTCTGTGCCTCATACACAGTACTGTATATTTACAGAAAGACTTTTATCTTCCCTTTAAATTTCTTCAACACAAAAAGATCCCACGCCTTCTGGAGTCGCTACCAGACCGGCCTGTTTGTCTGTCTGTGGGGGGAAACGGTTCATGACACACAGAGGGAAATATGAGAGGAAGAATAGAGGGAGGCAGTCAAGCAACTCATTGTCCCGAGTTGAGGATTCAGCGGGACAAAATATATGGAGACGCACAGCGAGGGAGGAATTCCCCCAGCAAGTTCAAACGGTTGCAGATGTGCGCCTGGCCGACTGCTACTGCACACATCTGGGCCAGCTTCCCCGCACGCCTCCCCTTCCATCCTCTGAGCCCTCCATGTCTCGTCTTTATAACGCTGCCCTCCGCTCTACCCCTGGAAAAGCAATTAGGTGCAACACATGGCCGGTGTTAACTGCCGCTCACCAGGCAGCCGCTTCGCCAGCTGCGGCGGATCCGCAGCAGAGTGTGTATCACGGGAGGCCTGAAAAGACCATTATCTTGGCGGCTGGGAGGAAGGATTTGGCGGAGGGAAAGTTTGGGGGATTTCAGAAGGGAGAGACGCAGCCTCTAAGTAACAGTGCTACTGGAGGTCACCAGTAGTCAAAACTGCACTTTTAACATACAGTACTGCAGGCTTTGCACGTTGTTAAATCTTCATTTTCATTTCTTGTAACTATGCTCTAAATAAAGTAGCTTTCCACCATATATGTGCAATTTTAGATTCTTTTTTTTCATCTCAGCACCTCTAAATACCAGAAAACCTAAGAAAATCCATTGGTACCAATCATGTCATGCTAGCTTGTTGGGAAGGAGGCTCAGTAACACTCCGAATTAATGTTTAATTTTGGCGAAAAAACTGGCATGATCATTTTCAAAGGGGTCCCTTGACCTCTGACCTCAAGATATGTGAATAAAAATAGGTTCTATGGTTACCCACGAGTCTCCCCTTTTGAGAGTTTGGGGCAAAAAACATGCAGTTTTTTGCAACCCCAAAATTGCTGCAACAATTTATGACACATAATAGAGCATGGGAATGACCATCATATATTTCCATCATAATTTTCTAAACCCTTATACACCCTTAATTAGTTAATAAAATCATTTTTAGATTTTGAGAACTTGTCTGTTAGAGACAGGGTACAAACAATTACAGGTTCAAAGGGCTTTACTTAAGTTCAAGTTCAAGTTCAAGTTCAAGACCTTTATTTGTCCTCCAGGTGCAATTGGTTTTGCAGTAGTAGCAGCAACAACAACAACATCTCATCACAATAATACAATAAACACATACTTTGTCATGAATTGTCTATGTTGTGTTTTCATTATGTTGTTACTCTGTACACACGACATCTATTGCACGTCTGTCCATCCTGGAAGGGGGATCCCTCCTCTGTCGCTCTTCCTGAGGTTTCTTCCTTTTTTTCTCCCTGTTAAAAGGTTTTTTTTGTGGTTAAGTTTTTCCTTAGCCGATGTGAGGGTTGCACTGTCAAGGACAGAGGGTGTTGTATCCTGTACAGATTGTAAAGCTCCCCGAGGAAAATTTGTGATTTGTGATTTTGGGCTATACAAATTAAATTGATTTGATTTGATTTGATTACTGTTGATCCCCACATACTAGAATACTAAAATAAGGTGAAACCTTGAAGTACAAAAATGTTAAAAGAGTTACAAGAATTACCATATAAGATAATGAAAAGAACAGAACAGGCATGGGTGGATGTGCTGATACTACCTGTACTTTACAGAGTTGAGCAGTGAAATGGCCGAGGGTATGAAAGAGAATTTATATCGGTTAGTTTTGACTAATGGTTGTCTGAGGCGGTAGCCAGAGGGCAGAAACTTAAATTCTGAATGCAGGGGGTGGGTACTGTCCGAAATTATGGATTCTGCTTTCTTTATTAGCTGTTTGTTGTACAGTTCAGATAGACATTTCTGCTGAGTGACGATGATTTTGCTGCTGATTTTTATCAACCTTGTTAATGAGTTTTTCTGTTTGAGGTTGAGGGATGCATACCAGCAAATAAAAGCAAAAGTGTAAACTGACTCAATAAAAGATTTATAAAACAATGTCATCAGGGATTTATCAACCTGGAACTTCGCTAGCTTCCTCAGACAAAAGAGACGCTGCTGGCTTTTCTTACACAGCATATCTGTGTCAAAGGTCAACTTATTGTCAATTATGATGCCCAAATTAAACAGGGTTAATATCCAGTATTCTTCAGCAGATCATGACGTTATACACTCCGGTACAGTAGGTCGTGGCATGCACCGTTAACGTTGGTAGTCCGCCAGTAAAACCAAAGGAGAAGAAGAAGTAGGTGGTGAATTTCATGATGGCGCAGATATAAAAAAAAAAAGAAACATTAGCAAATAAAATTGCTGGGAAAAGTTTATCTACAGGAGGATAGGTATTTGAAAGCAATACAGAATGACTATATACTGCAATATATTCCATTATATTTAGATTTTTTCCTTTGCATAAATAGAGATATTTCCACCATAACTTGATGCAGAAAAGGCAGAAATTGCATACTTGCCAACTCTCCCGATTTTCCCGGGAGACTCCCGTTTTTCATTGCCCTCTCCCGGTTTCCTCCCCGTGTCACAATTCTCCCGCATTTCTCCCGATTTACAGCAATTTTTCACACCTTTTCATTATCTCAACCTGCCTCTGGCACTGTAAAGTGTGTATAAGCCCTACTGTTTCCACCAGGACGGCAATAGAGCTACAAATATATTTTCCCGGCGGAGGAGAGCTGCAGTTTGAACTGCATCCGCCGCGCATCACAGCAAAGCCGTCGTGGCGTGGCATAATACTTAAAGGGACTATATGTAACTTATTACGAGTATAAATCATACCAGGTCGGTGTCCCATGCGCAGACTCCAACACAAACTACACGGAAGCACCAAAACTGCAAAGTTATATCTAGTGAAGCCCGTCTTGCAAAACAGTGTTGGCTCTTCCTGCTTCGCCCACCCCAGCCGCCGGTCGGAGGACGCCGGGGAAACCGTAACTTTTGTCTCCAGGGCTGAGTCTCTACTCTGCTCCAGCCTTCTCCTGCTGCCTGCTTTTGCATGCTTGCACACAGCGCTCGTTCTCACCCGCTCGGCTCGCTCCAACTCCACGTGCACGCGCGCACACTACACACTGCACAAGAGTTAGTTTAGCTCTGAGAATATCTAGTGAATGTGCAGTGGACGTTTGTGCAGAAATAAATGCTGCAGCTCCTCCAGACCAACAGAGGTTTATCGTGTCTTGTGAAGTGACGGGGCTCCACAGAGAGTAACGTTATTCTCTCCGACCGGATCGGCAGGCTGAAGCAGGAAAAGCCAACACTAGGATCAGCATTGATTCATGGAGAGACCCTCGTCTGGTCAGCTAACATTACTGCCAAGCAGGTGAAATATAGAGTGATATTATGTGTTAGCTGACGTGTCGCCCCACTGTTTAGACCGGTGCTCGTTCATGTCAATGTAGAGCGAGCACAAGCACGAGCGCGGGCGTCAGGACGCTGACTTTTGTTGACATTGCGGCCACAGGTGTCGCTGTTAACAAGTAATTTCTGATTCTTACATATAGTCCCTTTAAGCAGGGGCAACAAATTAATGAATGAATGAAAACTGATGAATATTAGTTTATACCAGAGATTCACACAAGTTCACACCAGAGGGGCGAATTATTCAGTTTTTTCTTCCCAGAGAATTAAAAGGAAAATTAAAAGTAGGCCTATTTAACAAAAAATGCTGTTGCAGTGTACTGTTAGGGCGGCAGTAGCTCTGTCCATAGGGACTTGGCTTGGGAACCGGAGGGTCGCCGGTTCAAGTCCCCACATGGACCAAGTACTGAGTGTGAACTGGTAGCTTGAGAGATGCCAGTTTGCCTCTTGGGCACTGCCGAGGTGCCCTTGAGCAAGGCACCAAACCCCCAACTGCTCTGAGCGCCCCTATCAGGGGCAGCCCCCTCGCTCTGACGTCTCTCCATTAATGCATGTATACAGGTGCTGTTTGTGCATGTGTGTGAATTTCGGGCCTGTGTGTACTATGTATGTGTAAAAATAACAAAGTGATGGAATTGAATTTCCCCTCGGGGATTAATAAAAGTGCCTTTCTTCTTCTTTCTTTTTTATTTTGTTATTTTCATTCTTTTAAGTCACCAGATTACAGGAAACAAAGTCTCTGAAACTCAAATTTTCTGGGGAAGGATTCCCAGACCCCACGCTTTGGTCTCAAAATCCTCCGTCTTTTTGAAGTTTCAAGGTTGGAAAGTATGTGAAATTGGTGAATAAAAACTCACCAGAATGCAGGATATGAAGTGTTTGATGCTCAAAATTTTAGGGACATCCACGTAATATGTGTCCCCCTCCCAATGTTGCAACGAAACATACACCCTTGACTGTACACATGTCACAGTCTCAGTAGGGGCTGAGCCACCCTAAAGGTCTGCTCCTAGAAACACCCCTGCTCCAAATTAAGTTAAAAGAAGCTTTTAAAAGAGGTGTGAATGACAAAGCATTTATGTCTGAGCTGTTTGTTGTTAAATGTGTATAGTACAGCTTGTCCTCTTGAACCGGGAACCTTCCCAGGTTGATTCATAATTGATTTGAACTAGCTCGCACGAACAAGCAAGAGGCATCTTTGGCACCTCTCACTTGGCACGTTTGTTGTTTACCTCTTCAAAACAGAGACGTTCACCTGAGTCAGTCAGACTTGTTTATGCTCACTGACTCTGAGAAAACAGGCGCTCCACCTAGGCCGCATGCGTACACACCGTGCGCATGTGCAAACACACACTATAGTGGGAAATTCCCAGCAAAAATTCCACTCCGGCAGTCCTCTATGAGCACATTCCTGCGTTTTTCATAACATCTCGCTGCTGAAATGGAAGTCGAATTTACAGTTGTGGAGGCAGTTTTGAAGATCCAGCGTACCCTCAAGCTAGCAATAAATCTTCCAAGACTGAGGATATTGCATGTAAGCTTATATCCCTGCTAGATTTCCTGGATGCAGTTCACTTTGGGAATGTGGGGGAGCGTGAAAGAACAGGCAGAGTAGGCCGGAGGAGGAAGACACCAAAGGATTAAAGAGAATAGGTGCTGAAAATGTTAAATACAGTAAGATGTTGCCCATTAATTAATTGGATTCCATCTCTAAAACACACTCTATGTTTTGCCAGAACACAAATAGCATAATAACCATCCAATACACAGTCGTATCAGTAATTTTGGGGAAAGGTTTTCTCATTCCAAATTCCCCTAACATTCCCAGAAATGACTTCACCGCTCAATATAGAAAGAAATAACTATTTCTAATCCTGTTTGACTATCTAACATAACCAAATAAGATCGATGAGAGCATGTTTTCCATTTGCGGACAATGTGGACACTCAATTAATGAATGCATAAGTGTGTGAAAGGGGGGATTTTTATAGGCGTACAGTAGTGTGCAGAAAATGAGTCATGCTCTTTGGTCACTTGGATCTTACACAGTCTCGCTGCTCGCGTGCCACCAGCGTGTCCATCAAAGGCTAAAGCTCTAGCGGAGCCCAATATTTAGTAATACAACAGTATTATTGTTCTTGTTGGTTTTTTACATATTGGTTTGATGTATCTCTTTCATCGTCATGTATGTAATGGACCAAAGCACAGTTGATTTGGCCACTGCTGCGAGGTAGGCCATGTTGGCATTGCTGCAATGCAGCAGGGTGTTTCCTCTCTTCTTAAGCCATCAGGAGATTACTGACACTGTTATTACTGAGGCCACCAGGAACTACTGGCCTCCAAAATTACTCTGTAGAATGGTTTTCCAGGTTTTGGCACCAGGCATACCTTGAAAACCTCTTTAGTTACCAGTTGTAGGATATTACTTTAATTTGGCTGGGAAGAAGTGCCACGTAGATGTACTTTGTGTCTTAATAATGCTGTTGATCATTTTTTAAAAGTAGCACTTTAAAAGAAACGTTTGCTAATTTAGCTTAGCATAGAGACTGGAAACAAGGGGACAACTGCCTGGCTCCACACTCAAAATCTAATTTCCTTCTGTAACTGTTTTCATTCAACAATGTCGCTGCTATGCAAAGATGTTTATCAATTTCGCAGCACTACTGCACACGGCTAAAAAAACCTACAACAGCTATAATTCATGTAGGCTATGGAAATAACAGTGCCCGTCTGGGCAACATAATGTTTCACAATGATGAGTATTTAATGTTTTATTAGGCTATAACTAATTAAAACTCAAGTTTAGTCTAATTTTCGGGATTCAGGACAACTGCTCGTAATTCGAGACTGTCCCACCTTTTCTGGGACGTCTGGTCAACCTTATAGCCTAGCTGTTTTAAGGAGAAACACTGGAGTAATGCTGCTCTGTCTGTTAGCTAATGTTAGCTTGGGTTAACAATTTCTAACTAGCATAAAACATCACATTTGCCATGTTAGCATATGCTACCGAGCTGGCAGTCCTTGTCAGATGGAAAGTCGTGAAAAGTTTGTTAAGCATGTTTTCTCAGCAGAGTAACATTTTGGGCTGTTAGCGACTAGCTGGTGAACACATAGACAGTATATAAAGATGGACGACATGATAGCTCCCCAAAAGTGAAGCCAAAATATCTTGATCGCTCCCTGGTGGCTGGCTGCAGTATAGGTCATAAATCCCGCCCCCTCCATGTTGGTGGTTGGGACATGGGCCAATACATTTTCTAAAGATAGTTTCTGTCATTTTCTTATAACGCTGTGTGATAGTGAAAGAAAGTGTTCCTTTTTCTGATAAGTTTGGTTTTAATTAGTTATTGATGCCATAAAAAGAAGGTGAGATGTCAAGATTGACAGCTGTGAGTGTCGCTGACAAGCTGTGTCCGTGCTCGGCTCGCAATTGGTTCGGGCAGGCGATAACCTCAAGATGGCAACTCCCGTATCCGGGATATTTTGGCTTCACTTCTGTACAGTTAAAGGAAGTGGAGACGCGTTGTCCAACTTTATATATATACAGTTTCTGCGTGAACACAGTGGAGCATTTAGCAGCCAAAAAATTCAGAAGAGACCAGAGCTAAAAGGAGAGTGAATATATTTGTCAGGTGGTCAGCAACACAACTGCAACTGCTGAATGTGTAAAAAGGCAACTGCTAAAATGCTAGATAGTTTCAAGTTTCAAGTTGTTTATTGTCCCGCCGGTTATACAGGTACAATCGTGTGAAATACTTTTTGCTGGGAAGCTCCATTAAGAAAATAAACAGTAGGTTAAGTAGCAAAGAATAACATAATAAAATAAAATAAAAATAAAATAAAAATAATAGTGTATTTACAATAATATACAGTATAATAATAATAATAATAATAAAGGAAATATTGGTGTATGGTAAATATATACAAGTATTGCACAGGCATTTTTGTTTTTCATATTGCACAGAGGTATGTATTGAAGTATTGCACTTTTTTATTGCACTTATTTACTGCACATAGTGAGAGAGAGGGTGTTTGGGGGTGTGATTATCGGTTTAAGAGTCTGATGGCCTGGGGGAAGAAACTGTTCCTCAGTCTGCTGGTGTGAGTCCTGGGGGTCTTGTATCTTCTGCCAGAGGGCAGGAGGGAGAACAGGCTGTTGTGGGGGTGTGTGGTGTCCTTGATGACCTTCAGGGACTTCCTGAGGCACCGCTGGGTGTACAGCTCCTGCAGGCTGGGCAGCTCGCAACCGGTGATGTGCTGGGCCGAGCGCACCACCCTTCCCAACGCCTTACGGTCCACGTTGGTGCAGCTGCCGTACCAGTTGGTGAAGCAGCCTGTCAGGAGGCTCTCTATGGTGCCTCGGTAGAAGTCCCTGAGGATTCGTGGTTTGAATCCAAATGTCCTTAGGCGCCTCAGAGCGAATAGTCTCTGTTGGGCCTCCTGACTACAGCGGTGGTGTGGGTGGCCCATGCCAAGTCCTTGTGGATGTTGACACCCAGGTATTTAAAGGTGTCCACCCTCTCCACCGCTGTGCCGTTGATGGTGCCTGGGGGGTGAGTGCGACCCCCCCTCCTCTAATCCACGATGACCTCCTTAGTCTTAGAGACGTTCAGGGAGAGGTGGTTGTTCTGACACCACTGTTCCAGGGTGGTCACCTCTTCCCTGTAGGCCGTCTCGTCGCCACGGGAGATCACACCCACGATTGCTGTGTCATCCGCGAACTTCACGATGGTGTTTGAAGCCCTTGTTGCCACACAGTCGTGGGTGTAGAGGGAGTACAGGAGGGGGCTGAGGACACAGCCCTGTGGCGCTCCCGTGCTGAGGGTCAGTGAGGTGGAGGTGAGGTTGCCCATTCTCACCACCTGCGGGCGTTCCGTCAAAAAGTCCAGGATCCAGTCACACAGTGTTGTGTTCAGGCCCAGATCCTTCAGCTTAGTGACGAGCCGGGAGGGCACTATGGTGTTGAACGCTGAGCTTTAGTCCACAAACAGCATCCTCACATAGATGTCCCTCCCTTCCAGGTGGGAGAGTGCGGTGTGCAGCACGTGGGCGATGGCGTCCTCTGTGCCTCTGTTTGGGCGGTATGCAAATTGCAGGGGGTCGAGGGTGGGGGGGAAGCATGGGGCAGATAAGGGATTTAACCAGCTTCTCAAAACACTTGCTGGCTATGGGGGTGAACGCTATGGGGCGCCAGTCATTTAAGCTGGTCACTCTCTGGTCAGTTGAGATATCAACTCAAGGTGATAATATGTCAGTGTTCAGTTAATACTGCTATTAAATGATGAACTTTTGTTATGTCTGGAGCATTACTGCAAAATTGTGACCTAAAAGACAATTTCTAATTATTCAACTAAATAAAACTGCTGCAAATAAACAAGTTGCTTTTTGAATGTTTTTAGCTTTACTCATTGGAGTTGCTTTTTTTGTTTTCTGGTTTGCTCTTGAAACAAAGTGAAAGATATAGCTCCAAAGCCTGAGGGCAAGGAGGAGTAAAGTTGCACTTGCTGTCAGCGCGTGAGCAAAACCCTGCACGTCTGGTTTACACACCGCTATCAAATGATGGGCATAAGGCACACAGAATGAGATAGCTCGGCATGACGCACAATTGACTGTACAGGATGATACAGTGAGTAGGCTATGAGGCACGGCTGACAAAGCTCACCAGTAGAACCTGATAGTTAAGGCCTGTCTGAATACGCCTGCTGGTGAGTGCTGAGAGACTCTGCAAGGTTCTCAGCCTCAAAAAAAAGAGACACTTCGAAAAAGAAGAAGAGGTTTTGGGTTTCCTGCTGCCCTGTGGCACAGCGGAGAGAGACATGTTTACTTCCTCAAGCGGCTGAATTACGCAAGAGAATGTAGAAATTAAGTTTGTTTTTGTTGTTTGAAGCCTTTATTTGGAGTTTTCTTCAGGTCGAGTTTGATCCATTTGTGTTCAGCATGCTCTCCATTTTATTTCTAAGCACTCACATATTTGTATGTGCATATAACAGAATCTAATCTATCCATCCTGCAGGACAGGTTTGTGGCTGTCTAAAACAGCTATTGATCGCAGCCACTACTGTGACATCCAGCCATGTAGGTTTCTTTGAATATTTATATTTTTATATTACATTACAGGTGTACAGACAGAGAGTGCATCTAATTTGAATTAGGGCTGTCAATCGATTAAAATATTTAATCACAATTCTCATGACTCTCATCTCTCTCTCTCATCTCTCATCTTCAACCGCTTAGCCGGGGTGTATGTATATATTTATTATTGGAAATCAATTAGCAACACAAAACAATGACAAATATTATCCAGAAACCTTCACAGGTACTGCATTTAGCATAAAAAATATGCTCAAATCATAACATGGTAAACTCAAGCCCAACAGGCAACAACAGCTGTCAGTGTGTCAGTGTGCTGACTGGACTATGACTTGCTCCAAACTGCATGTGATTATCATAAAGTGGGCATGTCTGTAAAGGGGAGACTCGTGGGTACCCATAGAACCCATTTTCATTCACATATCTTGAGGTCAGAGGTCAACGGACCCCTTCGAAAATTGCCATGCTAGTTTTCCTCGCCAAAATTTAGCCTAAGTTTGGAGCTTTAAAACTGAGCCCGCTACAACCTAAAAATCGCAAGTTGTGTTAATGCTTTAAAGAAATGAATGGCGTTAAAACAAATTTGCGTTGACACGTTATTATCATGTTAACTTTCACAGCCCTAATTTGAATTAAAAGTGCTCAGCGTCTGTGAATATAATTTGTGTTGTGTCTTTTTCAAGGGTATCGTGTGCAGGTTATTTTAGACTTTTTTTGACACGAGACATTTATATTAGGATATGTGGGTTAAAACCACGGATATTCCTCCTTCCATGCTGGCTCTATTGTCACCGCAGACACCTGTTCTTATTCTGAAAGGCCAGCCGATGAGGCCCCAGTCAGCTCTTACTCACTGTTCACACAGTCAGTTCAGACTCAGTCTTAACTGGAAACAGGAGAGGAGATAACGGCAAAGGAGGGGTGAGATTGGTTCAAAACAGGGACTTAGAGGTCACTGTCACTGCCTACTGTCTCATGAACTTGAACTTCATCGTAAACAAGTGTACATGTGATAAAATACACAACTTTCTGTACAACTCTACATCTGTCTCTGACACAAAGTAAAAAAAGGCACATGTCAAAGCAATTGCACAAATCAGCATGACTTCTGCTAACGGCAGGCTGCTTGCATGCAGCCCTTTGGTTTGAGTAAACTGCAAAGTAAATACACCACATGACTATCAAAGTCAAATGCTCAATTTTCCAGCTGAAACTCATCTAAATCAAACGATGCGGTATGTGTATTCCAGCCGACTGTACGAGCATTGTAATGTATCAACCACATTACATAAACACTTCTATAAAGTTCCGTCACGATGTGGAAGAATCACAAGCTGGATCAAGTCATGTGGCCCACAACACCAACATACTATGTTACACACATTATATAACATATTAATGGGGCACTTTGACAATTTTACGTATGAAGGTCAGTTTATTTGTCACAAGGAGTACTACTTAATTTGTGAAAACAAAGTTGTGTTATGTCTTCTGTGGCTCTGGAGGGAGTTTTACAAAGTAAAAAAAACCCTTGAGAATTAAATTTCTGGTTCTGTTTAGAAGGTAACACGCAAATTGTAAAAACTTGCAAACCATACAAAAAACTCTCACGAGGCTCGCTGCGCGACAACCTATCCTAACCATAACCATTCAAGGTCAATGCCTAACCTTAACCATCACACAAGAGTTTCCCAAATTGTGGGTTACCTTCTAGACACACCTAAAATTCTTAGCAAAAGCCTGCCTTACAATCTGGAGGTGTGGGGTTTCAAAAAAGGGGGCAGAGCCAGCTATTGAGTTGCATTATGAGAAATGTAGGATCCAGAATTTATGGAGCTTAATACTAAGGACTAAAGGTCAGGATATTTCAGCATCTGCTGCATCAATTTTGACTGTTATTTTTTTAAATCTATATCTTACAAGTCCCTCAACTTTCTGGAAGTACAATAATACATTGCTTTAGAATATTAAATCTGCATTTCATTTCAGTTTTACACCTGATTCAACACCTGATTTATGTCTCAATTACATCATGGCAAGATGATATGTGTCTGGATCATAGACTGTATATATAGATGGACGACGTGTCTCCACTTCCTCCCACAGTACAAAAGTGAAGCTAAAATATCCCAGATACGGGAGCGGGCGTCTTGAGATTTTGACGTCATTTGGAGATGGCACAGTAGTGATCGGGGGGCTGGTGCCGCGGTATCAACGTCCTTCCCACACACCCGCCCGAGCCAATCACGAGCTGAGCACGGCAGCAGCCTGCTAGCGTGAGCCACCTAGCTGCTACATTAGCACCACAGTAGCTGTTTGGCTAGAAAGACACAACAACTAACCATAATATCTCTATAGCTACATTTATGATCAAATTGACGCTTGTTCTATTACACAGACTCGTGGCAGTTATAGAAAGTTAAAGTTACATCTCCTCTCTCGTACAATTCCCGAGCCTCCGGCTGCACGACTACTTCATTCAGAGCAGCTGTCAATCATGACGTCTCACCCCCTTTTTATAGCATCAAATAACTAATTAAAACCAAACTTGTCAGAAAAATGAACACTTGAACATACATTAGCATGATAAGAACTAGGGCTGTCACAATATAAATTTTTCTCAATACGTTTATCATGGCAAAAAATATCACGATAACGATATTATCGCAATATCATTAAAAAACGCAATCACTTAAAAACATTTCTAACTTTATTTGGTCCAACGTTTGTTTGTTTTCTTTCCAAAACAACGGATTACATGGCAGTGAGTGTGTCTTAACTGAATAAACAATACAATATGATAAATAGGCTGAGCTGACCTGCTCCTTTTTCTTTCCCTGATGATTTCTCACGTTTCTTGGATGCTGCTGCCTAACCACAAGAAAAGTACAAGCTGTCACTGTCTTGTTGAACACACCTCAATTAAGTTAGCCAACTTTACTTAGCACATAAATTAGCTAGCTAGCTAACATAGTCATTCACTATCACCGGTGGGTCTCAGCTAGCCAACAGCCCAGCTCCAGCCGGCCGGCCACATGGTCAGTCCGAGTCATTCAGAATGGCTCTGGGTGACTACGTCAGCTGGCCAGCAGGTTGAAGCCGAGCAGTGCCGGCCAGCCGGGACCCACTGGTGGTGACGGGTGGCAGCCAAAGCCAAGCAATGCCAGCCGACCGGTTCACTATCGCTGGCGGGTCTCGGTTGGCTAGCATTGCTTGGCTTCAACTAGCCGAGCCACCCACCACCACCGACGGGTCCCAGCCAGCCAACACTACCCAGCTTTAGCTGGCTAGCTAACGTAGTAATTCTGAATTACTACGTTAGCCAGCCAGCTCACGTAGTCATTCACTAACCAAGATATGCTACATTTGTACTCATATAACTCAACTGACATGTTTAGCTATGCTAACATTACAATTTACTCGCTCTACGGTGGCGAAATGTTCACCATGACTATTGCAAAGGTGACTATGCAGCATGTTTGAAGTATTGCCTCCTTTGGCTAATACTGTAGCCCCACATTCCCTGCACACTGGAGCAGTATCAAGAAGGAGTTCGTTTTTCTTGGCCAACCTGAAGAATTCCCACACTGCAGAGTTTACGTTTTTAGCAGGGCGATAAAGTATCTCCTTTTCATTCGTCGTCATTTTGACAGAATCACGAAGACAAGATGCGCACTTGCTTGTGGTGTGTTTACTTTAAAGTCTGTTTGTGGTGCGCGTGTATGACGTCATGTCTGCGACAAGCTTTTATTTACTGCGTACGGGAGAACACAAAAGAGAAATAGCTAAACCGAGGGCTAAATAACATTGTTGTTGTTAAACACGATATATCGTGGCTGGATTATTTACATGATATTACTATTTTCATGTTTTTAATACTGCGATTACCGCAAAACCGGGATACCGCAACACCCCTAATAGGAACTACATAAAATGACAGAAACCAGTATAAGTCAAATGTATTTGACATGTACTTTGACTTTTTAGTTTGGCCCATGTCCCATCCACTAACATGGAGGGGGCGGGATTTATGACATATACTGCAGCCAGCCACCAGGGGGCGATCAAGGTATTTAGGCTTCACTTTTGGTGAGCTATCATGTCGTCCATCTTTATATACTGTCTATGTGTTCACCAGCTAGTCGCTAACATAGTGCAATGGAGCCCAAAATGTTACTCTGCTGAGGAAACATGCTTAACAAACTTTTCACGAATTTCCATTTGACAAGGACTGCCAGCTTGGTAGCATATGCTAACATGGCAACTGTGACGTTTTATGCTAGTTAGAAATTGTTAACCCAAGCTAACATTAGCTAACAGACAGAGCAGCATTACTCCAATATTTCTCCTTAAAACAGCTAGGCTACAAGGTTGACCAGACGTCCCAAAAAACGTGGGACAGTCTCGAATTACGAGCAGTTGTCCTGAATCCCGAATTTAGACTAAACTTGAGTTTTAATTAGTTATAGCCTAATAAAACATTAAATACTCATCATTGTGAAACATTATGTTGCCCAGACGGGCACTGTTATGTCCATAGCCTACATGAATCATGGCTGTTGTAGGTTTTTTTAGCCGTGTGCAGTAGTGCTGCGAATTGATAAACATCTTTGCATAGCAGCGACATTGTTGAATGAAAACAGTTACAGAAGGAAATTAGATTTTGAGTGTGGAGCCAGGCAGTTGTCCCCTTGTTTCCAGTCTCTATGCTAAGCTAAATTAGCAAATGTTTGTTTTAAAGTGCTACTTTAAAAAAATGATCAACAGCATTATTAAGACACAAAGTACATCTACGTGGCACTTCTTCCCAGCCAAATTAAAGTAATATCTTACAACTGGTAACTAAAGAGGTTTTCAAGGTATGCCTGGTGCCAAAACCTGGAAAACCATTCTACAGATACATTACAAACAGGAAACATTATCTGGGTAATGACATCTGATCAACAGGCCTTTGCAGTTGCATGGTATTTGTAGGTGTTGTTAGTGTTTCGGTCCTTCCTGCATTTTGATCAGATCTCAATATGCAAATTAGGTAGGCAGGGGCTGCCACATTCCAAGTCTAGGAAAGCAATGCCATTTATTTTTAAACGAGAGCGAGACAAGACTTGCTAGCTACTGCTGCTACTTGTGTTTTTTTTTTGACTGGCAGACAGAGGCAGAGTTCGGTGACCTTTCAACTTGCTGGGCAAATTTGTTTCTTAAGAATGTGTCAGTCACACACTGTACAGATTGCATTAACACCCGGGTGAGATACAATCATAATGCGAGCCAGACCTCCACATGTTTTGCATGCATTCACACCTTGCATTAGCATGTCTTTCCTTATCCAGATACAGATTGCATGTTAATTCCAGTTAAGTAAATGGGGCTATAATACCCACTGCAGACTAAAGCGAGGTATGAAGGAGGAATTTGATAAAAAGAATTGTATTCTTTTTCTCCTTCATTTCTCTAACATAAATTTAAATTTCAGTGACAAAACCCAGCTCTAACCTTGCATTTGCACTCTTTTTCTGCGGTGAGTGATTGAAATTGCAGCAAGAGCTGAGTGGTGTTTTGCTTTCCATTAGAAGTAACCTACAATAAGTTTTGTTTTCCCTATTTTCCGGTCTCAGTAGGTCTTAATACATCCAATATTTAGCTGGAAGATAATCACAGCAGCTCTGAAGGGAATATGGTCATAAAACAAAAGATATTACTTAGTACATGAGCAGAGAAATACAAGCCAAAACCAAAATTGCCTGGCAAGTAGTTCAGTAAATAGAGAGTGTATTAAAGCAGGCCTGACCTAGCTGGCGTCTCACCAGTTCATTGAAGCCCTGGGTACAGAAGAACTGGACTAGCGTGCATGTAGTTGAAAACAATACAGGCCTGTGTTTTCCAGTTTCTGTGTCAATATTCTTTTTCAAGCAAATGAAACTAAGAGAGTTTGCTCAGAGTCAGTATTTTAGGACATTAGATCAGGAGATTTGGGGCTTGTTTTATCCACCATATAAACCAGGTGTGAGTTTATTTTAAAAGTCTGTTCTCTGCTGCAGAGTAAAGCTTATCTACCCTCTCTCTCTCTTGAAACCACAATCATTGCGTATATGTTCTTCTGTGTAAAGTACCGGTGGTTTAGTTTTAAACCCGTATGTCACAACGCCATCCTAAAGAGGAGTGCTGTCTCGCTGTCGTGCAACCAATCCTGACTGACAAAAATAATACCTTCAGCATTTCCTTAAGCAATAAAGTGCAACACTGCTAATTGCAACAAACCTTGAGGCTACTGTGGAACCAAAGGAGTGTTTGCAACATGATAAACCAGTCGATAATTTACAAGGAACCGTATGCAAGTTCTAAAGAAGATGTTTTTAGTAGAAGGAAGCAAGCGCATAGCATTGTTATCTCTCGCACGCTCCGCAAGCTTACAGTATATCCCTTTTGCATCATGCTGCATTTTAGTTCACTTGAGATAAGCCGTTCCTAGAAGCTGCTCGCTGCATACAGTTTCTTAGAAACTGTGCTGTAAAATATGTTTATATTTTTGTGAGATAAATTAGGTTGTCTACTTTATATTTTCATGCTTTTTTAGAGAGAAAAAAAATGTACGTAGTGGTTCTGGGTGCGTGGTTTGTACAAAAAAGCACATACAAAAGATTTCAGAGAAATGTATTTGGGGAATTTTAAACACTCATGTATCCATGGTTATGGAAAGAAAAGCTGTTCAAAATGTTATATAGAAAATGAGTCAAAATTACTAGGTTCATTTTAACTTACGAGGGATTTTAGAGAAAGGCCTCATCATAATGTTTCCTTTATTGCCTAACATCTAAAGTTCTGTGCTTGGAAAACATTACTGTGGCTTTGCAATGCGAAAAAAAGTATTTTCATAGACAGTGGAGATCCCCCCGCACCCCAGAATTTAGTCCCACGCCTCTTTTCTAAGGCCCGGGGGTGGGGGTCTTTCTGGTTTCAAATGTGAATACAAATGCTGCGCTGATGCGGTATGAATGAGCAGCGCTTATGTAGAGTAAGAACAGAAGCAGGAGGAGAGGCAGAGTGAGAACGGAGGTGGGGAAGAAGAAGAAAGGACTGGGGGAGGAAGGTGAGAGGTATCAGGATGGAGGGGCATCTGTATGGGTGGGGGGGTTTGCTGTTTAGGTTGTGAAATTTCAAAGCAAAGGACGTGCAGATGCTCTAGCCACATAATCCAGAAGCATTTTATCACTTTGCATTTTAACCATTTATTTAAGTCATTTTTAGCATTATAATTAGGCCTTAAGAATATATTTGATAGATGTCATCTAAACTCCTCAACTCAATGAACGTAGGGTGTATTAAAGCAGCAGTAGGCAAATTGGAGCAAATATGAAAAAAAAATTATTTTTATACATGACGGTCACTAGATCCTGACAGTAGTGCATGAGACAGGTAATATGAAAGAAATCATGTGCCTCTGTTTCCTCCGGTGTCCTCCAGTGCTCCTAATGGCATCTGCAAGATTTCACAGACCGGAGGAAAACAACCAATGAGAGCCGAGCTGGAGCCTTGCCGTCTCTGAGCAGCTGTCAATCACTCGCGAACTCCGATCAAACGGTCAAACTAGGCAGTGCTGATCAAATATAAATCAGTATTGTGTTACTTTAATGCCTATTTCCCGCGTAAAATGTTTTCAGAAACATCTTGTAGTGTACTGTTTAGCTGTAAAATGAGAAAGTTTGTGACCCGGCCGCCAGATCACTTGAGGAAATACCAATCACCGCCCACCAGCCGGAGCAAACTTTCTCATTTTACAGCTAAACAGTAAACTACAAGATGTTTCTGAAAACATTTGAGGTGAGAAATAGGCATTACGGTACATACATTATAGAATATTAATTCATATTTGATCAGCGCCAAAGAATGTATATTTCCAAGAAGTGAAAGTCAATTGTTCGTTCCATTGCAACATCAGCGCCCAGTAGCAAAGCTACACTTCCGCCATTTTGGACTGAAACCGACCACCGGACGCCAGTAAGACGTACGCCTAAAAAGTGGCGTACAAAAGTAAAACAAAATATTTCTATTCTATTGTCATATTCTACTGAAATGTGTTGAACAATAAAATATTATAAATATTATACGCATTTTCAGTCCAAAATGGCGGCAGCGGCTTTTGTAAAAAAAAAACACCAGAGTTTCGTCTCTTTGCTTCTGTACTCTTTGTCAGCGCTGCCTAGTTTGATCGGAGTTTGCGAGTGATTGACAGCTGCCTTGGTTGAATAAACAGCCAATCGGAACGCTCTCTTTGAACTGACCTGTGATTGGCCAGTCTCCTCTCACGGGCTAGATTTTTTAAAGCCTGAAAACAGAACCAAGAGGAGGTGAAGATGATATCTCTCAAAACACTTGAATTACAATATGCTTAAAAGTTATTATGGAATTTGTGCCCAATGATGCCAAAAATATTCTACCTACTGCCGCTTTAAAGTGCTCTTAAACCTGCATACAGTATTTTAGAGTTGCCATCTTGTCTTCATCCTTTTGCAGCACTGTTTAATAAGAGTGGATACTTGTTGTGCAGCAGTGGAACAAACCTTTTGCAATACTGGATTTTGCATTCATTTTTACATGATTCACTGTTTATTGTCTAATAATACTTGGCATATACGGTTTATGATTGTGTCATATTCCAGACATGTGGTTCTGTGGTTAAATATAAATACTCCCATTTGTGTCATCTATGAGTATATAGTTTTTACAATAAGATAATGACGTTGAAACCAAAGACAGGGACTTTTTGCTATAAAACCATATCAGAAATTTTTATAAAATAACCCCTGTTTGCATCGCGGACTTAAGATTCAACTTAGATTCAGCTGCTCATCAGTGATCATACAATACCGCACTGAGTAGCCTTATGAGTCATTATCTAAATGTGTCAGTAACTTATAAAGAGGAAGCAAACATCCTGCTGCATCAGCTACCTGGGGACAGAAGGGAAAATCCCCGACGACAAATGAACATTTGAAGGTTTTTTTTTTCAGGAACAAGGAAATGGGAATTGAACGTTTATCAAGTGATCTCTTGGGGATTTTGTTCCACAAATAATAAAATAAAATCATACTCACATTCCATTTTAAAGATAGCATTATTTTCACTTGGCTTGTCATGTGATAGGGAAAAGTAAACCTGTGTTATCATAAGAAAAGCTGTTTTCACTTCAGTAATATAGTTACAATTTTAGCGTCTCTTTGCAGGTTATGTAGATATGATGTTGCCATTATGTTGGCAAAAGGAAGCTGCATAGTTTATACAATATTAGTAATATAATAACTAATGTACAGTATTACTAATGTTGTTAAGTTAACAAAAAAGGGAACCAGGGCAGACACTAACAAGACTAGACACAATTAATCAAATTAACATTGAACAATGTAGCATAATTAACTCCCCAGCTTCCTGATTCTCCACAATAGATATTTTGCCTGGTAATAGTAGGGAAAGCACCGGTGTGACTAATGACATTAATGATGGCACCTTTCCATGTAAGTGTTCTAGTAAGCTATGTCAATGGGCCAGTATGCACAGGGCCTTTTTTGTGGGGGCATTTTAACATTTCACAGTAGGAAACGCCCAGGTGTAGTTTACATTTTAATGATTACTTAAACTATCAATGGCTGTCAAGGGACTGGTGTTTGAATTTGCTTCGGCTGTACGGCTCTGCAATTGTCTGTACTTTCCCTTTACAAATAAACAAATAAATAATAGAATAAATAGTAAATACTAAAATGAGTGATTGGCGCCAGGTATTGTGCATGTTGGCTCACTGCACACTGCTATGGCTTACTGGAACACTTCAGTATTGAACAGATCCATCATTAGTATACAACACTATGTCAAGTCAAAATGTCTGCCTATATCTAATGCTGAGTCCCAATTTCATACTACATATCCATGTGTATATAAATTGCAGTGCTTGAAGAAGTACTAAAATATTTTACTTGAGTAAAAGCAGCAATAAAACAGTGTAGAAATACTCTGTTACTCTGTATTAGCATCAAAATACTACTTACCAAAAGTCAAAGTACCCATGCAGAATAGCTCATTTCAGAATAATTTATATAATATCACTTATAGTTAGTGATGCATTAGTGTGTAAGCATCACTAATGTTGCAGCTGGTAATGATAGAGCTAATTTTCAGCTACTTTACATAGCCTACTGCCTGGTATCTATAAGGATACATCATAATTTATTAGTTGATTTAAATTTTGTATTAATTATCTGAATCTGCAAAGTAACTAATTGAAGATATCAAATAGCCATGTGAGGCCCACAGTTGCAAAATTACACACTCACTTTAAACTAGTGCAAAAAATCTGTAAATGTTTTTTTTTTAGGTGCTAAATACAAGATTGGGAGCATTTTTGTTGCCTCTGCAAGGCTCTCAACATGACAACGGCTGAGCCGGAAACTTGCAGCTAATGGCGCTAACAGTGAAAACAAAGGCAACAATGTGCTGAGAGAGATAACAGCGTTTACCTGAGGGGGAACTGGAGGGTGGGTGCTACACTTCCTATTGTCCCTATAGTATGATAACCAGAGAGCACACATATTATGTGAATTTAGTAGAATGTGTAGATAGTTTGAGGATTAATTTGAGCTTTACGTGGACAAATGTTGTGGAGTAATTGCTGTATGCCTATGTGTCAGATTAAACATGGTAATTGCAAAATCAATCATTTTTTCTCTTTAAATACCCTTTCCCTTATCTTCTGATAACCCTTTACAGAAACTGGACTTGCATATTTGATGACTGTGAGCTTATTTATGCTTGGGGTAAATTAGGGGTAGCCTATAACTAACTAATTTTAAAACTAATAATAATTATTATTACTATTATTAATACTAATATTTTAAAGTGTAAATATAGCATGTGTTGTAACTGGTCAAAGTAAAGTATAGCTAATTTTAACTATATTTACTGTTGAGTAGTTAAACTTATGGCCACACAGTATTTTTTATGATAATCATTTATTATGTCTGTAAAATGTTAATCTGCAAAGTAGCTTTTTACTAGGATAGCTGTCAAATAAATGTAATGGAGTAAAAAGTAACCTAGCTGTAACGTAATATATTTCCTTCTCAATTGTAGTTGGACGTATAAGGCAGCATAAAATGGAAATACTCAAGCAAGTACAAGATACCTCAGCATTGTACTTACGTATAGTATCGAAGAAAATTTAACTATACCAAAAAAGCATTAAGATATTTTCTGAAGATACAACATGTGAGTAGCCTGTTATGTCACCATGGAAACGAAGCAGGCCTCTGACACCGGATGTAGTTTCGGATCTCATCAGTTCAACTTCCGGGTAAAAAAAATATTGTGCATGAAGTATAATCATCTGCTTGCAAATTCATTTGGACGAACTTCTCGGCCAAACTTAAACTTGGTAAAATGTCCCGAGGCTCAAGCGCAGGGTTTGACCGACACATCACCATCTTCTCTCCCGAAGGAAGACTTTATCAAGTCGGTCAGTATCCGGATCTGTTCTCACACACAAGCCGGCTCGCAGGCTTACCTTGTGTGCTAGCTAGCTAAATGCTCTGTCATGGTTCGTTTAGCTTGGCTTCTGGCTGATATAACACCCCGCCAAAGCGAAAGTAATGTCATATAAAACCAAAGGAAGTCGTACTTGTGGTGTGCCTTTTCTTATTTTGCGTCTACTTAGCTCATGCTTCAGATAAAACAAAAAGTCAGCTAGTATGCTAGTTAGCATGTTTAGCATTTCAGTCAAGCGAGCTGATTCATTGCAGAAAGTGTCAACTTGCCATTGAGTGAAATGTTACGGTTACGTTTCATTTAGTTTAATGTTTCTTTTTGATTAAACTACCTTAATCATGGTAGCATTTTGTCGCAATTCCAACGACATCATGTATTTTTTATATGGCTAGCGTTGGTTGGAATTAAAGGGAAAATCCACCCAAAATATTTAGCTAGCACACACTGTTGTTTTCTACAGTTTGCAGTTTAGTTTTAGTTGGTTGCATTGATCCTATCTTTTAAGATGAACTGTACTGTTGTTGGTGTCATCTGATCAACAACATCAGGAGACAAACCCTCAAATAACTAAACAAATGTTTGTAAATTTACTGCCATATTGTGCAGCTGTAAATCCTAAATAAATACCACTCATTTGGATGCAACATCTCAAGCAAAACTTAGTTAATGATTTAATGTCAAGCTGGCCAATCAAATGACACCTGATAAGTCTATTGCCTGTTGCTTCACTTTTCCTGCTGAGGGAAACAGCTGTCTGTGTTTACTTTGTACATATTGACTCTACTGTTCGAAATCATTGAATGCTGTGCTCGTTTTTTATTATTCCCTTGCATGCATTGCTGGTGTCAGATGAATGTGTAAACTTAAAGACTCCTTTCTGTCTTGCTTATTCCTCAGAATATGCTTTCAAGGCCATAAACCAAGGCGGACTCACATCAGTAGCAGTCAGGGGGAAGGACTGTGCAATTGTTGTAACACAGAAAAAAGTACCGGTGAGTTGATATCAACTTGATATGGTTCATTCATTTGTTAGTGAGTAAATGTACGGCCTGTGTCCATATTCAATTTGGAATGGTCTATCTTAGCAAAATGCATTACAAAACAAAAGCAAGAGTTTAAATATTTCTTTAAGTTAAACCAGTTAATGTTATAGTAAAATACTTAAATGTGCTAAATTTGAAATTCAGAGCATTTCTATTGCCTCCACACGGCTCTCAACACGGAGACGACTGAGCCGGTGGCTTGCAGCTAACGGTGCTAACAGTGCAAACAATGGCAACAGTGCTGACAGAGCTAATGGTGGCTCCGCACCATTACCACGCTGGTGTACACCTGCGGTGCGCGGAGTAGGCAGAGTCTGCACACCATTTAAAAGGCGTAAAAGCCGGCAGATACGCCGGATGCCCTGCTCAATTCAAGCAGTGAAAGTGGTGTGTACGCCTACCTTGATCACATGGCTGATAGAAACACAACAGGGTAAATCTTGATGCCAAGCAACAATGTAATCTTAAATTGATTAATACTGTCAGTATATACTTAGAGCTGAAGTAGATGAGATTGGAGCAAATATGATTTAAAAAAGTTATTTTTATAAAACGGTCGCTATATCGTAACAGTAGTACATGAAACAGGTAACCTGACAAAAATCATGTTCCTCTGTGTCCTCGTGAGTCCTCGTGTGTCCTCCGGTGCTCCTAACGGCATCTGCAAGATTTCACTTAGCGGAGGAAAACAACTGATCTGAGGTTCGCTGTCCAGCTGCCGTCTATGAGTGCCGGCTATCAATCACTCGCGAACTCCGACCAAACGGTCAAACTAGGCAGCGCTGATCAAATATGAATCAATATTTTATGTTAATGCCTATTTCTCGCCTCAAATGTTTTCAGAATCATCTTGTAGTGTACTGTTTAGCTGTTAAATGACAAGTTTGTGATGCCGCCGCCATTGTGAAATCTGGTGAAGGAACTCTAAGTTCCGGTCACATGACTGGAGAACAGCCAATAGGAACGCTCTCTCAATGAAATGACCTGTGATTGGTCAAAGTCTCCCGTCACGGGCTAGATTTTCTAAAGCCTGAAAACAGAGCCATGAGGAGGTGCAGAAGTCTAGTTATCTCTCAGAACACTTGAATTACAATATGCTGAAAGGTTATTATGGAATTTTTGCCCAATGATGCCAAAAATATACTGTCTACTGCCACGTTAACATACAGCAGAGCAGTCAGCAGGGGATTGCTGGTATCATTTTCTGTCTGTGGCATCGATATCTCGTCAACAATCAATGACACAATAAACCTTGGTCGCTCTGACAGATCTGTGCTTTGTTTAAAGTGACGCCTACTCCCGCTGGCAAATGTTTTCCCCTCCATTTAAGAGGTATGCTCCCCCCCTCGCCGCTCATCATCACTTCTCGCTGGATTGTGCCCCGGCTGTGCCCATCCAGTGGTTACCTGAAGAGGAACTGGGGGGTGGGCGCTGCGCTTCCGCGACAACAACAATGTCAGACGAGAGGGAGTTATCAGCTGTAATCGCTGTATAAGAGCAGAGCGGCAGCCGTGAGCTAGCCAGTGGGGCACAACAGAGAGACTCCCATGCACTAAAAAGCACGCGCGGCTGGCTCGGCTATATCAACAAAGCACGGAGAAACTCTGATTACAACACACACAGAGGGAGAGCGACTTCATTCTCTGCTCAGGTAGATCTTACTCCTCTGTATCTTTACATAGCTAATAGGTTTGCCACGGTAGTCGGTGTTACCGGTGTCACACCGATTACGTTACGTACCCACCGTTGTTTTGCGTTTTTACAGAAATAAAACCCATTTAGTTAATTTTTGGCATATCAGCACCGTGTTGTGTGAAGTGAAAGTGTCCGCTCCGTATGGAGTCTCAGCTCAGAGTAGCAGGTGTCATATTTCACACACACACGGGACGAGAGAGAGTTGACAGACAAGGCAATGGCGGAGGATTTGGTGTCAAAGCGAAAAGCGAAAGCGCCTATTTGGCAATATTTCAGATTTAAACCCAATGCTATAAGGGAACCTTAACCTTAATGAGGTAATCGCCGTGCGGAGGACGGAGCGGTCACAGCCGGTGTGCAAAACCTGCAGCCCCGCAGCAAAAGCTCTACCAGAGAGGCCAGACACACAGCCATCCAACAGTAAAGATCAGAGTAAGCGCACTAGACATATTGACAGTCATGTTTTCTTGTAAAATGTCCGGTGTAATCGGTAACACCGGTGTTGTAACAAGTTTATTAACCGGTGGGAAAATTTCCTCACCGCCACATCACTAATAGCTAATAGTTGTTTGCTGCTCTATTAATGCTCTGGATATCATATAGAGCACCTTTAATTATTTATTTAGTTTGTTTTTCATCTACGTAGTTTTGTATTGGCGGGCAACGTAATTGCATTTATACTCTTGAATATTTTGCCAAATGTATGTGAAATGTATGCATTTCAGTTTATTATGAACATATGAATACCAAAGGCACCTATTCACTGCCAACGCTCATTAATTTTCTCTTAAACCCTTTCTTCCTTGAAACAGGACAAGCTTCTGGATGCTGCCACAGTGACCCACCTTTTCAGAATAACAGATCATATTGGATGCGTAATGTCTGGGATGACGGGTAAGAAAAAGACTTGCAGGAGACCCATTATAATGTTTTAAAAAGGGACAAAACAAGAGATTAATTACATTGGTGCATACAGTTTGCAGTCTGTTATTAATCATTAGGGTTTATAGTTTTCAGATTTTATAAAAACAGTCCAGGAATTGTTTTGCTTATTTTAAATTGAAAAAAATGGATTTGAAGAAATATGCAACAACCTGGGTGATATTGGATTTTTAAAAAAATATTTTTTTCCTCGCAAACACTCTGCAGTTAATGTGTTTCTTTCTTTCTTTCTTGCATAGAGTGCATATTCAGCAGCGTGTTTGCATTTTCTTCTCAAATTTTTAATTTCCCTTTCTATTACCTGAAGCCTTATTTGAGTGTTGCTCGCTGTAAACTTTCCACATTTGTAAACTATGGTGGTCAGCATTTTCTTTTAGCAGGAAATGCAGTAGTTTTCGGTACATGGAAACAAAAAAATCTGCGAAAGCCAGTTAAAACCCAAATACCTTATTAAAAAATCCCAAGTATTTTCAGTTAAAATTGAAAGTGATGCGTCTTACGGATCATTTGACTCTCTGTTCTTCTCAGTGACAGCATGTCATGTCACTGATGGTTCCTCTTTCCAAACAACTGTTATTTTTGCCATGAGAACAGCTTTCTGTGGATATCTTGTAAACTTTGCATTAGAGGTTAGAAATACCAACATGACTGTGTGACAGTTAAATGGGTTTTAAACAAATCACCCACTTTTTCCTCCTTCTCACCCTCATCTCTTCCAGCTGACAGCAGGTCCCAAGTCCAGCGAGCTCGCTACGAGGCAGCAAACTGGCAGTACAAGTACGGTTATGAGATTCCGGTGGACATGCTGTGTAAGAGACTCGCTGACATCTCACAAGTCTACACGCAGAACGCTGAGATGCGACCACTGGGCTGCTGTACGTATATTTGCTGATTTACAGTATGGTCAGGGGTTTTCTCATGACAGTAAAGTTGTGTTGTAATGTCACAGTCCTCTCCGCTTGCTGTCGCCTGCAGGTATGATCATGATCGGCATAGACGAGGAGCACGGCGCCCAGGTGTACAAATGCGACCCAGCGGGCTACTACTGCGGGTTCAAGGCCACCGCCGCCGGAGTGAAGCAGACAGAAGCCACCAGCTTCCTGGAGAAGAAAGTGAAAAAGAAACTGGACTGGAACTTTGCACAAACTATCGAGGTACAAAAAAAAAGTCTTTACACGGATGTAGCACAGGTTGATAAGGGAGTAACACAAATGTGCAAGTAACCTTTACAGGTGGTTTCCAGCTGTGTGACTTCTAATTAGAAATATCATCAACACAATCTTATCTCTTATCTTTTCTCCCCTTCAGACGGCAATCTCTTGTCTGTCAACCGTCCTCTCCATTGACTTCAAGCCCTCTGAGCTGGAGGTGGGCGTTGTCTCAATGCAGGACCCCAAGTTCAGGTAAAACACCGGCGATACATGGTGATTTGGCAAATTGTTACCCTTGTACGATGAAAATAGCAGAAAGCTATTTTTTTATATTTTAGATAGAAACAGCTTAAGAAGTGTGTGCACATTTGTAAATAATAGTAATAATCCACAATTAAAAGCCAGTACTCTATTAATTTATGGAGCCGTGCAAGTCACTGCATTTTCCACAACACTGTCCTGCAAATATTTCAGAATAAAAGCCTTGTGTTAACAAATGAAGGAATTCTCTCCACTGAAAAAAAATGCTACTGCTTTTATTTTGAAATGAAAGCAGGAAGTGTTGAGTTAAATAAAAATCTTTACTTTTTTCATGTCTGTGAAATATTCTACAGATGTCTAGACGTTGAAACTGTACTAATGTTGCTAATATGATGTCAATATACAGTCAAAAGATCACTTTCACTGTGTGACAAATTCTACAGATACAGATATTGAAACTATAGTAATCTTGCTGCTTTGATGTCAATATGTGGTAAGAAGAACATTTTCACTGTCTGTTGTTGCTGTGAACCGCAGTAAAAATAGGCGAGACCTCAAATCTCTAGAAGAGATGCAGCTGACTTGCAGCCAAGCCGCGCGCGAGCCGTTCCCTGACGGTCCCTGTGTGGCCCGGCCGTTAGTCTTAAAGCCAGAGTGAAGATACTGGTATCATATGAAACTAGAAATTGGTACCAACCATGTCATGTTAGCTTGTCGGGAATAAAGCTAAATAACGCTCCAAACTTACACAAAAAAAAATGTTGTTGTGAAGGTTAACTAACGCTCCAAACTTACGCTAAATTTTGGCGAGGAAATACTGGCATGGCCATTTTCAAAGGGGTCCCTTGACCTCTGACCTCAAGACATATGAATGAAACTCTGAGATGAACAGAGAAAAAACTGTATCTTATTAAATAAAACAGATATTGACAAACCGCATAATTTGCAGTTGAAAAAAGGTAATATATCGCAATATATCTTTTCGCAATACGCAGCATATTGCAAAATGTTTAAAATCGCAATAAGATCGTATCGTGATAATATCGTATCGTGGGGCCTCTGGTGATTCCTTCCCCTACTAATGTCACTGAAACTCATTCTCACTCTAATATGTTAGGGTTAAGGCTGCAACTAACGATTATTTACATCATCAATTAATCTGCCGCTTATTTTCTCGATTAATGATGACTTGTTCAGCCTATAAAATGTCAGAAAACAGCAAAAAATGCCAGTTATAATTTCCCACAGCATAATGAGATGCACTCAAATTGCTCCTTTTATTCAACCTACAGTCTCAATAATCCAGTTAATATCATATATGGCAAAGAAAAGCATCAGATGCCCTTCATTTCTATCAGTCAAGGAAGCCATTTAGATGTTGGATGTCTTCTCTCTGCAGGATTCTGACAGAGACGGAATTGGACACCCACCTGGTGTCCCTGGCAGAGCGGGACTGAGCGAGCAGAGGCGCGTCACCTGTTGGAATAGGTTAGAGCATGATGGGATATGCAGTTCCCAGATGGAGGCTGGTGTTATCTTTGTTTGCTGTACATTTACCCCCAATGTTTCAATCAACAATAATAAAAAAAAAAAGTTTTTCGAGTAAAATAACCATTATAGTTTTCTATTTTTTGTGAAGATAATATTAACTTATTATATTTTTTGCACATGGCGCTCTTATTATAACAAATTTACACTATATGAATATGAACGTAGGCTGGTAGTGTAAACAGAGGCCTCTGTTTTCGTGTGTCCGTTGAGTTTAGCAGCAGGGGAAAACGTTTATGGGAACATGAGCGTGTGCAGAGCTCTACCTCGGAGCTTCCTGTTGTGGCTTCGAAGTCACATGACATACCGAGGTGCCGCGGAGAGCTTATTTTACTACGCAGACCTGATTTGACCTCATTTTCTCAACATTTTAGCTTTACGCACATGTAGCATCTCAGAAATAGATTGCTTCGACTCGCCGGATGTATTGTACAAGTAGTTTCTCTTTGCAGAGGGGAAATTTGTTCCCCTTGATATTTCAGACATGTGGCCTCTGGAGTGTGTGTCGGGGGGGAAACAGTGGCTCCGGCTCGGCATTTGATTTATATGATCAGAAATGATCATCAGTTAGACCATTTCCCATCAGGCTTGCCCCCTAACTTCTGTCTCTGCAGCTATTACAGAATCAGAAATTCAGCTAAAAAGTGAAAAAAATCTTTTGGACCTTCTGCTTAGATAAATGTATCTTATGTAATTTCCACTGTCCTTAAGAAGTAACTTTAATCTTGAAAAATCCCCCTGCAGTCCATGTTTACAACTGTGAGGACAATTACAGGCTAGATACGGTACAGACTGCTATTAAACCTAATCACTCAGGGACATTTTCAAGTGTTGGCTCCAGGTTTACTTCATACTGGGAATTCTTCTCTGAAAAGTTCCCAACTAATTCCTAGTTCCTGGTCATTGTGACACAGCAGTTAGACTTAACAACTATCTCTGGCACATTTCCAATCTTAGTAAGACACTTCCTCCTCACAAAAAGTTCCTCGGTATTTCTAGTGAGTGCCAGTTCCTAGCTGGTAGCGCCAAGGCAGGGCGGAATATTGAAGTACATCATGTTCCTCTTATGCCGCCCAGGGACTTTCAACGCGGTGACTCAGAGACCCGGGTGACCTCGCCCCAACAAGGAAATCCCAGACTGTTCCAAGTGTGATCGTTTATGTCTGTGTCTTTCACAAGTCTGGGCGATGACTCTCTTCCTCGTCACTTTTTCGTGAGAAATGATGCTTGTTTCACAATGTGGAAAGGCCGTGAAACACAAAATTACCAGTCAGAGTGGTTTATATTCATAAACTTCTTTTTATTCTGAACAATTTTTTGTTAATAGTGTTTAAATTCACACAACATATGTACAGGTACAAAAATAATATCTCTGTATTTACAATATATTACACACGTCTGGTATATACACATCAATATATATTTATACGGTATATAGAAGGACTATATGGAGGTCATGGTCTTATGGTATTTCGGTGCAGATCGTTCTGTCATCCGGACCGGGCTCGACCAGACTGGACGCCGTCTTCATCCGTGTACTTGTGATCCCGGGACCAGCACCTGTCGACTTGGACCTGGACGGGGGACTGATGTGTCCCGCGTGGGGGGGGCCGTGGCTGGGCAACCCAGTAGCAGCTTCACTGTCGTTCACACCACCGGTAGAGGGGTTGGTTCCGTTTACTTTCCGAACTTTATGTCATCGTACAGCTGTAGGAAAGAAAATAAGAAGACGTTAGGAACCCATACTTTAAAGACAAGACTATATGAGATCTTCGGTTGATATTTCCTATGAAGAGGACTCTCAGAAACTAACCTCATCTTCCGACGAGTCCAGATCCTCCATATCGCTCTCATCTGACTCGCTATCAGGCAGCTCCCTCAGCTCCTGCGCCGTCTTCTCGTACAGCTGGCAGCGGATCTCTTCGTTCTGGCGGCCGTAGGTGAGGTGGTACGGCGTGAAGCCGCCGTAGTTCAAGCAGTTCACGTCGGCACCAAGTTCTAGGAGGCGGCGCACTAGCGTGGGGTTCTGGAGATCCACGGCGAGGTGGAGTGACGTTCGCCCACTGCACTGTTCCTGTGAGCAACAAAGTAAAGAAACACAGTTAGTTTCCTAATGTTTTCCTTTAGACATCCTGTTGCAAAACTGACTGCATTTTCAGTTAACAACACATACCATGGCATTGATGTCTGCGCCCAGCCGAACGAGGCTCTCAACCAACGAAATGTAGCCGTTGATGGACGCCAAGTGGAGACAATTGTGTCCTGTGAGGAGAAAAGCTCTGTTAATAACCAAATTTAAGATGTGAATCGTGAAAATCCGCGTGTCTTCAAGGGTTTCTATTTGAACTTACCATTGTAGTTGGGGAAGGACACCATGGAGGTGATGTGGCGCTGGCCGTTCTGGGTAATGACGCCAAAACAGGCGAGGGAGCCCCTCTTGCAGGCGATGTGGAGCGCCGTGTTTCCGCTGTCGTCAGCCACACGCGGGTCGCTGCCGGCCTTCAGGAGCCGCTCCACCAACTGGGGCTGCTCTGTGATCACCGCTAGGTGGAGGGCAGTCTGGGGGAGGACACATTGATAGGATATATTTAATTATTATCTTGACTTTAAAGGGAATTTGTGTGCATGATGAGGAAGGTTTGGGTTTGTATTCAGCTGATAATCAGTCATTTGGGTTTGAGTTTGGTTATTACCTGTCTCTGGTGGTTCTGTGCATTGAGGAAGGGGTGATTGTGTGAAAGTTTGATCATCTGGAAGGCATGTTCTGTGGCTTGGTGTATGATGGCCAAGTGAAGAAGCCTGTGGGGTGGAGGGGAGAGAAAAAAAGAGAGAGGTTAGTTAAAATAGTGCTTTTACGCATGGAGGAAGTGGTTCCAGCCAGATGAGAAAGAACAAAGCCCGAGCAGTGGAGCGTTTCGCAAGAGCGGAGTTTTGTCGGGTTATTTCCACCAGTTGTGGCTTGACACATCTGATGCTTTATCAGTTCCTGGCAGAGCGCCAGGGACTTTCCTGAACGCGCAGAGCGGACTTTAGCACCGCCCAGACTGCGCTCTCAGCCAAAGTACACACACACTTTGCTGCACACACACACACTTTTAAAGGCCTCTTTTTTCATGCAACTTTCGACATTTTCATGCGTAATTTTGCAGCTTTTTATATGTTTTCAATGCATTGAATTTCAACTTTAGATGCTACGTTCGAGTGCGTATTTTACGCACAAGGAAGAAATTTGCAAAATGCGCAACTGCATAATTAATAATCTACAAAAAATTCAACTTACGTGTCACCATCCTCCGTCACCGCAGCTCTCCAAGGCTCGTATTCCTGTGTGATCTCCTCGCTCGCGTTCACAGTCATGTCCTCAAAGTCGCTCACCAGCTCGTCCTCCTTCAGGGAGTCCAGGCCGCTGTCAAAGCGGTCCTCCTGGCAAGGCCACATTTTCCCCTGTTTGTTGGGCTCCATGCTGTCGAAGTTGTAATCCATTTGGTTGTGGTTAGACACTCTGTGTACGTCCATGTTGACTGTCAGAAGCTCCGTCTCTATCCAAAGGTCGGGGAAGAGTAGTGCGGCTGAAGGAGGCGCACTGGGTTTTGTGCGCTCGGCGGGGCGGGGCTTCAGCGGGGAATTCCAATTGACTTATCTTAGAAAAAGCAAAGGGAAAGAACACAGGGCTTGTGCTTTTGTGAGAAAAATCCCCCCCCAAATGAGACTCAGAATGAAAACCCGTAGTTTCCTATTAGACACCTATTTTCACCTGTGATGTAGGTTAGGGGACATGTCGTTATTTATGTCAATGAATGAGACACGATGAGCATGAATGAGAGGGAGACAGTCCCCGAACTGGCTCTTGAAGAATTCCCTTCTGCACTGGGGAAATTATCTATTTCAAGTAGCATTACATTTTATATATATATTTCCATTGACTAGCTTTTGGCCTGATTGGCTAAATTTAAATCAGTTTTAGAATCCAAGTTTCCAATATGAAGTTCAATTCATAATTTACACTGAAGATAGCCCACACCTACACTAATAACCACACTGTGTTATCAAATATAACTTCTCATATAAGCTCTATGGCTGTCATAACCATACAATAGATAAAGCTCATTTTACTTGCAAATCGCATTCATATTGACATTGGGTTCAGTCCCCTACACATGTAGCCTAAATACCACAACATGTAAGGAATGCATTTTATGTAACTAAAGTGGTGTGTTGATCAGACTTGTGCTGTTTCTTTACTAAAAGAGAATTTGCAGCATTACGTGTATTCCACCTAGTTTGAGCTAAGGGGTTGGAAAAAGACTAGAGACTTTGGGTAAAACCACATTTATATATATATTTCTGCATGTAACTGTGTATTTTTTGTATTTCTTTTAATATTTGCATTCTCTGTCACCATCAAATACTTTTACAATCTCAAAAGAGTTGAGAAGCATCTTAATATTTCCTTTATTGTGATCATATCTGTCAAACAAGTCTTTTTACGCTAAGTTATATTATATTTTTAGTTTTTTATGACCTGATTATGGGATTTGCATGAGTGAAAATAGTGCATGTAGTGTAAAAAATAGGGCTGTCAATCGATTAAAATATTCAATACGATTAATCGCATGATTGTCCATAGTTAATCATGATTCATCAAATTTTGTATATGTTCAAAATGTACCTTAAAGGGAGATTTGTCAAGTATTTAATACTCTTATCAACATGGGAGTGGACAAATACGCTTGCTGTATGCAAATGTATGTACATATTTATATTCAAAATCAATTAACAAAACAATGACAAATATTATCCAGAAACCCTCACAGGTACTGCATTTAGCATAAAAAATATGCTAAAATCATAACATGGTAAACTGCAGCCCAACAGGCAACAACAGCTGTCAGTGTGTCAGTGTGCTGACTTGACTATGACTTGCCCCAAACTGCATGTGATTATCATAAAGTGGGCATGTCTGTAAAGGGGAGACTCGTGGGTACCCATAGAACCAATTTTCATTCACATATCTTGAGGTCAGAGGTCAAGGGACCCCTTTGAAAATGGCCATGCCAGTTTTTCCTCATCAAAATGGAGCGTATATTTGGAGCATTATTTTATTATTATTTTATGCCATGGTTGGTACGAATGGTTCTAGTTTCATATGATGCCAGTATCTTCACTCTTGCTTTAAAACGGAGCCAGCTACAACCTAAAAAAACGCGAGTTGCGTTAATGCGTTAAAGAAATTAATGCCATTAAAACAAATTTGCGTTATTGCGTTATTATTGCGTTAACTTTCAAAGCCCTAGTATTTTTTGTATTTTTTTTGAAGATTTGCATTCTCTGCCACCATCAAATACTTTTACAAAAGAGTTGACAAGCATCTTAAAATTTCCAATATTGTGATCAGACTTGCCAAACAAGTCCTTTTGCGCTAAGGCATATTATGTTCTAAAAAAAAATCAGGGTTTTTGTGACCTGCGTATTAATGGGATTTGCACGAGTGAAAATAGTGCATGTAGTGAAAAAACACACAAGAAAAACTCACACCCATCACATTCAGGGGTCAGACAGAAGAGGATTTCCACACTTGTGTCTGTACACGGTTGCACTACAAAGTGAATTTACCCGGCACACAGAGTGAAGAGGAGGGGGAATGATTCTAAAGTTTCCTTGTGGAGACTCCCTTGTGAAACCAACACTGCTTCTTCCACAATAGGATGTTCTGGACTTACCCGTCTAGCGTAACATGTTTAATAACACAACGCCGGAGGTGAAACCCTGCACAAATTAGCTTTGATCCCGGAAAACACTGTGTTCGTGCAGAAAATGTATGACTTTTGGTAGGAATTTGGAATATTTTCCTTGTCTTTTGTTTACCAATGTTTTGCATTTGTCCCATAAGTGCTTTGAGTCATAAAGAGGAAATTCCTTTCTGTTGCACAACATGGTGGCAAAGTGCGTGACAGAGCTACCTGTCTGTGCTCCCCTGACATTTAAGATAAAAGTCCCAGGATCGCTTCTGTTGACATTGTGAAAGGTAGGCTTGGTGAAAACATAGCAACAGTATCCAAGGGCAGTGAAGCGTTCACACCTCTATGAGGCGCAGTCAAACATACACATGTGCACTCCCAGCAGGGCTCTGATGTCATGTGATGTCATCTAACGCAGCCTGCTATCTCTGTCTGAGTATCTGTGAGTGCGTCACGTCAGACGAATGTCGCTCGTACAGGCAGCCATCATCTCCCGTGTGTCTCTCTTGAATACCACACATTCTTTAATCTCTTCTAAGTGTCACGGTGAGGCATCTCGGGACAAACTGTTCTTGCAGCCCTGTGTTTTTTCTCTCATTGCCAAGATTGCGTGCTTGTTGTGTGTTTATATGGTCAAATATTTAACCAAGATGGGAAATACTGGGACTTCCACATTACATCCTTGAGAGTTTGTTTTTTTTTAAAAGCTGTGCAAGTGTTCCTGTCTCCACTTGCCTTGTGTTTACTGCTGGTTGCCATGGACACCAACCACTGAGAAAGCACTGACGGCAGTTCAGTGTCAAGTGCTGTACATTGCCCTCTGTCTGTGTGTTGGAAAAGCACAGATTATCTGAGTCAGTATAGTGCCTCAGGAGATCATTACACCCTCTTGGTGAAGTGCTGAAGTCTCGAAACTCCCTTTTTCTCAATTGACCAACTAACACCAACCTGCTACACTGCCAGTTTATTAGGTACAACAAACTAAGATTAATGCAGTCTAATACCACAGCTCTGTAATAAATCCTACCATCATGAGGGTTATAATGTTAAGTTTTTGTTGAAACAGTTTAGTGTTGATCACTTTGGAGCTGTTGGTGCTGTTCAATTTAATATAGTGGTTCTCCTACGTCTACCCTCATTGATATAAATGGAGTGGACAAAATATTATCATAACACCCCTCAGCATAATGCAATGCAATTCGTCAGCAGCGCCAACTGTATGGAGGACGGAGGAAAAATAAATGAATAAATAAATAAATGACTCCATATATAAATAAATATGTCATTAAATGTAGCAAAAACAATATTAAAAACAAATGCAGCCATTAATTAATTGATGAAATGTGACATAAAGTGATATTTCTGTTTTAATTTGCTTCTTTATTTATTTATCTTTGTATAATTCCCTTATCTTTTTTACTTTATTTACTCTTCTGTTTATTTTTCCCTTTTATTTATTTATTTATTACATTTTTAAATGTATTTATTTATTATTGAATTAATTTATTATTTATTATTTTATTATTTATTCATTTGTTTATTTGCATTTGTTTTTTATTTATTTGTTTTATTTATTTTATATTTACATGTATTTATTTATGTATTTTTGCATTTATTTATTTATGCACAATTTTCCCTTTGCATTTCACCCCTTATTTATTTCGTCAAACTTATTTATTTCTGTATTCTTTTCTTTACACATTTCCTTATACATTTCTGCCTCATTATGCAAATGAAGGGTCTGGGGTCTCTGGGGTCAGAGTGCATACATGGACTATATGCTAACCAGCTGCACTCCAGTCTTCATTCACGGCTAAAAAACTGAACATTATAAGCATCATGAAGGTATGGTTTATTATAAAGCTGTTGTATTAGACTGAATTAGTTAAGTATACCAGGTTGGGTTATTTAGGTGTACCTAATAAATTGGCGACTGAATGAATAATCCAAACAAAATAACAAAAAAAAAAATCTGCCATTAGGCCTACTAAATAATGTAAATCAAATTTGGAGAAAAATTGCTTATATTAAATAAAGCCGATAATTTTCCATACCTTCATTCCTGTAGTCATTGTACAGTAATACTGTAGGTACCAACTACTGTAGATGAAAGATATGGATACCTAAATTAGGTAAGTAATGGAAGATTTGATTTTTTTTTTTTTTTTTTTTTTTTTAAGTGATGGAAGGTCAAAATACTGCTGATGAGGAAGTGGGGAGAAAGGGAGGGGGAAAGTATTAGTATTAATACTGAAATTACATCATGGCTAATTTGTGAAACTGAAACACTTGCAATTTCTGGAAAGCATCTACTATTTACTCTGAAGGGAATAGTTTGACATTTTGGGACATATGCTTATTCGCTTTTGCCAAGAGTCAGATGAAAAGATCGATACGGTTGGCTAATTATGGAGTTAGAGCCAGGAGATGATTATCTTAGCTTAGCATAAAAATAGGAAGCAGGGGAAAACATCTGGCCTGGCTCTGTCCAAAGTTAAAAAAAAAAAAAAAAGTGCATACCAGCACCATATATCACATTATATTTATTTTGTTTAATTTGTACAGATAGAAATGAGATAGAACGTGTTAATTAGTACACTTTAGGTGGTTTAGATATGCATACCAGCCCGATCTCATTCGCAGGGCGTCATATACCAAAAACATTGTCACGCCCCTCCGTGTGTGATACCGACGCACAAGGAACCCTTTAGCGTCTGTATGAGACACACCAGGCTTTCAAGTAACTAAAATGTAAACCCATCCGCGTCAATACTAAACTCTCAGGGAAAGTGCTGTGGTGACGTAGTTTAAAGAGTGAAAAAAAACACATAGAGATGGTGGCAGGGGAGGTGGATGGGTCCAACAAATACAGGGCTTTCATCCAGGAGACCGCTGTTCATGTCCCGTGCGTTACGTTTCACTTTCACTTTACAGTCAGCTGTTCATTGTGTCCCACTTTCACATTTAGTTTCATTTTCACTTAACAAACATAGTGATTTTAAGCCAAATCATTAGTTTTTTTTCCTAAACCTAACTAAGTGGTTTTGTTGCCTAATCCTAAACAAGTGTTTTTGTAATTCACAACATTAAGCACGTGTTTACTGCGTCTGGAAAGTGACGCCAAGGGGTCCTGACAAAGCGTCAGTATGTGACGGTTTGGGATGAAAACCATAGACTGTAGGCTATATAAGAAATGGTCGTAGTCACTGTGACGTCACCCATTGGTTTGTGGACTGCCGTTTTGAAGCCTCGAGTTCAGCATTTTGGCCGTCGGCATCTTGGCAATTAAGACCGGAAAATGTGGTAGCGACCTGTCACCTTGCAAGGGGTCTGATAAAGCGTCAGTATGTGACGAGTTGGGATGAGAACATGTTGGGTATACTGCTAACTTTTGAAGAGAGCCACGCTATCTGTTTCTGCCTGCTTCCAGTTTTTAAGCTTAGCTAAAGCTAATAGACTCCTGGCTCATTTCATGATTAGCATACTGACAAACATGTGTCTCACTTGTATCTGTTTGTGTACAGATTAAGTAAGGGATAATGTACAGAGAGCCGGTTATTGTTGTGAAAAAATCCCCGACAGGGCGATGCTGCACCCCGACGCGCAGCAGTCTCTCATCGCCCTGAAGGGGATTCTTTCACAACAATGACCCGCTAGCATTACATTATCCCGCTTATTACACGGCTACTTACTGAAGAAATCCGTCAGAGTCCGACATCAGAGCTGAGCCCATAGCAACGGTCTGTTATACATAGCAACGGTCTGTAATACAGAAATTACACCCTGCAGAACGCCGTGATTGACCAATCAGAATCGAGTATTCAACACAGCCGTGTAATAAACAAAAGTTATATAATGTGGTAACAAAACTTAAGAGTTGCTGGTAGCCTATGTGCATTTTTTGACTTCGCAAAGAGCCAGCTAACTCACTGGAGGGCCTTTAAATAGCCTGACATTACAAGGACATTCCTCATGTCATGAAGACTCATTTTAGGCTTTTGTACATCATTTGTGATTTGTGTCATCGCCACACAACAAATCTATCCACAATTAGGTTTAGGCAACAAAACCACTCACTAAGGTTTAGGCAACAAAACCACTTAGTTAGGTTTAGGAAAAACATCATGGTTGGGCTCAAAATACGTAAACTAAGTAAAATATGGAAACAATGTAACATAAGTACAGAAAACATGTCACAAATGTCACTAAAAATCATGTAACAAACATCACTAACGTAACTTACAAAACAAAACACTGGTCTCAAACACCGGTCTCGTAAAAGTTGTTGTTTGTTGGACCTATTCACCTTTCCGGCCACCCGCCATTAGCGGTCTTTCTCAATTTTTATTCTATGTCACTAGCTCTGTGCGTAGCATATTCACGCGGATGCGTTTACATTGCAGTCAGTACAGACTACATGGCGTACAAATGACATGAAAAAAGCAAGAAAGGAGTTCTTATTGCACGCTAAATGCCTTGTGCATCATCGTGTCATTCAGTGGCCTTTTGGTGTGAATGGGCTCAGCATACAGACATGAGAGTGATATTGTTTCTATCTAACTCGTGGAAAGAAAGCATAAGCCTGATTCCCAAAATGTTGAACTATCTTCCTTTACTTACTTTATCTATCTGACCTAGCACATATTTCAAGAGTCACGCTGTTTGAGGCGTACAGCCAGATGATTTCATTTTGAATCTGTCATTTATGTCAGTATATAATCTGTATCAGCGATTCACAGCTTGCTCAGCTGTCTAAAAATAGCCTCAGCTTCCCAGATGTGCGCATGTCATTCATGACAACTTCCCTTAGTGTTTCAGAAGGAAGCTATCACTCCATTGTTACAGTAATCACTCAATGGAACCTCAACCAGTCCATTTCTTGTGTGGGCTCGGTGACACAGCAGCTCTACACCCAGAGTTTACACAAACTACACCCACTTTATGTTTTCACAATGTGTGGCTCGGTGTAAAGAGGAGTATTTTAGTGTGACGGGTTCACGCATGGCTGTTTTCCATGGCTTGTATTAATTAACGGGTAGGCATGCTCGCTGTTTAATGATATGAGTCAGGCTGTTTCTTTGTCAGAGGGACTCCACCACAACCATGCTATGTGAAAAGATACAGGTGGTTGTTATCTCATGTAATTACATGGTGGACATGCCTGTCATATTGCATTTGACATGATTTTAATAGAGTCATGAGGAGAAGACATGAATGTAGATCATAGTGTGTGTGACCTTTATTCTCGTGACCTAATGCCATGATCTCATTCAATGGATAGACAAAGGCAAAAGTACAAGGAGGGTCATAAATCCGGTGTTTCCCAGAACAAACAAAAACGCTGTTCACACAGGTTTCCATACCTGTAAAAAGCACATTGTTATTTGCTTACGTGGCATGTGATGGTCATGAGATTTTGGTGTGGGGAAAATGGTGTTTCAGCATCTTTTTCTTTACTATAGCTTCTGAAAAAGTGATCTGAGACGCAGGCTATTGAAACTTTCAACTTTCAAAGTGAGATCCTCCCCTTTGTTGCCACGGTTTCGCGCTGAATGTGCAAATGCATATTTTTTCGAGGAAGCGTGGGTGTTTTTCGGAGAAGGGGTAATACCTTTATTTCCCTCCCTAGGCATTCTCACGGTGTTATACACACACACACACACACACACACACACACACACACACACACAGAGGGATTAATTGTACGCGATATGATCTGTTGTCCTACTGCCCTAATGCCACCAGGGATCTCTCACAGTCCTCGTGTCACTATCGGGTTCCGAGTTGTTGTTTAAGTCTAGCTGTATGAAAAAACATAAAGGTCAGTTCACCTAAATCACACAAAAAAAGCACATTCACTCACTTACCCCTTGTGGTATCTAGCTGTGCAGATTTTGCCAGAGATTCCTGAATTTCTTCAAAGGAACAGTTTGACTTTTTGGGAAATACTTTTACTTTTATTTGCCTTGCACAGAGTTAGATGAGAAGATTGATGCCACTCTTGTGTTTGTACGGTAAATATGAAGCTACAGCCAGCAGGTGGTTAGCTTAGCTTAGCATAAAGACAGGAAACAGAGGGAAACAGCTAGCCTGGCTCTGTCCAAATAAATCAAAGTGTAAAAACTAGGGCTGGCAATCGATTAGAATATGTAATCGCGATTAATCGCATGATGGTCCATAGTTAATCGTGATTAATCACAAATTAATCACACATTATTTAACTGTTCAAAATGTAACTTAAAGGGAGATTTGTCAAGTATTTAATACTCATCAACATGGGAGTGGGAAAATATGCTTGCTTGGAAATCAATTCACAAAACAAAACAATGACAAATATTGTCCAGAAACCCTCGCAGGTACTGTATTTAGCATAAAAAATATGCTCAAATCATAACATGGCAAACTCAAACCCAACAGGCAACAACAGCTGTCAGTGTATCATTGTGCTGACTTGACTATGACTTGCACCAAACTACATGTGATTATCATAAAGTGGTCATGTTTGTAAAGGTGAGAATCGTGGGTATCCGTAGAACCCATTTCCATTCACATATCTTGAGGTCAGAGGTCAAGGGACCCCTTTGAAAATGGCCATGCTAGTTTTTCCTCGCCAAAATTTTGCGTAAATTTGGAGCCTTATTTAACCTTCACAACAAACTAGTATACAATTGTTACCAATGGATTCCTTAGGTTTTCTAGTTTCATATGATGCCAGTATCTTCACTCTAGCTTTAAAACTGAGCCCGCTACAACCTAAAAATCCCAAGTTGCGTTAAAGAAAATAGTGGCGTTAAAAAAAATTGCGTTAATGAGTTATTATCGCGTTAACTTTGACAGCCCTAGTAAAAACCAAAAAGATGTGATTTTATTCTCATTACCATGAGGTGCACCAGGCAATCAGCGGAGAATGGCCCGGCCAAGAAATAGTTCCAGCACTTAACTCCCCTTAAAACCAGAACTTGCCGTTTTTACACTGACGAATTAAACATACTAGATATAACATGTTAATTATGTCTCATTTCCACTGCATAGTACAGTTCAACTGAACTCGACTCAACTCAAGTCGACTGTCAAGTTGACCCGAGTTTTGGCACCAGATCCTTTTCTCTATTTCGTTTTCCACTGCGGATAGTACCCTTCGTTGTAGGCAGGATTCTGAGCTGGTGGCCACACCACTTCAATGTGTCTTCAATGTGTCTTCAATGTGACACTCACTGGATCCTTTCATCTGCAACTAGAGGAAAGCTCCAGAGGAACGTCTGCACTTCGTCAATTGTGCAGCGTAATGTATGTAGTGTGCACCATAGCAACCCGTTCTCACTCCCAACTCGTCAAGTACCGCCGCTTAAGTGCCCCTCGACATCGGATACTGATGACAACTAATTCCAATGCAAACCCACCCGCGGCAAAATCCCATGGTTAGAGAAAGTGACGTAGTATTAATAGTGTGAGAGTCCGCTAAGGGCGGACGGGAATGGTGGGTCAAACAAACACAGAACGTTCAACTAGCTGTTGGTGTCCTGTGTCAAACAAAAAGTTACATTGACTTATTTTGTCACGTCAGTCTTAAGGCACGTCACTCGTTAGTATCGTCACGTGAGTCGCTAGTCAGAGAAGTTGATGTCAACCACGGGCGTTGCCTAAACCTAACTAAGTGGTTGTGTTGCCTAAACCTAACTTCCTGTGAAAATGGAAGTTTATTTTGAAAGCACACTATGCATGTAACGAGCGTATATTGACACGCCGTCCCTGACACGTCCAAAAGTAACACTGCGAAAGGGGTACCCGCGTGCGTTGGTTTCTGATGCCGAGGGGCACTGGCCAAGCGGCGGTACTTGACGAGTTGGGAGTGAGAATGTGTTGGTACGCTGTAGTGTATGGTGTAGTTTTGTGGGCTGCCATTTTTATAATCTGGGTCGAGTGAATACAAAAATTGCGGTCGCTATTGACGGTAGCTTGTCTTTCTTTTAACTCCACCTTCTAGTGTCGGCTCAGCTCGCTTGGAGCCTCGACCAAGGTGGTACCAAAAAAAGTACCAGGTACCAGTCACTAGTATCCACAACTTTTGCTAAGGAAAAAATAAGTGAGTTGAGTAAAGCTGTGCCCATACCATGCAGTGGAAATGTGGCATTAGCTTTAGAGGTGCTGCTACTGCAAAAAAGCAAATAAGCGTATTTCCCATTATTCTTTTAAGCTAATGATCATATTGGGTTTTTTTAATGTGTGAAATCAAAATCACAATGTGAATAAGTTTACGTTGCTCAGCCCAAGTGGAAACAGGAAAATAACCACTTAAAACAAATGCAAATCAACATGCAATTAACGATGATTATATAATAGTGAGCCACAAGGGCTGGAGTAGGTCAGGCTGTGTGCACATGCAGAACCAAGAGCCTTGTAATGCAACTAACGAGTTAAACGGGCTGAACATGATCATTAAAATTTGAATATAATTTTATAGTGGTAAGCAGGGGAGGACTGCTCATGTTGGGGATTTACAAACACTTTGTTTGGCCCCAATTTAAATACTTGCTGCTGCATACTGAACAGAGCTGGAGGTGCAAGGGTGACTTTTGAGGCTGCAGTAGTTCAAAGGAGATAAGATAAAAGCATCAGAGACCTACTTCAACATCTTTTTTGATTGTCATTGTTTCAAGTGTAGGAAGCAAGTCTTCACTTGTATCTCTCCCTGATATTCAAAGTTGATTCAATCATCTGACCGTTGGGTGTTGTTAAAGATAGATCACCAAGAACACAGATTATTTCAACAATATGAAACAGTTTGAAAGGTTTAAGTATTTTTGAAAGACTAAAATCATATCAGAAGAAAAAAACAAGGTAGGGCGTGCAGTCTGTGTACACAAGTATGGTTTGAGGTCAAAAATTTACATTGATTACACATTGTTATCACAGTGTGAGTGCACATGCAAAGCAATTAAAAAATGCAAATAACACTGAACTAAGAACTTCTGTTCCGGGTGCAGAAACACAGCTTTAAAGGTAGCATTTTGGCAGAAATGGAAGATAATATTCATCAACTATGTTTTCATTAGTTTATAATCACCTTAAACTAAGAATCGTTGTGTTTTTGTTAGCTTAGAATGAGCCCTTCATATCTACATAGGGAGCAGGTCCTCTTTACGGAGTCCACCATGTTGCTCAACCATGTTTCTACAGTAGCCCAGAACGGACAAACCAAACACTGGCTCTAGAGAGAGCTTTTAGCCTTTTTACCTGAAGGCCACCATAGTTCTCCAACACGCTTTATGAAACTGCGGTCAAAGAATGTGTATTACCAAGAACTGAAAGTGAATTGTTTGTTCCATTGGAACATCATTTCCCAGCAGCAAAGGTACGCTTCCGCCATTTTGGACTGAAAGCAACTACCTGACGCCAGCAAAACATCCACTAAAAAGTGCCGTAGTAAAGTAAAACAAAGCTAGTCCTATTCTATTGTCATATTCTACCGAAATGGCCTGTGTTGAACATTACACAGTGTTAAAATATTATCAATATAATAAGCGTTTATAAGCGATCAGTCCAAAGTGGCGGCAGCGGCTGTTGTCCAAAAAACACTTGAGTTTCGTCTCTTTGCTTCTATACTCTTCGCTGCAGTAACATGAGCCGCAGATTGCAAAATTGTGGTACCGCCAGCCGCTGTCTACCGTTGCTCCTAAAGTAGTGTTATTATGGCGAGGTTGGCCTCTGAGCAAAGCGAACGACGTTACCACAATTTTGCACTTGGCGGCTCACGTTACCGCAGTCTTGGAAAGGGAGGAGTGAGCGGAGGGGTACTCAGTTGGTTGCAATCTGCAACCACACCACTAGATGCTGCCAAATCCTACACATTGTATCTTTAAATAATGAAATTGGAAGAGACTTGGAAAACATGCCAGTTGAACATAAACTGTGGTTCACTGTTCTCAATCTGGAGTTTCTCCTACATTCCTCTGTGTGCAACTTTATTGATTGTCCATTCATGTCAGCAGTCTCCACTCTGGATCGTATGAGACGATGAGAAACAAAAAAGCTCAGTATTGTGAAATAAACCACAAAGACAAACTACTCACACTTTCTGCTAGCACAGTGTACTGCCCTAAATACAAATCAGACCCGCAAAGTTTCCTGACACACTTACAGCTGCGTGAGAATGGATGTGACTGGCAGCGTACTACACACCATGGAAACAGTGAGGCTATGAGACAAACCACAAAATCAACTGAGCAAAATCTGTTTAATATTCTCATGAGCATTTTGTGAGGATTGAGCAGGTCGTCTGTCTGTTATGTCAGCTCATGTGTCACAATTAAAACTCCAGCTTCCTGCTTTGTCTTTTGATGGCAACACACATTGGTGTGCTTAATGTTCATTTTTACTAATATGTCACTCGAATTGAGCGATAAATTAATCATTACATTGTGCCTTTTTATAGCATCCATATATAGCGAGCATTTCTGTTCATTATGTCTTCATCAATGTTCCTATTTAAAGTACTTTCATTCATCCCTTTATTCATATATCCATTCATCTATTCATAAATCATGTTCCTTTTTTTCCTATAGTTGTTATTTTACCATTAGTAGGAATGCTCCCAGTTTCAATACTACAATAAATCATTCTCTTCAGGAATGGATTCAAAGTAAAGCCATCGGTAGACCACCTAGCAAAGGCCTTTATCGCCCTCATGTGGTTGCAATGTGAATTGCAGATTCATGGGATTGCAGGACCTTACGGTGCACTAACACTCTTGAAAGATACAAATAAATAGGAGTGGGCAATGTGGATGAAATCATCTATCATAGTATATGTCATTTTGTATTGCAAGATACTATACTTTCTGGGAAATCTGAATAGAATAACCATGCAAGAAATGTCTATTTTTGGCTATCCAGCAAATAAATACCTGACAAATCAGGCTACTTTATTCCATTGATCATACAATTTATTTTCGCCATATACAGATATTTACATTTACAACAATGGCTTAATATACCAAGAGATATGTAAGGGATAATGTACAGCGTGCTGGTCATTGTTGTGAAATAAACCCTGACGTGAAGCATAGGGGTCTTGCATCGCCCTGTTAGGGTTCATTTCACAACAATGATCCGCTAGCTGTACATTACCCCACTTATTACACAGCTACTTACTTAAGAAATCAATAATTTGACACAAAAACCGTCCTCCAGAGTCCGACATTAGAACTGCACCCATTGCAGCGGTCTGTTATACATAGCAACGGTCTGCTATAAAGAAAATAACAGACCGTAGAACACCGTGATTGACCAATCAGAATCGAGGATTCAACAAAGCGGTGTAATAATAAAGGATAATAAAATAACATTTTTATGTCAACGAATATTTAAAAAAAATAACAATACATCCACAGAGCCTTTAGAAAGGTGGCGAATAAAAGAATGGCTTTCCCCTCGGGGATCAATAAAGTGCCTTTCTTTCTTTCCTGAAAAAATTATTATGACTGTGAATTAATCATTTTAAAAAATTTGGCGGGTCCAAAATGTATGTTTTATTTATCTCTGTGGAAGATATCTGATGTTTGTTTGCCACTTCTAACAAGGCTTGTGAGCCAGTAGTAAAACAACATTAGTATCACATGGTATCTCTGGGTCGTCAGTGTGGAAAAAACGGATAAATGGCTGAGAATGACAGTAAGTGCCTGGCAACCACTTGTTGTGAAGTAAGTGCAATGGAATGGGGGAAGGAGAATGCATCTACATCTAGTGGCTGATTGTTATCAATGTTATCAATAGCGTCTTTAAAGACACAAAGTCGACCTGATTGGACATTTGCTGATTTTATATTATTAGAACACCTACTGAACACTCACACAAGAATTCTGTGCTGGAAAAATAAACATTATTTTTGTTTTTAAACTGAAGTGCTGCAATAGTTTTCTAGTGAAAGACCCACTCATTTGATACACACACACTTCCAACTGTCCATCACAGCAGTAGACAACAGCACGGCTCCAGCCTCCACCCACTGCTCAGTCTGTCCATCAGTGACACTCAGGTGAGTTAGAAAAGAGTCAAGCAGCAAGCCGTGACAGCTTCAGCCCCCGGGGTGCTTGAATCATCTGCCAGTCAGCTAGCAGGGGCTCTCTGGCACCACTTCAACAGCTCTAACATGGTGCCTTCACTGTGAACACCTCCTGTCTGCTTCCAGTGCCAAAAAAAAGTTCCCCGCCTGACTATGATGATGGCACACGTTCTCATTCACGAGTCAGCACATATGATTCTTCCTCTGTCGAAGAATATGATATCTAACTGTGTTCATTCCACCACAGCAACAGTATATATTGTGTCCTGTAGATTTATTAGTATGAATACAGCTTTCACATCTTGTACTTCTGTAAAAGCAAAGGTTTATTCAGTTTCCAACATCCTTAGGCTATGTCAGTGGTTCCCAAACTGGGGGGCGGGACTCCTAAAGGGGGCCCAGAGTTATAAAAAGGTGGGGCTAAATATTAATAATGCATGTTTCTGCACTGGGGGGGCTGAAAATATGTTTTATCTACAAAAGGAGGACCCTGCAGAAAAGGTTTGGGAACCACTGGGCTATGTCTTGTTGAAGGTTCAATCTTGATTTGCACAAGTAAGAAGACAATAACCCATAAAAAAAAACTTTTTAATAAGCTACCCTTTATAAATGTTTTATGAGTTGTAACTAATAGCTTTATTAAAGGAACAGTGTGTAACATTTAGGTGGATTTATTGGCAGAAATTTAAATATAATATTAGTGCATAGTGTGTTTTCTTTAGAGTATAATCACCTGAAAATAAGAATTGTTGTGTTTTCGTTACCTTAGAATGAGCTGTTTATGTCTACATAGGGAGCGGCCCCGTCTCATGTTGCACCGCCATGTTTCTACAGTAGCACAGAACGGACAAAGCTTTTCCTGCTTGAGCCATAGTCGATGATGTTACTCGCTCCTGTCGTTGCTGCTCTCTCTCTTGCTTCACCACTCACTTCCCACGTACACACACACTCTAAGCACGCTACTCTTACAACAACTGGCTCTAGAGAGGGCCATTCATATTTTTACGCAGCTACTGTAGTTCTCCTACACACACGGCACAAGGCTTCAGTTGGTTGCAATCTGCAACCTCACCCTAGATACTGCCAGATCCTACACACTGCATATTTAATGTTATAAATCATTTACCAATGCTTTATTGATCAGTTATAAGCCAAGCAATAAGAACAACTTTTGGGTTGCCAGTTTGTGAAAAGTTTCTCTGCCTTTTGAGTCATTAATGGTCATTGATGGAATAAATAGCCCAACTAAATGTTAGTAATTAATAAAGGATAATAAACCATCAAGGCTGCAGTTAAATGTTAATAAATCATGCATGCAGACCCTATTAGGTCATCAGCAAAATTTAGTAAATCTTCTGTAGTTAATAATTAATGTTAATAAGTCACTAATAAAGGGGTCTTAGAATAATCCAGGTAAGCAGTTGTTAATTAGCTAGTGAATTCAGGTACAGATGCCCTGCAGTCCTGTTCCAGAAGGTCAAGGGTCAAATAGTCCATTGTGGGGTCTTCATGATGAACTATGACTAACTATTAACAGGTAATCAAGCTTTTATTTACAGTTTATAACCCATTTATGATGATTTATGACTTAGAAAGTAGTACCCATAACACATTAATGGATTAAAAGGTATTGTGCCAGTAACAAACAAAATATAATATAATATAATATAATATAATATAATATAATATAATATAATATAATAATGTGTCCAAACCCCTCAGAAAAACATGTATTGGAATACCTGCACAAATAGTTCATAGTTATATAAAAAGTTTAAGAAACTACAAGTCCCTAAAGTCTTTGCGGAGCAATTAGTTACCCATACCGACATTTGATTGGACAGACTCAGTAAAGCTTCCTGTGATTGGCCGACGGTGGCCATGTTTGCATTACCAGCTGTAGATGCGGGCTAGCTAACCGGTTAGCTGTCTGAGGTACATTTGCCTCTTTATTCGGGGTAAAAATTCACGAGCAGCGCTTCCACCCCCCGTTAACAACGGCTTATCTGGAAGTCGCAATGCCGGTTCACTCCCGGGAGAAGAAAGAAAGCAACCACGAAGAAATGGAGGTGGATTTTCCCGAGCAGGACGGCAGCAGCACGGACGAGGAGGACACTGTTAGCTCCTCCGTGTCTGAAGATGGAGACAGCTCGGGTAGGAAAAATAGGCCTTAAATATCCACCCGCAGCTAAATTCACCAAATATGTATATCTGTCAGACATGGGTTCATCATGATATGCGACTGCTGTTGAAAATTAGCTCCACCCCATAGTACAGTATGGGGTGGAGATGCTATGATGGTGGATGAAGAGAAAAGCAGTAACAGTTAGATATGGAGGTGATGTCAAAGCTGTCATGTGTTTCTATGAACAGAGATGGATGATGAGGACTGTGAGAGGAGGAGGATGGAGTGCCTGGATGAGATGACCACCCTGGAGAAACAGTTCACTGACTTGAAAGAGCAGTAAGTCCATTCCCATGTTGTTCCCAACTAAATACAGCCTTCACCTGCTGCTGTCTGCTCTGAATCAACAGTGTACTTCATATTGAAGTTTATTAAGGTCTGTGCCAGAGACTCTGAGATGTCAGTTCATCTGTTTGCTTGGGATACTGTGTCCGAGTGATGATCAGCCATATTCTCCATAAAAACACTGTAAAACAGGTGGTAATCTGGACGAGAAATTGACATCAGCCGCTAGCCATTTCTCGTGTGAATGAATGAATGATTTATTTTCGTGTCTGGTCATTTACATAACCCATCCCTCATAGGATTATTCAGACACATTAACTAACAACAAATCAAACCTTGTTAGCCCAACATCATCTAACAGCACAGTACACCAGCATCATTAGGGTGGCCAGATCCCAACAAACCAAATGTGGGACAATGTGGGACACGTTACCAAGGCTGAGAGGTAGTCTACAATTTTGATATAATGTCTATCTAACTTAAATAATAAACATTTCTATTCTGCCCCTTATCTTGCAACATCTCTATGCTTTGCCCGAATGCATCCATAGATCGGCACATCTCTTTTTGACACATGAACTGTGTCGCTTCATGTCGTATTCCCCCCCTGTGTGAAATTGAAAAATAACTGGAAAATTTCACAAAAAACTCTGCGAATCGACTTCCACAGGCTTATAGATACTTATAAGTAGTTTCACAGTATTTGTTTTGGCTGCTTTCGTTTTCTTTGTGGTACTTTCCATCATATTCCGCCTAAATCTGCATAGCTTGTGACTTTGCGGTGACTCGCAATATTCCCCATTGGGCATAGCGTAGCAAAGACGGTGAGATGTTAACCTGGATTTGACCCACGTGTGCGCAGTTTGACAGCAAACACAGCCCCGTGATGACAGCCTTCCCTGCTTTCTTCATAGCCATTTGATAAAAGCCAGATTTTTAAAAAAGTGTCTGTCCTGCAGTGGTTTGACTTTTGAAAACTAGATCCAATGAAAATGTGGGACATCGTCTCAATATGTGAGACGTGGGACAAGGGATAAAAATGCTGTGCAGTCCTTCGTAAAGTGGGACACCTTGTCACCCTAAGCAGCATCCAAACATACATATAAACATAACATCATCCAAACATAATCGTAAACATGAACCCCCCCCCCACAAATATTGCTCCAGGATATATCCCACAATGGAAATAGAACAAAAATACAATCACAAATCTACAAACACACCCCCTTAAGCACAAGACACATACACAAACCCAATCGTGAGGCATATCGTGAGGCAAGGCATAAGAGTCTGAGGAATTTATCTATTGCATGTTACTTTTCTCCTCCTATCCCATGCTTTAGAAAGATATTCAGAAAATACAAAAACATTATCAAAAAGACATTCAGTTAAGCCTCCAGTCTCCATACCTATCAAATCTAAACCAGGAACATTAAATAATATTTGTTGTAAATCATGATATAAATGACAAATATAAAATGAAATGAATTTCATTCTCAACCTCATATAGTTCACAATATTGACACAGTCTTTCGTCTTCAATTACACCTCAGTATCTTCCTGTTTCAGTATGTAGTGGTGATATACCACATCTCAACTGTGCACAAAGTGGCCTCTGACTTTTAGGCAAATTATATTTAACAAATTTTCACATTTGTAATCTTTGTTAGATAAACAGTAAGTTTTCAAATTTGACTTTTGCCAGATTTCTTCTGCCCATGATTGTATGCATTTAGCCTGGACTTGGTATTTGAACTCCACCTCCACATTTGCTTTTTGTTAATAAAATAAAAACAATGTTCTTGTAAATCTTTGTGGGTCAGATAGAGTATTTACTATCAGCAATTTTGACAAGCTGACCCATCATTTTGAGATGAAATTCTTTTTTTGAAAAAGACTTATAATATGTTAAACTCAGCCGGTGTATTTGAGACGGCATCAGGCATACTGGCAAGTACGTTAACTAAACGGCCTCCTGCTGTAGGTGTGCCGCAGCATCCTGTTCTGGAGAGACAAGACATTATTTTGTTATTCTGCACACCAGAGTTGGGAAATCAAATTCTTTTTGAAAGTCTTTTATTCTGCTTTTCCTTATATCCTACCCTTTCTAAATTCCTGTTGAGTTTAATTCACATTTCTTATTTATTACCACTGTTTTGAGATTGCTCACTGTAATGCTAAAATGACACTGGAGTTTCCCCAGCCAGTTTAAGCTTGTGAACTGATTGAATTGTTCTTTGCCTCCTTATTTTCCACTGTTCAGGTTGTACAAGGAGCGCCTGAGCCAGGTGGACATCAAGCTGCAGGAGGTAATGGCTGGCTGTGCCCAAGAGTACCTGGAACCTCTAGCCAACTTGCAGGAAAACATGCAGATAAGAACCAAAGTTGCTGGTGGGTCAATGTAACATTACAGGCTTTGCTGTAATGTACTTCAATATTTAAATTTGACTTTACATGTCAGCCACCTCTGACAGTGAGTAAGGATGCGTTACTTACTTTGCGTTATTATGGCAAAAGCAAAGGGTGATAATGTGAATGCTAGCATTAGCTGAGTCAACGTTAGCTCTGCTAAGTTTCAAAATAACTGAAAAGTTTAGTTTGGATTTTTTGAAGTGGAGTTGTATGTATACTCCTGTGTTCAGCAAGGTAAAATTACTGTTTTTGTAAATGGAGTCTGGTGGCTTTGAAGAGAATGATATAACGGCTTCACTTCCCCGTCGGAAAGGGCTGTCTGACGGAGAGGTAAAGCGGCTGTGGGCGGGAGCAGCAGAGAAACATATTTTAGCCACCTAAAAAAATCAATGTCGCTTTATGTGTACACTATATTTAGAATATTTTCACCGCTTTACCTTGCCGTCAGACAGCCCTTTTTGACGGGGGGACTGAAGCCTTTATATTACTCTCTTCAAAGCCACCAGACTCCTTTGACAAAAACAGTAATTTTACCTCGCAGAACAGGAGAGTTACTGGTCTTCCTTTGCCTCTGCCTTGATCTGTTAGTTTGTTTGTGTTATTGTGTGACTTTCGCATCCAAACTAACGTGGCGTCCACAGCAGTACATTGCTTAGCTTCCATGCTGGTACTCCTGTCAGCTTCTCCAAAGTGGGAGCATGCCGACTGCCATCTAAGTTACTATAGATAATACACTGACTATGGATAAGGATATATGTATAAACAGTATACTGTATGTAGCATCATCATCATGCAGAAACCTATATCAGGTCATGTGGGAAAAGTTTTTAGAAGGTCTTGGGAAGATAGCATTTTGACACTAAAACATACGTACTTGGACCAAAACACCACTTGGAAGCTACAAAATGATAAAAAAAAAAAAAAAAATGTGTTTTTTTGTAGTTTAAAGGCTCAAATCTTTACTGCTGGCTGCCTCAGTCTGATTTAATGTTGAAATGCTTGTTACAGGGATCTACAGGGAGCTGTGCTTGGAGTCAGTGAAGAACAAGTACGAATGTGAGATCCAGGCTGCCTGCCAACACTGGGAGGTGAGAGGTCAACAAATGAGTCGGGGCTTATGTGGGGGTTAGGTTGGCATTTTCCATGTCAAAACACATTTTGTTCAAATAGATTGCTGCCTCTACAATGTAGGATATCCACTGTCGTTTTGGACGTTTGGGTTTTTGCCACAGTATCCACTATCTAAACAGACTGAATTGAACCCTAGTCTACTACTTCTGGAGATGATTTTTAATGATGTTTTTCCAACCGGTGTATATTGTTTCTGTCTCCCAGAGTGAGAAGCTGCTGCTGTTTGACACGGTGCAGAGTGAACTGGAGGAGAAGATAAGAAGATTGGAGGAAGACCGACACAGTATTGACATTACCTCAGGTACCAACTTGGGCTCACAGTCACATCCTGGCCCCAAAAGCCACTTTAGTCACTTTATTATTGTTGTGAAATAGAGAAAAGCATTCCTCACATTCATTTTGTTCAGCAGTATTTGGTAAATATTTGGTATTTTCATTGAACAGTAAGTAAGCCAATTCATTTATCAAAATTTGAATCTGTCCACTGACAAACCTGTCAATTAATTGTTTGGTACAATCGCTAACTGACCTCAGATACAGAGAACAATTAGTGGTATTAATGATCCCATGACACATGCTGAGTGCATAATGAGGCAGAAATGCATAAAGCAATGTGTAAAAAAATGAATAAAGAAAAGAATACAGAAATAAATAAGTTTAGGGAAATAAATAAGGGGTGAAAATCGTACATAAATAAATAAAAATAAATGCAAAAATGAATAAATAAATTAAAAATAAATTAAAAAATAAATAAATACATTTAAAAATTAATAAAAGAAGCAAATTAAAACAGAAATATCAATTTATGTCACATTTTATCAATGAATTAATGGCTACATTTATTTTTGATATTATATAATATATATATTTCCTACATTTTATGACATATTTATATATTTATTGTGTCATTTATTTATTTATTCATTAATTTATTCATTTTTTTTATTTTGGCAGGTTCTGTCCCCCATAGAGTATATTAACCGAAAAGATGCAAAATTTGCACTTATGATCTATAAAACGGATTGAAATATGAATGGATTATCCTACAGAAGCATGGTGTTTTTCCTCTCTATAATCTGTCCTCTTTGCTTTCCAGAGTTGTGGAATGATGGATTGCACTCACGGAAAAACAAGAAGAAAGACCCGTTCTGCCCCGTCAAGAAGAAGAAGCCCGTCGTTGTCTCTGATATCCTTTTCCCTTTGTTCTATCCTCGCCTTATTTCTCCCATCATTCATCTACTGCACCACATTTTCGCTGCCGCACTCCGGTGACGTGCTGTTAAGACAGATGTTTCCTCCCACTTCACTGTACATTTGTCCTTAACCGCTCCATTACGGCCTTTTATTGTTTACATGCTGCAAGATCTTGATATTCTCGAAGACTGGACCGCGATAAGAAAGGTATTTTGGAAACGGATAAAGAAGTCGCTTGGTGTTATGATTTGACCTTTTAGTTGTGTCTGTGTCCTCCCCCCACAGGCGATGGCATCAATGGGGCCACACAGGGTGAAGGTGGATGGTAAGAGTTTCTCCTCGTCCTTGGTTACAGTCAATACCTGGTTGAGTGCAGCGATCGACCCACAGTTACACAGGAGGGGCTGATTCAATACTTTCAGCTGAAAGTAGTCAAGTTCATAGTTGAAAAGGAGACAAATGTTACTGTCTTTGTCCTTCTCTCTGTCTTCCTTTTTTTTTTTTGTTTTGTCCTGTATTTCTTTACACTGTCCCCTTTGTCCTCCTCTCCCTCCAGTCCCTGCAGTCAAGCCTGACAGACATCACCATGTGGCGCGCTTCGAGGACGGTCGGCTTTTCTATGACAACCAGTGGTACTGCAGGGGACAGGCCATCTGTATCAACAGGAAGGACGAGTACCCCAATAGGTGTGTGTGTGTGTGTGTGTGTGTGTGTGTGTGTGTGTGTGGGAGCAGGGCTTATTACTCTTTGTAATAACCAGAGGGAGCAATGATTTTGGTGCGAGTTATGACTCTAAATGATGTGTGCAATCATCTGCAAAAGTTGGTGTTTCTGACACATTGTGTGAGTCTGCGTGACTGAGACGCGGTGGTCACACGGTGGATTCATTTGTAATGGAAATGACTATGGATGGATTTAAACAAAGAGAGACACTGTGAGTATTAGGCTGAATGATTGTGATTCCACATTGTGCCCCGAGTGTCGTCCAAACAAACAGGATGCTCAGTGAATAGTGGGTGTGCATTGTTGTTTTCGCTGCACACCGCTCCGCTCCCTCAGCACTGCCGAGTGGTGACACAAACGGAACAGGCGGCTGCTATGAACGGGTAGAGCTGCAGTACGGGGATCTGGACATCCGTACAGTAGAGCATACCTTACAGTCTGGGACCATTCAAATGTAGTTTCCTTCACCAGATCTCAACTTCACTGAACACCTACAGTATGGATAGTGCTTGAAGTGAAAAAAAATAAGTGCCACTACTCCCTTTATTCACATTTTGCCGTGTGTATCGACCGGTATCAGCAATCTCTTGCTCATATTTATTTATATATTATTTATTTAAGCATGTTATACTGTGTCAGTCATGATCAGCTGTGGTTTTATTGCTATTATTATACTTGGGCTATGCATCTCCTATAGTAGGGCTATAATACTCCAATAATATTCCAACTGGAACATTATAGGGTTAAGATGGTGTGTTTGTATATGTACTCATAGTGTTAATAGTTAAAGTGGTTTCCTGTGTTATTTGTAGCCTATAGTATCTCTCTATAATATATTATAGGATACCTATAGCCTGGAATCAACAGCAGGATTCTCCTACATATTATGCAATAGGATAAAGAGACCCATTATGAATTTCAACAGTGAATAAAAGGTACTAGGAGATGCTGGGTTTGGGAGTCCTCCCCCAAGAAAATTTGAAGGTTCAGATGCTCTCCACATAGAGTAAAGAATAAAATGCAGAAGTGCCGGTACTGCGTACCGGTGAGTAACGGCAATCCTCAAAACACCAAAAGAGGGAATATGTTCATTAATGCAGTTCATCCCTTCAGTAGAGTTCCACAAGAGAGACATTTAGAAAATCTCTGCTACGGAGCACCAGGGGCAGATGCATAAAACTCTGTGTAGGTTCACAACTTAAAGTCTTGACGTGTCCCAATTCCATACTACATACTCATTCTAAGCTGTTAAGTATATTGTGGTGTTCACCGTTCACACTGCAATGCACAAAGGAAATAAAGGAGCTATACTCACAGCTGGGAAAAAAAAATTAAATAAATTGTGGGTGATGGTAAAACAGCTCCAGGAAGATCTTAGAAAACAAAAATAAGTAATCAATCTTAAGAAAGACATCATGCTTTCTATCAGTTTAACTGTAGTGAGATTCCGTCAGACGTCTGTCAAAGATTAGCCGTCATTATGTGCGAACCTTTTGCACGTCTGAGGCCGTTTACAGCGCCTATTTCATTAATTTATCTAATTTACCTGTACAAGTAATTTCTCATACGCCTTCACTGCACACCAGAAAGTACGGCTGCACAATTAATCGAAAATTTGTCAAAATCGCAATATGGCCTGCTGCAATTTTCAAATCGCAGGAGGCGTAATATTGGTTAAAGGCCTTGTTGGCCTTGCCCACACATCATATTCTACAGATTTAAGAAAACATCTTTGTTTGGTACAGATCCCCGCAAAAATCACACCATAATCATTTTAATATATTTTTTAATGAAAGTGAGAATAATGATGTAAAAGTTATCATTCCCTCTAATATCACAAATCATATCACAATTGCATTATCAGTCAAAATAATCGCAATTACATATTTTTTCAAAATCGTGCAGCCCTTCCAGAAAGGTACAAAGTGCTACACTATTTCAGTTAGACTGCAAAGGACCTAAATACAGGGAAATAGTTCCTGTTAATCACACAATAGTTAATGTTTTACAGCCCTTTAGAAAGTATTACTTCTCTCCTCTGTAGCCTTTGGCTGTCTGAAAAAACTCCCCGAATTCTCTGGAGTTTAAATCTGTTAGTGCAGTTAATATCTCTTCACCACTTCTGCTTAATTTCCCCTCTGCTGTAAATACATGATGATGATACGTGACCGTGGTGACTTCTGCCTACAGTGATGTCATGTGTTGGTGGTGAGGATCGGGAGTTGATGTTGCGCTAACGTTGCTGTATGTTTGTGCCTTTCAGTGCCATCATCACCACCATCAACAACGACGAGGTGTGCTTCAAGAGACTGGATGGCACCAAGTCAAAGCTCTACATCTCCCAACTGCAGAAAGGCAAATACACTATCAAGCACTCGTAAAAAAAACACACTTTAACACACACATACAAGGCTGACAGGTCATCATCTGTGTTTCGTTTCGTCTCCTTTCCCGTGTGGTATCTTTCTACATTCTTGCCATATGTACAGTCACACACACACACACACACTCACCATCTATGTGTATAAGTAACAAAAACAAACCAACAAATATCAACTGAAGTCTGAAGGAGACGATCTTCTCTGTAAATATGTACGTATGTGGATATTATTGACAAGGTCACAAAGTGTCATTTTCTCTGGAACGGAGCTCAATGCAAAGTGCTGCTAAAAGAAAAAAAGAAAAAAAGGACGAGGAGCCAGAGCAGTAGCGAACTTTGAACCGCGGAGCTCGGTCGCGTGCCTTTCTGAGACAAGACTGTCCTGAACTATCAATACCAATGCAGTGAAGCCTTACTCTGTACTGTGTTAGCACCAAGAGGACTGAAGCGGGTCACTGACCGAGTGACCCTCGTGCAGGTGAGGATGGCGTCAGCAGTGTGTTTGATTTGCCTCTCCGGACGCACTGGTTAGACTTGAAGTTCATTCTTCATAGAGCCTAACAAATCTGTATTAGGAGGAAATGTTTCTTTAGTTAAAACAAATTGCACAAGTGTCAATATGGACAGAGATGAAGAATGATTAATCAATTTTGAGGAAATTGCTACATTGTGAAAATAATGAGATGAACCTATTCTTCAAGAGCACCCCGGGGAGTTGTTGAAACCCACTTGGGGAGCCACTGTACTAAATAATCTCTTGACGTTTTAGTGTAATTTTCACAGCACTATGTTTTCAGTTCAACCCAAGGCCAGCCCGATGCACTAAGAGAAACTTAAAAGCCTAGAACTGTATTCTAAGCATACAGTAATGGGAGGTGCCCTGTATATAGAGATGACTGTGTTTCGTCTTTACATCACTGTGATTCTTCCCTCCGTCTCTTATCATGTTGCCATCCGTCTCATAGTGCCTACCGTAGAACTTAACATTGAAGCAAGAACCAGGCTTAAGTTGCTCTACTCCACAGGTATGAACTGCATCTTCGTCTGTGGCGGTGGGCTCATAACAGCCTCAAATTTTGTAATTCATAGTGCCATTTTTCAGGGTTTCTTTGGTCTTTATTCAGCCCATTTTGTGTGTGCTATGATTGAAATAGCTGGTTAAGTCCTGCAGTGTAAATGTCCCCTAAAAACATTCAAAGTACCTCCCATTCTCCGTCCTCTCTTCTGTCTGTCTGTGTTCCTCCCTCTCAGTTTTCACTTCTCTTTCTCTATTCCCTGTTGTCTTCCACCGTCCTGTCGGTAAAAATGTTCCCCAACATTGATATATGAACTGTACAATGAGAAAGCAAGATGAAGGGATTTTTTTTGTACAATCCGTCCAATCGAATCATCTGCATACGTGTAAATTATGCTTGATTCAATGAAGGGGATCTCGCTTTGTGTTGTATTTACGGTGCTTTGTATTTTCAGCATTGCATACATATTTCAAAGTATTACCCGCCAACAGTATTGTAAAGAGAGGTGCTTGCAACATTATGTCATAAACATAAAGTGTCTGTGAAGCCCCATGTGGCATCCACTGAGTAGAACATTTGATAGTTTGTTTCTGTTTTATTTCTACCTTTTTTATGCATTTTGGCTCATTTTCCACATTTGAGGTAAGAAGAAAATCATGTGACATTGTGCCAATGCATGTACAGCTGATTAAAGATTTTGTTTGTATCATTCGAAGAGAGTCAAACCAGCACATAAACAATTCTTTATCCTTTTATAGTCTCAACTGGAGTGGAATGGTGTTTCTACTGTGCTTTCTGCCTGCATTGTAAGCAAAAAGGGAAGCGTCTGTGCATTTAGGTGATTACAGTATCAACATGCACTGCTCAGCTTGAGTCAAGCTAATTTCTTTTCTTGGATTTAAGAGCTTTGGATAAAAAAAAATATATATATTGGATTTGGCCTAGCATGCACAAAAAAAGCCCAGATACAATCTTATATAATACTCCAGTGCACAAAGGGAGAAAGTCCCTGACAGTGCTCAACCCAAAGTCACCCCTGAGGTTCGCTGAACCCTGGCTACACCCCTCAAACAAAAAAGGAGTAGCTTATTTGGAAGAAACATGCTGAGCTAGTCCTATTTGATAATGGCTCTTTGGGTCCGCTGTGCTGTTCAACCTTTCAGTCACTTATTTCTGCCAGAGGGACACTCACTAGATTAACTCCACATACTGGTATTGATTTAGGAATCTACGCTGATGTACCGTTTCCTTGCCCCTCCTCACTGCCCATCTGCCTGGCCTCGGGCCTGTGCAGGGCGCCTCATGCAGAACCACCTCAACCTTTGAATGATCTATTGGGAATATTGATCAGATACGGCAGTGCAGCCAGAAATTCAAAGGAATCAATTGAAAGGCTAATTGGTTGAATTTCCCCTTTTAGGTAGAGCTTTAGAACCAAAACTGGTGATTTAAATGAATATTATTTGCCATTCAAACCATACTCAAGAATTGAACTCAACTGACCTGCAGCTCTGGAGTTGTGTCTGGATCACACTAGGCTGATACAATCCTAAACAGCCGCTGTGCGCAATACACAGATGCATTCTGGTCGGACTGGCTCGGGCATGCTTCGAACTCATGGTATGAGCGGTACTCAAACTTTTTCAAAAATCCGCTCTGCGCTCCATCCAAAATCCTTCCACTCACGCTCCACGCTTGCTCTCGCTCCACTCCGCTCACATGCTCTGAAAATAGTCATTTTTTCTTGATCTGGGCACAGAAAGTATCGATTTCAGGTATTGTTCGACTGGAGACGTTTCTATACTACTTGGTACTGGGTTATGTCGGTTGATACCTTAAAGGTACGGAGTATAGATACCCAGCCCTTATGGCATGTCCACAGGGGTGTTTTTTATAGCGAGGGATCGCCTCACTTCCCAGCATTGGACGCTTGATGGGCTGCCACTAGACACAAGGTACGAGGCACCTGATTGGACGAACACTTTCCCTCGTGAGCTGCTGCTCCCAGCTTTCACACCGGAACCAACATGGCGACTCGTTTAGAAACTTTCGTCTCTTATATCAGGAAAATAGTTCACTGAAATGTGTTTCTGAAAACATTTTATGCGAGAAATAAGCCATGCAGTTGCTGAGTCTGTCTTTATTTTGGATCGACAATGGTTAGTTTAAAAGTTTGTAGGGAGGTTTTAAAAGCGGCGACGCCCCTGATTTGCATAAACTAGCCTAGACCTAAACTTTATGCAAATGAAGAGCGGCCAACGTGATGCCCCGTCTCTCGAATCGCGCCGCCACGCTACCAGAATGCATTGCACGGCTGCTTACATAGACAATGAATGGGAAGAGTGGAAAGGACGGAGGCTGTGGACATGTACCATAATGGTCACACTAGGTCAACACCATGAATTTCATGAAAGAGAGTGCATCTCAAAATCCACCAAATAGGCCTTCCTTGCACTTCCCCGTTGTATGCCGTTTCCCTGGCCAGAAGGTGTCAGTAGTGCTCCACAGTGGAGAGGAATCAGCCTCTGCACTAGATGGGAGGAGGGAGGTGGTCTGTGAATCTGGGGCACCCTGCTGCTGAAGCCCTCCAGCTGATGAGAGAGAGAGAAGGGATGAAGGCACAGTTTGATCACAGCTCGCTGGCCACGTCTGCTACCGCAACAGAGAGAGGGAGAGCGAGAAAGAGGAAAATCCCCATCACCGCGTCAAAGGCAGCAGCAGCAAGCAAGCAAGCAACCGAGCTGTCTGTCTCTCTACACGCCATGCAGCATCTCTCTATAGCTTTCCTTGAGTCGGCTTCACACACTCCTGTCAACGTGTACACACACCATTGCGCATGCCTCTCGTGTATGTGTGAATATGGTCAGAAATGGACCTTTCCTAACCGCAAAGGAAATGGTTTCCTTGTTTGGTTTCTGTCTAATGATGGTGGTTGAAATCTGGATACTTGTCCCAAGGTTCTGGCCATCTTCAGCCCCATCTATACTTAATGAGTAACCAGAACTGCAGGGTCATTGGGACGTGTTTACTGCAACACTGGGGCTAATTAGACCGTGAAAGTGTCACACTGTGCTAAATTACTTATATCCCTGCCCCTCTGTGCGATGTATGTGCGTGTGCATCGCCGCAAGTTTTCGAGAGAGCGAGACGTGCGTACGCGGGGTCTCTTTGTGCATGCATGCATGCGCTGTGTGCCGGGGCCTGTGCGTGGGCGTGTACCTTTGATGCCGATTGTGTAAGAGAATGTTGAATGCATACATCCATAAGTTAACATCAAAGGGATGAGGCAAGCTGCTCATCATCAGGATTACGAGGAGAGGCGAGAGCGAGGTGGATTCAAGTGGACCTGTGTTCTAAATGAGCCCGGTGCCACCTATCTAGGTGTGTCAGTGGCCTAGAATTAACCATTAGCATTCAGAGTATAGCCGTTTATCCATCTTATACTGTCTCTTTTTGCATCAAGTTGATGCTTCTTTAAAGATACGATTAATTTGCCTTCCACACTGAAAACAAACAGATTTTACTGCAAGTCTGAAAATAAGTTTAGTTGCGGCCTATTGTATCAGTAACATTTGATATACCTTTTTAATAAATCACGACTAATTTTAAAAGATAAATTACTTTGCAAATGTTAGATGGTTACCTCTAACTAATAAAACAGCCCAACTCAAGTCTGCGGCTTCACTTACATGACATACTCATCTCACTGCGATGCATATCCAATATACTCTTTTAATCATGGCGGCATTCAAAAGCCAAACCTCCACCCCAGCGTCCACCTGTAGGCTCTGAGTCTAGCTTCCCCCAAGGGTGGAAGTTAGTACAGTCACTCCCCACTCACTGATATTTACTTGTGGGAAGTGATGAGGTCAGAACATTAATGCTGTACATATTCTACATTTACATAATAATCTATTTCACATGAGCTGGCTGATTGAAAATGGTTTCAGAGTGGTTGCAAGTAGGACAAAGCGGTGGGAAGACAACCACACCTAATAGAATGACCGTACATTTTGGATTTTAGTTGCCCATTTATTTCCTATGCATGTTATCTCTCACCAGAAATGTCTCTATTTGATAAATTGTTCCATTTGTCAAGTAAACACAAGTGATTCACTTTTGGGAAACTCAAGCATAACTAAAGGTGTTATGATGATAATGATAATGTTTTGGGTAACAGGTGCATTAGTCAACTTAAGATGGTACTCGTGATTGACGGTGAAGGCCTTTACACACGGGGCGTTTTTTTTTGTGTGATTAATTTGCACGTCAATATATTTTTTTGAACTGTTGTTATGAGGCGCAACATACTTTTTCTTCAGAACGATGTTGATTTTCTAAGCTTTTGCACTGCAAATGAAGACATCAGCCAATCACGTTGTGCGGAACGGCTTGAGTTGCGCTCAGTGATGTAGTGGTCGTTGATAAGGGGGGTGTACTACTAGGTAGAGATGGGTAGGTTACAGAGGAGGAAGTGGGTATACTCCTATATATTCCAATGGCTTCTTGGCTGATAGGTGGGTATACTGTAAACCCACAGAAAAAGAGGTGGGTATACTCCATATACCCACGTATACCCTCTACTACATCACTGGTTGCGCCTATATTTATGAAACAACCACACAGAGGCTCCGTAGTCCGAACTAAGACGGCAAACTTTATTACTCCTTTCAACCTTGACAAAGGCAGCGCAGACCAGATCCACGCCTTCCACCCGAGACATATAATATTCTTAGGCGAGTATTTTGCATTTTCGTGTTTTTTATTGTTTATTCGTCACGTCCTCTGTGTTTAAAGGCCTTAAGCAGGAGAAAAAAATTTCAATCCGACTCTAGGTTACCAAAAGGTCTATCTTATCTTTAGGCATAGCTAGTGGTGAAACCCTTAACATGCTGTTTGTTACCATTAAAACCAAAGCACAATACAGATTCAGAACCAATCAGAGACATAAGGGATAATGTTGATGCTTCCCCTGAGTATGCTTCTGCCAGCATCTTGTGCCAACATCCAAGCCCTCTTTTCAATGAAGTGCACCAATGGTTTGGCCACTTCCAATGTCTTCACATGATTGAGCGGTAAGGGCATACAGCCGTGTGTAGCAGTTGTTCTCAGGACTTCTCGGCTCCTGTACATGACACCACTATTCCTGGTTAGATTGCTCCTCAACGAGTTTGTCTCCAGGTTCCTAGACTTTACACAAGTGAACAGGACATGCTCTGCCATGGCATCCGTCCACTTGATAGTGCATTGCTATAGTGTCTTGGCATCTGCGAAGTACCCCTGACCTCTCATCTGTGTTCAAACAGTACCTTCTGCGAGGAGAAGGAAGGACAAAAGATGAAATATCCTCTAACAATATTTTCCTTGATATCAAGTCAGCGATTGCAGTTAACAACTTGGCGGGTTTTGGTCTGTCTCAAACAACAGGAATAGTCTTTTGTTTCAGCAACAGAACCCGTTCAGAAACTGCTTCTTATATCCTTACTGTGGGTTCGATAACTGGGATGTGACCGCTCTACAAATGTAATTTCGGCCAAACTGCTCTTGGAGTATCTCAGGTCTGGCACTGCATGATTCCATACAGCAGCGGGACTTTTTGGTAACCGCAAGACCCTCAAAGCCAGGAAAATGGCACTTGTTGAGTCAGTTCAAGGAATGCAGTACAGCAGAACAGTGACAGCCTTGATTGTTACGCCTCAAAGCCGAATACCTTCTCCGATATCACTCAGCATCATCCGCGCTTGGGAATAAGTATGTTTGCACATCAGTCTTATGATATGCTGAGGTATCCCAGCTAATGCAAGCTGAAATCCCCAATACTCGGGAGTGTTGTCACAGGCGAATGGCATGACTGGCACAGTGCTCAACTTGGGGCAGCCTCTCAATGGCGTATCTAGGATTGACTCCAGCAGTGATGGAGAAAAATCCCAGAATGCAGCCAAGTCTGTCTACTAGGCAAAATGGCTGGGCTTTTAGAAGTGGTGTGAGGAGAGGGAGTTGACCCAGAGAGCTACCCAATCTGTTCTGTTCTCTCTTTCCTGTCTGCCACATTCTACTATTAAGGTGTATGCATCAGTGATCTCTTCCTGTCAGGGTTTAGAGGGAGTTTATTTTTAACCACCCTCTACTGAGTTTGACTAAGGCGGCTGCATCATGTGGTACACTCCTCTGCCCCTCAGTAGAAATTGCCAGTTCATACCCACTGGGGAGTTGCCTCTAAAGCTGTTATCCATCAAGACAGCATTGCTGTGTGCTCTGACAAACGCCAAGAGGCTGAATAAGCTGTGTGCCCTTTCATACCACCTAAACTGCACGCTTAGTCGAGAAACTTCTCTTTTAGCCAACAAATCTTAAGAGTTTGTTTAGGTACAGGAGGGCTCAGTGTCGGTGCTTTTTACTCTCAACCCAACAGGAGACATGAAAAATTGCACCGTCTATGCCCTGTGTGAGCTTTGGCCTGATATGCACATTGCAGCACTTTTTTCTACTCTGCGGAAAGTGTTGTTGGTAAAACCCCTAAGGCTCACCCATCGGCTGTGCAAGGGTATCATGGAAGGACCCCCTTGGCTGTCTGTGTACGCTCAACAAGGCGGCCTTGGTCAGTGGAACAGCTGTCGAAGACATCTGTATGTTATCATCTAGGTTGTGGCCCTGCATTTTTATCAGGTTTTACCTAGGTGTGTGAATGGCCAGATGAGTTGCTGTCAGCCAGCTTATCCCTCTGTCCTTTCTGCAGGGTCTCAGACCAGACTTCCTTTTGCCCATACTCCAAAATCTCCTGCAGTACAGGCAGGTGAGGTGTACCATTTAACTTTGCTAAATTACTGCTCAATAAGCAGTTGGTGCAGCCTTGTCACTTGGTGTAGGATACCGCACCCTCTTGCACTTTCGCCAAGTAGCTTGGTTGGCACCTGGTGAGTACTACTTGCCCACATGCACATTTTAAATGCAGAGACAAGTGGCCAAGCTGTTAGAGCCCTGTTTCGGAGATAGTGCTCATAGAACATGGATTATAATGTGTATCCATCATTAGTGTTCCTAATTCAAAAAGTGCAATAAGCTATATAGCAGCAGATATTGATGACATTTGAACTGATGTTTGTGTCTGACCTATGTCGTGATATTAAAACTCTTAAACACTTGCCTTTGCCCAAATCTTAAAAATGATCACATCTGCTTCCCTTTAGAGTTAATTCCTATCACTAATAGAGCTGTGATCATTGTTTTCTGGAGTTATAATTCTTTTTGACACGCTAGCTTGAAACTGAGGCGATCCAACACGCTGGCAGGCCTTTATGTGTCAGGTTTATTTAGCTGACCAGACGAGGTGGCAGTATCACCTTCCAGCTCCACACCCACTGTTCTCAGACACCGTACAGTATCTCCTCATTATGTCAGGTCTGATATGTAAAGTAGTCCCGGTAACCACTGTAGCATGGCAGCGGCAGACGGGGGTAATGTTTGTTTGTGTGTGTGTGTGTGTTTATGCCCTCCTCTCTCTTAATTTGTGTGTCTGGATCATAGCCTGGATGGGCTCCCCAGCCAGTGGCAGCACTATAGTAATGATTTTAAATACAGAGGGTATCGAGTGCAGCATCATCCCCCCCCCCCCAAACAGATAAACACACCTTATCCGCCTCTTGCAGGCTCAGCCTCAAGTGCTCAGTGCAGGCTCAATATGGAAATGTAGTCAAATGGCCAACTGGCATCAGCGACAGGATAAGAGACTACAGAGACTTGGTAGTGAGGGCGATTCTCCTGCATCAAAATTTAGACACAGGTTTCCTTTAGTTCGGGATGCAGGTTGTGTTTGTTTACTGTATAAAAAGGTGTGCATATATGTGTGTGTAAACACAGGCGCACACACATACATGTTTCATTTGAACGTACACTCGAATGTGCGCGGGCCTTGTTTACTGCATGTGTGTATGTGCATGTCAGGGTGTGTATGTTTGTTCTGGACGCAGAGTCAGTGGAGTGAGAAACAGAAAGCTCACCCAGCCATTTGGCTGCAGTCCTAATTGGCTGTGCGCTGTTGACAGGATGCTGACAGAGCACATCGCACCGACAGGTACTCTGTTTCTCTCTGTTTCATCTTCTGGGTTTGTGAAAATATTTCCTCTGAGGAATTCCCCTGCTCTACTCATTTTCAGGCATAAAAAAAAAACTTAAGTGGCGCCCTTTGACAAGTTACAAAGCCAGTTGTTTTTCTAGTGTTTGGATACGGAAAAAAGGGAATGGGGAGGCTGGAGGTAGGCCAGCCTTAATGAGACTGTTTTCTGCCTCTTATCTGGCCAGGGTGGTTTACTGTTCGGTGACCTGCTTGGCTTCTGGGTGTGTGTGGACAAACACATGCAGTCACAGCTACGCATTTCACTACTGGAATTCCTCTCATGTATAATATACGCATGTAAAGGTATGTGCACCCATATAGACACCTCTGCTAATTAACTTTGCATTTAAAACGTACAAAGACCTGGGTTCAGATAATCAAAAGTACCACTCGTCATAATGGCGTACTTGACTCGCATGCACACGCTCACACAGGGCTTTTGATGAACAGCAAAGACCACTGGGATGCAAGTGAAAGAGGGGGAGGGGGTGTAAGCAACATCTGAAACGAACCATGTCTAAAGACGGGAAAGATTGCCGCCTCAGGGTGCTTTTACCCAACACTTTCTTTGATGGGTCACAATGATATCACTCAATGCACTTCTTTCTCATAATTCATAAATATATTTACTGAATCTGAGATCCCTTCAAGTGACTTTTTACTTTGTGTACGCTTTATGTGAAGTTATGTCATACACTGAATCATCATGTCCGTCAGTCTAGACTCGAGGATAAAGAGGATGTCGTGCTTTTGCCATCAAGGCTTCTGGGTTGTCGAACACCTTGCTTGAGGAAGCTAGGTTAAAGTGGCAGTAGGCAGTATATTTTTGGCATCATTGGGCAAAAATTCCATAATAATCTTTCAGCATATTGTAATTCAAGTGTTCTGACAGATAACTAGACTTCTGCTCCTCTTCATGGCTCTGTATTCAGGCTTTAGAAATTCTAGCCCGTGATGGCAGACTTTGACCAATCACAGGTCATTTCAGAGAGAGAAAGCGTTCCTATTGGCTGTGCTCCGGTCATGTGACCAGAACTTGGTGTTCCTTCAACAGATTTTACAATGGCGGCCGCGTCACAAACTTTCTCATTTTATAGCGAAAGTACACTATAAGATGATTCTGAAAACATTAGAGGCGAGAAATAGTCATTACAGTAACAGAATATTGATTCATATCTGATCAGCGCTGCCTAGTTTGACTGTTTGGTCGGAGTTCGCGAGTGATTGACAGCCGGCTCTCATAGACAGCAGCTGAACAGCGGACCTTGTTTTCCTCCGGTAAGTGAAATCCTTCAGATACCGTTAGGAGCACCGGAGGACACAGTTGGACACAGAGGAACATGATTTTTTTCAGGTTACCTGTTTCATGTACTACTATCACGATATAGCGGCCGTTTTCTAAAAATTACTTTTTTAAATCATAGTGTTCCATTTTCGCAATGAGTTTCCTCCTAAATAGTGCCGTGTCACTTCAACACAACAAAAACCTATCCTAGGGGCTAATGTTAACTACACAATACATAAACTAATCAAACCCCAAATGTGATGCTAACGTTAACGTTAGCTGCTATGGCCAGCCCCGAAAATTTTTCCATCGGACCGAAAAAATCCCATTTGTCTGACAGTCCATTACTCCAAAAGCGGCCATTGTACCAAGGCCCTGAAAATACACATTCTCCGTGCAACAAACAGAAGCACATTAATTACATTAATTATTATGCAGAATTACAGCAATCAGTCTGAACAAAGGATTTCATTGGTCAAACATTTATTCCCTCAGGTAGAAATCCGCGGAAATCCGCTGAAATCGAGGTCCGTCCAAATATTTTTCCCCCACACGAATGTTCCGCAGTGGTGTTCAAGCATTCATAAGAACCTCCAAAATCAGTTTTTTGTAAATCTCTGTGCAAATTTTTCGGACGAAAATCCATGCTTGGTGTGAAACGGCTTTAAATTAGCTTCTTTTGTTGTGTTGCCTATTTGGAACAGTTAATTAACAAGTGACACCAGATACAAATAAACAAGGTAAATTAGCTGAATCAATTCTATAAGTTTTAAAATAGGATTTTATTTAGATGTAACAGCCAGTGATGGTTTGTTGACACTTCCTGATATTTTTGTTTTTAAATTACGACTCGGAGGCTGATGTGAATTGTGAACTTTTTTTGACTTGGCTGCTTGTAACTACGGCCCGACATGAACACGGCAATATCCCCCCTACGACACAGAAAATTATTGTTTTTACACTTCAGTTTTTGTAGGGATTAAATAGATGAAATATAACAAGTTAATTTTGTCTGATTTTGAGAGAATGCTAATTGGCAAATGTTAGCATGCTAACGCTCTAAACTAAGATGGTTAACATGATATACATTTTACCTGCTAAACATCAGCATACTAGCATTGTCATTGTGAGCTAGTTAGCATGCTGATGTTAGCATTTAGCTCAAAGCACTACTGTGCCCAAGTACAGCCTCACAGAGTAGCTAGCATGTAGACTTTTAGCCTATTCACTACATTAAAGGCAGGGTTGATGATTTTATCAAGTAAACACTATTTGTTATATTGGTTGAAATGGTCTTTACATCCCGACAGCGATTTCCAGTTCTGAAAAAAGACCGGAAAAGATCCGTCATCTGTAGCTGCCGTAATCCTGTAAAAACGTCTACCAATCCCTGCCTCTGGCCCAGTTGTAAAGAACCAATCAGATGCCTCCCTGCCTCCCTGCTCATACTAAACCCTTGGCGTGCGCCAGCCTGAACTCAAAGCACGTCGCCGCCGCACGTTTCCTGGAGAATGGAAGAGAAAACTCAGTCCTGCAGTAGCACTGCTGCGGTTACTTGTCATGAGGTAGCGTTGTTGAGTTGAGGTCCTCTCTCCGCTCTGTGTCTGTGAAGTAGTTACGATGCGGCGGTGCCTGTGCATGTGTGTGGGGGGCGTTGACTTGGAAGGAGTTTCGAGGGGAGGGGGTGGGTTTAGACCAAGCCCACAGGAAGAGCTCCGGTCGTCGATCCGGACTTTCGTAGTGGCCAAACGGCGGTACTGCAACTTCCGTGTCAGTCACGTGATGCCATTGGGCCCAAAAATACTTTTTCCCATAGACTTACATTGGGAAAGAGGCGTCTGTAACTCAGCGGATAATTTTTTGTTAGGTGAATCAACTTCCTACTATGACCACTCTAATAGCCCTTATTTAAAAAATTAAGTTTTTAAAGTTGTAAAACGCACTAATAGCTGAATCCCGAGTTATTTCCCTTCCTCCGTTCATGTGAGTGAGACAACGGCGTGACGTTGGGACCCCGTGACCAAGTCATGTGACCGAGCGGACGCTACTGCGCATGTCCCAAATGCCCGAGAATTGCGAAGATACGGGTACTTTTCCAGGCGGAAGTCGAGCCATTTTGGCTTCATGCGCCAATGAGCGGGGCCCCGCCTTCAACGCTGTATCCAGTTCTTTTAATACATCCATGGTTTAGACAGAGCTCCTGAGGCATGCTACTTTCAAATTATGCTAGCTCTCCAAGATCGTCGACCCTATCTTAAATAGATACATTAAAGTAAATTATGTAAGAATAAAGAGTATTGTGATTATAATCTACAGTTTATGTTATGATACCAGAACATATTGTTAATTGTGCACTTCTTGCAAGAAATCTTCCAGAAAAAAAGGAGCAGAGTAATGTTTGAGGCTCATGGGAGGCTCAGCATTGAGAGGAGCTGAAGCGTCCTTAATTCCCTTAAGCTGGAAGGAGAGTTTAAAAGGTGAAACTGCTTTGGGGCTGAGTGCAAGGAAGGAAGCAGGCGGGAAGCTTAGACCCATCAGGGGACGACCCCACATTTTAAAGTACAGTCTCTGTCTCCGTTCTCAGCGTTGTGCTCCCTCCTCTCCAACTGCCTATTTAATGTTACATCACTTTTTCTCTCTTACACTCTCTTTCACTCTTAAATCCTAGTCCCTCTGTACATGTCACGTTTAAAAATGAAGCCTTTACTTGTTTTTTAAATTGTTTTACCTTTGCTGGACATGATGCACATTTGCCTTCCCAAAATCGCCCTACCTTTCTAACTTTTTTTATGATGTGGCAAGCAACAGTAATAATAAACAGCAGCTCACAATTCACTGACTGAAAAGATGGCTTGGAGAGGAAAGGACTTTCAGGATCCAGGACCACCTCTTGTTGCTATAGATAGGTTAGCATTTTAAAATATTGACGTGATGTTTCAATTTTAATAAAGCTCTACCGCTGCAACTCTTAATACCAACTGAGCTAATAGCATATGACATGTGTGATCCCTTGCAGTTTTTTTTTTTCTTTTGAGATGTGTGTATTTTTGGTTTACATTGGGATGTGTAGCAACCAGCAATGTGGCATCTGCCCATGGTATAGCAACTTATGCAATTTGAAATGCCATGAAAGAAAATATTAAGCCAGTGACATTAAATTAGGGCCGTCAAATCGATTAAAATACTTAATCGCAATTAATCGCATGATTGTCCATAGTTAATCGCGAATAATCGCAAATTAATCACATTTTTTAATCTGTTCAAAATTTTGTCAAGTATTTAATACTCTTATCAACATGGAAGTGGGTAAATATGCTGCTTTATGCAAATGTATGTATATATTTATTGTTGTAAATCAATTAACAACACAAAACAATGACAAATATTGTCCAGAACCCCTCAAAGGTACTGCATTTAGCATACAAAATATGCTCAAATCATAACATGGCAAACTCAAGCCCAACAGGCAACAACAGCTGTCAGTGAATCAGTGTGCTGACTTGACTATGACTTGCCTAAAACTGCATGTGATTATCATAAAGTGGGCATGTCTCTAAAGGGGAGACTCGTGGGTACCCATAGAACCCATTTTTATTCACATATCTTGAGGTCAGAGGTCAAGAGACCCCTTTGAAAATGGCCATGCCAGTTTTTCCTCGCCAAACTTTAGCGTAAGTTTGGAGCATTATTTAACCTCCTTTGCGACAAGCTAGTATGATATGGTTGGTACCAATGGATTCCTTAGGTTCTGTAGTTTCATCATGATTTTGTTAAAGGACGTACACTATATGCACTCTTTGTTACACAGCTAGAATGCTACCAATGTTAACTAAATATGCCGTCGAACGTTTCACTTTCCCTCAAAAAATGTAACGTTATAAATATGACTCATCTAGACTGGATGGTGAAAAATCAAGAGCAACTCATAGATATAATAAAACTGCTGCGTTAGTCTGGGCACAACAAATAGCTAATCATCTTGTATATGACAATGTTTCTGACTGTATTTATCTATGTATATGAGCATCATCTTTAAGATGAGGTCTGCTGATTATTTTCTTGATTAATGAGAAAACAATGTTAGAAAATTGTGAAAAATGGCCATCACAATTTCCTGAAGCCAAAGGTGATGTCATCAAATGACTCGTTTTGCCAAACCAACAGTCTAAACCCCAAAAGTATTCAATTTACCTTCTCATAAGACGAAGAAATAAAGCACATCCTCTTTGGTTTATGACCAAATGCCTGCAAAACTAATGACATTGCCATCAGCCTCAGCTGCACTTTGTGTTTAGTGCTAGTTAGCAAATGCTAGCATGCTAACATAAAAAATTAATGGCAAACGTAGTAAACTACTTGCTAAACATCAGCATGTTAGCATTGCCGTAGTGAGAATGTTAGGGTTAGCATGTTGCATGTAGCACAGCTGTGCCTAAGTACAGCCTCACAAAGCTGCTAGCGTGGCTGCAGACTCTTGTTGATTAATAGTTGCAGATTAATCAACTGATTGTTTCACCTCTACTTTGTTTATTTACAGTGATGCAAACTGATGCCAACCGTGCTGAAAATTAATATTTTTTCCCAGCAGCACCAAACAAACAAACTGTTGCAGCAGATGTAAAGGCTTGCTTCAGTTTGCAAATAGTGATAGGAAGTACACTTTTATTTACTTTAATATCCAGTTGAATCTGTCCGCTGAGCCATGCTGCCACAAGTATATTTTAGATAAACCAATTAGTGTAATGGGAAGCTACACACAGCGCATCATCGATTTCCAAAATTGACTGCAACTTGTGCCCGTGTCACCCACATTTCACTCAAAACGCCACATCAAATGCACAGCTGTGAGCTGAGCAACGCTGCCATGGGGATCACAGAGTACAGCAGTAATACGAGGGTGCTTGTCACTGTCTGGGCCCATAGGCTCGGCCTCGTCACAGCTCTCCAAAGCTGACATCAGATTGGCTGTCATCTCCGTTTATCGTCAGGAGCTTCTGCCTCTGTACTGTCGAAGCTACTGTAGCAACTCGCAAACTGCCAAGTCGAAAGGCAGGTGTTGAACACGTGGCGCGGAGCCATCCGAGGACACGGTGAGAAGCACTGACTCATGAACGCTAGCGAGAACACGGTGTGAATTTGTCCAAAGTGCTGTGATGATGCCTTAACAAATCAATTCATTAGGCTGTGTGGAGGTCAAGCTCGTCGCAATTCTAGCATGTGTGCGCTTGATAGGCCGGTAATGTGAAAGAGAGGCAGCTGTCCGGATATGGATTCATCACAAATAATTCACTTACACATTTGAATACATACAACTCATATGCTGGGCAGCTGCTGAATTATGACATACAAATTAGTGGACGAAGGACCTCAAGGAGGGAAAGTGAAGATGTGGACCACAGTGTTCACCGGCCAGACCGCGTAAACATGAAAGCATGTAGGTGGATTCAAGTCCGTGCGTGTGCATGTACGGGCGTGCGTTTCGACATTTGGATGTGCGTGGGCGGGCGGGATGTCAGAGAAAGACAGAGAAATATAGAGGGAGAGAGAGAGAGAGAGAGAGCAGCACCACCACCACACATGCATACTGTACTGCACCGGTGTACTTGTGTGTTTTCGCACAATGGGGATTTCTCGGCGCTGATCTCAGCGAATTCTGGTGCGTCTCCAGCAGTGTTGGTAACATGAATATTCAAGAGGTCCTCTTGTCTTTGGTAAAAGCCTCGTGTCGATCCACAGGGGCCGCCAGAGGGGCCGATGGGGGTGGGGGTGGGGGTGGGGGTTGGGGGGGGTAGGCGCGGGCTTCGTGTGCACCGCTGAGGTGAATCAATGTTTCATTTGCAGGTTCACCTTTTGGCGTCGGGGAGAGCCGGGGGAGGTCGTGTCAATCAAGACTGAGCTTTTACATTTTGCATGCAAGTGTGTGTGTTCTGTCTCTGTCGAGATCAGTTTGTGTGACACTGAGAAGACACGGGTAACTACGTGATCTACATTTCACCTTTTACTGGATTTATTTCTCATGTACACGTGTGTAATTATTTCTGCTTTACATTTAAAAAAAAGCACGTGAATGTGTTGAAAACCAGCCCTTGAGCTCTCTATTTATGAATAAGTAAATAGAAATTCCTGTCCAGCAGTGGCTCCATTTGCGTCAGCACAGCCCAGCCCACCGCTTCTAGCTGTTTTTTTTTTCCCTCGCATGGTCCTCTCTAACATACACACACACACACACACACACAACTATCACTCCTTTGGCTTAACAGGCCTACTTTCACCTTCGGCTGGAACAGCGCCGGTATGCCTGCATCTTCCATTCTTATGTAACCCTCAGAAGGAGGGCAAGCAGAGGAGCAGGCTCGCTCTGTCTTTATGCGCTGGCTTCACTGAGCGTCAGTGATGCCCAGGGGTGCGTGTTAAACCCTGCAGACCACGCGCTGGAACATACATAAAGACAGAGCGCCCTCGGAGCGAAGCGCGGCCCCCTTCTACCTGACCCGTCCATGGCATGTTTAAAGCGGAAATGAATAGGCTGACGTGTCTGCGTCTTCTTTATAACGAAACGTTCTGTTCCCTTTATCTGTCAGCGGGCTAATGCAGGAAGGAAAAAAAAAAAGGCTTTTATTGTGAAATGGATGCATCCTTTAATGGGCTAAAGAGGGAGGGAAAGAGAGAGAGACTACATGAGCAGGAAGATGCAGAGAAAGGAGAGGGGAGGCACTAATGGATTTCACTATCATCCAACCATTTTTAAGTCCAAATAATTTCAATAGGCTTTTTATAGCAGCACATTTGCTCTGCTTCTGAGGCGATTATAACTGTACACAGTCTGATGTAACTATGCCTTATTATGGAATAATAATAATATGAGCGAGCACTTCCAAAAAGGTTGAGAGATGGATTTTCCAGTGGGGTTATTAAGAGTACACCTGCCCTCGTTAATGTTTCATCAGGTCAGGGTTAACGGCAGCTTCACCAGAACATTCCAGCTGGTCTTCAACACCCAAATGAATACCAGCTTATCAGCGCTGATCAAAAGCTGTAGCTGTGTTACAGGTTTACCTCATGGCAGGAAGGTCCGGGTTCAAACCTCAATGGAGCCTTTCTGTGCGGAGCTTGCATGTTCTCCCCGTGTTCACTTGCGTTTCCTCCAGGTGTCAGGTTGTCTGCAGCAAATTAAGCAAGCAGGTGAGATGAATTGGAAACTAAATTTCAAATAGGTGTGAATATGAGTGTGAACGTGTTTTCGTAGTGGTGAGAGTCCTATTGGCAGAAAATGAACCGATTTAATAACCAAATTGATTTTGTAAATCATCTATCAATCAAAAATGTTGCTGGTTTCAGCTTCTCAAATGTGAGAATTTGCAGGTTTTCTCTGTTTTATATCATTATAAATTGAAAAACTTTGGGTTTTAAGAGATTTGCACATCAAGTCTGTATTTTTCGTCCGGAATCGTCGCACGTTTAAAAATAAATACGACCTCATGTTGTGTCAATCACGGTTACACACAGATTCTGAAACTTTTAGTCCGTCATTAAAGTTTTCGGAGCAGGTTAGATTTTCTGTGTTTTTTTGCAACCGTCAAAAGCCAAAAGAGGGTTGTTTGACCACGCAGAGCCACCGTCCGTTCAAACGTCATCATCCAAAATGGCCTCTAATAAACATTCACTTCATCTCCCAGCACAAAGCACTTTACAACAAACAAAGTAAAGAATACAGAGATGCGTAATTTAAAGATAGACTGTGGCAGGTGATTGCAGAACAGCTTGGAATCGGGGATGATCGCAAAACAAAGGATGTACGACAGATTAGACAGTATTGATTGTGCTCTAGGCAGCTAAACAATAGCTTTTGCTAATGTCATTCATTCACTAGCCCCGTTTGGGACTATCGCTATCCATTGCACCCACGTAATTAATTCAACTTTGTCTCGTATTGCGAACTTTTGCAAGGAATAGAATGATACAACGAACTGGACTCAGTGTGCAAGGTTTCAGTGCGTAAAGATTTTTATCAGATGACGTATTAAAAAAACTTATAGAAAAGAATAATAAGAAGAAAAACACGTACTTGGTGTGCGAAAAGCCTTCAGACTGTTGGTCGGACAAAACAAGCATTTAAAGACATCCCATTGGCTGTGGAATAATAATGATCTCTGTCTAACATTATTTAGAGTAAATGATTACAAAATGTATCAAAAATAAGATAGATAATCGATAATGGGCTGCAACTAACATATTTTAAAATTGTTTAATCTGATTTCTAATCTGTGAAGCATTTGGTCTATTAAGTATAAAAAAAGATATCAGAATGATATGTACTGTGTTTTTCGCTGTCATAGAATACTAATAAAAATATAAAATATTCACATATTAGAAGCTGGAAACAGAGAATTTTTGGCATTTTTGCTTAATTAGTCAGTTATCAAAATTGTTAAAATTATTTTCCAGTCAATCAACAAATTGACTATTTATTTCTCAATAGAAATGAAAGTGTGTTTCGTCTGCTGTCTATGGTAGGTAGTGTTAGAACTTTTTCTATACTTATCACTTATATCACTACTTATATAAAAATGAATAGGAATATTAGTGCATTGCTAATTTACATATGGAATATAAATGGAAAGGTTTTTTTACAAAACTCTTTTTTGTTTTCTTTTACAAACAAACCGAAGCACATAAATGTTAAATACTGTCTAAACACAATTAACTATACTGCTTTAACCTACTTTAACCTAAATAAAAGTCTATTTTTTGATGTAATATTTTATTAAAATCAGGAGCTATCTGATGAATGAATAAGTGAACAAGATTGAGAATCTGACAAGATATTTAACGCTAGCTTTTTGTACGTGACAATATATGAGGATATATGAGCACATTTCCATCACTACCAAAGAGGAGCTTCAATACCTGAATGAACTGCAGCCATTTCCTGGTGTTTGCTGCTCTCTATACTGTTGGGTCTCATTATCACTGTTCTGTGTCAGTGACCTGGACCTGCTCGGTGCCTCGTGCTGGCCCCGGGCTCTGTGCCTGTTGGCCTTTGTTTGCCCCTCTCACTTGATGCCCCTCTCCTGAGGCCAAGCGTGAGCCTCTAAATGTTGGCCTAGAGTTGCTCCGGCCCCGAGCTGAGCTCTAACCACAGCCCGGTGAGTTCACCTGCCCTCACCAGGCTACAGCCCCTCTATTATTCATCAGCCATCTCAGGTGACCTCTCATAAACATTCTGTTATCATTTAGGATCCAATGTCTCATTAGCGGTCCATTCAGCTTCCTCAAATATTGCTTTTGTGACTTCAGCGGGCCGCTACCCGCTGCCCTCACCCGACCGATTGATCCTTGGCCGTCTGTCATTTGCCAGCCGGCGCCGCCGAGCTGTTGTGATTGGCCCTCGTTGGAGAGGGTGCCTACAGGTGCTCCGGCGGAAACTGAAGACGCGTCTGCCGGTGGTGGCGAGTTTCAGCAAGCCACTGTCGTCGTCTCAGGTTCTTCAAAGTCCCCCGTGGGTCTCCTCAGTAACCCTCGATGAAGTGCATTTCTTTCATTGCTCCCCATATGTCAGGCACTCAGCTCAGTAGCATTTAGTAAACAGTCATGCTGGGGGGGTGGGGCGAAGTGGACGTGAGAGACGAGTGAGACGTGTACTTAAAATGCAACTCTTTATTAACCGAGAGGAATGTAGAATAAAATGATATTTTTAGTTCAACAAGCCGTGCCTCTGTGTGTTTAGCCTATGACTCCATTAGCACTGGACTGGCTTCATTGGCTCAGACCTTTGTCTGCTTAGATTGGGCTCTTGACACTAAACACAGCAGCTCCATTACTATCCAGTTAGCCTTGAGCACTTTAATAAAGTATGCTTTGATGCTTTTGTACAGCCTCTTGTGCGTGTGTGAAGAAAAGGCATTGGTAACACCGGCAGTAGGCAGAATATTTTTGGTGTCATTGGGCAAAAATTCCATAATAACCTTTCAGCATATTGTAATTCAAGTGTTCTGAGAGATAACTAAGACTTCTGCAGCTCCTCATGACTCTGTGTTCAGGCTTTAAAATATGTAGCCTGTGACGGGAGAATTTGGCCAATCACAGGTCATTTCATAGAGAGAGCGTTCCTATTGGCTGTTTATTCAACGGAGGCAGCTGTCAGTCACTCACAAACTCCGATCAAACGGTCAAACTAGGCAGCGCTGATCATCTATGAATTAATATTCTGTTACTGTAATGCCTATTTCTCGCGAAAAATGTTTTCAGAAACATGTTGTAGTGTACTGTTTAGCTGTAAAATGAGAAAGTTTGCTCCGGCTGGTGGGCGGTGCTTAGTATTTCCTCAGCTGATCTCAACATGAATGCTGGGTTACAAAATTTCTCATTTTACAGCTAAACAGTACACTACAAGATGTTTCTGAAAACATGTGAGGCGAGAAATAGGCATTACAGTAACAGAATATTGATTTATATTTGATCAGCGCTGCCTAGGTTGACCGTCTGATCAGAGTTCGCAAGTGATTGACAGCTGCTCAGAGATGGCAAGGCTCCAGCTCGGCTCTGATTGGTTGTTTTCCTCCGGAGGACACAGAGGCACATGATTTTCTTCAGATTACCTGTCTCGTGCACTATTGTCAGGATATAGTGACCGTTTTATAAAAATAACTTTTTTTAATCATATTTGCTCCAATCTGCCTCCTGCTGCTTTAAGGCTAGGATGACCGCCTCTCCGTTTGTCTCCACCAAGATGCAGTTTATATCCATGTCTGTCCAAAATGTCATCACTTCATCATTTTATCCTATTAGACATTTTGTGTGAAATTGTCATAATAAGCACATGAATTCTTGAGTTATGGCCTAAAACATGTTTTGTGAGGTCACAGTGACCTTTGACCACCAAAATCTGATCAGTTCATCCAGTGGATGTTTGTGCCAAATTTGAAGGAATTACCTCCAGGCGCTCCTGAGATATTGCATTCATGAGACTGGGACAGACGGACAATCCGAAAACATGAACTACTAGAACCACCTGGCGGTTGTATGTCTCCACCAACCATTCAAGTTGCAGTTTACATCCATGTCTGTCCAAAATGTCCTCATTTCATCATTTTATCATACCAGACATTTGTGTGAAACGTTCACGAGAATGGACGGACAACCCGAAAAATAATGCCTCTGGCCAGGGCTGTCGCCGGCGCCGAGGCATAAAAATGGTGAAAAGTTTGTTTTCCATCCCCAAGGAGACTCAAAGACCTCTTAATACAAATGAAAACTATCCCAAGAAAAAAACCCATTAAAAAATTGTTCTGACCTTTTCCTGTTTTGTTCCTTATCCTCTGCCTTTGCTGTACTGATTAGGCCTCAGGAATACTTCCAAATCTTAGGTCATATTTTTGTCTTAGTTTTCACCATCATATCTATCCGTTAGGCTCCAAGATTTAATGACGTGTGTGGATGGAAGGAGCTCATTTGATAACCTGGAACAAGCCGTTTACACAATTAACTTTGTCTCTCTGATGCTCTTCCTCTCCCTTTCCAGCAAACAATGATGCACTGAGCAAGACGAGGTCTCCTATACACATTATACAATAAACGCCCAACCACATTAGATGATTTCCCCCACCATTTCGATGTTGGGTGGCAAGGCCTTTATTTGTCTCAATGTCAGCTAGGACTGGGCCTTTATTAGAGGCTCTACTCGCTGCCACAGTGTTTTCAAAAAACAAGCCAGATAGGCTGCTAATTAAGGGCCAGGCTGCTGTTTGTATTTAACGAAAGAATCCTCCTCATTAGTTTGCCAGGCAGTAATTAGAGAGAAATCGTAGTGGGAGAGAGAGAGAGAGCGAGGGAAGGGATGAAGTGACTGACTACACTCAGCACGAGGCACCGTACTGTACATCAGTGAGGGTTTAATGACGAAAGTATGGTGTTATGTATGGTGTAAAATTGTCTAGAAAATGAATCGCTACACCTTTTTGATCAGGTTTATGTCAATAGATTGAATACTAGGAATGACAAAATAATATCAACTGAGCATTAGATAACAACAAAACAGGACAGTGTTACTCAGCAATGAATAAAAAAGAATGAAGACTAAGAGATTGGAAGACTTGAATTGATTAAAGAGGTTTCCTTTTGTCTAGACAGTCGAACACACAGAAGCACTCAGCCCAAGGACTTCAGTCGGCTGCTCAAACAGCAGACCATGATGTATTTTAATAATAAATGAAAAGGAATAAATGAAATGAAAAAAACAAGTATTTGACTTTTGCAGAAAATACAGAGAATAAATAAAAAGACAAACAGCAAGCTCTCCTTTGAAACTACTCTGTATTTGAGGATACATTTATGATATAGCGCTGTATGTGTGGTTATGCAGTATTATTGCTAGGCTTTGTTGAATACTCTATTCTGATTCGTCAATCATGGCTTTCTACGGTCTGTTATTTCTTTATAGCAGACCGTTGCTATGGGCGCAGTTCTGATGTCGGACTCTGGCGGACCATTTTTGTGTCAAATTACTGATTTCTTAAGTAAGTAGCTGTGTAATAAGCGGAATAATGTACAGCTAGCGGGTCATTGTTGTGAAATAAACCCCTTCAGGGCGATGAAAGACCTCCCTGTTGGGGTTTACTTCACAACAATGACCGGCTCGCTGTATATTATCCCTTACTAAACACATGGACAAGAATGCCTCTATCATTTTCAGTTCTCCAATAATGAAGTTTTCAGAGGAGTGTCCAGGGTGGTAAAAGTCTGATTTATCACTTTCTGTCCAACCAAAGGCATTTGTTTGATATAAAGTGAACAACTTAGGGAGGTGTGTTCAACCCCATTGACTTCCATTTACATTAACCGCGCCCATTTCCATTAGCTTGAACGATGTAAGAATAAGCCAAGGTCCGACAGGCCTCCCAAGCTCACGGTGACTCACATACATTTTATTCGAAATTCTTAACCATCGCTTTAAATCCTCGGCGAAGGCTCATCAAAGGAGGATGATGGCATAACTATTTATATCAAGGTAATTCTCTGTTCTGAATCAGCCCCTGCTCATCACTGCGGCAGGGGTACATTTGTGTGGGGAGATGAAGACATGGAAATCATCTTCTTTTGGCTGGGGAAACCATACTCTCGCTGTTTCTAGTGGACAGGCGGCCTCAGCTGGCCAATGAGAGTGGACTGCCAGCCGCCCACCTGGTGACTAGGCCTCTGTGTGGGTGGACACGGCGGAGAGGACACTGCTGCTTTCCAGCCCTGTCTCTGTGGTTGCATGTACAGACACACATTCGCTTTCATATGCATAAGGCCTTAATACAGTTCTATGCTATTCAAAGCAAATAGCTGTTTGCCAATCTTCCTTAGTTAATGAAACACATTTGAAATTTGATAGATAGACATTTCAAGTTCATTTTGACAAAACAATCAAAGATTTGTGTATTTTTTTTAGGTATCTTATTTTTAAGAATCGGATTTGGTATCCAAATCAGCTTTTGACCTTTCTTGTTGCACACGTAGTCAAATTTTCCTCTAATTGTAGAATCAAAGATTTTAGAATAATAGTTAAACTCATTCTCTGGGTCTTTTGAATCTATTTGAATGTCCTTTGGGCCACTTGAGAGCAGTGGTAAGTCCAATATTCAGTCTCCCTTTAGCTCTGTTTTGGTCTCCACCAACTCCTGAGAGAAATTTGACTCTTGCTAAATGGTCCCCCACCAGCTAGTTGCTAAATTTGTCTAATTATCCTGCTACAATATATTTTTTCTTTTTTAAATCTTTGAGGCTTTGAGAGGAAGTGAGGGTTTCCACTTTATTATGTGGCCTATACAGCTGTGCAGTCTAATGTGATCCAATGCATTAGCTATAAAACCTACGATTGTGATACTTAAAATGTTTAGTTTGCATTTACTGACTGTCAGAAAAGTATTGATTCAACTCTATGCATTTTATTGAAAGGTGTTTTTAGTTGAGCTGTCAATCGATCAAAATATTTAATCGCGATTAATTGCATGATTGTCCATGATTAATCACGATTAATCGTAAATTAATCGCACATTTTTTATCCTTTCAAAATGTACCTTAAAGGAAGATTTATCACGTATTAATACTCTTATCAACACGGGAGTGGGATAATATGCTTGCTTTATGCAAACGTATGTATATATTTATTATTGGAAACCCTCACAAGTACTGCATTTAGCATAAAAAAAATATGCCCAAATCGTATCATGGCAAACTCAAGCCCAACAGGTAACAACAGCCCCCAAACTGCATGTGATTATCATAAAGTGGGCATGTCTGTAAAGGGGAGACTTGCGGGTACCCATAGAACCCATTTTCATTCACATATCTTGAGGTCAGAGGTAAATGGCAGTTTTTCCTCGCCAAAGTTTAGCGCAAATTTTGGGCGTTATTTAGCCTCCTTCCCGACAAGCTAGTATGACATGTTTGGTACCAATTGGTTCTTTAGGTTTACTTAGTTTGATATGATACCAGTATCTTCACTCTAGCTTTAAAATTGAGCACATTGCGTTAATGCGTTAAAGAAATTAGTGGCTTTAAAACAAATTTGCATTAACGCATTATCATCGCGTTAACTTTGACAGCCCTAGTTTTTAGAGTTGTGTCCACCCCCATTTACATACATGCATTTTTAAACAGTTTTAAACACGTGGTTAACGTTGCAAATTGAAACAAAACAAAAAACACGACAAAACTTGGTCAGGTTGTGTAAAAAAAACTCATGGTTTGGCTTAAAATGGCTACGAAATTGAAACAATTTTTTGACATTTTTATGACATACTATACTATGATTATTTAATGATATTTTTAAGACATATACTATGACTTTTTAATGACTATCATATGACATACTATACTATGACTTTTTAATCACTATCGTATGACATACTATACAACGACTTTTTACAACATACTATACTATGACTTTTTTTAAACATTTTTACGACATACTATTCTTTGACTTTTTTAATGACTTTTTTGTGACTTACTATACTATGACTCTTTTATGACGTTTTTACAACATACAATACTATGAATGTTTTAATGCCTTTTTTGACATTGTATACTATGCCTTTTTTACATTTTAATTACATACTATACCACAACTTTTTATGATATACTATACTATGACTATTTTATGACATACTGTACTTTGACTTTTTAATGACTTTTTAATTGCACACTATACTCTTTTTTTTTTTTACATTTTAATGCCATAATATACTATGACTTTTTTATGATATACTATACTATGACTTTTTTTTTTTTTACATTTTAGTCACATGATATTAGTTCAAAGCACCAAAATGACATTCAATATGTATTATATGTTATTGTATGAGATTATATTACATTGTGCAGATGTACTTTTAAACTTCAACTAACACCATACAGTATATGTCAATGCTGACGGACAATGCAAGTAAATACATTGTTATTATCATCCTCTATGTGATGGTGCTTTCTGTTATATTTTTGGATCCATAAACTATACAATAGATAATATGTTCTAATTATTTAGAGCTTTATCTTTGGATTGAGACTCGAGTACCATACAGGGTCATCTGAGGTCTTGGCCGCATCCTAACCTGCAAATAGTCACCTCCCATTTCTGCTTCAGGCCTGAGGTTTCATATGTGACACGTGTTCCTGCAGGGTGATGCTATTGTGCAGAAAAGCCTTAGTGTGGTGTTGAGAACAAGGCTTTTTCACTTGCTGACAGTTGGCCCTCTGTCAATCAACACAGCTCAGGATTAGCCTGCGCTGACGGCTAGCTGACCAACCCATCCTGGGAACGAATGCTCTGCCCTTCCCACACTGTCGCCTGTCAGCACCTTTCACATACAATATTATACAAATGCAGAGCCTCTCCATTCCCATCACATTTCTTCCCGCTGTCTCTTCCAACTACCCCTTGACAGCAGGTTTTTTTCTTTTTTTACCCCCACAGCACAAAACGTGGCCCACGGCTTGTCACAGCAGGACAGAAAAAGTCTGAGTCGGCTAGTTGCCTCAGCTTTCTTGGCACTCTAATATACTGTCAATGCAGGGAGAACTGACAGAGAGCTGGTTGGGGCTGAGGGGTTATACAAACACAACGAACAAATAAGGGATCTAAGCATAAACCAGGCTGTCAAAACACGTTGTCTGGCTAATTGAATTGTTCCTGGCAGCCTTGAGAGAGCGCAGACCCTTTTAAGTTTAGCTTTATTGAATTATTAAATCAGAAGAGGAGGACGCTAACATCCAAGGGAACATTCTCCAGATTTGTTCGCCGAGGGAGGAGGGAATGGTGTTGTGACTCTCTGACTGTACGCTGTCTAACAAGACTTGAAACAAGATTACCTCTGAAAATTGTATTACTCCGAACTGCGTCACCGTAGATTGCCTTGTCTACATTTACCTAAACCCCCGCCTATTTGCGGTTTGCGATTTTGTGTCATGGTACATTTGAGCCGTTTGTGTTTTGTTCAGACGGTGCGTGTATTGGTAATGAATAATTGAACAGTTAGGCATGTGTGTGTAGAATGTTATAAGAGTGTGTGCATGAGTTGATGAATGTTTATTTGCGTGCTTCGAGGCGGGAGGGTTAGAAGTTGGATTTGGATGTCAAACAAATCTGTCGTCTGGGACTGCAGAGCGAGCTCTGGCTATTCTCCCCTTTATTTGCAGCTACTGTTGCACATTTCTATTGCGTACGAATATGTAATTCATAGTATACAGTACGTCGTCCATCAAGGTCAAAGGTGCATTTCAAGCATCATCCCTCGTGCCCATGGGGGCTCGGAGTAACAGCCTTCCCTGGGATGTCCTTGCCCGTGTCTCATCTGCAATGCCTCCCCCAGCACCACTGCATTATGTTGCATTTGCATCGTATTGCCTCTGCATTGCCTCTGCAAGACTGGCCCCCTTTTCAATACCCCCCCTCTCTCGTTCTTCTCTTGTTCTTTTATATCTCCTTCCCTTTTCCCCCTCGTCATCCCTCTCTCCAGTGTCAGGTTGGTGTCAATCTGCAGGGGTTTGGCAGTGAGCTGTTGTGAAGGCGGGGCAGGATGAGGCCGGATGGCTCAGTAGGTCTGCAGCAGCAGCAGCAGTGGTAGTAGTGATTGAAGTGAAGGCGGTGAGGTGCAGCACTTGGGTATTGGCAAGGAATATGCAATGAGCCCAGGAAAGATTATGTTGCGGTAAAAAAAAAAAAAAAAAAAAAGAGGGGGGGAAATACATCAGAGGGAGGAAATCCCTAGCAGGAGGATCCCAGCTCAGCTCTTTCTCTCTGACAACCCCCTCCTTCCATCCCTCTGCTTCGTTTTTCCCTCCCTCCCCCTTTTTTCCTCATTCCCCCTTCTGCATCTCTTTCCTGTCTCTTTGGATTGGTCTCTCTGCATTGATCTTTCTCTCTTTTTCTCTCTCTCTCCAGGTTTTTTTTATCCCCATCGAAAGAGCTGCTGATGCAATCCAATGCCACTAAGCCCCCCCACCACCACCACCACCACCACCTCACGCCTGCCCATGCAGTGTGTGTGTGTGTGTGTGTGCATACATGTGAGTGGGCGTATTTGCTTTTTGCATGTGTATGCGTTTGTTGTGTGTGCATCAGAAGGCGAGGAATTTCCTGAACACAAGCGGGGGGGAGTATAAAGCTTAACTGGCCCTCTCGCCATCACTTTGTCTCTCGCCCCTGCCTTTATAATATATATGTCAAAGGCGGGTTTGCATGACTGGGTGTAAACTCCCATGCTAAAGATTAATGCTGATAATGGTGGCTGTTATGTAGATAAGCCCCGTGGTGCAAGTGGGCCCCATGTAGCAAACAGGTACAAGGGTGCCTTCACCCTAGGGGCCCGGCGTTGATTTACGGGGTCTCTCAGCCTCTGACCACCTCCAGCTGACTGCACTCCTGAAGCTCAATAGGGAGCAGGCTGTTCTGCCAGGCCGTTATTAAAGGGCTGTTTGTATTGCCTGCTGTTTTTTTCATTAGCAGGAATCTTATATCATCGCCTCTGAATATTGCATGAGGTTCAGGGAGGCCTGGTTGTCGTGACACCGCCGTAATATTTCACAACAATCAAAGATAGATGAGCTTATTCTTCTAGGTAAATAGAGGGTGTCTGGCGCCGGTGAGGAAAAGCCCAAAGACAGTGACGCCGACACTGACGCACTGTAAAAGGGGGCTGTAGGAAGAGGAAGAATGAAAAAAATAGAAGAGTGATTGGAGTCCATAAAAATGAAAATGCACTGTAAGACAAATGGAACAGGCGAGAGACGAGAGAGCAGGGTAAATGAGGGGGAAAGAGAGAGGGAGAGGACAAGGGAGGGAGACAGAGCGAGAAATCAAGACGGAGGGAATGACAGAGTGAGGAGGATAAAAAAGCGAGAGATGGGGCTATTAGAGGTTGAGAGAAAGAGTTAGTGAGAGACCCACGCTGCTCCCAGTAATTGAAAAGGCACCGGGACTGATTTAGAGGGGAGCTTAGCTGGGTTTGTTGGGATGGTGGTTGTGGTGGTGGGTGGGGGTGACACGCTGCATTGCAGAGTACGAGCAGCCAACCCCCCTGCAGTGCTTTGCTCCACCACCACCTCTATAGTCGTCATTAGCGCAACACGGTGAAAACGACCCTCCAAGGCCCATAATAAGCAGCGAGGCTGCAAAAACATTATGGCTAAATCCATACAGGCTAATTACTGTAGGTGTCTCTGCTTTTTGGCATGAATAATACAGTGAAATAAAGAATAGGAAAGGACAGCTTTAAAGGTAAAAGATAAAATACAGTGATGGAGTGGGAGGAGAGTTCCCGTGTTGCCCCAGGTGAAGTCCATAATTGCACGAAATACATTTCCAAGTAGATTAGTGTGTGCATGTGCTCAGGTGTGTGTGTACATGCACAGCGTGAGAGCGAAAGTGTAAAGATCAAGCCATTATAAAAGGTCTTCTCTGCCATTCTTTATTACAGTGCTTGTGACACTGTACCCTTAACTTTAGAAGGAATTGGTCCATTCCTTTAAAATGTTGCTACCTTTACAGACACCAGAACGAATCATATGCTTGTTTAGCTCGATATAACAACATCCAAAACACATTAAGCCGGTGCTAATGGACTTCTACTACCGTGTGTGTGTGCATGTGAGTATGTGTGTTTATTAGAAAGTGCCAGAAGCTTCCCCATATTGATGTTGTGCCTGGCTCAGCTCACCTCATCCACTTCCTTAACCAGCTACAGCTGGACACTACACCAACAAACAGGGCTCCATGTCCCTAAACACATGCCCTGTCTGCACCTGCCCACACACACAAACACACACCTACAGTACATACAGGATAAACACCCTCACACTCACACACACACCTATATACATGATACACACCTTCACACACACACACACAGACATACACACTCCTGCTGTATGTCATGGGCCTGTCTCATAAGTGTGCCTGTTCTTTCCAGGGGCGCTGATACGTGATACCTCTGCCCAGTCAATCCTTCTCGCATTACTACCTTCACAGTGTGCTGCTTCATTTACACGTGAAATATTGATGTTCTTAATTTAACCCCCAGGGTGCTCAAGTGTCCCATCCTCCGCTGAGAGGAGGGGAGGCCTCTTTCAGGGAACTCGCAGCCTCAACCAAACCACACCCTTTCCGTCTTGGGATTGTTTGGCAGGGTGTGTTTGGTTTTGGCTCACTGGTTGGTTGGAGCGTAGAGCGGCAGCACAAACCTACCAGTAGAGTCGTATCCTAGTGGATTTGCCCTCTCTTTGGTAGCCCACCTGTTCTCTGTGTGTGTCTCTTGTGTATTTGTATGGTTAATATGTTCAACTGTATGCCTGTCTGTATAGAATCTCATAAAAATGTCCTAAAAGAAAGCCATAGTATAATATGTCATTAAAATGTCAAAGAAATGCGTAGTATAATATGTCATAAAAATATCATGGAAAAAGTAATAGTATAGTATGTCATATAAACATGTCATAAAAAGTCATAATATAGCATAGCATTAAAATTTCTAAAAAAAAAAGTAATTATATTGTATGTCATTTAAGTGTCAGAGAGTTATTGTATAGTATGTCATCAAAAGTTCATAAAAAGTCATAGTATAGTGTGTCATTAAAATATTATTTAAAAAATGACATTGTATAGTATGTCATAAAAATGTCAAAGTCATAATATTGCATGTAATTAAAATGTCCCAAAAATTAGTAGTATAGAATGTCATAAAAATGTCAAAAAGTCATCGTATGTCATAAAAAGTCGTTTATGCCGTTAAGTCATAGTATAGTATGTCAGCAAAATGTTAAAGAAAGTCATAGCAAAGTATGTCATAAAATATCTTAAAAAGTCATAGGATAGTATGTCATTAAAATGTCAAAGAAAGTCACAGTATAGTGTCTCATAAATAAGTCATAAAAAAGTAATGGTATAGTATGTCATAAGTCACAAAAAGTCATAGTATTAAAATGTCATAGTATAGTATGTCAGTAAAATGTAAAAAGTCAAAGTATAGTATGTCATTAAAAGGTTACTAAAAAGTCATAGTGTAGTGTGTCATAAAAAGTTATAAAAAGTCTTAGTATAGTATGTCATAAAAAAGGCATAGAAAATCTTAGTATAGTATTTCAAGAAAAATGTCATGAAAAAGTCATAGTATAGTATGTCATTAAAATGTCAAAAAAAATTCATAGTATAGTATGTAAAAAAAAGTCATAAAAATTCCAAGTATAATATGTCATAAAAAAGTCATGGTATAGTATGTCATTAAAGTGTCATAAAAAGTCATAGTATAATATGTCACAAAAATGTCGTAAAAAAGTAAAAAAAAAAATAGTATAAAAAAGTCATAGTAAAAAACAAGTCATGAAAAAGTCATAGTATAGTATGTCGAACAAATTCATAAAAAGTAATAGTACAGTATGACAAAACACTCATTAAAAAGTCATAGTATGGTATGTCATAAAAAAAATCATAAAGAAGTCATAGTATAGTATGTTGAAAAAAGGCATTAAAAAGTCATAGAATAGTATGTCAAAAAAGTATCAAAAAAGTTAGAAAAAGTCATTATTTAGTGTATTAAAAAAAGTCATAAAGAAGTCATAGTATAGTGTGTCAAAAAGAGGTGAAACAGTCATAGTACATAGTATGTCAAAAAGACCTAAAAAAGTCACAGTATAGTGCGTGGAAAAAAGCCATTCAAAAGTCACTTGTATGTCGAAAAAAGTAAAAAGCGAAAAACTCATAGTATAATACGTCAAAAAATGTGATGAAAGAAAGTCATTGTACAGTATGTCGAAAAAAGTCTTAAAAAAGTCATGAAGAAGTCATAGTATAGTATGTCGAAAAAAAGCCTTACAAAGTCATAGTAGAGTGTGATGAAAAAGTCCTAGTATAACTTGTCAAAAATGTAATATATAGTATGTCAAAAAAAAGGTAATGAAAAAGTCATAGTATAGTGTGTCAAAACATTTAAAAAAAAAAGTCATATTATAGTATGTCAGAAAAGTCATAGTATAATATGTCGAAAAAAGTCATAAAAAATTAATAGTTATAGCATGTCAAAAAGAGTCATAGTATAGCAAGTCGAAAAAGTAATACTATAGTGTGTCAAAAAAATACTATGCATTATAGTATGCAACTACATATTATAATATGACTTGTTTCATCATACTATACTAGGTCTTTTTATGACTTCTTTCGACATATTATACTGTGACTTCTTTCGACTTATTATTGTATAACTTTTTAAAGTATTTTTTTCAACATACTTTACAATGACATTTTATGACTTTTTTCAACGTACAATACTATGACTTATTTCGACATAAACTATGAGTTTTTTAAGTACCTTTTTCAAGACACTATATAATGACTGTTTTCGACTACAATACGACTTTTTTACGACTTTTTCCTACATACTATACTGTCTTTTTTGCGACATACAATACTATGACTTTTTTGCCAATTTTTTGACATACTGTACTATGAAATTTTTCCCAGTTTTTTCCAACATACTATACCATGACTTTTTCCGAAATACTATTCTATGACTTTTTTCATCATACCAGATTATGACCTCCTACAACACATTATACTATGACTTTTTTACAACTGTTTTTGACAAGCTATACTATGATGTTTTATGTCTTTTTTGACATACTTTAAAATGACTTGTTTCATCATACTATATTATGAATTTTTTAGACATACTATACTATGACTTTTTTACGACTTTTTTCAACACACTATACTTAGACTTTTTATGACTTTTTTCAACATACCTTACTGTGATTTTTATCAACATACTATACTATAACTTTTTTACGATTTTTTTCGACATACTATACTATGACTTTTTTTTCGACATACTAGATTTTTTTATAACTCTTAGACATACTATACGAAGCCTTATTTTGACATACTATGACTTTTTTAATGACTTTTTTCAACATACTATACTATGACTTTTTTAATGACTTTTTTCAACATACTATATTATGATTCTCTTTTTTTTTTACTCTTAGACTATACTATGACTTTTTTTGACATACTATACCATGACTTATTTCGGCATATTATACTATGACTTTTTTATCAGTTTTTTCAACATACTATACTATGACTTTTTTTTAAAGACTTTTTCAACATACTATACCATGACGTTTTTGACTTTTTCAACATACTATACTATGACTTTTTTCCCACTTTTTCGACATATTGTACAATGACTTTTTTCAACATACTATACTGAGACTTTTTAATGACTTTTTTCAACATACCTTACTATGATTTTTATCAACAATTGCTCCCGAAGGCTTAACCATCGGTGTGTGAATGAGTATTTAGATTAGATCCTGATGTGCATAGTTGGCACCTTGCATGGCAGCCTCTGCCATCAGTGTATGAATGTGTGTGTCAATGGGTGAATGCTGACATGCAGTTTATAGCGCTTTGAGTGGTCAGAAGATTAGAAAAGCGCTGTACAAATGCAAGTCCATTTACAAGACTATGACTTTTTTGTCATACTCTACTATGACGTTTTTATTACTTTTTTTGACATACTTTAGTATGACTTTTTTAAACATACTATACTATGACTTTTTTCGACATACCATACTGTGACTTTTTTTTTTTACTTTTTTCGAAATACTATACTATGACTTTTTTGAAAAAAAGAAATTTCAACATACTATGCTGACTTTTTTTGACATACTATGCTATGACTTTTTTTGACATACTATGCTATGACTTTTTTCAAAATACTAAACTATGACTTTTTCAAAATACCATACTGTGGCTTTTTTTACTTTTCGACATACTATACTATGACCTATACTATGACCTTTTTATGACTTTTTTCTTCATACTATTCTATGACTTTATAAATGATACTATACTGTAACTTTTTTCGACATACTATACTATGACTTTTTTTGACATACTATACTATGAATTTATCTTTACTTTTTTGACATACTATACTATGACTTTTTTTTTACATACTATACTATGACTATGACTTTTCTACGACTTTTTTTGACATAGTCATAGTATAGTATGTCGAAAAACCTGCTAAAAAATAGTCATAGTATGTTTAAAAAAAGTCATGTAAAAGTAATACTATAGTACAGTATGTCAAAAAAGGTCAAACTATAGTCTGTCGAAAAAACTTATAGAGAAATCATAGTAGAGTGTGACAAAAAAGTCATAAAAAAGTCATACTATAGTATGTAAAAAAAAAATTCACAATATAGTATGTCGAAAAAAGTCTTACAAAATCATAGTATAGTATGTCGAAAAAAGTTGTAAAAAAAGGCATAGTATACAATGTTGAAAAAAGGCGTAAAAAATCATAGTATAGTATGTTGAAAAAGTGGTAAAAAAACTCACAGGATAGTATGTCAAAAAAAGCTGTGAAAAAACTCAGTATAGTATGTCGAAAAACGCTATGAAAAAATCATAGTATAGTTTCATGAAAAAAAGTCATTGTATAGTATGTTTAAAAAAAGTCGTAGTATAGAATCTCGAAAAAAATCGTCATTGAAATGTCATTAAAAAATCATAATATAGTATGTTGAAAAAAGTAATTAAATGGTCATAGTATAGTATGTCAAAAAAAGCATAAAAAAGTAATTATCATATGTTGATAAAGTCATTGAAAGTCATAGTATAGTATGCTGAAAAAGTCATTAAAAAGTCATAGTACAGTATGTCGAAAAAAACAGTATTATATGTCGAAAAAAGTCATAGTATACTATGTCAAAAAAAGGCGTAAAAAAGTCATACTATGATATGTCAAAATAAGTGGTAAAAAAAAAGGCAGTGTAGTGTGTCGAAAAAAGGCCATGGTATAGTCATAGTATAGTATGTCTAAAATAGTCATAAAAAAGTCACAGTGTAGTATGGTCAAAAAAGTCGTAAAAAAAATCATTTAGCATGTCGAAAAAATCTTAAAAAATGCTATAGTAGTCATACTATATGTATAGTAAAAAGTCATAGTATAGTTTGTCGAAAAAAGTTATAAAAATCATAGAATATTATGTTGAAAAAAGTCATAAAAAAGTTATTGTATAATATTTCGGAAGAAGTCATGGTATGGTATGTTGAAAAAATTCACAAAAAAAGTTTTAGTATAGTATGTAAAAAAAGGCTTAAAAATATCATAGTTTAGCACGTCGAAAATAGGCTTAGAAGTCATAGTATAGTATGTCGAAAAAAGTTGTGAAAAAGTCATTGTATAGTATCTCGAAAAAAGTCATAATATAGTTTGGCCAAAAAAGGTTATTGTATAGTATGTCAGAAAAAGTCGTAAAAAAGTCTTGGAATAGCTTGTTGAAAAGAGTCATAAAAAACTAAATATATAGTATGTGGAAAAAAAGTCATGATTAAAGTAGTTGTATAGTATGTCGAAAGAAGTCATGGTATAGTATGATGAAAAAATAGCAAAAAAAAAAAAGTATAGTATGTCGAAAAGAAAGTCATAGTATAGTATGTCAAAAAGAAGTCATAGTATAATATGTTGTAAATAAGTTATGCTTTAGTATGTCAAAAAAAAGTCATAATATAGTATGTCAAAAAAAAAGTAAAATAAAGTCTTATGTTGAAAAAAAGTCATAGTATAGTATGTTGAAAAAAGAGTTAAAAAAAAGTCATGGTATACTATGTCAAAAACAAAGTCATAGTATAGTATTTCTCAAAAAAAGTCATAGTATAGTATGTGAAAAAAAGTATAGTATGCCGAAAAAGAGTAAAAATGAAGTCATAGTATAGTATGTCGAAAAGAGTAAAAAAAAAAAGTCATAGTATAGTATGTAAAAAAAGTCATACTATAGTATGTGTAAAAAAAAGAGTAAAAAAAGTCATAGTATAATATGTCGAAAAAAACGTCATAGAGTAATATGTCGAAAATAAAGGCATAGTATATAGGGGCGGAAGTAGCTCAGTCCATAGGGACTTGGCTTGGGAACCGGAGGGTCGCCGGTTCCCGCCCAAGTCCCCGCATGGACCAAGTACTGAGGGTGAACTGGTAGCTGGAGAGATGCCAGTTTGACTCTTGAGCAAGGCACCAAACCCCCAACTGCGCGGGGCGCCTGTCAGGGGCAGCCCCCTCGCTCTGATATCTCTCCATTAATGCATGTATATAGGTCCTGTTGGTTCATGTGTGTGTATTTCGGGCCTGTGTGTACTATGTATGTGTAAATAACAAGAGTGAAAAAATTGAATTTCCCCTCGGGGATTAATAAAAGTGCTTTTCTTTCTTTCTTTCTTTCTTTCTATAGTATGTCAAAAAAAAGTGATAAAAAGGTCTAGTATGTCGAAGAAAAAGTCATAGTATGGTATGTCGGAAAAAAAAGTCATAGAATAGTATGTTGTAAAAAGTCGTAGAATAGAAGGTTGAAAAAAAATCATAGTATAGTATGTCAAAAATAAGTCATAGTATATTATATGGACAAAAGAGTCAAAAAGTGTTATAGTATAGTATGTTAAAAAAAGGTCAGAGTATAGTATGTCGAAAAAAGAGTTTAAAAAAATTCAAAGTATAGTATGTCGAAAAAAAGGTCATAAAAAGGTCATAGTATAGTATGTCGGAAAAAAAGGTCATAAAAAAATCATATTATAGTATGTCTAAAAGAAAAAATCATAGTAGAGTATGTCGGAAAAAAGTCCTAGTATAGTATGTAGAAAAAAGAGTCATAAGTAAAAGTCATATTTCGAAAAATGGTCATAAAAAAAGTCATGGTATAGTATGTCGACAAAAAAGTCACGGTATAATATGTCGCAAAAAGTCGTAGTATAGCAGTTTGAAAAAAAAAATCATAGTATAGTGTGCTGAAAAAAGTCGTAAAAAAGTCATAGCATAGTATCTCGAACAATGTAGAGAAAAGGTCCTAGTATAGTATATTGAAAAAAGTCATAGTATACTATGTCGAAAAAAGTCATAGTATAGTCTTCCGAAAAATGATACAGTATATAAAGTCATAGTATAGTGTGTTGAAAAAAGTCATAAAAAAGTCATAGTATAGTATGTCATAAAAAAGTCAGTCTGAACTGTCATTAAAATTTCGTTAAAAAAGTCATAGTATATTATGTCATTACAATGTCATAAAAGTCATAGTATAGTATGTCGTAAAAAATCATATAAAAAATCATTTCATGTCATAAATAGTCAGTAAGTAGGATCAAAGTTAACGCAATAACGCCTGAACGCAAATTTGTTTTAACGCCACTAATTTTTGTAACGCAAAAACGGGCTCAGTTTTAAAGCTAGAGTGAGAGAAACTGATATCATATGAAACTAGACAACCTAAGGAATCAATTGGAACCAACCATGTCATACTAGCTTGTTGCAAACGAGGCTAAATAACGCTGCAAACTTGCGCTAAATTTTGGCGAGGAAAAACTAGTATGCCGATTTTCAAAGGGGTCTCTTGACCTCTGACCTCAAGATATGTGAATGAAAATGGGTTCTATGGGTACCCACGAGTCTCCCCTTTACAGACATGCCCACTTTATGATAATCACATGCAGTTTGGGGCAAGTCATAGTCAAGTCAGCACACTGACACACTGACAGCTGTTGTTGCCTGGTGGCTTTGAGTTTACCATGTTATGATTTGAGCATATTTTTTATGCTAAATGCAGTACCTGTGAGGGTTTCTGGACAATGTGTGTCATTGTTTTGTGTTGTTAATTGATTTACAATAATAAATATATACATACATTTCCATAAAACAAGCATATTTGCCCACTCCCATGTTGAAAAGAGTATTAAATACTTGACAAATCTCCCTTTACGGTACATTTTGAACAGATAAAAAATCGTGTGATTAATTTACAGTTAATCGTGATTAAATATTTCAATCGCTTGACAGCCCTAATAAAAATGATTGATAGTATAGCATGTCATTAAAATGTCAAAGTCTTATGACATAGTCTACTATGACTTTTTTATGACATACTATACTATCACCTTTTTTTTACATTTAAATGACATACTAAACTATGACTTTTGTTTATATATTTTAACTATATAGTGGGGCATGTACTGGCTGAACCTTTTGGGTGGGCACTGTCATTAAAAGTGAAATTATGAAATAAAAAGTGACATGAAATAAAAGAAAATCTATAATGAAATAAAAATGTACTTTATAACACTAAACATGAAATAAGAATTAAAGATAGGGTCGACGATCTTGGAGAGCTAGCATAATTTGAAAGTAGCATGCCTCAGGAGCTCTGTCTAAACCCCCCCCTCCCCTCGGGGCTCCTTCCAAGGCAACGCCCCCCACACACATGCACGAGCACCGCCGCATCGTAACTACTTCACAGACACAGAGCGGAGAGAGGACCTCAACTCAACAACGCTACTTCATGACAAGTAACCGCGGCAGTGCTACTGCAGAGCTGAGTTTTCTCTTCCATTCTCCAGTAAACTTGCGGCGGCGACGTGCTTTGAGTTCAGGCTGGTGCACGCCAAGGGTAGAGAACGAGCAGGGAGGGAGGGAGGCATCTGATTGGTTCTTTACAACAGGGCGCAGAGGCAGTGATTGGTAGACGTTTTTACAGGATTACAGCAGCTACAGATGACGGCTCTTTTCTGGACCCTTTTCAGAGCTCATAAGTAATGGATCGCTGTCGGGGTGTAAAGACCATTTCAACCAATATAACAAATAGTGTATACTGGATAAAATCGTCAACCCTGCCTTTAAGTAACCCTTCATATTTAACAATTTTGTTTCAATAATTAACTGAATTATTTTGCAATTTATTGGTTCATTCATAGATTTTACTTTATTTATTCAAATGACTATTAATTTCATATCTTATGCCTTATTTGCTTTTTAAATGTTGAACTCACTGGGACTCAAAATTAGCTCTGCTATTTTCTATCAAATGTAAACTCCAAGGTTTGAGCAGCTGACTAGAACAGTAGAGCTTCCGTCCCAGCTTTCAATCAACTTCACCGCAGTTTCTATTGGCTCGGCCGGTGCTGCAGGGAGGGGTGAAGAAAGCTGAGTGTATTAGTTTGCCTGGTTTCCTTCAAAAATAAAACACCACGCCGGTAGTAACGGGATGATAGGCATACTTCCCAGTTACTGGCAGCATTTTGGCAGTGTTTCCCCTCCAGCTTCTTGTTACCTACTCTTTCCTTCACTGAACCTCAGTTTATCTGATAAATGCCAATTAGTCTCATTCCACAGTTTGTAGATGGCATCTAATTTAAAACAGATCTACAGATATAATGAGTGTATGAGGGAGGCAGAGCATGTTCTGTTTTTCCCCCTGAAATCAGAACCCCGCCTTATCTATGTGTAAAAAGAATAAGGGAATAAGGTGTGTGTGCCTATGTGCAGGGCTATGATTAAGGGAAGTGCTGGCTTCATGCTGTAGGTGGGTGGAAAACTGTCTCAGGCTATCTTTGCTCCTCTCCAAACATGGTCAAATTACAGTCCAAATATAGTAAAACGATGCACTGACTTTGAAGACATTTAGGTAGAATGGTGTCGGAGGCACAGTAGAGACCTTCCTGTCCTGTACTCGGTATGTGTGCGCTGTTTAAAAAGTGCACACGGCAGTAGCGTTGTGGCCTGGTTTGCCTTACTAGGACAAGCCAACATGGAGTCATCAGCAGAAGCAGGAGGGTTTATTCAAACTCCCACTTGCCTTTTCAAAAACCCCCAACATCCCAGTTACAGCATGCTCCTGTTGCCTAGCAACCGGCTGGGTCTTGAGAGAGAAAGAGGCGTCATAGATGTGTATATGTATATCCACTGCTGAGCGCGAGAGCAAACACTCTCTGCTGCCTCTCCCTTCTCTGTGAGCAGCTCACTCTCTCCACAACCTCACTGCCATGTAACGGAGCACAGTATTACACGGGGCGAGGCCTGCCTCTGCTGAACATCACCCCAGTGACACTAAACATAGAGGGAACGATGCTTATAATAATTTATTATTTGTCTAGTCCGTGACCGACTTGTTATTAGGACTGGGACGATACACCTATCTTCCGATTCAATGCTATCACGATACTTGGGTGCCGATTCGATATGTATTGCGATTCTGCAAGTATTGCAATTTGATATTATGATTTATTGCAACTTTTTTAACACTAGACCATGGGAAAAAGTTGAATCATACACTTCTAGGGACTTTTACTTTGGAAAATATCTATATCAATAAAGTAAAAATGTTTGATTTTCAGCGTGTACAGTATGTAGTCAGAGATGTCTTGAGGTCAACTATATCAGTCATTGTCAGGCATTATTTATACATTTTTTCCAGCAACCCAAAAATCAAAGAATAAAGACATTTCCCTCACAAATTAGTGGTATTTTCTTTTTTTTAATTTATAAGGGACATTTAATGTGTTATACTTCTGGTGAACATACTCTAATCAATCTTATTTCCATATATGAATTTTGTATATATAATTCCCTTTGTTAACACTTTATTTTGAAAACCTCACACATGTATACATCCGCTACTAGCTCTCCCGTTAGCTCCGTTCTCTTTATACATCCATGGTCAGCTCCATCGGGGCCGTTTGAATGCATTAAACATATGTAAACGTCAGTATATGGGTGCTCTACAGTTGTAGCGTCGACCCATTTGACCACAGAGATGAGTGACGGCTAGCTTGACCGCACGTTACCGCAATACGATAACGTTTCCTGTCCATGACAGAGTTAGCATGCAGCTTTAGCCATGATGTCTAGCTCTGCTTTTCCTAGCAATGTGTGAAACCCAAAGTGTTTCCATACTTTACTGTATGTGTATTGTTTACCACTTTGGATTTAAAATGTGAGGGTGCAGGTCATATCCACAAGGATGTTTTCTACTTTTGGCTCGCTGCGGTTTGTTTGGGTTGACGGATATGGAACGGATTTGGAATGGATATGACGTCACGTTACTCAGACTACAACAATAAAAACGGTAACTTCCTTCTACCTCCGCATGGACTCAGATGAAGCAAATATATCGATTCTGGCATTAAAGAATCAAATTCAAAATCGTGAAAAAAAAAATTGCCATACATAGGTGAATCGATTTTTTTTCCCACCCCTACTTGTTATGCTGTCTTTATAGATCGTTTTCACATCCAAGCATTAGAAAAATGACATAAGACGTGATAAAGTTCATGGTCTTTTATTTGAAAAAAAAAAATAAAGACTAGCATGTACAACTTGGAATGAATGTAAACTGAACTCAGGCGAACAGTTGCGAAGACTGGTGTGCTGACACTCCTAACAGCGTGCGCTGCGAACACAGTACACCCCTCACTATGCTCTTGTCTGAGTCGAGAAACAGAAGAAGAAAAAGAAAAGTGAAGGCCAGTGATTCTCTCTTGCAAGAAAAGAGGACAGACACTCCATCTCAGCGAAAAAAAAGAAAAGAAAAAGAAAAGGAAATAGAAAGCTCACCGTAAGACTCTTTTAAGTCCCCCTTCCTTTAAAAGGGCAGGACGCACAACTACTAAGATGGCCGTCCAAATAACATAACAAAAACAAAAGAACATGCCAAACATTTTGAAAATGTATTTTTTTGTACATTGTTTTTTTTTCTCTTTTTATCTAGCATACAATTAAGTCCCATTCCACTTTAACGCTTGAGTTAGAACCTGGTATACTCTCTCATCTTAACAGTACAGGGTTCCTCTCCAAATACAAAAAAACTGTACCAAACCAACAAGAGGACAGCTTATAGTGGAATCAGCACGCTCTGGTAGCCCGGAGGAGGGATGTGGGGGGGAGGGGGGGGGGCAGGGGGTTAGTGCTCCGGTCTCAAGCTGCATGCATGAAGAACAGAAAACAGAGAGAGAGAAAGAAGAGATGGCCAGCCCAGACATTTACCAATAGCAAATGGAACTGGAAGGAGTTCGCCAAATGCTTTTGCTTTAGTCTGAAGGTAGTAGTTACAGGGTTTGTTGTTATTATTATTTTTACTTGTTAAGTACTGATGCTAAACTGATCTCCGGGGGGAGGGGACAGGATCACTAACCATCATTTTCATGCAGATATTTTTTGTATATTTTTATATTTTTCCTGTGTGGACAGAAGGATATTTTATTTCAACATTCAATTATTTTCTATACAGAAACAGTATGAATAAATGAACATTTTTTTTTTCCAAGAGGTAAGTAAAACATTTTGATTTTTTTTTTCTTTGTTTTTTTCTTCTAAGAGGGGACAGGACGGGGCGGGCAAGCTTCACTTTGCGGTCATCATCTGTACAAACTCTGCAGAGGGAGAAAGAGAGAGGACAGTAAGGACATGAGGTTTAAGGCTTTGGCACAGCCTGTTGCCAGTGAGAGCAGTCACCTGCTTAATTGTTAAATGCTTTATTCATTTTTTAATCAACTAGAGCAGGTTCGGGAACACACATCCTAATTAGTGTCCCCTTTCCGAACGGCTTCCACCTTCATCTCATTAAACCCGTTTGATTAAAAAAGGCTCTTGCGTTGTGCTTACAGTTGATGGCGATATGCACGCGCACATATAAAACAGAAAATAAATAAATAAGAGAAGGCTTTCATTGTCTGTTGAGTACATATTCTATCCGTGGTACAATGGGAGTATAGAAGTAGGGCACTTTTCAGCCAAGACTTACGGACTGTTCATAATATATCAACAGCCTTCTAGAAAATGAGCGCAGTCTCTCGTGTAATGTGCCAAGGGAGCGACAGTAGGGGACGGGAGAGAGAGAGGGAGAAAGAAATAAAGAGTGAAAAGGCTCCTGGCGCACTGATGATAATTCAGAAGGATGGCTTTCTCCCATCTCTGTTTCAGCAGGCTCCATCTATAGCCCCTATCTAATAACTAATATTATGTGTGGCTGGCTTGTCTTGCAGTCGCCCTCAGAGAAATACGCAGCTTGGAAAATGAAGTGCTCTGGTCCCCCTGTTTAATAAAAGCTTACACCGTGGCCTAGAAACTCAAGCTATTTTGTGCACCGTGACACTTTAGTATGTGCTTCCTTCTTCTCCTTCCGTCTTTATCTTACCTTCGTAGTTGACCTGTCCATCTCCATCGATGTCTGCTTCTCGGATCATCTCGTCCACCTCCTCGTCCGTTAGCTTCTCTCCCAGGTTCGTCATGACGTGACGGAGCTCTGCGGCGCTGATGTAGCCATTTCCGTCCTGGAAACATGCGGCATGGGATCAAATGTGTGAAGCTGAAAAATCCCACAGGCTGACAACTGGTGGGGGGGGAGAATTCCCACCAGACTGATGAATGAGGAGCCGTGCCGACAGGTGTTAAGCGGGCCGGAAGTTGGAAACTGATTACTTTATTTTCCCATTAGGAGAACCTATTTACCAGTAGCCTGGCCTGGCATCACTTACACTTTAGTTATCTCACCTGGATAGGGCTGACCCGTTGCCATGGTAATCAACCTCCAAATCAGTATTTGAATGCTTTGTTTTTTTATATATATATATATATATATATATATATATATATATATAAGTAATAATAATGTATATATCCCAAAATAGCCCATGAAATAAGGAAAAATCCCACAACACTATTCATTATTCATATTCAACATTCATTATTATTAGTCATTCTCAGACGGATATCACTGTTTGTTATGTGTAGAGGTGCAATTGTGTACAGTAGTGCGGCAGCGGCACTGTCCTGAAGCTTTGAATACCTTCGAAAATTTCTCACCAAAGCCTCGAAGCCCAAAAAATGGTATTCGGGACAGCCGTACACTTGGGAGTCATCATGCTGACTTGACTCCACATAAATTAAAGAGGACCTATTATGCTTTTGTGCCTTTTTCCCTTTCCTTTAGTGTGTTATGTAGTTTTTAGTCCCGCCTTTTCTTCAGTAACGTGGTGATGTCACCAAGTAACATATTTGCATAATACCTGCCTGGCGGCTAGTTTGGCACGCCCTCAAAGGAAGATAGTTAGAGTGGAGCTGGAGCGGAGTCCAAAGAGTTTGGTTCGGTTGACCAAACCGAACACAACAGAGTGGGCCAGCTGACCAATCAGAACAGACTGGGCTTTTCGGGGGGGATTCTAGTAGAAACCCAAAATTCAAGTATTCACCTGAAATGAGCATAATAGGTCCTCTTAAAAGTGAAAATAAAGCTAAAGCTTACAATTGCCAAGCATTGAAACTGTTCTATAATTTCCTCATTATGCTCTTAAAACCTTTATTTACCTTGTCAAATACCCGGAAAGCCTCGCGGATCTCCTCCTCGCTGTCTGTGTCCTTCATTTTTCTGGCCATCATGGTCAGGAACTCCGGGAAGTCAATGGTTCCATTACCTGGAATGGGTGATCAATGGGTCACATTTAATCAGCAAAAATTGCAATTACTTAAAAGCAACCTGGGATAAGTAGAGATAATGTAACCCAGCATTTAGCTGATGAAAAGCAAAAATATTCAGAGGACTTAATATTCATTTAGTCCTCCAGTTTTTTTGTCCCTGTGTCTGACACTAGCTTTTACGTGATCCTATGGGCCATACCTGGCAGTGTCGGTGCAACTTGAGAGGAGAGCAGCCCTAAAATCATTTTAGTATATACATCTTCCTCGCTGTGATAAACCTGCTGCTGCAGCCTGAGAGGAGGAGGTGGAGGGATGTACGTGTGCGAGTGACTCTGTGTGTGTTTCCCTTTCTTCCTCTGGGAAGCCCTGGGAAGATGTTGCATATGTTATACACAAACGCAGCAGGATTGCAGGGGGGAACCCATGGCCAGTCATCCATAATGTAGACATATAGTATACTGTGCAGCTTGGCCTCCGACGAGCCTGGATAAATCAAAGGCTCATCTCCCCCGGTGCTCCTGTCAGAAACCCTGGCTGGAGGGGAAGGGAGGAGGAGGCCAGAAAGGGAGGTGGGGGAGCTTCAATCCAGATGCTCCATCCCTCATGTCCACTTTTATCCACCCTTAAGTCCTTTTCTTTTTTTTTGTCCCTCTTTCCCTTTCTGACACGGTGTTTTGCTGCTGCTAATGGCAGCCGCTGTGCTGGTGGCGCATGTATGCGTGCGATGGGATCAATATCCATGTTACTGTTGTCAAGACAGGATTACCAGCGGATCAGACCCTCTTGACAGAGGAAGGATCTATGAGGAACTCAGCAGCTCGCCAACCACAGGAGGGAGGATGGTGGTGAGACTAATAGCGGTGTACTTGCTTTCATGTAGACCTGGAGATGCTGTGGCGGCATATTATAATTAAAAACTGACAAAAAAAAATGTCAGGGGATTGGAGGGAAAGTCAGGGACACCGAGGGCAAAGCACCCGGGAGGATTAGCCACAGGGGGGGGACGGATGGGGGCGGAGGGATTGTACGCAGATTAACCAATGACAGAGCACGCCTCAGAGAGCGAGGTAGGGAGAATGGATGTGTGAGTGTGTGTGTGTGTGTGTGTGTGTGTGTGTGTGTGTGTGTGTGTGTGTATGTGGAACGAAAAGGGATGCAGTAATGTGATGGGGCAGATGGTGATCTCATAGCCTGGGGTAACAATCTAAGGACCTGTTATCTAACACACAGAGACAGCCAGCAGCACCGAGGGAGCACATTCTACCACTGGGGGGGGGTTGCAAGGGAGGCTGAGCTGAGGGGGGGGTCTTGGAGAAGGGAACTGGAAAACCATCATCTGAGGGGGGGGACAATGACTAGAGAAGGCCCTTGAGCGATATCTGCTCAACTGCACCTCGAGCCAGCTGCTGCGGTGGAGGAGGGATGGAAGCAAGGAGGGATGAAGATAGGGAGGAAGGCAGGCGGGGAGGAGAGAGAAAATGGTGGGAGGGAAAGACAGAGACAAAAAAAAGGGAGTGGGCGGTAGAGAGATAGAGAGAGATGGAGATGAGGGAGCTGTGAAGAGGAGAGAATATAAGGAGTGAACCGAGTGGGAGATGGTGCGATTACACATAAGAGGTGCTGACGCAAACTATAGAAGGCTGAGGCATCTCAGTGTGTGTGGTCATCGCTTCTCCCTGCATCATAAAGCCCACTTCCATCCCCGAGATAAGAATGAAATGTCGGGGGTTGTGTAATGATGACGAGTGATGTGACTAACGCTAATATTTTTGTCATACAGTTATTTCATCCGTATTGAAATATCTCTTACATATTTCAGTTCAGCATGGTCAGTCATATGCCAGAAATATGGAAGTATCAAGCAGGTGTGGTTAGCTTGTTTCCCGATCTGTGTGGCTGTAACATAAAACAGCAGCGATTCCATTTGATACCCACACTGCTCATAAATCGCGGCTTGGCTTTCACAATCAAATACCCTAAGAGACTATTTCTTTTAACGGCTCCCCGTCCGTCTAAAGCCTCCCGTCCTCTCTTCCATTCATTATAATTCTTTGCCACGGCCTCCTTGTTTGGTAAATAAAGCTGATTTTCAATGGGCCAGCTGACATCCCATGGCTGCCGATGTGGGTACTGGATGTGCGGAGCGCAGAGAGGGCCTTATGTAACCACTTTTATTTTCCATTACTAGCTTCATTGCTGTCTGACCTAGATTGCATCAGCCAAGGGAGGCAGAGGCAGAACAAGGGGATGTTAGTGATGGTGTGTGTGTGTGTGCTTGCTCTTGGGTGTAACTGACGGGGAGGGGGGAGGGCGCCGAGGATGGTGGGAGGACGTTTCAATAAAAGGGGCAGCCAAGCTGCGGTGCAATCGATTTCTCATGATCAATGCGGTCCCATTTACAAAATCCTATAAGCTGACAGAGCAGCGCTGGGGTAAAGGCCCACTGACAGCTAACATCCTCCACTCTGCTGCCCAAGGACGGACAGCTTTGGAAGCTACTAGCCAACTTCTCTGACTCCTCTCTCTCTCTCTCTCTTTCATTCTCTCTATCACTATCTTTCAATCACAGCGCCTCTGCAGTGGAGGATGGAGACTCGGTGAACCTGTTCATGAGGTGAACAGAAGAATCTGCCTGAATTATGGCACTCAGCATGGGGGGGGCCAACACTCCCGCCAGCACTGAAAGCACCTCCCGCCCGCGCACCCATATCACTGACATTGTCAACTATCATGGAGCCGAACACGCAGTGACTAAACTGCTGACACAGAGGGACACGTCATCTGACAGTAAAGCTGGTCGGACAGTTGGCTTGGACAGTTGGTTGACAGTTGGTAGAAGAGGGGAGGGAGGCGGGCGACAACACCACTGATGTGTTTGGAGATGGGGGCAGTAATGGATGCTCTATTTAATCCCTCGTGCATTTGTAACAGAGGTTTCATCAACGAAGTCATGCAACAAAATGTGGAATTATGGTTCTATCTCCTCTAAAATGACCTGAAAGTTTTTGGGATAAATCTCCCAAAGAACTCTACCACCTAGTATTGAACTAAAATTGGACTTTTACTGTGAGTCATCTCACTGATTAAAAATGGGGGCGTGAGCAGGAAAGGATCAGTTAAACTGCTGATGGGAACAGAATGGCATCACCTTATTAACCTAAATATCAAAACCCTTCCTACTCGCTCACGATAGACTTTGTAAAATGCGAGTACAATTAACAATTTAACTGCTCATTATACATCTTTTAAATAGATTTCCCAAGTAAATTAAGCCAAGTCAAGTGTGTACTCAGTATTTGTCGGGTGACATGTTTCATTTGCCTGGATAGAAAAGGATTCACAAAACAGATGCTGTCTTTGTAATGCAAGACATTTCTAGTACCCCATGATGATTTAGTCCACTCTTTTATTTAGGATTTAGCAGAAATTACTGACTGAGTTGTCTATTAGCACTGTATATGAGGTCTAATCTCAGTCAAACAGACTGTAGATAAGAAGTGGACGTAGTCACCGTGACGTCACCCATTGGTTTGTAGACTGCTGTTTTGAAGGCTCGAGTTCGGCATTTTGGTTGTCGCCATCTTGTTTTTTTGCAACCAGAAGTGAGGGTGGAGCTAAGTTCAACCGAACCCTGAATAAGACATTTTTAGGCAACCGAAAGGGTTATAATTAACTTTCATGAACTGAAAACACACTGTGAAAGAGTTAAAGTTCTAAGAAAAAAACAACTCCCAGACCGGACATAGTCGTGGTAGCGAGCTGTCAATCACAAGGTAGCCACGCCCTAAGGCATCTCCTGCTTAATGGTCCATTTGACTCTAAATGGGACCATAATTTGATAAATGAACATCATGCTGTATTGAAGAAGACTTGAAACTAGCGATTGAGACCATAAACTCATGTTTACAATGTTTACTGAGGTAATAAATCAAGTGAGAAGTAGGGTCATTTTCTCATAGACTTCTATTCAATCAGACTTCTTTTTGCAACCAGTGGAGTCGCCCCCTGCTGGCTATTAGAAAGAATGAAAGTTTAAGGCACTTCCGCATTGGCTTCACTTTACAGACCTCAGAGATAGCCCACTGGACTTAAAATGTGTTAGATGAAGTCTATAGTGTGAAACCCAGTAATATTAACTGTTCAAAATGTGTGTTTGTAAAATGAGGGTACTTCTGATTCCAAACCTCTTTAAAATTCATCATTTTGGGCCAATCAAGAGGCATTTACTAGCTCTATTTCCTTACTTGGCACTTGATAGCACCTCTTTAACAGGGAACTTATTTATTACTGAAATATCCGTAATGAGTAACTCACGGCTGTCAATATATCATGGATAAATAAAGTATATATACTGACCGTCAGCGTCCACCTCATTGATCATGTCCTGCAGTTCAGCCTCTGTGGGGTTCTGGCCCAGCGACCTCATGACGGTGCCGAGTTCTTTGGTGGTGATGGTGCCGTCGCCATCCTTGTCGAATAAGGAGAAAGCCTCCTTGAACTCTGCGGGGGTGGAGGAGGTAAGAGCGAGAGGTTAGCTTACCGTTGCTACGCAGTTACAGAAATGAGCTATGTTAAGGACGATGCAGTCAGGTTGAAAAGGTTAATCGATCCCCTGTATTGGCCCACATGAGCGTGGACAGAAGTGAAGTTGTAAATGTGCTGAGCTCTGAAACCACACAGGGATCTTATCTCATACTGTGAAAAAAAAGAAAATGGTGCAGAATATTGGCAGCTGAAACAGACTTTACTGCAATAACTTCAATGTCCTGCACCAGCTTGTACGAGCAAGCTTCTGAACTATGGGCCATAAAAAGCCATCCAGGGAGGGGCAGGCAATAGTATAGCGTTAGCCTTGGAGCTTTAGCACAAGCTAATTAGCCACAGAGGGGGTTTGACTCAGAAGAAACTGTGCAGCCTCCAGTTTTAATACAAAGGCCACATCATTTATTTATCAAGGACATCAAGGTGCCTCAGTGATTGAAAGTACTCATAAGCTAGCGTTGCAAAACTGCCTATTCACTGTGGCTTCCTGGGTTTTACTCCTGACTCATAACACGCTGTAAATGCTTCTTCCCCTTATTTCCTGTTCATTTTGAAAAGCTAATGATCTACCAAGGGAGGGCGGCTGCCAAATCCTTCAATGTTCTGTTTCATTTCGTGCTCTCTCCATAAGTGACGTGGTGGCTACCAGAGCAGCTATAGAGAGATATCACCTCGCTCGTGACGGAGGAACTTTAATGAATGACATAGTGTGGACGTGATCCACCAGGAGCCAGTAAATATGTGAAGAAAGGACTTGAAAGAAATGTCTGTTCCTACCTGCAATCTGCTCCTCTGTTAGTTGGTCAGCCTGTGGTTGAAAAGAAAAGGAGGGAGAGGGTTACAAACAATGAAGTTTTTCTCAACAAGGCAACTATTACAAATTCCAAACTGTTGCGTCATTACATTCCTCATCGTCCCCACACACCAACCACCACACGGCTCAACACTGACCACAGTGTTCAGGGGTTTAGCGGAGCCGCTGCTAGGCCATCACCAGAGGTCTCAGCTGGAATCTGCTCTCAGGACTGCCAAGTTTTACCAATGACAATGCTCCAAATTAACTACTAGCCCCGTTAGCTAGCAACCAATGCAATGGGGAGGGGGGTGTCAATTACGGATGCATTGATCCGACTTTTTTTCTGACCCTATAGCGATACCTGGGCTTTGGGTATTGGCCGATACCGAGTACCGATCCGATACCAGTGTTTAATTAATAAGCTGTATGCCTCACTGTGTGGAGATGACTGGGATCATTCTTTTATTGCATTTTTCTATATCGTTTATATCGCAATATAAGCTAGGCCCATATTTATTTATTTTTTCTGAAGTTCTTATGAGAAAATACTCCGTACTTTTCGTTTGTCAAGTATAAAATTCACACAGGAGTATGCAAAAATAGGCTTTACCATGTGGTTATTTCATATAGACTATTTATTTATTAATTAATTACCAGAAAACATGCTATATCGTGATATATGTCGTTATTGAAATATGAAATTACCTATATCATGATAGAACATTTTGGCCATTTCGCCCAGCCCTACAAGGTAACATCACATAAACATTGCTTTCTTAACTTTGTAAATCGAAATGTAACAAAGAATTACATAGATATAAATTTACTGAATTATTATTTATTATTAAAATAAAAACTGACACCAGCAACTTAGTAAAAAAATCTTCAAAATTACCCGGAATTACAGTTCAAGTGTAAACCTTTTTAATGCAGCAACAAATTGGTAAAAACTTAAACAGGATGTAGAATTCCAGTATATATTGTATATAGCATATAAATATAAAATTGAATTGAATAGATCGGCCCCATTGTCACCGATACCCGATCCAGCTATTTGAGTCAGTATCGGCTGTTGGTGCTTCGCTAACGTCAATCAGTTAGAGGACTCGTTTCAATATTCGTAACTTAAGATTTATAGGGCTACAACTAATGATTATTTTCATTGTCGTTTATTTTCTCGATTAATCAACTAGTTGTTTGGTCTATAAAATGTCAGAAAATGCAGGAAAAATCAGTGTTTCCCAAAGCCCAAGATGACGTCCTCAAATGTCTTGTTTTTTCCACAACTCAAAGATATTCAGTTTACTGTCATAGAGGAGTGAAGAAACCAGAAAATATTCACATTTAACAAGCTGGAATCAGATAATTTTGACTGTTCTTTCTTAAAAAATTACTCAAACTGATTAATCGATTATCAAAATAGTTGGTGATTAATGTAATAGCTGACAACTCATTAACTGATTAACTGTTTAATTATTGCATCTCTAAAGATTTCCTTTACATCTCTTATCTTAATGGCATTTTCTTCTCTAAGCAGATGCTTAATTGATTTTGTCTCTGTAATAGTTTAATGCCAATTGGAGTCCACCTTGACTCCAGTCTGACTTTGACTAACATAAAATTGATAATGATGCTGAAAATCAGTTATCAGACTTGGCTCATGCTAATAGACGTTATCAAGATGTCTTTTAAAGGTTGCGTTTGCTTGACGGACTGCTAGAGAGCTACCACACAGAGAGCTCTACAACGGCCCTACGTGAAATTTAATTTCCAGCTGATGAGTGGCTCCATGGGATTGACTCACACCTTGTCCCAAAACTAGGCTACACCGCGGCGGTCCACACGAGAGGGACTGCTTTGGCAACGAGATGCTGTAATAAAACGGATGAAGTGCTGTCTCCAGACCGGGAGAGAGTGTTTAGGCGGGGGTTGTTTCAGGACATGTCAGCACGGGAGTGTTTTCCACGGTCGTACCAACAGGAGAAACGGCCTGCTGCGTTGGCGCAGGTTGGTTCCCCGCTCCCAGCCTGTTCCCTCCGCTAGCTGAGGGCTCTGCAATGGCCGATGGTGACTCACACATGGCGAGCATCCACCGCCAGGCCTTTAACATAGGAGGATCGAGTTTCTTTGTGGAGGAGCTACTGTTTTCAAACAAATACCCTCAGCAGTAAAGTGTGAATACAAAGCTTGAGGCGCAAATAACTCCCACAGGTGCCCTCCCATTCTTTCCTTTATTATCACTGTTAACAGACCCTGCTGACATCTTTGTGCCTGGCAGCAAAGGAACACACACATAAACATGAGCAGTCACAGATGTGCACATACGCTTGCATACATGCATGTGTGCTCTTGCAAACACACACAGAGTCCGTCTTAATGGTATTCTTCCTCAACACCAATACTTTCCATCCCCATGTTTCCTGTGAATTAGTCAGAGTGGCCAGTTCTGCCTCAAAGCGAATTCCTCCAGCCCATCGGTGGGTTTGTGTTTGTATAAGTGATCTAGCTGCGGATGCTGTCAAGCAAACATCCAATAACAGAGTCATCCTTAAATCCCACGGCTGTGGAAATCGAGCCTTGTAAAGTCCATGTTTGGAGGTGAGGGTATTTTCATTTTGTAAATCAAGCCTAGTAAATTAAATTTGTTGCATAATGACTAGATTCGGTTAGGACGGATGAAATTTAGCAGATGACACACTGCGAGCTGACCTTTAGCTTTTCAAAAACAAGAGACCTCTCCCTGTGGCTCGAGGAGCAGCAGCCACAGGATGGATTGATCCGGCCAGCGAGGGGTTTCGTGGATAACATCAGCAGCGCTCATACAATTAGCTGACTGACATGATTCAATGCTTTTCTCTTCTCCCTCCCTGCGTCCTCTTCCTGTCTCCATTTCCATCTGCGAGGATCGTAAATGTCAGGAGACAAAACAGCTCCGCTGATGCTAACACGCCACCCGGCTCAACCAATGTTCTCTTTCTCGTCTGTGTATTTTCTGGCGCCATCTTCCTCTCATCTCTTTTTCCTCGCGTTGATAAGTCTCCCTTCCTATCTCTCCTTAGTCACCCTCTTTGTCATGCCGTGTCGCTCCTGTTGTCTCTTTCTGTCCTCTGCTGTCTCTCTAAGTGGACAGAGTGTGGGGTTTGGTGACTCAGTGCTATGGATCCTCCCCTGGCTTAGGCCCAAGCTGTTGGGGCCTCCCGGTGCTGCTGCACCACCAGGCCCACTACCGGCCCATCCCTTCCTATTTCTGCTTTTTCCTCCTTCTTTCCCTGGACTTCAGCCAATACCAACTCCTCCCCCTCCTCCAGACCTTTCCCCTCTGTGTGTCCATTTTCTCTCTATACATGTGACATACTGTTCAGAGGAAACTCCCTGTGATTCACCATCCACAGTGGTCCATGGACAGGGTTGTTCACTGCCAGGCTTCCAGTCTTATAACAGCTTGTAGAGGAATAGGGGTGTGTGAGTGTTGTGGAGGGGGGGCTCTGTTGGCACCAGTTCGCTGGCATGAGTGGGTCAACCACTCCCACTGTTGCCCGGGCAGCCGGCCCCAGCAATGCGCTCCCAACAGGACCGTGGGAGGCAGGAGGCAGTTCACCGGGCCAGCGAGGAATATCTTGTGCTCTCAGTTGATGTCATATTACCCTTGTACAAACATACCGCATCGCTCACTGTTCACACTCGGTTTAATTTGATAGGGGATGCAAAATGGCGTAAGAGAACGCCAGCGATTATCTTCTTCTCTATCGACGCCGTGGGCACTTTTCAAATTGGTGATCTGTCGCCGTGAGGCGCCCGGACAATTCCTGAAGTAGCCTCGCTTCTCTATATGTGAAAGATGCACAACCAGCTGTCACTCCGACAGATGGGTGTGACACACACACACACACACACATACACACTTTCCATTCATCCTAACACAAGCACAGGCACAAAGAGTCAGTGTGGCACACACACTTCCTTTCTATAGCAGCACTGAGCTCCACAGAGCGCTGAACGCCTCTTCCCTTTGAGGCCGGACAAAAGACAGTGAGGCCTCGGGGCCCGGGGGCCGTGTCTGGAGGGGAGGAGGGAGAGGGGATGGGTGTAAACAACACCAGCCTACCCACACCCTGCGGACCAGGCCGGTGCACCATATGGCCCGGTGGCAGTAGGTGGCCGGGCACTCCTCCGCACCACTTTATCGCTCCTAGACACTGGGAACATGGGACATGGCTAGGTGTTGCCGCCAAGCATGTCAATTATTCATCGCAGCGGATCGGATGTCCTTCGAGTTACTAAACATGCATCAGCAAACAAGAGCGTAACAGGAACAGGATAGGGCCTTAGCATGGTCCGACTACTTATTCGATACTTCCACCTCAATGGGGGAGGCTGTTTCCACTTCAGTGGCCGTATTGATGCAGACAAGGGGCCTGTGGATTCAACTTTTCAGAGATGCTGATACGCAGCCTAGCTCCATAACAATTCCGCTTTACACTCCGATTACTGCGCCGCCGCGTTGCAACGTGAAACTGCATCGCAGCTCGATACCATATATGGGATATTTGATCACGGCGAGAGGGGGGGAAAACAGATCTACAGCTTCTTGACTCCCTCCCCCGGGCCATTAATGATCCATCAGGGTTGATAATCAATGGATTTAGTTTGAAGGCCTCTTTCTTCCACATCCAGATCACTTCCACTTATGTGACGTAGCCAGCGGAGGGGCTCGGTTTCACTAGGTTGCAGATGTCGTGTGAAAGTGTGTCTCCAACATCTGGCGAAATCGGTCAGAATGATGTGCAATGTATTTTGCAAGTCACTGAGGCCTATTGAAACATTTCAAACATTCCTTTTTTCAGCATACTACACAAGCTTTTTTAAAATACTGTATATAAACTGTAGAGTAGATCCTAATTTCACAATACCTGGTGTTAAAAGTCGACTAAACTTTCCCAGCTGTTGATGTTTAGTGGTGGCCAGTGCCAGAAAGAGCTTCTCAGACAACTCGCCACATTTGCATAACATCGAAAAATTTGCAAGGAGGCAACCAAATCAGCCGACATAACACAGATAGATAACACAGCCTGAGATAAACCCTGCAGTGAAAGGCGGAACTGCGTCTCGTTGCCGTGTTTAGTAGCCTTTATAGGCCATGGAGCTATAACCTTGTAATTACACAATATGGTCAGTTTCCGTTGCGGAACACTGACGAGATAAAATAGTGCCATTCCCCCCCTCATCATGGCACGGCACGGCTCGGCTCGGCTCGAGCAGCCAAGATGGTGCATAGAAAAAAAAAAAAAGGGAAACCAGCTCATTTTTCAACATGATGAGAGGAGAGGAGCGTCGTTTCGCGGGTTCACCGTGTTCGAGCGGCGGAAACAGCGAATAAAAACACGAATAACACATGTGTGTTGCGGCTCTGATAAGGAGAACTTCGGCTCCTGTGTCTCTATAACGTGAGACGGGCTTCAGCAACACGCCTGCGCTCCTAAGGCGGATTGTAAAATGCACCCTAATGCATTTATGGCTGCAGAATTATGCTGTAATGACCCAGAATAGCTTGCTTAGTTATTCCGATACCACTAAATCTAGTCCAAGAATTAATTGGAGCTGCACCATGCAGGTCGTGAAGCGGCTACTCGACCCGGGAGAGCCGAATACCGAATAACGATGTGTGAATTGCGCAGTTATGAGGAAATACGGTGCCGCTTTGAAGGTGAACATCATTTCAGGCGAACAAAAGGGCAGCCCGTAATAATAAGTCACAAAATCCCATGCAGTATAGCCAGAGCTAGAACATATCAAATGCGGGCGTTTTCCGTCTCCTCACAGCGGAATCAATGAGTGAATAATATAGCCTGCAGGAACGGAAAAAAAGCATAAAGCTACACCATGTTTAAACTCGTAATAACCAGGCTTTCCTACAATTCAAACGCGTTTCCCCAGTGAAGAGAATGAATGACAATACATACCATGTCGGATGGGTTGTGTGCTTGTTGGTCTGTGGAGGCAGACTAGGAGTGTGGTCGTTCCTTAGATGGAGTTCCACTGGCGGGTTAGGAGTGTGTATATTGGCCGTGGCCAGAAAGGGGATTGCCTCGAGTATCCCTCCGCCACACTAGCACCGATCACTCACTTCCTTATTTCAATTCAGGGTTGTTGCTGCAGCGGCGGCGCAGGCCTCCAGCAGAAGACGACGTGCCAATCACCGGGGCGAAAAACGCCTGCAGTGCATGGGGTGCATCCTTATACTTCTATTAAACTCCATCCAAAGTCATGAAGTGTAGTATGAATGCTGTGGATTTTTGCTTAAGTATTGCAAAACCCCATCTTTATAGGATGTTTTCAAGATGTAAATTAAGATTGTTGCCTATAGGTTAAAACATCACTGTAAATATACAAAACACATTACAGGTCTACACATTGGGATTAAACCTCCAACATATGATAACATGTTGTCGCCATGCTTACCTTACTAAACCACTGGCCTCCATCACAGGAAACAATGCCGGAGTCATACAAGGATAAGGTCCTGTAAGGAGAACATGAATGGATGTTTTTTAGATGCCCCTTGAGAGCTTTTAGGCCAAGTTGGATTATAGCAATAAAGATGCAAATTAAAGTTAAACCCAAATAGTTATTGAGGCATTATAGTTTATATAAAGACTGGAAATAACTTGGCGTGGGCAACAAACTAGCCTATATACACTAGCGAGCTTTAGTAATTGTCACTTATCTAGAAATACTTGTCTTTCTCCCCATTTTCCTCTGCCTGGTAACCATCACAAGTCATTTTAATATAAGGGTAGTATCTATAATGACAAAAGAAATCAACAAACAAATGCTATTGCAGTGGAAGATGGTTTGCATTTGGCAAAATGACTAAGCTATAATCACAAATATAGGCTAATTCAGAGACCAAAAAAAGCCAATAGCAGTCATTTTAATGGTAAGGATAGTCTCTATTATGACAAAAGAAATCAACAACCAAATGTGGAATATGGTTTGCATTTGGCGAAATGACTAGGCTATAATCACAAATATAGGCTAATTCAGAGACCAAAAAAGCCTATAGCAGTCATTTTAATGCGAGGATAGTCTCTATTATGACAAAAGAAATCAACAACCAAATGTGGAAGATGGTTTGCATTTGGCAAAGTGACTAGGCTATAATCACAAATATAATTCAAAGACAAAAAAGGGCTACAAACTAAAGTCTAGCAAGTCTAGCAACTATAACTTAATCCACTTAAGAGCAATTTATCAATTTATTTGTAATATTTGCCATTTGTAGCAATTTTGAAAAATCAAATTCATAGACTGGAAAAAAATGTAGACTGTACCTTTAAATTTGAGTATATAATTGTTAAACCTCTCAACTTCACTAAATATATCAATGTTAAACTTCACATTAAAAAAATGAAATCCCAAATGGTGCATTATCAACCATCCATCCATCTGTTTTCTAATTATTCCAGAAAGAGAGTTAGATTCTCCAAACACGGAGTACTAGTTTTCAGTTGCGGAAGGATATCTCTAGTGCAGGAAGCAGCCTGGTTGACACTGGAGAATTTGCTGTGCCGGTGTGTGATCGCGTTTCTGATTGGCCGCTGCAGACCTGCAATATTATACTCCATGTGTCGACCGCATCGATTGGCTACACGGGACCTGCATTGCACCAGGCAGTGGCACTTGATGGAAATATAATAAATATAAATACGGGAAACTTAAAAACCAACGCACCTTCCAGCGCCCGCGTTTCAAACGATTTATTAGTGTTTATAATTATTATGATTTGTTTGTGTCGAGACGGATGGAAAATGCGACAGGTTTTCATTGGTGCGGGGTGAATGGTTGATAGGCTCGATATGGGAAGTGCGCAGACTTACTATTGGCTACTACAAAGTGTAGTAGGCCTACGTGGAGTTAACAATGAAGCATGGCAGGGCTGGCGCCTACTTATTTAAGCCGTATACAACCGGGGTGCGTTGCATTTCACGACAAAAACGAGCATGTTGTGTCATTTACGGCATCTAACATGTGTCTGCCTCCTCAATAAAACGCATTAAACCTCGGTCGGTAGAATGACGACACAGAATATGGCAAAGCAGATATTATCACTGTGTTGTCATAATCTACACACATAAATCCTCCAGTCTGTTTCAGTGTGTGAAGTGTACCTGACACAAGCACCACCCAGTGGACAAAGTGTAACCATACATCATGTTGTTTACAGCAGCCAACACGGAAGGAAGAGATGTACTATGTCTATTCAGTGTATGGCTATAACCAGACATGTCTTTAATTCACTGCAATGTGTTAGAAACACTGCTGAGGTGTATGGCAAGCCATTTAAACATCTATTACCTAGACTGGATATTCATGACTCTCTCTACACAATCACATGCATTTATAATAACAATTAGGTAACAATTACATTGTTATAGATTTAAACCCTTGATCCCACTCCATGACAAAAAAACTGTGCTCACAGAAGTTCAGAAGAGGTTCAGAGAAGTTTTAAAATTCAAATTAGCATTTCCCAGCAAGCCTTTGTTCTTCCTTCATAACGTTTGACAAGAAAGCAACCAAATGAACTAAGTGGTGGGTAAAAATAACTTATAATAATAATAATTTTGATAAAACATGCAGTTTTAGGACAAATACAAATACATTAAAAATTCATAACAATAGTCTATGATTCAAAACCGTAAGTGATATACACTATGTGGGGAAAGTGGTATATATAAATTTAGCTCACAAAATTGAATAATTCAAGTGTTGTTTTTGACTGGCTACTTTGAAGACTGTCAGTTTGAGCACGAGAGGACCCGCCCACAATATAAAAGCGGCAAAAAAAAGCCATCCTACATGGGCCCATGACAGCTTCTGGGCCCCGGTGTGCCGCACCAATTGCACCGTCGATATTTACGCCACTGCCTCTGCTCATTCCTATTTTCCAAGCGTGTCGGAGAATCTACGGTGGCCTTCAGGTAATGTAAAAATGCGAAAGGCTCTCTCTAGAGCCAATGTTTGGTTTGTCCGTTCTGGGCTACTGTAGAAACATGGTAGACTCCATGAAGAAGACCCGCTCCCTATGTAGATATTAATGGCTCATTTTAAGCTCACGAAAAGACAGCGATTCTTAGTTTCAGGTGATTATACACTAATGAAAACATTATGAATATTATATTCAATTTCTGCCAATAGATCCCCAAAATGCTACACACTGTTCCTTTAAGAGATTTCTAATGAGTCATAGATATATTTAAGGTTGTCTGGACAGATAGAGGGTTTAAATAGCTTATTATAATGATAATATGATAGGGAAGCGTATTGTTCCTTATTGTATTTGTCGACCGCATATTTGATGGTAGGGTGTTTGCGGCAGTACTGCTGATTATATTACAGACTAGTGCTGCAGCTTGTGTTATTTCATTGCCTGTTTTATGTGCATATGTATAGGCTATGTCTGTAATCAATCATATGAACTTGTAATTTTTTTCCTGTAGACCCCAGGAAGGGTTTTACTGGTTACAGCGACTGTGGATCCACTAAAGAAAGACAAACTTCTTTATTTTCCACGTTAAAGATCATGATTATTTTAGCACATCGTGGCAAATCTCTGCAGTTCAGTCAGAGTCCAGGCTGTTTTTTCAGTCCTCTCATCAGGTCAAGTAACTCTAACTCAAGTTGAGCTATTTCATTTGTTAATCTACTGGAACTAATCAGGACTTCTTACTGAATTTGTTCAGTGTGCTGCCCTGTTTAACACAAGAAATTAGCTATTGCATAAGCAGATGAACATTTTTCTTGCTGCTTTGCGACACATATTTCTTGTTTTGTTGTTTTACTCTTGGCAGCAACACAGAGGTGAGAGGATGAGCATCGTCATTCATTTTCCTGAAACTCCCTTCAAAGTTTGGTCACCTTTCCTCATCTTCAAGGGGAAGACCACCTAAATTAAGAATTCCCATATGTTATTTCTATGGCCTAGGAAAGCTCAATCAGATCAATCAATTGTGAACATGAGCTCCTTTCAAAGCCAGAAACCAGAGAAGTAAGACTCAAACTTGTGATGTCATCAGGTATAAAGTCTGGAGCTGCTCCATAGACAATGAATGGGAGACGGATTTTATGGACCCACAGAATGTTTGTTTTCTTTTTTTTATACCCAAATGAGCTTTATTCTATTGTAGTGTTCTCAGTTGTGAAACAGTAAATGTTCCCATATTATATTCAGAACATTCCCCTGGGTGCTCTCAGTGTCATCTTGAACATCTCTCCCCATTCATTGCCTTTGGAGCAGCTCCAGACTTTATACCCTATGACATCACAAGTTTGAGTTTTAGCACTCTAGTGTTTGGATTTGGGAGAGTTGTTCATGTTTACTAATATTACTTGGACTGTCTTAGACCATAGGAATAACATGTATGAATTTTGAAAATGGGCGTAGTTCCCCTTTAGACCTCTTGCTGCCCTTTAGAGAGGATAAATTAAACTCTGGTATCATATAATAAGGATAAGTCAGCACCCACACAAGAGTATACCAGTTGAAAGTATACAAATCAGGGCTGTCAAAGTTAACGCGATAATAACACGTTAACGTAAATTCGTTTTAAAGCGACTAATTTCTTTAATTTAACTTGCGATTTTTAGGTTGTACTGGGCTCAGTTTTAAAGCTAGAGTGAAGATCCTGGCATCATATGAAACCAGAAAACCCAAGGAATCCAGTGGTATCAACCAAGTCATACTAGCTTGTCACGAAGGAGGTTAAATAACACACCAAACGTATGCTAAATTTTGTTAAATGGTATGGCCACTTTCAAAGGGGTCCCCTGACCTCTGACCTGAAAATATGTGAATGAAAATGGGTTTTATCATAAACTGGGCATGTCCTTTACAGACATGCCCAGTTTATGATAATCACATGCAGTTTGGGGCCATAGTCAGTTATTAGTTAGCACACTGACAGCTGAGTTTGCCATGTTATGATTTGAGCATATTTTTATACTAAATGCAGTACCTTTCTGGACAATATTTGTCACTGTTTTGTGTTGTTAATTGTTTCCAACAATAAATATATACATACATTTGCATAAAGCAAGCATATATGCCCACTCCCATATTGATAAGAGTATTAAGTACTTGACGAATCTCCCTTTAAGGTACATTTTGAACAGATAAAAAAAAGTACGATTAATTTGCGATTAATCATGGAGTCAATATTTTAATCGATTGACAGCCCTAATACAAATAGATTGTTGTAAGATTAGCAAGGCAAATTGATCAAATTGATAATTGTAAATATATCTATGTAGTACTTTAGGTTTTCTTTTGGATTTTTTTCAGAATTTCCTTGTCCCCTTCATGTATTTGGGAATTTATAATCTCCAAACAAGGCTTTTATTTACTTTTAAGCAGAGCACTATCAACTAGAGCACAATCTGTACACATCATGAATGAACGATAATGTGCATGTGACATTTCAGAGAATGCAAACACCATGTTCAGCCCTGCTGTATCATCCTCCCCATCAGTATCTGTGAGCTCAAGGGGGGGGGGGGGGGGTTAGAAACACCCAACCCACAGTTTGCCTTGAGCTGACAGGGCAAATGTCTCATTAGAACGCACGCCCCTCTTCTTGTAACCCTCCCAGACTCTCTGGCCCAACATGCCACGCTTGATTTAAATGTTTTTTTTTCTTCTTCCATTTGCTGAATGCGCTGCGATGTACGAGCTGCAGCTGAAATGCGTGACTGATTTAATAAGGAGAGTGTTTCCGAGGTGGGGGCTGCAGCAGCGGCGGCTCTGTTCTCACTCAGATGGCTCCTGCGAAGTGGTTCGATGCTTGCTGCATGGGGGCCACTTTCTGCTGAGCACCGAGTTACACATGGCTCCACATCAAGAGGAATTAAATCACCGCCGTCGTTCTCCGCATGTCACACTGCAGCAAGGGCAGCTTAGCTGGATTGACTTAACGGCGCTGTAATAACGTAATGGCTGATTTGAATAGAAGACAGCAAAATCAAATCACAGACCGCACTCATCCCCCCTGCCACAGATATACATGATCATGTGCAGAAAACCAAATTTCACTTTCCCTCTACTGCTCAGGCACAGTCCTTTTAAAAATTTAAGAGTGAAGCATTAGTGCAAGGACATTGTGCTGCTCCTGGAGGCAGTGTCTGACTAAAATGCTACAGTCAGGGCATTTTATCTCAGATTTATGTATGTGCACCTATCTGCACTGTCGCCAAGTGTGTGGGAGTCATATGGAATATTCTGGTAATTAGTGAAGAATGTTTTTTTGAGGAGGAGATAGCAATTCTTTCAAGCATTTGTCTCGTCTCTGGGCTCTAAAAATAACAGGTATATCATCCTCAGAATGTATGCGAGGGCGACACAAGCACCATGAGTTTGCATATCGATATGCTTGATTCTGTTTTTGACACCAAGGGCGACCGCACAGAGACGGAACTAATTGAATAATTCATGTGATTAATTATCTCAAGATATTACAGCACAGCTATGAACTCAATATACAGAAATCTAATAAGAAGCAGACCTCAACAAATGTCCTAACAAGATTTGAGAGGGTGTCAGGCTATTAAATAGGCGTTATCAGTCGCTATAAGCACCATAGATGTGGGTCAATAGGGGCATACTACACCCACTAGTTGGTTTTATCATCTATTCACATGGTAGATCACTGAAAGAAGGCATAAAAGAACCTCTAGCGACCGTAGTAACTATGACAGGAGCAGAAGTAGAAGTCAGGTGCTGTAGTATAGACAGTGTAAAACCCAGTTTTCACCCAGGACACTGGAGTTTGCATCCCATTTGAAACCAACAATGCGGAGTTGTCTTTGTGTTCGTAGTTACTTTGTTTTTCCCTAAACTTAACTGTATTATTATTTTTGCCTAAACCTAAAGAAGTTGTAGTTTTGTCGCCTAAACCTAAAGAAGTAGTAGATCTGTTGCCTAAACTAAAGTAGTAGTTTTGTTGCATAAACCTAAAGAAGTAGTAGTTTTGTCGCCTAAACCAAAAGAAGTAGTAGTTTTGTTGCCTAAACCTAAAGAAGTTGTAGTTTTGTTGCCTAAACCTAAAGAAGTAGTAGTTTTGTTGCCTAAAACTAAAGTAGTAGTTTTGTTGCCTAAACCTTAATAAGTTGTAGTTTTGTAGCCTAAACCTAAATAAGTTGTAGTTCTGTTGCCTAAACCTAAAGAAGTTGTAATAAGGAAGTTGTAGTTTTGTTGCCTAAACCTAAAGAAGCCTTCTTTGTCGGGTGGTGAGCGAGCCAAAACGCTCCAGAAAATAAAACATGAGTGACACAAGACGACCACTGTTTTGGTGTCCTTTTATTCACATAACGGTAACAGGAGAGTGGGATAAGCCAGACATGAAATGCACAAAATATATCAAAACTCTCTCTGGGGAGACAGACAACTCAATTGCTGCCTCCTCTCTTTCACACAGCGATAGATAGGGAAGAAGTGAGAGTGAGAGAAACATAAAAGTTTGAAGGTTAGAGGTAGAGCCCCTCCGGTGTGCCCTCCTGCTTCTTGTACAGGACGTTTTCCTTGGACTTCTTGAAGTCTTCGTTGGTGACTTTCATGCGGCGCTCGCGCAGAGCCATCAGACCTGCTTCTGTGCAGATGGCCTTGAGGACATAGTGAGAGGGAGAGGAGAGAAATAAAAAGTGTCATTTCAGCTGTATGTTTCTGTAAAAGAGAAAAGGCATTTAAACTTTGTAGAAATACAATAAAAATGGTTGTGGAACTCTATGGGGGAAAAAAATAGCAGCAGTAACTAGAAGGACACTTGGAGAGTGCAGACCTCCGTCAAGGCCACGCCCTCTCTCGCAATGTTAATGAAAAAGAAAATTAATTTGTGTATCCGCCCGATGATTCCGCTCCGCTCTAAAGTTGAATGGGTTCTTCCTTGGCCTATGTGACATCCTTCCACCAAGTTTCAGGAAAATTGGGCCAGTAGTTTTTCCGTAATCCTGATGCAAAACAAATAAACCGAAACAGCGTATCTGCAGGTTTCAACAAGTCAAATTTAAGACTTTTAAAGACCTTTTTTAAGACCATTATGAATGCAATTTAAGACCCATTCCACGTCTATTTAAGACCACTATGAATGCAATTAAAGACCTACTTCACGTCCATACTGGCAAGAAAGTACTAAGGATATGAAAGAAAATTGGAACCCCCAGAATTACTTGCAAAGTAAATTAATTTATTCACTGAAACACATTCCTTACAGAAGTTTTCCCAGTCTTTGTTCCAGGTTTTCACAGTTTTATAACCAAATAAATAAATATATTGCTAACTATAAATAAATATAAAAAAAATGGAATGGAATTAATGGAATAACAGCAACAGACAAAAAGTACCTTAGAAACCTGGATAAAAATGCACTGTTGCTGGTTTTCATTTCTGACCATCTATGGGGGTCTGGGTGTGTGCTTCCCCGGAAGAAAATTTTGTACATTTTAAAATTAAATGCATCAATCTGGTGCACTTTGAAAGCAAAATTAAGAGACTAGATCTTGTGCTCTTGTAAACAATTTTGTGCTCTAGCAGTGGTGGACTCTAGGCTACTCAAGTACTGTACTTAAAGCTGAAGTAGGCGAGATTGGAGCAAATATGATTAAAAAAAGTTATTTTTATAAAACGGTCGCTATATCATGACAGTAGTACATGAAACAGGTAACCTGACAAAAATCACGAAACCCCATTAAGTTTTCCGACTTCTACTGGAACATGGTCAACTCAGATGTGACGTCATTCCCGGCTCCAACCTCTGATTTTCAAGGTAAATGGAACGCAGTATAACCTCCTTGGAAGAGATAATGCTCTGCTATGTGTTGTCATTTAGTTGACTTTTGTATGTTTAGCTTTTCTGCTTAACTGGGTAAACTAGTAACATGTACATACAAAATACAGCAAGTGAAATTTGGAAATACCTGACGTGAAGGAATAACAGAAACTACCATTAATTAATTTGACAATGCTGTATTGACAGTATATACTATTATTAAACTAAAGATGGCTGTAGGTGGCTTTTATTGGCTGGACCGCAGAAGGCCAGCCTTACTAACGCAGTCTGTCACTGAGTGACTGAGTGATGAAGTGACACAATTGGTAAGGCGAGTGTTGGAGTTTCCTCATTGGCCGTTGCTCTTTCAAAATGAAAAGGCGGGGAACAGTCCTTTATGCGAATGAGCCCATCCAGCGCGGCGCGTGCAGCTTCCGAAACTTGGACCAAGCTGTCAAACTAGGCGATCAATTCTAGAATGAAACGAGATTCAGCAGTGGCGTAGCCTGTTTAAAATGTTTTCAGTAGAAGTAGATTTTGGTGGATTGTTTAGACGGAATAACAGAAAGTTTACGAGCGGGCCGCCATGCTGTTTCCTGTTTGAAACGGCGAGCAGAAAACTAGGGACCAATCAGGTGCATTCCACGAGAGGGTATGTCACCGCTTGAACGACCAGTTGAGTGGAACGGCGCTATCTGTGTAACAATTTAGCCACAAATTCACAGACTGACTATGCACAGTCCAGCCATTCACTTGGTTTTGATTGAGTCATGTTCTACTTTTATTCCATTATGACAACTTGTCACCTTATATAGTAATTCTAACAGACATAATTCAAACGGACCACAATTCAGACAACATAATGAATCACAAGATAAGAGTTTGGGTGGAGTTCTGACTTCAATGTTTACACTTTAGTTTGTGTAACGTTTTTGAACACTGACAGTATCAGATATCAAAAAGGTGGAGAATTGTTTTTCTGCTCAATACCAGCTATTGCACATGACTGACATCACTTATATGATGATGTTGATGATCTACACAAAAGCATCATACAGAATGCTGGAAACCCACTCAAAGTGTAATTCTGTCAGTTCTCACATGAGGGCAGCAGAGTTGAGTCAGTGAGAAGTAAAGAGTTAAATGTACAGTAAACTTTGGACGAGGTCTTTTTGAATGGAGGACACAATACAGTACAATTAAATTTAAATGTTGATACTATTAAAGTTAAGAAAATCAGCACCTGTGGCTTCCCTTCATCTTGTTTCCCCCTTTCTGCTGAGCCACAGTGTGAACTGGCTCAGTGCAAAGACCTGTTGAACTCACAATCAATACGTGGCTGTGGTCACACCGAAGCAGGCCGGAGCAAATTAAGAAAAGAGACAGAACACATCTCAAGCGCCAGGATGCACTTCGATTGGACACAACTCCTACCATGCTGCTCAATCCACTCTTATGTTAAGACAGAGTACTCCCACAGATACTACTACATCTGTGGGAGTGAAGAAAGATTTGAATCAACGTCTTGCGGTCGCCTCAGCCAACCAGTAAAGATGCAGTTTGTATCAATGTCTGTCCATTTTATCCTATTTGTTATATCATTATATCCTATTTCACATTTGTGTGATATTGTCATATTTAGCATATGAATTCTTGAGTTGTGGCCAAAAATGTGTTTTGTGAGGTCACAGTGACCTTGACATTTGACCACCAAAATCTAATCAGTTCATCCTTGAGTCCAGGTGGATGTTTGTGCCAAATTTGAATAAATTCATTCCAGGTGTTCTGAGATATCGCATTCATGGAAGCATAAAAACTCACTGGAAGCATTAGCCCTAGCCATCATGCAGTGTATTATTTGTAAGATCCTTCCTGATCTTAAGAACAATGTAGCTGGTCAAAAAGTCAAACTGGCAAGTAGATTCAGCTAATATGATCAGAGAGAAAAACAGTTTGCAGCTGTGAGTGGACCGTCTTGCTCTTACCTTAATGTCTGCTCCTGATAGGTCGTCCTTAGCCAAGATGAGGTCATCGAGGGTGACATCATCCGCTACTGTCATGCGGCTGGTGTGGATTTGGAAGATCCTCCTTTTGGTCTTCTCATCCGGCAGGGGAAACTCGATCTTGCGGTCGATTCTCCCTGAGGAGGAGGAGGAGGAGGAGAGAAGAAAACTACAACGTCACAAACTGCTGCTGTGAAGAGCTTCTTACAGTTTTGCCAATTTTAAATGTTTTAACATTTCATTCAGTAGACTGATGCCAACTCTCACTCAAATCCAATGTGATTAATAAACATAGCGGTGCACCGATTGACCAAACCCTAATCGTGTTTGGTTAATTTATCAAACATTAATAATTTTTTACAAACCAATTAAGGAAGTTCCTTTGCCTATGATGATTCTGCCCACAACTGAATCCCTAAGCTTTTACAGTAAAGCATTTTAAAGCAGATCTGATCAATGATCAACTGTCCATAACAGTCTCGGTGCACAATCAGTGCAAGTCTAAATGAATTAATAAATAACTGTTAATACGTACCAAGGTCAAATGAGTAATTGATTTTTCATCAAGAGGAAACCTTAATTACTCTTCTGAATCTTTTAGGAATAACAATAAGGAAGATATTCGTTCTGTTACGTGTAAGAAAATTAATTTCTGGTAGTGACCACCTTTTAGCATGGATCTATGTTTTGCCCAAGAGGAAGAAAAAAAAAACCCATTCATTTCTAAAAAGCAGAAAAACAATCTGACATAATTTCTACTTCCTGCCATGACTCAGCAGAATACAACCATTTCCTAAATGTCTGTGCGAGCAGCAGTCGGGTTTCCACCAAATTTTCCAGGACTTTTAGTCCCTGAAACTACTTTTCAAGGAACTAAAAGGTTCCTTCAGCCCACTGTTGTCTGCATTTCCACTGCAGTGTAAAGACCTGCGAAGATTAGGCAAATTAGTCCGCTGACGTATGAAAAAGCAACATGACATGGGACGAGGGCTGATTGTGGTCACAGCGGTAAACACACTCTACAGCCTGCAGTTCAGTGTGTCTGCCTGTTTCATCTAAAAAACATGCTGGAAAAAAATAAACCTTACAAAAAAATAAACATTAGGTTTTGTCTCAATGCGACAATATTTACTGCTGCATATATTTACTGATGCACGTTGGATGTAATGAATGAAATGCAGAGGAGGGAAATGAAACTGAGTGTGTGTCTCCACAGTAAATCATCCGTTGAGTGTTTGATGGTTATTTATTTGTGCTTTAGAACGTTAACGCCGTAAAGCAATCAGAAAATAACAAATAATTTTTCTCTCATTCACAGCACCACCGCGATGTCTCCCTCTTCTAATGTTACCGCTCACCCTCACAATCTCTCTCTCTCTTTTTTCTCTGTTGGAACGCCGACAGCAGAGCCTAACTTTACTTTCAATGTTATCAAAGAAAGAGTAATGCTCTCCCCTCGTCCAAAAATAGTCATAAATCAATACTAGAGCACTTCCTTGTTTATGAATGAAGCGATATACGAGTAGAGGCAGCGGTGCCGTGGTGTTTTACCAATCAGTGAGGGTTATCCCCGCAAACTCCACCTAAAAAGTTCTGGTACTTTCAGAAAGTACTATCCCCCGACGAGGGCCTTTTGGGGGGGTAAAAAAGCCCTGTAAAATGTCCCCAGAGCTTAATTTAGACCCTGGTCCCTGAAGTCGAAACACAGTGAGTTCCTCAAAAGGTTCTTATTTCTGGGGGAAAGTTCCTGCGGTGGAAACGGTGCTAGACAGCGACAAATACAGGCAGAATCTGATCCAATCAGACTCCTACTGACCAGGTCTGATGAGGGCCGGATCCAGGGTTTCTATCCGATTGGTGGCCATGATCACTTTGACGTCTCCCCGCGAGTCGAAGCCGTCCAGCTGATTGAGCAGCTCCAGCATGGTCCTCTGGATCTCCCTCTCACCGCCAGAGTTAGAGTCATACCTGCACAACACAGACAGGAGACATACATTTATCTTAAGAATTTATAGAATCTACAACACTGCCTTACATCCTCAGACTCCAAGGACTTGGCCACCCTGCAGTCTTGTTATCACTTAACTGGGTTGTTTGCTGTGTGTTCCATGAGAGGTAAAGAGTGTAGCCACATCTACAAGCTCATTCATTATTCACATCAACATCCAACCAGGCTCATTCATTTAAGTAAGCCAATATCCTGCCTAACAATGTTACTGTCTTTTTACATTTTGTTGCCAACAGGGATGAAAAACAGAAGCTGACTTTTTATTTTCTACACTGTCTGTTGCCACTGGTCCTATAACTGTCATCTTTTTAAAAAAATTAAAGACAGGGGGAAAGCCCATATCAAAAACAAACTTGAAAAGTGCATACTGAAATTGAAAAACTTATATTATACTGTACAGTTTAATAGGCTTACATCATTTTGAAATCTGCCAAACAGAAACACACTTTCAGTTAGATGAAGAAGAGAGTTCATCAACCTGAACTGTTAATGTGCTGTTCAGTACTGACTAAAAATAAACATGTAATATATCAAGGCGTAGCCAGTTATCACACTTCCTAATCCAACACCTTGTCATCCACCTCTGGCTCAACTCTAAAGGTGATACATACATTATCACTGCTCTGATGCTCTCAGTCTCTCACATTCTCAGACTAAAATAGTTTGAAGTAGACGTCTGTGTACCTTTTAGTGCCGATGGCATCAATCTCGTCGATGAAGACGATGGAGGGCGCGTGCTCCTCCGCCACCCTGAAGAGCTCTCGGACCAGCTTGGGCCCGTCTCCCAGGTACTTCTGGATCAGCTCTGAGCCCACGACGCGCAGGAAGGTGGCTGATGTCTGATTGGCTACGGCCTTGGCGAGCAGTGTCTTTCCTGGTACATGCATAACATAACATACATTCTTTGCCACATTTCCAGTATACATTTCGCATGAGAATACAAGAATTACACCACTGTAGCACCATTAGAGAGAGGGGAAAAGACAAGTTAGTTAAGAGGCTCCTAACATCAGCAGTTGAGAAGCTGTTCACTAAGTTTTTTTTTTAATTTTAGCTACCTAACATCCAGGTGGATGTTAACAATTATTAGTTAAGGTAGAACAGCAACATTAAGACTGGATTTTTCAGATATTTAAATTTATCTATTTGGAGACATTTCCAGTAAAAGTTTAAGACCTTATGAACAAAACGTCATTTCTAGTGACTTTTTTTTTTTAGAGAAAGACCTGCATCCATTTGATTTTCAAATGCTTGGGCAGTTTCCCATGACATTTCCTTTCAGATATCTCATTTAATTGTCATATTTCATTTGTTAAACATATTTGTTCTTGTCTCATTTTCTCAGTATATACACTTCATGTATTTTTTCTACTGGAAATCTCTTATAGGAATTCAAAAGGTTTATAGGAACTCAAAATATCACACACTGCCCAGGTGCACCTAAAAGTAGTTATAAAAGGTCACACACACACATCACATTGTTCCATCATATCTCCTTCATTCACCATCTAGTTGTAACGTAACGGTCACACTGATGATAAGTGATTAGTACCACCCCTGAAAGAAACTAATATATGTACTTTCTGCAATACTGACTGGTTTTATATGCTATTGTTGTCTTCTTAACTATTTTTGATTGCGATACAACTAGAATTACTGCCTCCACCAACCGTCAAGTTGCAGTTTATATCCATGTCTGTCCAAAATGTCATTACTTCATCATTTTATCCCGTAAGACATTGTGTGAAATTGTCATAATAAGCAAATGAATTCTAGATTTGTGGCCAAAAACCTGTTTTGTGAGATCACAGTGACCTTTGACCAACAAAATCTAATCAGTTCATCCTTGAGTCCAAGTGGACGTTTGTGCAAAATTTGAAGAAATTCCCTCCAGGCACTCCAAGAATGGGACCGAAAACCCCAAAACATGGTGCCTCCGGCCACGGCAGTCACCAGTGCGGAGGTATAATAAAACAATTCTCCATCCAATTTGAAGAGACAGATAAAAGTCAAAATTATCATGGCAATGTGTGGCAGTAATAGGTGGTGATAATAAAGATTATTAAGAGGGAAGGCATTCTTTATTTTCCTAGTATTATTGCCTGGTCAAAAGCACTAGTGGTATCTCTTAATATCAGGGTCCCTGAAAATATGTCAGTGTATCTACTGTGTTACCCTTGACAAAAATAACCGAGTGATATCGTAGCTTTTATTATTTCATAAAAAGGTAGTACTGAGGCTGCGTTGTGTGGCGGTGTGGAAGAGTCACTAATGGCCCGACGACTGCACGACGATTAACGTCTTTTGTTCCCTCATGTCTGATCACCTATGGATCTGGTGTGAATGCAGCCTAAGACTAACGAAGACTATTATAGCTCTTCTAGAATGATTACAGACACATGTATTATGTCTGAAATGTTCTTACTACTTATACAATACACGTATCACGTTGTCTGTGTGCATATTGTCCTCAAAGACTTTTAACAATATTTGATGAATTTGACACCCATAAAGCTTAAGCCTCGCAAATTGTTCCTCCCCTTGCCTTTGAGCAGGCATTAAACTTTATTTCTATGCTATCTTATTTGTAACAGTGATCATGTGTAGTTCTTTATAAATGCACTAAGATCGTATTGAAATTCACGGCCAAGCTGAAGCGAAGTGCACTTCACTTAACCCTTTTTTTCTTTGTTAATGAGATCTGGTTTTGACAGAAACGATTTGTAAATTTGTAAAAAATAACTTTTTTTAAATGCTGTACACTGTGACAAAGGTTGAAAAGGTTCACAAAGGCAACCACAGTGGTCCATGGCTAATTATACTGCATTGACAAAACTACCCGCTAATAAGCATATTTTGTTTTTTGCAATTGCTGAATGTGTTTTGAATCATTACAACTGTGTTACACTGGCTGTAAAGCATTTTTTCTGTGACAGTTCCGAGAGGAGGCTTGTGACAGTCTCTCACCTTCCCTGCTGCGGTGCCCTTTAAAAAAGGTCCCTAAAGACTAAATGGAATTTGCCAGTGATGTCGATCTGGGGTAAATACACCTTTATCTCTGGATTTCACTTGAAAAAGACTTAATACTTGTGCGATTAAACCGAAAACTTAAAGGTTAGGCTATATATGTACATTAGTGTATACATTATACGTGATTCTTGTACCGCATACTTGTGAAGCGGGATTACCAGTGTGTCATAAAGAGTAATGGGGGTACGATTAACTTGGTGGAAGGTGAGGTAGATAAAAAAATTGTGTTGAACTTTAGCTTCCTATAACAGCCTGTGTTTTTCTTGGGTTTTTAGAGTTTGAGAGCCACTGTTGGTAACATGTTTAATGAAAGCACTCACCTGTGCCAGGCGGTCCATATAAGATGACACCTTTGGGAGGCTTTATGCCCATCTCCTCATAATACTCTGGATGTGTGAGAGGCAGCTCCACTGACTCCTATCAAAACCAACAGAAAACTGCAGCGTCAACCTCAGCGCCCAAGGAAAAGATGTTATATACATCAACAATTCAACATTCAGTTTGCTTAAGTTGGTCAGCAAATGTAGTTGTAAATTATGTAAACAGGTCACTGGGAAAGCTTAAAAAATGATCCATACTGTGGTCAATATTTGATTGTGTTTAGAAAAATAGTAATACAGACGGGGAGCAGAGAAATTATTTATGTTGCAGTGGTTTTAGAAATTTGGATTTGACACCTGGACAAAGCCACCAACTTTTAATGGCTACCTTTCAGGTCCACAGGGGGTGAACATTTTATACTACAAACATTTTGGGTGCAGTATAACTTTAAAGCAAGACTATGTAACTTTTGCTGGCCAACTGAGGGCCCAGGCCCATTTTAAAGTCCCCATGAAATGAAAAATACATTTTCCCAGTTTTAATCCTGTGTCCCTGTGTTATTTGTTCATTTACCTCTTGTTATATGCCAAATATATGTCAAAGAAATCATATCGTATCAGAGTATTTTTACATCAAAATCTGATCAAGATCCCTGTCTTCTCTCTTCCTGAAAACGGTTTCAAATGTTTGATGACTCATCCTGCACTCGGGGGCGTTTACAAAAATTCATCCAATCAAATGAGACTTTGGGCAGTTAGCTAGCCAATAGTTTGTGGATCGAATCAACATATGTCCTTTGATCGAGGTAGCTAACAGAGCAATATGGAGAGAGATAGGAAGAGGTGTGTTTTTTGGATATCAGTAGGCAAAAAATGTGGTTTTCATTTCCCAAACAATGTGGCTGAGGTCTGATTCATTCAAGGGAAACTTTACGAATTTTCAACCGACTCTGTGTCACTGCAGCGTGGCAGTAAATGAAGTGAAAGTTCACCAGACGACGACGCAAAACAACCGGCGGAGTTTTGCTGGCGGGTGAGCGGAGGGCTCTGGGCGCCACTCATCTGCATGTACTGCCCGCGCTGCAGTAACGTTACCACATAGCCGGTTGAAAATCGTCAGTTTCCCTTTCATCTCTCCCTCTTCCTCTGCCTGATCTAACAACAGGTGAGGAAGGTGTGTATGTGTAGCAGTGTGGAGCCAACAGTCCTCAGCTCTGTAGCCCCTAGCTCTGTATCGAGCTAAACCCTAAGCCTGCCCACTTTTTAGAGGCCCAATCAAATGTGAATGATTTGATTTAAATCCCTCTTGTAACTGTACACCGCTCAAATATTCCATTTCACTGTGCGATACGTCACAGTATAGCAGTTAGATGCTCTAACTTCTGTTTTATGGGGACGTTGCAGATTGAAGTGCATGCGTTATATACTGTACCTTGATCTCCTGGATCTGATTGTCCAGTCCGCCGATGTCGGCGTAGGTTTCTTGTGGGGCCTTCTCCACCTTCATCACCGTCACCAAAGGATCAGTGTCATCCATCAGCACACCAATCACAGCATGAACCTACAAGAGACACACAATACAGGAAAACTTGTGAATTGTATTACAGTTAAAAGAGGTCTCAGAAACTTTAAAAATGTTCTTTTAGGTGCTAAATTTGATATTCAGAGCATAGTCGGGACGGTGTTATCGGCTGTAACCACAGTATGAGAGCAGTGCAGATCGGCGGTCGTGAGCTAGCCAGTGGGGCACACTCACACGCACGAACATGCACTAAAAGGCACGTGTGACTGGCTTGGATAGGTTAACAAAGCAGCAGGAAGCTCGGATTACAACACACACAGAGGGAGAGCGACTTAATGCTCTCCCAGGTAGACATTACTCCTCTATATCTTTACATAGCAAATAGTTGTTTGCTGCTATATTAATGCTCTGAATATCATATAGAGCACCTTTATAGTTGCTGAGCCTAAATTGATGAATAGTAGTGCAGTGTCATAGTTCAGTGAGGCACACTATTGAGAAGTTAAGGAGCTGTTATTATTTCCTTTTTTTTGTCTTCAATCATACTCCTTGAAACAAAGACATCTTGATTAAAATTAATGTATTTTTAAAAAGGTAAACCTAAAATAAGGATTCTCACTGAATATTACCTTGTGGTTCAGCAGGACAGAGCAGCCTGGCTCCAGCAGATCCTTATCCACGAAGGACAGGATGCTGACATAGTGCTCTGATCCCACTGAGGTGGAAACGATGGCGTGGTTGTCATCGATGATTTCCTCCAGAGTGCCCACGGACATGGGGGTCCCCCGCAGGTCGTCCACCTTTGACCTCTCCTCCTGTAAAAAAGACAAGACCAGGATTATTGTAATAGAAAAATAGTAGGGGAAGTTAAGATTCAAAAGCAAGTGAAGCACGTGCACCAAGCGCTAACCTCCTGTTTCTCTTCCAGGGGCTTCATCTGCTCCTGGTTTCTGATGAACTCCTCTTCCATCAATAGGTAGTCTTTGATCCGCTCCTGCTTCAGCAGCTTCAGACGGCATTGAGTGTGAGGAGTGACTGAAAGACAAACACAGGCCAGCATATGTAAAACGTACATTAAAAAAAATATAAAACACCAATTTGATCCAACCACATACACTTTGTTTCACAGACCCTCTTGAACGTGAAGGCTGTCATCATCATGCTTTCCACCCCTCATCATTTATATCAGATTGTGGTACTTTGTGGTCTCTTTTTATTCAATAAGGAGTTTTAATACTATTACAATCTCTCTACCAGGGATGTCAGGGATAGCTGCCAGACAGTACCCCTAGTTGTATCCATTGAGCTCAAATAGAGCTAGTCAGGATGAGACCTAAGAATTAAACACCTCATGAAAAACAGCTGCAAAAACAAAGACAGGCTACCAAACAGATAAAATGACATCTTCACATCTCTCTGCCTTTTCGGTTCCTTACCTAATGGTAGTTTACTGGCAGCATCTGGTCCCTTGGTCTTCTTCTTTCTCTTGCCAACTCTGGTGGGAATTGGAGGCTCATACTTCTTTTTCTTATCCTTCAATTGGGACAAAGAGGCAACACATGTCAGAAAAGGTATTAGCCAGAAGACTGATCAACTTTAGTGTTTAAATACTTCTTACCTTGGCACAAACAGCCCTACAAGTGTCTACATATAGTAAAGAAGTTTTTTTTTACTCTTCACATAAAGTTTCGAATGAAGCCTGTGGCAGACCAGTATTTAACAAACATTATGTGAAAATGTGTGGCTCGCTGTTCAGATAGTGAGAAGAAAAGTGATGGAGCAAAACAAAATATCTTAGAATGATATTTAGAATAAATCAATGTGACGCAATTATGTTAAGGTTTATCACATATTGCGGCTTTAATTGTCATTGGAAACCATCTATCAGTTAAATCATTAAAACGTTTCAACATAAAACATTTATTTGCAAATAAAATGTGGGCTTTTTGGCTAAAATCCAGTGCCAATAATGAACAAGTTAGTTTAGTTCAGATGCCACACAAAAGAATAATATTTGGCTACCAAAACAACAAGTTCAGCCACTAGCTAGCAGAAGCTGTGTCATTCTCACCTTGTCATCCTTCTTGCCTCCCCCCGGACCATGGCCTCCACTCTGGCTTTGACCCTAAAAGAATGAGGTACATACATACATACGGTAGGTTAATAAAGAAATGCATCCATCAGTGCACTCTCACCGTTAGAGAGAGATATGTTCCTTCCTGCTGGCTCATTAGCTGAGCTGTTTACAGTAAAGTTAGCTTACGTCGCCGTTAACTATACCTACCAGGATAGCTAAATTAAACACGTTATTTTGATGTTGTTAGCACAAGCTTTATCAAAATAGGGAAAAGGCTACATACCTCTCCGATATGAATGACTATGCTAATTAGAGCTAGCTACCAACCGAGAGAAAAGCTAATGCAGCTAGCATTCAGCTAACGTTAGTAGGCTCTTACTTACTTTTAATTCTGTTGTTACTTCACAAATAAGACATGAAGCCGTCTGAAACTATACGGCAACACGAATGGTAACGTTTCAAGCACTATGAGTAATGTTGTATTGGCGAATAAAACGATTTAGTAAAATAAATACACGAGCCGCAGAGAAAATTGCTTGCTCACTTACCATTGTTAGTCGTCGCTCTGAAGTGACGTCAGAGGGTACGGCGACTCTAAGGGACAAAAACTCGGGGGGGAAAAAGATGCAACCTGTGTTCTCTTAATCCTTCCATGCCTGTGGCTGGAACAGTCCACTGTACGTGAAGGCATCCAATAAACATGCTTTTTAGAACCCTACAACAATATTGTAAAGTTAAGGTTTAATTAGTACATAATACATACATATAATACATACAAATAATTGAGGTAAATAGTCACATATGTGTACACGTGTACATCCATGGTGGAAACGCGAGTGCCAGCCGGGCAGAGTTTGTTGTGTTCGAGTACAGAAAGCGTAGCTTAGTGTTTTAAAAATTGTTCAGTGTCATGGCTGAATATTTAGATGATTTTGACAATGTGGAAGAGGTCTTTGAATTTGATGGTGGCCCGTATATATTTGAGCCAGAGTATACGGATATTCAGATTTCACAACGAGACTTCTCCTTGAGCAGGACTTGGACACAATAACAAACAGACCAAGCGAAAGGTTAGAAAAAGGACTTATTTCTTTGTAGGGTCCTTTCCACCATGTTGTCAGACACTTCCAATAGCAATTTGAGCCTGTCAGTGGCAAAAACAAGCACTTTTGGTGGACGTAAAGTTACATTTACGCTGCTCACTTGCCCACGCAGCTCATTTCATGGCTGCCGGTAATATCGTTATCCCTCAATACTGGACCACTTAAAAAAAAAAATTGTCAGCCACTTAGACATAAAAAGATGGGAAAACAGGGTCAAGGTTGAAAAAAAAATTAACCTTTAATGAAACTTGTGTTTTTGCTGCTATGTCCAATTCTTAATGATACTGCAGTAATTAATTACTCGCCTCAAATGTTTTCAGAATCATCTTGTAGTGTACTGTTTAGCTGTAGAATGAGAAAGTTGGTGACGCGGCCGCCATTGTAAAATCTGTTGAAGGAACGCCAAGTTCTGGTCACATGACCGGAGCACAGCCATTAGGAACGATCTCTCTCTCTCTGAAATGACCTGTGATTGGTCAAAGTCCCCCGTCACGGGCTAGATTTTCTAAAGCCTGAAAACAGAGCCATGAGGAGGTGCAGAAGTCTACTTATCTCTCAGAACACTTGAATTACAATATGCTGAAAGGTTATAATGGGATTTTTGCCCAGTGATGCCAAAAATATACTGCCTACTGCCAGTTTAATCAAGATTAATCACAAATTAATCGCACATTTTTATCGTTCAAAATGTACCTTAAAGGGAGATTTGTCAAGTATTTAATACTCTTATCAACATGGGAGTGGACAAATATGCTGCTTTATGCAAATGTATGTATATTTATTATTGGAAATCAATTAACAACACAAAACAATGACAAATATTGTCCAAAAACCCTCACAGGTACTGCATTTAGCATAAAAAATATGCATACATGACAAACTAAAGCCCAACAGGCAACAACAGCTGTCAGTGTGTCAGTGTTTCTTACTTGACTATGACTTGCCCCAAACTGCATATGATTATCATAAAGTGGGCATGTCTAAAAATAATGAATAGTTTTCGAAACCAACAAGAAATAGCTACCTTGAAAAATAAAATTGGTCTAAAATACTTTCGAAAAAAGCATCTTGTTTGTGCTTTATTGTGCTTTATTGTGCTTTACAAACAAGAGATCACACGTGACATTATTCAGGCACAATGAGCTCTACAATGAACTCCGAGTGACGCATTCCAAAGGAGTAGCTTGGAGCTTTGGCTCTTGTGGCGGTCACCTATAGGAAGGGAAGAATGGCAATGAAGGAACAAAATGCAAAAATATTTGGGGCCTTGCAAATAAATGTCTTATTTGATCATCAATGTGGTTTCTTACCTGCTCGGGACAGTATGCATTAGGTCCTGGTTTCGCTGTGGTTGCAGCAGGTGGGAAGTTGCGTCCAGCCATGCTAATCAGGGGAGCTTTTTGCCTGTAAATACAAGGGTCCACGCCTCTGTAGGCAGCAGGGCCAGGAGTCTGGAGGGGAAACAAAAGTATCGAGAGCAAGTAAATCACAGAAATTTTTTTAATTCTCATTTTTTTAAGGAAATTGTTTGACATTCATATACCGTGCTCTGGTCCTCATAGAAGCTTATAGTTTTGCCACGGCCACCAAATGAGTAGGCGCGAGCTGCAGGTGTCACCACAGTGTTGAGCCCCAGCACTGGGGGCAGAGAGTAGGCGGCTGGACCTGCAGTATGAGTGGCGAGTTAAGCTTATATTCAATGTGTTATTGTAACCCACAGCTAAAATAAAGTTGACACCGAATACAATATGTTACCTGGTGTTTGGACAGTGCTGAATTCTTTCGTCCTCCCATACAGAGAAAAAGCAGGAGAAGAGCGGAAGATCGACGTTCCTGAATCCTGTGGGGAGTATTTGCCTGAAACACCAAAGAAAGTTATATAAAAACACTGCTGACAGGCAAACTCAAATGACAACAGTGTGCATCATGACGACAGTGGTATATTGTCAGCTTTCAGTGAATAGATTTGAGATCAGCAGTATTTCAGTTTTAATTAGGGCTGTCAAAGTTAACGCGATAATAACACGTTAAAGCAAATTCATTTTAACGGCATTCATTTCTTTAACGTATTAATGCATCTTGCATTTTTTAAGGTGTAGCGGGTTTTAAAGCTAGAGTGAAGATACTGACATCAGATGAAACTAGGAAAACTAAGGAATCCATTGGTACCAACCATGGCATACTAGCTTGTAACAAAGAAGGTCAAATAATGCTCCAAACTTACACAAATTTTTGGCAAGGAAAAACTGTCATGGCCATTTTCAAAGGGGTCCCTTGACCTCTGACGTCAAGATATGTGAATGAAAATGGGTTCTATGGGTACCCACGAGTCTCCCCTTTACAGACATGCCCACTTTATGATAATCACATGCAGTTTGGGGCAAGTCATAGTCAAGTCAGCACACTGACACACTGACAGCTGTTGTTGCCTGTTGGGCTCGAGTTTGTCATGTTATGATTTAAGCATATTTTTTATGCTAAATGCAGTACCTGTGAGGGTTTCTGGACAATATTTGTCATTGTTTTGTGTAATTAATTGATTTCCAATAATAAATGTATACATACATTTGCATAAAGCAGCATATTTGCCCACTCCCATGTAGATAATAAGAGTATTAAATACTTGACAAATCTCCCTTTAAGGTACATTTTGAACAGATAAAAACTATGGACAAGCATGCAATCAATCGCGATTAAATATTTTAATCGATTGACAGCCTTAATATATTTCACTGCTTTTCCCCCAAAAAATGTCAAAGTCATAAGAAAATACATGCACTTTCTTTTATTCTCAAAATTGCTCACAGTGTGTGTCACACATGCATCTTTGCTCAGGTACACGCAGTTTTGTTAATTGATTTCCAATAATAAATATATACATACATTTGCATAAAGCAAGCATATTTGCCCACTCCCATGTTGATAATCGCGACTAACTATAGACAATCATGCGATTAATCGCGATTAAATATTTTAATTGTTTGACGGCCCTAGTTTTAATGCGTAAGGGGTTTTGCTGACCTGGTCCAGGGGCCTGGAACACTTGTGGCTCCTTTGGACGGCTGGAAATTGAAAATGCAGGAGTGCCATCTCGGCCCACTCTGGTGATGTTGGAGGGGATGAGGCCTGGTCCTGGGGAGCTCTCAGACTTGCGGTTACGACGTGCCCCAAAGCTGAACATCGGCGCTTTGTGTTTGGTAACGTCATGTTGAGAACTACCTTCATGGAGGAAATAAGGACAAACAATGTCAGTTATAATAATAATAATGGTGTTGGTTGTGAAAAAAGGCGTAGTGGCCATTTTGGCTATACCTGTGAGTCCAGGCAGTGCATACTTGGGCCCTGGACTACCGTAGAGGGCAGCTATAGGTCCTATTGGCCTATGGGGCCTCCAGGTTCCAACCCAATTGTCAGCGTTTGACATTACCCTGAGAGAGAGATGGATTGTGACAAAAGTATGTTGATAAATTGTTTTTTAAGTTACAAAGAAAAATAACAATGTGTCCTTTACACTCACCAGTGCTCATTGGTATGTTGTGGTATAAAAAAATAAAAATTCCAGAAAAAAAATTGAATAACATAAACTCTGACGGCCCGCTAGTCTGTCTTTAAGAGGTAGTTGCGGGCTGAGTTTTCAAGCTAGAGTGAAGATACTGGTATCATATGAAACTAGAGAGCCATGGTACCAACCATGTTATGCTAGCTTGTCGGGAAGATCACTAAATAACTCTACAAATTACACAGGATTTAAATATATAGTTAACTGAATGTAATATTCAGGGTATAAAACACACAGGCAAGATAATCATTCTAATGGTAGCAATTTCTGTCACTTACACTTCAACATCACACAGCAGTGAAAATTACTGCAGCAGTCACTGTCACTTAATGCTATACATTTTGAGCAAACTATATGCTGGAATAGAGGCCTACTGTATATTGGTCATTTGTGGGTAAAGTTTAACCAATGCTATACCAAAACCAGTGAACACAACATACACCCAGAGTAGCCTGTAACAAAATCCCAAGTTACCTACCAAGTGCAATCAATTCAGTTCAGTTACTGATTTAAAATGAATAGATATTTACCTTATTACCTTATTAATCCTGATCCTGCTGTGAGTGTCTCTCAGTCAGTTTATGGGTATATGGTCAGATCCCCAGAACTCAGCATCCACACTGAACCCAAACACACATTGTTTACTGCAATGTTGCCATGGAGACAACTCTTTGACAGGCATGTTTAATATGTGTTGTGTATGAATGTGTCAGCAGTGCAGGTCAAGTAAATTAATTCCCAATATGTTATTACAGAAAACACAGTATGCAGATGGTGTCTAGGATGCCTCTCCAGTAGAGAAAACGTGATAAAGTGCCCCCTAAGGTGCCCTTCCAGTAGAGAAAATGTGATAAAATGCCCTCTAGGGTGCCCTCCCAGTAGAGAAAACGTTATAAAGTGCCCTCTATGGGTGCCCTTCCAGTATAGAAAACGTGATTAAGTGCCCTCTATGGGTGCCCTTCCAGTAGAGAAAACGTGATTAAGTGCCCTCTATGGGTGCCCTTCCAGTATAGAAAACGTGATAAAGTGCCCCCTAAGATGCCCTTCCAGTAGAGAAAACGTGATAAAGTGCCCTCTATGGGTGCCCTTCCAGTAGAGAAAACGTGATAAAGTGCCCTCTATGGGTGCCCTTCCAGTAGAGAAAACGTGATAAAGTGCCCTCTATGGGTGCCCTTCCAGTAGAGAAAACGTGATAAAGTGCCCTCTATGGGTGCCCTTCCAGTAGAGAAAACGTGATAAAGTGCCCTCTATGGGTGCCCTCCCAGTAGAGAAAACGTGATAAAGTGCCCTCTATGGGTGCCCTTCCAGTAGAGAAAACGTGATAAAGTGCCCCCTAAGGTGCCCTTCCAGTAGAGAAAACGTGATAAAGTGCCCTCTATGGGTGCCCTTCCAGTAGAGAAAACGTGATAAAGTGCCCTCTATGGGTGCCCTTCCAGTAGAGAAAACGTGATAAAGTGCCCTCTATGGGTGCCCTTCCAGTATAGAAAACGTGATAAAGTGCTCTCTAGGGTGGCCTTCCAGTAGAGAAAACATGATACAGTGCGCTCTAGGGTGCCCTTCCAGTAGAAAAAAATGTGATAAAGTGCCCTCTAGGGTGGCCTTAAAATTGAAAAGATGTGATGCAGTGCTATAGGCTGCCCTAATGCTAGAACATTTTCTGTGCCCTGGTGCCCTTTATATTTTTTTCGCCCCTGCCCCTCACACAGCCTGAGTCCACCACTGTTTCGAGTATGGATTGTACGCTACATTTAAACTGAACAGTGGAGAGACGAAGATGAATAATGGAACAACTTCTTCTTACGACACTATGTCCTAGCCAGATTTTTCGAACACAACACCTTTATGCTCCACTAAACTGTATGACATGGACTACATTTTTAAAAAGTATAGTTTGATAGCATCACACCTTCAACTCAACGATTTCCAGTTCAGCTTCCACAGTTGTCTGTGTATACTGACTTCACAGTCTAAACTCATTAAAATAGCACACTGTGTTGTTTAATTGAATGTTTTCCTTTAAACTATATTAAACTAATTTTGATGAACATCACATTTTTCGTGTTGTCGCGGTGAAATTGCACATTATTGAACATTGTGGCTGACTATTAGCGAGTCATCATTAGAGCAGGTGAAGCAGCACACTATCAGCTGATTCCTGTATTTTGTAAGACTTTTAAGACAAAAAGTGAGCTTATTGTATATCATGCAGATTAGCAAAATAACCAACATGGTTTATACCATAGAACAATTCAATTCAATTCAATTCATTTTTATACAGTATAGCGTCAAATCATAACAGAAGTTATCTCTAGATGCTTTTTATAGAGCGCAGGTCTAGAACGCACTCTATAGTTTAGAGACCTAACAAGAGATCCCCCATGAGCACTGCATTGTTTGCGCTGTGGTAAGGAAAAAATCCACTTTAGCGGGTAGAAACCTCGAGCAGAACCGGGCTCTGGGTGGGCGGCCATCTGCCTCTACCGGTTGGGATTTGAGAGAGAGAGAGAGAGAGAGAGGGAGAAATGCACAGCAACCACAATAATAGCACAGCAGCTGTAAGAACTAATACAAATAGGACTAATAACAAAAATCAAGAAGAACAGTGGTTCCCAACCTTTTTCCTTAGGGGATTCTATTCTATCATTGAGTAAACTGACAACCCCTGACTAAGTGACATACAGTATTTTATGGCTATTTCATATCATATTCAATGCACAGAGCAACTGATAAACTGTACAATTAACCCAAATAGTGAACGCAATAACTGCAGGAAGTTTGTGTAAGAGGAGCAATTTGGAGGACTTTTGAGTAGATTAATTCCAGTGAATATTACATCAGAGATAAGAGTCAGAGTTTTCCTGTTATTTTACAATTCTTTGTCTGTATTATGTTTTTATATATATATTTTTTAACAATCATACATACTTAATAGGCTACTCCTGATGCTTGGCCATTGTTCTATTAGCTCTTTGGTTGTTTGTGTGACTGTGACTTTTCAAATTTTTAAGTTTATATCACAAATAATAATCTAAACTTTAGAAATAACAATTTCATTTAGTTTTCTTCACAGAAAAGAATGAAATGTTGAGATATAGGCTAAAAAAAATCAAGAAGGCCTCGCAACCCCCTTGAAGCTTTGGTGACCCCTAGTGGGGGTCAGGACCCCCAGGTTGGGAGCCAGTGATCTAGACAGGGTAGAATTTCATGTAAGACTTTCACGACAGCATCCTCAATACTGCACAAGGTCTTGACGTGGGCGCTCAACAGTGAAGAGGATGGACTACAGCTGCAGAAATATTATTGTCTTCATTTTGTGTTCCACCTGGATCTCACTGCCTTGATTTTCACAGAGACTATTTAACTGGCTTGCTTGCTATTTACCCTCCCCTGTCACACTCCTGCACATGATCAATCAATAATTATGCACACAACATTGACAATGCAGTCCACCCATCCTAATTAAGTCATAAGAGTCAGTAGAGTGAAGATGCATCATCATATGAAACTAGAAAACCTAAGGAATCCATCGGTACCAACCATTACATACTAGCTTGTTGTGTAGGAGGCTAAATAACGCTCCAAACGTGCGCTAAATTTTGGTAAGGAAAAACTGTCAAGGCCACTTTCAAAGGGGTCCCTTGACCTCTGACCTCAAGATATGTGAATGAAAATGGGTTCTATGGGTACCCACGAGTCTCCCCTTTACAGACATGCCCACTTTATGATAATCACATGCAGTTTGGGGCAAGTCATAGTCAAGTAAGAAACACTGACACACTGACAGCTGTTGTTGCCTGTTGGGCTTGAGTTTGTCATGTATGCATATTTTTTATGCTAAATGCAGTACCTGTGAGGGTTTTTGGACAATATTTGTCATTGTTTTGTGTTGTTAATTGATTTCCAATAATAAATATATACATACATTCGCATAAAACAAGCATATTTGCCCACTCCCATGTAGATAAGAGTATTAAATACTTCTATAATATCCCTTTAAGGAACATTTTGAACAAATACAAAAAAAGTGATTTGTTTGTGATTAATTGCGACTAACTATGGACAATCATGCACTTACTCACGATTAAATATTTCAATGGATTGACAGCCCTGATATATTTCACTGCTTTTCCCCAAAAAATGTCATAGTCATAAGAAAATACATCCACTTTCTTTTATTCTCAAAATTGCTCACAGTGTGTGTCACACATGCATCTTTGCTCAGGTACACATAGTTTTCACACCTTTTGTAAACATAATAACAAACCTATGAAGTGCATTCCCGCTGAACCATGAATGGTGGTGTAACACTGAGACACCTTAGCAGCACAGCAAGATAAAACCACATTGTCAAATCCCACACGACTCTTCCATTAGAGTGTGTTTCAAATAATTCTCAACGCAGTGGGTACGACGGCGGTGTCAGTAATTCTCCGGGAGTTGCCGTGACTCAGAAAAGAGCTTTAACAAAGAGCCTTTGTATGTCCGCATCTGCCCCAGTCTCGCCTGCAGTGCACTCACATGAACTCGTACACACACACACACAAACACACAGGAGCACACGAGCATTTGTTCAAAGCTATTATTATCTGTGTAGGCACAACTTCTCTGACATATTCTCTGATTCTCTATTAGGCTATTTTGTGTGCGCGCTTGATTGTGTGTGTGTGTGTGTGTGTGTGTGTGTTTGTGTGTGTGTGTGTGTGTGTGTGTGTGTGTGTGTGTGTGTGTGTGTGCGTGTGCGTGCGTTTGTGTGTATGTGTGTGTGCGTGCGTGCGTGCGTGCGTGCGTGCGTGCGTGCGTGCGTGCGTGCGTGCGTGTGCATGAGCGTTGGCAATGGCAAAGCAACATCTTTGCAGTTTGTGTATCAGATTATTTCGTCTGAGGGGGAGATTGTCTCCATAGCAAACGGTGGAGACTTTTATTTTTGTCAATTTTTTGCTCAATGACTTGTTTCAAAAGGCTCTCAGCTGACTTTTTAATGTTTCCAGCAGAATATTTTTAAAAACAAGACTCTTGCATAAAATTCTACTTCATGGCTACAAACATGATATTGTGCTAAAAGACTGAGGCAGAGAGACAATTAGATTGTTGTCAGTCTATTAAATAGGCATAATCGGTCGCTATAAGCCCCATAGATGTGGGTCAATAGGGGCCTACTACACCCACTAGAATGTTTTATCATCTATTCATATGGTAGATCACCAAAAGAAGGTATAAAAGAACACGACAGCGACCTCTAGCAACCGTAGTAATTATGACCGGAGCAGAAGCGGAAGTCAGGCGCTGTAATTTATACAGCCAAAACACAATGTTTTCCCCTAGACTTAGCTAAGTGTTTTTGTTGCCTAAACCTAAAGAAGCCATTTTCTTTGTCTTCAAAACATAACGTTTCATTTAATTTTATGTGTTGCTTTTAAGTTTCATTTTCAGTTTTACAATGTATTAGGTGTAGTAGGCCCCTAATGACCCACATCTATGGTGCTTATAGAAAGGCGGCCATGGGGAACGGTAGTCAACAGCGAGAGACAATTCTTTTTTATTCCATTTGAATTGCACCATGAATCGTACAGATGATGTTCAACAATTTAAAATATAATTTTGCAAGGCAAGAAAGTCGCAGTTTGTTGTAAAAGTGTTGAAGTAAAGGACTGTGAAATATGTAATTAGAAACCCTATGCACCCAAAAGTCATGTAAGTGACGTCTCTCTCTTTGAAGCTACGGTGCCTGTGTGTTTCGCACTGGGATGTACTCAGACCAGCGACGGATCTCCCTCGTTCTTTCGCTTCCCGACTGATAAAAAAAGACCAGGAGTCTGGATAAAACACATCAGGTAAAATAAGGTTTCATTTGTGTGTTGAACATAGCTAAGTTTGCTAGCGCTACCTAGCTAGCTATTGTTGGTGACGTATGTTGTGCAACACGAGAGATGAAGTTCACTGAGCAGTTTCACACAAAACTAAATGATACAACGACAAACCTACGATGAACTGTGACTTTCTTGACTTGCAAAATTATCTTGTAAATTGACAAATATCATATGTGTGATTCATGGTGCAATTCAAACGGGATCCAAAAAATATTTGTCTCTTGCAGTTGACTACTATACATATTTTTTCTGAAATAAGGTCCCATGGGGTCCACCGGAAGGGGCGAGACTTCGCCTCTCTATAGCAACCAATTATGCCTATTTAATGGCCTGATAACATTCGAACCAGGTGTGCTAAAGCTGCATGCATGGCTGGAGTGTAACATCCTTATAAAAAAAAAATTGCCATTTGGGGGAGGGGTGAAGAGCAAATATTCAATTACATTGTGTTTCCTTCTTTTCATACAAATACATTCTTCACGCTGCATATGTTTTATTAATGCGTGTGCCATCTGGAATCGCACCTCCTTCTTCTCAGTTTGTGCTGTGAACTGAAAAGGATTTTGCAACAAATGATTCACAGATATATTATTCTTACAACCATTGGAAATCATCCTTAACAGAAATCATGCCTTGTACAAAAATATCATAGCGTTCTTTCTTTGCAGGTTTGCTACGTTGCCATTTTATAGAGACAACACCAAAGAGGGTTGTCTCTCTTGCTCGCTGGAAATCCGACACACTTTAAGTCAAATCCACCAAAGCTCAGCTGGTGACGTCAGAGGAGGATTCTCACCCTGTAATTTCCTCTCAGATGCATTTATAAAGAGAATGAAGATGCCTATATAATCTCACTAGATCAAGCATAATACAGTGTCCACGAGTCGTCCTCCCGCTCGGCTGCTTGCAGGTTTCACCCAAGTCAATCACTCCGCAGGCATGTTATGAACGATCTGTCTTTTGTCCTTTTTGCACTTGCGGTGAATCCAGACTAAAGGAAAAACAAAAACCTAACACTGCTGAGCTAAAATCAAATAACAAGCCCAGGAGCAACCTCTTTCATTGCATCAATACCAACCACCTAAAAGGATAGTAGTACAACATAAGGGTGTGAAAATGTCCTCATGTCTGCGTCCGAGCTTGGATAATGTGCAGCAAACCCAAAAGTAAACAGCAGTCTCACATATAATAGGCTTCATCTCGGACTCCGAACACCACCCATTCAGCCGGAGATAGGTCTGTTTGTTTTGTAATGAGTTCTTTTGGGGGGCTTTGTCTTCTATCTGTTGTTATAATGAATGAAAGCACTGCCAAGACGGAGGCTACTGAATGGCATATAATAAGGCTGTGAAACATTTGTCACATTGAGTCACGAATGATAGTGCCATTGATAGTCTAATTGTGAAATTGTGCATTGAAGGTAAACATTCAATTATCCATGAATTGGGCTTTCTACATGACAATACTGTTTGACACGAAATCCAGAAACATTTTATTGAAGCTATTTTCATGTCAGACACAGTATGGATGTGGGCGGAATCATAGTGAGTACTGTCAAGTACAATAGATGAGTGGAAGTGGCAGTTTGGTGTGAAATAGCACGCAGTGCATCATGTTTATAAGGCTTAGATACAAGGGCTCTGGGCAGCCTTTTTTTTATCGCCATGGAAACTGAAATCCTCATGAGGGGAAACATTCCGGCGCACTGAGTCTGGTCCAGATGTGAGACTCCAGCAAACTATAACGCATCTTTCATGTAGCCATATTCTTGACAGGAAAGGGGTAGCTGCTGGGGGTCAGCTTGCTTGTCGATGGCAAAAGATGAATTAGCCATAAATTCAGTCTTGTGCACCGCCCAAGGCTTCAGGAAGGCAGTCCTCAGTGTCCTTCCTCGTCTCATCCCCTCTCAGCCTTTTGTAACCTTTAAAAAGGGATTCAGTTTCCCCTATCTGTCCACGCTTGTCTCTGCCAATCGGTTGTTCATGATGCCAAGGGCGCCCACCCCTCCCGAGAATCCGTTCTGGCGCGAACTGGAGCTGGACTGGCGCGGGTGCCCGATGGCCATCTCCGAAAGCTGCTTCTGCATAATAGCCAGATTCACCTGCCGGAAAGGGAAGAGATAAAGTAATCAACAGATGAGGAAATATTTGCCGTCTGTGTTGGGTACAATGTGGTACACGCAACCTGCGAAAACAAGGATAAATACAATGTGTTGGCAGCAGGCACATCTGATTTCACAGGTGTGATATGAGGCTACCAGATGGTGTTTTTTTCCCTCTCCTTTGGTGTTTCGATTTATGGGAACAAAGATGACAAATATGGAAGTGTGACTGACAGAAACCAGATATTTACTCTCTCACACGCCAACCTTTCCCTTTCATTTGTCACTCTACAAAGCAATGAGAAGAGAATGCGCACAGCTGATGTGTAATGCTGTTTTACACGTGTTAGTCAATACTAAATCAAATGGAATGGAGCTGTTTTGCACAATTATGGGTATTTATAGCGACGCCAGCAGCATGACTCTAGGGATGTCGATCTGTAGGCCAGTGCACCAATTGAATGGATTTCCATTCAATTTTGTACAGACATACAAAGCCCCCAGACTTAATTTGCTGAGACTTTTACTCTGGCCCCACTTTGAGATGGACATCAATGCATCCAATGCTAATAGGCTACGTATAGTGATAGATACATAGATAGATAGATAGATAGATAGATAGATAGATAGATAGATAGATAGATAGATAGATAGATAGATAGATAGATAGAACTAGAGTTTGCTTTTTTGCCGTGGCGGTCCAAATTGTGTTTGGGGATGTTTTTAGCAGCAGCGCTGCACTGCTGTTGATTGCAGCATATACAGTAGGGGAAACACTGTTACAATCAGGCAACGTTCTGTACAACTGATCCTAAATCAGCAGCCAGGAACTACTTGTCAGTTCTCAGTAGCCGAGCCCGAGACCAAGACAAGTCAGAGTCCAACAAGGCACGAGTCCAAGACAAGTGCAAGACTTCAAAAAAGTGGACATGACAAATGTTATAGACCTTCATGTTCCCTTCAGGATGAATTCTAATAGCTCACACCTGCGAAACTAATGACATTCCCATCAGCCTCAGCTGTACCTTGTGTTTAGTTCAAATTAGCAAATGTTAGCATGCTAACATGCTAAACTAAGAGGGTGAACTGGTAAACATTATACCTGCTTAGCATCAACATGTTGGCATTGTCACAGTGAGCATGTTAGCTTGGTGACTTTAGCATTTAGCTCAAAGCACAGCCATGCCTAAGTACAGCCTCACAGAACTGCCGACATGGCTGTAGACTCTTGTACCCCTTTCACACCGAGGACTCAACCAAGGTTGATTGTGTGTCTGAAAGGGTTAACCCGCGTTGACCGACTCGGCTTCGCGACCCAGGTCGGGCAGCTGTTGCTCATAGGTAGAGCGGGTCGCCCACCAATTGGAAGGTCGGCGGTTTGATCCCCGGCTCCTCCAGTCCACATTTCGAGGTGCCCTTGGGCAAGATACTTAACCCTAAATTGCTAGTAAAAAGTATTTAGATTAGATCCTGATGGGCAGGTTGGCATCTTGCACGGCAGCCTCTGCCATCAGTGTTTGAATGTGTGTGTGAATGGGTGAATGCTGACATGTAGTGTAAAGCGCTTTGAGTGGTCGTAGGACTAGAAAGGCGATATATAAATGCAAGTCCATTTACCAATTATCAAAGTGGTCTTTTGTGTCACTCCTTAAAGTTGAACCTGTACCTGAAGTGAGGGAAATTAATTTGGATACTGAATAGAAATATTGGAAATAAACATATTTGTACCTGAGTTGCCATGTTTAAATAAGCTGCCTTTGTGGTTTCTAATAACCAGGTGGTATGTAAGTATTAGAGAGTGCAATTTTTTATTATTTACCATGATGTGTTCTCAAGTGTCACTCCCCAAATTTGGGCATGTGAACCTCGAGAGATGTGAAGGAGATATTTGGATGTGGGGTAACGCTGACTCACCCTAAATTATCTTAATTCTTTAACCTGAAATGATCTCAAAGTCATTTAATTGCATAAAGATGTTACATCACTGTGCTGAGGACGACCCTGAACCGATGACCTCATCTTCGGTGTCTGGACCTCTGACTAAGACTGTAATAAAGATGATTCAGTATTTAGAGATCTGTTTCTAAGAATTATTCCACCCTGTGCATTCAGATGGGTTACTGGAATTAAATAAATTCTTAATACTGAGTGCAACACCAACCCAACTTACTATAGGCTAGATCTAATTTCATGTTGCCACTAAAGTCGATCTACAGTTCATCAATCTCCTGCATTGCCTGATTGAACATGAAAAGGTCAGACATTACATACATTGTGCAGCAGCATTATTCTAATTTCCATCTCTCTCCCTCCACCCCTCCCCGTCCTCTCTCTCTTATTCTTCTCTCCACTAGTACAATATGTACAAAGACATTTTCTCAGACTTTACATGCTATTCATGTAGGACTCTGTTGTTGTCAGCCAGTTCTGAAGTTGAATCAAGCTTGTTTCAAGTTGTTCTTTGAATTCAAACAGCACTAAATAAAAAAATTAAACAGGGTGGGGAAGTTAAAACAAATCATTAATTTATTTAATGCTTAAAACTAATTTTGTGATACTAAAAATTGCGATATCACACTTTTCAGAGCATTAATATAGCATGAAACTGGCTAGCTAACAGCCACCGCTCTGCGCTGCTCTCATACTGCGGTTACAGCTGATAACGCCGTCCTGGCTGACTTGAACTAAATTTAACTTAAACTATATTACATTGGTCATATACATACTATGTCTGTCAAAGTTAACGTGATAATAACGCATTAACGCAAATATGTATTAACGCCACTATTTCTTTAACGCATTAACGCAACTTGCGATTTTTTAGGTTGTACCGGGCTCAGTTTTAAAGCTAACTAGCTTGTCAAGAAGGAGGATAAATAACGCTCTAAACTTACGCTAAATCTTGGCAAGGAAATACTGACATGAAAATGGGTTCTATGGGTACCCACGAGTCTCCCCTTTACAGACATGCCCACTTGATAATCACATGCAGTTTGAAGCAAGTCATAGTCAAGTCAGCACACTGACACACTGACAGGCGTTGTTGCCTGTTGGGCTGCAGTTTGCCATGTTATGATTTGAGCGTATTTCTTTATGCTAAATGCAGTACCTGTGAGGGTTTCTGGACAATATTTGTCATCGTTTTATGTTGTTAATTGATTTCCAGTAATGAATATATACATACATTTGCATAATGCAAGCATATTTGCCCACTACCATGTTGATAAGAGTATTAAATACTCGACAAATCTCCCTTTAAGGTACATTTCGAAAGGATAAAAAATGTGTGATGAGTTTGCAATTAATTGTGATTACATATTTTAATCAATTGTCAGCCCTAATACATACAGGTATATACATGAAATTTGACCTCTGCATTTAACCCATCTGAAGTATTTAGGAGCAGTGGGCTGCTGTAATGCAGCCGGGGAGCAACTTGGGGTTCAGTGTTTCACTCAAGGACACTTCGACATGCGAACAGGAGGAGCCGGGGACTGAACTGCAAACCTTGAGATTTATTTTCCCGGTGTAGAATAATCGTGCGGTGAGTGAACACGGTTTTGACATTCTGCAGCTCACGCTGCTCATTCGTCTCGTCTGAAAGGTAGGGTAGCAGTTATGGAAATGTATGGACAATTGACTCCTCCGAGTGGCCTCAAGGGCTGGTGAAGGGGTGACAGCAATGGAGTAAGGCCATTGGTATTCAGATGCATTTTACACATAATATGAATGCGGCCTAGAAAACATCAGTAAATAAAAAAATAAACTGCTGCTTACCGGCATGTGTTTACAGGAAGTCCCTATCAAAATATTAATCACAGTATGTAACCTTTGTTAAACTATTATTGATCTGGCATATTTTCATTCTATTTAGACAATAACTAAGACAATTTAACATTGATTTCAGTAATAGGAAGTACGCACAGGCCGTGATATGATATGTTACATGTATGTTGTGGTTAATAAGGAAAGCTGCAATAGAGCATTCCAAATTTAATTGAGCTTATGATGAGGGAGATGACTGGGAGAGCAGGGTGAATAAGAAGTTAATGACTACAGTAGGCATCACTCCAAGATTATTGTCTAATGTCCTTTCTTCTACTCATGTGAGCAGTTTAATCAAATTACTCTGGGAGATAACTGAATATATTGCGTGTAATATTAACATTTGATTACATTAGACAGGTGGAATGTCACACAAGCTGTCTGCTCCAGCCCTGAAGCTCTCACCTTGTTGGCTGCCAGGAAGTCCCTCATGGAGATCATCTCCCCAGACATCCTGCGCCCGGTGTCAGTCTCGCTTTCGTTGATGGCGTCCGTCTCGATGGAGGGGTCCCTGCGGGCACGCAGGTGGCCCGGGGCCACCACATTGCGACGTGGGTGCCGGTGCGGGTGGTGACCCTTCCTGGGGAAACAGCAGCGGCAGGGGGCCTCCAGCCTTCTCAGCAGCCAGTTGAGGACCTGCTTGATGACGATGGAGATGACGTTGAAGAGGGAGTAGATGCAGCAGACGCCGGTCAAGATGAAGAAGAAGTTGCCGAGCCGATACGCGGCCGTGGCGTGGCCCTCGTAGACGACCCGCTGGCTACTCACCATGTCTCCGAAACCGATGGTGCTGAAGGCCACAAAGCAGAAGTAGAGCGAGTCCAGGTAGCCCCAGCCCTCGGCTGCCGAGTACATGAGCGAGGCGCAGCACGACACCAAGATGGCTGCCGCTCCTAGAATGAGCATGACGCAGTACACCGAAGGCTTCCAGCCAGCCAGATCTCCTCCTCCTCCTTTTCCTCCTCCACTCCCCCCAGCTCCGCCTGCTCTGTTTCCCCCAGAGACTCGCCGGCCGTTTGGTGGGAGCGCAGCTTTGTTATGGCGCCGTTCGTGACAGGACTTGAGGACGACGGCGATGACGGTGATGACACGCTCCAGAAAGAGGTTGAAGAAGAGGATGGTGGCTGCGCAGCCGAGCAGGCCGTAGAACATCAGAAAGACTTTTCCTCCAATGGTGGCTGGAGTGGTCATCCCAAATCCTGATATACACACAAAGACATTATGCAGTAAGTAGTAATACTAGTAGTATTACAAGAATGAATGAACTAGGGCTGTCAATCGATTAAAATATTTAATCACCAATCACAAAAGGGAGATTTGTCAAGTATTTAATACTCTTATCAACATGGGAGTGGGAAATTATGCTTGCTTTATGCAAATATATGTATATACTTATTATTGGAAATCAATTAACAACACAATACAATGACAAATATTACTAAAGGTACTGCATTTACAATAAAAAAATATGCTCAAATCATAACAAGGCAAACTGAAGCCCAACAGGCAACAACAGCTGTCAGTGTGTCAGTGTGCTGACTTGACTATGACTTTCCCAAAACAGCACATGATTAGTATAAAAAGGGCATGTCTGTAAAGGGGAGACTCGCGTTAACTTTGACAGCCCTAGAATGAACAAAAGGAGTTGAAGTTGTCATTCACAGGTGCAAGTGTCGCTAAATAAAAGGAGAGAACTTAATAATTATTTTACATAAAAGCATTTCCATCACTTGAAAAACTTAACCCACACACACTTACAAATAACTAAATGAATGGATCATTTCTAGAAAGGACGAGTGTATCCATTGCCTCCAGCTGCTTTGATTTACTTTTTAAACCAAACTCACATATTCTCTGTCATTAACAAAGGTGGCTAATTAGCCTACTGATCTCTTCTTCTAAGTGAAAAATATACTCACACAACTGCTTCAATCCGCTGGGTTGCCATTGGTGACGCACTCTCCTTCTCTCTCTGTCTTTTTGTCACTCACTTACTTTAAGAGCTGAGGTGTTTTCAGTCCGAGCACATAACAGCAATCAATCCCAAAGTGTCGGTTTGTCTAACATTTCACTGTATTCCCTACAGTTATTTGGCGAGTCACAGACTGGGGCCCCTTCACATCTCAATTTGATCATTTTCTCTCATTTTTAAAGATAAGAAGAACCCATTAAACTGTTTTTACTCTGAGACGCTGTTTGGTGTGCGACCTCTCCTTTGTCTCTTGTGAACTGACAGATGAATAAAATGGGAGTCAAACTGAGAGGTCTTTCCATCGACTGCACCCATCTCAGTGATCCTTTTCATTCCTCATTTAACACTGAAAGCTCAATGAGGCACTGTCTGTCTATCTGTCTGTCTGTTCTCCCTTTTTAGTTTATTACAGTCATAACATTGTTGAAAATTTGAACACATACTGTAGTTTGTATGGCGATTACACATCTTTGCATGCACCATATTTTGTGGCGTGCGGCAGCAGCTGTGAATTCATACGACATGAGAGCCCTTTTCACTAGAAAAACAAAGAGAAATGTTACTGTATCTCGTGTTGTGAAAAACTCACGGAGAGGATTTGATACAGGATTTGATTGCCTCCACGTTCAGATTTGCTCTCAAGGTGCTAATTGAGCTGGAGTTTTCTTCCAAACACTACGATAAAGCCAAATGGGATGGATTTTATGGACGTGTTTTTCTTTCCTTTTTGTTTCGTAAGCTCGGTTGAATGTGATGTTGATGAGTCATTTGACCTGTTTAATAAATTACACCGTACGTGAAAGAAAGAGAAAATGGTGTGCCACTGTGTCAGTAAGACATCCGTGTCAGGCATAAAAGCTCTGAACATGATTGGTGTTAATGGGGGTGCTGGTCAGGTTGGACTACACAGTCCTGACTTTTTCCTCCCAAATGTGACCTCAGTCACTCAAGAAAAACGTTTAAGGCAATAGTTAGTTTTTTGGTAAGTATGCTTATTAGCGTTTTTGCTGAGAGTTAGATGAGAAGGTCAATACCACTCTCATATCTGTCTGTTAAATACTGTATGAAGCTACAGCCATTACGTTACATCACCCTGAAGTCTTGACGTCACTATGAGATTGTCAGTAAACTCAAGAAAATAGTCCCCCGCTGCAAAAACCACAGTTTAGCGTTTTTACACTTTGGTTTTCTGTACGGATTAAATATACTGGATATAATGTGTTTATTGGTTATCTTTAGAGGTGCTGGTAGACAGATTTTGTTACCTTTTGGACAGAGCCAGACGAGCTGTTTCCAGCCTTTGTGCCTAACCGGTTGTAGCCTTAAAGAGTTGTGAAGTGAGAATGGGAATAGCTGTTGGTTCCTGTTGGTTTTTTTCCCCGTTCTGTAATACCATTTCAATTTTTGGTTAAAAGAAAAGTTTGGAGCGCCTTGGTAGCCGAGTGGCTACAGCGCATGCCATATAATTCCAGCCTTGGGACCTTTTGTTGCATGTCATACCCCTCTCTCGACCTCAAACATTCTACACTGTCCTCTGTCAAATAAAAGCAAAAATGCCCCAACAATTATCTTAAAAAAAAGATCCTCAGTGTCCAATTTTTGTAGTAAATTCAAAACGCTTCGTCTTTGAATTTGTGAACAAAGCACATTGCCCTGGTTGCAAAATGGACCCAGAATCCAAAAGTAGCCTTCTTTTTGCGGTTTTGAGTGTCTGAGGTGATTGGATTTTTCTTGCCAAAATGTACCTTGGGAGGTGTAGTTAACGTCTATGTAAACAGATTTGTACCTTCCACTTTTTATTATTTATTTTATTAATGAACCATTTATTTTCTAACTAAGTTGTTAAGCTTTTGTACTGATGATTCAACCTGGAGATTTTCATGTCGATCCAAGCTGCAGATGTGCTCCAACTGTGGGTCACCTAACATTGTCTATGGGAAGAATGAATGGGACTTTTTACTTCTGAGACCAGGGTCGACAGAGAGGGGACTGCCCATTGTTCCGAAACCCCAAAATTCCAAAAAATGTTCCATTGGACTGAAAGAATGACTTGATCGGATGTCCCGATTTTGTTTCGCACATGGGAGAAGTTAGCCTTCAAGGCCTCCTGAAAGTCTTTCTGCCAGAAATCTCCTCAGGTTTGTCCAACGGGCTGTTGGACAAATGGGCTTTCGGTCCAATGGGAAATTTTTTGGACTTTTGGGGTTTTGGAATGATGGACCATATAGGAACAATGGCATAGCACCGTCCGAGATACCTCCACCCACTTCGCAACACGCTATTTAACAGATACATGAGAGTGGTAATGATCTTCTCATCTTCTCATCTCAGAATAAGCGCATTTCCCAAACTGTCAAACTATTGCTTTAAATTTGAAAGTAAACCAATCTATGCATAATAATTGAAATTGTTAGATTGATGCACATTGATTAAATGTTTTTTGCTATTCACTCATGTACGTCAGTGGAACTCTAAGCACGAGGACTTATAGGTGCATATGTTCTGACCACGCATACAACAAGACATGACTTGCACACTTACAGGTCTTAATCCAAGCTCCAACGCACACAGTAGTCTCCTTGAGGATACACAATGATGATGTGTTTGTAAGGGGCTTCCCCTTAAACTATACGAGTACTCCAAAAACTGAGAGATGAGAGTTTCAGATAAAAAGATGATGAAAAGCTTGAAGACTGATCGCTTAGATTGATGAGAGTTTACATAAATTAAATAATGGAAAATCTCTCCGGTTGTGGATGTCAGACAACAGAAAAGCAAGTGGGGTATTACAGCATACAGTATCTCTATAGGACGTTACAGCAATGATGATATCTTATGACGATGCATCTGTCATTTATAAGATCAGAGATAGATGCGGTCTTGTTACAGTTATAGGTCAACGGCTACATTACGTACACTGTTATAACCACTGCACCATGTAGGAGTGCAGTCAATGATTGGGGAGCCATATGTCAAAGCAATTTGATGCTGTCTGCGTTCCTTATTTCATGTCACTCAGAACAATGATGCTTCTTCTATACATGAATGCTGCTTGATGAAACCTTTGATGAAGTTTGTAGTTAAAAATCAGGATGTCATCTTTACTACTCTGTCAGAGGTCTCAGGAAAGTACAGAATGGCCGCTAGCAGAGTAGAGGAAAACAATGCATTGGATTTGAAAATAATGTATTTTCATCTTGATAATTGTCAGTGGCTTTAGGAATCGTGGGAGAATCACAGGATCAAAATTGCTATCACCTCTCTTTTTTTTCAGGCACCATCAATCACAATGTGTTCAGTTAAGAACTCAATACAGGCTGGTCCTGCATCAACATAACTCTTGTTTAAATGGTGATGGCCATCTAATCAGAGGCCACAGAGCCTGTCAAACTGTCGACCATCACAAATCAACTCACTCCAATCACAGATGTTGAAACATCACTGTCAGGTACTGAGAAGAAAAAAAGTGTGCAGGTACGAATCAGAGGGATTGACAACAAAAGGTCACTAGGATTATTGTCACTGTGTATAACAGTGCTATTGTTCTGAGGAACGGCTCTGTATCTCTGCTCTGTCTGACTGACATACTGACACAGATGCCTCTGGGGCTCTCACAGTCCTGGACACAGCAGCCAGTGCTGAAATGAAGAACTGGTTGTCAAGGACAAATTCTGCTCTGATGCAGACATTAAATTGCCTTTTTTCTCAGTGTAGTTTGGTTGAACCCACTGAATCAAATCACAAGTGCTAAATCATGACTAAGGTGTTGCACGGCTTTAAAAAATGGATCTTTTAACAGTAAATAAACATAACAGATAGGAGAAAAGTGGAGGTTTTACTTGAATAAAAACAGAATGTTGACTTGTCATACACATGTGTAACTAATAGCTTTAATTATGGCTTAATTTCATCCAGGTGTGCTAGTTCAAGGGCTAGTGTGTAATGCTGGTTCACTGGATGGCTTACCTGTACAACTAAATGGACCAGAGCCACCATTAACGCTGCTATATGACAAGTCAGACATGCATATCCTGACTTCTAACACCCTTCCAACACAAAACACAGTGAGGGGGTAAGTTTTTCATTCAATTTTTTTCATTTTGACTCATGGAAAGTGAGTAATAAATAGCCTAGAGTGTTTGCAAAGTGTTTGCAAAAGAAGGAAAACTATGCAAGACAACATTTGTGACAGTAAGTCACATTATGAGGAAATGAAATAAGTTGTAATATGCAAACGCACGATGACGCTCTCAAAGAGATATTAAATGGTGGATTGGCTGAGAAAACTGCATTTTACACTGATTTTAAACGCCGGTTTCTCCATCTCACCAATGGTTGACACCACAGTTCCCACGAAGTAAAAAGCACCCGTGAAGTCCCATCGAGGTCTGATTGTGTCCACGCGTATCCCCGCTACGTTCGCCTCCTCGTAGTACCTGAGGAAGTTATTCAGGTCTTTCTTGCTCAGGTTGTACTTCTGACTGAAATGTTCGAACCGCTGCGCCCAGCGCTCCTTCGCTTCGCGCTCCTTGGGCTGCTCCAGCGCGGAGAAGACCGCGGCTCCGCACAGGAGATAGACGATGATGAACAATGCCAGCAGCAGGAACCTCGCGTTATCCTCGTTTATTGGACCGGAGCCGCAGCAGCAACCGCTCCTACATGCCATTATGTTGCTGTGGTGCGGCGGCAGCGAGAGACCTGTGGCATGGTGATCTCGAATTAAACGCACAGTCCTCGGAAGAAATAATATTTTTACGACAGAAAAGTCCTGCGCAATGCAATACATTTATTGTTGAGGCAGGTTATAATCGCCCAAAGCTGTGGATTTGGCATTTTGCAGCTTCTTTGTGCAGCCCAAGTTGAAAACGTTCATCCAAGCGCTCCACGGTTCACCTCCACCGGCTGGACTCTCTCAGGTCCGGGTTGCTAAGATGCTCAGAGTGGAGGAGAGAGTCGCGCGGCAACCTGTGGATGCAGAGAGTCCTCCTATTGTGCTCTCTGGTCCTGCCTCTCCAAACAAGTCCCCACCCCTGAGCGCGCGTTTTTACGCACCGCGTTTTGACCGCCAACACACGGATGAATTTATAGCTTCTGTCCATTCATCACTATATGCAAAGCATATGTAGTCAGATCTGCTGAATTCCAGTAGTAATTTCCTTATTTCAGCTCGTAAAATGCATCATAATCGCATAATGAGTCCTGGCCTGAAAATGTTCAACCTGAACCCAACTTTGGAGGTTTGATTCTAACAATATAAGAGCGCGTTTGCATAGTGAGATCAATATGACTTGACCTTTCCGGGCTCTGATGAGGGATTCATGCTCCTGCCCGCGTGCGTATACCCGGGGACGATGTGAGCAAATGTCACAACGGAACGACGGTTCGAGATAAATTATTCAGGATCACAGGGACAACAAAAGAGCTATTTCTGTAAAATTGGGAATTTAGCACCATGATGATGCGTTCAAGGCCATTTCAGGACCATGGACAGAGCAGCAGCTTTTCTAGGTCACACTACTAAGTGATGTAAACTTACAGCTTGTTTAACAATATTATAAGACATGAGTGGTAACTGTTAAGTGCAATTAACTCCTTTTTACGTACTAACTTTGCCAGAACTACTTTAGAAAAAAAAGTGTTAGTTGTACCAATCATTAGCATTTTATACTCGTTAATAGTATACAGATGCCCGGATAATATCACTGCAATATTGTCTTAAAGTAGTGCAGTCTTAAAGTGAGTTGTAATAGAAGACATGTGCATCACTGAAAGTCTACTGCTACTTGTGATTACAATTATGAGCATGTAATAAAGCAGTAGGGGAGAGTGGGGTGGGTTGAGCCAGTTTTTACTTGAGGTGTCTTTAAAGTGAGGGAATGACAGTAATGTTTCCAACTAAAACATGTACATATATTTCAGGATGAGGTGCATCTTCAGGAATAATCACTTTGGATCTAAATTAAACAGTTTTCAAAATATGACTTTCCAAATAAAAAAGTGGTCTCTTGGCTCAACTTGCACCCGATGAGGGGTAAGTTTAGCCTATAGAGAGGATAAATTGAGCGATATGCAGTACGCCCAGTCTATCAATCATATCTGTCCATCACTGAAGTGAGGTTATAAAGAAACTCCCCCACATTGAGCCTAAAGGCAGTGGCTCTTCCAAGAGAGGTTGCTTCAGGGGTGCAGCATGACAGATGGTGACACACCCTAAAACGTGAACCAATCACGTCCTAGAAAAGCTTAAAAGTTGATTAACCAATATGATATCATCTTTTAATTTATCCTTTATTGAACCATTGCAGTTTACATTGAGATTTACAAAACAAGTTGAAGCTATAATTATATATAATTATAAATGGCTCAAATTACCCCACCTCGGACATTTTAACAAACACGTGTGAGATTTTTTCAAAATTGTCTGTTATTGTTCAGACACAAGAATCATGATCCTTGAACATAAAAAAATCACTTTGCACGGCAAAAATATATTTTTTTAACCTAAATGTGCTTATCACTTGTCATATGGGCCAATACTCCATCACAGGGTCAGTGAAATGGTTGCTTTGTAAGTAAGATTTTATTCTAAAGGGCAAATGTAAATAAGATAAAATCAAATGATGGATTTGCCAATCCTCTGTCATAGATAAAATAAACAAGACAAGAATAGGAATGGTAGATAAAGGTGAAGGTAATAACATGGAGTAGTTTCATTAAAGGACAAGCACCTTTATGAGGATTGAAACAGACACAAGGCAAAAGTGTGAACGAAAAGGTGATCTTTTTCCTGAACAATTGAGAGCATGAAGGATGGTGGTTACACATAAAGTAGATAAACAAATTGTCGAAGTAAAACGAGTGCAAGTTATGAGTCATTATAGTCATTAAAGAGGAGGAAACAATTGATAAATACCTGATGAAATAATACACCAGTGAAAGTAAACAATCTACTTGAATGTGTACTGTGTAAATGACTCACTCCCTGATTACAGGAGTTTATAGACTGGGCCAAATCCATACCACAGAGCAACGTATGGATATTTCACTGGCAATTGCTTGGAGATTAGTGTTGATTGGAGTGTTGTTTCTCCTCTCCTAGCAACTGCTATTGGTCTGGAGTGGCTGTTATAAGCTATCAGAGAATAATAAATAAGCTCTAAGTGTGCAGGACACTGAGACAAAATGGGAATGGTTTTGATTGTCTCTGGTATAAATCTGTTTTTTCTGTGTTTTCAGTAATTTTTTTAATTCTTTATTTTTTTTTCAAGTAAGATTTCATGCTGCAGTCATAGCATACTATACGTAACTATACTATACTATACTATACTATACTATTGGCTACTATACTATACTGTGCTATGTTGCTATGCTATGCTATGCTATGCTATGCTATGCTATGCTATGCTATGCTATGCTATAGGATAATATACCATACTATCCTGTACTATACTGTACTATACTACACTATACTATACTATACTATTATATACTATACTATACTACTATACTATACTATAGGATAATATACCATACTATCCTATCCTATCCTATCCTATTCTACTGTACTATACTATAGGATAATATACCATACTATCCTATACTATACTATCCTATCCTATCCTATCTTATACTATACTATACTATACTATACTATACTATACTTTACTATACTATACTTAGTATACTACACTATACTATAGGCTACTATACTATACCATACTATTCTACACTACACTATATTATACTATACCATACTGTACTATACGATGCTATTCCATACTACACTGTACTATACTATAGGCTACTATACCATACTAAACTGTACTTAACTATACTATAGGCTACTATACCATGTCATACTATACTATACTGTACTGTACTCTACTACAGCATACTATACTATACTATACTACAGCATAATGTACTACAGTATACTATACTATATAACACAGCATAGAGTACCATACAAAACTGTACTGCACTGCTGTATGGTACTGGTACTGCACTGTATTATACTATACCTTGGTATTCTATAATACTATACCATATTACCATATAGTGTAATTGCTCTATACTATACTTTATTATCCTACACCACACTGTACTGGGCTGTCAATATAAAGATCAGAACAAGCTCATATATTCTTCAATAATGACTAATTTTATTGTCTGTTTGTCTTTGATTATTGAGCTAACACTGTAAGCTTTTAAATTGCTCTCTTTCAATCAATGTTAAGCTCAAAGTGAGGGTGAGTAGCTTTTTTTAATCAAAGGGTAACATGGTTTATATACAAAATCCGTCTCTCTCAGATATCTCATTGTCAGGGTTTTAAAAGGAGTGAAACGAGTCCAGTGTGTCCTTTTGAAATGTGAGTTGTGTCTTGTTCCTGACACTGGAATCTAAAAACAGGCCAACGATTCTTATTTTCTGGTGATTATACACTAAAGAAAACATACTTAATATATATTAAGTTCCATTACTGCTAATAGATCCCCTGGAATGCTACACACTGTTCCTTTAAGCACAAGCAGATAGTTATTTAATTAATTTCCATCCTGGGGACTGGGATATTGAATACGGTCTGTTACCTCTAAAGGATTGTGTTTCACATGACTCACTGTGGAAGCTGGGATCTGTACCTCTCCACATGTTCCTTTGAATTAAAGCAGAGCCTGATTTTGTGGAAGTTGCTGCGACTCCCGTAGAGATGGAGAGCCAGACTGACTGGTTCTCTCCAGTCTCTCTTGTTGTCAACTATACTAAACAGTTGCTGCTTTGCTAAGGTGTAACTTCCTAGGAATACATCTACTGACAATTCAAAGTTACAAAGCTCAGATGAAAATCAGCAATATGCTTTCCACCTCTAATCTTGCTCTTACAGAAAGACCTTAATTTTCATTTAAAATGCTTCAAATGATTCTGCTTTTACGTCCTGGAACTAGACTTTGTTGCCAAGTATTCGTAATAACTAACTACATTCTGTTCTGATTTAATGAAGCACTGGAGATTATTGGGCTGTGGTGGCTTTATTAATAATATAAATCATAGTAGACAGATGGGTATTGAGTCAGGCCCCATTACATTTGCAAAGCTTCCCTTTAATTCTGTATTCCCTGAAGATAGGGGTCAGTTTATTTAAGCTGAAACGGTAAATGTTTCACTAGTAGTCCATGACTTGTTTCAGTACACCTGCTGACTGAGAGGGACCCGAACCCCACCCTTTTTCTGACTGGTTAAAGTGATTGTAGTTTGATAAACCAGCATAACAATTTATAAACACTGTGATTACTAACAGGACTCAGCGTACATACATCATGCATTCATGTTTGTGCATATATGGCCTTGATTATAGGTCATTAATTGTGACAAAGTATGGGCGTTCACAAGCATGGGAGTGGGTGTGAATACATGTAATTTGCTTATTTATGCATACACACAGACACATCTACCCATATATAAATCTGTACTGTATATGGGGCTTTGATACTGCCGTAGCCAGGGCAAACTTCTTCCTCTTCTTCAGGCATCTGATTTCCCCGGGTGGGAAATAATGGAAAATGTCATCGATATATACATTTTATTCAATATATTTCATTTTATATACATTGTTGGAATTCAAAGAGGAACTGATAAAAATTAATTTAATTTTGTGAGGAGGTTGCACTATGATCGTTATGCAGGACTCACAATATGTTTTCGATGCATGCAGTGGATTTGTAATTTAACCAATAAAGCCTCAGCATTAAAGTTAATTTGTTTTTGTGCAAAAGACTTTCATAATGTAAATCGCATCTTGATGGCACCATATCATATTTGGTCGGCAAAACAATAAGACAAGTATGAAAACAGCATAGTTAATGTAGGCTACTCGAGTCATAAATATAACTACACTGACAGCACAGCCGTCGTCACTCATGACACATTTTTTAAATGCAGCTGATAGTTGAAAGCAGCATTTGCACAAAAGCTCTGGAGCGTCCTGTAAGCTTGTGAAAAGCCAGCTAGTACTTGATAGTAAACAGTAAGTGTATTTTGGAGGATTAGCGGCACCAGCTGCACCCAACTCCTAATATTCACACAGTGGATGGAAGATCAGTGGGTATCTCCAGCGTCTGAAAAGTGAAGCCAATGCGTAAAACTTGCATTCTTTCTAATAGCCAGCAGGGGGCGACTCCTCTGGTTGCAAAAAGAAATCTGATTGTATAGAATTCTATGAGAAAATGACCCTACTTCTCACTTGATTTATTACCTCAGTAAACATTGTAAACATGAGTTTATGGTCTCAATCGCTAGTTTCAAGTCTTCTTCAATACAGCATGATGTTTATTTAGTATATTATGGTCCCATTTAGAGTCAAATAGACCATAAAGCAGGGTATGATTTAGGGTGTGGCTACCTTGTGATTGACAGGTCGTTACCACAGTGTTGTCCGGTCTGGGAGTTGTTCGTGTTTTCGTCTTAGAACTTTAACCCTTTCACAGTGTGTTTTAAGTCCATGGGAGTTTATTGTAACATTTTGATTGCCTAAAATGTCTTATTCAGCCTTCGGTTGTACTACTTGTACGTTCATGAAAATTAATTGTAACATTTTGATTGCCTAAAATGTGTATGGTTGTACTGAGCTCCACCCTCTTGTGTCACTTCTGGTTGCAAAAAAACAACATGGCGACAACCAAAATGCCGAACTCGAGGCTTCAAAACAGCAGTCCGAAAACCAATGGGTGACATCACGGTGCCTACGTCCACTTCTTATATACAGCCTATGGTAAAGATGCATCAATTCATATTTTCTTTAGTATATTTTCTGGGAATTCGGTTAAAATAAAATCTGGCTATATTGAAGAGATTAAATCTGTTTCAAATTAAACTAAAAGCCAAAGAAAATATACAATCCTTCTCTTTTTCTAAATTCTGGTGTTTGTTGCATATCCTGTCAGAATATGAGACACACAAGATGGCTCTATTTACATGAAGAGTAATATTCTGAATAAGACACATATCTCCAATGTTGTTATTTGGGATAATCTGTTTTTTTCAGTTTTTCGTATACCTATGCACAACAATTCATGTCCTAAAGTATACCAAGAACAAAATCTGTGACAAGTGCTTGCTGGGATATATTACTTTAAAGAGGATGCTGAAGCATGTAATCACTTTATATAATTTACTGTTGTTGATTTTTTCTGGTAGGTTACTATGAGATCTGTTTCCATGGAAATACATTGGGAATATTCAAATAAGGGTTATTCATAAGCTGGGTGCTAAGACATTTTGTACCCATAGTAGCTGACCTGCTGTAACCTAATAATAATAATCTTCTTTGCATGTGTATAATATATGGCTGTGCATGAACCCAGGATATTTTCTTTGTTGATGTGATGACAATGTTGCAGCTTCACCTTCTGATGACAATGGCTCCACCATTACGTGTGTGTCTGCCAAAGTCACAGCCATTTGTCATTAGCCTCTTTATCAGTAAGTGGGCACGTCACCTCATTTTGCCCTGGTTCATAAGCAGCATCATTAGGCCAGTGCTCTAATGAGTTGCACAGAAACACATGCACACATGCACATAAACATATACCAGATTTTTAATGCGGGACTCTGATTTAATCAATTGGGTCTACAAGCGTCACACTGCTGAATCTGTGAATTCTGTAGTTGACCCTGACCTTTCACCTTTGACTTCCCCGTGGCTCTATTACAAATATAGATCATAACCCAAAAGATCTGAATGGAAAATCTTTGTCTACAGCTGGAATATCTCACCTAACCAGTGGGCAACCTCCGGGTCTGAAAAGTGAAGCCAATGCAGAAGTGTCTTAAACTTGCATTCTTTCTAAAAGCCAGCAGGGGGCGACTCCTCTACTTGCAAAAAGAAATCTGATTGTATAGAATTCTATGAGAAAATGACCCTACTTCTCACTTGATTTATTACCTCAGTAAACATTGTAAACATGAGTTTATGGTCTCAATCACTAGTTTCAAGTCTTCTTCAATACAGCACACAGTTCATTTAGTAAATTATGGTCCCATATAGAGTCAGATAGACCATAAAGCAGGGTATGCTTTAGGGCGTGGTTACCTTATGATTGACAGGTTGCTACTGCAGCATTGTCCGGTCTGGGAGATGTCTGTGTTTTTCTTAGAACTTTAACCCTTTCACAGTGTGTTTTCAGTTCATGAAAGTTAATTATAACATTTTGGTCTCGTAAAAATGTCTTATTCAGCATTGGGATGTACTTAGCTCCACCCTCTAGTGTCACTTCAGGTTGCAAATAACCAAGATGACGATGGGCAAAAACCAAGATGGCGACAGCCACTCGAGGCTTCAAAACGGCAGTCCCCAAACCAATGGGTGACGTCACGGTAACCATACGTCCACTTCTTATATACAGTCCATGCACCTATTGTTACCTTGCACATAAACAATATAAAATCCTTCAAAAGTAGAGAAACACAGATTCTAGGTCATACTTGATCAATCCAGATTAAATGATTGAACCTCAGCTATCAGTTGTACAAGATCAGTAAATAGTTTGTTAAAGATACATAAAAAAAAATACTGTATAAAATAGCTTAACATGACCAAATAAAAACAATTGTTCCAGAAAACATTTTACCTGTCAGCACATTAGTAAACACCATGGTCGTGTTTCAAGCATGGTTATGCTCAAGACCAACTAGTTTTTTTGACGTTTTGTCTGACCACACTAGAGGCCAATTCAAATGGGAATAACAGCACACGCTCTCCGGCAATCATTTCATCATTTATTGTGTTGCACTCCTTTGTACATAGTGAAAGAAATTGTTGTGTAAAAAAGAGAGTTTAAGAGAGAAGTTCAAACCCTGATTACTTTCTCACTCCTGCTGGCCAGTCACTGTGTGAAGTTGATGTCAGATTGTTAGATTTCTGAGTTACAGAAATTGTCAGAGACGGACCCCACCTATTCTGATGTTGGAGAGGTATAGGGGAGGGCATTTCAGACACTGTTCAGTCATCCAATAAGCACTTTGGTTGGAGTGTATTGATTCCTTAACCCTCTCTTATTTCTGCCTATAGCCAAAATAGTGAACTTTATAGTTTCTTAAGTAATCTTCAATATAGGGTTTACTGTCTGTATACAAGCAAATGGACAATCAGTACTGACTAAGGTTAGGTGTCATGGCTCCAGGGATGTCTCTCTCTGTCGGTCAGTTGGTCAGTCCACTACTTTGGTCCAGACTGAAATATCTCATAACTCTCAATAACTTTTGGATGGATTGCCATAATTTGGTACAGACACTCATGTCCTCCTCGAGATGAATTATAATAACTTTGATGATTCCTTCATTGTCCAGCTAGCACCATCATCGGGTCAAAATTTTGATTTGCGTTTATGACCAAATGCCTGCAAAACCGACGACATTCCCATCAGCCTCAGCTGTACTTTGTGTTCAATGCTAATTAGCAAATGCCAGCATGCTAACATGCTAAACTAAGGTGGTGAACATGGTTAACATTACACCTGCTCAATTCAGCCCGCTGATGTTAGCATTTGGTGAAAGCACTGCTGTGTTTAAGTACAAACCATAGACTGTATATAAAGAAGGATGACATGACAGCTCCCCCAAAGTGAAGCCAAAACATCTTGATCGCCCCCTGGTGGCTGGCTGCAGTATAGGTCATAAATCCCGCGGATGGGACATGGGCCAAACTAAAAAGTCAAAGTACACGTCAAATATATTTTTCCCAAAGATGGTTTCTGACGTTTTAGGTAGTTCTTATCAAGCTGATGTATGTTCATGTGTTCATTTTTCTGATAAGTTTGGTTTTAATTAGTTATTATTAGTTATTTGATGCTATAAAACAGGGTGAGACATCATGATTGACAGCTGCTCTGAGTGAAGTAGTCACACAGCCGGGGCTCGGGAATTGTACGAGAGATGAGATGTAACTTTAACTTTCCATAACCATCCTGTGTAATAGAACATGTGTCAATTTGATAATGAATGTAGTTATAGAGATATTATGGTTAGTTGTCGTTTCTTTAAACAAACAGCTACCGTGGTGCTAACGTAACAGCTAGGTGGGTCACGCTATCAAGCTGCGGCCGTGCTCGGCTCAGGATTGGATCGGGGTGTGGGAGTGGGCGGGACCTTGATACCGTGGCTCGAGCCCCTTGATCACTACTGTGCAGACTCTGGCTCCAAATGATGTCAAAATTTCAAGATGGCAGCTCTCATATCCGGAATATTTTGGTTTCACTTTTGTACAGTGGGAGGCAGTGGAGACGTGTCGTCCATCTTTATATACACTCTATAGAACAACCTCACAGAGCCGGCTTGGCCTCTTGGCTTCTTACCAAAACATGTAGCTTTCACCTCAGTGGTGTTGACAGGCTCAATAGCTTTCAGAGAACCGCATTCAACAATGCAGACTACTATATATTCATTCAAACAGTGCTTGAACAATAGCTATCTTTTTCTTTGATCCAATACCATCTTTGCTATTCCAGAGCTGAATGATTTTGACACATTTAACACAGTGTTTATTATAGTTTCAGCTATGAAGTATGAACATTTCAACAATACCACTATCCCATTTTAGCTACATATCGAGCTAGCTTTCAGCACCACTGGTACATGTGGGTTTTTTTAACTGAACAACAGCAAACCAAATCACAATCCAGTTCAACTAAATCACAAGATTCAATTTAGTACATTCACAGCGATCATCTCTCTCTCTCTGTGGTAGGGAGACATCTATCCACTGAACATGGGGGTAACCATAGTAACTAGAAACTAGGTTATAAAGTATTGTATATAAACAACAGTAAAGAGTACACGAGCGTACAGTGCACCATCTCAGGCAGTCAATATTCTATCAACAAGATGTTCCAGTGAAAGATTTTGAATATCATAAATACTAAAGTCGTCGTTTGATGCGTGTGTCTGTGTCTGAGGGGGGTTGCTTTGTCTCTCTCCGTCAGTCTCTATTGGGTATCTGTACACATAATCTCATTCAATGGGATTCAGCCACATTGTATCATAAAGCTGTAATGCCATTTCTTAAGCGTTCTGTGTGGGCTGTTACAGAACTCTCAGTGCCAAACACAGTGTATAAATGAACGGAATTAGATTCTTCAGGTGGTTATGACACTGTGTCCACCATTTGTACTAGTACTGCTCTAGTGATTCAGTGGATTTTTAGACACACTGAAATGAAATATGCTACAAAAAGCATGGTAATATACAATTTGATATATCAGAGTCTCGTGGTCATGTCAACCATATGGAAGGAAGATTTCACTGCCTACTGAAACAAGACAACAGAAAAACATGTAGTCCGGCACACAGACTGCATTGGTGGGGCTTATTTGGGTCAGTTGGTGACATAAGTGCTATATGTGCCTGAAATACTGGAATTACTGATGTACAATGCATTCCCATATGGATGAGTTTGAAGAGATAAAGCTGGCGATACTTTATGTTTTTTCTATTGTCAACCAATCCTATGAATACCAGCCGAAACCAACAAAGAAGTATTACCTTTGTAGAAAAAGTCTGATATGCTTATTTCTCCTCTATCGGTCACTACAGACAATGTTAGATACATGTATCATACATTTTTAAAAATGTGAATATATATATATATATATATATATATATATATGAATTATAAATACAAATTAATACAGACCAAATATGTAAGATAATCATTAAACTTTTGAAATAGTTTATTGTAGGTAAATTAATTTTTTTTCATTCTATTAATCTGTTTTATTTCACAATGCCATTTTCCCCCAATAAGCATTTTATTTCATAATTGCGCTTCTCTTTTATGTGATTGGATGTCGCTTTGGTCTGAGTAAGCCACCAGCCAATCACGTTTTTGGCTCCATTGTTGTCCAATAACTATTAAAAATAATATTATTGAGCCACAACGTTACACTGGGTGACATGTTCCTTCATTACCATAAATGTGGGCTCTGTAGTCTATTTTAAGTCAATCCCACGTACACTATCTTAAGCTGTAAATACTCATTAGGGAAACGAATGTGTATTAATCCACAGCTGAAAATAGTTCCCAACAAATGCACTATTTACTCCTGTTTGACTGTTTGCTAAAAACTACAGTGCCCAGCTGCTTTAGGAAACTATATAGTCTTTTTAAGATTATAGACACTTTTACAGACAACAACATAAAAAAATATGTGCGCGCATGTTGATAACAGAAGTGGCATTTTGCCCAAGCCATCCAGACGAGTTCGCTCGCTTTAAACACTGAATTAAAACGTTTACTGGCATCAAAATGTCTTGTTGTTACGTGTTCAGTTGTGAAACTCGATAGTCCAACAACTGTTACATGCTAGGTTACTCCACCAAATATGTGTATATGTCTGGCCACTGAATATTGGGCCACTTGCTAATGTCTTCTACTCACTCACTAAAAGCACTCGGATCCAGAAAGTCAATTTGTTTAGGTTGCATTCGCGATCTTTGGTGGTTAAAGTCCTTGCATAACTTGACAAGCTATTGCGCTCCACCGTACTTCCGTTTCCAAAATGCGTGCGTACACTTACATACGTCATGATTGTTTGCAAACAGTAAAAGGGTCTCTATAATTGTGAGTTTAAAGATTTAAATCTTCAGTAGGAACCAATGGGCTTGTGTGCCACAGCGTAGGAAGTCACAAAGTATTGTAAGATATTGATTTGGTTTTTCATGGGATTTGTTCACAATAAGAAAAATATGGAATGGAACGCTAGACTTATCCTTAAGGCGTCAGATCTTATAATGACAGGAAAATAGCACTTTTCACTAATGAATAAATCATACAGTATTTTATCACAAGTTATCAGATAATCAGAATGAGACTTACTTAATTGATCTCCAGGGGTAAATTGGGACATTACAGTCGCTCTTAAAAGAAATACAAGAAAAATTTAAATAAAGGAGTATGTAAAATGTAAATGATGTAAATAATGTTACAATATATGACACAATATATGTATAAAAATATCAATAAATAATAAAAATAGGAAATGAGTATCAAATACATACAATACATAACCACAGTGTAAATAAGTAAATAAAAAATGCAGAGAAGTGGGATCTATTAAGAGTGTTGAATATAAATGCAAGAATAGTATAAGAATTAAAGAGGACCTATTATGCTTTTGTACTTTTTCCCTTTCTTTTAGTGTGTTATATATTTTTTTCTGTATGTAAAAGGTCTGCAAAGTTACATGCCAAAGGGAGTTCCTCTCCCCCACAGAAACTCTGCTCCTGAAATGCCTGAAACGCCTCGCTTGAAGTCCCGCCTTTTCTTCCGTAACGTGGTGATGTCACCAAGTAACACACTTTGCCTAGCGGCTAGTTTGGCACACCCTCAAACAAAGCCAGTTAGAGCAGAGCTGGAGTGGAGTCCGAAAAGTCTGGTTCGGTCACAACAGTGGGCCAGCTGACCAATCAGAGCAGACTGGGCTTTTCAGAAGGATGGGGCAGGCACTCAATCAAAGCGTTTCAGACAGAGGGGGAAAAGAGGTGCTGCAGCACAGCCGGTATAAGAAAAGTAAAGCATTTTTTTTAACATTAAAGCATGTAAACATGTTGTAGTAGAAACCCAACATACAAGTATGCACCTGAAAATAAGCATAATAGGTCCTCTTTAAATAAGAATATATCTTGAAAAGTACAATAAAATGCAGTATTAACTTTCCATATACACAGTTGAATTACTGTACAAGTTTTTGTATAGTTTAAACTTGCAGTAGGCAGAATATTTTTGGCATCATTGGGCAAAATTTCCATAATAACCTTTCAGCATATTGTAATTCAAGTGCTCTGAGAGACAACTAGACTTCTGCACCTCCTCATGGGTCTGTTTTCAGGATTTAGAAAATCTAGCCCGTGACGGGAGAATTTGGCCAATCACAGGTCATTTCAGAGAGAGAGTGTTCCTATTGGCTGTTCATTCAACGGCGGCAGCTGTCAATCACTCACAAACTCTGATCAAACGGTCAACCTAGGCAGCGCTGATCAAGTATGAATCAATTTTCTGTTACTGTAATGCCTATTTCTTGCTTAAAATGTTTTCAGAAACATCTTGTAGTGTACTGTTTAGCTGTAAAATTAGAAAGTTTGCTCCGGCTGGTAGGCGGCGCTTGGTATTTCCTCAACTGATCTCAACATGGTTTCTAAACAGTACACTACAAGATGTTTCTGAAAACATTTTATGCGAGAAATAGGCATTACAGTAACAGAATATTGATTCATATTTGATCAGCGCTGCGTAGTTGCCTGATTGACAGCTGCTCAGAGAGGGCAAGGCTCCAGCTCGGCTCTGATTGGTTGTTTTCCTCCAGTCTGTGAAATCTTTCAGATGCCATTAGGACAAGCGGAAGACACCGGAGGACACAGAGGAACATTATATTTTTCAGATTATCTGATTATCATGCACTATTGTCAGTATATAGTGACAGTTTTTTTTAAATCATATTTGCTCCAATTCTACCGACTGCCATGCTTTAATCCGTATTGCACATAAGAATAATAAGAGATTATGGGGTAGTAGCTGCTGACGGGGGAAATAAGTTTCAAGGTCCAGTGTAATGACGCAGAGTGAAGAGTTGAAAAGTTTAATGGCTACAGGCAGGAATGACTTCCTGTGGTGCTCTGCGCTGCACATCGGTGGAAGCTGAATGTACTCCTGTGTTTGACCAGCACATCATGGAGTGGGTGGGAGACATTGTCCAAGATGACAAGTAGCTTGGACAGCATCCTCGTCTCTGACACCTCCATCAGGGAGTCCAGCTCCACCCCCACAACGTCACTTGCCTTGTGGATCAGTTTGTTGAGTCTGTTAGCGTCCCCTACCCTCAACCTGCTGCCCCAGCACACAACGGCATGGCGCTGGCCAGCACTCACTCATAAAACATCCTCAGCATTGTTGTCAGATGTTGAAGGACCTCAGTCTCCGGCAGTGGTCTTAGCCCAGTCCAGTTTATTGTCAATGTACACTCCCTGGTACTTGTAGTCCTCCACAATGTCCACACTGACAGACTGAAGCTGAAGGTGTATGAGAAAATTCTTCCCCTTTTGATATTTGCCGTGGCTTCAGGTAATAACTTGAATTTTCTCTGAAGCACACTCTCCTCCAATTTCACCTTCTCTCATGTAAATGACTGGATGTATTGTTCTATAAAGGTCTCAGTCCTAATCCATTCTGTTGGACTATAAGCAGTAGGCTTTCTCTCTATTGCTCAGTAGGTGTATCAGCAGACATACCGGGATTAGTTTTGAGCCAATTAACTGCTTTAGGCGCCATGGCTGCTTTCTGCATGTGCACGTCTCTGTGGGGAAAAGCACATGTGCACACGTGGTTCCGTTCATGTCTTTACATATTTATGTGTGTTTGTGCATCCAGAGGTTTTCTTTGAGGGGGTTTGGATGTTGGCGAGTGTGTGTAAGCCGGCCTTCATCTCCAGCGCCTTTGATGCTCGCAGCTTTTTCCCGTCTTTTGTGCAACACAGGGGGGTAGCGCTGTGGCACTTTACCGTCCAAAGCCAGTAGGCACACCGCAGCCTCTTAAGTCCATTGTAATTGGCCCTGTGAGGGATAATGAGCTCGTTCCATTTGAGGAGGAGTGATTGGCCGCAGAAACAGAAGCAGCGTAATAACAAAGCTAAATTGGACAGACCTGTCCTTCATTCTGGCCCCACGCTATCAGCGAAGTCAAAGAAAGGATTCGTCGTCCCCTGGAAGGTGATTACAGATGATTTGTGGTCGGCCACCCCAACTGATGTGACGTCTCCCACCTCTGCTGGAGGGTTCACATTTTCTTATATGAAATTATGAAACATGCTGACGTTAGCGTTTAATAACACACATCTAGTGTTAAAAAAAAAAATGTGTGTAGCCCAGTGTCGCTCTGTATCACAGAGTAAATGAAAGAGTTTCTGTGGGGAACATAAGTAAGGTACAATACGTTACAAGTATTAATCAAAACCTACTGTATGCAATAGGTATTTACAGTGGGACGCCCATTAACCCCAAGACCAGTCATTCCCAAAGACTGGGTCAGGATATTTTATTAGGGACGCCAAATAAATTAGCAGAATTTCTTCCATAGTCTTTGTTTAACATTTATATGTGCCTGAATGTTCGTATTGTTCTGATAATTGTAGCCTACTTGTAACATGAATCAAATATGAAATGCTAGCATACATTCTGTTTGTTTTACTGATGAGAGGGAAAAAACGAGAGCCTGTTAACTCCACTTAATGTATTTATTTGGTCTCATTTATAAAGTACTTAACATGTCTTTATGTTTTCAATAACATGCATAAAACAAACATTATCAAACATATATATCTCTTTGAAATGGCTGGTTTACCTATTGAAGATAATATAAGGTGATGCAGAAATAGCAGTAAAAATGGTCACGAATGCTCATTTAAGCACAAATTCGCTCATGGTTTATAGATAAGGCCTATTGTGAATTGGGTCGCAATGGTTTGCCATTTTAAAAAAGTGGTTCCCCAGAAAAAAAGCTTGGGAAACACGGCCCTAGACTATAAATCCAGCTTTAGTCATATAGTCATATATCCTTTCCTTCTAAACTTTGGGGATAGATAAATGTGTTCATTTGTCAAACACTTTTTAAGAACATGTTTCAAAGAAATCACCCTGCACTTTTTATGCCTCTCAATATCTTCTCCAAAATGGGTTCTAAAATTGCTCCTGCTGCCAGGTTGAATCATGTTTGCCCTCTGGGGTTTTTACAGTAGAATCTCCTCAGTGTGAGTGTGAGATATGCCATCAATCAACATGTGGCACTGTTACTGACAAGCTCACCATTTAACATGCCGAGAACTTGCACAACTCATTATATGCTCATCAGCATATAATGCAGCAAATTATTCAGTCAGTGATTGCTGCAGTGGGGAGGAGGCCTGTTCAGAACTTATGAGATGTGTTACATTTACATGAATGCATTTGGGTAAACAAGAGCAGCTTTAAGTACTGCGCAGTGTTCTAGCTGGTGGTTTTGTTTATTTGCGAAGTTTTATATTTAAAATACTTTCAACTATTTTCAAAACTCTACCATAGGATTTAAAATCAGTTTCCCTCTTGACTTTTTTGATTAATTTCACGATCATTTTTAAAAAAATTGTATTTATTTCTTACAGTTACATTATCGTCAAGTGGTCATGCAGTTGCAAAAAACAAACTGTACTTTACTGCAAACTGAGACCAAATTCACATTTCTCGTGGTCCATTTTTGTTGCTTTTGTATTCTGCATTTGAATTTCAACAACTGACCCTCAAGTATGAGATGCCTGAGTGTCCTTAAACGCACCAACAACTTTGCTTAAAGATTCTCTATACGATATTCAGAACATTAGCATCAAACAACTATTTCCTATGTAAAGATATAGAGGAGTAATGTCTACCTGAGTAGAGAATGAAGTCACTCTCCCTCAATGTGTGTTGAAATCTGAGCTTCTCCTTGCTTTGTTGACATCGCCCACATGCTGTAAGTGCATGTTAGTGCATGTGAGCGTTCCCCACTGGCTAGCTCATGGCCGCCGCTCTGCACTGCTCTCATACAGTGGTTACAGCTGATAACACCGACGGCATCGTCGCGGAAGCGTAGCACCCAACCTCCGGTTAAACACTGTTAGCTCTGTAAGCACTGTTGCCAGTGTTTGCACTGTAAGCACTGCTGGCACTGTTAGCACCGTTAGCTGTCGCCATGTTGAGAGCCGTGTGGAGAAAATAGATATGCTCTGAATGAATTTCGTATTGAGCACCTTTAAGGGGACCTATTATGCTTTAGTACATTTTCCCTGTCCTTTAGTATGTTAAATTGTTTTTTGTGCATGTAAAAGGTCTGCAAAGTTACAAAGTCCAAACTCCATGCCAAAGGGAGTTACTCTCCCCCACAGAAACACTGCTCCTGAACTGCCTCGCTTGAAGTCCCACCTTTTCTTTCGTAACGTGGTGATGTCACCAAGTAATACATTTTGCCTAGCGGCTAGTTTGGCACGCCCTCCAACAAAGCTAGTCAGAGCGGAGCAGGAGTAGAGTCCGAAGAGTTTGGATCAGTTGACCAATTACAACAGTGGGCCAGCTGACCGAAAGTAAGTGAGTTTATTGAACATCAAATGTAATGCTTCTAAACATGTTCAAAAATATACACCTAACAATGAGCATAACAGGTTCCCTTTAAGTTGTTGCAAAATAGGTACAACCCTTATTAGCATAAAAAAGTATGTGGCCTATTTAATTTGCTTCTGCATGACCGGCGCTAAAGCTTTACCTTGACGAAGACAATTATGCTGCTTGCTTCTCAGTGCCAGAGAGCACACGGTCTTCTTTTCACAAATCCTTACATATTTGCAGCAGTATCTTGCACAAAGCATGGCAGTTACTTGCGGTTTCCTCCATTTGTGAGACTGCTCCTCTTTTCAGAAGGTAGTTTTCTTTATTATGCTATTTTGCACATTTAGTTAGTTTTAGATTAAACGTGGCAAAAAAAAGTCTTTTCAGATGCATCAGTCCGTAATACTAATATTAGTTGTGAGGACTGTGATTTGCTGCCTAAATAAGTGTGTGTAGCAACAAAGAATTACCTTGACGGATGGCCCTTTTTCCTGCCTTGGCACTACTATCCTGATATAAAATCAATTACATTTCTACAGGGTTGTAATACATTTTAAACACACATATATGTGATCAAGCAACCAAACAAAGTTCAAACTCAAAGAGCTTGGGGGCTTAACACCTCCTCCTTCTTATTTTGTATCTTTTCTGTGCCCCAGTGAATCAGACGTATCATAAAACATTCTAAAAGACCACATATGGTGTTTTTGCCCTCTGTGGCGATGTCATGGTGAGGCAGGCTGGTTGCCATGGCTATTTCCAGTGGCTGGCCCTTTGATGTGTCATAGCAGCTTTTTCCCACCTATGTTGTACCACACTGCCCACTTTGGCCAACCAATCAGATCAGACGCTGGTCCTCTAATCTTTCATTTAGCCACGGCGGCCTGCTGGGAATCAAGTCATCAATATGGGACCGATGCAAGCATTTCAATCACTTGTATGCAAAATTATGCTTGGTTGACCAAATTGGAAGATACTTCTGCGATCACACAAGAGCTTTGTGAAATTAGTCAAGCTTCTATTGACAATAACAAGTCTAACCATTATCCTGCCTACATTAAAGTCATTGTCTAATTTTTGTTTATACATAGAGTTTGTCGATGATGTGTACAGAAAGGTAGACCTTGTTTAGCTTTGGTTCCGCCTTTGACAGGTGGATTGTGGGTTGGACTGGCTGTCAAAGTGCACCATGGGGGATGTAGGCAGAAAAAGCATTTATAACCAGTGGGCAACCTCTGAGTCTGAAAAGCGAAGCCAATGCAGAAATGCCTTAAATCTGCATTATTTCTAATGGCCAGCAGGGGGCGACTCCTCTGGTTGCAAAAATTTAGTCTGATTGTATAGAAGTCTATGAGAAAATGACCCTACTTCTCACTTGCTTTATTACCTCAGTAAACATTGTAAATATGAGTTTGTGGTCTCAATCGCTAGTTTCAAGTCTTCTTCAATACAGCTTGATGTTCATTTAGTAAATTATGGTCCTATTTAGAGTCAAATAGACCAGTCTGGAAGTTGTCTGTGTTTCGTCTTAGAACTTTAACCCTTTCACGGTGTGTTTTCAGTTCATGAATGTCAATTGTAACATTTTGATCCCCTAAAAATGCCTTATTCAGCGTTCGCTTGTACTTAGCTCCACCCTCTCGCGTCACTTCTGGTTGCAAAAAAACAAGATGGCGACGGCCAAAAACAATATGGCAACGGCCAAAATGCCAAACTTGAGCCTTCAAAACGGCAGTCCACAAACCAATAGGTGACGTCACGGTGACTACGTCCACTTGTTATATACAGTCTATAGTTATAACATTATGTACAGTAGATGAATGAATGGCTGGGTGGATGAGTGTATAGTAACCATAAGAGTGGGGGGGGGGGGGGTTAATTGGGTGTCAAAGGACATAATCACTTTTGGATCCAGAAGTATCAGCCATACGTTATGCTATTAGCAATCTAACATTTGGCACAAAATCCCAATGATAAATATCATCACCATGGTTTCAGGATAAAGCTCATGCACAGTAGGAGGTGTTGAAAGGTTGCTCTTTTTCAGAAGAGTTGAAAACTGATGCTGCTTGTTTTCTAATGATTTAGTGGTAGCAGATGGTTCTTTTTTACAGTTTGAAAGGCAGTGCAATATGGACACTTTATGGCCACCAGAGTGTATGTGTCGGTGTGTGTGTTTCCTTGTGCACATTTTGTGTGTATATGCCTGTGTTTATGTGTGCATGACATGTATTAGTGCGCTTTGGATTTTTGTGCATAATTTGCATGTTTTTGTATAGGTGCGTGTCTGTTTTTGTGTATTGAAGAGAAGCAATTTGTTGGTAATGTCAGTATCACTTAAGAGACCACAATGCAACCATAGACATTAAATGAGAAAGAAACAAACAGGGAACTAAAACCCAAAAAAATGCTCAGAGGGCTTGACTTGCCACCAACAGTATCAGACACAGTACGCTGTACTGGTGCGGTTCATGTGGTTCATGGATGATTGCATGTGTTCATCAATTCCATGCATGCAAAAGGAATCAATATACAAGATGCTGTGCAAAAAACTCGTTTTTCTGCAAATATAGTGGGAAAACTGCCCCCCATGTGGTAATAATAGTTTCCTCATCACTTCATTATTTTATCGCATGTGGTGGTAATGCTGGTAATGTCAGTCAGTCCTTGACTTTTTGGACTATTGGATGGATTGCCATGAAATTTTGGACAGACCTTCTTGTCGCCCTCAGGATGAATTGCAATCCTTTTCAAAGACTTTTCATTTAGCACCATTATCAGTTCAAAAGGCCAATTTGTCCAATAACATATGACCAAATACCTGCCAAGCTAATGACATTCCCATCAGCCTCTGCTGTGTGTAGTGCTAATTAGCAAAAGTGGCTGCTGGTGATTACGTACTTGGATGGCACAGGCCAGCCCAGTTGCACAGCAGTTTGTGAAATAGTAACGAAATTTAATGAATTGATTTGCGTACATAGACACAAATTTTAAAAAAAAAATTGTGATGGTCAGCACAATACGAATTCCTATGTGATCTTCTTAATTGTGAACCGGGAAGTATAGAGAGCGGCGAACACTGTGTAGGGAGGTCAGGGTGGATGGGTCGGTCAAAAAGTACAGGACTTTCGCCCAGGACACCGGTGTTCATACCCTTTGTGTGAAACCGCAAGTCAAAGTTGATTTATTTGTCACGTAACTTCTGTACTCAAGTTACACCACTTCCGGTGTTGTTTTAACCCAAACCACGATCTTTCCTAAACCTAACTAAGTAGTTTTCGTCATGTAACTTCCCTACTTAAGTTTCACCACTTCTGGTGTAGTTTAAACCCAACCCACAATCTTTTCCTAAAACTAACTAAGTAGTTTTGTCCAAGTCAACTTATTCCTAACCTAACTGAGTAGTTTTATTTTGAAAACACTGGAGCGGAAATTGACACGTACGTCACGTGTTGCTGGACATTCGTAGGAAACGCACAAAAAATACGTTGTTGAAAGTCGTACTGAGCGTCACGAAAAAAAAAGGGAAAATTTGTGTCTATGTACACAAATCAAATAGATTAATTTTGTTCAGGCGCGGAGGAACCTTGGACTTGAAAAAAAAAAGTTTATTTAAATTTAAAGATTTAAACTCACCATAAATGCCGATTGTACATTCTTTCCCGTTTTTCATAAATATTATAAGATTATAAGACTTTGTTGACTTGGTTTTCATATTCTGCTTATTTTCTTAATGCTTAAAGGTCTACTGTTTCTATGATAGTTACAGCAGAGCAAATGCAATAGTGCAAATTAAAAGTGGCAACAGCCGATAATTTAGCCTACAATGCGATCTTGCCATTGCTTTTTTACATTGTTGTCATTTGCTGGACTGGACCAGTGGAGCTGGTAATGGCTGATATTTTGGTTGGTAATAGATAGTTATGTCCTACGAGGCTACCGTACTATGACGTGCTTATGGCCTGTACAACTTGGCTGACAAAGAAGATCAGAGTAGCAAAGAGAAGCTATACTGAAAAGCTGAAAGACAGTTTCTCAGCCAATGACCCTCCATCAGTGTGGAGAGGCCAGCAGGACATCACCAGCTACAGGAAACCGTCTCCCCACACTGTGGAGAACCATCAACTGGCCAACAACCTGAATGCATTTTACTCTAGGTTTGATAAGCCCACATTCACACCCTTCAACTCACTCAGACTTCAAACAACCAACTGCACCCCCTGCCAACCCCTCACCCCTCCCCACTGACCCCCGACCTGCACTCAGGATCTGTGAAGAGGCTACGTGTCAGTTCTTTCTGACACAGAGCATGTTAGCATGCTGATGTTACCATTCAGCTCAAGGCAACGTTGTGCCTAGAAACCACCTCATAGAGCTGCTAGGGTGGCTGTAGGCTGTGGGGCAACCGACTGAACACCACTCTGCTCACTCCTCCCTCTCCAAGACTGCAGTAATGTGAGCCGCCGAGTGCGAAACCGTGGTAATACAGTTTGCCTCGCTCAGACGTTGGCGGTACCACTGTTTTGCACTCTGCGGCTCACATTACCACAGTTTCACAAGCATGTCGGAGAGCTACGGTGGCCTTCAGGTAACGTAAAAATGTGAAAGGCTCTCTCTAGAGCCAGAGGGTTTGTCCGTTCTGGGCTACTGTAGAAACATGGTGGTGCAACATGGCGGACTCCGTGAAGAGGACCCGCTCCCTATGTAGATATGGAGGGCTCATTCTAAGCTAACAAAAACACAACAATTCTTAGTTTCAGGTGATTATACAATGAAAATATAGTTATGAATATTATATTCCATTTTTGCTAATATCAAAATGCTACACACTGTACCTTTAAGAGCAAATATCAGGACTGAAATATGTCTCTATAATAGACAATTTCCATAGCAAGTTATTGGTGTATGATATTTCTTAATGATGTACATTCATCATTGAAGTTCTGTAAATCTTGTTGACTTTGTAGTATTGATTGGAATGTATACATTAGAGAATACAGTTTTGACAGAGTAATCTCAATCCTCAAATACACTGTAATAAACTCCCAGTGGGGTACGTAAAGCATATAAATCGCAGCCATGAGAACCACTTTGAAGAGACACCAGACTATTCCTATTTGTTATAAAAGTACATCAATAACAATATTTACCAGTTTCCATTGTTAGCTTTTCCTACAGTGATAAATCACTGTGTGCAAGTAAGGCTTCTGCAGCAATCTGGTGTAGGTCAACAACGAGCCTCACAGCGACCTGCGGCAGATTGGAAGAGGAGAAGTCCCCAAAGATCCCCTTTGATGTCATACACAAATAAGCTTATTGTTAGATTCGAGGCCTGGAGCGGCAACTGCTGAACAAGTGTTGTTTAGCAGGAATTATGAACATGTTGTGTCAATGTTAAGTGGATTATAATCACTGTACAGAGAAAAAGATAGTGTCTCTTAATACACACAAAGTGCAAGCAAAGTTACAGAATTTTATACGGGTATGGCAGACTCAGGCTGTCTGAGGGGCAGAGGCAGAAAAAATTAAAAGGGTACCAGCGCGCAGGCAGTTTTCTTGCATGTAGGGCAGCCTATATAGCACTGCATCCCGTTTTCTTCACTAGAAGGGCACCCTAGAGGGCACTTTATCACATTTTCTCTACTCGAAGAGCACCCTAGAGGGCATTTTATCACGTTTTCTCCACTGGATAGGCACCCTAGAGGGCACTTTATCATGTTTTCTCCAATAGAAGGGCATCATAGAGGGCACTGTATCATGTTTTCTCTACTGGAAGGGCACCCTAGAGGGCACTTTATCACGTTTTCTCCACTGGAAGGGGATCCTAGAGAACACTTTATCACGTTTTCTCCACTGGAAGGGCACCCTACAGGGCACTTTATCATGTTTTCTCCAAGGGAAGGCCACCCTAGAGGGTACTTTATCACATTTTCACCACGGGAAGGCCACCCTAGAAGGTACTTTATCACATTTTCTCTACTGGAAAGGCACCCTAGAGGGCACTTTATCATGTTTCCTCTAGGGCACCCTAGAGAGCACTTCTTCATGTTTTCTCTAATGGGAACTTTTGCTACATTTTCTTTGAATATGGGGTCCACCCTGAGTCCACCAGTGCGGGTATACAGTACACCAGACCTATAATAGAGCATGTCATTTTAAGCTACATTAAAAGTGATAGCACAAATATAGAAGACCTCTCTGTTTGAAACTCATCTATGCATTTTAAATGAGAAAATTCTGTTACTTTGCCCGGACAGACTTTATTAGAAATTATGTATTAATCAAACAGCAGCTTGGCTTTGCTTCAAACAGCCTTTTCCTGAATGATAAACAACTAATCAAACACTAACAAATCAATTACAGCGCTGAGCTGTATTATTAACTTTACACACGCTAACTAACCAACCAAGCATCATCCTCATCAACGCCACCTCATCCAGCTGGAGTAGAAGCAATTCATGTCCTCTCCATGATTGTGCTGTCACTGCAACAGCTGTAAATTAACACCTCTCCCCTACTCATCTAGTCTCACAGCAGTTAGCCACCAGCACGATGCTGTAATAAACCTTCTCAGGGACTCAGGGATCTATTGAATTGATATTGCAAAAAGAGAGCGGGCTCACAAGCTGTGCACTCATGACGGTGAGTCGTTCCCTCCTTGCTCATGTGTCCCCTTTTTAAAGCTATATTTTCGTGTTTGTGCAATGGCTGTGAACAAACCTGAAGATTTTTAGAAAAGTAACTTCCAGAGGTTATGATATTACAGTTAACTCTCACCTATGTAAATGTAGTATTTCAGCTCATGTTAATGCTTTCAGTGACACATTAAAAAAATACATTTTGGGAAATATACTCATTTGTTTTCTTGCCGAGGTTGATGCCACTCTCATGACTGTACACTGTCAAGCTCGAGCAAGCAAGAGATTAGCTTAGCATAAACACTGGAAGCAGAGGGAACAGTTAGCATGGCTCTGTCCAGCGTTCAAAAAATTTGCCTATTTTACCAATAAGACATTATCTGGTTTGTTTAATCTGTACACAAAAAGTAATGTAAAGTCTGGAAGCCTGGCAACCAGCAAAAACCAGGCAGAGTTTGTGTACTGATTACATAAAGAAGATATAAAATGTTAATTAGTGAGCTTTAGAGATACTGGTAGGCGGATTTTTTGACAGAGCCAGGCTAGCCGTTTCCCCCTAGTTTCCCCCAGTTTCCAGTCTTTATGCTAAGATAGGCTTATCGCCTGCTGGCTGTATAGCTTCATATTTAGCGCACAGACTTGAGAGTGGTATTGATCCTTTCAGTAAGAAAGCAAATGAGCAGATTTCCCAATATCTCAAACTTTTGCTTTAAAAACTGGGCCAAAGATTTTGTACTACCTTCATTATCTTTCTCCTAAAGTTTCTTAAAGCTAAATGCATTCCATCTTTTTTGGATGGTGAGGGCTATTTTAAAATGAAGAAACATTTGATGTGAACAACTGTCGGTTATATTTGCAAAATTTAGGTGCCCCTATAAAAATCTAATAACATTATGTTAGAATGCCCGAGCGGTCAAGGAGGCAATGAGGAGAGGTCCACAACCGGATGGCGTTTCATTATGCAAACATTTTATTTTTCTTTCACCGCACCGTACACACATATTGGCCTCCACCTTAGCATTCAAGATTCAAGATTCAAGATGTTTATTGTCACGCCGGTTACACAGGTACAATCGTGTGAAATACTTTTTGCTGGGAAGCTCCATTAAGAAAGAAACAGTAAGTTAAGAAGCAAAGAATAACATAATAAAATAAAGTAAAAATAAAATAAAATAATAGTGTATTTACAATAATATACAGTATAATAATAAAGGAAATATGGTGTATGGTAAATATATACAAGTATTGCACAGGCATTTTTGTTTTTTATATTGCACAGAGGTATGTATTGAGTATTGCACTTTTTAATTGCACTTATTTACTGCACATAGTGAGAGAGAGGGTGTTTTGGGGTGTGATTTTTCGGTTCAACAGTCTGATAGCCTGGGGGAAGAAACTGTTCCTCAGTCTGCTGGTGTGAGTCCTGGGGGTCCTGTATCTTCTGCCAGAGGGCAGGAGGGAGAACAGGCTGTTGTGGGGGTGTGTGGTGTCCTTGATGACCTTCAGGGACTTCCTGAGGCACCGCTGGGTGTACAGCTCCTGCAGGCTGGGCAGCTCGCAACCGGTGATGTGCTGGGCCGAGCGCACCACCCTTCCCAACGCCTTACGGTCCACGTTGGTGCAGCTGCCGTACCAGGTGGTGAAGCAGCCTGTCAGGAGGCTCTCTATGGTGCCTCGGTAGAAGTCCCTGAGGATTCCTGGTTTGAGTCCAAATGTCCTTAGGCGCCTCAGAGCGTATAGTCTCTGTTGGGCCTTCCTAACTACAGCGGTGGTGTGGGTGGCCCATGTCAAGTCCTTGTGGATGTTGACACCCAGGTATTTAAAGGTGTCCACCCTCTCCACCGCTGTGCCGTTGATGGTGACTGGGGTGTGAGTGCGACCCCCCCTCCTGTAGTCCACAATGACCTCCTTAGTCTTAGAGACGTTCAGGGAGAGGTGGTTGTTCTGACACCACCGTTCCAGGGTGGTCACTTCCTCCCTGTAGGCCGTCTCATCGCCACGGGAGATCAAACCCACGACTGCTGTGTCATCCGCGAACTTCACGATGGTGTTTGAAGCTCTTGTTGCCACACAGTCGTGGGTGTATAGGGAGTACAGGAGGGGGCTGAGGACACAGCCCTGCGGCGCTCCCGTGCTGAGGGTCAGTGAGGTGGAGGTGAGGTTGCCCATTCTCACCACCTGCGGGCGTTCCGTCAAAAAGTCCAGGATCCAGTCACACGGTGTTGTGTTCAGGCCCAGATCCTTCAGCTTAATGACGAGCCGGGAGAGCACTATGGTGTTGAACGCTGAGCTGTAGTCCAAGAACAGCATCCTCACATAGGTGTCCCTCCCTTCCAGGTGGGAGAGTGCGGTGTGCAGCACGTGGGCGATGGCGTCGTCTGTGTCTTTGTTTGGGCGGTATGCAAATTGCAGGGGGTCGAGGGTGGGGGGAAGCATGGGGCAGATAAGGGATTTAACCAGCCTCTCGAAGCACTTGCTGGCTATGGGGGTGAGGGCTATGGGGGTGAGGGCTATGGGGCGCCAGTCATTTAAGCTGGTCACTCTCTGTTGTTTGGGGATGGGGATGATGGTGGTGGATTTAAAGCAGGTGGGGACAGTCCGGAGGGAGAGCGACAGGTTGAAAATGGTTGTGAAAACCCCCGCCAACTGATGTGCGCAGGTCTTCAGGACGCGTCCAAGGATGCCGTCTGGGCCGGCCGCTTTGCGTGGGTTAATACGCAGAAGGGTCCGGCGAACATCAGCCACAGTGATGGAAAGTGGACGGTCCTGTTCTGCAGCAGTCGTGAAGGAGCGGTGTGGAGGTGGTGGGCAATCCAGGTTTTCAGCTGAGGTGGGGGTAGAGGAAGGGGGGGTGTCATTGGAGGAGGGCAGTGGTGTTAAAGGTGGGGGAGGGGGATGGGGGCTGGAAGTGCAGGGGGGAAGTGGTGGTAAGGGGGGGGGGGTTCTGATTGTCTGCGGGGACCGGGGCGGGGGGGGACATGACACAGGGTCTGAAAGAAGTGTCAAACCTGGCGTAGAAATGGTTAAGTTCGTCCGGGAGGGTGGGTGCTGTATTTGTGGTTTGTTGTTTTGGTCCTTTGAAGTCAGACATGGTTTGGAGTCCTTGCCACAAGTGCCTTGGGTTGTTGGAGGTGAGCTTGGACTCCACCTGTTGTCTGTAGTCCCTCTTTGCCCTCATTCCCCATTCCACTGAGCTTCCACCGCCTTATATAGCTGTTCAACTGGCCCATACCATTCCTAATATTAAAGTGGCAGTAGGCAACAATTTTTTGGCATAATTTGGCAAAAATTCCATAAAAACCTTTCAGCATATTGTAATTCGAGTGGTCTGAGAGAAAACTAGACTTCTGCTCCTCATCATGGCTCTGTTTTCAGGCTTTAGAAAAATCTAGCCGGCAGAGGTCACAGAGGTCAGAGGTCACAGGTCATTTCAGAGAGAGAGAGCGTTCCTATTGGCTGTGCTCCGGTCATGTGACCAGAACTTGGCTTCCTTCAACAGCTTTTACAATGGCGGCCGCGTCACAAACTTTCTCATTTTACAGCTAAACAGTAACTACAAGATGATTCTGAGAACATTTGAGGCAGGAATTAGTCATTACAGTAACAGAATATTGATTCATATTTGATCAGCGCTGCCTAGTTTGACCGTTTGGTCGGAGTTCGCGAGTGATTGACAGCCGGCTCTCATAGACTGCAGCTGGACAGCGGACCTTGTTTTCCTCCGGTAAGTGAAATCCTTCAGATGCCGTTAGGCGCACCGGAGGACACAGTAGGACACAGAGGAACATGATTTTTTTCAGGTTACCTGTTTCATGTACTACTGTCACGATATAGCGGCCGTTTTCTAAAAATAACTTTTTTAAATCATATTGCAGCTTTAAATTCTACCCACAAATATACAAAAATATACAAATCTATTTACATAAAACCCTTACCCAAAATATAAATACTCTTAATAAATATATATACACCTAATATCTTAACTAAATACCAATAAATATTTCACCTGAATAAATACATTTAAAACAGTCCCGCCAAACTCCCATCTACCCACTTCCCACTGGTTTTACCCTCCCGGAACTATTTATATGTGCGCGAGCCCCCGGGGAGACGGAAACAGGCGGAGGTAAGTACATGCATGATATTGACACGACCGTTTTAATGTTAATACAAGTCAATCTACAATCTTCAATCTACTTCCTTATTCCACATTACCTTCTTCCACTACTGGAGTGTAAATCGATGTGCATTTTAATAAGTATTTGGGTATTTTACAGGGGAACGACGAGGAGGAATCGCCCCACGTCCCCGCTGTAAAATACCCTGCACGCCAGCCTCAGCCCACTCAAATACATCGACAATAAATTAATAGATCAATAAATACATCTGTGGGGCGCCCCGATAGCTCAGTTAGAAATAAGCTTAAACCTGTATTAATTAATTTTCTTGACCACTTTTGGGCAGGGCAACAAGCTGTAAACACAACACCGACATAGAGTCACCTATAAACTTATGTCGAACATGTTAGCAAACAGATGCATATTTACACATCCAGACACTCGGAGCAAAATCAGCATTTAAATGGAGTTGTGTTTCTGGCCACCTGACGAATGTAATCCAATATTCACTCTCCTTTGAGCTCTGTTTTGGCCTCCATCAACTCCTGAGGGAAATATCTGGTTCTTTAGCTGCTAAATTCTCTACTATCTTCGCCAGCTAGTCGCTAACTTTGTCTGTGCATTGTTTAGTACTTGCATGTTGGGTTTTTTCACTGAAATCAGTTGTCTGAGTTCCTGATTAAAAAGAGTTCGCATTAGCAGCCTGGGGCGGCTTTTTGTTATTGTTTTCAATGAAATTGTAGCGCTTTACGCGCTGTTTATCCACTCTGTGTTCCTCGCGTTATCCAGGAGCGCCCTGAATGCCTTGAATTGGAAAAGCTCCCGACATCATTTGCGTTTTTTCTCATTGTGGTTACTTTTGCTAGATACCCAGAGCTTTATGACTTTACCAACCATAGCTACCAGCAGGCCTTGAGAATGTTGCTGGATAACCGAAGCTACTGTATATGAGTTTACCAACCGTAGTTACCATGATCTGAATAGAAAACAGCAAGAGCAAATTAGTGCAGTACTTTAGATTTCGGATAAGTTGTTTTCATTCATTTGAACTGTAATATTCCAGTCACTGGACTACTATTAACCATTAGGGTCACGAAGGTTCATGGTTTGTAATAAGGTAACGTCAGCCCTCATTTGGTGGTTGCCTAGCAACATATAAAATACAAAGATGCAGCAAACTGCAAAAAAAGCTTTGGCTTCGTCCAAAATCGCATACTATGCAGTAGTATGTATCTTTTCGGACGCACTGAGCAGTAATCTACGTCGTCACCTCCTGAGAGCCTCTTTGCCGGTTGGAGACCTGTTACCGTGGTAACTCGTGCCAACCTCATCTGACCAAACGATGATTTGTGAGAATCAAAGTCTGAATGAATTCAAAATATATATTATGCCTAGCAAAGTGAAATCTTATACTTATAGTTAAATTGAAGTGTTATTGATGTTACAGAGCTGTCCATCAACATCTGTTATGAATGTTGTCATTACAACTGCATTGCATTGTGGGATATTTTTGCTGCCGTAGTGTCTAGTGTTGCATGCTGTAATATTTCATCAGAAATAGTATGCAATTTGCGTACTATTGGCTTCATACTAAGGTTTCAGACATACTAAAATATCTCGCATACTGTTTTAGCGTACTAAATAGCATTTTATTATGGAATTTCGAAGGCAAACTTTGTGTGATCGGGCAACAAAAAGGCAGTTCAGTGTTCCTCGCATTTTCCACCTGCAAAACGTGCTCTTTCTGATCAGGGCCTGATGTGCCCAAAAAAAAACCTACACTGATGGATCAGTGAGAGTGAACTAAAACAGTAAAGTTGTGGGCTGGAAAACCAAAGGAAAACTACAACAATGAGCTGGCAGATGCTAAAATGATTTGTAGAGCTGAGGAGGACTGCCGAGTCAGCAGATCAATGTCTGTGGCTTTGTCACTATTAAACCTGGTCATTTTATCCATTGTTAATATAAAAAAATATGAAATAATGAGAGCAGCTTTAAATATAAGCTTGTTCGACATCTCACTGCTCCTAATGGGAGCTGGTTAATCTCACACTGTTTATGTTTAGAGGACTTCTGAGCCTGCTGTGCATCCTCTGAAAGATGCATAAATTGCTAGCGAATAGGCAAGGGTACAACTAGTATAAATTGTGCTGTGGCACAATGGTGATCTACTATCTATCCAATGTGGTGTACAGCATAATAAGTGCCTCTAATTTTTTGCTTAGTGGTTCCTGTGGGGACTGAGCCTTTAACCCTGTTGGTACTTCAAGGCTCTACTCCTTCACATAGGCACAACTACTTGGTTTTGTAGGTTATTGCAGAGTAGCTTTTGTCCAGCCAAAATACAAACCAGTGACTCATTAGTTAGATTCTGAACTCCGCAACACCACATGAATATGTGCAAAGAAAAACTGTACATTCCGCACCAGCACAAAACAAGCGAAAAAGTCTAATTGGGCTCACACAGTGTCTGACTGCCAGAAGATTAAAAAGAAAAGCCAAGTATAAAGTAGAGCGCTAGGGGCTCATTCATCTCCCCCATACCTCGCTCTCCTGCCTCCATCCACCCATCCTCTCGTGCAGCCGTTCGCTCACACAACTTCAAGGAGTCACCGTTCCCTGGCAACCCCCGAGGCGGGAGGTGTGTCGGCGAAGGAGGCGCAAAAGGTGGGGAGGGCAAAGGTGGAGACGAGTCTGTGTTAAGAAGGGGGGAGGGGGGTGATCAGGAGCCTCGTTGAAGGCCTTGAAGATGAATTCAAGCACTGATTGGGCTTCTTGAGGGCGTCATGGTAACCGTCCTGTAATATTACAGCCGGCAGGTTTTATGGCGGGGAGAGGTCAGGAGAGAAGTGTCAAGAACATGGAAGAATATTCAATTTTACTCTACCATAACCACGAATCCGAATTAGTTCAGTGAAAAGAGAAAGAAAGAGGATTCCTGCTTATGTGCAGCTCTCCCGCTGTCTTCAGTTTAGCTGACTGAAACATAAATCGGCTCTTCGGCAATCAACATCATTTGGCTCGCTACTCAGCAACAGTTGAGGTCTAGTAGGAGGTTGCACGAAAGGTGTTGAGCCGACGGTGGAAATATAACAAAGAGCTGAAAAGAAACGAAACAGATGAAAGATGAACAGACACTGAATTGAACGAGATAACAAGTGATTATGATGAGAAAGAGATTACAGGCAGACTAAATGGCTCTTGTGCCGGAGAAATGAGTCTGCCGCTGAAGGACCGAAAATGGTTCTTATTGCTGATAGAAATGTGTGTGTGTGTGTGTGTGTGTGTGTGTGTGTGTGTGTGTGTGTGTGTGTGTGTGTGTGTGTGTGTGTGTGTGTGTGAGTGATTGCACTGTTGAAAGCAGTTCATATTTCAGCCCGACGAGTGCTATTTTGATCTTCTTATCCCCAAAACACTCTATTCCTGAAGGAGCCCAAACGCCCAGCACATTTACGCAACGGTGTCACCGTGTCATCGCTATTTTTAGACATCCACTTCAACCGTCTGCCTAATTAACATCTTCTCGTGACATCGTGAGAAAAAACAAAGCGTGTGATTGGCTCGGAGCTTGGAGTGTCATAACAGAGCTTTTGAGCTTCTCAAGTAATGGGCAGTGGGGGCTGATTGTATCTTAATTTAACATCCTTGCTTCAGATTGTGTGTTAAACGAGACTAAAAAGGTTGCCAATTCAAATCCCCCAAAATATCTAGATATGGAACGTGAATAAAAAACACTTCTACATCTACCAATAATGTTCCTATAGAGGCCACCGGCAGAAAAGTGGCTGTATTCGGGATTGCCCTGGTCTGATTATGTAGCAGTATGTGACTCAGCATGCAAGACAAAAAAAGGGCAACTGGAGAAAAATGTCAATGGTCAGATTGACAGCGGAAAGAAATATAACAAGGTCAGAGAAAAAGACGTATATGAAAGAATAATTCAGAAAGAGGTTTTGTGAGTGTAGATTGAGGGACCATCCATCTCTTGATAAAATGGGTGAGTGAATGCACTCTGCAAGTAGAAAAGGTTGTCCAATATACTGGCATCAGAAACTGGGTTGTAAATAATGACTAAATAGAGGGTGTAATGCAGCGGCGGACTAAGGCTTTCTGAAGGGTAGAGGCGAAAAGAATAAAAAGGGCACCAGCTCTACGTGGTTGGGCACTATAGCGCGCATAAAGTTTTCTAGCGTGTAGGGCAGCCTATATGGCACTGCATCATGTTTTCTCCATTTTAAAGCCACCCTAGAGGGCACTGCACCATGTTTTCTTGACTGGAAGGGCACCCCACGGCACTTTATCATGTTTTAACTACCATTGGGGCATCTAAGAGGACACTTTTGCTGTGGTTTGTTCGAACATGGGGGCATATAGTTTTTAGCAATGGAAATAATATTTACAATTTGTTACCCAATAAACCCAATACTAACTAAATGCAACATGGACGAAATCAAAACTGAAATGATGATGATGATTACTAATATTAGGGATGTGACGGTGCACGGCGATGGCCTCATTAACATTATGGTTCCCCTATTGCACTGGATTTAAATACGAAATATTGCCAAATTGGCGCTTTTGCTTTGACACCAAATCATCCAGCATCGTCTTGTCTGTCAACTCTCTCTCGTCCCGTGTGTGTGAAATCTTACTCCTGCTACTCTGTGCTGAGACTCCGTACGGAGCAGACACTTTCACTTTCAGATTGTAGCGTCCGTCGTCTAACTATATATTGATAACACGCCGCTGATACGCCAAAATAAGTTAAATGGTTTTATTTCTATAAAAATAAGCAAAACGACGTGGGGGGCGGTGGGTACGTAATGTAATCGGTGTTTGCCCGACCACCGTGGAACTAATAATAATAATAATAATACATTTTATTTGTAACACACTTTACATTTGAAACAAATCTCAAAGTGCTACAAGGTAAAAGCAGGTAAAATCATCAATATAAAAACAGATAAAAAGCTAATATCATAAAAAAAGGAGCGTAAAAGCAGCAACCAGCAAGGTTAATTAAAAGTCGTAGCTTCTGCTAAAAAGGAAGGAACTCCGGTAACACTGACTACTGCGGCAAGCCTAACTAACATGCCCGGAAAGGAGAAGGAAAGGGCTGTCTGACGGCAATATAAAGCGGTGAAAATATTCTAAATATAGCGTTCACTTAAACGAATATCAATTTTTTAGGTGAGCCTTTCTTTTAGGTGGCTAAAATATACGTTTTCCTGCCGTCCCCGTCCACAGCACTGTATTGCTTTGCTCCGGGGCTGGTGCTCCTGTCTGTTTCTCCAAACTGGGGGCACACCGACTGTCATCTACTGTAAGTAATACATCGACTATGGATAAGTATATAACCCCACTTCAAAACACCCAAACTATTCCTTTAACTTACGTTACGTAACAAACGTATTTACTTTAACCCAAAACATGATCTATTCCAAAACCCAACCAAGTAGTTTTGTTACAGTAGTCAATTCATAACGTTAACCACGTGTTTAAAACTGCGACTGTTTCACAACGCGTTTTTGAATGTGAATGTTTTAAAATTTTAACTCGCAGGAAGCCAGCATTTAGCTTTATTCATGGTGGAAATGAATAATCACAGTCAGCTATGACTGCTGACATGTTGATCAGTTCAGTAAGGATGCCCCCACCACCACCACCAGCTCATTTGAAGTCCTTGAACTAAATCAACAATGCAGAGGACTTCTCCTGCCATGTAACTATAGTAATGCTGCATTAGTCAAATCATTAGTCAGCTTCTGTGACAAAGACTGTTGATGATAGTGTGGTGCAGCTAAGTGGTACACACACGCTCAATGATCATCATCTACTTTGTTCTCTATGTGGCGGGGCTGCTGAGTGGAGCCATGTCCGGCGCCACTAACGGTCCCTTCCGTCTATTTCTGACAATACTTTAACACAAAACACCTGCTGATTTCACATTGATGTTTCATAGACACAAACTAATTGGATGGTATTCTGTATTTTACTACCTAATCTTAGATGATAAAAATCCTCATTGCCTTGTATTTAAAAGGCTGATCTACATATTCAGGCTCTACAAAATAACAAATTTGCTCTCTAAAGCTTCTCTGATCGATATTTTTGTATTAACAATGATAAAATATGACTACAGTATGTGTATTGTGAACAACGTTGGTCATAGTGACGAACCTACAGAGAATTATCACCCAACTCTGCTTTCAGTCACAGTAGGCCACTGTTTTCAGCAAGAAAAGCTCTATCATATAAGGAAAATATACAATAACATTGTTGAATATCACGATAACGATATAACTTGCGATAGATAAACAGATATTAAAGTATACTCAGTTATGGCTTTCTGCTGCTTTCAGTGTACTGCTAAAAGACAACACATTGCTTGTTGAATTAAAAAAAAAATGAAATAAAAAGGAAATTATTTCCAACATTCTTTTTTTGGAAAAAATTAACATTGAACTGAACACAAAAGGCATCAATAAAAAAGTGATAGATACGTTTTAAAGTGCAGTTTTCTTATGATGCTCTCAGCTAACTCAACTACAATACTGTAGGTTTTCGCGACGTGTTTATCATGCAAGTTGACATTGCGATGTCGATTAAAAAATGATGAAAGGTGATGAAAAATCTAAATCTAGCTGCTAAAGATCCATACATTTATAGCTAATGGCTCTTTAGTCATAAATATATCGCCAAATTTAATGAATATATTTATATATTATATAGCCCTGTTGGTCGAGACCAAAACAGAGCTAAAAGACAAGTCAGCATTGGACTTAGATCCATCAAGTGGCCAGAAACGCGACTCCAAATGAATGCTAATGTTGCTCTGTATCTGCTGGATGTGTAAATAAGCAATTGTTTGCTAACACATTCACCATATCAACTTAAAAGCTGATGATATGTCAATGTTATGTTTAAAACTAGTTTCTGCTGCCCCAAGTGGCCAAATATTGCATTATTTTGCTGTTGCCCTAGCATTTTAACATTATGTGAAAAACTGCAATAACTGGCTCTTGTGTATTTATAATAAAAAAAAAAAAGAGTATTGTTTTATCTAAGTGAATATAATATTATTTAAGTATCATTTACATTTTGAGACCAGAGGAGTGAATGTATTAATCCCCAGGCCTTTGTGGGAAAATCAATACCCAATGTCCTCTACTTCCAAAACTGTCCTCCAGTGAGCACTTGATCCAGCAGGATTGCTTCTGTGGAAGCACAGTGACAGTGTGTAAAGGTTACTGTTACCATCTAGTGGCCAAAGGCATGCAGCACACCTTTAATGATGGAAATGAAAATTGGTACATTCTCAATCTTCAGATTTCTGTCTTCACTAAAATCACACTTGTATTTATTATCTCTTACCTCACTCTCATTACTTATCAGATATAGAGATTTTCTTTAGTGTGTACTTGTTTCAATTGAACTTAGATATCTTGAAAGTACCAGCAATTCTGAAATAGTAAGCTAAATTTAGTTTATGAAACAAGCTCCAAGCTCTTTTTTGAAACCTTTCATTCTACTGCAGAAAATGAAAAACATTTTAATGCTGACAGAGTAAGGGTATTCATATAGTAATACTAATCTGAAAAGTTTAAGTACCCTTTGAAAAAGAAATAGATTAAAGAGTGAGACTGTAATGTCCGTAAGACATTAGTTAACTGCTATTTTTTGGGTTGGGGAATTCAAGTCATTAACACATGACACATATATGAACTAGGGCTTTCAATAGATTAAAATATTTAATTGTGATTAATCGCAAATTAATCGCACATTTTTTATCTGCTCAAAATGTACCTTAAAGGGAGATTTGCCAAGTATTCAATACTCAATATCATATCAATATGGGAGTGGACAAATAGGCTTGCTTTAATCATTCACATATCTTGAGGTCAGAGGTTAAGGGACCCATCTGAAAATGGCCATACCAGTTTTTCCTCGCCAAAATTTGGCGTAATTTTAGAGGTGTTATTTAACCTCCTTTGCGACAAGCTAGTATGACATGGTTGGTACAAATGGATTCCTTAGGTTTTCTAGTTTCATGTGATACCAGTATCTTCACTGCAAATTGCGTTAATGCTTTAAAGAAATTAGTGGCGTTAAAATGAATTTGCTTTAACACGTTAGTATCGCATTAACTTTGACAGCCCTAATAAGAACATATGAAACATCATAGTTTTTGCTTTTAAAACTGTAGATTTACAAAAACATGAAAAGTTCCAAAACAAAATCCTGAAAGAATAGAAAGTCTTTAATTTGTTTTGGAAACTTTAAAGTTTTACACATATGTGATAAAATTACAGCATATTGGAACATTGCATACTTGTAGGGTGAAAAACTATCTTTGCACAGTCTCACTTCAAACTGTGCCTGTTAATGCAGACAAATAATTGACAGTTGCTGCTTTAAAGTATAATTTCCTAAAACTGTCAACTACTTAGACAGCTGGCCCAACGGAGAGGATAAGGGGTCGTAAGCTGCGTTCACTAACACATTCGATCACACGCGCGTCCACATGGAGTCCACACTCGTGCCCTCGCCTGTCAGGTGAAATGACTCTCTTTTTCTCCATTGTGGCTCCCTGCTAGGCTCTTGACCTCTGGCTTGAGGAGTCCCAGCCACTTTGCAGTGACAGTCCAAACGGATCGACTCGAGCGAACGACCTTGTCCATCCCCTCTGGGCATCTGTACACTCGCTCGGTGTAGACAATCAATCTGGCTTTCTAAGTGCGTGCCATGCGGTCGGCCGCCATGAGAGGGAGCTGAGATACTCTTAAATCTCTCTGAACAAGCTCTTCTTTGCTTGAGTCTTTCTGCTTTTTTGTCTCTCTCTCTCAATCCTTTCCGTCTCTCTCATGTGTCCAACTTTCTCAGCGTCTGTGGGTGTGTGTGTGTCTCTCTATGCATGCTTGCTTGTGTGTCTCAGTGTGTACTGTATGTGTGTGCACACGTGCCTGTTCCGCTCTCTGTTGTGGAACAAATTACACAGCGGCTGGGGAGCCAAATGACTAATCAGTGGTACACAGATTAAAATCCAATTGCTGCAATTTGAAGCCACACAGGAGTAGTATGGGAAATTAACTACTACAGTGTCTGCGCCGCTGTCTCCACCAGGCATACCTGTTAGATGTTGATCTTTTAATTAGCGCGGCCCATAGAAACTTTAGATCTGTCTAAAAAAACAAAGCTGATGAGTGACACTTTTGACATCCAAATTAAAAACCGTATACAATGTGTTTTTGCCCCGTCTGTGCAGCGCTTAATGCATGTCGAGAGTTAAAAATCAGATTGTGTGAGATGTAATCTGTGCATGAAAGACAATAAAAATGGCGAACTAAATCAGAGCAGAGCACAGTTGGTGGTTAATTTGTTCATATTCACCAGGAGGGGCGTTAAGAAGATCAAGCGTTGCGTTTACGACGGGGCCGGGAGGATGGGATGTTGTCTATAGCCACTCATTCACCATCTCTGTATCATCCCCTGCCCTCAATAACCACTTATCAACCACAGGCTAAAGTGGCCATTGCCAGGGCTTACCGACTCCGACTTAGAAATGGATTGAAAGCGCCGTTTGTTTATTTTAAACTACAGCCCAGCAGACAATTCATTTCTCCTCGCATAAAAACACGTTCAGGGGGAGCGAATGAATGATGTGAATAATGAGCGAGCCCTGGCCGAGCCCGCTAGGTGAAACCAGGCAATTGACTCCCCTACTTATTATTATATTATGCTTTTTTTTTTCTTCTTGGATGTACAGAAGTGCAATATGCGCTTGAGCGGGGCTGAGACACAACACGAACGCTTGCCTGGAATAATCTCAATGGCAAAAAATAATCTCATTTTGTCTGGGAGTGTAAAAATCCTGTTTGCATGGCTGTGGCGCGTGTCTTTGTGTCTTATGGCAGGCGGGAGACGTGCGTGCAGGCTGTCGCTGAAACCATAACAATTTCACTGGAACATTTCATTGGCAATGAATTGAAACATGCATGCCACGTTTACCTTTTTCACAGATGTGACATATTTCAGTTTTGGATTACGCACACAAAGGGCAGCCTTGTTTTCTAGATTTTTAAACAGTGTGGAAAATGCTCTATAAATTTGACCTTTTTTTAAACCTTTTTTAACCTGCAGTGGGTTGACAAAACACATTTGCTCTTTTACAGCAACGTCCTGCGCGTCCTCATTCAGTAGCAGAACTGAACATACCTGGGAGCTGCTACAGCCCCCGTGGGCATTGAGCATCTCCACTGGAGCAGTTCTTAGCACAGATGCCTTGTTCAGGGGTATCTGTGTGGTACAGCTGCAGAGAGAGGAGAGAATGTGTTCAGTGATTTTTCCATCCAGTCAAACCCTCTACTTTATCTTCATAAGCCCACTTCTCCAAGTCCGGGCTGCTGTGTGCAGCTCAAGGAGTTTTCTAGCACTGATCCAAGAGGGTCAATACTGTGCTGTCCTGGATGGCCGTCTCCTGGAACTCAGTCATTGCAGTCACTCATTGGCGTTGAATGTTGAAATTATGAGCTCATCAGATAGTAGGCAATCTTTTTTTCTTTCTTTTTTTTAAATAGATAGACATTTTTGGAAAATGCGCTTATTCGCTTTCTTGCTGAGAGTTAAGGCCCTGACGCACCTCAGGCTGTTGGTGAGCATCTGTCGGCCTAGTTTTTGCGGTGTGTCCTGCACCGTTGGCACTAGTCTGCCCATGTCGTAGGCTTTTTGGCCGATTTAGCATGTTCACTCGGCGGCGGAGCCCATCGGTGAGAGAAATCTCGCTAATTGGCTGTTCAGCTTAAGCGAATCAGTGCACGAGAAGCTTGCGGTGTGTCCGAGTGCAACTTTTTGGCCAAGACACAGGTGACGTGAGGTGACGCAACAGTTGGCCTTCGTTGCCGCTAGTTCTTTGATGTTGGTTTGGTGTGTCCAGGCCTTTGGATGAGAGGGTCAACACCACTCTCATATCTGTCCAGTAAATCTAACAGCTTAGCTTAGTATAATGACTGGAAACCGGGGGCAACAGCTGTAGCTCATTGGATAGAGTGGGTCGTCCTTTAATCGCAAGGTTGGCAGTTCGATCCCTCTATCTTTCAATCCAATCCTACTGTCTATATATCTCAGTGTCCTTGAGCAAGACACTGAACCCCAAGTTGCTCCCCAGGCGCATCACAGCAGCCCACTGCTCCTAAGGATGGGTTAAAGGGACTGTTTGTGAGAATCAGAAATTGGTTGTAACAGCGACATTTGCGGCCGCAATGTCAATGAAAGTCAGCGTCCTGTTGCTCGCGTTGCCCGCGTGCACGCGCTACCTGAATGTGAGCGAGCATCCGTCAAAACAGCGAGGCGAAACACGTTAGCTAAAATCACAATATCACTCTATATTTCACCTGCTTGGCAGTAATGTTAGCTGACCAGACGAAGGTCTCTCCATGAATCAATGCTGATCCTAGTGTTGGCTTTTCCTGCCTCAGCCTCTCGACCGCGGCCGGAGGGAACAGGGAGACACCGACACGCGGTCGGAGACGATAACGTAACTCGCTGCGGAGCCCCGTCACTTCACAAGACACAAGAAACCTCTGTTGGTCTGGAGGAGCGGCAGCATTTATTTCTGCACAAACGTCCACTATACATTCACTAGATATTCTCAGAGCTAAACTAACTCTTCTGCAGTGTGTAGTATGCGCGCATGCTCGTGGAGGTGGACGAGCTGAGCGGGTGAGAACGAGCGCGGTGTGTGAGTGAAGAAAAGCAAGCATGAGCAGAGCAGAGACTCCGGCCCTGGAGACCAAAGCTACGGTCTCCCCCGCGTCCTCTGACCGCGGCTGGGGGGCGAAGCAGGAAGAGCCGTTACTGTTTTGCAAGACGGACTTCACTAGATATAACTTTGCAGTTTTGTTGCTTCCGTGTAGTTTGTGTTGGAGTCTGAGTCTGAACAGCGTACCCACACGCGAGCACGCATGGGACACCGACCCGCAATGATTTATACGTGTAAGAAGTTACAAACAGTCCCTTTAAATGCAGAGGTCAAATTTCATGAATGTACCTGTATGTATATGAAGTTATATACATTTTAAGGTAGCCTGGCTCTGTACACCTACTAGCATCTCACTGATTAACACATTGTATCTTGTTTGTTTAATATGTTGAAAAGCCAAAGTGTAAAAACGACCTATTGTGGTTTAATGGGGATTATGTGCCGTACTAGTTCTTTGGCGGGAACTTATACTTGGGTTTCATTTTTAGCTAAGCTAACTGGCTGCTAGCTGTATGTTTACCAGACAGACAGAGTGGTATCAAGCAACTGTGCCTCCCTCCCTCCAGGCCATATGCACTTGCGGCCCCTACTGGTAGTGAGTGAGGAGACAGCAGTAAAAGTGTTTTGTGAAAGTGTGAGTCACTGCAACCACGAGAGGTACTTGAGCATCCAGCCATAAATGAGCACCCAAAATATTATGCAGTTTGGTGCAGCAGTATGCGGGATTAGCCGTGGACAGACACAGCGATGCACACACTCACTTAGGCACACACACGACCGATCTCATTATCTCCTGGTGGAGATAATCAAAGATGGTGCAGGATGTCCTCACAGCCCAAGTTAAAAGTTAATATATTTTAGTCACTCCTCTCACTCACTCCTCTTCTGGCCAGCAGTGTCATCACTGAGCACACTGCTGCAGTCAAGTCGGTGAGTAAAGAATCCTGCGTCATCTTTGATTTTACGTAGTTTGTATTGACTTTAATGGAAGATGCATCTCTTGGTTGGAGCACATTGACACTTATTTTGGTAGGCCTACTTATACTTATACTTATACTTGATTGACATTGTTGTTTTCCACCTTGAAAGTTGTTAAGAAGATTGTCTACCATCTGGTGAGCTTGTATTTCCAACATTGTTCCAGTAACAGATTTTATGAGCTGATTAGAGACTGAAGTGTCCGAGTCATGTCATCCAGCACCGTCATATATAGTATTGGGAGTTTTCGTGCCACTCGTGTACATGCGCCTTCCTTACATGTACACGAAATAATGATTTCAGAATGGCGTGATTATAAGCTTTTATTTAGTCGTATAGCCATAAGGCACACCACTGTCAATAAATCATTAAATCACTGTAGCTCGGGGCTTGGTCAAAGGACCATCCAAAAGCCATTACTCCAGATGGTGCATTAGGACGAATATCATTATGATGATATCATCCCCCACAGGTCCTTTCTTTCTCCTGTCATTTTCATCATATTTTATGGCTGACCATCACGCCACCATTTTGCCATGTGGTCTTTAACTTGCTGCAGACATGACAACAGAGGACAAAGCGTTGAGAGAAAAGTGTGTATGTTTTTTTGCTCTGGATTAAAACTCTTTGAGCAGGTTGTTCTTTTAGCGTATTAAGGAAAGCTCTTTACAATCCAAAAAGAAGAAGATTCCTCAGGCTGAAACATTTTCTTCCCCTCTCTCTTCTTCTCTTCTGACTATATTTCTAAATTTACCCGTCCATTAGCGGGAGATAGAAGAAGACAGAGTTGCTCGGGCTTTTAACAAGGCTTCTTCTTCTCTCCAGTGTCATGCTCTGCTGGCCTTCAAAACACGCAGCCCTCTTTTGTGTCTTTATTATAGCTGCTGCTGAAAGAGATGAGTTTGAGGTTATTGAGCGTGTGTGTGTGTGTGTGTGTGTGTTGGTAAGAGACGGGCTGGCATCAATAAAAATTCAGGAAAGCTGCAGTAGGTGGTTTTTGGGGGGTAGTAGATGTGTGTGTGCGTAGAGTTATGTCCCAGTTATCTACCACAGATAATTGATGTGGACAAGCTCGACTGAAATCTCTGTGACAGCGATAGGCACGCAGCACGCTCGCCGTTGATGGATGTCCATGTCAATCTTTCTGACCCCTCCCTCCACCATCATTCAAACACACATTCTCACACACACACTCACAAGCTATGAGTCCTTTTCAGCGGGGCACAAAAGGAGCAGTCTCCTGGCACGCCGTCACCAGCTGAGCTGTTACAGAACAGCGCTCAGAGGGCACGGAGGGGGGAGGACGAGGGAGGAGGATGCGGGTGGAGGGCAGGGGAGTAAGAAAAGGATAGCGGGAGGAGGAGGAGGTGGAGGGTGGAAAATATTGGGAAGGAGGGAGGATTTTAGGTGTTATTAATGAGGTAACCGAGGCGGGATATGAGGAGGAGGACAGAGGATTGATGGAGAAGTATAAAAGTTGGAGATGAGGAGGTGAGGCAGGTGGAGGGAAGAGGTGGTTGGCTCAAAGGAGAATATATAAAAGAAGGAGAGGACAAGGAGGAGTGTTTTGTTAACCGTGCTGAGTTTCCCCCTGTGATGCGAAGAGTTCGGGAGGCTGCTTAGCATTCTTTCTCTCTCTCGCACTCACTCCAACTTTAGAGCTGGCTCAGCAGAGAACACATAGATGTTAAAGTGGCGTGATTAATTTAGGATGCAGTGAGCTTTTTTGGCCAGCGCGCGTATACACACACACACACACTCCCACACAAACTCACACATCAGCATCTGAATGGAGGTAGTAGTTGTAGAGAAATGGCCTTTCCAACTTGGATTTATCCTTATGCAATATCCATCAGGTCTCACAGCATCAATATGACATAATGAAAACTTCAGTTCCGGCTTATCAAAAGGGCACAGCTGTAACTGCAAGTCAAGATGCTTTTTATATCAAAATTAAATGAACAAAAAGATGTAAAAGTTCAACATTTGGGAAAGGCTTATTTGCTATCTCGCCCAGAGTTAGATGAGACGATCAATACCACTCTCATACATTGTCTGTCTGTTAAAAATGAAGCTGCAGAAAGGGAATGGTTAGCACACGAAAAAAAGAAAACTGGAGCTAACCGCTGTCCAAAGGTAAACTAGACTAAGAGTCTACAGCCAGGCCAGCAGCTCTGTGATGCTGTAGGCCTGCTTAGGCATAGCGGTGCTTTGAGTGCTAACATAAGCATGCTAACATGCTCACTAGGGCTGGGTATCGGTACTCGATTACCTTGCAGGTAATTTCAACCCCTTCAATGTTTTACCTGGCCTTTTAACAACCCTGTCTTCTACAAAATTGCATTCCCATACAGCTAATATGCATTCTTAATTAGGTTTCGAGGGAAACATATTTTCTGATGGATTATGGTCGCAGTTTTAAAACAGCTATAAACACATTGTTAACGCTGTAAATTAAAACAAAACAAAGCAAAAACCACAACAAAACTACTTGGTTAGGTTTAGGCAACAAAACTACTTAGTTAGGTTAAGGCAACAAAACTACTTGGTTAGGTTTAGAACCTGAAGGTATCAAAATAACTCAACCAAGTAGTATCGAAACACTTCCAGTCAAATGGTACCTGCAATCGACCCTTTTTTGTGCCCAGAGCTAGAAAGAAAATCCTACTTTCAGAGCTTGTAAGTGGAGTCGAGTGCGAGCATGGAGCGCGAGTGATTTTGGATGGAGTGTAGAGCGGATTTTTTTAAAAATTGGAGCATCGCCTTATCTCAAACTCCATCCCTCTCCAATTTCGCTCCGTTACCACTCACTCCATGAGTTTGAAGCATGCCCGATCGAGCCCGACCCAGAATATATCTGTGTATTGCGCACGACGGCTAGGATTGTTTCAGACTCGTGTGAGCCAAACATTTCCAATGACTCCAGAGCTGCAGATCAAAATGGTCTGTTCAAATTTTAAATTGTCTACTTTGTAAAAGTGCATTGTTAATATTTGACTGTTTTTAGTGGCCTCCGCTGTCACTGCAGGAAAAAAAAAACATTCATCTGCTTCATGTGTGTTTACATGAAAAGTGACTGCATGGTCGGTGTCTCTAATCATCTTCTCTCTCCATGCCCTTATAAATGCATAATCTATAAGCTTGTCCTGTATATTAATTATTAAAAAACACAATCACACACACAGCGATCGCTGAGTCCTTGTATCTGTATTTCTCTCAGTCCAAAAGTCAATGTGTATTGAAAAAAGATAGATGTAATCATGTCCAAAATTCACAACATATTTTAATCTAACAAAATATTCTGCTTCAATCCATATTTGATGGCGTTTAGCCTTTCAAAAACAACATTTTCACTGCAGTCAAAATACTGTTTTCTCTCCAACTCGCCGCAGACAAAGGACACACCTGTATTAACGGGGCGGTCTAGCAGCAATCAAACAAAACTTTCGAGTTACAGGCTAAAGAAAGTTGATTTAAAAAAAAAAAAAAAAAAGACTCATCTGATGAATCATTTTATTCAAATTGTGAATTTTGTTATTTTTTTTTTTTTAATACATATAACAAATGATGAATATAAAATATGATGACAGACATTCAAAGCCTCACCTGAAAACCTCAATAGAAGCTTCAAATTTAAAAAAAGTAAATAAATAAATAAAAGACATTCGGTAGCCTACAGCCCTAATTAAAATGTACAACGCAGCTTGTTTCTTTGTCGGAGCGAGCGATGAGCGATTTGAGTGGAGCAGCCTGGAGCAACTGTGGTATTGGTATTGGCATTAGTATCACTTTAAGGGTACTGGTATTGGTACTGGCATCGTAATATTTCAAACAATACTCAGCCCCAATGCTCACAGTGACAATGCTTGATGTTTAGCTTTTACCATTTTTGCCATCTTAGCTTAGCGTGTTGGCATACTAACATTTGCTTATTAGCTCTAACTACAAAGTACAGCTGGGGCTGATGGGAATGTCATTAGTTTTACGTGTATTTGGTCATAAAGCAAAGTACCTGATGACCTGATGATGGCGCTAGATTAAAGGTTAATCACCAAAGTTTCTACAACAACTTTCATGATAATTCATCAAATTCATCAGATTTTTCAATAAAAAACAGAAATGTCCATCTCATGGTGGCACTAGAGGAAAAGTCATCTTTGATGCATTTATTTCTCTCTCTGTGTCTCTCAATTTCCTTATTATCTTCTTCCTTATGGTGTTAGTGAAGGCAGATTGGGGCTTAGCTGATTGGGCAAACCCAACGGGACAGATGAATTAAGCAGCACTCAAGACACATACCTGCTCTCACGCATTACTGCCTGCCTTCCCAGTCTGTTGGTCTCCTGCCCACTTCTGCATTGTTCTGTCAGATTGCTGCCTACCGTTCGCTGCAATATCCTCAGCTTCACTGACCACTCCACATTCAAAAAAACAAACACATGCATTAACACCTCAGCCCAGAAGAGCACAGGAAGTGAATCAAACGCCCACTGGTATTTCCGGAAAGAAACCTGTATACCGGTGGAGCGGCGTGTGCGGTGGTGGCGGCGGCGGCATTGGTGGGCACTGCGATGAGAATTGGACCATTCTCCTGGCGTGGGTAGCGTTCGTATTTTCGCTGCCACGAGTGCCCGCGGTGCAGTGTGGGGCTGGCTGGCAGGCTCGGGGAAAAGGACCCATCTGTTGTATGAGATTATTTCAAACCAGATACAGCACAGGATGTCACCTGTTTGGAGAGTCTCAGGGGAGGTGGGATTATGGGTAGGGGGGTATGCATGTATGTGTGTGTGGGTGGGAGGGGGGTATGGAGGTGAATTTTGTCAAGACAACATGTGTCCTCTCATCCTATCTAGTTGTATTCATGTGTGTTTAATGTGATTCTATATGTTTAGCTATACATCTGCCAGCCTATAAATGTGTTTATAGTCAACATAAAGAGACTCTCCATTTAATTGCATGTATCATCCTCCACATATTTGTGTTACGGTTCTTTCATGTATTATCTTCAACAATCTGGATTTGTTCTTTTTTTTATTATTTTTCTACCATAGACTGTATATAAATATGGAAGACATGACAGCCCCCCAAAGGAGAAGCCAAAACATCTTGATCGCCCCCTGGTGGCTGGCTGCAGTATAGATTATAAATCCCGCCCCCTCCATGTTAGTGGATGGGATATGTTCCAAACTAAAAAGTTAAAGTATACGTCAAATACATTTTTCCCAAAGATGGTTTCTGTAATTTTTTGGTAGTTCTTATCACGCTGATGTATGTTCAAGTGTTCATTTTTCTGATAAGTTTGGTTTAAATTAGTTATTCGATGCTATAAAAAGGGGGTTCGGGTGGGTGACCTCGATACCGCGGCGCCAGCCCCCCGATCACTACTGTTCAGAGACTGGCTCCAAATAACATCTAAATTTCAAGACGGCAGCCCCCATATCCGGGATATTTTGGCTTCACTTCTGTACAATAGGAGGAAGTGGAGACGCATCGTCCGTCTTTATAAACACTCTATGGATTCCTGCAGTATTTAATCCAATTCTCAACTTTACAGTAGGTTGTGCTGGAAGCTGCTTTACTTAAGCAGTAGTGTACTTCATCCAGCCTTATATCCTAGGAAATACACCTATAATGGACGATTCTGAACCTCACAAGTTACGTCTAATACCAACGTTCAGTGTTAGTTCGGAAAGAATTTACCCTTCATGTAGTGAGGGTGGAAAGTAAGGGTATGGGGGTTGGAGTGATTTCTTTTTGGTTTCAACTTTCACAGACGTGCAATCAATGTTTTTATTAACTTTAACAGTGATCTTTCCTAACCATACTTTAGTTGCCTTGCACAGATATTATAGAAGAAGCATAATCCAGTGTTTTACAGAATCGTTCAATATTGATGTTGTTGGCTGGTGACGGGGTTACTTTATCTGACCTACAAAATGAATAAGCAACCTTTCCTACAAGAACAACTAAATATTGTAGAATAACACAAGATGTGCAGTATAGGCTATATCACAATAACAGAAACTATCGTGTTAACTTCTGTACCCCTAAAGGATAACTCGTACTCATCTAGTTTCATCATTTTTATTTGTTATAAAAGTATAGTATAATATTGTACACATCTAATTTATTGCTGAGATCGAGGAACATGGTGACATCACTAAAAACAATGAGCAGTCAGAAGATGATACAAACAAACTAATTTAGAAGACAGATCGAAGGCAAACTGCAAAACTATGATCTAAACTGTAAATATCTATCACAGTATATAGACTGACACTCTGGTTCAACTGTGACCTACAGTACTGTACTGAACGTTGTTGTGATTTCACAGTTTGCCTGTGAGGGATTATGGCCAATATTCAGGGTATGCCTAGTTAGGTTTTACCTTCAAATAAAGTGGTTTACACATGGAAAGATTATCAATAGGCTCCTGGACACAGGAGGTTCCCCTCCAACGCCACAGCAAGTCCCTCCCCATGTCATGGAGAAAGCGGTGTTGCTCGTCTTTTTCAGCAACATTTTTATTTAAAATCAGTCTAAAGTGCTGCTGTTGATTAAGAAACAGATCCAAACTTAAGTATTTAGTTCATGCTGTGGATAAAGGCTGTCTGAAACCTTCCCAAAGCTTCTCGACATAACAGATCCACATACTGTATTATACCCAAACTGTATAGGAAACCACAGTACCTATGGTTTCCGAAGGCAAAGCTATTCTGCTGTAAAATATTTCAATGTTTGATGTGTGCTTACTTTAGCCAAAGTAATAGCAGATACTAATTATAAAAAGGGCTCATACTGAGATCAGGATTATCCCTACCTTTGAAGACGTGTAAATAACAGTCAATTTAAACAGAAGCTCTGGTTTGGGGCCGCCTGACCCGTTGGGCCTCTGGGCCTGTGCCAAGTATGCCTGTGCTGTAATCTATCCATGGGTTTAGATAATCCGGCTAAACTGCTGGCTTGTTTACAACCTGTCTGATCATTTGACTCCTCGTGTTTCTTGTTTCTTGATCTCAGCAATGAACTTAATGAGCTCAAAGTTATCATAACTGATAGAAATGGTGGCCAAAACTGCAGACTTAAGACCAAAATTGTAATAAACTGGAAGTTTTCTTTGAATGTTTCATTGTCTAAGTGAAATAAAGGGTAAATAAAGCGTAAAAACAGGTGTAAATCCAGTAATGAGTATAAGTCAGAGCAAGGTGCACCTACTGCCACGTCAGAACCTGAAACTAAAAGAGTCGGACCTTCGGCCAAGGTTAGAGTGATGCACCACCTGCATCCTAATGGCTGTAAAGCAGAATCCCTGCCTGCAGGTGATGAATGAGTGTCATGTCAGGAGGGAAGGAGAATGGGAGGAGGAGGTGAAGAGGAGGAGGAGGAGGAGGAAGATGAAATTTGGCTCTAGAGATGCTGCCCACAGGATGCTCAGGCACAGACCTCAGGAAGCCCTAACCCCTTCACTCTACCATCTGTTGCTCAGAGGTGTGTGTGTGTGTGTGTGTGTATGTGTGTGTGTGTGTGTGTGTGTGTGTGTGTGTGTGTGTGTGTGTGTGTGTGTGTGTGTGTGTTTGTGTGTGTGTGTGTGTGTGCTACAGGGAGATTATTTTTGTAGTTTTATACATATAGTATTTGATACAATATTGTATTTGAGTTTGCATGCGTGTGTGTGCACACTGCAGTTCTTGCAAGTGTGTGTGCGTGCATTCATGCTATGTGCAATGTAACCTCATGCATATGAGTATACAGTAAGTGTTTAGCTGTGTGTGTGTGTGTGTGTGTGTGTGTGTGTGTGTGTGTGTGTGTGTGTGTGTGTGTTTTCTGTTTCACTACATACCTGTATACACAAACTCAGCACCTCTATCACCTCTTGCACCTCCACCGAGAAGAACAGATGGGAGAACAGGAGAGAGGGTTCCCACGTCCGCTCCTCCACCTCGTCCAAACTCAACCCATCGCCGCCCAGCCGGCCTCGACCCTGCCAGAACCACCGTGACTCAGCCAAAACACACACACAAGCACAAACTCACCTATGCTGGAACCCATACACTCCAAAAATTCTGTGCCAAACTCATGCACACAAAATACACATTTATGCTCAAAGCCACAAATTCACATGCAAATAGCTTACACACACACACACACACACATGAGGTACTTTGGCTCTCTGACTGCCCAGAGTGACACCAGCGAGCCAAATTATGATGAGGTAATCAAACTGCTGTTAGTGGTGAGCCATCTCACATCTATCTCCAAGTTATAAGGACTCTGCTAATAAAGGGCTGCTCATAATCAAAGTCAGAGGACAGGGTCAGCATTTGGTGTGACCAAAAGGCAGATGAATATACTTTTGGCAAACAACTTTTGCTGAAATGCCGCGATTGTGGCAACAAGTGGCAATTACATGATAATGACACATAGAATTTACCTTAATTTTCCAAGACTCTCTTGAGTCAGTTGCTTTAAAGATATCATCATTAGACAACCTGACTGAGAGCAAGTGGAATGGAGCCACAAGCAGGAAACAACAAATGTGTCCCCTGGTGAGGTACGATGTGTTTACTTCCTGTTTCATTTTTGACTGGACCGCAGAGGGCCAGCCCTACAAACGCAAAAGTCTGTCACTGAGTGAGTAACACGACTGGTCGGCCGAGTGTTGGAGTTTCCTCATTGGTCGTTGCTCTTTCAAAATGAAAAGGCGGGAACAGTCCTTTGTTTAAGTTTTCAGGGGGAGTGTCAGCGGTTCCACTCACCGGCGCGAGTGCTCCTCTATCGGCGCATTTCTACCAGATCCGGTGACGGAGAGCGTCTCAACGCTTTCCATTAATTTCCTATGGAAGGCAGGAGAAGCAGTCGCCCAGTGCACGGTGGGAGTGTTGCGGTGAGTTGGAGAGGGTCTATATTTGCATAAAGTTGAAAAATCTCAACTTTATGCAAATGAGCCGTCCGGCTCACGAAACATGAACCAAGCAGTCAAACTAGGCGATCTAGTTCCAAAATGAAATGTGATTCAGCAGTGTTATAGCCTATTTCTTGCTTAAAATGTTTTCAGAAGTAGATTTTGTTTAGACGGAATAACATAAAGTTTACGAGCAGGCTGCCATATTGTTTCCTGTATGAAACGGCGAGCAGAGAACCAGGGACCAATCAGGTGCGTTCCACGAGAGGGTACGTCACCGCTTGAACGGCCAGTTGAGCGGAGCAGCGCGTCCCCTCGTGCAATCGCCAGACCTGGTGGACATGTACCGCTGGATTAACATTATAGACATGACCACTGACTCTTTGTGTACCAATTTAGCCACAAATTCACAGTCTGACCAAACCCTGTCCAGCCATACTCGGTTTTGACCGAGTCTTGTTTGATAAAACCACTGAAATGTGCGACTGTGACATGCCAAAACATAGTCGGAAACCCTTCTGGAATGGCTATATCATGCAAGATAGGGGTAACGATCAGTGATCGACAGGGCTAGTGCTAGCAAGCTTTCCACTGGCACAAATTACATACTGTAAAAATAACATTAGCCTAGTTAGCAAAGCTACTGAAAAGTAGCATACAGAAGCCTTTTTCATATATCACTCACCTTGCACATTGTAGCAGTCTCTTGCCTCCATCACTTCCCTTGACCCGAATTGCACCATGTATGTTAAAACATTCACCGGCTCTGCCTAGCTAATTTGCATTTTGAGATTTGATCACAATGAGGGTTGAATTGAGATTACAAGAGCACTAATTAACACAAGGTGTAGAGGCCTGTGATTAGGTGTCATTATCCAGATGAAAGTACTCAGATACAGATTACAAGTGGTTGTGTAATGAGGTTATAAAGTCAACAAACTGACTCAGTTACATATCTATCTCATACCTAAAGTTTGCTAACATTAGCCACCATAACATAGTCATTCAACACCAGTGGTGGATATTATTCTGTTCATTTACTTGCATATTCTGATGCAATTCTTTACTTTGTAGTATTGCTACTTAATAGTAGCAAGTGAATATTGGATTTCAGTGGAGCTTAAGTGGAGTGATGGGTGAGGGTAAGCAGAATATTTATTTTGGTCATTACAGCTGACAGAGGCATACCACATATTTACAGCCCAGTTTATTTTTTCTCCTTTTTTGTCATGTGTTTTTTTCTCATTTATTTGGGAAGGTGGTCCATAGAAAGTTTTTAACGATCAGAAGTTGGCCTTAATATACAAAAGATTGAGAACCCCTGTGTTTGCTGATAGCTAACTAGCTATCAAATAAATAGTATATAGTGTAGTGAAAAGCACAAAATTTGCCTGTGGTAGCATGAAATTTAAATTAAAATTTTTTTAAAAGTAGCTCACAAGTACCTCAAAACTGTACTTAAAGGGGAACATCACCGGAATTAAGAGAAAGTTCAATTTGTGAACATGAGCTACTCTCTCTAAAAGCCATAAACCAGAAAAGTAAGTCTCAAACTTGTGATGTGATAGGGTATAAAGTCTGGAGCTGCTCCATAGACAATGAATGGGAGGTTGATTTTGTGGACCCTCAGAATGTTGGCTTTCTTTTTTCTAACCAAATGAGCTTTATTCTATAATAGTGTTGTCAGTTGTGAAACAGAAAATGTTCCCATATCCTCCGAACATTCCCCTGGGTGCTCTCAGTGTTATCTAGAACATCTTTCCCCATTCATTGTCTACGGAGCAGTTCCACACTTTATACCCCATGACATCACACGTTTGAGTTTTAGCACTCTAGTTTGGGGATTTGGGAGAGAGTTGTTTATGTTTACTAATATTTTTGGACTGTCTTAGACCATAGGAAAAACATGTATGAATTTTGTAAATGGGCGTAGTTCCCCTTTAAGCACAATACTTTAGTGAATGTATACTGTAGTTACATTCCACCAATGTCCGTATACCAGACCAAGTAATGCTGTATATGTAGAACTTAGTCAGTGCAAACATTTTAACTCTAACTTAGCAGGACAAAGCAGGTGTTACAATATGTAGGTGTCCCAATAAGCCATTGCTATAGAGCCAGTATGCACAATACAGTACAAGGACCTTGGAACTGATGCAGCTGTGTGGAATGTCGCCGTAATTAATGTTATTAATTACACCTGTGCTTTTCCTGTTCAGACATGGTCTCATTTTAACAGAAATACCACTCGGTGCCTCCAGACTCAATAAAAAAAAACACTATGTGAGTAAATAACCATATCCTACCGCGGTCCACCTGCCTGGCTGTTAATCATCCACCTGGGCTTCACTCCACTCACCACAAGCATTGTTTTACATAACCACCAATGCCACTCTGTCAAGACCAGATAATTCCTTCACTCTCTCTCCTGACAGAGAAAGAGATGGCATCAGCATGTCATAAAATCAATGGCAGTTTCATGAGGAAATCATCACTCCAGCGCTCTGTTCTCCTCCGCCTAAGCCCCTCTGGCTGTTTTTCTCCCGCCACGAGGAGAGAGAATGAGAGGGACTGCTGGCGGACGGACACGGAAAGCGACGGATCGCAGTACAGGGCGAAAGCCGGGTAGTAATCGATATAGAGTTGGCAAAGGGCTGGGGCTGGGGATAAACAGTGGAGATTGCTCCGAGGGACTAGCATTGATGTGTGATTAAAGTCAGAGAATCCCCCCGCCGTCCAGAACTTGTGAGTGAGATCTCTGACGCCGGGGTAATTGGTCTCGGGAAAATCAATGGATTTGGCAAGTGAGCTAGTCACATCTGTCGAGGCTGCTGGACGGTACAGTGCAGACGCTGGCATTTTCACCTGAAGCTGAACCTGACATTTTTGTTTGAATGGGCTCAGGAGTGGGCTTCGGGTCTGACTTGACCTAACTTGATGCAGCGGCCAAAAATATTGCTGAGAAGTGCGACCAGGGCCATAGCAACACGCAGTCCTCATTGTCCTTACAGAGGTCAGGTCTTTTTCTGAGAGTTTTGGGTGTTTTAGTGACCTGGATGGATCTACAGTCTAGAGTTAAAAACGTACACATGATGGATGTTTTAGAAGCCAGTATTTTTAGACACAATATATTCAGTATTTCCCCACCAGAATTTTATTCCTAGCAGTCCTTTGTGTTGGCAAATAAAATGTACACAAAAACATAACTGCACAATTAACTGAATGAATGAAATATGCCATTTATATTTTTATTATTTACTCCGCCAAGGCCGAAGGCTTAGAAGGAGGTTATGTTTTCAACGGCGTTGGTTTGTTTGTTTGTTGGTTTGTTGGTTTGTTTGTTTGTTTGTTTGTCCGTTAGCAGGATTACTCCAAAAGTCTGCGATGGATTTGAATAACATTTTTTGGAGGGGTGGGTTGTGGCACAATGAACAATCCGTTAGATTTTGGTGGCGATCCGAATCATGATCCGGATTCAGGAATATTTTTAAGGATTCCAATCAGCCTGAGCATTAAAACCACAGGGTATAACATGCGCAGTGTAACTGATGACGCGTTCATGACATGTCTCCCTGCCTCTTTCCTTCTGCCAGCAGAGAGAGGGACAGAGAGAGAGCGGGGGGTGGAGGGAGGGGGGGACACCTGTAGATTTGGCGTTTTTTCACATTAAACTCGGTGAAATTACAGTTGAGTTCGACCAACGCACACTTGGTGATTGTTAGAAAGAGTAACGACGACGGTTTAGGTGAGTTTTATTTTGTTTCTGTCCAGTTTGAATGAAGTGTTTTACGATGCTCCGCTGCATTCAGCTGATCTCAACATAAACAAAAATACACGTGGATGATGGCGCAAGCAACGGAGAGGGGGGTGGCAATCGTACTCGGGTAGCTTGGCGGAGGTCTGCACTCTCCTAGTGCCATTCTAGTTATTTCTATTTTGTATTGGTTATTTTAGAAAGTCCTCTTTGTGAAATAATTATGTAGTTTAAAATTTAAAAAAAACAAAACTTTGGAGTATGGGGTCTTGGACAAAGATTTTTTTATTAATGTATTTATTTATTCACTATTTTGTATATATTTTTCTATCGTATTCATTTATACCTGCAATAACACATTTTTTGGCCACTTGGGGGCAGCAGAAACAAGCTGCCAACACACTATCGACATAGATAAGACAAACTTAAAAACTGGTAGTAAACAGTTGCTTATTTACGCATCCAGCAATTCATTTGGAGTCATGTTTGTGTCCATCTGATGACACCATATGTCCAAAATTCATTGTTTTTTAGCTCTGTTTTGGTCTCTACCAACTCCTGAGGGAGACATCTGTCTCTTTAACTGCTAATTGCTCCACACTAATGACTGTGTCTGTCTGCTGTTAGTGCACAGTGGGTTTTTAGAGCTTTTTCACTGAAAACAGCTGCCTGTTGCGACCAAAAATTATGCTATGAGAGCGGTGAGAGTGAACCAAAATGATAATAATAATAAAATAATTTTCTGTAGGTTCATCACTACGAGCAACACCTTTCACATCGTCACATTGTTTTCACATTGTCATTTCACACATTGTTATTAAAAAAATATCAATTATAACAATTTTTCTAAAATCCTAGGTGAGTGCGACGGCTATTTGTAGTTACCATTATTGCATTTTTTTAAGCTATATTTTCTTTGAAATCACTCAAGCTTCCACACCTAAAGCTTTGCTATGCATCAGATTTCGTAGTTTGGGGTCAAGCCGAGTGAAATTTTACTCAAGCTGTAGTTCAAGGATAAAGTGGCCCGTGTGATTTCCTTGTCTGATTTTTAAAAATGCCTAGGGAAAGACAGTAGACTTCCATGTATATTTACAGCAGAAACATTTTTGATCGACATGACAAACATTAAAGGTCCCATATTGTAAAAAGTGAGATTTTCATGTCTTTTTTTATTATAAAGCAGGTTTAAGCGCTATATAAATACTGTGAAAGTATGAAAACACTCAATCCATGGAGAAATACACACAGCCCGTATTCAGAAAATGTGCCTAAAAATGAGTCGTCAAGATTTCTGTAATTTTGTGATGTCACAAATACACGTAAACATTCTATATGTGTCCCAGTGTATTTCCGGTTGCAGTGTATGACGTCAGCTGACAGGAAGTAAACATGGACCCAAGCTGTTGCCTAGCAATGCAATTCTGTCGTTTTTTTTATTTTTTAATTTCCATTGAAATGTGCTAAAACAAAGGGTTTCAGACAGAGGGTAAATACAGGCATATTTAAGCAGACAGTATGAGGAAAATAAAGGGTTTTTTTATCATTAATACAGGTTCTACATGTTCTAGTAGAAACACAAAATGCAAGTATGGACCTAAAAATTTGCATAATATGGGACCTTTACGTTAAGTGCACCGCTACTGCAGCTTCCATGTCAACTGAAAATTACCTTGGTGTGATAGATATCATGTTTGATTTGTTTCCCATTGCTCAAAGCCCAGTTTAAACTTTGAGCCTTTAAATGATGTGCATATGAACAGGCAATGAAATGAATAGCAAAGTGGATATTTCTAATTATGGTGCCTGGCTGGAATGGCTGTATTCCTTTGTGGCCTCTTTTAATAAAGAACCGATTTGTCATAGAAAATAAATTGTGACAAGCGGAATCAGGTTGGTAGCTTGATTTCTGTAACCCTACCGTCATCTGTGGCTCTGTTCAACATGACAGCTTTCTGTAGCACGGGCCTCATTTTCAAAAAGGTCATTGATGATGCCGGGGCACATCAGCATACATCTGATCCGGTGACAGCTGTGCCTGGGAGCCATCGCTCTCACAGCGCAGACCAATTAGAGAGGGTCTTGTATCAATCAGAAATAAAATAACATCTCATCAAAACGCACGTCGGTTTTTGATTCCCTCTCCCCCAAGAGAACCGCCGTTCTCCCCAGATCCCATCTCCATCACCCCCACACACCTCTTTTGGCTTCTGCCTAGATCTTTTTTTTATTTTTTCAAACACCCATCCACATCTTATCAGTGCATACACTTAACAGATATGCCCTCACATCTTCACACACAGGAACACACACACAAAGGAGCACACACACACACACACACACACACAGGAGCACACAGGGCCCAGGGCAGTGACGGACAGAGCAGGTAACCAATCCAATTAACACCTTAATGAGGAGGTCTCCAGCCACAGTCTGACATACTCTACATACACAGCAGCAGCAGCAGCAGCACACAGCTCTCATCTTCCTGGATACAGCAGGCAGGCATCGTATGGATCAGCTGCTACAGCGGGACTCTATGGGTTAGATGGTCTTAAAGAAGAGAGACACCTAATGAGTCTAGCCAGACAGGTTAAGTTTTATATTTTACATACATATTCTAAATCGTCAATTTTGAGATACGTACAAACAGTATTCTTTAATTTTTTGCAGAGGCTATTTTGTCAAAACACAGCGTAATGTTCGCAAGCATTTGGGTGGATCTATTGGCAGAAATGGGATATAATATTCATAATATGTTTTCATTAGTTTATAATCACCTGAAAATAAGAATTGTTGTGTTTTCCTTAGCGTAGAGTGAGCCCTTCATATCTACATAGGGAGTGGGTCCTCTTCACGGTGTCCACCATGTTTCTACAGTAGCCCAGAACGGACAAACCAAACACTGCCTTTCACGTTTTTACGTTACCTGAAGGCGACTGTAAATTCTCGGACATGCTTGGAAATGGAGGGTTGAGCGGAGGGGTTGCAATCTGCAACCTAACAACTAGATGTCACTAAATCCTACACACTGGTCCTTTAACACAAATAGCTGATAATTTACACAGGCTTTTAAATATGTTTTAATTTAGTTTCGCAACATGTCCTGCCTGACAAAGTGAATGTTTTATTTAATGAAAATACCTCTAATAAATATAGTAAATATATAGTGTTTCTTGAGGTATGTAATAACAAGGTATGTAAATAACAGAATTAATAAGTCATAAATATTAAATTAAATTAAATTCATTTTTATATAGCATCAAATCAAAACAGAAATGATCTTTTCATATAGAGCAGGTCTAGACCGTACTCTATACTTATTTAGAGACTTAACAAGAGATCCCCCCCAGGAGCGACAGTGCCAAGAAAAAACTCCCCTTTAGCGGGTAGAAACCTTGGGCTATGGCTTGATTACTGAGTGTGAAACAAATTTTCACCTCAATTTGTGTGCGCTGTTTGTGTTTATTTGTCAGATTTAGGGTAAATCATGCGCCCTAATTTGTATCAAGTAAAGAATTTTCAATTTTCAACCCCTTCCTTTATCGTATCACTGGTAAGTCCTTCGTCACCTGTATCGCACAGTGCTTTGGGAGGCAATTCACTAGCATCCCAAAGAAAATTAGGGCAGAACTTAACTTTTAACTTAACACACCACCCTCAGTGGGTCTTCACTGTAAGACATGGGCCCAAAGCTGTGATTGTTTTGCCGCGCAAACAATGTTTACTACTCATTGTCAGTTTTTAACACTACACAACCATGGTGTAAAGATAAAGTGACAATCTTCGGTACTGAGGAATTAAGCCAATGCGGAAGTGCCAAAAACTGCAGTTCCTCAAATGGCCACTTGAGATTGGCTCCAATAGCAAGTCAATCTCTATAGACCCCCATGTTAAAATGTCCAACTTTACAGCAGAAATAAACATGTTTACAGCCTGGTTCGAAAAACGGTTTGGTCTCTGTAGCTAATATCCCCATTCATGACAACTGTACGGGGGGTGAATTTTTATATAACTCACTTGTTTAAATCATATTAAGGCTTAAAGTTCGGCATAATTGAAGGCGTGGCTCCTTTGAGTGACAGGTGGGTGCCGTAGCAGGTCGCTAGCTGCTAGCTGTCTGCTCTGTTGCGTCCACTGATGATCCACCTCTTTGCCCATTTTTGGATTAGACGGGAGTTAGGCTGCGTCGTCACTGCCAAGATGGCGTCGGCCGGAGCCACCCACTTTGAGCTTTACAACGGCTCTTGAGAAACCTATGGGGGACGCCACGGAGACTACGTCCATATTTCATACAGTCTATGGTACAGATCTGGAGAATACTCACCTCAGATGTGATAACAGCCTTATTAGACATCTGACCCATATCAAAATACCAATCACAGGTCTTCTTATTCTAAAACAGAAGTTTTGTGTTCATTTTACTTGGCTGAACTATACTCACAGTAGCTCTGACCATCGTCATTATTTTGTATCCGTTCAAGTAGTACATGAATAATTCTCAAGCGCATGGCAAATCACAGAAGTGTGTAATGGAGTGAGCTGCAATGTGCCTTGAGGATTTTCCCAAATATCAAGCAAAGATTAAGTAAAAGCAATTTTGAGCAAAGTCGCACACACTGCATGAAGCCTTCATTAAATTTGATTTTAATTGATTTTGTGCCAGTTTAATAAACCTTGCAGAACCCCTAATGCGATCACATAAATAAAGAGTGCTATTATTATTAGTTTTATTAGTAGTAGTAGCACGGTAATCATTATAGTATCAGATGGAGCAGTAAGAAGAATGCTGGACTTTTAGATCTTGAAGATGTGATCAAAGAGCTCAACCTGAGATTTAGTTTAGCCAGTTGCTCTCTCCTCAGAGTCGGAACACAAGTTTGCCTGGAATAATAAAAGCACCTTGATGAGGCTCCGTGACGCACACAGCAGCATTAGGGCAGGCAGTATGATTCATGGCCCTGACAAAACTCCTCTTGTTTATGATCACACAACATCTGTTGACGGTGAATCACTTCTTGTAATCAGCACTCTGCTGCCATTTGATCATTTCATCAGTCACAACACTGTGTGACTGTGCGCGTGTGCGTTAAAGCACAACACAGTATATTTGGAACTTCTATATTCCCCCAGTGCATTTAGTGTACAGTTACACTAATATACACTTTAGGGGTTGTGTGTGTGTGTGTGTGTGTGTGTGTGTGTGTGTGTGTGTGTGTGTGTGTGTGTGTGTGTGTGTGTGTGTGTGTGTGTGTGTGTGTGTGTGTGTGTGTGTGTGTGTGTGTGTGTGTGTGTGTGTGTGTGTGTGTGTGTGTGTGTATGTGTCTGTGTGTGTGTGTGTGTGTGCTGGGATCATTTCCAACATAGATCCAGTGTTAGATGAATAAAGCCATAATCGGCGTGTGAGCGTGCACACTCGCTGTTGCGGGACGATGATGCTTTCTCTCATCAAAGCCGATAAACATCAATGAGCTGTTCAAACATCCTCCAACGCCATTAATTAGAATGCACCAAATACCAAAGACGATGATGTAGCAGCTCGAACAAATAAAGCTGGAGTCTGACCCTGAAAATCGGAACCTGACTGTTATCCATTTGTATTTGAAGTGAGAGCTTGTGCTGCTGCCACTTCTAATTCCAAACACTAATTCAAAGAGGATTCGTAGGCATTTTTTCTAGGTCAAACATCGCAACTTTGAAAAGCCTTTCCCCCCCCTCCTTCCCTTGCTGTTATTTTTTTTCCTGGCGTTTCTGCTTTACTAAATAGCACTTCTGTTGAAAATGACAGGAGGAGGAGGAGGAGGCCAAGCTGTAAAGGTTACAAAGTGGAGCTGAACATATGATGCAAAAAGCTTGCACAAGTTGGCACTCCTGATCCCCGAGAGCACTGAGAGGCATCGCTTTCCTATCGTCTATTTGGGGTTTTATGTGTGTTCGGCCACCAACGTGTCTTACACTAAATCTTCTTCTGTTCCCGGTAGAGCCATGAAACAGAAACCAGAATGCACAAGTGAGGCTGTGGGACCAAATACAGGAGACCTTGATCCAGAAGGGCTTAGCCATCAGCTGGCTTGAAGGGTGTTGCAGGCCTGCAACTATGGAGGACGGAACCTACCAAAATCAAAAATAAATAAGTAAATAAATAAATGACTCGGTAAATAAATAAATATGTCATTAAATGTAGCAAAATAGTATTAAAAATAGATGTAGCAATTAATTAATTGATAAAATGTGACATAAATTTATATTTCTGCTTTAATTTGCTTCTTTGTTTATTTATCTATGTATTAATTCCCTTATTTGTTTACTCTTTTCTTTAATTTTCCCCTTTATTAAATTATTTATTTATTTTTGAATTTATTTTTATATATGTATTTATTTTTGCACTTATTTCTTGTTTATTTTTTGTTTATTTTTAAATGTATTTATTTATTTATGCATGATTTTGCATTTCACCCCTTATTTATTTCCCCAAACTTATTTATTTCTGTATTCTTTCTTTAAACATTTCCTTTTACATTTCTTCATGCATTTCTACCTCATTATGCAAATGAGGGGTCTGTCACTCAACGTGTAATTTTTTCATTTTTGATTTTGGCCGGTTTCGTCCTCCATATCCACTACCATGTGTTGGAATGCTACTCTGCGATTTGTTTTCTCTCTTATTTTGGCATCATGTTGGTACTAAATGGTCGCCTCTGTGGTGTTTTGCAGTGCTCTGCCCAGCAATCACTTCAGACCAGTGTCACAGTTACTTTGACATCACTGGACTGACAGCAGCTGCCACGACCACAAGCACGACCTCCTCTACTGAGATGAGTAAAGAGACTATAAATAACTGACTGGGATTTATGTGTAGAGACATTTATGTCTACATTATGCAAATTCATACTAAATGGCGGTATAATTATGGTTCATTTGGTAACAAACAAATGCTGCTCTTCAAGCCTATTCTCTTTCGCCAGAAACGTTTAGTGTCAAATTGAAATTGAAATTATTTTTTGTTAAGAAATCAGTATAAGTATCCTTAGTATCTTCACTTACTTGTACTTCTTTGGCCAGAATTGTATACCCTCACCCCCAAGAAAAAAAAAATAGTTTTTATAATTTTTCTGCAGTGATAGCACCTTCTACATCAGTGTTCTCCATGGATGTACATTTTTAGCTCAAACAATGTTGGTACCATAGACTGTATAGAAGAAGGGGACGTAGTCACCGTGACGTCACCCATTGGTTTGTGGACTACGGTTTTGAAGCATAGAGTTCGGCATTTTGGCCGTCGCCAGCTTGGTTTTTGGCTATCGCCATCTTGTTTTTTTGCAACTGGAGGTGACACCAGAGGGTGGAGCTAAGTACAACTGAATGCTGAATGAGACATTTTTAGGCAACCAAAATGTTACAATTAACTTTCATGAACTGAAAACACACTGTGAAAGGGTTAAAGTTCTAAGATGAAAATACTGGCAACTCCCAGACCGGACAACGCTGTGGTAGCGACCTGTCAATCACAAGGTAGCTGCACCCTACAGTATACCCTGCTTTATGGTCTATTTGACTCTAAATGGGACCATAATTTACTAAATGAACATCATGCTGTATTGAAGAAGACTTGCAATTAGCGATTGAGACCATAAACTCATGTTTACAATGTTTACTGAGGTAATAAATCAAGTGAGAAGTAGGCTCATTTTCTCATAGACTCCTATAGACTGGTGCAATATCTGTGGGGACAGACTGTAAAAATAGCTTGTAATGTCACTTGAATTCCAATACATGCAGATAACCAGTTGGAAGTCAACGTTGTTTGCCTTTGTCAGCCCATAATGTGATTTCAGCGCACCCTACCTTACTTCGTAACTCTGCATATTGTAATTTTAATCACAGTGTAATGTATGGAGTGCTGATATTTGACACGCTGGTAATTTTCCATCACTGCAACTGGGCTGATGCACCTTTAAGCACCTTTAATTGTATGTCACTTAATTGTTAAAAGCTTACTAAAAGAGTACGAAAGCCAGAGAAACAATAATGTGATAAACTCTGTCGCAAACTTGTCATTGGCTGCTAAGTTATTTAACTTACTGAGCTGAACGCAAACAACTTGAACCAGCAGACTGAACTGAAGACAGTGAAAATGAGCGCAGTGGTATGAACGATGAAGCGTTCGGTCACTGTTTCATGAAATGAATTGCAGGTGAACGGTGAAATACTGGCTTTGCTAATTAACTACATTGTCAGTAACTACAAAACTTTGACTTGTACTGAACAAAAAGATTCAAATCAGCAAAATGATTCTAATACGCATTGCAGCTACAGTATAGTTAAGGTCAGGTTATGACAAATAAGCTAGGGTTAAAGGAAAAGTGTGTATCATTTCGTGGATCAATTACCAGAAATGGAATATAATAATAAGTATGTTTTCTTTGTGTATAATTACCTGAAAATAAGAATCGTTGTTTTTTCGTTACCTTATATCTACATACGGAGCGGGTCCTCTTCATGGAGCCAGCCGCCATGTTTCTACAGTAGCCCGGATCACCAAACACTGGGTCTAGATAGGGCCGTTCGTGCATCGGCCGTGTTCTCCTACACGCTTGGCACACAGGATAAATTTAAGTTGGTTGCAATCTGCAACCTCACCACTAGATGCCGCCAAATCCTACACACTGCACCTTTAAGTTATGCTTAGACAACTAAAACACTCGGTTTAGGGTTGGGAAAGACTGGGGTTATGGTTAAAACATTAACTGCATATCTGTGAGGACACAAACTCCGGTCTCCTGCATGAAAGTCAGACACACTACATCCCCAGCTACCACCCCAACCTCCACACTCCTACATTATGCCTTGCTACATAAAGGGCACACTACTTTCTGCATTGGCAGTGAATGATGGCTTTGGATGTAAATTGTGAAGTGCAGAATCGTCCACAACAAACCCAGCATTTCTCTTTTCAATATATGGGTCTTTCATGCAAATGCCACATTGAATATGAATATTGACAGCAACTACTATCCTGCAAGTTAGACAACATCTTAGAAAACCTACAGTTCCAGTACAAAAGAAAGAAAAGAGTCCTGTCTCATTCTTGAGTCCTTTTTATCCTCGAAAGTCAGCACTGATATTCAGTCAACATTTGGCATGGAGACACTTTTCTTCCACTTATCAAATAGTGAATGATTTCCCTTGATTTCTTTCTGTTGATACACTTGGAGTTGCTGTTACTTTACTAGAGTAGCTACTGATTGTTTCTTGTGAGTGTTTAGCCAGGGTAGTTTTTGATGCCATGTGCCCAGTTTTGCTATTTATTCGAAGCAAACCGCTGCCGCTGCTCCCAGAGAAACATCAAATTCATTACCGCCTGTGCCCCCAAGGGTTTTCCCTTGGAAACAGCAACCCACTTATCAGTGTTTACAACAGCAAATATAAAAGAAAAAGTGAATACGACCTTTATTTATATTAAAATGTCACATGTTATTGCTTGGATTCTTTGCTTTTATGCATAGCCTGGCTGGAACACAGGCACTAAATGTACAGTAAAACAGGACTGGAACTAAAGCACTACCTTGGGAACTCCACAGTTGATCAGAATGATCCTCAGAGGTCTATGTTTAGACATGAGAAACCCCTGAGGCTGAGGAGGTTTGTTTTGTTCAACAAGGAATACAGTTAAACCACACCGTGATGAAAGAGTGTCACACACACAGCGTGGCACCCACAGTGATAAAAGATCATAGCTGACTATTCAGCAACTGAAGAAAAGCAGCATTATGACAACATTGGCAGTATAATACTATTAGAAAACATTAGAGAACATGTCCTTTCAATGCCTTTGCCAGGCATTATGCTACAGCTGACATATAAACTACGTCCTTATGGCAAACAAGTTCTCTGATCAACCCAAGTTCCTTCCTGTGTAACAACCGTAAAGTTTGCTATGGTACAAAAAACACTCTTGTGGTACATTTTGGACACTTCATATAAGCAGACATAAAACAGACACAAAACCCAAAACACTAGTCGTTGTACAAATCTTTGTATTTCTGTTCTGTGTTGTTTACTGGTTTGCTTGAGTCATTCCAAAATAAGCTGTAACTACTACTTACTGTGAAGTAGGGTGTTTAACTGAAAGGAGCCGCAAAATTTCACTACCACAAATTGTGGAGTTACACTTTTAAGGCGCTAGTAATGTTCATGAAAGGGTTGGTAAAATGTCTTTTTCAATGCTTTCTCCACCGCCAAGAAAATTCAAATCATCTATTGCTGAAGTCAGGCCTTAAAACTCAAGTGGGATAAAAAAAAAAAGATGACCAGTTCTGAAATACAGAAGAGGGGGTGTAGGGCACGAAAAGGTGTGTGAATGACACGATAATGGCAAGGCAAAAGCTTGTATTAAGGACGCTGTTCTTGCTTTAGGCAGGCCATTTTCACGTCATGTAATCTGTACTGACTGCAATGTAAATGCATCAGCGTTAATATGCTACGCTCAGAGCTAGTGACGTAGAATAAAAAGTGAAAAAGGCAAACGGGTGGGAGGTTAGGTGGATGGGTCAAACAAACACAGGTCTTTCAACCAGGACACCGGAGTTTGAGACCGGTGCTTTGTTTGCAAGTTACGTTAGTTACGTTAGTGACGTTTGTGACGTGTTTTCCGTACTGATGTTACGTTGTTTCCATACATATTTTACTTAGTTTACGTACATATTTTAAGGCCAACCATGTTTTGTTGCCTAAGCCGAAGTGAGCTGTTTTGTTGCCCCCTGCTGGTAGCCTACTGCACCTTCATACACATGTATAATATTCACGCCTTGGTGAAGCAAAGTGGAACACTGACACGCTATCCTCTGTTGGACAAGTTAACGCGTTAACGCAAATTCATTTTAATGCCACTAATTTCTTTAATGCATTAACACAACTTGCGATTAAGTTGTAGCGGGCTCAATTTTAAAGCTAGCTTTAAAGCTAGAGTGAAGATACATCATCATATGAAACTAGAAAACCTCAGGAATCCATTGGTACCAACCATGTCATACTAGCTTGTCGTGAAGAAGGTTAAATAACGCTCCAAACTTGTGCTAAATTTTGGCAAGGAAAAACTGCCATAGACATTTTCAAAGGGTTCCCTTGACCTCTGACCTCAAGACATGTGAATGAAAATGGGTTCTATGGGTACCCACGAGTCTCCCCTTTACAGACATGCCCACTTTATGATAATCACATGCAGTTTGGGGCAAGTCCTAGTCAAGTCAGCACACTGACACACTGACAGCTGTTGTTGCCTGTTGGGCTTGAGTTTGCCATGTTATGATTTGAGCATATTATTTATGCTAAATGCAGTACCTGTGAGGGTTTCTTGACAATATGTGTCATTGTTTTGTGTTGTTAATTGATTTCCAACAATAAATATATACATTTGTATAAAGCAACATATTTGCCCACTCCCATGTTGATGCGAGTATTAAATACTTGGCAAATCTCCCTTTAAGGTACGTTTTGAAAAGATAAAAAATGTTCAATTAATTTGTGATTAATCGCGATTAACTATGGACAATCACGCGATTAATCGCGATTCAATATTTTAATCGATTGACAGCCCTAATAGTAACACAACTTTAGGAGCAACAGAAGTCAGACGGCGGCTGGCGTTACCACGGTTTTGCACTCTGTTACCGCAGTTTCACAAGTGTGTCTGAGAACTACGGTGGCCTTCAGGTAACGTAAAAACGTGAAAGTCTCTCTCTAGAGCCAGTGTTTGGTTTGTCTGTTCAGTGCTACTGTAGAAACATGATGGAGCAACATGGCAGACTCCGTGAAGAGGACCCGCTCCCTATGTAGATATGAAGGGCTCATTCTAAGCTAACAAAAACACAATTCTTATTTTCAGGTGATTATATAATGATTAAAACATAGTTATGAATATCATATTTCTGCTAATATAGAACCTCTAGAACAGTGGTTCTCAACCTGGGTTCGATCGAACCCTAGGGGTTCGGTGAGTCGGTCTCAAGGGTTCGGCAGAGCCTCCGCCGCGGAGGTCCGGACACACCCGAATTATCGTGTAAATTCGTGATGACACGCCCCGCTTGGCCATCACTGGCTGCAGATGATCATGCTACACTGCTTGGCCAATCAGTGCTGCGGGGAATTTAGTGCGCTCAGTAGTCAACGTGTGACTGTCGTGGTAGTACGTCGTGTGATTTCTTTGTTAATATTTTAATCCATACTAACTATGTCGGGCAAAAGAAGAAAGTGGTCGGACGAATATGTACAACATGGATTCACATGTATCACGGAACATGATGGGAGTGAGCGTCCTATCTGCATGATTTGCAACGCCAAGTTGAGCAACTCTAGTCTCGCACCGGCAAAACTAAAGGAACACTTCTTGAAGCTGCATGGAGACGGGGAATACAAGAACACAACACTTGCTGAATTCAAGGTGAAGAGAGCCAGATTCGATGCAAGGGCCACTCTGCCTGCTCTTGGATTTGTACCCGTTAACAAACCGATCCTCACAGCATCGTACGAAGTTGCTTACCTGATCGCAAAGCAGGGCAAGCCACACACCATTGGTGAAACACTCGTAAAACCAGCTGCGTTAAAGATGGCGAATCTGATAGTCGGAACAGCGGCCGAAAGTAAATTATCCCAAATTCCTCTTTCAAATGACACCGTCAGCGACAGAATAGAAGACATGAGTAAAGACATCTTGGCTCAAGTAGTCGCGGATCTGATTTCAAGCCCGGCAAAATTCAGCCTTCAACTTGACGAGACCACAGACGTTTCTAATCTAAGCCAGCTTGCTGTTTTTGTGCGCTATGTGAAAGACGACATGATAAAAGAAGATTTTTTATTTTGTAAGCCTCTTACAACAACAACTAAGGCAGCCGATGTGAAGAAGCTTGTGGATGACTTCTTCAGAGACAACAATCTTTCATGGGATATGGTTTCTGCAGTTTGTACGGACGGAGCTCCAGTCATGCTGGGAAGAAAGTCTGGTTTTGGTGCGCTAGTAAAAGCCGATGCACCACACATCATTGTGACGCATTGTATTCTGCACAGGCATGCGTTGGCAACAAAAACCTTGCCTCCAAAAATGGCAGAAGTATTAAAAACTGTGGTGGAATGTGTGAACTATGTGCGAAATAGTGCTCTGAGGCACCGCATCTTCAGTGAGCTGTGTAAAGAAATGGGCTCTGAATTCGAGGTACTTCTGTACCATTCTAATGTTCGGTGGTTATCCCGGGGACAGGTGCTGAATCGTGTTTTTGCCATGCGTGTGGAATTAGCCCTGTTTTTGCAAGAGCACCAACACTGTCATGCAGATTGCTTCAAAAATCCTGAGTTCATTCTCATTTTAGCGTACATGGCTGATATATTCGCAGCTCTCAATCATCTCAATCAGCAGATGCAGGGTGGTGGAGTCAATATCATGGAAGCGGAAGAACACCTGAAGGCTTTTCAAAAAAAGCTACCGTTATGGAAACGACGAACAGAGAACAATAACTTCGCAAACTTCCCCCTTCTGGACGACTGTGTAAGTAAGATCGAAGATGTGTCTGGAATCGGAGATATTTCTGTATCCACGGAACTGAAGCAAACAATTGCCACGCACTTAGATGAGCTTGCAAAGTCTCTCGACGGATATTTCCCTACAAGAGAGTCATATCCAGCATGGGTGAGACAGCCGTTCACGTTTGCTGTTGAGACAGCAGATGTCAATGATGAATACCTCGACGAAATCATTGAAATTCAGCAGAGCCAGATTCAACAGCAACTCTTCAGAACAACAACGCTCTCAACGTTTTGGTGTCGACAAATGGACAAGTATCCAGTTATTGCTAAGAAAGCCCTGGATTTTTTTATACCATTTGTTACAACATATCTTTGCGAGCAATCCTTTTCGAGGATGCTGGACATAAAAACGAAGAAAAGGAACAGACTTTGCTGTGAAAATGACATGAGAGTGGCACTTGCCAAGGTGAAGCCACGCATATCTGAACTGGTCTCTCAAAGGCAACAGCAGAAGTCACACTGATTTGCAGGTATGTAATTTGTTGTGAGTTCATGCATTGTGTTGGTTTTGTTCTTTGAACAAGGTGATGTTCATGCACGGCTCATTTTGTGCACCAGTAAAAAACATATCTATGTCTTGAATTTGAAAAAAATCATATTTTATTTTTCACTAAAGAGGGGTTCAGTGAATGCGCATATGAAACTGGTGGGGTTCGGTACCTCCAACAAGGTTAAGAACCACTGCTCTAGAATGTTATAAACTGTTCCTTTGACAGGGGAATGTTTTTGGTGGACAAGATCCATTCAAAATCACTTTCTGTCTGTTTCTTCAGCATCTGTTGTGAGCTTTACTGATGCCCCCTGAGTAATATTCACGCCTTGGTGAAGCAAAGTGGAACACTGACACGCTATCCTCTGGTGGACAAATTCATTTTAATGCCACTAATTTCTTTAATGCATTAACACAACTTGCGATTAAGTTGTAGCGGGCTCAATTTTAAAGCTAGCTTTAAAGCTAGAGTGAAGATACATCATCATATGAAACTAGAAAACCTCAGGAATCCATTGGTACCAAACATGTCATACTAGCTTGTCGTGAAGAAGGTTAAATAACGCTCCAAACTTGTGCTAAATTTTGGCATGGAAAAACTGCCATAGACATTTTCAAAGGGTTCCCTTGACCTCTGACCTCAAGATATATGAATGAAAATGGGTTCTATGGGTACCCACGAGTCTCCCCTTTACAGACATACCCACTTTATGATAATCACATGCAGTTTGGGGCAAGTCCTAGTCAAGTCAGCACACTGACACACTGACAGCTGTTGTTGCCTGTTGGGCTTGAGTTTGCCATGTTATGATTTGAGCATATTATTTATGCTAAATGCAGTACCTGTGAGGGTTTCTGGACAATATGTGTCATTGTTTTGTGTTGTTAATTGATTTCCAACAATAAATATATACATACATTTGTATGAAGCAACATATTTGCCCACTCCCATGTTGATGCGAGTATTAAATACTTGGCTAATCTCCCTTTAAGGTACATTTTGAAAAGATAAAAAATGTTCAATTAATTTGTGATTAATCGCGATTAACTATGGACAATCACGCGATTAATCGCGATTCAATATTTTAATCGATTGACAGCCCTAATAGTAACACAACTTTAGGAGCAACAGAAGTCAGACGGCGGCTGGCGGTACCACGGTTTTGCACTCTGCGGCTCACGTTACCGCAGTTTCACAAGTGTGTCTTAGAACTACGGTGGCCTTCAGGTAACGTAAAAACGTGAAAGTCTCTCTCTAGAGCCAGTGTTTGGTTTGTCTGTTCAGTGCTACTGTAGAAAAATGATGGAGCAACATGGCATGCTGGATCTCTCAGCCTGCGGCTAGACGCTGCTTTAAAGTAGACAGCTCCTCAAGATGAGTGGCAGGTGTTGGGGGTGTGAACTTGACCAATTGAGTAGGAAGAGAAGGGAGGAGCTGACGATACACTTCCTGCCTCGAGGCATAAAGTTACTAATATTAGCTGAGTGTTATCATGATCATTTAAGAGGTTTTTCCTCTGAGGGCCCAGAGGTGAAGCTTGTACAGTAGCAGCCATCTCATCCCACAGGTAGGCCGGTCACTGTAAGTCATAATTTTGTTGTTTTCTTGTCAAGTGAGCCCACATTAAGGCAGAGGGACTTCATCCCAAGGGCACCACGGCACTAAAACAGTTCCATCTTTGTAATGAGGTAAAAATTACAAAGCTTCTCTGACCCTATTCAGATGCCAAGGGCTTTATGGCTTTATGTGCCTATTTATGACCACTTCCTGGGTGCAGCTGAGAGGAAGGGGTGGCGAGCGCAGGGTGCCACTGTGGCTCTATCACTCTATTAACAAAGGGAGGACACGCGGCGGAGCAGCACATTCATCATCTGGCCAGCAGCTGGCCCTGTGGAAAAGACAATACACATTGCTCTGAGCTCACATTTGCTTGTAGCGCCGCAGATGTGTGTGTGTGTGTGTGTGTGTGTGTGTGTGTGTGTGTGTGTGTGTGTGTGTGTGTGTGTGTGTGTGTGTGTGTAGCTGATGGTTAGATCCCTATGTAGTTGAGGTAAGTGATGGCGACATCCCACAGATCCTCTCCAGACAGCTGGGAAAACTCTAATGAGCCTGTGAACCTGCTGAGAAGTGTGTGTGTGTGTGTCTGTGCGAGGATGTGTGTGTGTGTTTACCTGAATGTGTGCTGTGCTTTTAAATCTGCGATTCTTATCCCAAGACTCAATAAAAATAGAACACTTTCAGAGCATCTCTTATGGTTTGAAAACGCAGCTCTTCATATTCCCTAAATATAAATACAAAATGAAATCAGCTCCGTCTGAACCACAGCATCAGCTGTCTCCCATGGTAACGCAAAGTCCTGCCTGCTTCCCACCACGCCATAAAAAAAACACAGTTGGTGATAAACACTATATTCTGTGCGGCTGTTTATTATTAACACAGATTGAATTTGTGTGTGTGTGACTTCAGTTGTGTGTCATTCATGACAGCCGCCCAGCAGGAGGGGAACACACACTCCATCTTGTGACCTTCGCGGGTGCTAACGTCGTTGCCATGGCAGCGTGGCTTGATGCTTTCTGACAGGTCTGATTTGCCCTTGACAGAAATACGGCTGCAGGCCTTGCATCTCCCCTTGTCCTTGTCTCTTATACACTACTATATACATTGTCATATCCACACACACACACATACATCCATATGCCCACACACATGCTTTCATGCAGTTAAATCACATTTTAACTGTACGAGCTAATGGCGGGCCTCCCGGCTGCGAGGCCCCCTGCTGGCCCATTACAGCTCAAGACTAAAGTGAGACGGAGCCGTTTGAAGAACAGAGACTTTTACACACTCGCAGGGAGCGCGAGACACCACATCTACGCTCCCTCTTTTCCTCTCTTCACTTGACTTCCCCTCGTGACTCTTTATCTTGGGCTGGTTCACAGGCTAAAGGTTCAATAAGGGTTGGATGGGATCACAGGATGGGGGCCGCTAGTGTAGTGAGTCATGAGTAGATATTTCACTGTATAATAGATGGTGGTGTAGTGAGATAACCTGATATATCTGATGATGGTGCAAACACACACACACACACACCACTTCCACTACCCTCCCTGCTCTTAATCTCTGTCTGGGCTGCATGGGGACCCTGAGTGCACCTCCCTGACGTTGACAAAGCGCTATGGGTGTTTTTGGCAGTCGTCCTCCCCTCACCTCCCCCCTCAGCTACCTGCTCAACCACTTCATCAAAACCACGGGCACCAAAATGGCGAGGGATCCATCAACTTCCCACGCTGAGAGATGATGTCATCAACGAGGGACGTCTCCCGGGGGATCGTTGCTGATGGCTGACATGGATCAGAACCACAGAGAAGGTAAGTAGCCCGCAGTACTGCAGTGGAAAACAGGAATAACACTGCATCAACTACACCCAGATGTGAAACTATCTGGGCTTATTTGACCTTTATTCTCAATAATACAAGGAAATCTTTGCTCTCAGTGGATGTGAAAGCTACTATTTATGACTATTTATCCCTGACCCATCCTGGTTAACTGGTGTTGTAATTAAATAGCACACACATGCACATCCTCTCTACGTTAGAACTGTGTAGGACAATGAGAGTTACAGTGCAAGCTATCACTTGTTTTTATAGTTTATAGTTTTCACATGCCGTGGAGCAATATAAAAATATCCTTTAAAAAAAACATTTGTCTTTTCTCTTCAATAAAACTAACACAAAAACATATTTTCCAAAAGTGTAACTCACTGTGGCCCCCAAGGACAAAACAAATGCAAATGGGAGAGCACAAATATTACAAGAAAAACACTCTAAATCTATAACTACACATATCAAAACACACACGAGTGAAAGCGCAGACATGAAGGAAACTACTCCAAATCCAGAAATGCTACATATACCGAAACATAGACAAATTTCAAAAGGCCAACAACAGAAATTTCCAGCAACACTGTAAGCCACAAACTCCTTAAAGTGTTGGAAACCTGATACAGGTCAGAGACAATGCAAAAAAAACAAATGCAAACAAATTGACACACAAGAGCCAAGAATTATGTGTGTGGACAATGAAAAGGTTTAATTGAAATTTCTGCTCAGGTATTATTATCCGCAGAACTGTGTGTTATTGGCAATGATGGTCAAGTCACTTGAAAAATGAAAAAGCGACTTCATGCAGTTGTTCAGAAGTCTTGTCCACATTGTGAAGCCGCAGGGTTCACATAACGGCAGTTGATTACTGAATGTGGGCTTGCCAGGGACCAGCTAGCCAGCTAAAAAGAAACACCATGAAAATAAGACAAGACTTTGTAGCTAACATTACTGGAAAGCAGCCTTGTATAGGCTAGCTGCCTCGCTACACCTCATCTCTTGTACCAAGCTAACACGTCCCAGACCTGTGTTGTGTTGAGTACTGTTTCCCGTCGATATGTATTTCCCCCTACCTAAACCTGAACCAACTCTAACTACCGAGGGGCGCGCTATCATTTTAACATGGGAGGGAAACTATTCAACGGGGAACAGACTTCAGCATAACACCTGTCTCTCTACTGAATTCACACAGAAGAAATTGTTATCAACCCTCGTTCAACTCCTGGTTAGGCAACAAACAAGCTAGCTTACCTCCCTAAATGTCAAAGTAAGAGACATTTCCTGGGATTAGTAACGTTAACTGTAATGTAATGAATTTCATGCTTAATGTTACACTACTCATTACTGAAAAAAGCTACAGTAGCTAATTTAGCTAGTTGCTAATATGCTATTTGCCAACTCACAAACAGCCATAATTACCAACTCAAACTTTACCATAGCTAACGTTAGACATGTAGCATACTGTTTAAATTCATTATTGCTACATGTGAAGTGATGCTGACTGCTTAGCTAACATCAGTAGGTTAGCATTACTAACCTTACTTAGCCACTACCATTTCTCTGCATTACAATGTTAGCTATTAACATTGCTACTATCACAGCTAGTTAGCTAACATTATTGTTGTGCTCTTCAATTGAACTTTTTTCACGTCAGACATTTTGACTTGTCACAACAGAAAACACAGGTTTTACTAATAACACCAAATGGGTGAGACAGTACGCTGGACCCTGTAACTAGTTCAACTATATGGAAAGCATAATAGTTATTAATATTATTGATTAACTTTACAGCTGTGCTTTTCCAGGACTTGTGAAAATGGTTTATAATAGCAGTTCACATGAATATTGTTATTAGAATTTTGTTCAATCCTCAAGCTGCATTTTTAGTACATCCTCTTGGTCTTGGATGTGTTTATGTGCATTTTTTCTGAGTTGCATCAGCTTTGCTATGCTTTCTTGTTTTTCTAGTGGGCTGTTTTTTGCTGCTCATATCTTTTAGTGTTTACACATATTCAAAGTTTCCAAATTTCAACTGTGTTTCTCTTAATATTTGTGCTTTCACCCTTGTGTTTTGGCATATGCAGCGTTTCTTGGAGTACATATATTTTAATGTTTTCAGTTTTAAGTCTTACTTTTCAAGGCTACAGTCAGGATAAGCTCACATATCAGCTCAGCATGCTTTTCTCTTCTTTTTCTTCATATCTTTAGAGTGACTGGGGCCTTGACCAAACATCCTCAGCTGCTACAGCATGTTTCAGTGAGTATTTCACCATTTTTTTGTGTGTTACGGTCTAACAAACAGTGGTCCTCCACAGGACTTTGACATGTACATGATTAGTACATGACTGTAGTCTGTGTTATTTTGTAATCTCTCACTGTAGCTGCTGTAAATCCTATTTGAGGTAATGTACAACACTTTAAGGCTCCCTAAGTCCTCTCGCCTGACACTCATCCTGAATTTGCATTTTTGCTCTTTTCTTCATTATTCTGGCTGTATCTGGTTTTCTTTTGGAAGCAATGTAGTTGGACGTTGTTCAACCAATTAATGCATTTTAACTAGGGCACAATTAATAGCATACATCCTCCTTCATGTGTGCTTTTGTCACATATTTGTGTGTCCCTGTGTACCTGTACAACCTGTACCTGTGTATGTCATTTAACTTTCCCCTCTTTACAAGAAGAATTTGGATTCCCCCGCTCAATTCTTCAGCCCCTTAATTGATATAATTAGAGGATTACAGTGTAAAGCTGCTACTCTGTCACTCCTGGGCTGCAACCAGCGAGGTGACAGTGCCGAGGCGGGATCCACGCGCCGCCTCTCGGTTTGACACCAACATCCAGGAGGACAACAAAGATAAGGGCGGCTAGAGGGAAAGCCCTCGCTCTGACAAGAGCAAATTAACCTGCTGTGCCCGACAGAGAACTGCCGCTATCTCCTCCCTTTGCCCCATTCATACTCCTTCCTACCTCGTTCCCTGCTTTCCCCAAGGTCTCCTTCTGAAATTTTATTTTATTTTCCTTCCTGTCTGTTTTGAATCATTACAACTTAAGAGTTGGCGTCCTGTCATCAGCTGTAGGCGTGCGTCTTTTGTCCCTGCTTATAATACAATCATCTGAAACCTCTTATATTCATGCTCTGTCCCTCCCACTCTTACTTAGTCTTAATTATCCCTCTTATTTTGCCTCCTTTAACCCTCTGAGACCAGTTTTAGAGCTAGAGTGGAGCTATAGATAACTAGAAAATCTAAGGAGTCCAAGAAACTACCAAGGAATTGGTAACAACGATGTCATGATAGCTTGATAGAAAGGAGGCTAAATAACGCTCCAAAGTTGTGCTAAATTTTGGCGAGGAAAGACTGGCATGGCCATTTTCAAAGGGGACCCTTGACCTCTGACCTCTAGATATGTGAATGAAAAAGGGTTCTATGGGTACCCACGAGTCTCCCCTTTACAGACAAGCCCACTTCATGATAATCACATGCACTTTGGGGCAAAAACTGTGTAGTATAAACATAAGCATGCAGTATAAACGTGATATTTTCGCCTATTCTAAAAATGATGTGTTTAAATATTTCTGCATACTGGGGTCCCTAAACAGTCTTGAAATTACATAAAGTGGATATCACTGAAAAGGTGAGACTCTTGTGGATCCAATGAGCCCAATTGTATTCATGTGTGATGATGTTAGTCCCCCTAGTAGCCATTTCATTGTAGTGAGACCATTTTTTTAAACTTAGTAGATAGATCGACAATTGACAACAATAATAATAATGACAAAATTGCTGCAACAACTTATGAGACATAATAGAGCATGGGAATGAACATCACTTTGATTATAATGTTCTAAGCCCTTACACACTTTCACAATTAATTTTAATTAATTGATTAATTATTTAATTCATGTTTATTTCTGATTTATGACTAGAACAACTTGACACAGTGTGCTGAGCTGCATCTCAAATTAATCATCAGGTTCTCGGCTTTCAGATGGTGTACACCACTTCTATGTGACATCTACTGTTGACCTGCTATCTCCCCCTAAAGACCCCCTGTACCCCCCTAAAAAAAAGACAAAAACTGGTCTATTGTGGGTCTTAGAGGGTTAAAAATGCATTTAGATGACCACTCACTCTTTCCCAGACTCTCTTGCTCTGTCCCTATCTTTCCCCGTCCCTCTCTTATTATAGGCGTAGCGGTGCAGTATAGCCTCAGGCGTCTCACCTGGTGTGGGTCGTTACTAATCATATCCCGGAGCTAAATTGACTAAAATGGCATCTTTATCAGCCCTTTGTTGTCCATAATACCTCTGCAGCACCTCAGGTGTGGATTAAATCCTTTTATATATCTGAAGTCATCTGCTGCTGCCAAGGTGTGTGTATGCCTGTTAGTGTGTGTGTGCGTTTGGTCTTCTTCACCTCGAGGGAGCCGTGGCGAGAGGTTATATAGAGCAGCAGGTTGGCAGGAGGAACCTATGGCCTATGATGTATATAGGGGTTGCCTGTGTGCATGTTTGCTTGCCCATGTGCACAGGGAGGGCCCGCGGTCTCGTGTCTAATTAAGAACAGCAGATTGGTAAATAGAAATGTGTGTCGGTCTGTGTGTTAACGTGTTACGTGACCTCCCTTAACATCCCGTGTAAGCCACTAAAGGCCTTTACTTTGCTGGAGCTACAGGTAGACTCGATCTCTCAACATGACCTCCACTGTCAATACAGAGTCAACCTGAGTGACATGTTGCTCATTTGTCTCTCCCTCCCTCCGCCTCCGCAACGTCCGCCCTCCCTTTGTTGTCATTTTCTATAGCTAAAGCTCTCACTCAGCTCCTGCTAATCACAAAGTTACACATCAGCTGCATGTGTGTGTGGCATACAGACATGCTATACAGTTTACACAGCTACACGTGGCGTCATGAATGGACTCGTGTAGGCTGATCACACACACACGTTAATTAGAGATTGATGAAAATCCACAGGTGACGACCAGTCCGTGTAACTAAACAAGGCCTGTGTGTGTGTGTGTGTGTGTGTGTGTGTGTGTGTGTGTGTGTGTGTGTGTGTGTGTGCGTGCGTGCGTGCGTGCGTGCGTGCGTGCGTGCGTGCGTGCGTGCGTGCGTGTGTGTTGGTTACTGCCGAAACAGGGATGTTGAGGCTGGACAAAACACAGTGAGCCCGTCAGGCAGCGCTCACAATCCGCCGCTCGTGGGTGAATCAATCGCGCTGTCAATCCAAATGCAGTTTAACGCTTGCTCCCATTGTGGTTGCCGTTTAGGTTCACAGATGATAGAGATCAGTGCAGGAATGATAATAAGCTGCAATTTTCAATTATATAGAATAAATATAACGTTGGATCTCAGGTGTGATTGGTTACTGCGCAGTGATTTATCACTCCTTGCGGGTCACAGTTCACGTACGGTATTTGAACTTTAACCTCTTTGTTGCCCGTCCATCTCCTGCCTTCAGTAATCCCACATCTCACAAGAGCTTCACTGTTTCTCGTAGAAACTGTGATTATTCTCAAGTGTAAATCAATCTGATACTACTTATGAAGAGACAGCTAATACTCTTTGATAAGAAAGGTTGTTCAGAAATGTGTAATAGTTTTATTTGCCGACTGGTTTATTAGACCTACTTGTGCAGTATCAAGTTACCATTGAACATTACGTACAATATAGTAATACTATGAAGCAATAAAGTACTAATCGGCATAGTATAGTGTTTCACCATCGCAGTTAGTTATTAAGAAATGAATATACTTGTACCAACCGGAAATGATGAAGATGTGCTAGACATCAATCAATTTTGGAACTTCACAAAGTGGAAGCAAAGAATCTAAGTTTTGTTTACAATATTCCTGAAACTGTCACTGCTATTTTATAATCTTCACGTGTTGCGTCGTTCTAAAGGCTAGTTTACGTTAGCCATCTATGTGTTTGTGGCACTAACCGGGGGCTGTACGGTCCCGTGTACGTATTGATAGTTTGTTTATTGGACTAAATCCAGAGTGGCAGAATCGAGAAAACTACCTACACCTTCGTCTCGTCCTCCCCGTGGTCAGGACGAGACGTCCTCTCCACCCCGCCGGGAGGAGAGCGGGCGGCACTGGGTGGCACTGGGCAGCTCTGGGAGACGGATGCCCAGACGCCCAGGACCCCAGCGCCGGGAGTCACAGTGGGCTGGAGGAGCGCTAGGTCTAAACTGTGTAACAGCAGCAACAGAAGGTTTGCTGGTCCGGTGCGGGGTCGGGGCAGTCCACCAGGATTTGCTCGGTTTTGCACTGGCTGCATTCAAGCTGCTAACTGGCGGTAGCTACGTGTCCCGTAGCTGCCGCACACTCTACTCCTGGTGAAGCAGCCTCCTGGCGGCGGGGAGGACGAGGCGAGGGTGAAATGTGGTCTCGTTTCTGACGCTTTTGATTTAATCCAATAAACAAACTATCAAAATGCACACGGACCATGGATGTATTATTGACAAGTTAGCATGCTAATTTCAGTAGATACCTCTGCAACACAATACATACTGTATCTTTGACATAATGTCAACACCAGTGGGCAACTCCGGGGTCTGAAAAGTGAAGCCAGTCTAGAAGTGCCTTAAACTTGCGTTCTTTCTAACAGCCAGCAGGGGGCGACTCCTCTGGTTGCAAAAAGAAGTCTGATTGTATAGAAGTCTATGAGAAAATGACCCTACTTCTCACTTGATTTATTACCTCAGTAAACATTGTAAACATGAGTTTATGGTCTCAATCTCTAGTTTCAAGTCTTCTTCAATACAACATGATGTTCATTTATCAAATTATGGTCCTGTTTAGAGTCAAATAGACCATAAAGCAGGATATGCTTGTGTCGCTACCACGGCGTTGTCCGGTCTGGGAATTGTCAGTGTGTTTGTCTTAACGCTTTCACGGTTTTCTTTTCAGTTCCTTTAAGTTACTTAGAACCTTTTTTGTCGCCTAAAAATGTCTTATTCAGCATCAACACTGACCTCTTAACATTCTGGTGACAGGTGGTGGAGCGGTTACCTCTGATGGTGATGTCGGGTCTGGGACCAAAATGGCCGCACTCTGGAGCCCTGCAAAGGCCGGTAAGTTAATGATGGCATTAATGTTCTTCTAATGTTAGCTATCAGTCATTGATGGGTGGTCAGCAGAAGAATTAGCCTGCCGCTGTTCATAATTCCATAATGACTTGTTTAGAAAACACAAACTTTGCCTTGAGACTGGACTTGCTTTTGAGTTGCAAAACAATGAATGTCCCTCCTCTGATTTGAACATGATTTGAATAAGTATTTGTTATAAATTGTGATACAGCTACACAGTTTTCGAGAGGATCATCTCTTCATTTTATAGTGTCTTTAAAATGTTGATTGGGGATAAAGTTAGTGTCGTTACTGCCTAAATTATCCTGAATTATAATCCGAAACGAGGTTCCCTCGCCTTCTCAGACTATAGGGAAAATTAATTGTTGCCTCAAAACATGCCAGAGCAGCTGTCTGTTTGCTCAAGATTTTTGGATTGAAAAAGAGTTTCTCACTAAAGATGTTTGGATTAATATTCTGCCCATCTAATATCTACATATTGCAGTCTCATCTTCATTCTGCTGCTGAATATTCCAGTGCAAGCCCGCAGCGACAAAACAATTGCATCAATCAGAATTATTTCCTACTGGAAGTGTACAATTTTTTTAAATGGAAAAACAAATTGATGAGGAGCACATGAAGACACAGTTAGACATAAACAAAACTACCAAAATGCTCTGATTGTTTGAGAGCGCTGTTGGCTCCAACACACAAAAGAAATGTTGGTTTGAGGCCACTGGCGACTTGGCAAAAACAGGTTGTGTTTTTGTCCATTCCTCTTTTTTTTCTCTCAATGCTGGTTTCGGTCCAGTTCTGGGAACGCACTGCGAATGTTCAAAAAGCTTCCTCTCTCTTCTGAAAGCGAACCAAATGCCTCTTCTGCGTGAGACGCACACGTCGTATACTTGATCGTGCTTAACAAGGGGTTCGTACTCTTCTTGACACATCCCCTTTGGCCTTCAGCATTTCCAGAAAAATCTGCTTCTCTAGAAACGTCAGTCTGCCTGCTGCCTCACTTTGTCATTCAGATTATTTTTCCCTCTCTCTCAACTCTTTCTTTTTCCCTACTCTCTCTCATTCTGTGTTTACTCGCTTCCTTCATCTCTCTGTCCCCCTTCGCTCTCCTCGTATTGACTCTGCTCAACAGTCCCAGATACCACAGCCTACTATTACTGATTTGAGTCAACCATAACAGTCCAACCGTCTGCTTATTTGACCTACATCTATAATTGACTGACAGCTGTGAACCCAAGCTGGAGATACGTAGATATGTATGTGAGTTTATGTGTGCGTGCTTGTCAAGCGTTATCATACATTTATCCTTACATTGGCAGCCAGGAATAACTCTCACGACCCCGTTGCTGTCACGTGTGGAAGCTGCCATGACAAGTTTTAACTGCTTAACACGGCCTGCCGGCAGGCCTGGCCGCTATTCTGATTTCAGAGGTTGTTGAAAATGGGTTCTATGGGTACCCACGAGTCTCCCCTTTACATACATGCCCACTTTATCATAATCACATGCAGTTTTGGGAAAAAAACATTCAGTTTTTTTAATGCAGTATAATTGTGTTATTTTCGCCTGTACTAAAATGGTGTGTTTGAATATTTCTGCATACTGGGGTCCCTAAACAGTCTTGGAATTACATAAATTGGATATCACTGTAAAGCTGAGACTCTGGTGGATCCAATGAGCCCAATTGTATTCATGTGTGATGATGTTAGTCCCCATAGTAGCCATTTCATTGTAGTGAGACCATTTTTTTTAAACTTGACCTCACTGTATAAAATGACCTGTGGTGACCTCTAGGATAATCACAGCCTCGTGAAACTTTACAACCACAAACTACAGACCTAGGGCATTCAGAGGAAGTGCTCGCCATCCAATCACCGAAAAATGCAATTCTTGCAGAAATCTCCAAATGTCTAAAGTTTCTGATACCAAATCACAGCATGGCTTTTTCTATGGTGTTCCTCAAGGTCTTGGTGTCTTAATGTGGTATTTTGGAGGGATTCATAATCATTTTTATCATGATACTGTATCATTGTATATGCTCTACATGAACGTCTTCGCCGATGGTGTTACAGACGGTCACTATTTTAGGGTGGAATCATCCAATTTTCCTTTTCTTTGTCTGCTTTCATCTTTGCTTTTGTGTCATTTGATCTGGCGCCCTCGTTTCTGGCGGACTTTCAACCCCGTGCTAAATACTCATCATTATTCTCCCATTCTCTCTCTCTCTCTCTCTCCCTGCGTCCTCTGTCTGCGCGAGTCATCCCAACAGAACAGCGGCGAAGGTTCAAAGTGACGGAGCGCACTGGAGGTCAGAGCGTATTGTGTCAGCAATGACAAATTGTCATGTTTGATGACGAAAATAAAGTCAAACAAAAAAAGCACAACGGAGGCAGAGAGAGAGAGCGGGAGAGGACCAAAAAGGCAGAAGAAGTAAAAGAATTAAAAGAGACAGGAAGAGAGAGAGTGAGTGACAGTCAAAGAAAGTGAACTAGAGAGTGCGGGAGACAGAAACAGGCACATAGACATTATCAGGATGCATGCGGGGACTTGTTTTCTGCCAGGACAGAGGCTGGCAGTGTTAGTGAGTCCGTCCTGCTAGGAGAATGAAAGCATCTGTATCAGCCCACAGGCATCTGGTTGACATTGCAAAAAGCTGCATGACCACTAGGGACCTGTCTTTACAGTGTTGGCCTCTTTTTCCTGCTTGTTTTCAATGGTAAGAACATGTTTTTGCACATTCCCAGCAGTATGGGAGAGACATATTTTTAGTGTTCAGTATGCCAGGTGCTGAAAGTTGAAAACATTTCAGCTTTCCAAAAACCACACCGCTTTAAGACATGTTTACAGTGCTCTATACCAGCACAGTCATCTGCTGAATGTACCTAGCCAAACAAGGCCTACAAGGCTAGCAATATGCTGAAGCCCTCAGATGGAATTTCTTTTCCTCTCTGTATTGATTTAATGAATGAATGATCCAAAGATTGTTTGATTTATGCAGCTCAAATTGCAACCAGTAAGGACGGTTTCTTGTTTCTTCTTTTTTTTTTTCTTCTTCTTCAGCTGGCCAGTTCAGCAGAAAAAGAAAAAAAATGATGCATGACAAGTTGATGGATGGTGATAATAAAAGGTTTGTATAGGGCACTGCTGCATTCAAATGATCTCCGTAGCCTACATAGCGTGCCATATATATATATATATATCTCAGCTTTGCTTTGTCTGCATAGTTTCACAGCCATGTGGCTACGGGTAGAGGAATTGTGGTTTCACGTGTTTAGTGTTGAAACATGTTGGGCTTTGACCAAAATTTATATTATTTACTTAAATAGCTGGTGGCTTGGTATTTATTCTACTGATTATTATTAAGATATTTGACTTTTTTCAAATTTTTGGAGTAGGGGTGTAAGAAAATATCGACACACATGAGTATCGCGATATTATGTGTTGCGTAATATTCTCCAAAAACACTGTATCAGTTTTTAATTAACCTCTTAAAAATCCGTCAGGCCCGGCCGTTATTTGATCTTTCGGAGGTTGTACCGGGCTCAACCATGTCATACTAACTTAAATTTTGGTGAGGACAAACCGGCATGGCAATTTTCAAAGGGGTCCCTTGACCTCTGACCTCAAGATATGTGAATGAAAATGGGTTCTATGGGTACCCACCAGTGTTAATTTTGGCAGCTATTTTAGATTTAGTCTTAGTCATCAGTCATTTTTATCCTTCATAGTTTTAGTGGCCAAGAACTTATTAGATTTTAGTCAAAATGTTTTCTCTCTTAATTTTGTCATCTGATTTCTTTAAATTTAATCTTAGTCCTGTTTAGTCATCAGATTATATTGAACATTTCTATCATTTTAGTCAAACTTATTTCACATAAAATGTTATCTTATCATCCATTATCTGCCGCCGCAGCGCATTGTGTGTTTCAGACAGAGAGAGAGAGTTACAGAGAGGGTAAGAGAAGGTGGAAGGTGACAAAAGTAAAGAGAGATTTTGGTGAAGTTTTTTATGTTTTTAAACTACATTTCATAGTTAGTCTCGTCTTTTTTCATCAATGATATTGCATGTTTGATATCGTCATCGTTAGCGTTTAATGACATCGGTGCTGTCTCGTCATTGTCTTGTCTTAGTTATGGAAAAAAAGATTGTTGACGAACATATTTCGTCATAGTTTTCGTTAACGAAATTAACACTGGTATCCACAAGTCTCCCCTTTACAGACATGCACACTTTATGCTAATCACATGCAGTTTTTTGCATGCAGAATAAATGTGTTATTTTTGCCTATTCTAAAAATGGTGTATTTCTGGTGTGTTCTTTATACTATGACAGATTTCCTTAAATTAGATTTAAAAAATCGCAATATATCGCCATGCTTACAGTATCACAATATATCGCAATATATTGAATCGTTACCCCCGTATCATGATACGTATCCTATCGCCCGATTCTTGCCAATTCACAGCCCTATTTTGGAGTTGAATAATGGAATTTGACATGTGTCTGGGCTTCATTTTGATACGAGTCTTGTTGTGTAGCCTTTGTTTTGAGATGTAAGCCTATAGCCTCTTTGAACAGAGGGCTAAACGTGGACGGCGTCCCCACAGGAACTGAGAACTGGATCTTAGCATTTCACCTAGATGAAAAACAGGTCCTGCAGAGTGGTTCTACATAGTGACACTTTCATTACTCATTCTTCCTGCTGCATTAATCAGCTGCATTACTTCATGGACATTGACCTTAGACATGTTTTCTATCCATCAGCCTTTAGATACATTATTTCTGGACACACGTCTATATATAGATTTCACATCTTTAAATCGAGTAAATCCATTTGCTAATTCTGCATGCTATATGTTCCTGCTTTGATCTCTAAATTAACTGTAACATCTGTCAAGAATCTGTAGTGTCCATTAGCACGGACAGGATGTTTCCTTAATCAGCTGTATTGCTATATATAACAATGACCCAATTTCCTTTAGCAACCTTATTGATTGCTACTGGAAATTGGGTTCATCTTAGACATTGCCTTTTGTTCCTTGAGGTATTTGTTTTCCGATCAGTGAGATTTGCTTTTCTAGAAACTGTAATTCATTACAGTTAGCAAGTTGTTGTTTTTTGCAATCCAACTGCTATATTCTTTCCACTCGTGAAGCATTTCCTTCCAAGCCCGGATCTTGGCTGCACAAGTAAGGGAATCTGTGCATGCAGAGAGTGCTAAAACCTGAGTGTGGTGATGAAGGCCATTGGAAAAGGGATAAGTGATTCAGCAGGCGGATCAATAGAGAAAGATCCATGCCTCCCAGCCGGCTCAATCAGACCCCCTGGGGGGTGAGAGAAACATTAGGAGACGGAAAGATGGACAGAGAGAGTGTTTTTGTGCATGTGTGTGTGTGAGAGAGAGAGTGTATGCTTTCATTTAAGACCTGATTAGACCAGCAGAGAGAGAGAAAGAGAGAAAATGTGGATCTTTTGTCTTGGTGCTTTGGCATTTCATTCTCAACTGCCATGCCAATGAACCACATTGTGCTGAAATGAATTATAATAAATTGAACTGAACTGAAAAGAATTGGGAAATAGAGACTAAGTGCGTTGGGATCGGGGCTTTTTTTTGTATTTTGAATTTCATTTTCAGAGCTATTTCGAAACCCAAATCAGATGTTTGATTCATTGGAGCAATGACACCGTGCCCTTGACACAATGCTGAACTTCAACGCCGGCATGCACTCAGGCTCATTGAAGCCTGGTCTTAATGCCCAAATTACTCCCATTTCCTCCACAAGATGATTCACTTTCCACCGCAGCTCATCCTCCAACCATTTGATGTGTGATTGATTAAAATAGAAGCCAGCGCAGCGCCGGTTAGGAAGCCTCATCACACCGCCGCATTGATGTTAACATCTCTGGCTGCTGGTGTGGATTTCAGCATTGACCTCTGCTCAGACGTGTAAGTCAACCCCGCAGCACCCCCATTGTCCTTGTATGACCGTCACACCAATGCCCCCCCAAGACAGTTCAGTTTAGCCCTGACAAGGAAGCACACCGCCGCAGCCCACCTCCCATCCGCCAGCACTCACTCCGAGATGTTTTCCTTACTTGAATAATGTATCAATTTCTACAGAAACGGCAATGTTTGCATTTCTCTCTCGCTCGCTCTCTTCCTCTCCCTCTCTCTGGATGGTTCTCCCTTTTCAGTCTGAAAATAGAGTGCAGAAGAAGGCTGTTGCTATGGTGATACATCCACTGGCGTTGCCCGGGACATTTTTAGCCACGCGATGCGAGGGGGGATTTAGCTCGCCTGTAACTTTCTGTAATTTCCATTCTAATTATATCACTCCTGCCTGCGCTGTGTGCCACCGCATGGGGTAAAACAGCAGAGCACGGCTGGGTGACGATCCTAGTCACTGCTCTCTCCGCTGCCCTCACACCACATTATGCGATGCTATCGTATAATATCACCATTCAAAGACAGAGGAAAGACAGGGACAGGGGAGAGGGGAGAGTGAATTTGTGCGTGCATGCTCGCTGCACCGGTATGTGAATGAGAAACTGAGACAGAGAGAGAACTGCCAGAGCAGAAAAGAGTAATGCCGCTGCTCGACAGATATGCTGGTTTTACAATGTGATATGAGACAGGACTCTGTTACCGCTCAGTGGACAAATCAAATGAGAGACAAGCTGAGATTAGTTGGAAGCTCTGTTGATGCTCGCTGGACTTAACATCCAAGACCAGTAGGGGGTCTCAGCTATCACTAATCACCAGGCTTATCAACTGTGCACATAATATTACACCTTCATAATACAGTAGATGATGTGGAACGCACATCTGACACATCATGATGAGAATACATGATAAATGTATTATTTTTCTCCATATTCTATATACACTAAACCAGCATTTTTTTTTTAACTAATAAGAAGAGATCCTTCAAAAACATTCCCAAAAAGAGGACACATTTGAAAATGGGGAATTCAATTCAGCTTTATTCTATTATAGTCTTGTCATTCCAAGATAATTGCTAAAAGTAGGGAACAACTGAAGATAAAGCATTACAGTAAAAAAGTATATATATATATATATATATATATATATATATATATATATATAGCAAGTATAGTGTGCAAAATTGTTTTAAAAGGCAGGATAATTATTGTGTACACTATAAACATACTGTACATTCAATCATATAGTTATAGCGCAAAAGTATTTTGAAGAGTTAAATCAACTTAAATACTGTACACTATAAAACACTGTACAGCAATATCCATACTTTAATATTGCTAGTAATTAGGGTTGTCAATTGATTAAAATATCCATGTCCATAGTTAATCGTGATTAATTGCAAATTAATCCCACATTTTTTTTTCTGTTCAAAATGTACCTTAAAGGGAGATTTGTCAAGTATTTTAATACTTTTATCAACATGGGAGTGGGCAAATATGGTTGCTTTATGCTAATGTATGTATATCTTTATTTCTAGAAATCAGTTAACAACACAAAACAATGACATATGTTGTCCAGAAACCCTCACAGGTACTGCATTTAGCATAAAAAATATGCTCAAATCATAACATGGCAAACTGCAGCCCAACAGGCAACAACAGCTGTCAGTGTGTCAGTGTGCTGACTTGACTATGACTTGCCCCAAACTGCATGTGATTATCATAAAGTGGGCATGTCTGTAAAGGGGAGACTCGTGGGTACTCATAGAAGCCATTTTCATTCACATATCTTGAGGTCAGAGGTCAAGGGACCCCTTTGAAAATGGTCATGCCAGTTTTTCCTCGCCAAAATTTAGCGCACGTTTGGAGCATTATTTAACCTCTTTCACGACAAGCTAGCATGACATGGTTGGCACCAATGGATTCCTTAGGTTTTCTAGTTTCATATGATATCAGTATCTTCACTGTAGCTTCAAGACTGAGCCCTGAAAATCGCAAGTTGCGTTAATGTGTTGAAGGAATTAGTGGCGTTGAAACGAATTTGCGTTAATGCGTTATTATCGTGCCACCGATACCCAGTCCAGCTATTTGAGTCAGTATCGGCCCGATATCCGATCCGGTATCGCTGCATCCCTAATCCTAGGCTGTTAGTATGAGCCTATCGATCAAATAATCATTTTATACATCAGATAAAGGATAAAACATCTGTATTGTGTGACCAGATATACAGAACCAAGCTTTAAAGTGTCATTGTGCTTCCAAGAAACAGATTATCGAACAGCACACACACTTTTTCCAACACCATGAATGCCTTTGACTGTCGACTGTCTGCCATTATTGTGTGTGCCATTATTTCCATCTTGCCATCAAGTGTGTCCATTCGGAGCAGCTATTAACACTGTTGCCTTTAGACACGTTTGGACCATGCATCGGAAAACCTAGTTCTTCTCAAGCAAACCTCAGCCATAACCCTGCTAAGACCAAGCAGAGTAGTGAACATCAGCTCACATGTTTGTTGAATGGAGTCACGTGGATGTAGAACTTTAAACACACAATACGTAACTGAATGTTGTACTGCTCTTTCCTATTGTTTCCACTTGACTTTGTCCCCAAGATAGAAATAAAGAACCGCTTAGGACCTAATGGACCACTACTTTAAAAAATCTACCAATGTATTGTAGCTGTATTCACAAGCCACTTACTATAGGCACTTGGATAGCAGCATCAACCAACTATGATAAAAAGAGTTTTTTGCCAGGATGAGATACTGTGCCCGCCATTTGGGCAATAAAAAAGACACCTACTTTTATGAAACAATTTATTACACTAAATGAAAGCATTTAAAGAATAGGACATAAGTTTAGAAAACACTTAAACTGGTCGATAGAATTGAAATATGAAATACAGTTAACGCAGCCTTGGGCCTTTTCAGCTTTGGACACCATTTGTCTCCAGGTGTCATCATCCCATTAACCACCACAATGATAAAGACTTGGTGGGGCAGCGAGGAGACGTATTTACCAAAGTGAAGGATTATTCAAAAAAGTGTTGCCTTTAAATTATTCATGGACATCAAAGGCCTCCCTCATTGAACCTCATGAATAAACCAACGCTTCGGTCAAGCTCGGTGTTCCACAGCACAAGTTCACAAGAGAAAAACCTGGGGAAAATATTTCAAGTTATTAAAATAAAAGACAAGTAGACAGAGGGCGGGGAGTAAAAGCAGCATAATAAATAGGGCATCCGAGATCTCAGCACTGAAGTAGACACATCAAGTTGTTGGAGCTGTTTAAGAGTCCATAAAAGTTAAATGAAGCATGTTTTGATGTTAAATGCAGAAAAGAAAGCTGGAGACAGAGAGCATCCTCATCATTTAGTCCTCTGTCTAAACTGGAGCATATGTAGAGGAACGAAGGGCCTGACTGATGTAGCGGTTCCCTTGTTGACCACAGCTTGGCGGTTGTATTTCCTATAGTGTCATTTTACGCTCCATTAGGGCTGCTGATAAAATTAAAGATGACTGCCCTTCAGCAGACGTGGCATCACAAACTAATTACAACTTTCAGCAGCTGACGCCCCCAACCCTCATTCACTGTCATGGTGCCTTGAAAGAAAGAAAAAAACAAAAAGTGGCCAAGGATAGGATTATGTCGCATGGGTAGACGCATTGTTTGGAAGTTTAGAAAGAGTTGGAACACCTGCACTCTAATGAAAAGTGAGGCTTTTGTTCCGAGGTTCAACAAGTGTCCAGTGCAGGAAACACTTCAGTTAAGCAACCATCTTCAGTCCTGCTGCATCTTTTAGTCCAACATATCATCCTGCAGGTAAAAGGCCCTGTTTTTAATTATTCATTACCACTTGCATTAAAGCTATAGGTTTGCTGGGAAGCTGTCCTGCTCTTTCCATATAGCCAGTCTCAACGATCCATTATCTAATTTCCTGCATTATCTCAATCCCTCTCCTGGATACTCATTTACCCACTTGGGAGGAAAAACAATTATTGGAAACTAAACTACATGTATTATTCCTCCTGTAATGCGTTAGGTTGTTTTATAAGTTTGGCCATTTTATGCCTTTATTTGGTAGTCTAAAGTACAGAGATGACAGGAAATGAGGCAGAGATGGGGAATAACGTGGGACACTTAAACAAGAGTAATTTATTGAAATTAAGGACAATGGAGTGTGTAGATCAGCAATGAGAGCAGTGCATGGTTGTGTGGTTGATTTGCTATGGAGGTGTTGCAAACCAAAAGAAAGTGATGCAGGGTGGTAGTCAGTTGTTGGAAAAGGGAAACCCTGTGTCACGCCAAAGCGTGTAATAGACCCGCCTGTCCACCAGATGATAGAGTGTCAATGTCATGTTTTGCCTCGCCGAGGCGTGAATATTATGTGTGTATGACGGTGCGTTACCAGCAGGGGGCAACAAAACCACTTAGGTTTAAGAAAAACGCCTTAAAATGAGTACGTAAACTAAGTAAAACATGAGTACAGAAAACATGTCACTAAAAAACATGTCACAAATAATGATGCACCGATACCGATACCGGATTGGATATCGGGCCGATACTGACTCAAATAGCTGGATCGGGTTTCGGTGACAATGGGGCCAATCTATTCAATTCAGTTCTATGTTTATATACTATATACATTATATACTGGAATTTTAATTCTTGTTTAAGTTTTGACCAATTGTTTGCTCCATTAAAAAAAGTTCAAACTTGAATTGTAATTCCTGTTAATTTTGACGATTTTTGGTGAATGATTTATTATTTTAATAATAACCATTCAATACATTTATATCTATGTACTTATTTGTTGCATTTTGTTTTACGAAGTAAGGAAAGCAATGTTTAAGTTAAGCCTGATGTTGCCTTACACATAAAAGAGTGATCCCGGTCACAGACGTACAGCTTATTAATTAAACACTGGTATCGGATCAGTACTCGGTATCGGCCGATACCCAAAGCCCAGGTATTGCTATCGGTATCGGGATTGGCATCCCTAGTCACAAACGTCAATAACGTCACTAACGTAACTTACAAAATAAAACACTGGTCCTGAACACCTGTCTCCTTGTCTCTGTGTCTGCATCACCTGGTTGAAAGTCCTGTGTTTGTTTGTCTATCTCACTTCTTTCTCCACGTCACTAGCTCTGAGCGTAGCATATTCACGTGGATGCATTTACTTTTCAGTCAGTACAGACTACATGGCGTACAAATGACATGCCAAAAGCAAGAACGCTGTTCTTATTGCACGCTTTTGCTTTGCGCATTATCCTGTCATTCATACGCCTTTTCGTGCGACAGGGCTGAAGAGGGAGACTGGGACATCTTTTATAGCCTGGAAGGCAGCTAATTTCCTGCTGAGCCAGGACAGCCTCCAAGACAGTGGGAGGGGCATCACAGATGCAAAAAAGATCCTCGGCTGGATGCGAACTGGGGACGTTGCGGTTAAACGTCGGTGCCTTAACCCCCAGTCTGCCAGGGCACCCCTGTTGTAATTCTGTGTTCTTATATGCATTTTATTTACAAGGGAAATGTCTTATGGGGGCACTAGAGCAAAATATAGGGGATCAGTAGGATTCATCCTTTGCGAACCATGAATGTCTGTACAAAGTTTGATAGAAATTCATCCATCCGGTTGATGAGATATTTCCGTCTGAGTCACAGTAGTGGACAGACCAACATCCCAAGAGCCATGCCGCTAACTAAAATGGAAGGAGCATCTGATTGACTTCTTGGCAGGTGTACCGAGGACCCAATGAAGTGCAGTGTTGAGTGCGAGCTCTTGTCTCTAACGGACATATTTGTTAGTGGTGCGTTATGTACACACTGTGAGAGGGGACCCCTATTAACTGTTGCACTGCCGAACGGCATGCTGGGTACAGCTCGCTCTCCGTCGCTCCCTACAGTACATTCAAAGACAGATGAAGAAAGAGAGACTGGAGATCTACGGAGATCTACTATTTATTAGTAATTTTCTCGACAACCGTTCGCCCAATCGACTTTTCGGGTGTATCGCTGAGGACCCAAGGAAGCGTAGTGTCGAGTGTGAAGTTGTTTGGATGAGCGGTTCAGTAAGCAGCAATACCAGAGGCCACGTAATCGGCCCATTCCAAACAGGCATATTTCGAATGGGCACTGCACTAGTAGCTAAAAAGGAAGAAACAATAAAATGATTGATGACTGGGAAATTCACAGTTCAACCGAGCCTCATCTTCCTGTTTTAAACCAAATTGTTTGTGGCCAAACATCCCTTTTTTGGAAGTGTTTTCTTTTCATATGCACACATGCTGCATCACTTCTGGCACTAATGATATGCTGTAACCACACTCTACATGCCATTTCTTACAAAGAGCAAATAACTTTCCTCTGTGGGTCAGCGTTCATGAATCCTTCTCCCTCTGTCTCCGTTGTTAGCCCTGTACACATTTGCTGCCATGCGTCTGACCCACTTTTTCCAGCCAGTACAAAAGATGGTTAACATGTGTCAGCTTGTGCAAACAAGTTCCCTGCGCCTTTAAATACTCCTCTATTCATTTCTAGCATGAATGACCTTTTTTGCATGCTGGCTTTTGCTTTTGGCAAGAGTCTGATTTTGAATTGGCCTATGACAAACATACAACATTAATTGAATTAGTTGGCCTACTTCTGTTTAGCTACCACTTGATGTAGGTATTAGTATTTTATTTCACCACTTTCAGCTTCAGCAGAAGCAGGTTTTATTCTTGGATTTTGTTTATTTGTGGCTTTGGCAAACGGCCTTGCGTCCTTCTCTGAGAGTTAACATTAGCAGTGCTAAACAGGACTAGCCAAGTCTTATTATTAGTGTCACTAAAAGTGCTCCCAGTGCAGCAGTACAGTTGCTTGTTTTATCAGCGGAGACAATCTTTAGTATTTTGAACATTTGATCTAAATAGCCTACACCATATATAGCATGGTGGATACTTATATTAAGCATTTTCAGCATGCTCCACTGGTGATCATCCTCACTTGGCCTCTTGAAAGTGGATCTTGCATATACAAATGTCCTTTGTAAGAGGCTGCACACACTTGCAAATGTAGAACACTGCAGTATTTGGATTTAGCACAAGAGTGAAATCAATAGGATTCTGGACCCCCTACCCCCTCTTTCTCCCAGTCGTTTTGTGTGTGTCTTTCTCTCTCACACACACTCTCCTCTTTCTCTCTCTCCATCTTCCTCAATCCCCTCCTCAACCCCCCTGATTGGAAGCAAAGCAGGCAGGCTCAGTTCCATGGGAGGGCCTCTCCACAGCAGATAATGGTCCATTCCACTCATTTTGGCTTCCTTTTATTTGTTCACATCAACATCAAAGCCTGTCCATTTCCTCCGTCGGGGAGCAGGGCTTTAAGTCTTTGACTGATCTGCCTCGTTCACTCGTAGCGCTGCCCTGGTGATGTCCATCCCTCATCGCATGTGCGGCAAACACACACATACAAAAGGCGTTCACACACAGGGGACAAGGAGCTGCATGGAAACACATAGTACATGTATAGGAAGCCTCGCATTCAAATCCCATATTTGCTTTCTAACACACAGTGTGAATGAGATTCTGAGTGAGCATTTGTTATGGTCGCTTAGTCAGTCTAAAGAGGGGTGTTTTGACTCGAAATGTTTCTTTATCGACTGCATTTGGTGCTATTATTTGGCATCATTGCCACATTTGACAGTGTGGGACAGCTATGGCTGTGCAATATATCGATATTAAATCAATGCTGTGATATGAGACTAGATATTGTCTTAGATTTTGGATATTGTAATATGGCATAAGTGTTGTCTTTTCCTGGTTTTAAAGGCCACATTACAGTAAAGTGATGTCATTTTCTGAACTTACCAAACTGTTCTAGCTGTTCTATTATTTGCCTTTACCCACTTAGTCATTATAGCCACATTACTGAGGATTATTTATCAAGAATCTCATGGTGTAAATATTTTGTAAAAGCACCAATGGTCAATCCTACAATATCGTCACAATATCGATATCGAGGTATTTGTTCAAAAATATCACGATATTTGATTTTTTCCATATCGCCCAGCCCTCGTGACAGCTAGCTTTTCTCATCCACAAAATACCATCAGACAAGTAGCTTTCACTCTACAGTCTTATTTTAGCTCTTTTAGTCAAATGTATTAGCATTTCTTGTGCTCTATTTAAAGTAACAAAGCTTTCTATTGTTTTCTCTGACGGTCGCAATCTCTGACAGATGTGCACGTGGAAAGCGTTACTATGGCAATCGTGAGCTGTCGTCACCAGTCTTAGCTGCTACATTTTACAGTTGCAAAGTGAGAGGAGCTATTTCAGGTGCCCCTTGTTCTGAAAGTCCCATTTATTTTTCCCCATAGACAATGTTACGTGTCTCACAGTTGGATCGGCACAAAACTCTCAATGAATCATCTGTACGAAAGGTGAACAACTGTTTCAGAAAATATCTGGTTCTTTCATAAGAAGTCAAAGGTACAAGCTTGCGTAGGCTACATAAAAACTTGAGGGGGGAAGTTAACTACACCTCCAAGGGTGCATTTCAGCAAGAAGAATCCAAGCACAGAGCTTTAGATTCTGCGTTTTGAATTTGCTACAGCTCTGATTTGCGCCTCTGACTGGCTTCTTCTCCATGGCAACGGTGGCCAAGGTTCATGGGTATTGTAGTATTTTAGGCTGCTATACACCGTTCGTAGCTACTTTATACCTACGAAAAGTAATGCACTAAAATTCATATATAACCCACACAATGAATTAGTATGTAATCGTGAGCCAGGACAGGTGACGGTAGTATAAAGAGCGATAAAGTCTGCGTAGGGAGGACGTCGGGTTGGCTGGGTGGGTCAAAGAACACCAGACTTTCACCCAGGAAACCGCTGTTAGTGTCCCGTGTGAAAACAAGAAGTCAACATTGACTTTACGTTACTTCCGTACTTATATAATACCACTTCTGTAGTTATTTTAACCCAAACGTTTATTTATTTATTATGTAACTTCCGTACTTAATGGTACAATTTATAACATTGATAACATTCAGCCACTAAACGTTGCATTCTCTGTCCCCCGTTCCATTGCATTCACTTCACAACAAGTGGTTGTCAGTTCGTTGGACAACCTGCATATTTTATGGTGGAGTGGAGTGAGACTCAGACAGACAGTCATGTCAAATGATGAATCTTTTGTAATAGAGTAAAAGTCCTTTTGCAACATGTAGCTATCGGCATATATTAGGTGTGTGTGTGTGCGCCATGCGTAAACCAACCCCCCCCCCTCCCCACTGCTCACCAAAACCGTCATGTTAGTATCTTTCCTAAACCTAACCAAGTAGTTTTGTTGCCGCAGGGGCTTGTGCAGCCGCGAGATATCATGTAAGATATCATGCAAACCACTGTATGAGGATACGTTGAGTATTTAGACCTGTCCGCTATGCCAAACTGAAAGAAAAAACATGATTTGAAATTTGAAATAATTAAAACTGGTGCCCATAACATTACTATATTGTTGTCAAATCAAATCAAATAAATTTTATTTGTATAGCCCAAAATCACAAATCACAAATTTGCCTCGGGGGGTTTTACAATCTGTACAGGATACAACACCCTCTGTCCTTGACAGTGCAACCCTCACATCGGCTAAGGAAAAACTTAACCACAAAAAAACCCTTTTAACAGGGAGAAAAAATGGAAGAAACCTCAGGAAGAGCGACAGAGGAGGGATCCCCCTTCCAGGATGTACAGACATGCAATAGATGTCGTGTGTACAGAGTAACAACATAATGAAAATACAACATAGACAATGCATGACAAAAATTAATACTTATAATGTGAATATATGTGAGAAGGTGAATCCAGGAGGATGTCAAGCAGCTTCCAGGCGACGCCAAACAGATAGTGCCAGAGCAACACGACCTCCTCTCGACGTCAAAACCGGTAGAACCAGAGCAGCACGACCTCCTCTCCACGCCAACCAGATAGAGCCTTAGCAACATAACCTCCTCTCCACGCCATATAGGTAGAACCTGAGCAACACGACCTCCTCTCCACGCCAGATCGATAGAGCCAGAGCAACACGACCTCCTCTCCACATCAAGATAGATAGAGCCCGTGCAACACGACCTCCTCTCTACCATGAACCTAGAGAGAGGACCATACTTTTTAGTTTTTAATTGACTGTTGCTTAGTAATATAAACGTATGTTACCCATGCCAATAAGCCTCCTTGGACTGAGGTAAATTGTTAGAGAGGCTAAATCTCCTGGAGAACCAGGTCCAGGTCTGTCATGTGGAAACGTCAACACGTTGTATTGTCTGGGAGAGTCCTGTGTTTCTATGTTAACTAACACTGAGGATATTCCCCGAAGAAATATTTTAAATGGGAACACAAAACAGGAAAAAAATACTCCTGGAAACAACCTCTGTCCTAAATAATTACCCCGGTCTTAACGAATCTCATATTGTTGATCTAATACTGCAATAAACAACTTGGAATAAGAAATCCAACCTCTTGTAACCTCTCGTGTTTCAAGAAAATGTCTCGAGTATGGCTATTTTATCATGAAACAAGTGAATTTCCTGGAGACTGTCAGCATAGCAAAATAATTTGACTCGAATTTCAAAGTAAGCTTGATAAGCCTGAAGAGCAGATAAAAACATGTGCTCCGCTTATCATCGTTGTCCGTGTGCTTGTCGAGTTCGCCTCCAGAAAGTGCTGTCCGAGGGCTTAATGCTATGAGAGGTGCATTCTTAAAATGCAACTCAGTGCAGCCCCCCCTTCCACACACGCACTTACACACTCATATGGATGCAGAAGGCACTATGGCACAAGATCAATTACTGATCAGACGATGGGAGCTCCTTCTCTTGGTTTTCTTTAGAAGTCAACCTCTCCAGTTCTCTCTTAATTGGCCCCTAATCTCTTCTTTTCTGTATTCTCTTTCTTCCTCTCTCTTACACTGGCTTTATTCTGCCTGCCTGGATATCTGTCCTCTCTCTGTCTTCCTTTCTCTGTTGGCCCGTTCCTCTTTGCTTCGTCGTCTGACCACCCCCCATTTCTTCCCCTGCGTCTCTTGACACCGCTCCTAATTACAAAACACACAGGGGCCATTAGCGCGGACCTCCAGCCGACGCCTGTCCCTTTATCCATTCATCCCCTCCCCTCTGTCGCTATCCCTCCATCTCTGCCCTCCTTCTCTCTCTGTTGTCGGTCAAAAGTCGCTTTGTGTGGGACCCGTTAGGCGAACAAAGGCAGCGGGCTGCAGCGGTGCTCAGAAAGGTCACAGTGATGTACGGCCCTCGGCGCTGCCGCCGGGGTCAGGCCTGTCTCAATGGGGACGCACTTAACGCTCACACAGCCAAAAGCATTACGGCATTTTGAAAGAAATGCATGTTGTCTCGGCTCTGCTTAAAGGGGCATACCACTCAATGTAAAAAAAAATATAAGAGGTTTTCCTATTGTTAAGTAAACTTCATTGGTTATCAAAAAGGTTATCCAGAGGTTGAAACCAAACACACAAGTCTAGTCTCCTTAAAGTGTCACTTTTGGCATGGATTGTAAGCTTATATAACAGTTACTTATTACGTAAAAATTAAAGGAGCAGTGCAAATTGGAAATATTCCATACAAAAGTAAAAAAAGGACTCAAAGAGTTGTGACTAAACCTAAATATATAAAATAAAAACAAATCTTAAAAGATGCTACAAAAAAGACTTTTCACTTGTTTCTGAACCCTGTCTCCAACACAATTATATACTACTAATTTCTCTGCTAAATACTCTTTGGAGAAAACATAATTGCAGCCTGGAATCTGTTCACTGACAATGCTGTTTTCAGTTGAAGGACCAGTGTGTAACATTTAGGGGGATCTATTGGCAGAAATGGAATATAATATTAAAGGTCTAATATTTTAGAATTAACTAAAAAACAATGTATAAACCTATACAAAAATAATCCCTCTCAATCATCACTTATGCCCCACTAGAAGTGTGTGGTGGTGTCTGCAGAGACCCTGCCCTGTGCCTGGATTTTCTCTTTTCTACTTATTTTGCTTTACTCGGGACGCTTCTGGGCGTCTGCAGAGTGGCTATGTGCTCCACGTGGGGGTGTAACCCCAAGCCAATAACAGCGCACAGGGTGTGCAGCCTGTTCAGGTGGTCAAATATCGTCACTTTGTCACACCCCTCAGCTTCTGATACCAAACTTACACTAAGTTTTGGCGAGGAAAAACTGCCATAGCCATTTTCAAAGGGGTCCCTTGACCTCGTACCTCAAGATATATAAATGAAAATGGGTTCTATGGGTACCCACGAGTCTCCCCTTTACAGACTTGCCCACTTTATGATAATCACATGCAGTTTTGGGCAAGTCATAGTCAAGTCAGCACACTGACACACTGACAGCTGTTGTTGCCTGTTGGGCTTGAGTTTGCCGTGTTATGATTTGAGCATATTTTTTATGCTAAATGCAGTACCTGTGAGGGTTTCTGGACAATATTTGTTATTGTTTTGTGTTGGTAATTGATTCCCAAAAATATATATATACATACATTTGCATAAAGTAAGCATATTTGCCCACTCCCATGTTGATAAGAGTATTAAATACTTGACAAATCTCCCTTTAAGGTACATTTTGAACAGATAAAAAAATGTGTGATTAATTCGCGATTAACTATGGACAATCATGTGATTAATCGCGATTAATTATTTTAATTAAATGACAGCCCTAATAATTATGCAATCATCCCCCCAAAAATGACAGCACCAATGAAGGATTGGCATCTGTCACAGTGGCTACTATGTGCCTGAAACCACTCAATCAAAATGCACTTTTTTCCCCCAAAGTTTCCAAATTCCTTAAATTCTGACTTACAGTGGTACAAACTCTCTCTGGGACACTGCTGGAGCCTAACAGAGCTTGTGCTTCTATGAAATTGTACAGCGTGTAGGAAGACGAGCTGTTTAAAGCGCCCGCATTCATTGTCCTTTCTCTTTTGAATGGCTCCCTGTGTTGTGCGCTCTGTGAGTGATATTTGTGTTAGGCTGTACGGCTTGTGTCGGGGCTCTGGAGGACCAAGAAAATTGAATCCCATTAGTGTTCTATTCAGCCTGTGTCTCTGGGTGTGTGTACAGACGCTATCTGAGCTGGGAGATTTGCCCCTCTGTGCCGTGTCTTGTACTCCGTGAGCCCGCGCATGAGTAGCATGTCAAACTAGCCAGCTATGTTAGAGCATTGTGTTACTGTAAATTGTGTGTGTGTGTGTGTGTGCGTGTGTGTGTGTGTGTGTGTGTGTGTGTGGCTATGTGGCATTGATACCGCATGCAGCACAAAGAGGCAGCCTTGACCCTGTGTGTTGTGGGAGTCGTACATCCAGTCGGGTGCTCCTGTTGCCGATGCCGCGCCTCCGGGTCATTACAGCAATCACATGTTAGATTTATGCCGCTGCCTGATGTTTCATGGCTTTATAAAAGGACATGAAAGTGGATCTCAATGGCTGGAAAGAGAGAGAGAGAGAGGGAGGAGTGTGAGTGATGGAGGAAAGAACAAGAGAATAAAAGAGAGGAATCCAGTGATGTCATTTGCATGATGCCCTGTCATTAAACGAAAGCGTTTCATGAGCCAGCAGTGAAAATGAACAATTACTTTCCGCAGCTAAACCTAGGCATACACTATACGATATTAGAAATGTTGGTGTGTAACTCCTACTCCTACTGTACGAGAAGATCATTTGCGATGTAAAGCCAAAGCTCACGACCTGAGTGCTCACACTGTACACCGTACGGACCGTTCTGGCGGTTGACAGTTGTCAATGAAGATTTGTTTGAAAGCTCCGAGGCAGTTAAAGTTTGTTTGCTAGCAGAGGTCTGTACGGGTCGCAATACTAACAAGACAGAAACGTGCTGCCTTGATCATCTGTGCCATTCATGTCTGCTGAAACATCTAAAAAAAGAGTCTATATGGACTCGCAGGTGGCTAGGAAGACGCGGTATGACAGCATGGCTTGTCCATTTTGCAGAGAGATTTGGAGGGAAACTACGTTTTACTATATATTGTACATTGTTATTTTGACAGCGACGCTCTGATTACTGTAAAAAAAAAAGTTGAAAAAACGCACTGAAGTTGGTCCACCGGCCAGTCGGAAGGAGTTAAACCTGCAGTTGGCTGAATGTTTCATCATTGGGCAAAAATTCCATAATAACCTTTCAGCATATTGTAATTCCAGTGTTCTGCATCTCCTCATGGCTCTGTTTTCAGGCTTTAAAATCTCACCCGTGACGGGAGACTTTGGCCAATCACAGGTCATTTCAGAGACAGCGTTCCTATTGAGCGTTCCTATTGGCTGTGCTCCGGCTGGTGGGCGGTGCTTGGTATTTCCTCAACTGATCTCAACATGGCTGCCGGGTCACAAACTTTCTCATTTTACAGCTAAACAGTACACTACAAGATGTTTCTGAAAACATTTGAGGCGAGAAATAGGCATTACAGTAACAGAATATTGATTCATATTTGATCAGCGCTGCCTAGTTTGACCGTTTGATCAGAGTTCGCGAGTGATTGACAGCTGTTCAGAGATGGCAAGGCTCCAGCTCGGCTCTGATTGGTTGTTTTACTCCGGTCTGTGAAATCTTGCAGATGTCATTCGGAGCAGCGGAGGACACAGAGGCACATGATTTTTTTCAGATTACTTGTCTCATGCACTACTGTCAGGATATACAATGTCGTTTTATATGAATCACTTTTTTTAATCATATTTGCTCCATTTCTACCCACTGCTGCTTTAATCAGACCTCGGCCCGCCCCCCCCCCCGGTACACTGCATGGCAAACGACGCCCAACGAAGCTGAAATTCGGTCCGACTCTAAAATGAGTCGTGCGGCTCAAAATTCGGGCCAGAAACGGGCTAAAATCGTACAGTGTATGCCCAGCTTAAGTAGTTATTGTGTAAAAAATGAAGGAAACATGAGCAAATATAGTTTTAAAAATTGGCATGGATGACATCAGGAGCAGTTAGAGGCTAAACCAGGATTGACCCCCCGCACACACACACACAACCCCCACTCCAGCCCCACTCCACTTTACCCGGCTCCAAACGGCAGATGGAAGGCTTCATTACTGCTGCAGCTCTGGGAACGACACACACGCACACTCACACACACACACACACATATAAACACACGCAAGAGATGCTGCTAAAAATAAAAAAAAAAAACCTCTGGTCATGCCCTGCACAGCGTTCCCACCATTAAACATACCTGTACAGTAGATGGTGATGTAAAAGCTGTGACTCATAAATGCAGAGCACACACTGAATTCTCTTCTGAACACACAAACACACACACACAGAAACACACGCATGTAACTCTTGCAAGACAGCCATCACGCCATGTCTCGGCAACACCATAAGCTCGTTGGTTTTGTTTATTGTTTGTCTCCCGGCACTGGGAGGCCTTTTTACACACACACACACACTCACACACACACACATTCGCAGGCGCTCCAAATTGTTCGATTAAGTGGGTCATCCTCTCCTACAGTCTCTTGAAAGAGAAAAGAGCTCTTTTTTTTTTGTGCGTTTCTAGCCGAGAGGCAATCGCACCCTTCCATGGTTTTGGCTGCACCTTTTAAGAGTATTTATGGAAATGACAGTACAGCACTCTGGAGGGCTGCACACTGCTTAATGTGTGTGTGTGTGTGTGTGTTGCATGTGTATCCATGTGTGTGTATGCACAGGGAGGATTTAAAAGCTCGGTTGTGTGAGTATCGGCGGTCGTGCGCAACTAATGATGTGTATGTCCAAGTGTATGGTCTGTGGATATATTTATTTATTTATTTATTTGTCGGGCGACGAGCTGGGGTCTGTATCACTTGAATAGGAGTGAGCCGCGACACCGCCGCTGCACATTTGGCGAGAGTGCACGGAGGCCGACCTGTCACTGCGAATGAAAGCCAAATATCTTACACAGCCGATCCACTTTGGCTGTCTGCGAGAGAGACGCTGAGGGGGAAGGAGAGAGAGAGAGAGAGAGAGCTGAAGTGTCCATCTCTTTCTCTATCCGTCCGTCCGTCTGTCTGTCTCTTTGGACAGCTCCGCGGCGGCCCAGTCAGATCAGACTCCCTATCATTGAGCATTTGGACTGATTCGCCTCCAACAGCCACAGCTGCACAGGAAACGTTTGTGATGTGTGAACTAAACAGGCTTTAAATTAAATGAGGGTTTGATGGTGAATGTTACATTTCTGGTGTTTGGTCAGTGGTTGAGGCACCTGAGACAGTTTAGGTGCACAGTATACAGCCAACAGGTGACCACAATGACATAAAGCACTGTGTGTATGTAGGTATCATCTGGAAGGAAAAATTGATGTTGCTCTAAATGAGTAAGAATAATAAATAAAGGAATAATATTTTTTGCATTAATCCATAATTATTATTTCATGAGATCTGGAATAAAACATATGATGTTATAACAATTTTGGGTAATACACACATTAATAGAATAGTGCAGGGATGACGTATTTTGGTCGGCCAACCAGGAAGTTAGCAGTCCTTTGGGTTTTGGATTATTGCAGAAAATAAGCGCTGTGGTGAACAAACGTTTATGATACTTACAAGTTTTGTTCAGCAAGATAATCTCCACATGAACACCACTTCTATGATTTTTGAAGTGTAAATGCAATCGCCAGAAAAGCTTACGTTAGGCTATAAACAAACTTCACCATGGTTGCATGACTTCATGTCACCACCACTAAGCTAAAGGTAGTTCTAGTCGGTGTTACCGGTGTTACAGAATGACCTGGCACACACCGACATTACATTACGTACCCACCCCCCCCACCGTCGTTTTGCTTTTTTAACAGAAATAAAACCCATTTAGTTCATTTGGGCGTATCGGCACAGTGTTATCAATAGATAGTCAGACGGATGCTACAGACTGACAGTGAATGTGTCTGCTCCATACGGAGTCTCAGCTCAGATAGCAGGAGTCATACTAGACACACTACACACTAGACTATCACCAAGGAGGCCGCTGTTGGTACCCCGTGTGGAACCAGAAGTCAACGTTGATGTATTTGTCACATAACTTTCATATTTAAGTTACGCCACTTCCGGAGTTATTTTAGCCCAAACCGCAATCTTTTCCTAAACCTAAGTAGTTTTGTTGCCTAAACATAACCAAGTCGAGCTTTTCCTAAACCTAACCAAGTTGTTTATTTTGAAAAGACTGGAGCAGAAATTGACACGTACGTTACGTGTTGCTGGACATTCATAGGAAAACGCACGAAAAATGAAGAATAACTTTTCGTAAGGTATCCTACGAACCGTTGTATAAGGATACGTTGCATTATTATATCATTATAATTACTTTATCGTTTGTCTTGTGAGCTTTTGTGCAAAGGTGTTACACACTCGTCCAAGTATTTCACTTTTTCCCAAGTAGCTCCTTCATTTCTATTGGGAGTTGCATTGTGAGGCAATAGTGTCCTTCAACTACTCACACAAATTGAGTCATTATATATGGCTTACTCACACTTGTAAGTACAACTTATTTGGTCACTTTTCTTCTTTGAAGGTACCACATACTCACACACCCAAACATCGTTCCTAGGAAATATTATCATAGTTATATCATCATCGTTTCATGTGCCTTTGTCATTTTGAAAATATCTATACTAATCCATCACCCGCCACAGTGACAGGACAGATAAATTTCATCTTGGCCAGTTTGTCAAAAGTGGACAACAATACAGGTGGTGAAGTGACAAAGATGTATCGGCTCTCCCGAGAAGACTGATGCATATTTTAGGGGTTTATTTGGCACCTAAAGAGCAGACAGGGGCATAATCTGCCATCAGAGTCTTGTTTTCACACTATATCACAACCTAGTATATTTATTATTAGAGAAGTAGCTTCTATTAGATCCAGTGGACAACTCCTGGGTCTTAAAAGTGAAGCTAATGCGGAAGTGCCTATAACTTGTATTCTTTCTAGCAGCCAGCAGGGGGCGACTCCTCTGATTGCAATAAAGAAGTCTGATTGTATAGAAGTCTATGACAAAATGACCCTACTTCTCACTTGATTTATTACCTCAGTAAACATTGTAAATATGAGTTTATGGTCTCAATCGCTAGTTTCAAGTCTTCTTCAATACAGCATGATGTTCATTTTGTAAATGATGGTCCCATTTAGAGTCAAATAGACCATAAAGCAGCGTATGATTTGGGGCGTGGCTACCTTGTGATTGACAGGTTGCTACCACGGCGTTGTCTGGTCTGGGAGTTGTCTGTGTTTCCGTCTTACAACTTTAACCCTTTAACAGTGTGTTTTCAGTTCATGACAGTTAATTATAATTAGGGCTGTCAATCGATTAAAATATTTAATCGCGATTAATCGCAAATTAATCAGACATTATTTATCTGTTCAAAATGTACCTTAAAGGGAGATTTGTCAAGTATTTTAATACACTTATCAACATGGGAGTGGGCAGATATGCTGCTTTATGCAAATGCTTGTATATATTTATTATTGTAAATCAATTTACAACACAAAACAATGACAAATATTGTCCAGAAACCCTCACGGGTACTGCATTTAGCATAAAAAAATATGCTCAAATCATAATATGGCAAACTGCAGCCCAACAGGCAACAACAGCTGTCAGTGTGTCAGTGTGCTGACTTGACTTCACCCAAACTGCATGTGATTATCATAAAATGGGCATGTCTGTAAAGGGGAGACTTGTGGGTAACCACAGAACCCATTTTCATTCACATATCTTGAGGTCAGAGGTCAAGGGACCCCTTTGAAAATTTCCATACCAATTTTGCCTCGCCAAAATTTACTGTAGGTTTGGAGCGTTATTTATCCTTCGCGACAAGCTAGTATGACATGGTTGGTACCAATGGATTCCTCAGGTTTTCTAGTTTCATGTCTTGTCAGGATCTTCACTCTAGCTTTAAAACTGAGTCTGCTACTGCCTAAAAATTGCAAGTTGCGTTAATGCATTAAAGAAATTAGTGGTGTTAAAATAAATTTGAATTAATGCGTTATTATCACGTTAACTGACAGACGTAATTCTAACCTTTTTGGTCGCCAAAAAATGTCTTATTCAACGTTCAGTTGTACTTAGCTCCAGCCTCTCGTGTCACTTCTGGTTGCAAAAACAAAGATGGCGCCAGCCAAAAGGCCGAACTCGAGGCTTCAAAACGGCAGTCCGTAAACCAATGGGTGACGTCACGGTGACTACGTCTACTTCTTATACACAGCCTATGATTAGATCTGTTTTTATTTCATTTCTGCCATCTTTTGTTAGAATTTCAAACGTTCCAACGTGGGCACCCACCAGTGGCAGCATAAAAACAACACTGTACCAGACATCAATGCGTGCTCCTTAACAGTGCCTTGTGGAGTTTTTGGTTACTAAAAGTGCTAAAGTTCTACATACAGTATAGAAGCTTTGAAATAAATGTTAAGTTACCTTCAAATAAAATAGAAGATATGAAATGATCTCACTATATTTAAGCGTTTTTATGTGAAAATGAGGGGGAAAAGTTGTTAAAAGAGGTATTGCTGTTGTATGGTGCCTGTTTGATAAGGATAGCAACTGTAAAAACCCTTGTGGGTGACTTCATTGTCTACAAGGAACAAATGTAGGTGGTCACAATGTAGGTGGTTTCATCCTATCATACTGTAAGAGAAATATGTACTTTTGAAGTTTTTGCACAAAAGCCTCTTTGCAGAATGTGACTTTAACGTATATCATGGCATATATAGATATCCCAGTAAAGTTGTGTGTATATGTGTGTGTGAATACCTTTGCTGCGTATGTCTGCACTCTAGCAGCAAGGTTGACATGAAGCTGAGAAGGAGTGTGAAGGGCACAGCACCTCAGGAGGAATGACACAACACATGCACGCACACACACACACACATATACAGTACACACAAACACACCTCCTCTCCTTTCTTTTCTTCTCTCTCTTCGATGACTCATCCCACCCAGGGACGGCGAGCGAGCGAGGGAGAGGGAGAGTGAGGGAGGAGGAAGACAGAGGAGACGGATGGGAGAGTGTGAGGGACTACACAACAGTGGAGAGGAAAAAGCTAGTTTATGGATTCACAGTGGAGACGTATGGCATAAAGCATTTCCTTACTGACCTTTTATTTCAATGCTATGCTAATCCGATTGTGTGTAAAAGTTATTCACAGCCGTTTATTCCCAGCGAACGTGCAATGTGATTCACACCAGTCCCACGTGGAGTCTCGCAGATGATTCCCTAAACCGTTTTGTTTTAAAACACTCTTCCTTCTTTGCATTGCGGCGGCTCAGCAACGAACAACAAAAACCCTCCTACCCAGCTCAGCAACACGCTGAGCTCTGCTCCAGTCTGCCCCGCCGCTCTGCTGTGCTCATTTGATGGTATCTGTTAGAGAGATCCCAAACTTCCATGTGTTCCAGGTCTGTATCACTGTGCATCAGAGACTGTAGACCCAATTCTTAACTCCCTCCAAATCCCATAGTCTCTAATGTCTTTATCTTATGGTGCGAGGGTATTTGAGGAGGTAGATAGACTCCTGAGGAGCCAGGGATGTTGTCACAAGAGGTGATTATGCTGCACTGAAGGAGGTACGCTATTGAGCCGGCTGTATTGCTGAGGATATGTCTGTATTGCTGACTGCTGCAAAGCCCAGAGATAGTTGAGTGGTCAGGTCCCATGTGCCTGTAGAGCAACATACAGCATATGCCCCTACTGCACCATTATTCTATCCTTACTGAACTTTTTAAGGGCACTAGGGTTGCTCAGTGGTTAGATATATCATCTGATAATAGAAAGGTCCCATATCTGACTATAGCTGGACTGACTTAAACTTGACCTTGTATTTAAAATTGAATAACAGACAGTAATGCATCGCCCATGTAATGATACAATGATATTCTACTACGGTATGGCGTAAAACTTAGCTTAAAATAAATCTCAATTATGTTCGGAGGGTCGTGTTTTGTTGCAGATTACATTTGTGTTGGACGTATCACAAATGTCCGCGGAAGGCCGCAGCAAGTGACGTAGTACAATGAGTGACGTGCAGAGCAGGTAACATAATATATCGAGCGACCGTTAATGAAAGTTACATGGTATGATAAAGTTATTGAAAGTTACGTGGTATAATAAAGATTATTACAAGCGAGAAAGTCCACTGTGGGCGGGGTGATGGATGGGTCCAACAAACACAGGACTTTCCTCCAGGAGACTGCTGTTCGTATCCCATGTCAAAGTAAAAGTCAACTTTCACTAACGTAGTCATCTTAAGCCAAACCATGTTGTTTTTTTACTAAACCTAATCAAGTACTTTTTTTACCAAAACAAAATCAAGTAGTGCTGTTGCGTTTTTTAGTTTTCTTTCAATTTACACCGTTAACTACCTGTTTAAAACTGTTTAAAACTGCGACCATAATCCGGGAGAAAATACAGTTCCCTCGAAACGTAATTGACAATGCAGTTTAGTTGTAATGAAACGTAATTTTGTAGGAGACAGGGCTGCTCCAACAACATGTTGGGCGGAGAATGGTCATGTTTAGAAGGTAACCCACAAATTGCGAAAACTCTCGCGAGACTCGTTGCCCGACGACCTATCCTAACCCAACCTTTCAAGGTCAATGCCTAACCTTAACCCTCTCGCGAGAGTTTTGCAATTTGCGTGTTACCTTCTAGACACGATCGCGGAGAGCAAGCCCTTGCAAGTGATTCAAAAGTAGGAAAATTCAGAAAGACACTTGTGTTCAAAGAACTCACATTAAAATATGAATGGTGCCATTTTGCTATATATATGCCCTTGAAAGGGCAAACCCATCTCCGTCATGGTTTTCATATTTTTGGTAAAATAAATTATATGCTTATTCTACATTAACTATAACAGCTATAAATAAACTATAAAAAAAAAAAACTATTCAATTAAATGAATCATTTCTTATTTTAATTTTTGTCATATACAGATATGCAATGAGATGAGTAATATGTATGTTGATGTTGTCCAATGTTAAGTCTCTATTTGATCATGTGGCGAGACGATACAATATACGGTAAAATCTGTCTAGCGTCAAGACTGACAAGCTGAGCACATCTGCAAGCCGAGTCATGCCTTTCAAACATAAAAGTAAGCAGTAAAGGCCTTTGCACACCAAGTCTGTATTTTTCGTCTGAAATTGTCGCACATTTAGAGATATATACAACCTCACGTTGTGTCAATCACGTTTACACACCAATTCCGAAACTGTCGTCCGTCATTAAAGTTTTCGGAACAGGTTTGATTTTCTGCGTTATTTCGCATCCGTCAAAAGGCAAGAGAGGGTTGTTTGACCACTCAGAGCCACCGTCCGTGCAAACGTCATCATCCAAAATTGCGTCTGATAAACATTCACTTTGTCTCTCAGCACAAAGAGATGCTGAATTTAAAGACAGATTGTGGCAGGTGATTGGAGAACAGCTTGGAATCGGGGATGGTCACTAAACAAAGGATGTACGAAACATTAGACAGTAGTTATTGTGCTCTCGGCAGCTAACCGATAGCTTCTTGCTAATGTCATCAGTCATTAGCCCCGTTTTGGACTAGCGCTATCCATTGCACCCACGTAATTAATTCACTTTTGTATCGTATTGCGAATTTTCGCAACAAATAGAAAAATAAAACGTATCGGTTTCTGTGCGTAATTTTTTTTATGGGATGACGGATTAAAAAAACGCATACAAAAAATATGTTCTTGGTGTGCAAAGACCTTTAGAAAAAACAAAAACGAAAAGACCAGGAGGAGAAAGTAGCAAAACTCCCTAAAGTAGATTCCTTTGGCTTTTTTTATAAAGCATCAGCATCGACGCTGCCCTCGGTAGTGTGTCAACAGCCATGCAGCAGATATCGTTAGGATAGCAAGCTAGATATAACGTTAGTCCTAAATAATCGTAATGTTAGTTAGGCTGTTGTGTTAGATATAAATGTCAAGACAAGTTATACATTATAACATACATACAATATACACACATTATGGTGCTTACTAGGCTACAAGTTGGGTGAATGGCCGTCATAATAGCGTGCAATGGTACCCGTCGTAACTACCTTACGCCGCCGCCTGAACTGCTCATTCAGTGTAAAATCATTAACTAAATGGATTCATTTTAGCAAAGATCAATTTCCCCATCAGTGTTTACTGCAGCGTCTCGTTCCATACCACGCAATTTTATGTTGAAAATGACCGTTTTTCAACTTTATGCTCCTTTCCTTGCTTTTGGTCATTTTTACTGCTCTCACTGTGCCCCGCAGAAATGGTAGCGGGATTCGAGGTGCTGCTAGATTGCCTCAGATAATGTAATGCTCTCAGGCGGAGCACAGGTGTGTGTGTGTGTGTGTGTGTGTGTGTGTGTGTGTGTGTGTGTGTGTGTGTGTTTGTGTGTGTGGGCCTGCCTGGCTGCCTCTGAGGGGAACGTTTCTGCCCAGAGATCCGAACTGATCCCTCCCAAAAGTCCAACAGCAAGCCCAGACAAGCCCTCACAGCATGCTGCCAAACAAACCCTCCAGAGGTTTTACTGTGATTATTGGACCCCAATATGAATCATCCTCTCTGAAAATTTAAAAGCCCATTTGCAGTGATTTCTTATATTATGAGCAGGAAATGGGTGTTGATTGGTAAAAGTGCCAATGGAGCAACATGGTCAAAAAACAAAGTTAACTTATAGGTTCTCTATACGGAATGGAGCATGAACAGTGAAAACAGCGGCAACAGTGCTGACAGAGCTAACGGTGTTAAACAGGGGTGCAGCCGGGGGGGTGGGCGCAACGCTTGTGCGAGAACGCTGTTGGTCGGGACGGTGTTATATTAACCGCCGTATGAGCGCAGTGCAGAGCGGCCAGTGGGACACAACAAAGAGACTCACATACACTTGTCACATCCATTCTCTGCTCAGGTAGCCATTACTCCACTATATCTTTACATTGCAAATAATTATGTTCTGCTGTATTAATGCTCTGAATCCCGTACATAGAGCCTTTAATAAGTTGCCACTGCTTAGGTCACCAGAAAGTGGCACAGCAAAGTTCATCTGCACATCCTTACGAAATCGGCGGTGCTAAAGGCTTTCTGACGTAGGACTAGATGTACTACTGTAGCTGGCAAGCTTTTTTTTCTTGCATGCCGCTTATATAGAAATGTAAATATATAAATGAAATGCAAGTAGGGCTGTCAAAGTGAACGCGATACTGCGTTAATGCAAATTGCTTCGTTTTAATGGCGCTAATTCTTTTAACGCATTAAAGCAACTTGCGATTTTTAGGCTGTAGCAGGCTCAGTTTTAAAACTAGAGTGAAGATACTGGTATCATATGAAACTATGAAACCTAAGGAATCCATTGGTACCAACCGCGAAGGAGGCTAAATAACACTCCAAACTTGAGCTAAATTTTAGCGAGGAAAAACTGGCATGTCCATTTTCAAAGGGGTCCCTTGACCTCTGACCTCAAGATATGTGAATGAAAATGGGTTCTGTGAGTACCCACGAGTCTCCCCTTTACAGACATGCCCACTTTATGATAATCACATGCAGTTTTGGGCAAGTCATAGTCAAGTCAGCACACTGACACACTGACAGCTGTTGTTTCCTGTTGGGCTTGAGTTTGCCATGTTATGATTTGAGCATATTTTTTATGCTAAATGCAGTACCTGTGAGGGTTTCTGGACAATATTTGTCATTGTTTTGTGTTGTTAATAGATTTCCAATAATAAATATATACATACATTTGCATAGAGCATGCCTATTTGTCCACTCCCATGTTGATAAGAGTATTAAATACTTGATACATTTCCATTTAAGGTAGGCCTACATCCTGAACAGTTAAAAAAATAAGTGATTAATTTACGATTAATCACGATTAACTATGAACAATCATGCGATTAATCACGATGAAATATTTTAATCGATTAACAGCCCTAGTCTAAATATATAAATGTAACATAAACTACCATAGCTCATTAGCTTAGCTCCCCTCAACTGTCAGCACTGTCAAGACTGTCTGCTATTAGTCAACGACAGAAATTTGTGTTTTATTAGATTAACTTCACCCCCACAACTCACTGAAATAAATTGATTTTGTCACGAAATATAGCTGTTTTAACCGCTGGTGTCTTTTATTACCAAAAAAATCACAAATTTGAACTGTTTTTTACTGAGTCTGAATTATAAAAAAAACTTAATCCCTGCTTATATTGGTCAGGGGGAAAAAAAAGTTCCTCTGTGATTGTAGAATTATAAATTCCTGGCAGGACTCGACAGCCAGCGGCTTGGAGTCAGCATACAGAGAGCTCCAGCCTAGCCAGCTGCTGAGAGCTGCCATCCCCAGAAACAGAGACCTTGGCAGGGGACGGTGTTGAGACACACTGGGTCCCCCTCCTCCAGCCTGGAGCCGTGTGAGTTCTGCTCAGTGGAGGAGAGACGAGAGCCCAGCCCAACGGGAGGCTTTGCTTGTCGGGCCCTGAGCGCGTTGAGTGTGTACTTGTCGGTTGTGCGTAAGTTCTAGTGTCAGTTTGTCTGCACCAGTGCGTGCGGCATTGTGCTTATGTGTGCGAGCGCGGCGGCACCAACTCCAGCTGCAGCGAGATTTATAATGTTGCACGCATGTGTGAGTGTGAATGTGGATTCTGTCACCCACTGGGCCTCACACACATTCCAAAATAAACGGCTCCCACCGAGGATTACTATCGATCCGTGTGGAGCACTCAGCTGCATTTGGAAAGAAGAGCGAGAGAGTATACAACTTCCTCTCTCTCTCTCTCTCTCTTAGCCTGTCTTCTGAGGAATGTTATGTGTCTGCCTGTCTGCGGAAAAAGTGTAAGGGATGATTTGGAAACACAGTCCACTAAAGTGTTACAATGACAAACCACAGCTAGCTGTCTTTCAGACATATGAGACAAAGAGTGTGTGTGTGTGTGTATGTGTGTGTGTGTGAAGAAGAGAGGGAATAGTAAAAGGAGACAGGGAGACTCTAACACCCCCCTCTCACTTATTTTCCCTCTCTGAAGTAAGTGAAAATCTTTTGCTTGTCAGACATGAGGGAGAGACGGGGTGAGAAAAAAAGAGACAGTGAAAAGTGGAGAAACACACATGGAGCGACAGAACGGAGAGAGGAAATAAAGAGGCTGTTTGATTGACAGCCAATACGCCTGCCTGTTTCCTGTCACACACATGATTGCTGACCCACCCCTCTGCCCGGCTGAGGCCTCCGGGTAGACAGGCCAAGATGGCAGCACCATTTAAAGAATGAAGGATCATGAATGGACTGACGCCTCCCAGGCCGCTCACTGTCTCTGGTGACATAACTGGAACACAAAACTTTTGTCATAAAAGTATTATTTTATTGCAAGGACATTGATGCCATGCAGTGCAGGAAACAGCAACAAACAAACAAAAGTTTGTCATTCAAACCCGATGACTGATGGAGTTCAACTCCTGTGTGACCATTAAAAGACATTGGTCATGGGTAAATAATATCATGTGGGTATACAGTACAATTTTGATGGTCATGCCACACCTCTGCTAAAACCTGTGCATATCAATGTCAAACCATAGGATTACAGTCATTGTAACTTTATTAAAAATAATGCAACAACTTCCCAAGTAGCCAAAATAGTTTGGTTTAAATCAGGTTCATGACCAGTTATCAGGCCATTAATTAGGCGTTATTGGTAGCTATAAGCCCCATAGATGTGGGTCAGTAGAGGCCTACTACGCCCACTAGTAGGTTTTATCAGCTATTCACATGGTAAATCCCCGAAGACAGCGACCTCTAGAGACCGTAGTAATTATGACAGGAGCAGAAGCAAAAGTCAGGCGCTGTAGTCTAGACAGCATGAAACTCCATACGGGGTGGAGGTCGGAGACGATGGACGGGACACAAAAGACAGGGTTTTCACCCGGAAAGCCAGGGTTCGCATCCCATGTGAAACCGAGATGTAGTTGTCTTTGTGTTCACAAGTCTTAAGGCCCTGACACACCAAGCTGACGGTCGACCATCGGTGAGCGTCCATCGGCCTAGTTTTTGCGGCCGATTCAGCACTGATTGGCTGTTCAGTGCACGAGAAGAGAAACAGAAGTGAGGAAAGCAGGCTAACGAGTAAAGTCAAGAGGAAAAACACAGAAAACTCTTCTCATTTTCCATTTATTATTTATTTATTTATTTAAAAGGGACCATGTACAGTTTAAACATAAATGTCACCATTTGATGCACTGTACCAGATTATAGCTTTAAGCTAATTCACATCTGTAGTCCCTTGGCAGGTCAAGACAAAGAAACATATTACAGTCATACAAGAAAGAACATACAAAACGCACAATACACAGCTACACACAATAGCACATCACAAAGTATGCTTGTCAAGTAAAAGCAAGTCATGAAGACCATGGAGTAGAATTAGAGATCAGTGAGTACAGAGCTGAGCAGCTTTTAACAGACGTTTTAAGTTGGTTTTAAAAGTGCTGATAGAGCTGCAGCTCCTCACGTCGTCAGGCAGGGTGTTCCACTGATTTGTGGCCTTCACAGAAAAAGCTGATTGCCCAAATGCAGTGCGGCAAAATGGTACGGTACAATCTTGCCTAGAAGATCTTCTTAAGGATCTAGTAGAATCTATTGAGCGAGAATGCACAAAATCACGCAGTGGAGGAGGGGCCAAACCATTTAGGATTTTATAAACAAGGCACAAATTTGAAAATAATCTAAAATTCTCAAAGCTCAGTAAATTGTATTTCTCCAGTATTTTACAGTGATGAAAAAGCAGTGGCTTTTTGTCCAGAGTTTTTAGAGTTTGTTTATATAGGGACTCAAGTGGTCTTATAGCGGTTTCCCCAGCCTGCCCCCAACACGTAATGCAATAAGACATATGGGAAAGGATCATAGCATGCATAAATATCTTGGCTGCATCCAGAGAGAGAGAGCTTCTAATATGTCTAAAATTTGCCAAGTTGTACTTGATGGTTTTACCATCTTCATCTGATCTGATCATTTCAATACACGGATATTTTCACAACGACATGGCCGTTTGGTATGGAGCTACGTGGTGAGTGAGAGTGGTGTAAGTTTCGCTTTCACTTTTACAACATAGTAGGCATAGTATAGGCCCCTACTGACCCACATCTATGGTGCTTATAGCGACCGATAACAGCTATTTAATGGCCTGATAACAGTCGAATCAGATGTGACGGATGTCAGAGGATGTCAGAGTCATGATGAAATGCTATCATTTTTGCCAGACCACATCTTGCGGTGTCTCAAGGTGGTCTGGCTCTGGTCAGGACAGGTGTAAATGCACTCTATACAATTTGGCCACTTTCTTAAAGCTCCTGAATTCTTATGTATTTCTCTATCTATTTGAATATTAAAGACCAAATGTTCAGTTAAAAAAGACATCCTTGGTTATAATTTATTAAAAGTAAAAAAAACACACAAAAACTCTAAAAAAGAAAAATGCTAATCTGCTTCATCAGGGCCGTGTGGGTGTTTGTTTGATCATTTGACTGACAGCAGGCTGGAAACTTCAACACACATAACTTCCATCAGACTTCGCCAACTGACCTCCACCCACTTCAAACCAGTGAGAAGAGCACAGACAAAACAATGATGTAACTTTGGCAGAATATTTTGTTTTCACGTTAAAAAGTTGATTGACAAAATATTTTTGGGGGGCCTTTAAGAAACAAATCTGCCCGACAACCCACCATGTTTGTTGACAAGTCCGCCAGCCCCGCCTAACTAATGTGCATATTGAGATCCCAATCACAATGTGGGCAGAATTGCGATAAGGAGAACATTCCCTTACTTATTAATACAATGTGTAAATGTAAAGGCCCATGATCGGATGTCATCATTCAGATAACTTATCCAGATACAGATTACATGTATATACCCAGGTGTAAATGGGGTATGACTCATTCAGCTAGCCTGAGTGCTGGGGCTGATTCCCAGCTGAAATTGACCCAACTCTTTACCCCCAGCCAAATCTACAACATCTGCAGCCATACTTGGGCTCAAACTTCACATGTGGTCGTCTGGCACTGGAACACAGCAGCAATCAGCCTGACTCAGATGGTTGCCTGGGTTACTCCCTACAATCAAGTTCAAGAATCTCTGTGATCGATCATGGCAACATTTATGACCGGGGTGGTTAGAAGTCCTCATTAGTATCTACAAAAGGGTTACTATAGTAAACCTATGGCAACCTATAATCAGTCTCAGACTTAAACGCATGATATGTAATTTCTGCCGCTAGGGGGCTCTCATTCAAAATAATAATAAAATGAGTAGTTTGATGATGTTGTGAAGTAGCGTGGGATCATGGGAGTTGGCGTCTTCACCATTGCCGAAAATCTATCTGACGTGACTCCGGGAGAAATTTATTTACGTTACAATTAGTGTTGTTTAGTCACGTTTATTCACGTTATGTCATTTCATTCTAACGAAATAGCCACAAGTAACATAACTTTAATTTGCTAACTTACCATTAGATGAGTCAACTGCCCATACAGCTAATGTTACTGTAACGTTAGCTAACGTTATGTGGCAAATTTCATCGTGGGTTAGCCCAGCGCTGTGAACCGTGGTCAAAACAATCGTACTAAAAATAACTTTAAGAGCATGTAGAACACTGTTGTAACGTTATAACGTTATTCCGTATACATTAGCTTGGTGGCTGCAGCAAACGGCGATAAATCATCATGCTCCATCACGAGTGTCCCAAAAACACTATTGTAAACAATAGGGCGGCTAGCTACATAGCTGGATCGCCGGCTTCCTTCCTCGCTCTCTGACGTATCATCCGGTGTTTCCCGTGTTTTCCCGGAAATAATAGGAACTAGAAGGGGAAACGTGGATATGTTGTCATTGAAAGGCGACAAAATGAAACGGTCCGTTACCATTAATAAGATTTAGGATTTCTCTGGGTTTGAACATTGTTGGAAACATTTGAGATAATGTAAGAACACAACTAAAAAATATGTAACGGATAATGTACAGTTCAGTGTCATTGTTGTGAAATAAACCCTGACAGGGCGAAGCCGCACCCCAACACGTCATAATTTGACACAAAAACGGTCCGCCAGAGTCCGACATCAGAACTGCGCCCATAGTAATGGTCTGTTATACATAGCAGCGGCCTACTATGAAGAAATAACAGACCGTAGAACGCCGTGATCGACCAATCCGAATCGAGTATTCAACAAAGCCGTGTAATAAATATATTTAACATAGGTAGAGTAATTTTTAGACATTATAATGCAGAAATATCACATATTATAACTTTAACTTGATTTTCTGCAGATAAACAGCTAAGCCAATTACATTTTTTGTTGCCACTTGTTGACCCTTAAAATCGTCACATATTTCTGAGCTTAACCGTGCTACCTGGACTCTGCCTTGCTCTTTCACTCTCTCTCCTATCCTCTCCTCTCCTGTCCTCTCCTCTCCTCTCCTGTCCACTCCTCTCCTCTCCTCTCCTCTCCTCTCCTCTCCTCTTCACTCCTCTCTCCTCTCCTCTCCTCTCCTCTCCTCTCCTCTCCTGTCCACTCATCTCCTCTCCTCTCCTCTCCTCTCCTCTCCTCTCCTCTCCTCGCCTCTCTTCTCCTCTCCTCGCCTCTCCTCTCCTCTCCTCTCCTCTCCTCTCCTCTCCTCGGCTCTTTTTGGGGCTCAGAGATAAGATCTCCCTCAATGGCAAACTTTGGGAGACATCTTAAAGATCCCCACTGTCACTTCAGCTTAATGCAGCCCTCTGGGCTCTCAGTACAAACACACACACACACACACACACACACACACACATGGCCTCCCACTAATAATAGGGGCAGGGAGAGGCAGTCTGGATTCGAGGACTCGTAAACACACTTCTTTCTCCCAACAATTCTCTTTGATCTTTATCAAACAAAACAGTTTCCTCGGTGTATTTTGTGCTTCCATCTCTCGACTTGAACAAGCCGCAATGCACTTTTCCCACTTCGATTTCCCCACCCATAAATAAAATGAGAGCACATTTGGGATTTCCTGACTGTGGGCTTTCAGTAGGCCGATCACTGCCACGTCTGTCAGATCCATTAATTCAGAAGTGTGCAAGCAAGTTCTGGTTAACCCTTTCTTGGGGCGACGTGTTTACATCTCAAAACAGCCCATTTGCATATCTAATCAAATTTGGTTTATTTTCAGCAATGTGTTGGGATAGTAGACAAGCATTACTTGTGTTTTTGAAGGGTTTAAATGGATCATCACAGCTCCTTTTTACCCCCAAACAGCACTCAACAAACTTCCTTCTGCAGTGCTGCTCTGGTTGTTTAACTAAGAATGAGTTCAAGCTTTCCTGTTAAGGGTTCCCACTTCCTGTGTTCGCAGAAGAAAAAAAAAATCATGTCCTTCAGTTTCTGGATCCCATGGTCCATAATGATCTGATCTCTGTCTCCCATAGGCGGGCAGTTGCTATGGCAACGTGATGACGCTCTGAGAAAGGACGGGAGGGAGAAAAGGGAGGGAGGTGGAGGGAGATGAGGAAGAAGGTAGCTGCACCAAAGATTGAGTATGTTTGAAAAGATGACTCACTCAGTCAAGAAAAAAAAAAAATCTCACATTTGCAGTCTTTGCTTGTGATTCACACAAAAATGCAGTTTAGAAACTATTTGGAAGTGGGTGAAGGGGATCCCTAAATGTTTGTGTGTGTGGGGTAACATGGGATGGATTTTCACACACAATATAAAGAAAATGGTTTTAAAAGCTGCTTGAGTAGACCCTGACCTCATAACAGACAGCGTGAAAATAATGATTTACGATCTGAACAAATAGGTCAGACAGATGTGATCATGTGCAGAGGACATGTCCCTTCCATCCTCCCATCTATAATGGCTCCTACACCCTTGCATGGCTCTCTGCCTCTGCTCCTGCCCTGCTGTTGCCATAGCGACCACTCGGGTACAGACTCAAACACAACTTACTGACAAAAACCTACATTTTACCTTTGGATGTTAACTGCTCTAAATGAGCCTGAGATGGGTAGAACAGCAGCTATCTGTGGCTCTGCACATTTATTTTCATCAGTTAAAGACGATATAGCCTATAGCAAGCAGATTTGTACAGTCTTGATGCATTTTGCAATTATGTTTTTGTGGTTTCTGGAAAGTTGTCTGCTTCCAATGTATAATTTCCCTGCACTGAAAATAATTACACACAAGGTTAAAGCATTTTATGCAATGTTTTACATTCATTTTCTCAGTTTGCTTAATTGGTGGTAGGAGTGTGTGTGTGTTGTGTGTGCATACTCCAAAATAGACTTTGCTGAAGACACATCTATTGTCTTCCTCAAGTTAGTTGTTTTATTCTTTATCTTAAGTAAACAGCTTCCATTTAATTTATTTATTTATGTTGTTAGACATGGCTATATAGGAAAAAAATCACAATAGCTTCGTCCAAAATCACATACTATGCACTACATACTCAATATGTGTATAGTTCAACATACTTTTGTGTGTATAAATAGCAGTAAGTATTTTTTCGGATGCACTGAGCAGTAATTTATGACGTCACTTCCTGACAGCCTCCTTGCTGTCTTGAGACGTGTAACCATGGTAACCTGTGACAACTTCATTTGTCCAAAACGACAGTTTGTGAGAATCAGAATTTATTTAAAATATAGGTTGAGTCCGAAAATCCATACTAACAGGCTATTTAGTACGGTAAAACAGTATATGAGATATTTTAGTATGTCCGAAACCTTAGTGTAAAACCAGTAGTACGCAAATTGCATACTATTTCTGGTGAAATATTACAATATGCAACGCTGGACACTACGGCAACATAAATATCCCACGATGCAATGTGGTAGTGATGACAACGTTCATAAATAAACAAACGGAACATATACTTTAATTAATTCAGACTTGAATCTCACAAACCGTCGTTTTGGTCCCATGAGGTTGGCATGGGTTACCATGGTTCAATGTCTCCAACCCACAAGGAGGCTCTCAGGAAGTGACGACGTAAATTACTGCTCAGTGCATCCAAAAAGATACATACTACTGTTTATTCACACAAAAGTATGTTGAGCGATAGTACACCTTATGAGTATAGTGCATAGTATGCGATTTCGGCCGAAGCCTTATTTTATGCCTAGCAAAGTGAAAACTTATACTTACAGTTAAATTGAAGCGTTATTGGTGTTACGGAGCTGTCCGTCAGCGTCCGCTATGAACGTTTTCGTCACTACCGCATTGCATTGTGGGATATTTATGCCGAAGTAGTGTACAGCCAGAGCCGGCCCAGCCAATAAGCGATCATTGCGGTGGCTTAGGGCCCCGTGGCCAGCAGAGGGCCCCTTAAAAACAAGAGATGTTGTTTCTGTGCCATATGTACTGAGAACGCACAGTCAGAGGGCCCCCCAAAAAATTTTGATTAGGGCCCACAAAGGTCTAGGGCCGGCTCTGTGTACAGCGTTGCATACTGTAATATTTCACCGCAAATAGTATATGCAACTGGCGTGCAATTGGTTTCATACTAAGGTTTCAGTCATACTAAAACGTCTCACATACTGTTTTAGCGTACTAAATAGCCTGTTAGGATGGAATTTCGGACGCAACCAAAGTGTGAATCGTCTTGTCAAAATCACAGACGATCTTTGGATGTACCTTCCGTACACAATGGCATTCTTTCAGTGAACCCAGCCGGCGCTAGGACCCAGGGCGGGCGCCGGGGGAAGTCCTCTGCTGCTGGCGGGGCAAGGCAGAGCACACAGAAACACACACACGTCCACGCACACAAGCATACACAAACACACACTCACACACGCACACACACTTCTCCGACAGAGGAGAGAGAGAGCGCAGAGCGCAGAGAGAGGGATAAACAGAGGAAGAGAGAGAGGGAGAGAGAGAGACTATAGGAACGCAGCGGCTCGTGTGTGCGTGCGCGCGTGTGTGTGCGAGTGTGTGAAGGTACGCTCGCTCCGTGGTGGTAGAAACGACTGGCGGGGCGGATATGGAGGGGCTCGGGAAAAACGCTGGGAACTGACCGAGCACCGAGACGAAGAGAGAGAGAGAAGAGAGAGGAAGGAAGGACGGACGGACAGCACGGAAGGAAGGAAGGAAGGAAGGAAGGAGAGGAGAGGAGGAGAGAGAGAAGTGTGACAGAGGAGAGGAAGACTGTGAAGAAGGGGCTCGTCTGGAACACAGAAGGAACCTAAGGTGACTTTATGGGGCTTTCACGGCTGTACGATGTGTGTGTGCGTGTGAGCGTGTGTGCGCGGGGTGTTGACATGTGCTGCATGGCGCTGCACTTAAAGGGAAGAGTGGAGATGTGTGTGTGAGGGGTGGGCAAATGTGTGTGTGGCTGTGTAAGTGTGTGTGTAGCAGCCTATATATACATTTGTGTGTGTGTGAGTTTTTAGGGTTGTTTTTCGACAAGCTAAAAAGGGGGCCAAAGTGTGTAAGCGAGCCGAGCTGACCGCTGCAAACTGGAGTGAAGGGATCAAAAGGAGTGGATACTTTTTAGGGAACAGCGTGATCCCATTCTAACACACACATACACACACACACACTTCTCAGGTAGGCTACTTGAAGTTAGAGGAAAAGGGGAGGGGGGGGTAACGCTCTCTTTAAAGAGTCCATTTTTACCCCCCTTTCCTTCACTCTGTGTGTGTGTGTGTGTGTGTGTGTGTGTGTGTGTGTGTGTGTGTGTGTGTGTGTTTGTGCAGAGTTTTCAGTGCATAAGGTAACACACACAGTCTTTGGATTTTCTGTTTTCTCGCTTGACACTGAATGAGGCTTGATACCTACGTAGTAGCAGCTCCTTGTGCCTGTGGATATATGTGTGTGTGTGAGAGTGCGCGTGCATGTGTGTGTGTATGTGTGTGTGCCATATACGGCAAACAGGTTGAGGGGAGGCAGATCTGATCAGACGCACAGCAACAGAGGAGAGAGCGTGGCACAGGCTGAGCAGCAGCACATTGGATTACACACAGGCGAATACACACACACACACACACACACACACGCACAAGCTCTGTGGCCAGCAGAACAGCTGGGAGAAGTGTGTGTGTGTGTGTGTGTGTGTGTGTGTGTGTGTGTGTGTGTGTGTGTGTGTGTGTGTGTGTGTGTGTGTGTGTGTGTGTCAGTGCCCGAGAGCGTTTCACTTAATGCACGCGTTTGCCTTTGCACGTGCAGGACTGTTTGCTTTTATATTATCTTTTGCTGCTGTGTGTGTGTGTGTACCCATCTGAGGCTGTGTAAATATGTATGTGCAGGGAAAGAATGTTCTGTCGTCTCTTCAGACAGACGGCGTGTGTGTCTACCTCCGCCCCCCACCTCCCTGGTCTGGAGACAGGAGGTGGAGGAGGGTTAAGGGGGAGGCTGGAGGGAGGAAGAGCGATCAGATGACCGAGAGAATAAGGCAGATGAGGAGATTAATCCAGTAGCGAGGGATGAAACGGAGACGAGAGAGGAAGGAAAGAATGATGATTTTAGGACGGGAGGTGGAGGAGAGATGGAGCGAAGGAGACGGGGGCTGACATGCTCTCTCCAGGAGTGCTCGGAGTGCTGCTCATTCATAATTCACCTCCATGCCAAACGTTCATTCACATATTGACCCCCCATGGCTGCGCTCAATGGAGTTCTCGCCCCCTCCACCTCTCCCTGTCTCTCAATGGACACCCCTGTGGCGTGACGTTCAGTTAGCCCGCTCCTTTTTCACTTTGGAGACAGTTGAGTTCCTCGGAGGAAGCCCGCGCTGTTTTTTGTCCGTTACGGCTCTTTTGACACCAGCCGTTTTTCAGTTGGAAGCTCTTGATGTGAGATTGAATTGCGTAAATTGAATATTGAATTCAGACTCCACCCTAGACACAGATAATTGGTATGGATGGCTCAGTGGGTTAGTGCTCTCAGAACAACTGTTGTTAGTCTGATTCCCTCAACACAGCTAAAACAGTCCATAATGGATCTATAATTCATGTGTGAATGAATTGAATAGTCTGTGTTTTGAATAAAAGCACAGACGCCAGCGCATGATTTATTCAGCGTAAATACTCAAAAGTGGCTCTTTTTAATATTTCTGATTGTATTAGCTGTGTCTGGAGCTAAACTATAACCCACTGCTGTGCTCTGGTCAGCTGTGGCCCATGAGCCATATGGCGTATGTCTAAAATGCACAGTCAGAAAGAATGTGTACTGCGGAGGTACATAAAGTACTAAAAGGTAAACACTACAGAAGTGCACCTTGTCAGCAAAAGTGATAAAAAAAATCCTGACATTTTTAGATGTATAGGTATGAGCACTCGATTCCATTGTTATCAGGTCATTAAATAGGCGTTATCGGTGGCTATAAGCACCATAGATGTGGGTCATTGGGGGCCTACTATGCCTACTATGTTGTTAAAGTGAAAGTGAAACTTTGAAGCAACACATTCTAACATGTTGTAAAACAATAAAACGTTACGTTTTGAACACAAACAAAAAGGCTTCTTTAGGTTTAGGCAACAAAACTACAACTTCTTTAGGTTTAGGCAAAAAAACTACATCTTTAGATTTAGGCAACAAAACTACATCTTTAGATTTAGGCAACAAAAATATTTAATTAGGTTTAGGCAACAAAACTACAACTTTAGGTTTAGGCAACAAAACTACTTCTTCTTTAGGTTTAGGCAACAAAACTACAAATTCTTTGGGTTTAGGCAACAAAAATTACTTCTTTAGGTTTAGGTGACAAAACTACAACTTCTTTAGGTTTAGGCAACAAAAACATTTGAATAGGTTCAGGCGTCAAAACTACAACTTCTTTAGGCGTAGGCAACATCCATCCATCATCTGCAACCGCGTATCCTGTTAAGGGTCGCGGGGGTGCTGGAGCCGATCCCAGCTGACATTGGGCGAAGGCGGGGTACACATTGGACAGGTCGCCAGCCTATCAGCTGACACATAGAGACAGACAACCATTCACACTCACATTCACAGAGTCAACAATTAACCTAACCTGCATGTCTTTGGACTGTGGGAGGAAGCCGGAGCCCACGCTAACATGGGGAGAACATGGAAACTCCACACAGAGCCGGATTCGAACCTGCAACCCTCTTGCTGTGTGCCGACAGTGCTAACCACTACACCAGCCCAGGTTTAGGCAGCAAAAACATTTAATTAGGTTTAGGTGACAAAACTACAACTCCTTAAGGTTTAGGCAACAAAAACATTTAATTAGGTTTAGGCGACAGAACTACAACTCCTTTAGGTTTAGGCAACCATCATATTTTGACTTAAAATAACTATGTTTCAAGAGTGAACGTGAAACCTAATGCTTGTGACCACAAACACAACTATACGTTGTTGGTTTCACATGGGATGCGATCCCCGGCGTCCTGGGTGAAAAGTTTTGTGTCCCTTCCATCACGCCCATCCCCATCCCGTCCTCCACCCCATTTGGAGTTTCACGCTGTCTATACTACAGCGCCGCTTCTGCTCCTGTCATAATAACTATGGTCGCTGTTGTGTTTTTTTATACCTTTTTTCGATAATCTACTATGTGAATAGATGATAAAACCTACTGTTAGGTGTAGTATGCCCCTATTGCCCCACATCTATGGTGCTTATAGCGACCACTAACGCTTATTTGATGGCCTGATAACAGTCTATCGAGCTGGTATGATGGACTTAGAGCGTGTTTACTCAGTGAAAAGAGGACATAGAAGGTACAGTGTTGACATTGTATCTTGGTATGTCACTGCTAAAAGGTTCATGGTGTTGTACCTAATAATACAATGAGTGGTTGTGTTTCCCAAAGCTGCAGTAATGCAAAGATACAGCCACTGTGCATCCGTAGTAAGAGTGAGGCACTTCTGTCTCAGTACAGTACATCTGCTGCCACTTCCATTGTCAGGGGTTTGATTCCCACTGGATCCAAGCCCACTAAATATAGTGAAACTAATTAAAAGCATCGTCCATCCCACAACCCCCTAAAGAGAAAAATGATTAAAGCAACTTCAGTCATTAACTATTCATCTTCCGGTCAATGAAAACTTGACTAAAGATCGCTCCATAATAACATAGAAGAAGGTGATCAGTGAAGAAGCGCAAAACTTTTAACTTTCCCTGAAAAAAATTGTAAAACATCTTCCACCAACTCTACTGGCTGGAAAAATATCAGATATTTAACAGGGCACATCTTAATGCCATTGTAGTAAAAAGACAATAAATATAATTTTTTAACAATCAGTTCCTACTGAAATGTATCCATTGTAACTTAAAAAAAACAACTCACTGCACACACAGTGTTGCCAACTTGGCGACTTTCTCTGTAGATTTAGCAACTTTTCAGACCCTCTTAGCAATTTTCCTCTAAAAAGCGACAAATTTATAGACTTATTTAGACAATCAGGGAAAAAGCAAGAAATATATTCAATATATTATAATGTAATTCATTCATTCCCATGCATGCTGCTCAGAGTAATCGTAGAGACCTGCTCTTCTGCCAACAGCGCAGGATCTCTCTCCCTCTCGTTTTGCGCTGTGAGAAGTCAGTAGGTGTGGGGCCGTAGTTAAGAGTTAATATAATATAGTACACACACCTTTTCATTCTTCTAAATAGATACTAAATAGTTTTGTATAAATAAACAGATGAATAAATACATAGTTTTAGATAGATAATAAACAGTTGACTCTATAGTAGGCCTACATACACATTATAGAATAGCTAATAATTTCTCTGATTCTTCTGTGTTATGCAAATTCTATTTACATATCATGTTCATAATTTATGAACATTCAGTTGAATTTTCCATTGAAAAAAAGTTACAAAAAATGTTGTGTATGCTGTTATAGTTCTTAGGAAAAAAGAAAATCTCAATCAGCTAAAATCTGAAGACTTAAAAAATCGTAATTGGAATCCGCCAAGAAAATTGCAATCGGTGTATCTCTACTATTTTTCATGGCTGTAGCAAGCTAGCCTTGTAGGAAAAGTATGTCCCCATTCTTAATCCGGCCCACAAAGCTCTGATAGGTTGACTGCACAACACCAGACCTTTGTAAATTGCTGAACAAATCAAAGATGTGATTCAAAGGTCTGGAACCCTGCAACCAATAGTGGTCATTCAGCAGTAATCATGCTAGCCGATTAGCTCGTTAGCGGTAGTACTAGCAGTAGCCTGGCTACCCTATTTGACCCTCCCCTTGTAGGTCATAGTGGTCCCTGAATAGAGGAGAGGTGTAAGATATGGTACTCCATTGGAATCGAACCAAGGACATTGTGGTTTTATGTCATGCATCTTACCCGCCAAGCCTACAGGACGCTCCCCAAAAATGTTTTTAAGCTTTGCGAAATTTCTCGAAACAGCTCATGCATCATAACCCAAGTGTATTGAAGCAAAACTATTGCAATATGGCTCCAAAATGTCCAATATGTAATCTTTTCATGAGCTGCGTTTAAGGAACAAGCGACGCCCTCAAATCTCCAAATTTCTTCCCAGCACACTTACTATGTTGTAAAACTCAACTGTGACCTGTGTTGACTTTCAAAACACTGACAGTGAGCTGGGCGGAAATTTTAGGCTTAGGCAATACAAAAAAAACAGGGTGTATCTTCACTGCCGTTGCTTTACTGTTACTTGCACCAACTGTGAAGGAAAGTGACTTTTGAATGCAATTGTTTCACTATAAAACAGTTGGATTATGCTGCACAGGTGAAACTTCATGGACTTTTAAAAAATGTTTGGTTGCTGCACCACTCTTTCTCAGTGATTAGTTCACGACTGAGTTTGCAGTCAGAAATTAATTTCTTTTAATTTGTTGGAAGGTGACCTTTGCCTTTCATGCACTGCTTCATGTGTTAAAACATCCGGAGAGTTAAAAGCAGGGTTTTAAATCGCAGTGGAAACACATCCGGCCTAAGTGGCCAAAATGGCTTAGAAGAGTAATGCTCCTCTGTATCCCCCAGGTTATAATTGTCTTCAATAGGCCTCCTGCTGATTTGAAATGGACTCATTGTCCACAGTGATGGGCAGCACCTCTGCTCAATTAGCCTCTCTCTACGTAGTCGTGCTGAGCTATTGCCGGCCGCATCCTCACACTGTGGCACACAAGTGCACGCACAGAAATACACAGGGCACAGTCGCGCGCACGATCGCGCACAGAAAGACGTCAGCGGGTGTAAAAATAGATTTTATAAATGGGGGGGAAAAAGTGTTTTATGTTTACAAGGGGTGATGTCATGTTTGGTTTAGATCCATAGTTGACGAATCGGAGGGCAGCTGTAGCGAGTATCAGCCTGCTCAGCTTTGGCTATCTGCTGGTTTTTCTTTTTGGTGCTGTTAAAGGAGCGGAGTTCAAGGAGTTGCAGTTTGTGTCTCTGTCTTTGTGTGTGTTGTTTTCAGCGGTGGAGGCATGCACACGGTGACGCTGCTCCGGTTGCCAAGCAACACAGGAACGTGGGTGGAAGGATTTCCTGTCCTTAGGAAGCTTTGTTTATAAGTGGGGGGGGAGAGTGAGTGTGCATGTATATGCATGTGTGTTTCAGTGTGCATTTCAGCAGTATGCTTGAGTGCTTGTGTGTTTTTAATGCACTCTTCGCCTCAAGTAAAAGTGCTAGAGAAAAGTCACTTAAGACACACACATACCGACGCTGCGTACGCACTGTACACACAGAGAAAAGGCAAAAGAAGAGGCCCTTTCTAGTCTGTTGAGTTGGATTTGCGTTGCATAACTCTTCTGTTTGCAGCGCTCCTGTCTCCTCCTCTTCTACCCAAACACTCACACCGTGTCACGGCCGCCGCGCTCACGCCAGGCCGCCTCCCGCTAATGATGTCATCAGCATGCCTCATTTTATGTCTCCTCTCACACATGAGATTGCAATTATGTGTTCTTGCCCCGCATGCGATCGCACAAAAAAAAACACACACACACAGCATGCCCGTCCTGCAGGCGTTGGAACCCGTGATTACGTAATTGACATTGAGTGAATGGGATGACGTCAGCTTGGCTCTCTCTGACTGTCTTTCTGGCTAGCTACAGTGATGTCATAAGTGGATGCAGCCATACACGGTGTGTTTGGTGTGTGTGTGTGTGTGTGTGTGTGTGTGTTGGCATGCATAATTGTGTGTTGAGACAAAAATGACCTCAGGAACCATCTGATTTATATAATGTGTTTACTCCTCCTCCTCTTTTTCCCGTGTTCCTTCCCCTTAAAGTGAAAAGTCTTCACAGCTAAAAGCTACTTTTTGGTGCTCGATATGTGTTGTTCTTAGCAACATGAGGCGTTTAACCCCCTGAGACTGATTTTACTGTCTTTCAGAGGCTGTAGCAGGTCCAGTTTTAGAGGTAGAGAGTGAAGGTACAGATATCATATGAGAATAGAAAACCTAAGGAATCCATTGGTAACAACCATGCCATAGCTTGTTGGGAAGGAGGCTAAATAACGCTCCAAAGTTAGGCAAAATTTTGGCGAGGAAAAATTGGCATGGCCATTTTCAAAGAGGTCCCTTGACCTCTGACCTCAAGATATGTGAATGAAGATGGGTTCTATGGGTACCCACGAGTACAGACATGTCCACTTTATGATAATCACATGCAGTTTTGGGCAAAACCCATGCAGTTGTTTGCATGCAGTATAAATGTGTTATGTTCGCCTATTCTAAAAATGATGTGTTTGAATATTTCTGCATACTGGGGTCCCAAAACAGTCTTGGAATTACATAAATTGAATCTCACTGTAAAGCTGAGACTCTTGTGGATCCAATGAGCCCAATTGTATTCATGTGTGATGATGTTAGTCCCCATAGTAGCCATTTCATATAGTGAGGCATTTTTTTAAAACTCTTTAAACTTTAAAAAGACCTCACTGTATAAAATGACCTCTGCTGACCTCTAGGATAATCACAGCCTCATGAAATATTACAACCACAAACAAGAGACCTAGGGCATTCAGAGGATGGATGGCTTTCCTAGGTAGATTGTCAATAAGGGGGTTTCTGAGCAGTTTCCACAACAGAAGTGCTCGCCATCCAATTGCCGAAAAATGCAATTCTTGCAGAAGTCTCAAAATGTCAAAAATGTTTGATACCAAATCACAGCATGGCTTTTTCTATGGTGTTCCTCAAGGTCTTGGTGTCTTAATGTGGTATTTTGGAGGGATTATTTATCATTTATTATTAATTCTCAAGTGATAAAAAAATGGTTAAATTTAGCACCAAATCTATGTAACAAATGGTATCAATGTGTGGGTCTCAGAGGGTTAAAGATGCTCATGCAGCACACACACAAGTTGCAGCCTGTTGCGGCGCCCCTCCTATTTGAAATGAATATCCCAGTGTCTCGCAACTGGTAACTCCATCGCCTCGCTGCCCTCCGTCTGCGACTGCCTGACCTTTCCTTTGATTCTCATCCCGAGACTCGCCAACAATCGCAGGCAGGCAGTGAATGGGAAGGAGAGAGAGATGATGCTCGCTCGTCTCCGCAGATGCCGTGTACGTGCCAGTTCTTATTTTTAGCAAGAGAAAACACAGCGTCATGGAGAAAGAGGAGCGATTTCGGTGGTTGGCCTTCTTCAGCTCTCGACAAAAAAATATCTGTTTTTAGCTCGCCGTTTGAGCGACGGGGTTTTAAGCACAGAGGAGGAGTGCTCTATTTGTGTCTCGGGTTGAATAGGCCGCCTGTTGTGTTTGCCGAGCGTTGTGGTTGAGGCTCTGAACATCAGCCATCTGACGTTGGATGGGAGAACTGGGAGCTTTTAACGGACCTGAATACACACAAAGACGCACACTTTGTCTTTCTGCCGTCCTCTCCCTCTTTTTCTTTCTCTAACCTCAAACCCCAAACCGAAGGGAAATCGCACCACACGGTGACTTAACAGTTTATGAGCAGAGCAGCGACACACGTACAAAATGGTATAAATAAACTTGCACAAACACAAAATATGCAGATTTTCCTAATAAACTGATTAGCATTAGTTAATCTAGGACCAAACAGTCCGCTGTACATTCCTCTAACCACACAACAGCTTAACACTGAACAGGATGATTTGATACCACTGCACAAACACACACACATGCATAAATAAACACAAAGACAAAACCCACATTCGGACCATAACAGCAAAATAAATCATAGATGCAGTCCGAACTTCACTTCAACAAGTAATTATATACATATGCACGCACACACACACACATGCACACACTCTCCCCCCCCCCCCCCCCCCCCCCCCCCAGCAGTCTTAGGGCCTTAGTCAGCGTCTGTGTGTCCATGCGTGGGCCTGTTCCCTGGCAGTGTGAGGGGAAAAAATACCTTCCCATATGATGTAAACACCAAAGTCCCTGTGTGTGTGTGTGTGTGTGTGTGTGTGTGTGTGTGTGTGCGTGCATGCTCGTAAGCTTGCGTGTGTGTGAGTGGCATTCTCCAAGATAGGATTCGCTCTCTGTGACAGTTTACCAAATTATTCCACAACACTGTGCAGTTTCTTTTTAAAGATAAGTTTCTCTGCCATCTCCGCTTTGTTCCACTGCACACAGTGGAAAGAGACGGCGAAGACGGAGGAGACAGGAGGGGGCGGACGTGTGACGTCACTGACTAAAGCAAGGAAGTATAGTCAAGTAAAGACCACTGCCTTTAACTCAATTTTTAAAATGTCTTTGATTGATTTTATGATGGTTTTAGAGCATGCAGCACTTTGTTTTTAGTAATGCTGAACCAGTGAGGTTCATTATTTCTGTTTTATAGAAAATATAATTATTGAGTCCTCAGGAGGCTCATTTTTTTTGTTTTAATACACACCTCACATATTAAATGTGTAATGTATGATTGTGTGTGTGCACGAATGAGAAAATGTCTAACTGACTGTACTTTTACTGTCAAAGATAACAGAAAAAACATATTTAAACTATGGCTGGCAATCGATTCAAATATTTAATCATGATTCATCACATGATTGTCCATAGTTAATCGTGATTAATTGCAATTTTTTTATCTGATCAAAATGTAACTTAAAGGGAGATTTGTCAAGTATTTAATACTCCTATCAACATGGGAGTGGGCAAATATGCTGCTTTATGCAAATGTATGTATATATTTATTATTGGAAATCAATTAACAATACAAAACAATGACAAATATTGTCCAGAAACCCTCACAGGTACTGCATTTAGCATAAAGAATATGCTCAAATCATAACATGGCAAACTGCAGCCCAACAGACAACAACATCTGTCAGTGTGTCAGTGTGCTGACTTGACTATGACTTGCTCCAAACGGCATGTGATTATCGTAAAGTGGGCATGTCTGTAAAGGGGAGACTCGTGGGTACCCATAGAACCCATTTTCATTCACATATCTTGAGGTCAGAGGTCAAGGGAGCCCTTTGAAAATGGCTGTGGCAGGTTTTTTAGGCTGTTTGATTTTTTGTTTGTTTGTTTGATTTTTCTCACTCTTTACCCTGAAGGGGTCTCCTGTTTTGCTTATATTGCTGTCTTCTGGCAGCTCTGCACTTGTTCTCGACATGTACCCCTCGTCTTTTTTTTTTTCTTTTCCTTTTTTTTTCCTGTTATTTTGTATAAGGGTACTGGGTGTTTCACGTCTTGTGTGTGTCTATTGTAAAAAAAGTTGAAAATAAATGACAACAAAAAAAGAAAATGGCCATGCCATTTTTCCTCGCCAAAATTTAGTGTAAGTTTATTTAACCTCATTTGAGACAAGCTAGTATGACATGGTTGGTACCAATGGATTCCTCAGGTTTTTTAGTTTCATATGAAGCCAGTATCTTCACTGTAGCTTTAAAAATGAGCTCGCTACAACCTAAAAATTGCAAGTTATGTTGGCGACGAAGGCTGACCGTTGTGTTGCCTACAAGTTGTATTTGAACACACCGCGAAGAGCACAGTCAACGGCCAACTACCACGTACGTTCTGCGCCTGCGTGAGATGAAATAACTCTCCATACCAGCAGGTAGCGGTAGTCCATATTCGTCATTCAAAAAGGGAAACCGGAAGACCTATGACGATGGATATAAAAGCCGTTGTTATGATACGTACATGAAATAAAGCAGCGTTTGCCGACCATTTTCACACCACTCTAACTCACCGCTTAGCTTCATTCCAGATGACCATGTCGTTGTGAAAATATCCGTGTATTGGAATGATCCGATGAGATGAAGATGAAAAATGAGAAGAACCCTTCTGTGTTTTTTCCTCTTGACTTTACTCGTTTGGCTTGCTTTTCCGTTTTTCTTCTCGTGAACTGATTCATTTAAGCTGAACAGCCAGTCAGAGTGATTTTTCTCACCGACGGGCTCCGCCGCCAATTTAGCATGCTGAATCGCCAAAAAGCCTCGGACAAGGGGCAATACCAGAGCCGATGATGCGGTACACACTGCAAAAACTAGGTTGAGACACTCACCGACGGCCCCAAATCGGCTTGAAGTGTCAGGGCCTTAAGGTACCAGTGAGACATGAAATAGGATCCAGGAAGTCCAGTTGGAGTAACAGATCAATGCATGTAAAGGTTTATCAGACGCCAAAACACCAACGGTTTGTAATACTCACATACAGGAGTTTACAACTCTGGATAGTTATCATGGCAGCAATTATTTTATCTTTTGACGCGACGATTGCAAGGTAAACAGTGGAAATACGGAGTAATCTGCCAGGAGTTTGTGCTTGCGTGTACTTGATTGGCCATCGCAACGCCTTGCTGGATGGCGTCACGTTGCAGCCAGGTTGAGCCTTGTTCAGTTTTTTTGCTGGACAGCCCTGCATTGTTTTGCTGGAGCCCTCAGCGTTGGCACCCCCAGCTGCACCCACGGACTATTGAAACGAATGAGAGGGCTGCGTTTATTCACACCAGGTTCAAGTCAGTCCGAATGTGGCCTTGGGCTAGTTGGACAGATGCGTGTTTACTAAAAAGCGATGCTTAATTCATCTTCTACAGAACCCCAAATGTCCTTCCCAGCTCACTGTTTGTGTTTGTGAAACACCGCTGTGCACAAAGGGATAGAGGTAGAGAGGACAGGAGCCTTGTTCCTGTGATAACCTATAAACAATTCAGTACACAGATGGGCTGAGCCGACTGCAGTCCTGCAGAAACACACTTTTTAGTAGTATTCAATGTCACTTTCCTGTTACTGTATTCTCTGTTTGGTAATGTTGTCCGCAGGGGCTTGCTGTGCAGGGTTACAGGAGTGCAGGGGTACGGCAAGCCTCAAGGGACAATAGGGCTGGGACAATACGCCTATCTCCCGATTCCATACTATCACGATACTTGGGTGCCGATTCGATATGTATTGCGATTTTTAAGTATTGCAATTCTACAAGTATTACAATTTGATAATATGATTTATTGCGATTTTTGTTAACTTTTTTAACACTAGACCGTGGGAAAAAGTTGAATCATACACTTCTAGGGACTTTTAATTTGAAAAATATCTAAATTAATACAGTAAAAATGTTTGATTTTCAGCATGTATGTAGTCAGAGATGTCCTGATGTCAAATATATCAGTCATTGTCAGGCATTATTAATTACATTTTTTCCAGCAACCCAAAAATCAAAGAATAAAGACATTTCTCTCACAAATTAGTGGTATTTTCTTTTTAATTGATAAGGGACATGTAATGTTTTATACTTCTGGTGAATACAATCCAATCAATCTTATTTTTATATAGATATATATATATATATATATATATATATATATGTATTTTGTATATAGTTCCCTTTGTTGACACCTTATTTTGAAAAACGTACGTAGTCACACATGTATACTTCCACTAACTTCGCCAAGTCCGTCACTAGCTCACCCGTCAGCTTTGTTCTCTTTATACATCATACATCGTCAGCTCCATTTCACTGTATTTAACATAAATGTCAGATGAGAGTGACGGCTGGCTTGACCGCATGTTACCGCAATACGATATCATTTCCTATCCATGACAGAGTTAGCATGCAGCTTTAGCCATAATGTCTAGCTCTGCTTTTCCTGGCAATGTGTGAAATCCAAAGTATTTCCATACCTAATTGTATGTGTAGTGTTTACCCCTTTGGATTTAAAATGTGAGGGTGCAGGTCGTATCCACGTGGACCCTCTGCTGATTTGTACTTCCTCGTTGTGGCCAGCTGCGGTTTGTTTTGGTTGACGGATACGGAACAGATATGATAGGGATTTTAACAATAAAAGCGGTAACTTCCTTCTCCCTCCGCTTAGACTCAAATGAAGCAAATATATAGATTATGGCATTAAAAAATCGTACAAAATGAATAAATCGCGATACATAGGAGAATCGATTTTTTTCCCACCCCTAAGGGACAATATTTGAAAGAACAGAAGAATACAGAGGTAACAGCGTCAGATGAACCGAAGTTTGTTCAAAAGTGAGAATGTGACCTGGTGTGGCCTAAAACAAGACTATATATTATTGTTTTTACACCTATGAGCTCCAGTAGCTGCAAATGAACAAGCTAGCCTGCTGCTAACTATACCCTTTGGTTTCACTGTGGAGTGCTAACAATGATGCAAGATTTATTGTGGTCTATAATGAAGCACCAACACATTCAAACACGTCTCTCCACTAACATTGTGAGCAAGGTGCAAAACAATCACCGACTATCACCGTATTCGTCATAACTGTATTCAGATCAGTTCAAGGGGGGGAAGGGGGGGGGGGGGGGGGCAAACCGCACTGGAAACGGTATGTGCCGTGTGTTCGTTGCTAGGCAACTTTGCCACAATACCCCTGTGACCTTCCGACCCTGCCAAGTGTGGTGTTGCTGTCCCCGTCTCGCACCCCGTATGCGTGTGTGCGTATGTGTGTGTTATCTGAGACGATGGTGCGACTGCCGCATAGCAACTGAGAACAGCTGTGATTTCACTGTATGTGTGTGTGTGTGTGTGTGTGCAGTTTTGTGTGTGCGTTTAGGTCCGCGTGAATCCGCCGTTCACTGTTCGTCTACGCGCACACCCACAACAACATAATATGGCACACTGTCACTTCCACACAGTGTGATAGCAGCGTAGACTCAATCAGCCAAAATGCAACCCCCCCCCCCCCACACACACACGCACACACACTCAAACCCTGTTGTCAAATCGCAGCCGAAAATAGAGAGCAGAGGGAGCGACGGAGCAGTCATTTCCCTGAAGATCCATTCATGTAAAATACTGTTATTCAAACCTCCCTCCCCCTTATTCAATAGTCTTATTCATCTCTCTCTTGACTGCAAAACCAAACACGCCTGTCTTCTGCTTCCCGGCAAAGAGCCTCTGTGCCCGCGTGCACGCCGGCGCTTGTGTGTGTGTGTGTGTTTTCTCCGCTCCTCTCCATAAGAGGAATGTCCTTGGCCTGTCCGACCTGCGTGCTCCCACCGAGCCCTCCGTCAAACACCTGGGGCGGGTTCTCCCGCGCCGCCACAGCCAATCAGGAGCCCCGGCAGATAATGACATCAGTTAGCGGAGGATCTTTAGGACCGGCCCCTCGAGGTGATTCGCCGGAGAGAGAGTGCTCTTATTGTTATGATGATTAAGTGTTATATGAAGGGCTATCAGAGGAGAGACCCTTAATGAAAGTGGAGCACAGAGGCAGCGGCGGCAGAGCCGTGGAGAGCTACAGAGGGGAGGCAGGAACTGAGCAAGATTGGAGCGAGAAAGAGAGAGAGAGGGGGAAAATAAGGAGAGTTTAAGGTGGGAGAAGGCGAGAGAAAAGAGGGAGCGCAGGGCTGAATATTCAGCAGCTGTGCGTCCAGACTTGCTGACTCCGGGTGTTCATGCTCTGAATGTACCATGAGAGGTAGACAGTGTGCGCAGGAAATTGCCGTAAAAGAGCAAAAAGGAGAAGAAGGGGACAAAGAGAGAACAAGTGCATGTATGCGTAACTGCATACAAATGTGCGTGGTTTTGTTGGTCTTTATGTGTGCATCTGTGCAGGAATGCAAGCGGGTGCAAGTGTGAACACTGGAGTTTCCCTCGCCATTTGGTAAAAGAGTGGAACGCCCTGCCTCAGAGGAAAATTCCAGCCTCAGCTGTTCCTACGCTGTTGTAAATCATCAGGCTGGGATGTCCAACGCATTCTGTTATTTTGTGCATAAAGCGGTTGTCATTTGGATTTTTGTTGTATCCACTTTCCTTCGGCCTCTCTCGTCATCTTCAGTTAGTGTTTGACTTCATTTCCCAGGATGCCTCTCGACACGCCAGCTTTCCCCCACCCGAGAATGGGCTTTAACTTGTTGATTTTTAGCTGCTGGTGTCTGCGGAGTTATAGCAGGATTTCTTTTCCAGTCCTGAAAAACAGTTAGTTGGCCCCTTTAAACCATGTCTTGTGGTCGCTGTCACTGGCGAAATATGCAAGTACGTCTCCTCCGTGACGGATTGCTCCCAGTATGAATGCATGTCCTTGGAGCCTCTAGAGAGAAGCTCTTGCTCTTTGATCTTAAAAAAAAAAGTAGAGTTCAAAACCCTCACTAAATAACCAAATGAGACCAGACTTCCTTCAGGTTTATGTGTTTTAAAGGTGAATTTTTCATTCGAGTAGCTTCTGGCACATCTAAAACTATTTCATTAGTATGGGTTCCACTGGAGGGCTGAAGTGTCTGATTCTGTTATTTGCCTGTCTAGTTGATGGTTTGTCTCCATACTGTGGTTCAGTTTTTCCTCAGGAGGAGCAGAGAGAGAAATCAACCTTTTGGCTCAGGGGCTGACTGTTAAACTGAAAAAAATGAATCTGCCAGTAATCATTTTTACCAGCCTCACTATAACTATGACTGCTACTAGATACATTATACATGTATCTAGTAATATACATTTCCATGTAATCTGTTACCATACTTGTTTTCAGTGCCATTTTGTGCATAGATTGAAGTATGTATTCATCTAAAACTTGCTCACACAGACAGTGGGTCAGAAGTGAAGAGCAGTTTTGCAGTTTGAGTTGAGGCTGAAACAGGAATACTGTGCAGTGAAGCATTTAGATGTTATCAGCCAGCGACCTAGCGAGTAGATTTGTATGACTGTTTAGAGACACATCCCCTTAACAGACAGTTATTGATAGGCTTAAATTAAAGAGGAGCTGCACACTAAATTATTTTTATGCTGTACACTAGAGCTGCACAATTATTTGACATTTTATCGAAATCGCAATATGGCCAATTGCAAATCGCAGGATACGCAATATTTGTTCAAGGTGAAATGTCTGTCAAAATACCATTTTAAATTAAATATTGTGGTGCTGCAGAGATGTCCTGGCCTACACATCATATTCTACAGACTTAAAGCTGAGGTAGGCGAGATTGGAGCAAATATGATTAAAGAAAGTTATTTTTATAAAACGGTCGCTATATCGTGATAGTAGTACATGAAACAGGTACCCTGAAAAAAATCATGTTCCTCTGTGTCCTCCGGTGCTCCTAACGGCATCTGCAAGATTTCACAGACTGGAGGAAAACAAGCAGTAAGAGCTGATCTGAGGTCTGCTGTCCAGCTGCAGTCTATGAGAGCCGGCTGTCAATCGCTCGCGAACTCCGACCAAACGGTCAAACTGGGCAGCGCTGATCAAATATGAATCAATATTATGTTACGTTAATGCCTATTTCTCGCCTCAAATGTTTTCAGAATCATCTTGTAGTGTACTGTTTAGCTGTAAAATGAGAAAGTTTGTGACGCGGCCGCCATTGTAAAATCTGTTGAAAGAACTCTAAGTTCCGGTCACATGACCGGAGCACAGCCAATAGCAACGCTCTCTCGATGAAATGATCTGTGATTGGTCAAAGTCTCCTGTCACGGGCTAGATTTTTTAAAGCCTGAAACCAGAGCCATGAGGAGGCGCAGAAGTCTAGTTATCTCTCAGAACACTTGAATTACAATATGCTGAAAGGTTATTATGGAATGTTTGCCCAATGATGCCAAAAATATACTGCCTACTGCCAATTTAAGAAAACATCTTTGTTTGGTACAGATCCTTGCAAAAATCACTCCATAATCATTTTAATGTTTTTCAATGAAAATGAGAATAATGATGTAAAAATGATCATTCCCATTAATATCTCAAATCATATCGCAGTTGCAGTCAAAATAATCGCAATTCAATATTTTTTCGAAATCGTGCAGCCTGCTGTACACATAACCACATAGATTCTTGTTGGCATACGATGTGGTGATTCTTCCAACAATACACGTTGTGTGCACAAAATTAGCTTGTATCTGTCTGATTTGAAAGTTCGGTTCAACGAAATGCTCTTAAAAGGCAACAAGTGTGCTTCTAGTGACCGTCAAAGCCCCACCAGACTTCCTGTCTGTCCAGCAGAGAAGGGGGACAGTAGCTTCTCATGGCTGGTTAGCTCTGGCTACCAGCTATACGTGGCTGTCCGTGCTACACTGAGCGGTGGTCAGGCACTGTCCCCTCGTCCTCTGAACCCCTTGCTCCTCTGTTGCATTTTTTAGATTATGCTGGGAGGGAGGGTTCTAGCTGGATTTGAGGGTGTAGTTACCCTTTAAATCGTCCTGAGCTGCACTGGCTGCAGTACTGAGAGCTCAGCTCAAAAGTTGATTCTTCATAAATTCGACGTATACAAGAACTGTTGAATCCGGCAAGGCGCTGCGTTGGCCAATCAAATACGTGCAAGCACTTAAGCGTCAGCCTTCACACCCCTGGATTTATTACTAACTCAATATCCTGGATCGTATTTAATTGTCTCATCGGTACCTGAAACAACACGTCCTGCACTGACGTAGCCCCTTGTTTGTTTTTTTACTATGCAGGATTGACTTGATCTGACACCCACTTCAACTTTTTTTTCACTGGAATCTCAAAGACGGTGTCTGTGTATGGAGGACGGAACCTGCCAAAATAAAAAAAAAGTAAATTAATTATTTTTTTATTCATTTATTTTTGCATTTATTTATTTATTTTTGCATAATTTTTGCAATAAATAAATATTAAAAAATGATAAAAAAATGAATATATAAATGAATAATAGGGACAATTAAACAGAGAGTAAATAAAAAGGGAATTAATACAAAGATAAATAAATATAGAAGCAAATTAAAACAGATATCAATTTGTGTCACATTTTATCAATTAATTATTGGCTACATTTATTTCAAATAATTTTGCTACATTTAATGACATATTTATTTATTCATCAAGTCTTTTATTTATTTATTTATTTATTTTTGATTTTATCAAATTATGTGTAGAAGACATTCGGCTATGTTTAGACAAACGATAACGCCGTACGAAACAAGGCAGCGTCCTCAATCATTTCACTAAGACCACCGCGTTGATGCAGAGAGAGCTCCGGCAAAACACACAGAGACATCCCTAGGGATGCTAATTTTGAAACATTTTCTGAACCGATAACCGACCCTCTTTAACCGATTATTAACCGTTAACCGACAAGATTAGTGCGTCTCATGTAGCGGTGCACCATTTGCAGTGTATGAGCACAACAGACAACTGAGTCTCCAGTTCACCTGTCCGGGAGCGTTACTGTAGCAGCCACGGTGCTGCGTGTAGTGTTGCGGACATACAGCCACTTTCCCAGTAAAAGTCTCCACCGCACATTTAATTTAGCAGGTTGTCAGCTGTGTGTCTGCCCGGCGTAACGATACTCTGTCTGCCCAGCATAACGATAGCGAGACAAACAGTGTGTGTGTGTTTGTGCTACGTTAGCAGCTCTAGGGCTGCTGGAGGCTTCGTGCTCGCAGCCTCCACACACATACGCTCTGTCAGCGCGGCGTAACGTTAGCGAGTGCCCGACAGACCGTGTGTGTGTGGTGGCGGTGAATGTGGGGTTGACGGTGCCGTTATAGCTGTGAACGTAGGTGTAGCACTTTGTGTACAGTTTATTTGTCAGTGAATAAATGCTATGAGGCTACAACACCTCACCTCAAGACCCGAGCCAACTTCCTGCATCTGTAACTCTGGCTCAGACTCTCTTAAGGTGGGCTGTTAAGGTGGACCAGCTTTTCTCCTTAAAGTGACGAGCTGCTCCTCTGAGTTTTGCTCATCTTTTTAATTAATTATTTATATTTGTTTTAACCGTTTAACCGATAGCGTTAATCGGTTAAAATGCTTAATGTCGGTTAACGGTTAAACGGTTAATTATTAACATCCCTACATTTCCCACATCATCTGGCAACACACTGCATCGGCCAATAAAATGAGAAGGATTCCTTTCTTTTGGTTATCTGGCATGTTTCTTTGCCTTTCCCTGTTTGTGAATGTCTGTAAATGATGTTCTTATCCTAATATTTAGACTAAAGCCTAGTCCACACATACACAGGTATTTTTATAAACAGCGTTTTTTCTTCTTTGTTCTTAAAAAAAATCCCAAAACGCAAAAACACTATTGAAGCACTGTCAAGGCCATTGGCAGGTTGAGCCACACACACACACCGGCGACGGCGTCTGGGTTGTGGGAGTCATTCTGACGCCTGTGTTCCTCCATATATTGAAAGACTAACTGTACATTTATGTGTAAACATGTAAAAAGTTCTGTTTGCAAGGTTATGGTTCATGGATGTGTTAATGCCGCCTCATTAGTGACGCCTCACAAAGGAGATAACGTAAAGGTAAAAGTCCCTTGAAGTGTATGATTACACTTTTTCCCATAGTCTAGTGTTAACATTTTTAACAAAAATCGCAATAAGTCGTAATACCAGTTAACCCATTCAGCAGGAAGGAAGAGGCCAAGGAGCCGTTGATGTCTTGAACAGAAGTTTTATTAAAGCTTGATCAAGGAAACTTGTCAGGTCGCCACACTGATGTTTTCTCTGCGTGAAGGCCTCACAACTCTGCCACTTCCCCCGGTGCTCAGTCCTCTTAGTGGCCAACCGTGTTTTGACTACAAGAGACTTCGCTTTTCTGTGACCTTGGTTGCCCCAGCAACCGGCTCCACTCCCTAACTGTACACGCAGCTGCACAGATAAGAGGTCTGACCCTCAGACAGGAATACAACCTTGTGATGTCAACACGAGGGACACGCTGACCCCCGACCCAGGCAGAGAGAGGAACAGATGGAAAATTCCATCGCAATATCGAATCGCAATACTTGTAGAATCGCAATACTTAAAAATCGCAATACGTATCGAATCGGCACCCAAGTGTCGTGATAGTATCGAATCGGGAGACAGGTGTATCGTCCCAGCCCGAGTATGTGTGGACAAGGCCTGAGAACAGAACTGTATGAATGTCGCGACGAAGGATAAAGTCCTATGAAATCCTGTGAAATTCTACAAAAGTCTTCCTTGTGGTATTGAGTGAAGTTTTGGCATCCAATTCATGGATTTGCTACTCCTGGATGGTATATCCTCGTCTCAGCTGTATTTGAGTGGGCAGGTTGCTTGTGTGTAGGGTTAATGTTCGAGTGGGTGTGTCTTTGAGAAAGTCTGCAGCCAACAGATGGACCCTTCTCAGTTTATCCAACAAACACTACTATCACTGGCATTCATTTGGCACCGGGCAGAAGGAAACTTCAGACTTTACTCCAGAGTCGCCGTCGGGAAGGAAGCTGTAAGATGACCTGAAAGTATGTAATGTAGTAATGCGGGGAAAACTACAATTGTTGCATCGGAGCTCAAGCACAGCTAGATCACGTCACACTATCAAAAAAGGCCGAAGGAGTGGCGGCAGATAAAGCAACAGCTGCCCTCCGCTTTCCTCTCCAGCTAACAAGGAAGCTTCACCACATATTTAGCGCTGGCAGAGAGGATGCCGCCCCCCCACCCTCCCCTTCTTCTCCCACCCATCACCCCTGGCTAAAGGAATGTAGCGGAAAACGAGGGACTCGAGATAGAAGATCAGAGGCTTTTTAATACGCACCACATTGTGTGTTGTTCTTCTGTTTCCCATCTCCTGTGTTCTCCGCATCAGCAGTGAAACGGCCTTTGATGAATATCTACAAAGAGATTTGAGACTTATAAAGAGCGGCAATTTAGCCAGGTATGTTATCTTAAGCCTGGTAATTTGGGAATTCAATTCACTCATAGGGGGAGCCAGGGGAGCCCGTGGTGTTTATCAGGCGGACTAGCATGAATCGTTGAAATAGAGTTTCGAGGGATATCTGATCAATGACTGACCACCTCTTAAGACTGGGGTTATCATATCTCTTACCCCCCCTTCCTTTTCTTCCTGCTGCATGTATGTATGCGAGTGTGCTGTAACCATGGATCAGGCCCTGTCTTTCCCCTGAGTTACACATCTAATCACGCCACCATCATCTCTCATCCCTAATTCTGATGGCAGGGCCTGTCAAACAGCATACGCTGGAAGACGGGGTGACTTTGAAATGCTGCTAATGACCCCAGGACATAACTACCCTCTCTCTCTCTTTTACTCCCCCTCACTCTTTTCTTTCTTGTCCACTCCTGTCATATGCACTCGCGGTCATCCTCTTTCTTCAACTCTCTGCTTCTGCTGGTAAGAAAAAGCAAGGGAGAGATGTGTGAAACATAAAGGAATCATACCTAATTTTGTGAGATGATTCAAACTGGACGTGGACAACGCCGGGAGGGGAAGTCGTTAAGGGTTAATGTGAAGACGAGCTTCTGTCCAAATGTTATTTAGCCTTTATTTAAACTGGGCAGCCCCGCAGATTAAAAATCTCCTCCATCAAGGGAGGCCGGCCAAGACGCGGCATCCAGACAAACATAAAAGTCTCCGAGAGAGAAAAACACACAAAAGCAAAATACAATCAAAGCCACATAGCCGAGAGACTACTTTATAAGCAGTCCAACAGGCAACACTTCAGCGTCAAACCAGCAGGCTCACTGCCAAACCTATTTAAATCTTGACTAAACAAAGCAAAGACAGCTCCTTATTGAGTCTGCCACAAGAACCTTCATTAACCGCGTAAACTCACCGAGAGAGCTTTCAGCTTTAAATAATTTTGCAGCCAGTTCCATGAAGAGGGAGCGGAGTACATAAAGGCACTTTTGCCTAATTCAGCTTTGACCTCAGGGACAGATAACGCAAACAAATCCTGGGTCAGCAAACAGTAATTTTCCAGCTACTTTTTTCTTTTTAGAGATGTAAGAAAACAGTGAATTAGTAGACCCAGAGTGGCCTTATATATTTATATAGAAAACTGAAGCGGGTGGCTGTCAGCTGGAGCATAGAAGGTGACACACTGATGAGAGACAGAGGTACAGGCAGTAATGCAGCTCAATGCTACAGCGGCTAAGACGAGAAGGGGTGATGCTTGTGAATATAAAACAACTTAATCAAGCGCTAGCGGGGCTATAGAAGCACCATTCTGTCTCGCGAAAGGAGAAAACATGAATTGTGTGTGAAGAAAACCTGATTTTCGGCCCGGCCCTTTATGCATTTGAGCCCACTTAATCCTTTGCACAAGCTTTTCCTACTTTCCATACAGCCATTTTTTCCATTCACTTTCGACAGCAACAAAACCAAATTGCAAAGAATTGAAACTTGTTTGAGATAGGAAATCAAAATTGCTTTATCCTTCAATAGTCATGTTAGTAGGGTGCACACATCTTCTAGTGAACTTCCAAGTCGACTACCAAACATTCAAGGAACTGGGGTGGAAGGTGCTGAGCAAAGCTCGAAGGAGCGGCACACTAAAGTGAGAATAGCCGGTCCACCTTAAGGGTCAGTCCACCTTCAGTGAGCCTGGGCCGAAGTTGTCGCTAACTTCGGGGCTAACCCCCTTCACTTTAATCAGCGGGTGGCAAGAAAGACACGGGAACTTGGCTTGGGCAAGAATCTGGCGATACGATATGTATGATGATACAGGAGTAAAGATTCATTGCGATATATTGTGATTTTTTTTTCAAATCTAATTTTAGGAAAACTGTCATAGTATTGGACTCATTGCTTTCCAGCAACGAGTCCAATTGTATTCATTTCCAGCTTTCCAGTCATACCCAATTTATGTAATTCTAAGACTGTTTAGAGACCCCAATATGCAAAAATATTCAAATACACCGTTTTAAAATAGAATAGAATTTATACTGCATTCAAAAAACGGCATGGTTTCTGCCCAAAACTGTATGGAATTTGTGTAAAGTGGGCATGTGTGTAAAGGGGAGACTCGTGGGTACCCATAGAACCTATTTTCATTCACATATCTTGAGGTCAGAGGTCAAGGAACCCCTTGGAAAATGACCATGCCTGTTTTTCCTCGCCAAAATTTAGCGTAACTTTGGAGCGTTATTTAGCCGCCTTCCCTTCAAGCTAGTATGACATTGGTACCAATGGATTCCTTAGGTTTTCTAGGTTTATAATATGCCAGTATCTTCACTCTAGCTTTAAAACTGACAACCTCCGAAAGACAGAATAGTGGCTCGGGTCCGCCGGCAGGCCGTCAGATTTTTAACAGGTTAATTAAAAATCTGATTTTTAAGAGGTTAATTAAAAATCAGATTTTTAAGAGGTTGATTAAAAATCATTACAGCGTTTTGAAGAATCGATACAGTATCGCAAAACATAATATTGCGATACTCAAGTGTATCGATATTTTCTTACACCCCTATTATTAAACCGACAGCCTAAACTGTACGCAGACTGCTACATTCGCAGCTATGACTTAACTACTGACCAACCTATGCACTATAACTATGAGTTATTCCTCAAAAGAGTTCACTACTTGTATAACACATTTTAGTTTAAAAAACATCTTATTTTAAGAAGAGTTGGTATACCTAACTTTAATTAGAAAATCTGTGTACACATAGAGTTGATGCACACTTGAGCTTTTGGGATTGTGCAAGTATCCAGATAACTAAAAATAAGGCTGATGTCCTTTGAAAACGGGCAGTAGTAAATAAAGTCTGCCTGTAATGTATTATTTAATTGGATAAAACATGCATATTAACTTCCCAGCGAGGTGCTGAAACATGCCCTTATGAAGAGAACCGTTTGAAACTCCCATACTGGTGTGATTCCTCATATCACTTTTTCCTTTTTTTGGCCTGTTTGTGAGTTTGTAAACAGTCTGAATTCTGTTTTGTCAGCATTCAGAACGCGTTTCAGTTGACATAAGGTATCTTGTGCAGTGTTAAAAACAGCTTGTAGGAGTGGGAGGGAGGAGTGAAGGATGTAAGCAGAGTTGTATCATCAGCAGAAGCCGTGTAAGTGTCGTCAGCAAAGGCAGGACTGTATAGGCTACCGACAAACTGCTGCCTCACTCCCTTGTCCTTCTCTTTTCACTTTTTCAAATTCCACTTTCTCCTCCCAACCAGAGCATATTTTGTGCGCTCCAATCGCCTTTTCTCTGCCAAAGGTGATCTAATAAACTCTTAATATGCTTTCTCAACCAAACACGGGGCCGTTCGATCACAAACTTCTCTCAAGTTTGAGCTCATTTGCTTATTGATTCCAATCTACAATTTCAGCCAAATTTGCACTAGGCTCAAAGAGCGGAGCGAGTTGGAGGAGCCAGAGAGGGCGGACCTTTGGAACCGGACAGGCTCTTCCAGTGGTTGTTGCCATGGTTTTTTGTTGTCGGGACAAACTGTCGGCCAGTGGCTGAGAGCCTGAGCTGCTGTTTGTTAAAGATAAGTGGAAAAGCCAGAGGGGAAAGAGAAAGAGGGAGACAGACAGACACAGAGAGGGAGCCCTGCTTAATTTTTTTTTTTTGCTTCTTGACTGCAGGACATCCAGCTGAAAAACACTCACTACCTCAAAGCTTCATCCACCCCACTCTCCCCTCAATGTGGGGATCCCGATAGATCACGCTCTCCTCTTTAAACAGTTCACCGAGCCTTTCTCCTTGCGTTTTCCTGACCTGCACCCCTCCCTGCCCGCTATCAAAGCTCTGTTGGCTGTGCACTGGGCCGCTTTGATATCGTATAGTGTTTCTGGCAGTCTCCTTCTCTCTTTCTTTCCTCTCTCTCTCTCTCTCTCTCTCTCTCTCTCTCTCTCTCTCCTTTCCCACAATATTGTAAAAGAGCACAGAGCGCCAACAGGGACCTGCTCACTGTCAAAGAGAAAAGACAGTGAGGCCTTAGAGGGAGTGAGGGAGCGACTGGGCGAGGGAGGAGGAGAGGAGGAAAAGGTGGCAACAGTGAGAGAGTGAGTGTTATCTTTTTATCATTGTTACTCTTCTTGTTGGCATCTAGATTTTTTGGGGGGTTCAGCTTTCAAAGTTAACGCGATAGTAGCGCATTAACGCAAATTCGTTTTAACGCCACTAATTTCTTTAACGTATTAACACAACTTTTTTTTCGGCTGTAGCGGGCTCACTTTTAAAGCAAACTTGTTGAACTGCAAAAACACGGTCCCCAATAATAAAGTGGTTCTAGAGAGTTCTGTTGCTTTCTCTAACAAATGATCTTCAGCGCAGTACACCCTCCGGCTTGTGAGAGCACATTAACTAGACAACAGCCGAGAGTTTCATTTGGGCCTTTTGGCTACATTTGTCATTTTAACCGACAACAGCTACGATCAGTGGCGGGTAAAAATGAGAAGCCTGCGACTTGTATGTGTTGTACATTAATTGCTCTTTGCTGAAGGAGAGACAGATGATTCAATAACAGATTTATTAGACTCTTTGACTATCAGAGCTATTTTAGCAGTGTGGAATCCAAAACAGAAACCGACCCTGTTGGGATCTGGAAGTAGTAGTGGTTATGATGTTTTCTAACACAAACAACACATGTTGAATGCCACAACGGGGTTGCACGCTGACTTGACCTGAACTGAGTGACTGAGAAAATACAGGACTGGCCGAATGAGCAACCGAGCGAGCGAGTAACTGAGCGAGCGTGCACGAACGTGTGATTGCATGCGGTGCGTCACAGGCATTACCATGGAAGTCTGGAGCCCTGAGCCCGGGCTTTTTTTAGTCAGTCCACCACACACACACACACACACACACACACACAGACACACACACACACACACTATCCTTGCACTCTACCGAGGGACCTCCAGGCTGCACACACACACACAAGTCACCTTCAAGCGTCCACACTCGCAACCCCAGTTTGCTTTTGTGTGTCTGCATGTGTGTGCGTGCGTGCGTCTGACTCTGATTGTTCGCCATCCTCAGAGAGCGAGATTGAGCGTGACTTCATGATCGCTGGCTGCTGATGAATCATACCAAACTTACTCTGTGTTTGCCTGATGCAAATGTCTGTTTGCTTTGTCGGGTAGCCTACTTTGGAGGACGGAGGCTGTGTGTGTGTGTGTGTGTGTGTGTGTGTGTGTGTGTGTGTGTGTGTGTGTGTGTGTGTGTGTGTGTGTGTGTGTGTGTGTCGTCTTGAATTATTCACTGGCAATATTTTATTTCCTTGCACCATACATTACACGTGTACTTTCTGAGCTTTTGCCTCTTAGTTGCTGTGTGTACATCCGCTTTTTTTTTCTTTTTTTACAGTACAGTGCTGTTCTTACAGCATAAGCAGTGGCCCCATTGATGTGTTTTGTGCTATCATTTTTCAATTTGAAAGTTCTGGGACTCAGTTCCCCTAAATATACTGTGTATTATGTGCTTATTATCTGCTTAGTTGGTTTGCCAATAGACAGAGGGGCAATGTTTATCCTCTACCAGGACAGGCTCTGTACTAAAACTTATAAGGTTTACAGTGCAATGCAAGGGCACTGACCCATTTCAACATAAGCCCCAATAATTAACTTTCTTGTACCCTGTACATTACGGCTATACCTGATTTTGTACTTGGGACAATATGTAAGGGATAATGTACAGCGAGCCGGTCACTGTTTTGAAATAAAGCCCGACAGGGAGATGCGGAATAAGCCACTTATCACACTGCTACTTACTTAAGAAATCAATAATTTGACACAAAAACGGTCCGACATCAAAACTGCGCCCATAGCAACGGTCTGTTATACATAGCAACGGTCTGCTATAAAGATATAACCGACTATAGAACGCCATGATTGATCAATCAGAATCGAGGATTCAACAACGTTGTGTAATATATCATAATAGAGCACTAACTAACGATTATGTTAATTATCAATTCATCTCTCAATTATTTGCTGATTAATCTAATCAAAACATCAATGGATTGTTTAGACCAGGGCTGCCCAAAGTGGGGCCCGTGGGCCAAAGTTGGCCTTCCGGATGTTAGCGAATGTATTTATTTTTTTAAATTAAAATAAGTCACCGGCAATCTCGACCAACTTTACTGTCCCTGTCAGCGGCTCAGTTTTAGAGCTAGAGTGAAGGTACTGGTATCATAGGAAGCTATAAAACCTAAGGAATCCATTGGTATCAACCACGCCAGCTAGTTAGGAAGAAGGCGAAATAACACTCCAAAGAAAATCTGACATCGCCAGGGGTTTCTTGAACTCTGACCTCAAGATATGTGAATGAAAATGGGTTCTATGGGTACCCAACCCGCTTTATGATAATCACATGCAGTTTTGGGCAAAAGCATGCAGTTCTTTTAATGCAGTATAAATGTGTTATTTTCACCTATTCTAAAAATGGTGTGTGTGAATATTTCTGCATACTGGGATCCCTAAACAGTCTTGGAAATGCATAAATTGGGTGTGACTGGAAATGAGCTCTGCTGTATTCAGCAGGTGGGTTTTAAGGGGTTAACTATGTAAAAGCTAAAAGAACATTCGATTAGGGGAACTTGGGATTCTTGTACTTTTTTCGTGTTTTGCATCTTAACAATACAATACAATACAATAGGTGTTTGCTTTTGGCCCTTGGCACAACATTAAGTTACAGTTTTTGCCCTCCAAGGGAAAAAGTTTGGGCACCCCTGGTTTAGACTGTAATATTTTACAAAACAGTTAAAAGAAAGAAAATCCAATTTTCCCAAAGATGACATCTCCAAATTGCTTGTTTTGTTTGATCAACTGTCCAAAACCTGAAGATTTACAATTTACAATGACATAAAATAGAGGAAAGCTGCTGTTTGAATGTCTACTTTTCAAGTATAAACCAGTCCAGTGTTGCTCTGGTGAATTGCCGTCCTGTGCACAGACCAAATCCGTCCTCGGAGGAAAAGGCAAAGAAAGCCTCCAGTGTGTGTGCGTGTGTGTGTGTGTGTGTGTGTGTGTGTGTGTATGTCTGAATGCATGCATGTTTATATGTACGTGCGTGTGCGACTCTGCGAGTTGCCAGGCAGCCGAGAGCAGCAGCCACGACCGAGGGGGTCACGAGCAGTCCTCTGGGACACCCTGACCTCTGACCTCTATTCCATAACTCTTTGCTGCTGTGGATGATATAAAAGGAAGACACAGTCAGACCTCATAGGATGTGATTGGTCCTGCTCTGCTTCCTTTAAAGCCCCCTGGAATCCTGACATTTGTCGTTAGGGAAAAGCAGGAAATACAGACGGGGGGGAAACAATTTCATGGGCTGAAAATGGAGAACATCACAAGGCTTCCTACAACCGGTGTTGACATATATGTAGCAGAAGTTATTATTTTCCAGTCTCTGAGAGAGTTCTCATTTTCTCCTTCTCTCTGTTGGTCTTCCTCTCCCCTTCCATCCATCCAGCGAATGTGTAGGAGGGATAAAGGTCGTCCTTTTGTCATCAAAACTCCAGATTAGTTTTGCCTCGGTGCATCTGACTCTCTGCTTTATCACTGTGGCCAGAGGAGCCACAAGGTTCAGCTCACCCCTCTGCAAAGTAATAACTCCTACCAGCTACTATTGCATTCTTCACTGCTATCTCCTACACTACTATTACTACTCCATTGTGGGGTAGGGGGATTATTTTCATGGCACTGGCTTTTATTGGGCTGTATAGAGAAGACTGACAGTAAAGCGAGGAGCAGGAGGATGTGACATGCAACATATGTCAGGAGCTGCGATCAAACTGACAAAGTTGTAATAGTCGCTTGAGTCCGCAGAGGCCCAGAGCAGAGCATAAATGCGCTGCTGACAGCATGTCATAAGCCTATCTTGGTTTTATTTTAATATTTCTGCACTGATGTGGTTTTTGTGGGTTCTGTAACTTGATGACTTGGGGATTTCTCTGAAAGTCAGTTTGGCTAATATTGCAGCAGGCTCCAGCACAAGACAGTGAAATGAAATGCATTATTGAAATGTTTCTTCTGGCTTCGGCACGCGAAGACGCCCGCAAGTCAGACAGAAAGAAGCTGCCAACAGGGAATGAAGATCTTCTGAGGATTACGTAAATGTGGCATGTGATTTAGACAAGTATCAGCGAGAGCATGAATGCAGTGTAAGATGATTACACCGTCAATTAGAGCACATGAATTAGCCTACACCCTCTCCACTCTCAGAGGGGTTTGTTAACCTTCTCCCCTCCGTGTAAACACTGCTGGCCTCTGCTTTGAGTCACAAAGGCTTCAGAGGGTTTCGACTGGCCAGAGGTCAGCGGGGTTGCATCGACGTCAGCGAGGAAAATGAACACATTTTCTGGGTTTGCGTTTAGTCTCATCCATTTTGGTCATCTTTAAAGCTAAAAAACAAATAAAGCATCTCAGTTCATTGAAATTTGAATGTTGATTGCCAAAGAAGTATCTTTGACAATTTATAATCTGTTAATTGGATCATGGTGATTTGTGCACTATTAGCTCTTGAATCTGCAAATAGCACTGTGTCTTACCTCTTCATTCTTTTATGCAGACGACAACAGTGTATTGATTTTAAAAATGTTTGCTTTTAATGGCGCACCAGCGTTAGCTGAGGCTCGATACGGCTGGAACCAAGCAGCACAGTCAGGACAAGGTGAATATCTTGTTAGACATGCAGTGACAAACCAGGTCCTGGCAAAATATAGACGAATCAGGCGACCGCTTTGTGTGTTCCAACATCTAGCGGCACCGCCATTACTGAGGTGGCAAGTCGTAGTGACTCTACTCTCTACTAACAGTATTAACTGGTGACTTTCAGCCAAATAGGTCTGTGGTTGGTCATGGTAACTTGGCGTAGGTAATAAACACAGATGAGTACGTATTTAAAATTGATTAATGTAAAATTGAAGGCTTTTTACGAGGACACAGCTGCCGTCACTACGAGCAAACACAACGCATTCAGCTGAGTCAGTTAACACAGTTAGCAGACACTTTGTACGTGTTCTGTTTGTGATGCCGACCGATTAATGATATTTACTTTGTGGTCATCAGGTTGCCCTAGTTAGAGCAACTAACTTTATATTTCACAATGACGTCACAGTTAGTTGATCGAGTTCATTTATTCTGTGGGACCACCACAGCCCCTACACATTGTCTTAGGCCACTAACGCTGTTAGCTAACGTTAGCTAAGCAGTGGTAACTTAGCAGACGTTCTTGTTTCACCATGTTAGGCTAACGTTAGGCAGCTGAGAACTGCTCATGTTCTTCCTGAACTCCTAGACATCGTTCTCAAAAGTAAGGTTGCACAGAAAGTAAAGGTAAAAGTAGAAAATTGTACACTTCTTAGGACAACTTGCATTCAAATGTGCGCGTATTATAGGGAGACGCCACATCGGTAATGGCATCTTGTTTACTTCCGGTACTTCCCCAGATTTGTGTATAAATTTAGCTCAGATTTAGTATTGTGATTTCTTTTTTTTAGAAGTTTGGTGTGAAAATTGTGTACTTCTGGGTTTTTTCTGCCATTTATTTTCATTATTGATTAATTTAGCCATTAGTTTTTTCAATTAATTGTGTGTTCTATGATTTTCTTTTTTTAAATAAGCAGGAGAGCTCATCATTGAACTTGGAAATGGTAGTTTCACAAAACTTTCCAAAATCAAGGTGTCCTTACTAGCTTTTTCTATAATCTTAAACTGCATCACATGGTCTTCATCAGTGGATGGTGTTTGCTCAGTTGAAAAGTTAAGCGTATGGTTTATAGCTAAAAGAAAATAAAGAGAAAAAATTGGTACATATTATGGGAAATATTTGCTTTCATGCTGAGAGATCTGTACGATAAAAATTAAGCTAGAGCCAGGAGACGGTTAGCTTCGCTTATTACATGGCTTTGTTGAATACTCGATTCTGAATGATTGATGATTGGTCAATCACGGCGTTCTACGGTCTGTTATTTCTTTATAGTAAACCGTTGCTATGTATAACAGACTGTTGCTATGGGCGCAGTGGGTCATTGTTGTGAAATAAACCCCTGCAGGGGGCTGCAAGACCCCTCCGCTTTGCATCAGGTGCCACATCGCCATTACGGGGCTTATTTCACAACAATGACCAGCTCGCTGTACATTATCCATTGCTTAGCGTAAAGATTTGAAACAGGGGGAAACAGCTAGCCTGGCTCTGTCCAAAGGTAACAACATCCGCCTACCAGCATCTCTAAAGCTCACTAATCAACGTGTTATATCTTGTTTGTTTAATCGGTACAAAAACCAAAGTATAAAAATGATAAGTTGTGGTTTAATAGTGGGTTATGTACCAGACTATTTCTTGGCCAGGTGCAGTCACTCCCTGTCTTGTCCTCATTGTGAGGTTGCCAGGCAACCAGTGGAGACTTTGGTAATCCAACTGGCTGCTGGTTGCTTCATACAGTACACACATGAGAGTGAGTGGTACGGATCTTCTCATCTAACTCTCGGCAAGAAAGCAACTAAGCATATTTCCCAAAATGTCGAAATTATTTCTTTAAGTTTTAAGCCAACACTGTGTGCTTAGCATGCATGTCAACAGATCCATCTCCATGACTGTCCATCCATGTGATATGGTTGAAAGCTCTGGACAAAAAAGGTAGTAAGCAGGGCTGTCAAAGTTAACGCGATAGTAACGTATTAAAGGGACTATTTGTAACTTATCACGCGCATAAATCTTAACGGGTCGGTATCCCATGCGCGCTCGCGTGTGGGTACGCGAGCGCGCAGCAGCTCTGCTCCTGCCTGTTTGCACACCGCGCTCGTTCTCACACGCTTGGCTCGCTCCATCTCCACGTGAACGCGCGCACACTACACACTGCAGAAGAGTTAGTTTAGCTCTGAGAATATCTGGTGAATGTGCAGTGGACGTTTTTGCAGAAATAACTGCTGCAGCTCCTCCAGACCAACAGAGGTTTCCCGTGTCTTGTGAAGTGACGGGGCTCCGCAGAGAGTTACGTTATCGTCCCGACCGGGTGTCGGTCTCTCTCCCCCCCCCGTTCCCTCCGGATCGGGAGGAAAAGCCAACACTTGGATCAGCATTGATTCATGGAGAGACCTTCCTCTGGTCAGCTAACATTACTACCAAGCAGGTGAAATATAGAGTGATATTGTGTGTTAGCTGACGTGTGTCGCCTCACTGTTTAGACCGGTGCTCGTTCATGTCAATGTAGCGCGAGCCGAAAGCGCGAGCGCGAGCGCGAGCCACAGGACGCTGACTTTCGTTGACATTGCGGCCACAGGTGTCGCTGTGAACAAGCAATTTCTGATTCTTACATATAGCCCCTTTAAAGCAAATTCATTTCAATGCCACTAATGTTTTTAACACCCAACTTGTGATGTTTAACCTCTTAAAAATCCGATGGGCCGCTGATCTTTCAGAGGTTGTAGGCTCGGTTTTAAAGCTAGAGTGAAGATACTGGCATCGTATGAAACTAGATGTCATACTAGCTTGGTATACATTTGCATAAAGCAGGCATATTTGCCCACTCCCATGTTGATAAGAATATTTAATACTTGACAAATCTGCATTTAAGGTACATTTTGAACAGATAAAAAATGTCCAATTAATTTGCGATTAATAGCGATTAACTATGGACAATCATGCAATTAATCTCAATTAAATATTTTAATCGATTGACAGCCCTAGTGGACCTTGATTCAGAATTGTTTTGTTAAAGTCAAATAAATAGTAGAAAATGCCCATCACAAGTTCCCAGAGCCCAAAGACACTTCTTCAAATTGATTGATTTGTCCGACCAAAGCACAATAATACAACAATATAAAACAGCAAAATTTGAGATGTTCCAGCCAGAAAATGTGCGATGTTTTTGCTCACTTAAACAAATTTTCAAAATTGTTGTAGATTATAATTTTCTGCCGTCACTTATAATCATGCCACTGAATAGAGGGCTGTGTCACTTGTGGAGTCGGAGGAAGTTTGAATGTTCAACACAGTTGCCACGGTAATTTCCAGCCTTTGTTACCTGTCAGAGTCTCACGAACCCTATATTCATGGCGGGCATAATAATAGAAACAATCTGACTTAAGTGTGCCACCAACCTCTAAGCGTTGAGTGTTTCAAACGGGGGAAAGTCATTTACTCTAATTGAGTGGTGTCTTTTTTAAGTCCATGTTATCAGAGTGCAAACAGAGCCGGTGTGGTGCCGGGGTCACAGAGGGAACAGAGAAAACGCCGCGCAGATTACAGCTGCTTTAAATCGCATTGGTATGCACGGGCACATGGATGGAGAGTATAGGCAGATAGTGTGCTTTACAGTCCGATGCAAACACATGCAAATGCGAGGGGAGGGTTGGGGGGACACACACATGCACACGCTAAGCCAAATGTGGACAAGCCAAACAGAGACGAACACAAATCAAAACAAAGCATGCAAACACAAAAGAGATCCAGCGAATGAAGACGACAGAGAGAATAGCACAGTCCCATCTGTCAGACAAATGTGAGGATGCTTCTCACACACACACACACACACACACACACACACACACACACATACACATACACATACACACACACGCAGCAGGCATCATTTAGTCTGAACTTGAGCGATATCTGCCTTTGTCCTTTAGCAGTTGGTCCTGAGGGGCCGCTGTAGAAGTTGCATGAAAGTTTGTTTAGAGCTGAGCAAGTGTGTTAAGCTTTATGAGAGCCCACGGGAGACGTGGTGGCACACACACATACACACACACACACACACACACACGCATCTAGTCACACACACAAACGCAGGCACGAGGCTTGGGCGGCAGCTCGCGCTGGCCCCAACCAACAGTGAGGAGTTTGTTGTCATAGCAACAGTAAAATGAGATGACTTTACTGTCAGCCGTAATGTTTCATGGCCCCCTTGCCGCTATGGCAACATAACAAGGAGGAGGAAGAGGAGATGGAGAGAAAGAGAGCATCAGAGCCATCTCCGCATTCCAGCGGACTCCTACCAGGAGCGATGTCACTACGATGCCCTTACTTCCTTCCTACGACGAACACACACACACACACACACACACACACACAGACACACACACCGTGACAAGCCTGTCAAACATGCATAAAACACACTCATACAAAGAGACGCACACACCTTGAAATCCTGTCAAAGCCCCCTTTCCACCTCGCCCATCCCTTTGATTATGCGCTCACTATTTTCAGCTACGGCGTTATCGTCGCCGGGGCAATTTGAATTCATTACGCTCAATGTCAATATTGGTGCAACAACGGCGTGCCTCAGACAGGTACAGCTTGTTGAATGAGCGTGCTGTGCTGTCAGAAAGTGTGAGGAGTGAAAAGAGAGGAGAAGAATCGGAGGGGAGATCAAAGACATGCAGCTCCGCCGAGCGTTTCCCCGCGTCGCGGAGAGAGTCGGAAGGAGCAGCGGGGTGACTATAGGCTGGCCGACTATACGCTGAGCAACAGCACAGCAGCTATACATCACAATTCTATATTTAGCCCAGTCCTTCCACTACAGCCTATCAACACTGTTAAGCGGAGTTATCGGCGCTGGTAGAAAAGACGGAAGGGGGGGGGGGGGGGATAGGTGGAGGAGCGGCAGACACAGAGAAGAGGGAGGAAAGAAAGAAAAGAACCAGAGTTGTTTTGCTCTGTTGCCATGGTGACACGGCGACCGGAGCTGTAGCGAACTGACAGTTGTCACGGCACAGCGGGTTGCCACGGGTGACAGCTGTCAGTCAATCACGCAGAGTGAGGGGACAGATCGGCCGATGATCACCTTGGATTAGAGAGCGATCGCACCACACAGGGGCCAGCCAGAACATATCTGGATTTAATCCCCATGCCCTAATGGCGCTGCGCTCTGGTGTGTGTGTGTGTGTGTGTGTGTGTGTGTATTCATCCATGTATGTATGTGTGTGTGAGTGTGTGCATGCTTTTAGATTTGCAACCTGTTTGTACCCGTTTGTCCGTCTGGACTTTTTGCCAGAATTTGTGTGTGCATGCAAATTTAGTTTCACATTTTCACTTGCATGTGTGTTTTTGTGTGAGCACACGTGCATCCTAGCGAGGGTGTGTATTTGTGTCCAGACTCTGAAACATGTTCACAGGGCGAGCTGAGCAGATTACATTTAGCTGTAGCTAGTTGCTGCCTGGGTCCTTCCCCACAGCTGTCTGTGCTAGAGGACAATCAAAGGCCCGGTTGTGAGCCTTCTGATTGTGGTGTGATACTCAGGCCCTGTCTACACGTATACAGATATTTTTTGTTTAAAAAAAAAAGAAATCTGTCCACACGACCTTCGTTTTATAAAATATCTCCGTCCACACTCGAACGCAAAAAACGACTCCAAACGCTCGCCGTAATATTTACATGTCACCACAAGTGAGATCACAAGTTAAGGGTCAAGGAATTTTGCTAGCACCCTTCTCACTCCCTTTACTTCGGCTTCATTACAGTCAGTTCGATAACAGTTCTTGTTGTTGGGGGGGCTGGGATTCATCACCTTGTTGTCATCAACTGTTTCTTTACATGCATAAATGAGGAAAGGGAGGTCATTCAGGTTAATGACCATAGCCCTTCTGAGTGCTCCAAACCTCGCCTTCAATCGCCCAAAAGCACATTCAATCACCATTCGGCCTCGACATGTTTAATGTGCTCCCTGCTTTGGCCTCCTGTGACTGTTACATTTTTCAAATGTAAAGTAGTAACTAGTCCAAGCAGTGCTAACAAACCGTAAAAAAGCCGGTAGTCTGCCATCTTTGTTATTGTTTCTGGCACATGCTCATTACACAAATCGACAATGGGCATGTGCGAAATGAGGAGAGGACGTCATCATTTCCCAAGCGCTCCATTTTACATGTCCACACGTTTTTAAAAATCTGCACTTTAGAAGGCGTTTTCCATTTTTGTGACCCAAGACTCAGTTTGCGTGTGGGCGACAGGCCAAAACGTAGAGGAAAATATCCGTTTTTAAAAAATATCTGCATATGGGCAGACTAGGGCTTTCCTGAATACCATTTTTTGGGCTTCGAAGCTTTGGTGAGAAATATTAGAAGGTATTTGAAGCTTCGCTGAGCAGTGCAAATAATGTTGAATATTTCTAATGAATAATGTTGGGGGATTATTCCTTATTTCATGGGCTATTTGGGGATTTATACAATTTTATTACATACTTATACATTAAAAATAAAAAAAACTAAGCATTCGAATAGTGATTTGGAGGTCGAATACCTTGGCAGCGGTCGAACTTTTGAAGCATTCGGGTCAGCCCTAGTGTAGACAGTGCCTCAGACACTTCAATTACCTGCATCTAACGAGCACAGCGTTGCTCTTATGTTGGGAGAGTTATGGTCTGATCAGAATTGGGATGGATTTGAACGCACGCGCTGAGTTGTTTTCCTTCTTTTCTTGGCAAATCTCCGGATCGTGATCCACAGCTCCAACCTTCCTCCTGCTGTAGAGTTGTCAAAGCACCGCAGTCATCTCCGCGACCCTACATCAATTAGACCTTTAACAGTATTCACATGTTATGACAGCAACCCCGTGTAATGTCAATACTTTGCTGGTACGCTAGTAATTAGAGGGTGGTTGTACAAGGAAAGATTTCCTCAACCAATGAAGCACTAAATTTGCCGTCCCAGTCAGAACTGGATAGAAAGCCCCAGAGAGAAATGATGATGTATTCTTTTCCCCTCAGATCTAACGCAGCCTAATTGGGAATGTGGTCAAAATCTTGTTGCGTGTCTCCACCCTTTGGCCTTTAACAAAAATGAAGGCTTTATGTGAGAAGCCAGCTGAATTTCATGAGCTGACCTCGTTTCTTTTTTTCCTCTTCCCTCCCTCCTTCCCCTCCCTCTGCTGTTTCTCTCCAGGAGTGAGCCCTGGGCTGGATGGGACCCACCATGCCCCCCAGTAAGAAGGCCCAGAGCCCCAGTAGTGGAGCCAGTGCCTCGCAGGGCATGAGCCCGCCGTATCGGCAGGGGGACGCCGCCACAGCCGCCTCCGAGGCCGAGGCGGCCGACCTCTCCCTGTCCCTGTCCGCCTCCTTCTCCAAGGCCGAGGACGAGGAGCTCACCAGCCTCTCCTGGCTCCACGAGAGCACCGACCTCCTCAACAGCTTCAGCCACTCGGGGCTGCGTAGCGTCTCCCCCCTGCAGGACCCCGACGGCCAGCACCCCCGCTCGCCCTCCTCCTCGTCTCCCTCTCCGGACGACGCCCTGCTCGGCGACGCGCACTCGGCGTACGACTTGGCGGCGGGGGCCAACCGGAAACCACCGTACTCCTTCAGCTGCCTGATCTTCATGGCCATCGAGGACGCGCCAAACAAGCGGCTGCCGGTGAAGGATATCTACGGCTGGATCCTGGAGCACTTCCCTTACTTTGCAAGCGCCCCCACTGGCTGGAAGAACTCAGTGCGCCACAATCTGTCGCTCAACAAGTGCTTCAAGAAGGTGGATAAAGACCGGAGCCAGGTAAAGACATCAGCTGTTGTGTAGAAATGTTGGATAATGTTTACTTTCCCTCAAGCTAAGGGCTGGGTATCCACTTTTACTTTTTGACAGTAGCGGAAGAAGTACTCAGATCCTTTACTTATGTAAAAGTACCAATACCAAAGTGTAAAAATACTTAGAAATTACAAGTGAAAGAAATTTTTACTTAAGTAAAAGTTTAGCTTCAAATATACTCATTATGCAGAATGGCCCATTTCAGAATAATATATGTTATATTATTTGATTATGATTATTTACGCATCAAAGTGTACATCATTTTAGTGTTCCAGCTGGTAAAAGAGGGGTTTATTTACTTTTACTTATATTAGGGCTGTCAATCGATTAAAATATTTCATCGCGATTAATCACAAATTAATCACATTTTATATCTGTTCAAAATGTACCTTAAAGGGAGATTTGTCAATTATTTAATACTCTTATCAACATGGGAGTGGAGAAATATGTATATATCTATTATTGGAATTCAATTAACAACACAAAACATTGACAAATATTGTCCTGAAACCCTCACAGGTACTGCAAGGGATCAATAAATAGCCTATTTTTATCCATAATAATACATCATTTATTTGTTGATTTTATTTTGTATTATTAATCTGAATCTGCAAAGTAACTAAAGTAATCAAATAAATATAGTGGAGTAAAAAGTACAATATTTCAGTATAAAGTAGCAGAAAATGGAAATACTCAAGTAAAGTACAAGTACCTCAAATTGTACTTAAGTAAAGCACTTGAGTAAAAGTTACTTTCCACCCCTGCTATTTGATAACCAAACGAAGTAGTACGGAAATTTGCCCATCAAAATCAGTATCCGATTCTTTTTGAGTTCATTTATTATTCTTTTGTCATATTTTCTGACCTAAGTTTTTGGTTGACTGCTTGCATCAATACAACATTAAACAAGAATGTATTTAGAATTTTAGCTTATTTTGTTGAATTAAAAACGGCTTTGTTGAAAAATAAATAAATAAAAAAACGTAGTGAAAAGTATCACTTACTATTGTAATAAAACTCAGCAGGGTTTGATCCAGAATCCTCCACTCTGGCAATGACCGCCTTAAAACACAAGATGTCCTGTGACCTAAATGTTCCCTCAAAGTAAAGGGCAGAATGAATTCTGTTAGCAGGCTTCTCATTTTTACATTTTATCTGCTGACTGTTATCTGCTAAACGTGCATCATGATTTTTCTGTGCGCTCGGCCAAGGACGGATTGTCATGGAAAGAACGGCTACTCTGTAATGTGTAAACATTTTAAAAGATAGTGAGTGGATTGGGTTTTCTGCTATAAAAAAGACTAGCAGATTGGAGAGTGGCACTGACCAATGGTTGCAATCTCTAAGTACCTTTTTGAAAATCAGTGTTTTAAGATCATTTCACGACCTCTAACATTCAGGGCTGAGCAGCAGCTTGTTCTGTCAGTATGTGAAACTAGTTAACTTAGTAGCAAAAGTCACCAGCGAACCTCCGTTTCCCCCTCAGGTTAACACCCAATCTCACTGATTTAGGTTTTGAAAAATTCGATGCCCATGATCATCCAAACCAATGCAGGGAATGTTTTTAGGGCTGTCAAAGTTAACACGACAACGTGTTAACGCAAATTTGTTTTAACGCCACTAATAGGTTTCAGTTTTAAAGCTAGAAAACCTAAGGAATCCATTGGTACCAACCATGTTATACTAGCTTGTCGTAAAGGAGGCTAAATAACGCCCCAACCTTAAGCTAAATTTTAGTGAGGAAAAACTGTCATAGCCATTTTCAAAGGGGTCCCTTGACCTCTGACCTCAAGATATGTGAATGAAAATGGGTTCTATGGGTACCCACGAGTCTCCCCTTTACAGACATACCCACTTTATGATAATCACATGCAGTTTTGAGCAAATCATAGTCAGGTCAGCACACTGACACACTGACAGCTGTTGTTGCCTGTTGGGCTTGAATTTGACATGTTATGATTTGAGCATATTTTGATGCTAAATGCAGTACCTGTGAGGGTTTCTGGACAATATTTGTCATTGTTTTGTGTTGTTAATTGATTTCCAATAATAAATATATGCATACATTTGCATAAAGCAAGCATATTTGCCCACTCCCATGTTGAAAAGAGTATTAAATACTTGACAAATCTCCCTTTAAGGTACATTTTGAACAGATTAAAAATGTGCGACTAATTTGCAATTAAATCACAATTAACTATGGACAATCATACGATTAATCGCGATTAAATATTTTAATCGATTGACAGCCGTAATTTTTTTTTTAGTTTTCATCAGTAATATTCTGAATACCACTATGGTAAAATAACACTTCAGCCATATGGCAAATACAGCACGCAACCCATTTTTCATTCTATCATGTGTGGTTATAAGTTGCTTCACAGCCAGACAGTTATCAGCGGTTTGCAGGCATATCCAACTTGAAGTCAAACATATTCTGTATTTTGTCTACAGCTGTACCAGATTCGGCCTTATCAATAGTTGATGATCTCTGCTTTCATAGTTCTCTTTCACTCAGACGTTCTGCGCTTCCCCAGCGGGAACAGCATTTCGCCTTTGATTTAAGTCTTGATACAGTCTTTTATACCGGCTTTCCCATCCAGATTTCACTCCATTAAATACTCGGGGTAAACGGGGAATGAATCCCTCACTCAATTAGTGCTAAATTAATACTGGAGGATTTAATAACACAGATGCCAGAAGACTTTAGATTTCATTTTGCCCGAGGGTGTTGGGGGGTGGGGGGGACAAACAGCAGAAGATCAATGCTGGCTTTGCGTGTTTAGTTGATTGAGATTATACTGGAGGATATGGGAGCTCTTTACGCTTTCCTTGACCAGCGTGTGAACCTGAACTCTTCTTCTGAGTGGGCTCTGTGTGTGTGTGTGTGTGTGTGTGTGTGTGTGTGTGTGTGTGTGTGTGTGTGTGTGTGTGTGTGTGTGTTGAGGTACAAAATGGTTGAAGGATGAAGAGTACATGGTGTGTATGTTTGTATTCATGTGTGTGTCTGTGCACACACCCTCACGCTATGCTGTCATCTGGCCCTTGACTACAACGGCACAGAGTTTCTCTTGTATACATATCTCCATAGTAACTAGGTTGCAGTTGACATAAAAGTATGCTGTTGCTGTAGCAACGGGAAAACTGATTTGGCTTTACTGACTTAGGCATGTCTGTGTGTGTGTGTGTGTGTGTGTGTGTGTGTGTGTGTGTGTGTGTGTGTGTGTGTGTGTGTGTGTGTGTGTGTGTATGAAATATGTGCATGTGTGTTTGAGCTTCAGATGGGCACTGAGGTGCTGAGTGGGGGAGAATGAGTGTACTGTATGAGTGTATGTCCTCATTTTGTGTTATATGCACATATGTACTTGTGTGTGTGTGTGTGTGTGTGTGTGTGTGTGCTCGTGCGTGCGTGCGCGTGGAGCAGCATGCGTAGAGGTGATTTTGGCAAGGACAGCCTGTCTTGTCTTCCTGTCGCTGCGCACCGTTTAAGACAGCACGCTAATTAACCCTTCAAACCTATTCCCCTCTCTCTCACACGCACACACCTCCAAACACACACAGGGCATGTCTGACACACAAGCAAACAAGTGCACACACACACACACACACACACACACACACACACACACGCTCTCAAGCACGCATGAATGCTCAAAAAGGACTCACACACACATGCGCGAGCGCCGTGTCGGTGTAGAAATGAGGGCACATCTCTGCAGACTCCTACTCTACCTGCCAAGCACCGCGCTTTATCTGAAGCTGCAATTACAGAATCTCTGTAATTTCAGTCAGACTCTGCCATTCAAAGCTTTTCACTGAGAATATCTGCATGTGAATACTCCTTTTTTTCTCCTCCCTGCTTTGCTTTTTCCTTTACCTGTTTATGTCTTTTTGAATTGAGCGTGCAATTACAGGGTCTGAGATATATTTATTTTTCTTTATGTTGCATTATACTCGCTGTGGGAAAGAAGGAAGACGATGGGTTTTGTTTAAGGGGAGGTCAAGTTATCATTGTGAGTGATAGATATAGACACACACGGGGAGAGAAAGGCGGAAGCAGGGCGACATGGCGTTACTGTGAACGCACCAAATCATATTTCCATCAATTTACAGAGGTGGAGATTAATATGACAGCGGCCTATTTGTTCCAGTGACTGTATTTCTGGGTCATATCCAGGCAGATGACAAGATGGGGACTAGTTTAGAATAAGCTTGCTGCTCCATTTGTGTGTGTGTGTATGTGTGTGTGTCTGTGTGTGCGTGCGGGAGTGCGAACTTGTGGGAGAGAGCGTGTGCGTCCCATGGTTGCCATGGCTTTGTTTACAAACAGGATTCTTCACTGTGCTGAATGACATGCCTTTAATGACAAGTGTTGTTGCCCTCAGACTTCTGGATCAGCGCTGAAGATCAGTGTTGTAACAGCGCAACACACACACACACAAACACACACACACACACACACACACACACACACACACACACACAGTGGTATATTTCTCAAAGCCTCTTATGAAATCACAGCAGAGACAACAGGCAGTTTTGTAATCTAAGACTCACTATGAAGTCTCTCGGTGTTGCACTTAAGTGTGTCACCTCTAACTTAACCTCGGATGAGAGGCGCCCTTGATTCTTTCACGTTTTAACTCGGAACATTATGAACTGTAGCATCTGGAGCGAGCTTAGATGTGTCCGCCCGAGGTGTTTTTGTTTTTTTGGCGCTCATTTATCAGCAGGTCGCTGCCACTGATGTATCTGCCGGAGTGAATAGCATTTTACTGTGTTTTCTCTCACAAACACATGATATTTCTTGATATTTTTCTTGCTGTATGGATTTAAAAGTACGCATGTGGAAGATCTGTTTTGCAGAAAAAAAGATGCTATCGTTAAACTAAGACTAAGGAAAGCTAGGATAAAAAAAAGGACGTACTGTACGTGTATGAGAAAGTAGGCTTGTGCTGGTGGGCTTTATGATCGGTGTAATTTTCTCCTCTAGCCATTTTTCCAAAAACTAAATAGCCTACATTCAACGAGTTTTAACAAAGACGTGCACTATTCTAATAAAACGATGAAAACAGTTATGATAGACTGTATATAAAGATGGAGGACATGGCAGCTCCCCAAAAGTGAAGCCAAAACATCTCAATGGCTGGCTGCAGTACAGGTCATAAATCCCTCCCCCCCATGCTAGCAGATGCAACATGGGCCAAACTAAAAAGTCAAAGTACACGGGAAATACATTGTTCCTAAAGATGGTTTGTGTCATTTTAGGTAGTACTTATCACGCTGATGTATGTTCAAGTGTTCATTTTTCTGATAAGTTTTTTTTTTTTTACTTATTTGATGCTATATAAAGTAGAGTTGTTCCGATACCAGTATCGGAAATGCGTCTGATTCTGTCCAAAATTCGGGATCAGCTATCGGTGAGTATGCCAGTCCATGCACCGATCCAATACCCTTATTTATTAACCTACAAATCGAAAATGTATTTGTTCATGTTTTACAAAGGGTTTAACCTGAGCAAGGCCATACAACAAAGATAGTAATCATATCACATCCATACATGGTCAGTAGTAAACATCTGAATTATAATATTAATAATAACTATATATACTTTTTTATCACGCTGGTATCGGATCGCTACTCGGTATGAACCGCGAGTTCAGGTATCGGTTATTATTATGGTTATTATTATGATATTATGGTTAGTTGTTGTGTCTTTCTAGCCAAACGTAGCAGCTAGGCGGCTCTCGCTAGCAAGCTACGGCTGTGCTCGGCTTTTGATTGGCTCGGGCAGGTGTGTGGGCGGGACCTAAATACCACGGTTCCAGGCCCCTGATCACTACTGCGAAGACTCTAACTCCAAATTCGGTCAAAATCTCAAGATGGCAGCACCCATATCCGGGATATTTTGGCTTCACTTTTGTACAGTGGGAGGAAGTGGAGACGCGTCGTCCATCTATATATACAGTTTATGGTGGCAACACTTTGGGTTTAGCATGAAGCTAGCGTCTCCTAAGTTTTTGAATGATACTTCTTCAAAGCTGCACTAATCAATATTTTGACAATAACAATGTGTCAATTTACTATGTGTAATATGAAAGCACTCACTCATAGTGACAAACCAACAGAGTTACCACCCGATTCGGCATTTTCCCTCAGCTCTAGGGAGCTTTCAGTTCATTGTTTTGCTTTTACAGTCGGCAACTTCACGGTTTTGATTCAGTCTTTTTAAGTCCCAACAGGGAGATCTTTTTAGAGAAAAGGCTATGATAAACCCACTGTACGCTACCTGCCCAGCACCAAACAGCAGACAGAGGAAGTTAGCAACTAGCTGGTGAACCTAGTGGAGCACTTAGAAGCTAATGAGCCAGATATTTCCCTCAGGAGTTGGTGGAGACCAAAACAGAGCTCAAAGGAAAGACTCCAAATAATTGCTAATGTTCCATGGTGTCTGCTGGATGTGAACAGCCAATTGTTTGCTAACATGTTAGCCATATCAACTTCATATGGTGTTAAAATGTCAATGTTGTGTTAACAGCTTTTTCTGCCTCCTTTTCAAGTGGCCTGAAAATCAGTTAATACTGCTTTAATAAGCTATTAAAATATATGGCTGGCCTTTTTATTGTGTTTGTTTCTGTCATTGTGAGTCATGAGTAGGAGGACAAGCCTTGTTGTCACAAACCATTTGTTCGATGTAGCCTAAGGGAAGCCATTTCAACATCTGTAAGAATGGTACTTGGTCGTGTCCATGGAGAACTTTCACGGACATCAAAATGAAGCCTCCATGACAAGCTCAGGAAGGACAGAAACCCAAAGGACCTCACTGAAATTAATTGCTAAGTGACAACGTATCATAGATGCTTTGGGAGTTGCTTACATTGGACTCTGCCCAGTTTGTGCCTCTCATGAAATCAGTGTTTTACATTTGAGAGTTTTGTATTTCTGATTATTATCCAGTCACAGATTGAAGTTTAGTTGAGGCTGGGGTGTAAGAAAATAGCGATACACATGAGTATATTATGTTGTGCAATACTATATCGATTCTCCAAAACACTGTATCGATTTTTAATTAACCTCTTAAAAATCCAACGGCCCATCGTCGGGCCCGGCCGCTATTCGCTTTTTCCGAGGTTGTAGCCGTTTTAAAGCTAGATTGAGGTTACTGGTATCATATGAAACTAGAAAACCTAAGGAATCCATTGGTACCAACCACGTCATACTAACTTCCCTTTACAGACATGCACTTTATGATAATCACATGCAGTTTGGGGCAAGAACCATTCAGTATAAATGGGTTATTTTTGCCTATTCTACAATGGTTTATTGAGGGAAACACAGACCTTTATCTGTGACTGGATTGTAATAGCCAATGCAATAGACGAGAAGAAATGTGTAAATGCTTACAGGAGAAGCACAAACTGGGGCAACCTTTAGCTTAAATTAGAACCACATGGGAAACAGGTTCAGAAGTTGTGGAAAGGAAAGTCAATTCATAACACCTGTAGAAGAAGTTTCCAGATATTACCTCGCTCCATTTTTTATGTAGTGACAAAAATATCCTCTTGTCCAACCAACATGTAGCATTCACACCCAACAGGGCCTCTTTGTCTCGTTGTCTCTTTGTTGTCAAACGGCCTTCGACGAGAACAGAAATGGCCTGTATCAAGCAACTTTATCAGAAGAAATATACCCCCCTCTTCTTCGTCTTTTCCCTCTTTCTGCCTCTTTTCTCTTCAAAAGATCTGTGTTCGTCTCGCTGTTAGAACATTTGCATCCTCTGCTGTAATTCTCGTCTCTCTGCAGTCACGCATCCGCTTCATTTCTGAACAACAGACCTCATATTGTGTTGGTTCGACTGTACTGAATATCTTAATTGGTGTTCAGACATGTATCTGGTCCACGCCATACTATATGATTAATCCTCTGTTTATCTGTATGTATACAGTAAGTAATGATGGATCCTCGTATCACAGTGGGTTAATACGGCTTAACCAGGGTTGATGCTTTTACTCCAACTGTGGACGTCCATCATAAAATGATACGCAGTCGTAATACTTTAGATTGGTGGTATAGGTTAAGTCATATTGCACATGGACAACAAAGCCTCTTATGCTGATGCCTGGCATGTTTCTCTGCACAGAGAGTGGCAGCTCTGTGCTCTCTGTGCATCATACATCTTTTTTAATCTCATTTCATTGCCGAGTCGAAAACAAAATTTACTTCCTCCTCTCTTAATAGCCAATATGAACGGTTTAAATGGGTCTCCACAGTATATGGATGCCATTGTTGATTATGATAAAACTATTTAAAGCTGCAGTTTCAGTGGTGGGAGGTATATAGCTGCATTTTAACAGCTGTTATAATATAGCGGTTGATTGAAGAGATATTTTTTTCTTATTATCATCAAATACCATAAAAAAAAGTCCAGGACCAGGTTCTTTTCTCTTTCTTTTCGCCGAGTTTCCAGTGCAGATAGTACCACCTCAGTGTAGGGGGGATTCTCAGCCGATCGCCGTTGCGGCGGCGCATTAAACTGCTGTGACATCATCTTCAACGTGACACTCGCCTAATTATTTCAACGGCAACCAAACAGACAAACGTCTGCACTTCGTCAATTGTATGGCGTAGTGTATGGTGTAGTTTTGCGAGCTGCCATTTTTTAAAATCTAGGTCAAGTTAATTAAAAATTGCGTCCGCTATTGACGCCAGCTTGGCTATTTAAAAATGGCGGGTTTGTGCAGGATGTCTCGTGTCGCGCTAGTGACGATTCTCCCTGACCAATCAGTGTTCTGCAGTGTTGTAACTCCACCTCCTAGTATCTGCTCAGCTCGCTTGGATCCTCGACCGAGGTGGTACCAAAAATGGAGTGGTTCTATTGGTACCATCCGTAACTTTTGCTAATGGAAACGCAAAAATAACCGTTCTAATGTGTAACGAACTGAACTGGACGGCTTGGTGGAAACGTGCCATAAGCCTCAAGCCCATTGGTTCCTACTGGATATCTGTCCCGTAAATAAAAAAAAAAAATGAGATTATAAATATAAAGTTTCCTTTCCCAAAACAGCTGGGCACTGCAGTTTTTTTTAGCAAACATTACTTAAACTGGGGGGAATTGTGCATTTGTTGGGGATTATTTTCTGCTGTGGATTAATACACATTTGGTCCTCTAGTGAGTATTTACAGCAGCATGGCGATGTGGGATTGACTGATCAAAATAAATGGCCGTGTTCATTGTAATAAGGCAACATGTCAATCAGTGCAACAGTGTGGCTCATTGATGTGTTTTTAAGAGGTGGTGGACAACAATGGAGCTCTGTGGCACAGAAGAATAAGATCTATCAGGCAATACTTAGTTAGTGGAATAAATTCTTAGTGTTTTGGTCTTTTTATGGGATTTGTTGACCGTAAGAAAAATATAGAATCTCATCAACCTTAAAGGAGGAGTTCAGCATTTGGGGACATGTGCTCATTCGCTTTTTGTTGTTGTTGTTGAGATGATACCATTGTTACCATTGTTACCACTCTTATTAAATGTGAAGCAACAGCCATTAGACAGTTAGCTTAGCTTAGCTTAGCCCAAAGACTTTTGACACAGGAAAACAGCTAGTAAATGTAGAAAAATCTGAAGCACCTTTGAAGCACTAATTAATTTCAATCTTTAAAATTAACTAATATGTTTGTTTATGTTGTTTGTTTAATATAAAGTGTAAATATTAATTAATTGATCAATCACCATAAAACACAGTGCATCATTTTTGCATTTTGTTTTTTTGTATGCATTAAACAAAATATAACGTGTTGATTAGTGAGCTTGAGAGGTGCTGGCAGGCGGATTTTGTTACCTTTCAACAGAGCCGGGCTAGTCGTTTCCCCCTGTTCCTGTCTTTATGCTAAGCTAAGCTAACCGACTGTAGCTTCATATTTAGCATACAGACATGAGAGTGGTATCAATCTCCTCTAACACTCTGCAAGAAAGTGTAGGGCTGCAACAAATAATCGATTAGTTGTCAACTATTAAATTAATCGCCAACTATTTTGACAATCGATTAATCGGTTTGAGTAATTTTTTGAGAAAAACAAGTCCAAATTCTCTGATTCCAGCTTCTTAAATGTGAATATTTTCAGATTTCTTTACTCCTCCATGAGAGTAAACTGAATATCTTTGAGTTGTGGACAAAACAAGACAGCTGAGGACGTCATCTTGGGCTTTGGGAAACGCTGATCGACATTTTTTATAATTTTCTGACATTTTATAGACCAAACAACTAATTGAGTAATCGAGAAAATAAGCAACTGATTAATCAACAATGAAAATGATCCTTAGTTGCAGCCCTAAATAAGTGTGTTTCCCAAAATGTCAAACTGTACCTATAACCCATTAAAGTATAAGAGTAAGGAATGGTTAAATATGTATGGATTGTACGATCAGTGTAGTACTCTTTGTATTGCCGTGTATGTATTTTTGTGGATTTGGTTGTCTAAAATGAACTGTCATCGTGTATTTTAAGTCATGATATACAGTTTATAGTACAGGTACATGTGTATGTGAAAAGATAATAGTGCAGATAAGAATGCAGTAGCAGTAGTAGAGTGTTACTAGCGGGGTCAGTGGCAGCAGGACTTTTTAATATCTCCCATTTCCAAGGGAGACCAGCCCCCACAGCTTATATAACACAGGAAACAGATGTTGGCAACACACAATCATCTCTCTCTCCCTCTCTCTCTCCCTCCCTCTCTCTCTCTCTCTCTCTCTCTCTCTCTCTCTCTCTCTCTCTCTCTCTCTCTCTCCGCCTTTGTCTCCTCTTTCTTCCCCTTTTGTCTTGTACTCACACTATGACGTGTCCAGGGCAAGTTGCAGTATGTATGTTTTCTCCATCATGAAAATATCTGTGCATTGCTCAGTATTGTGCAGTTTTATAACACAGAGGCGCTTTCTTAATCACAACTACTACAAACCGGTGTAGTGACACAGATACATGTAATTAAATCCATTTCTTTTAAGTGTAATATTGCTTAAACGTGCAATTTGAAGTCTAATGCGGTGCCAGTTTCACACTGTAGGAGATATTCCTTAAAGTCCGGGTTAACGTTTTCGAGTTGTGGATTATTTGTTGTGTAATCCTGCTCTTTAGCTGCAAACACTACAGCGATGTGACTATTTTCCAGCACACAGATGCAACACGAAAACATCCAGAGAATAGTGCTCCTATCAGAGGAGAGAGACCAGATGGGATCAGAGGATGGAGAGAGGAAATAATATAAATGGAGATCACAAACACAGGTGAAAGTCGAGACCACAGTCCTCCATCACCTGCTTTTTTACGCTGTAAGATCCGCCCTTGTGGAGGCGTCCTATTTTTAAAATCTGTGTCACACTGTATCAAAGTTGAACCTCTCTGGAAACTCGAAACCAATCTCTGACCTCGAATACTTTTTGTGATAATCGATTTCGAGACATGCTGCCTTTTTTCTCAACTTTGTCAGAAAATGAAAAAGTCCATTTCACCTCCTCTCGCTTCCAAGCCCAGATGATGCCTGTTGCCAAGGCAACCGCTCTAACCCAGGTGACAGACCCTTCCTATGAGCTGCGCCCTGTGATTGGCCTGTTGACCGGGGGGGTCTACACATTGAGCGCTTTCATTGGCTGGCTGGTTGGCAGAAGCAGGGGACCCAGCAGACAGAGATTCTGTAGAGAACATTGATTTAATCTGCTGGCAAGCAGGCAGACAGTAGGCACACACATACACACACACACACACACACACACACACACATATATATATATATATATATATATATATATACACAGAAACGGCTGGCGGGCTGGAGGTGCAAGGGGAAATTTGGCCCAGTGGGGGTCACCTCTGCGGGAGCGAGTGTATGTGTGTGTAATATCATGCTCTCCAGGAGAGGCGTTGCTGGCAGTAATAGAAGCACTCCCAGGAGCAGACCACGCTGGGTAATATCACACTCCCTAGGGAACTTGCCATACACACACTCACCCCTCTTCACACACACACACACACACTCAGCAAAACATATGGCCCGTGTTCAACACGGCTCACATGCTAATGCAAAGATCCAGACAGGGGGGGACACACAAATCAACAGTGCACACACATCCTATTAGCTTCTTGCATTCTTACAAGGTCAGTTGGTGTAGTGAGTGATTCACTGGACATCCTGGGATCAGGAGACCCACTGAGAGACGCAGGGTGTCCACAGAGGCTCTGCATGCTCATCACTCACTGGAAATGATAGAGTTTGTGTTGTCATACAGTATATCAAGGAATTTATAAATCCCCAAAAAATCAGATGTCAGTCATGAATGTGAGGAATCATTTGAGACAGATTTTGAAGTGTGCAGCAGGATTTGTTTTCAGATGTTCATGCTTTCGTTTGTCTTTTGCAGTTACACTGACAGTAATGTACTTGGTTTTATAAAATTATATTTCAGGTGCTTTCATGTTAACATGAACAGGTTGGTATAGGTGTTACCTCTTGTACTATTTTTTGGTGATATGACCATAACAGAGCATTTATCAAAGGTGCAATACAACAACTTGGAGCTTATTGTAACACATTTCAGTGTAGTGTAGTGTAGTGTAATGGTTCCCAGCATGGGTGTCGGGGCCTCTATTTGAATTATATTTTAACTTAAAGGTACAGTGTGTAACATTTCTGGGGACCAATTAGCAGAAATGGAATAAAATATTAATAAGTATGTTTTCTTTACCGTATAATCACCTGAAACTGAAAGAATTGTTGTGTTTTCGTCAGCTTAAAATGAGTCCGTCAAATCTACATAGGTAGCGGGTCCTCTTCACGGTCCTCTTCACGGTCCTCTTCACGGAGTCCGCCATGTTGCGTCGGACTGTGGCTTTGTGGAAGAGCAGGTCACCCACCTATCGGAAGGTCGGCGGTTCGATCCCCGACTCCTCCAGTCCACATCGAAGTGTCCTTGAGCAAGATACTTAACCGCAAATTGCTTCTGAAGGCTGTGTAATGAGTATTTAGATTAGATCCTGATCAGCGGCCCCTGCCATCAGTGTATGTGAATGGGTGAATGTTGACATGTAGTGTCAGATGACCAGAGAGGTGATATATACTGTAAATGCAAGTCCATTTACCATTTACCATGTTGCTCCACCATGTTTCTACAGCAGCCCAGAACGGACAAACCAAACACTGGCTCTAGAGAGAGCCTTCGCGTTTTTACGTTACCTGAAGGCCACCGTAGTTCTCCGACACGCTTGTGAAACTGCAGTAACGTCAGGCGCAGAGTGCAAAACCGTGGTACCGCCAGCTGCCGTCTGACTACCGATGCTCCTAAAGTTGTGTTATTGTGGTAAGGATGACCTCTGAGCGAAGCGAATGCCGTTACCACGGTTTTGCACTCGGAGGGGTACTCACTACTAAATGCCACTAAATCCTACACACTGTACTTTTAACTGAAAGGTAAATAAAAACCTTTCACTTTCCTCCACTTACAAACTTAAGAATAAAAGCTATTTGTCTAATTTCTACTCACCAGAAACACTCACATGTAAGAGAGCTCTATACATCTCTTAAGGTTTTTTGGGGTCTTGATGGCTGCAGTATAGAGACAGAGGAGAGCACCTTCTGAGACATTAGCCACTATATGAAGCTGCTGCTTGCTTGTAAGGTGTTATCGTCAAACGCACATTTGATAGGTTGCTACAAAGCATTTTTTTTTTATTATTCCTTAGGGATTTTCCTTTCATCCCTATTTAAATATCAGAGATATATAGATTGTTGTTTATGGCGTGTGTTCATTGCTGTGATGGGTATTAAAGATGTCACACAAAATTAACTTGAAAAATATAAATAATAAGAACAGTAATAGGCTTTCGCAGAATAAGATAAGAACTGAGAAAATATAAGGATTTTTTTTAACAATGGGGGAGATGTAGGGTAAATCCTTGGGAGGTCTCTGATTGGCTCCGTCTCCTCAGAACATCAATCATGTGATCACCATTGACTGTATATAGGAAGTGGATGTATTCATCGTGATGTCACCCATTGGTTTGTGGACTGCCGTTTTGAAGCCTCGAGTTCGGCATTTTTGCCGTTGCCATCTTGGTTTTTTGGAACCAGAATTGACACACACAATTGAGGGTGGAGCTAAGTACAACCGAACGCTGAATAAGACGTTTTCAGGCCACCAAAAAGGTTATAATTAACTTTCATGAACTGAAAACACACTCTGAAAGGGTTAAAGTTGTAAAACGAAAACACGGACAACACCCAGACTGGACAACGCTGTGGTAGCGACCTGTCAATCACAAGGTAGCCACGCCCTAAAGCGTACCCTGCTTTATGGTCTATTTGACTCTAAATGGGACCATAATTTACTTAATGAACATCATGCTGTATTGAAGAAGACTTGAAACTAGCGATTGAGACCATAAACTCATGTTTACAATGTTTACTGAGGTAATAAATCAAGTGAGAAGTAGGCTCATTTTCTCATAGACTTCTATACAATTAGACTTCTTTTTGCAACCAGAGTCGCCGCCCCCTGCTGGCTATTAGAAAGAATATAAGTTTAAGACACTTCCGCATTGGCTTCACTTTTCAGACCCCAGAGTTGCCCACTGGTGATCACATGAGAGCCGCTCTTGAATTTTGCCTCTTATTCTTCCCTTTTAGTGCGTAACTTTTCAACTACTGTCTGAGTTGACTCTTTTGTGCATTCTTTCGTGTATTTCTTAGAAGTTTGAGAACTACTAAGAGGCGGCAAAATAAATCCGAGTGGTCAAAAAATTATGGAAAGCATAGAAAATGTATTTCTGCTAAACAGTGTTTATTGTTTATGTTTTTGTTTTTTATCTGTTTATTTTTTAAGATATTGTTGTAATTTGGCTTCAGAGCCGGCCCTAGGTATAGGCGTTATAGGCGGTATAGGCGGTATAGGCGGTATAGGCGAATGCTATGCCATCCATCCATAAGGTCACCCAAATGAGGGAAGAAATAAGATTCAAAGTTTATAACTTTTACTATTTTTTTTACTAATTTGAATTCTATTATTAAACAATAGCATAAATATGTAGTCTGCATCACCTAAATAGCTAATAAATAGCTATAGTTAACGTCAGTTCCTCCCACCTACAACATAATCTTGAGAAATACAGTTTTTCTTTTAAGTGTAATATACATAGCTTAATCTCAATGACATAAAGCTATGCAGTATCTGTGTGAGTGTATGAACACATTGATTTGTACTGGAATTAGCTGCGATGCAAGGGTCACCAGCTTAAATCTTGCCTAGGGCACCAAATTGGTAAGGGCCGGCTCTGTTTGGCTTGGTTTTCTCATGAATTAGTGAATACTTAACCAGAAAAAAACAGCAATATGACTTCCTAGAAATAGTGTCCTCCAATACTCTTTCATAGGGACTTTGTTTTAGGTAGAAAGTAGTTTCTCTAATAAATCTGTTTACGGATTATCCAGAGTGACATTGTTTCTGCCAACAAAAAAAAACAGTAGTTGTACTTTTGAAATGTGCCAAAAATATCTGATATCTCTCAACCCGGGTAAATGTAACCAAAATGAACTGCATAGCAAGACACCACTAGAGATAAGTGAGTGTTTCCGATGTAGAAGAAGCAGCAAGGTGTGTTTTTCTCATCCACTTCAATACAAAACGCTTCTCAGGTTTTCAAATCTGCCTCCAATTAATGCTCACACGCACGGCTCTGGCATATCTGACATTTCCCTCTTAATAGATCCCTTGCAGTATTTGCAGAAATCACAAGCCCGCAGTCATGACATCTCCCCACCCTGCAGCCTGTACCTGTATCATATCACAGAGCACTACAAAGTGAGCTGAACACGAGGCAAGGACGGCTTTAATTTTATATTTACTTTGCTCTCTCCTCCTGCCATTCTCAGTCTCCGCCGTACACAAACTCCAGATTTTGCCACGTTCAGATGACAAGGCAGATGAAAGCACGGAGGAGGCTGTGAGAGATAGAGACAGGGAATGTATTTTCATAGCGGCCCCGTCTGAGATCCCTCCCGTTCTCTATAATCTATAGGCTGGTTTCACTCCGATTTGGAGCCGACAGCTTCATTAGGTGAGGGGGGGAAGCTGCTTTGATCTAAAAATACACACCATCATCGCCTCTGGAGTGGAAAAAAAGTTAAAGAGTTTCCCTGTGTCTTAATAAGAAAAAAAGCCTCCAGATTTTTCTCTGAGGAGAAGCAGAGGATTGGAATATTGAGGATGTATTAACTCTCGTTCCTCCGAGTGTTCCCTTCCTCGGGAATGTGGGAATGGACGCTGTGTGTACAGGTGGTTTGGTAAATAAGAATCCAGCACAGGGTCTGGATTTTGAGCTTGTGTTTGAGCTTTGGACTCGTCGGCTCACACCGGTGTGCTGCGCTGTGTTTGTGATGTGCTTTGAGGGGCCCGATAGCACTTCCAATAACATCTCTCTCATCTTTCTTTCTTTCTTTCTTTCAGAGCATAGGCAAAGGCTCTCTGTGGTCCATAGATCCGGAGTATAGGCACAACCTGATCCAGGCGCTGAAGAAGACGCCGTACCATCCCTACTCGCCCGGCCTGGCCACCCCCTCCACCTCCCCACCCACCCTGCCTCAGACATTTCACCACAGGTAAGACGGAGTAGCTGATTGGTTGATTGATTGATATTTATGCTGCATTCCATTTACCTCGGAAATCGTAAGTTTGAGGCTGGGAATGACGTCACACCTCAGTTGACGGCGTTCGAGTACAACAATTCGTAAAACTTAATGGGGTTTGCTCCAGCCAGGTTAGACATTGTTAGCGATTGTTAGCAATACCAGCTGATAACAACGCATTATTTTGCGCATACAAACACCGTAGCAAGATGTCCATAGATAGAAGTTGGACAGTGTGTGTACGACTGATTTAATGAGACACATATAAGACAGAAGTGCTAATAAACAGTATTTACGACAGCTTTTTTAATGCTGTTGAGGTCGGGGTTGGTGAGGTTTGTCCGACTTGAGTCGGAAATCTAACTCCAGGGGGCGTTCCAGTTGAAATTTCTGACTGGGAAAAGGAAATTCCAACTTCCCAGTTCAAGTATGTAGATAGTTTGACCTCATCCTGTTGAAAAACACTTGTTTGAGTTGAGAGCATTCCAACTCTCAATTAATCTGAATTAATTTGAATGAATATTGACATCAACTGATATATAATTCAATTAAACGTAATAAGTGCAACATTAATATTCTGTTCACCATATTATCATCATCATCACGGCTCATCATTTTACCAAGAGGAGGATTGAGAGTTTGTTTTAGATTTAATGAGTTAATTGGCATATGTTGGAAGCAGCAACGTACAGTTCAGTAGTTGTAGGAAGCCTGCATCTGGTCTTGCAGGTCTCTGTTGCACCCGATGGTTTAACTTCGCTATACTGTATAACATTCTCTCGTCTAGTATTGTGCTCTTGTCCCCCTCCCATGTAAGTCAAGGACCGCTTTGCTTTTTAAAGACTCTTTTTTTAGCAACTAACGTCATGTCAAACCATTCCCTTTTTATTTCTGTCACAGTACTCCGCTGCAGCTGTACTAGTACTGCTTTCTAATTGTTTAAGGACTCTTTAACCCTGTGAACTTTGGAATAGAAATGATCCACTAGTGCCTTCATTGATATTTTTGCTTATTGTGATTTCTTGAGGTATCAAATGTTTCATATCCCTGAAAATCTGCACAACCTAAGATAACAGGTTATGTAAGTCAATAAACCATAATAACTGATAAAAGTATTGAAATTGGGTCATAAAAAAAATACAAAAATCTTGTTTTTTCATAAAATGTTACTAAATAATCACACTAACCTATTGATACAAAAGAGTTCTAAATGTAGTTCAATCAGGAGAGACCCAGTATCGATTGAACCATAATTTATTACATGATGCATGATGAGAAGAATATTGCAAAGTCTTTGGCGCTTAGACTCCATCGTGACGTAGTATATAAAAGGGGGTATTGATGCCGTGATGAGATTAGGTATATTCCCCCCTTGGAGTCCAGACACTGGTGGTGGTGGTGAAGGGAGTATAGCTGAAGATCCAATGAAGGGATGTGGAGCAGGCCTGGGCACTGAATATGATGAAGACTGGAGGTGATGGGGTGGAGGCGGGTTGCATCGAGCCGCTCTGAATGGAACTGACGCTGCAGAGGAGAACAGTTTTAAAATTGATTGCAACGATATGATTGGCTCAGAGCGAGCGTGGCAGAATCTGTTTGGTTATCAAGAGTGAACCACCCACAGTCAGCTGATAGAGTAGGAGCCAGTAGAGATAGGAGAGACAGAATGGTTATGAATGAAAGAGTGTAAAGAGGGTCTTCATGTCTGAACTTTCGCATAAGCTTCATAAACATGAACAAAATATTTCTCAACACTCAACATGCTCGTTTTTATGAGCAGATCGAGTGCAAAGGCGTTTTGATAACTTCGTTACGTTCCGCACGTAACGTAGTGATCATCACCAGCGTACAACAGGATGACGCGGAAGACAGAAGCCGTAGCTTTCCGTTGCAAAAAGAATGAATGCTCTAGCTAGTATCCTGCTGAGTCCCGACAACAGGACTTGAAGTTTTTTTTTTACTCTTGGGTGACATTCTTGTTTTGGTGAAACTGTCCCACAAACGGGCGGAACAGGCAGCATTATATGACAATTTAGGGGCGTTGATTATGCGAATGATCAAACCCCACAAACACACACTCAGTCGTGAACAGGTGGCAGGCTGGAATGAGCGATTTACTAGTTTGTACAGTGAAGAGAACGTTTGGTGAATCTGATTTGGAACACGTACAATCGAGCCTCAGAAAAAAATGAGTAGGTTCTAAGAATAAAAATTGCATGAGGCTCATTTACTCCATCAAGCAAGACTGAAAAACATTATTGGGCAACAATTTTGAAAAATAACTGTTTTTAAGTCAATATTTGAAGAAAAAAATAACTGTTTATAATTCAATTATTTGAAGAAAAAAAAAAAAAGGCTAAACATTCTCCAGCTTTTCACATGTAAAGATTTGTTGCTTTTCTCTATGAAAATTTGGATTTCTGGTTGGTTTCAGTTGAATGATCCGAGCAATTCTTATAATTCCGAGATCGATCTTTGCATCTGTGCCTTTTCTCAGCGAATATGTGTACATTTGCACCATATGTTTTGTATAGACTGTGGTTACTTGTTATAAATGGTATAGTTGTGTAATACATGGTTGCTTATTTTGGTCCACAATCTTATAGCAGTGAATAGGGTTTGAACTTTAAACAATTTTATATTGAAAAGCACAAAGAACACTGTTGTTTACTTGTGGAATAAAAAGAAATGTATATATGTTCCCAGAATAAATTCTGAGAAATGCTTTCCTACTGTATTTATGCGATATAGGTATTCATCTAATGTAAGAGAATCGATCGATTCACTTCAAGACAGGACTTTCTGAATCAAGATTTAATCGAATGGAGAAATCAGTGCCAAAACCCAGTCCTATATATCACTGTAAATTCAATATCTTTGGGTTTTAAACTGTTTTTCGGACAAAACAAGCAATTATTCATCACTATTTTTTGATTTATTTGCTTTACAGACTGAACAATTAATCCAAAAAAGAATCAGTACCTACATCACTGATAAAAATAATCGGTAGTTGCATCCTCTAGCCACATAGAACAGAAAACATACACTCCTCCACCTCTCTAACTCTCTCTCCATCTGTCGCTCTCTCACTCTCCACCCACCTGGCCCCGGGCGTTATATAGCTGACCCGCCCCATCCTTTCCTTAAATCTTTTTGCACGCTGTTTTCATGCAGCAACACTTCCATCCCTCCTCCTATCTCCTTCCCCCTCAGGCACATCACAGGTAGAAGCGCTGGTTGCCTTTTTTTTTTTCTCTCCTCTCCACATGTTCACTTGCTCACTCCCTCGCCCTCTCCCCGGCACATCCTGTCCATCCCCCTGTTTCGCCTCTCCTCCGGCTCCCTAACACGAGCTCCTCCGTTCCGGTCCTCTCGCTCTCTTGTCTTCTCTTTTAATGTCCCGCACACCCTCCCGCTCATCCTCAGGCATACATTACAACTCGTGGGGCACCCAGTGCTCCGTCTTCTTTATTTATCCCTGCTGTGATTTATTCCTTCTCTCTCTCCACCCCTTTTCACTCGCTCTCCACCACTTTATCATTCAATTAAATCCTCCTTTGTCTACATTCACTTCATTCTCACACCTCTCCACAGCATCCACCTGTGTTGTTTCCTCCACACTCTCCTCTCCTGACCTCTCCTCTCCTCTCCATCCTCACCTCTCAGTTTCCGGCTCTTCTGCCCATGCCTGTGGATATGTCAGTGAGAGCTACCATTAGTCGTCTTTTTTTCCTTTCTTCCGCTTGCTCTCTTTCTCCCTTTCTGTCTCTCTCTCTCTCCGCATACCCCCCCACCACCACCACCCCACCCCGCTCCCCAGTTGATCCGGGCAGGTTGGCTTGCAGAGCCAGCGGACTGTGTAAGACAGAATAATTGGTTCACCATAAAATGTAAAAGTGTCATTTTGAACAATGAGGTATGGGGAAGTGGAACAAATTGGAGGCCGGATTCGGAACATGAGGAGGAAGGGGAGGCGGGGTGTAGTGAGGAGAGGTTGGAGTATGGGGGGGGGGAGGTTGTTCATTTGCATTGTGACACACAGTGGGAAATGAGAGAGCAAGTGAGGGGAGTCCATTTCTTGGTGAGAGGGTCCCTTGTGATTCAGCACCTGAAGAGCACGCTTCGTGTATGTACTAGGGCTGTCAAAGTTAACGTGATAATAACGCGTTAGCGCAAAATTCGTTTTAACGCCACTAATTTCTATAACGTATTAACGCAACTTGTGATTTTTAGGTTGTAGCGGGCTCAGTTCTGAAGCTAGAGTGAAGATACTGGCATCATATGAAACTAGAAAAACCTTAGAAATCCATTGGTACCAACCATGTCATACTAGCTTGTTGATAAGTCGGTTAAATAATGCTCCAAACTTGCGCAACATTTTGGCGAAGAAAAACTGGCATGGCCTTTTTCAAAGGGGTCCCTTAACCTCGTCATTGTTTTGTGTTGTTAATTGATTTCCAACAATAAATATATACATTAATTTGCATAAAGCCGCATATTTTCCCACTCCCATGTTGAAAAGAGTATTAAATACTTGACAAATCTCCCTTTAAGGTACATTTTGAACAGATAAAAAATGTGCAAATAATTTGTGATTAATCGCAGTTAACTATTTTATCGATTGACAGCCCTAGTATGTACAGTATGTACTATGACAAAAAGTCCCACACAAATATATTCAGTTTACTGAAAAGAGTTTACTACAACTTTGACAAAAAATATATAAATGTTATCTATGATTGAATAACGAGCATCTTTCAAGTCTGTGTGTGCTTGTGACTTGTTTTTTTAATATCAGCCTTAAATGAATGGAAACCAGCCGCTGCCTGGAAATTCAAATGGAAATCAATTTAAGAATTTATGGTGTGCTGTCGAAATTGGCCGGCAGCAACGTAAAGCACGCGCACAGCATGTACAGTATGCACAATTTGTTGCTAATGGCCTAAAACATGAACACCACTTGTATGGTCCCTGAACCTCTCAGGCAGCAACAGTAGTGCTGCTGGATCCACAGCCCACAGTTTCCAGATATTAAGCCGAGCCAGGCTGAATTAGTAAAATGTGTGAATGAGATATCTGTGATAATTTCATTTGATGTAATGGCGCAAGAATAAAAAACATTTATCTTAGGTTTATTGTAGTTCATATAATACTATCTTGGGTTTTTAAAGCTTTCAAACTCAACTTCAGTCAATATAAGCAGTAGGAAGGAATTTAAAGTATTTTGAATCTTTGAAGCAACTTTAAAGTGGCGAATTTAACGAGAAATCAGATTTCAATGGACTATGGGTAATTAATATCACCCTTTAAAGTTCTATGTAATAACTTTGCACAATAGAGGCAGTGTGGACAGAAGGTCAGAATTTGCAACTGCAATTTGTTACACTTTTTATAACTTCAGACAATAAACAAGCGTGTATTGCCTGGAACTCGCAGATCACAGTGGATCAAAATGCGCATGAAGAGCGGCACGAAAGTAAAAAAAACTTTACTACTATTCAGTACATTAAAAGTCAGAATAAATAATTCAGTTAGCATAAATGTTCTTCTTAAATCTTGGAAGAGTTAACAACAATACTGTTAAAAATAAACTTAATATTTTACTTAGGGCTGTTAATCAATTAAAATATTTAATCGTGATTAATCACATGATTGTCCATAGTTAATCACGATTAATTCCAAATTAATCACACATTTTTTTTATCTGTTCCAAATGTACCTTAAAGGGAGATTTGTAAAGTATTAAATACTCTTATCAACATGGGAGTGGGCAAATATGCTTGCTTTATGCAAATGTATGTATATATTTATTATTGGAAATCAATTAACAACACAACACAATGACAAATATTGTCCATAAACCAAAAGGTTTTCTAGTTTCATATGATACCAGTTTCTTCACGCTAGCTTTCAAACTGAGTCGCTACAACCTAAAAATTGCAAGTTGCTGTAATGTGTTAAAGAAATTAGTGGCGTTAAAACGAATTTGCTTTAACGTTACTATCGCGTAATGACAGCCCTAATTTAAACGTAACATTTTACTATAAAAAGGTCATCACAGAGAACTTTAGGGTCAAGGTTATTATTTGTATAAAGTTAGGCATGTAGTAGTGAGTCTTAAGGTTTGGATTAGAAGGGAATAAATCTCTCAATAGAATACTAAAACAAAAGCTCTAAACCAAATGTACAGTCTATGTTAGAATATGGACGATAACCAGTTTCCTTTATATATATCTTGGATCGCAGTAGGTCCAATCAATACAACACAAAATCTCTGTCGAGAGCACTCGCTCTCAAGAATATAATGTTATGAAGTGTAATGACGGTGAATGGTTGCAGTGTCAAGGACTGTCTCAAGCAGCGCCGCACAACGCAGGACTGGAAGATGAAGAGAATGAGAAGATATAGAGAGAGACAGTGGGAGAGTGAAGAGAGAGAGAAAGAAGGACTAGCTGAGGAGGGAAGAGAGGGAGAGCCATGATGCTTCTTTGTCCTCTACTCTTTGTCGCTCACACCTCTTGGTTTTTCATGGACCGTAATAACTCACGCGCCGCTCCAGTCGACCCCCACCTGCGGTTTGCTTCAGCGTGTGTGTCCGCATGTGTGATTGCATCTGCATGTGTGTGTTAGACGGAGCAGTTTTCAGTTCAACTCTGCTGTGTGTGTGTGTGTGTGTGTGTGTGTGTGTGTGTGTGTGTGTGTGTGTGTGTGTGTGTGGTGTGTGGTGTGTGTGTGTGTGTGTTGGGGGGAGAAAGAGGGAGAGAGAGAGAGAGAGAGAGAGAGAGAGAGCATGCTGGGTAGGAGGTCAGCTCCATGGTGCATTCCTTCACACCCCATCAGCATCTGGAGGAGAGGAGGAGGAGGGGAGCATAGGATGGATGGAAGGAGGAAAGGGTGTCTCAAGGGGGTTGGGGAGGAGCTCTCTCCCTCTCTTTCTTTCTCTCCCACCCTCCCTCTCCCCTCCCTTGGAGGAAAAGGATGAGGGGAGATGTTGGGATGGAGGGGGGGGTTGCAGAGCGAGCGTCTGCCACGAGTTTAGCCCCTCGCCCACTACATTAAATGCACAGGGTTGCCTTGGCAACGGGAACGCCGCCATGGCAACACATGTAGTATAAGGCAGGTGCTGTCGCACTGTGAAGCCATTTGTTGAGAGAGAGAAAGAGAGAGAGAGAGAGAGAGAGACAGCGCAGGGATGGGAAGAGACAGAAAGAAAGAGTGAGAAAAGAGAGAGAGCGGGGTAGAGAGAGGGGGGGGAGAATGAGATGGGCGGGGGGTGGGGTGGTAGGGAAAACAGACAGGCTGTTAGCGCAGGAAAAATATGTTATCGCCGTGGCAACGCAATGTGGCAACTCTCCATGGCAACAGCAGGTGGCTCAGGGCTGAAATTTGCGTTCGCTGCTTTTGCTTTTTCGTATCGCCGTGTGTGTGTGTACAGTAAGTGTGTGTGGTGCGTGCGTGAGTGTGTGTCCATCTCTCCCCTGCATCTGGCGAGGTGAGAGCCACATCACAAGTGCAGACGTCCAAATCCTCTCATTCAGCAGCTTAGCAGAACATAAAACAGGACTCGCGTTACAAAGGAAACTCTCCTGATGAGTGGAGACGAGTGGGTTGCTTTTTGCAGTTCACGGCGTCCTCCAGGTGTTTTCTGTCCTGTTTGTCTGTTGTGTGCGTGTGTTTGTGTGTTTGTGTGTGTGTGTGTGTACATATGACCACGATCCATGTTGTCAGACACACAATGACTGTGTTTGAGAACAGCCTGTCTGGCTACAGAGAGAAAGGAGCAGTCAGACGTGTTGTCTAATGGGGAGCTAAAGACCACTCAACCTGGAAAAGCTCTCACAGCCTCTCTCTCTCTCTTTTCTCTCTCTATCCCTCCATCTTTTCTCCTTCTGTCTTAAAATGATGGATTCGCCAGCAGAACTGTATCTATTGTCTTCCCGCGTGTGCATATGTGTGAGTGAAGACGTCTCCGTCTATGTGAGAAATGCCGTCATTACCTCCCTCATTAGTGGCGCAATGATCACCTAAACTGAGTCCCCGGCTTTGTGTGTGTCTTTGCGGCACGAGCGCGTGTTTTAATGTGTCACACTGTCTGTCTTAAACATGCCCGTGTGACACGAGCGCGTGTTAAATGTGTGTGTGCGGTGATGATTTTTTTCTTTTTTCTTCCTCGTTGAATGTGTGTGAATGGATGGAGTAGTGGCGGGCGGTGGGGGTTTGTCATGAGAAATTACCCCCATGGACTACAGCGGCGAGGCTGTAATTCTCCGAGGTAATCACAGGGAATAATGGCAACAGTGGGACACCCGGGAATCTAATCACTATAATCAGACGCACTGGCTTATGGGCTCAAATTCCTGCCTTGCTATCTGCCTCGTGATGAAGCCCGCTGGGCTGGTTGGCTGCTGCAACATGATCAAATGGTTGACCAGTTTTCTCTTTATCTCTCTCTCTCTCTCTCTCCACCCATCCCTCCTTCTTCTTCTGTCCTTTCTAGTCCTCCATTGTGGTCGGGGAGTCCCCTCTTCAGAAAGAACGGAGGAGTCCTCCTACAAGGTACCGCTTCACCTCCGCAAGTCTTGTACTGTACGTGTGTGATCTCCCGCCTCTTTCTTTTTCTTTCTCTTTCTCTCTGTCTCACCCTCTTCCTCCCTCCTCCCCCCCCCCTCCCTCCATCCTCTACGGATGTGCCAACTCCAATCATCTCAATTCCAAATCCCTCTTTTTAGAAGCGCACCTTGAGAATACCGAGTGCTGAGTTCTGACACTTGGCTCGGCGCCAGAGGAGGAGAGCTTTTTCTACGGAGGCGTATTTGAAAGTAAAAAAAAAAAAAAAAGAAGAAGTGATGGAGACACAGCAAGAAGCGAGAGAGGGAAAGAAAGAAAAGAAAGAGAGGGGAGAGAAAATCTCAGCTTCAAATCCTTTCCTCATTCAACACAACACACACTCCTTTACTCCTATACACCTCCTTTTCCCTGTATTTCCCATTATTCCTCTCCTCCTCTTCCTCTTCCTCTTCCCCCCCTCCCCGACCTCCTCCCTGGTGGCTGGACGGCAGTTTAAATGGACATTCAATCCCAATCAGGGAGCACTCCGGGAGCTCGCTGGGCTGCCGAGTCCTAAATGGAGGGGGAAATGGATACATTAGGCGTCTGCGGCGCGCCCTCCATCGCCGCTGATAATGGAGTAGTAATGGTCAAGGAGCCGAGGTTGGAGAGAGTGTCTGAAAACCTGGACTCCCTCTAGACGCACACAATGTGAGAGCGATGTGTCTGAGCAGCCGGACAGATAGATAGATGGATAGACGGAGAGGGAGACAGTCGACAGTCGGAGTGCATATGTGACAGGGGGGGAGACAGGAAAAGGAAACTTTTTAAATGTGTTTTTGAAAGGAGAGAGGGTGCAGGATGGTCGGGCGTGACATTCGGAGGCAGCGGGGAGAAGGGAAGTTGTGACAGACAGCCAGAGGCAAAGACAAGGAAAAAGAGGATTGGGGTAAGGGGGGGGGGGGGGGGAGGTGGACTGCCAGAGAGAGTGAGTTTGGGGCTGTTAGTGCCCACCGTTATTACTTCTGTCTCCCGTTCCCAGAGCTCTCAGAGGCTGCTTCGCTCGGAGCTAAGGTGGGCTGAAATCTGCTTCTCCCTGTGGTCCACCTGCTCAGGATCAACACAAGGACAATGCCCGGCAGCCGTGTCCTTAATCCAACCCGCCAACCCAAAGTTCATCATTCAGGAGCTCTAAATTATAGAGGATCTGGTCTAAGTGTTCCTATTTTATTTAAGAACTTTGGTCACCTGCTCTCATTTAAGAAGGAACACTATTTCAGTTGTATTCATCTAGCAACCTCTTCTAAGGCTTTATTAACCTGTCAGCTGCAAAGGAAGGGAGTTTCTCAAGGTAATAGAAAAATTGACCAGCTGTTAAATGTTTAATTGCAGCTCATCAGCACATCACAACCACTTTGAAGGTTCAAACATATATTGGGTTTACATCTGTTGAATTCCATCTATTTACAAATGATTACCCTTCAACTCTACCAGAACAGTAAACTGAAGAACAGTACTCGGTTGGCAGACAAGGCCAGGCTTCGGCCCCCGGTCACACAGAGATGCGTCGATAGAAACGCGTCACCTGCAACACCGTTGTTTGATGGTACGACGCGCCTGCCATGCGCTCCTCTCTGGCGACACACATCGCATTTTTTTTGCGGTTTTTAGACACGCTTAAAAGGTCAAATATTCTCAACTTTTCAGCGCCAGGCAAAGAGTCGCTCTGCTCGTCAATCTCACTCTTTGCCCAGGCAGCCAATCAAATCAAGCAAGAGGCGGGCTTTAGTACTTGAACCGCTTCCTTCCTCCCGTTATGATGCTGGTAGATGTGGCTAGCTAGCTAGTTAGCTGTTGGACTGTGAGGGAGCAATGGAGAATGTGAGAGGGAAGAAGGAATTCACATCTCATGGTGTGAGGCTAACGTACTGTCTTTGAGGGAGAGAGAGAGAGCGCACATTTTCCAGTTAGTCACATTTGATCGCCTGGTTAAGCACCCAGCTCCGCTCCTCAGGCGCAGCAGCTGTTTTGCCCGACGCCTTTTGCCGAGGGGTCCTCATGCGAGGCCTCACACGTTTTTCACGCGTTTTCTTAGATTCAAGTTTGTTTGTTTTTGTTTGTGTTTGTTTTATTGCAAGAGGTGTAGCTATTTCATTTTTTTTTTTTTAATCTGACATTATAGCAAAAGCTGATGTGAAGGGGCAGTGGTGGAAAGTAACTAAGTACATTTACGCGAGTACAATTTTTTTTAGGAACTTTACTTGAGTATTTCATTTCATGCTACTTCATACTCAATTACATTTAACTGGGATGTATTGTACTTTTTACTCTACACTCACTACATTTATTTGACAATTGTAGTTACTATTAATACAACAGTAATAATAATCCAGTAATATATGATAACAGATGGTGGAAATAGTACTCATTTCAATGGAGTGATGCTGCAGTATATACTCCATTATAAGCAAATGTCCTGCATTCAAAATGTGTTGCGTTTTCAACAAAATGTACTTAAAATTTCAAAAGTACGGACAATGCAATGCGTAATGTCCTCTTCCAAAGTGTTTTTTTTTTAATTAGAATATTATTACTGATGATCATGCTAACAGCTTTTTAATGTTGTAGCTGGTTTGAGGTGGAGCTCATTGGAACTCTTTTATTTATAGCATGTTTGTTAATACATATATAAGAATCTATCATATCATCTAAATGTATTCTACATCATATTGTATATATACTGATCATACAGTATGTTTGTGACTCATTGTTCAAATCATGTTTAATCTGCGAAGTAACTAGCTGTAAAATAAATGTGGTGGAGTAAAAAGTACAATATTTCCATTTTTTCATTATGATATTGCTACATTTAGTAAGTTTAAGTAAAGTATCTGGGTACTTCACCACTGTACATTTGGAGGACAAAATAATGGAAACACACACTTCATTAAAAAAATAATTTAAATTCCATAGTAACTAACTGCAAATATTGTTTTCAGATTGTACAAAACTCCCTACAGAGCAATAGAAGATTTTACAACTCTGAGTAAACTTAACTTCCTGTGCACCTTTTAAGTTTTCAAAGCACATATGAGATTTCCAAGGAGCCCAAATCATCTTTGCCCAAACAGCAGGTCAAAAGATTTGATTTTTAAAACACGTTTAGGGGAATAGACTTGAAAATCATCGTAAATGTTCCAAAATTCAGGCAAACTGCATCAACAGAAAAGAACAGGAGGTCACCAGCAAGGACGCAGGACCGAGGTGTCCTGCTGGTTAGCGTTCGGCCTGATGTGACCCGCGTTTGTAGCTGTGTTTAAAGGGCTTATTAAGGCACCATAATTAAGTGCTGCTTTTATTTTGTCTCCCCCCTCCTGTAAGTCATAGCACATGTCAGTCAGCCAGCCTCTTAGACGCTCAGCTGGAGTGTCAGATAGACAAGCCAGTTAGCCATCCAGTTAATCTGCTAGCCCACCAGCTATCCAGTCAGTCAGACAACATTAGTATGCATCCTGTCCTCAGACTCTGTACTCAGTTTAACACACGGCAGCCAAGCAGGCAGATAGACAGGTGGTGGCGGGTTTGACTGAGCGAGTGAGAGGCCACTTTCAAACGGTTGCGTTCTCAAGGTCTGCTGGGAGTGACCTTTGAACCTTTGGACCATGTGTGTGTGTGAGCTGAGTGTGTGTGTGTGAGCTGAGTGTGAGTGTGTGTGTGTGTGTGTGTAGCTCCGCTCCTCTGCCGGCCCGAGCGGAGACTGCAGCCTGCAGGGCCATGTGGAACTCATTTAACAGGAGAGCAGAGGAGGCTGAGTGTGTGTACGGCACATGAGAGCGGCGAGGGGAGGGGAGGGGAGGGGAGGGGAGGGGAGGGGAGGGGAGGGGAGGGGAGGCTGAGGGCTCTCGCTCGCCCTGGAAAACAGGCGCGCAGGGAGACGGGGCGGCAGGCGAAGACGTAGGAAGCAGACAGAAAAGGCAGAGCAGCTGACCAGACATGGGAAAAAAGACAGACTAGAGGATATTTTCTCTCCAAGAAAAAAGGCAGAGATGCAGACAGACACCTCTTCTCTTCTGTATTTACATTTTTTTCCTCCTCAGCGCGTCCTGCTTTCTGCTTCCAAGTTGTTTTTTTTATTGCTTTGAGCTTGTAAAACGCTATTGCTCAATCTCAGTGAGTGAGGACGGGCTTTTGGGAGCGCTCTTTTCCCCCACTTAGTTTGTCACCCCGTCTCCTTAGCATATGTCCCAGGCTTTTTACCTGCAGGGGACGGCGTGCATGCTCAGCTGGAGATATGAGTCACCACTTACACGTAGGATGACAGCGAGGTCGATAGAGAGGGAAAAGAAATCAACAAGAGAGGACGGAATTAGAAAGACAAAGAGAAGGGTTTGCGGAGAAATTCAAACAGCGAGGAGGTGGAGATACAGAACACATAAGAGGAGTCTGTGCTTGTGCTGGGAGGGAGGTGTGTGTGTGTATCGAGGGTAAACAGTGGTGGTCAGGAGTGTGTCGCTGAGCTATGAGAGGCCATGTCAAACAGAGCTTGGTATTTCCTTTCCCCCTTTTTCTCTCTCTCTCTCTCTCTCTCTCCCCGCTTCTCTCTATCACTTTCTCTGCTGATGCATGATCTACCACTCTGTGGCATGTGGAAGGGGAGCCGTTGCTATGGCAACCCAAAGCCTGACTGGAGCGAGGTGGGGAAGGAGGGGCGGGTGCACATCAACCCGGGGAGACCTAATGCACTGCCCACACACACACACACACACACACACACAGCCATGCAGCGAGTGATCAAGATTACAAAAGAGACTCTGTGCAGGGACCTACTTATAAGGTTATGGAGAGCAGAGCTGGAGATATCAGGGGCAGAGCCGCACTAACTGGAGTCAATAAGATTACTGTGGACACAGCCAGCCAGGGAGAGGCTACAGAAACACACCAGCAATGACGAACGACAAACAGATCTGTCATAATTCATCCGCGCGTTGCGACGTGAAACCGAATATACGTTGTGGGATGGTTTTCTGGGGGGCCTCGCCATGTCGACTTGTATGTTTTAATGAGCTTGTGGTTCCTGGAGTGAATTAGATTTCCCCTCATAACATCAATCATACATTTACTGAGATTTAGCTTAAGCTACAGTATATTGATGCCATGTTAAAATGTTTTTGCACCTTAACAAATGCTTCTGCGGCGGCGGACAAAGCAAACAGCAGGTCATCATTTGCAAACCGACCCTAGAGATGAAAATGACAGCTGTTTTAGTGAACTGGGATGGCTGTAGTGAGCAGCCAGCCCTGAGTAATGAGAGCTTTTGGCTCAGATTAACACATACACTCTTCTTGTCTTCTCCCTCTCTTCTCCTCTGCAACACAGACAATAAAGAGAAAGATAGATATTTACAGCTGTTGCAGAGTCAAAAGTATAACAGTCCATTCAGTATTTGTGAAAATGGTCAGGTCGTAGGAATCCGTAGTCAAGAAGACTTTGACCTTGATGGAAAATCTGAAGCTGCATAAGAAACAAACTGTTATTTGGTGGTGCTTAATGTTTGTTTTCATTCCAAATAGGGCTGTCAAAGTTAACGTGTTAACGCAAATTTGTTTTAATGCCATACATTTCTTTAACAAATGAATGCAATTTGCTATTTTTAGGTTGTAGCAGGTTCAGTTTTAAAGCTAGAGTGAAGATACTGGCATCCTATGAAACTAGAAAACCTAAGGAATCCATTGGTACCGTCAGACTAGCTTGTCGCGAAAGAGGCAAATAACACTCCAAACTTGCGCTAAATTTTGGCGTGGAAAAACTGGCATGGTCACACTTTCAAAGGGGTCCCTTGACCTCTGACCTCAAGATATGTGAATGAAAATGTGTTCTACGGGTACCCACGAGTCTCCCCTTTACAGACATGCCCACTTTATGATAATCACATGCAGTTTGGGGCAAGTCATAGTCAAGTCAGCACACTGACACACTGACAGCTGTTGTTGCCTGTTCGGCTTGAGTTTGCCATGTTAAATGCAGTACCTGTGAGGGCTTCTGCACAATATTTTTCATTGTTTTATTTTTTTAATTGATTTCCACTAAAAAATATGTACATACATTTGCATAAAGCAAGCATATTTGCCCACTCTCATGTTGATAACAGTATTAAATACTTGAAAAATCTCCCTTTAAGTTACATTTTGAACAGATCAAAAATGTGCAATTAATTTGCGATTAATCGCGATTAACTATGGACAATCATGCGATTAATCACGATTAAAAAAAAATTTAAAATGTTTTTTTATACTGAGATTGTTGGATCTGAACCAGAAAAATGTTCCAGTGTCTTCAGAAATCCCCCCTGGACACACTGGAACCTTAAATTAATTCCTTTTCAAGTAGGTTGATTTTAAATCTTGATGGCATCACAAGTTTAATTCTTAAAGTTCTCTTATTTCCCAGTAGTCTACACGTAAACCTAATTCATTATGGCAAAGTGAAAGCATAGTGTGAAATTTTAAAGAAATTGTTTGGCATTTTGGGAAATACACTCATTCACTGGCTTGTTGAGAGTTAGATGAGAAGTTTGATACCACACGTGCCATGTCTGTAAAGTAAATATGAGACTACAGCTAGCAGCCTGTTAGCTTAGCTTAGAGTTAAGACTGGAAACAAGTCGAAACCGCTAGCCTGGCTCTGTCCAAAGGCAACAAAATTCTGTATCCCGGCACCTCTAAAGCTCTCTAATTAACACTTTATATTTTGTTTCTTTAATATGTACAAAAACGGAAGTGTAAAAATGACATGTTGTCCCTCTTTTTCCAGTCTTTATGCTAAGCTAAGCTAACTGGCTGCTAGCTCTAGCTTCGTGTTTAGCGTACACACACGAGAGTGGTATCAATCTTCTCGTCTAAAGCAAATAAGCGTTCCCAAAATGTTGAACTATTCCTTAGATGCAGATGTATTCAAAAGTCAAAAACTGAAATGTCACAACAGTACGCAGGGGATGCATTGACACAGTGACTACAGCTTTAAGTCGTGCGTCTACCAGCTGTCAGATTGGATTAGGAGCGTCGGTAAACCATGATCTTCAGGTCTCCCCACAGATTTTCCAATGGCTTCAAGTCCAGGCTTTGGGTGGGCCACTCGAGGACATTCAGGGATTTGTTCCAAAGCCAGTCCATTATCCTGGATGTGTGCTTCAGGGTGTTGTGTTGCTGGAGGGTGAATCTTTGCTCCGTTCCGTGGCGTTTTCTTCAAGGACCTGTCTGTATTTGGCTCTGTTTGTATGAAGGAGCCATCGTGCCATCGTGCCATCGTGCTGCTGTGTAGTGAGACCAGGTGATAAGCAGCACCTGGTTTTTGCCAGTTGAAATGTTTGGCTTTCAGACCCGAGAACTCAATTTTTGTCTCATTAGATCAGAGAAAGCATAATTTGGTATACTCCAGGTGGGTTGCCATATGCCTGTTTCTTCACTAGAGTAAAATGGCACTTAGATGGAGTGCTATATAGTTGTCCTTCTGTTAGATTCTCCAGTTTCCTTGACAAGACAATTGGTCAACATGGCCATTGGGCCATTTCTCCTCCCTGACCAAGGCCCTTTCTGCCTTAGCAAGAAGCTATTGTTTAGCTGCCTGGAGCACAATCACTACTTTCTAATCTTTCATAAATCTTTTGTTTTGCGATTATTACCAATTCCCAATGCGAAAATGTAACCTTTTCCCAAAATTTTAATGATGGATGAAGGTTTTGGAGTTGACACAGCGTGAGGTCGTATTTATTTTTAAACGTGCAACAATTTTGGACGAAAAATATGGACTTGGTGTGCAGAGACCTAAAGACTTGAAAAAAATATCTGGAATCATACTCAAATACTTCTAATAAATGTATAAAACATTTCTAAAACCTTGTTTGCTTTGTGGGTTTGGAGTATTGCTTTAAAAAGTGTATTTAATGAGCGTTAAATAAGTTTAAAACAAGACAAATGTGTCATTACTCACACATTTTAAAATGTGTGTGGTATCCCCCCTTTGACTTGCAGCCGCCTGCTGTTCATCCCACAGCATCAGACAGGCTGGATTTAGCCGAGCCCAGCGGTCGTTGGTAATTGAATGATTCGCAGCGGCCTTAACTCATTTATGACGCTTTCCCGCTCAATTTAACCTTGCCTTGCTCATCAATATTGCCCTGTTGGCCTCCTCAGACGGTCAGTGAATGCTCATCGAGCTGCTCCCGGGTCTTATCGAGGTCCGATCGGGGTTTTGGAGGAGCTTCCTCCTCTGCGTTTTCCTTCCTATTCTGAAACTGATTTTAGTGTTGCATGTGGCTAATGTGGCGTGGATATGTGTGTATAAGTACTTATGTTTGCTGCTCTCTCTCTCTCTCTCTCTCTCTCTCTCTCTTTTAGTTCCCCGTGGTGTGATCCAAAATGGTGCCCGTGTCAGGAGCCAGGCGCTCTTCCCTGTGATAAGACCCCTACCTGTAAGCCCTGTGGGGAGCAGAACCTCGGCCATACGGTGGGTTAACTTCACTCCAGCTGCCCTTAACCATGTAATTAATGTCAGCACCTCACAGATATACACAGACACACCCACAGTAGCCTTCAAACAAACACACACACACACACACACACACACACACACACACACACACAAAACAGACCTCGTACCAAAACTTTTCCACTGATAGTTTACATAATTACATCTTTATTGTGTCCAAAAGTCAGAGGCATTCACACGCTCCCCGCTGTTAAGAACATTCTATCCAGGTGTGTTTATATAACGGTCTCACACACACACACACACAGACACACACACACACACACACACACACAAACAGGTTTATTAGAGGGAGAGGCCCCATGATTCAAAGAACATTCAGAGCATGCATGGACATGCACATCCATCATAGGAGCGTAAGAGTATGATGGCCCGCACCGCATAATGAATTAAACATACCCAAAGTCTCACTAAAGGTATGCAGTGAATATTTGATCACTGTAAGGGGTGCATGTTTCTCTTATAAGATATTAATATGCTAACCCTCTCATTCTGAGGGGAGAAAATGTCCGGGGGACAGGGCACGCCGCTGAAGCTCCTTTTTTGATTTATCGGTTGTCAGAATACGGCCCTTGTCCTTTAATGCCTTACAGAGAGAAGTGTCTTCTGACTAATAGAGCAAAATGCGTGTTGCACTATAACGTAGAGGCTGATGTATGGTGGACAGTGGTTAAATGGCTCCGCTGCAGAATCTGTAGCATTCTGACTTGCAAGGTCCTTTATGTGCTGAGCAAGTTTCACGACCTCAGGGAGCGCAAGAGCTGCTCAGAATGCACTGTGTCATTGGAAAAATGCATAGGTGGCAATCTGAAAATGAGTCCACTCATTTCTATAAGGAAAGGCTGACTTATTTTATTTTTTTTGGAGATACAGGGTTTTAATCTGACCTGAGAAATATGCACATCAGGCCCTCAGGGGCTATTTGAGGTTGATGGATTATCAGGTGAATTCTTTTTGCTTTCCAGCCAAACGCAGAGAAAACTGGAGCAGCTTCAGTGGAGTGAAGCGTATACAGGCAGGCCACCTGGCTGCAGGGTGACAGCAGGAGTAACAATGTTATCAAGGGGTGGGGAAAAAAAAATTTCACCTATGTATCGCAATTTTTTTTGTTATGATTTTGAAATCGATCTTTTTAATGACAGAATCAATATATTTGCTTCATTTGAGTCTATGCAGCGGTAAAAGGAGGTTACCGCTTTTATTGTTGTAGTCTGAGTAACGTGATGTCATATCCGTTCTGTATCCGTCAACCAAAACAAACCGCAGCGAGCTGAAACGAGAAAGTAGAAAACAGCAGAGAGTGTGCATGGATACGACCTGCACCCTCACATTTTAAATCCAAAGTGGTAAACACTACACATACACTAAAGTATGGAAACACTTTGGGTTTCACACGTTGCCAGGAAAAGCAGAGCTAGACAAGATGGCTAAAGCTTCATGCTAACTCTCATGGACATTAATCAAAAAGAAAATACCACTAATTTGTGGGGGAAATGTCCTTTTTCTTTGATTTTTGGGTTGCTGGAAAAAAATTAATAAATAATGTCTGACAGCAACTGATATATTTGACTTAAGGACATCTCTGTTTACATACATGCTGAAAATCAAACATATCGAATCGGCACCCAAGTATGGAATCGGGAGATAGGTGTATCGTCCCAGCCCTAATATTTTCTCTGTGTCCTTGCCTCATGCAGATCATCCCTGGGAGATTATCTAAGCCGAGGACAGGACAGCCCATCCCGCTACTCCCCTCCGCTCTGCAGCGAGGACCTCCAGGACGACCACACATACAGCACCGCCATGTCCCCCAGTAGGCTGTGCTCCTCCGGGGTCGGCACCCCTTCCTCCCCTCTGGACGACGACGACGACATCATCGCCGTGGAGATCCAGTCGGACGTCAAACCCGAGCCCAGGGAGATCCCGCTGGATTCTCACATCGCCGCCGCCGCCGCCTACATTTCCCAGCCCCCGCGCGGACAGAGACGTAGCTCGGGGGGGCCGGGAGCCGGGACTCTGGCAGGGAGCAGCCTGCCCTGGACCAAAAACCGAGCGAGGGGCATTAGCGACACGCTGCCGCTGAAGAAGCGGCGCGCGGCGGCGGTGGAGAAGCCGCCGGAGAGCGACGACGAGGAGATGAAGGAGGCGGCGGGGTCGCTGCTCCACCTGGCGGGGGTCAGAGCCTGCCTCAACAACATCACAAATCGCACCGCCAAGGGCCAGAAGGAGCAGAAAGAGGCCCTGAGAAACTAAGACACACACGTAGAACACAGTCACACACACACACACAAACACAGACGGTATACAGTTCAAAGCACGCACACACACATACACAAATAGGTCAACAGGTAACGTTACTACAGCATTAGTCTCAACGGACACTTCTCATCTCCCTCTATCTATCTGCAGGGCATTAGGTGAATCCTACTTATTTGTGGCAATATCAAAAATCTATGTTTTCCTACATGTTCAGCAACACTAACATCAATGGGTATTTCTCATGTGTCTTTGTTGTTTTTGTTGTTTAAAAAGGGGATGAAAGCCATAAAAAAACGCATGTTTTGTCACTAATTTGGACAAAGTTGAACACGACAAAACCGAATCACATTGAGGAAGCGTACAGTACATAAACGCAGAAGATGGCTGTTTGTCTTACCTGTTTGTTTCTATGTGAATCTGTAGCAATCTCGCAGCGATGCCGGCGAAGAACGGCGGAGCCTATTTTAACAAGACTTAGAGCTCTCCGGGCCGCTCGCTGGCGTCACTCTCCTACATCCACGAGCACAAATGTGAGACTGTGCCAAAGATAAGCGACCAGGTTGCTTCATGTAGCGACAGCTGACAAAAAAAAAAAAAGAAGAAGGCATAGTAGAGCTTAGGGAGAATAAAGCGTCAAAATAATTGTAAAACCCAATGTGATATATATTCATGCACTTAAGATTATTTAACACCACTTATAATAGAAGCATCATGGGTAAAGACATGGTTTATTTCAAGAGCACTCATAGTATTTAAGAATAGATATTTTAAAATGAAAAAAAAAAATGGTCATGTTTATCACCATAGAGATGGATAGTGTGCCGGGTCTGAGGCAATATCTCCTTCATTTTGTTGTTGTTGTTGCATAATGTAAACGTCCCTTAAACCTCCCCCAGTACTTCTGTCCATAGACGTAGAAACCTGGTATAGAAACCGTAGCTACCAGTAGCTACCACACCTTCCTATTCATTTCAAAGAACTATATACATGAACTGTGGGTTTAGATTTCCGTTTGTGTCTGTTTACCCTCACTCTACCCTCATAAAGATATAAGCAATTTGTCCCACGCGGGCAACTCTGTAAAAAGGTTAGAAAATATTTTATTTTTTTCCTTTCTTAATTGAAGCAATTTGACCTGCAGGACTTTCTCAGTTATATTGCATGGGTGCTTGTAAATAAGATAAAAAGCAAATCTTTTTTATTCAAAGATCATGTAAGATAAACGATGTATTTAGCATGAAGCATGACTTATTTTCATATAAACCTTGATCCTAGAGGAAAGAAAAAAAGTTTTGCCGCCAATTCTTATACCCGTGATTATATTGGATTTTTTTTTTTTTTTTTTTTTAATCTTTTTGGGTTCTTTTTTTTTCTGAGCGGGCTTTCAAAGACACGTCTTCAGGGAGGAGCGTGGGAGATCACTCTGCAATTAGAGGCCCGAGGGTGCCGCCTCTGGGCTTCGGGTTCAGGCTACGTAGGCCAGCTGAATCACCTCTTAGGGGTGGGCTTCCGTCTTCTTCTGCCTGTACAGTGATTATTTTTTTTTTAGGTGTTCAATGTTAACCCCGGTGTTATTTCAGAACACATCCGTAGAGTGTGTGAGTTTTGTGTGCCCAGGAACACACGCCCTTTAACATTGTGCCTGCCTGCCTGCCTGCCCTCAGTACCTCTGTTGTCATGTCTCCGACATGTTTTGACAGGACGTCTTTATTTATAACAGTATTGTTTTTTTCTTTCTCTCTCCTGTGTGTAAATGTACATGTGTCCTTATTTTCCATCGGCATTGTTCTGTGTAAATGTACGGATCGGACGGGCATGGGAAACTTTGTAGGTGTCCTGAAAGAACCTCATATCTCCAAATAGGCTAGGATTGAAAAGAAAGAGGAATGTAGGGCTTACATGACAAAAAAAAGTTTGTTTTTTGATTTACATACAGTATTGTTAACCCTTTGATTAAAGGAATTACTTGCCGTTGTGGATGTCAAGCTTGCATACGTATTTATCTCAAGAATCCGGAGATCAGAGGTTTTGTTATTTTTTAATATATTTTGGGTCACTGACTTGTCACTGAAATCCACAAGGGCAGTTGTGAGCTTTTTGAGACATTTTCGCATCAGAAGTGATATAAATACTGCCATTATTCGGCATGCTTTTGCTGAAACAGGAATGCGTAAAAGTATTAATTCCCCCTAGGGCTGTCCCAAGTACTATTTTTTGGGCTTCGAAGCTTCGGTGAGAAACATTTGAAGGTATTCAAAGCTTCGTGGCGCATCGCAGCAGGCTGTCTGTCTCCATCTCCCCCGTTTCAGTACCTGAGACGGTGCCGCTGCCGCACTTCTGTACACACACGCACCTCTACACACAACAAAAAGGCGATATCTGTCTCAGAATAACTAATAATAATTAACGTTAAATATCAATAATGAATAATGTTGTGGGATTCTTCCTTATTTAATCGGCTTTTTGTGGATTTCCATCCATCCATTATCTATAACTGCTTATCCTGGTCAGGGTCGCGAGGGGGGGGGCTGGAGCCGATCCCAGCTGACATTGGGCGAAGGCGGGGTACACCCTGGACAGGTCACCAGACAGGGCTGACACATAGAGACAGACAACCATTCACGCTCACATTCACACCTACGGGCAGTTTAGAGTCAACAATTAACCTAACCTGCATGTCTTTGGACTGTGGGAGGAAACCGGAGAACCCGGAGCAAACCTAAGCTAACACGGGGAGAACATGCAAACTCCACACAGAAGGGCCACAAACCGGGTTTGAACATGCGACCCTCTTGCTGAGAGGCGGCGGTGCTAACCACTGCACCACCGTGCAGCCCCGTTTTTACATATATATTTTAAAAAAGCATTTGAATACTGACTTGGGAGGTTGATTACCATGGCAACGGTCGAAGCTTCGAAGTATTCGGGTCAGCCCTAATTCCCCCCCACACATACACTTGCAGTGATGCATATAAAAGCAGCTTTGCAGGAGAAAACATAAGCTGGGTTTGGTCGTAGCAGCAGTCAGACGAGGTTTTTGTTTTAGCCTCAATGGACGTTGAGTGATTGTCAGCGAGCCAAGCAGGCAAACAAATGCATGTCCCATCCACTGGTACAGTCTTTTGCCACCTGTAGCATGCATCACTGGCTTTGCATTTTGTATGGTATCCATGCCAACATATTTGAAAAAAAAAAAAAAAAAGGCTAAAAGGAGACACCGTCAGTGTTCTTGTTGTGTGCCATCCGTCTCCCGTCTGATATCTGTCTGAGTGCTCCCGTGGCCCAGGTCAAGCACTCTGCTGTATTTGCAGCAACAATCCACTGTTGTGGTGACTAATAACGTGTTCAGCTGGCAAGAGGCACGTCGAGGGGAGAGAGCGTTGCTCTAGCAACCACCTTTTTTCCCCCTGACTCACTCGGCGACATGCAGGAAGGATGAACTCCTGACCTACGAGTCCTGGAAAAACACATAAAATATACCTTGGACATTTTTAAAGCAAAGGAAATATACTTCACTGCCTGAAAAGCCCCCTAAAACAAGTGTTTGTTTCACACCTGCCAAACATAACAATGAAACGCTCGAAAAAAAAATACAGTTGCCATTTTTTTATTTGTTGTTTTTATGTGCATTTTCATTTTCTGTTTTTGTTTTCTCTCTGACAAAATTATCTACAATACTGCCATTATTTTTTTATTTTTTTTTTGGTGACTGTCTGAGCTGAATATTGGAAAGCCATAGGTTAGAGATGTCAAAACGCAAAACTGTTATTGATCCGTGAGATGTGATGCAGAGTGCACCCGGGTGTTGGTTTTTTTTCAGTAAATGTTCAATTCTCTCCTTATTGTGCAATCATATTGCCAAAGAATGATTTCGAGACCTATTTCATCACTACATGTAAATATCAACGTTGTCCAATACCGTGGCAAAAAATATATAAATGTTGTTTTATTTTGTTTTCCATTTTCTGAAAAACTGCAATGATGTTTATGTGATGTATTGTCTTCCAGTTGGTTGCAATAATAAAAAAATACAAGTTGCAGAAGATTAGTTTGGCTGTTCCTTTTGACGGACTTGGACCAAACCAGTGAGGTCTGAGAAGTGAAGCCAAAGCGGAAGTGCCTTAAACTTGCATTCTTTCTAATAGCCAGCAGGGGGCGACTCCTCTGGTTGCAAAAAGAAGTCTGATTGTATAGAAGTCTATGAGAAAATGATCATACTTCTCACTTGATTAATTACCTCAGTAAACATTGTAAACATGAGTTTATGGTCTCAATCACTAGTTTCAAGTCTTCTTCAATAAAGCATGATGTTCATTTAGTAAATTATGGTCCCATTTAGACTCACGTAGACCATAAAGCAAGGTATGCTTTAGGGCAGGGCTACCTTTTGATTGGCAGGTTGCTAACACGGCATTGTCCGGTCTGGGAATTGTCGGTGTTTTTGTCTTATAACTTTAACCCTTTCACAGTGTGTTTTCAGATCATTAAAGTTAATTGTAACATTTTGATTGCCAATGCCAGGTACACACTACACGAGAATCAAGCCGATTTACGGCCTGATTGCCCCCTTGCGACAAGCGTCAGGTTTTTGATGGTTCTTAAGATTATTTGTCCGGATGTTCATGTGGTGCGAGGTACGTTAAGAGTGTTTTTTACATCCCCCGATTGGCTCGGAAGTCCATCCTGGCTGTGGGGAACCCTGAGGACAGCCGATGACACAGTGACGTGGGAAGGAAAGATAGCCAATAGAGAACCAAGCTGACTGACGCGGAAGGACAACAAACGCCGTCATTGCGGTCGCGGCTAATGCGTGAGCTAATGCAAAACGTGTAGCATAAAGTAGTAGTAAGATGGACCTCAGAAATGGAGACCAACTTGTTCATTTGTGTCAACAACGTGAGTGTTTAGTTAACATGTCTCCATGACTTCTTTCATCCATTCTCCTTTCATTTTCAGTACAAAGTAGTGCAAAAACTAATATCGCTAATTTTTTTTGCCCGTCATCCGCCATGTTTTTTTACACTAAAGTAACGTCTGATCACGAGAGACTGCGAGATTTCCGGGGTTTTTTCTAGTCGTGACTCTTGTTGTTCATGAATGGAATCTGTTATTGTGTGGTGTGCTGTTTTGGCCGAATCGTTGCTCACCACACACTATAGGAAAAGAACTGTTAAATAACATGTCGTTATGTGTGGGGTCTCTCACTTTTTCAAAATCTGTTAAGATTTGAAAAATCTTTTAGCGTGGGCCAGCCTTAAAAATTTCTTATTCAGCGTTCGGCTGTACTTAGCTCCACCCTCTCGTGTCACTTCTGGTTGCAAAAAAACAAGATGGCGACAGCCAAAATGCCAAACTCAAGGCTTCAAAACGGCAGTCCACAAACCAAGGGGTGACGTCACGGTGACTACATCCATTTCTTATATACAGTCTCTATGGATCAAACACTAAAAATATAATCATAGAGAATAATACCCATGTTGACTACTACGACACATTTAATCACAGCATCACTGGTAGGCATGTGGGCTAAAAAAAAAGCAATTTAACCACTTTTCCTCTCAAAATTGAGGGTTAAATATAGTAAAGGCTTATAAGAAAGCATATCACCCTTTCTATCCCCCCCTCTTCCTTTTCACCACTTCAACATGCAACACACACTATCCCCCATTTACTGGTAAAGTGCTAGCTTTGTGAGACTGGAGACTCTTTAATTTGCTCTCAAGACTGACCCCAATCATTAACCTCACATATTCCCATCAACAAGGGTCTTATCATAACCATGCCTCTTCCGCCAGTTAATTATTCATTTACTTCCTCTAATCATTTAAGTTCAATACTTCTGATTAAAGTCAAACTCGGCTTCCCCCCTCAGGGAAAGAAGTAAAAGAGTTAAGTGTACCAAAGAGTTCCTCAATGCCTTATCAATCCGAGTGGTGCCATTTCAGAGCCGTGTGGCAGTGGAAGCCCATTCATAATTGAAGCCGAGACAGGCTTAATCTGGAGCCAGTGCCTCCCTGTGCAGTGTGCTCCCACCACCAACACAACTGGAGCTAGCAGCTCCTCTGTTGCTATGCAACTACAGCAAAGAAAGAGGGGGGAGAAAAGTGTGCATTCTCTGGATCTTTAGAGGGCATCATACTACTCAGTTACCGAGAGCGAGACTCAAAGGTGGCGACGACACGCCTCGCAGCTTTATGTTCGATCACGTCTCGTAGTTTTGAGATTACAGGTCTCCAATCATCTTTTTCACAACTAACACTTCTGTTTATTTGTTTCAAAGAAAAAGGGTACAAGTTAATCCAAAAGCATATTCTCATCAGTGTCAGGTCGACCTTTAATTTCCCCCTCAGTGCAATAAATTTAATGAAGTCAGTTGTGACATTCCATCTTGGAGGAGGCATGCCGAGGTGCTAAGTGGATTGATGCACAGAGAGCCGTTGTGTTCCCCCGGTCTATATCATCCATATCCACAAAATGACCAGTGAGGCAAGTTTCCATGGAGACAGAAGTGGAGGTAACGTTCTCTTGTCAGCTCTCATTTACTCCAAAGCTTTATTGTTTTTTTGGAAATGTTCCCCTGGTAGTCAGGACAGGTGTGTTTTTTGATTAAACAGATAGAACTTATGACTCATCCAAAAATTCACTTATACCCTCTGCTTTATTGAATTAAAATAGTTGCACGCTATACAAAGTGAATGGATTTTGTGTGTGTGCGTGTGAGTATGTGTGTCATGGAAACAGAAAAGGAGAGCTGTTTGCTGGAGTTCTGCTACGTGGTGTGATCACACTCTTCTGGCAGCAAGATGTTACTACACGAAGAGTGCTCTTGAACTATAAAGGGGGCATTTGAAAGGAAAGGAAAAGGAAGTTTGAATTAGGTAGGCTAGAAAAATGTATAAACAAATAACAAAAAAATCTGGACATGACATATTTTCACTCGGTGACAGACTATGCGTCTAGTTTCTGTGAATTCTAACCACTTCAAGACAAATGGCCAAAGACAAAATACACATTTAGGTGTAAAGTGAGTCAAATTAAAATCTTAATGGAGACCAGGTAAAGTGACAGTAGGCAGTATATTTTGGCATCATTGGGCAAAAATTCCATAATAACCTTTCAACATATTGTAATTCAAGCGTTCTGAGAGAAAATTAAACTTCTGCAACTCCTCATGGCTCTGTTTTCAGGCTTTAGAAAATCGAACCTGTGACGGGAGACTTTGGCCAATCACAGGTCATTTCAGAGAGAGAGCGTTCATATTGGCTGTTCATTCAACAGAGGCAGCTGTCAATCACTTGCGAACCTCGATCAAACGGTCAAACTAGGCAGCGCTGATCAGATATGAACCAATATTATGTTACTGTAATGCTTATTTCTCGCATAAAATGTATTCAGAAACATTTTGTTGTGTACTCTTTAGCTGTAAAATGAGAAAGTTCGCTCCGGCTGGTGGGCGGTGCTTGGTATTTCTTCAACCTATCTCGACATGGCACTCATTTTAAAGCTAACCAGTACAATACAAGATGTTTCTGAAAACATTTGAGGCGAGAACTAGACATTACAGTAACAGAATATTGATTCATATTTGATCAGCGCTGTCTGACCATTTGATCAGAGTTTGCGAGTGATTAACAGCTGCTTAGAGACGGCAGGTTCCAGCTCGGCTCTGATTGGTTGTTTTCCTCCGGTCTGTGAAATCTTGCAGATGCCATTAGGAGCACCGTAGGACACCGGAGGACATCGGAGGACAAAGAGGCACATGATTTTTTTCTGATTATCTGTCTCATGCACTGCTGTCAGGATATGACGTTTTATAAAAATAACTTTTTTTAATCATATTTGTTCCAGTTCTACCTACTGCTGCTTTAAGGTTAGGCATTGACCACGAATAGCTATGTTTAGGCATTGACTTTGAATAGTTATGGTTGGGATAGGTCAGGGCAGTAAGTTTTTGTCAGATTTCGCAATTTGTGGGTTACCTTCTACACGACCCCTTTCTGCTCTCTGCCATCAGATTATGCAGGAATTTGCATAATACATTTTTTGTTTTAATCAATTGACTTCTATCACTATGCACAATAAAGCTTAAACTGAAATCCAGGTTTCCTTTGGGGTTTATATTTGTTTAATTGTTAAACAAATTAATTATCTCCTACATCCATATCAGTATTACATTATCTACAATGAACTACCAGTAGCCCAGGTGGAAACTATGGCTCCCCCTGCATTAATTCCATTATATGGGTCAAAATATTTACACTTGGCCTAATTCAGTAAACAAGATCACTGAGCATTACAAAGCTAATGCCATCTGAGCACATTTATTTACCGCTTACCACATTTAAACTACATTTCCCAGCAGCAAGTGTATCGATTAGTCATCATGCTCCGCACGAAATCTCGCGAGATGTGCGATATGACCCTACCCTATGTCTCGCGCACTCGCAGCTCCATCGCTCAGTATATAAAGCAGGACAACGACGGAAGGAGGACGGCTGGGGAGTCGCAGCCCGGGATTGTAAATAAGACCGCTGAAACTGTGTTTTATTTACAAAAGTAATGCCGGCTGTTTTAGAATATCGTTCCCAGTTGTTTTAAGTCGTTTTTCGTAAATTTTTGGCTCTGTTTCTCGCCTATTTCCGTGTGGTTTTTACACTACGCGTATAATGGCGAGCTCGGCTAACTCGAACCCAGTGGTAAGGATCAATCTCTAAGGATTGTCAACGGGGACAAATGGGGGGTAAAGATGATAGAAAGCTGTCGAAGAGCTGGTTTTTTTTTATTTATTTCAGTAAAAATGAATCTGCTTTAACAAACACTTCACTGTTATATCAAATAAAAGGAAGACTTAGTTCAGTCAAACGGCCATTTTAGTCATTTTTCGAAACTAGATTGTTCTCAGATAAATCCATCTGGTGAGCAGAGACTATTCTTAAGAGGAGATGTAACGTTACATAAAGTAGGTGAAGATGGTGCAGAAGTTCAGGGTTGGTGAAGACATTTTAAAGTTGCACATTATGGGCTTTTTGTCAGGTTGAAGCTTTCATGAGTTGGCCGTTAGTTGGTTCATTTTATATATATATATATATTAATCTCAGAGGCTTCTGAAATCAACGTTACATGTTTGGCTAAATTAGTTTAAGACAGGCTATGAATTCTGGGTATTTGGTGTTTGTGCTGTTGCTTTAGTTAAAGGCTCAAAGCTTGTGTTGGACGAGTCGGTTATAAAAAGGACAAATGGTTATTATACACTAAATTGTTTATCTTGCGTAATTTATAAGATGCAGATGTTCGCAAAGCACCTCGCCACCATCCACTGCGAATGAATTGAGTTTATTTTTCGAAAGATTAAAGTCTCCTCAGCCGAAAAACCGTCACCGCTCAGCCGCCTCATCATTGTCCACCATTCCACGACCAGCAGCAGACAGGACAGCCGCCCCAAAAAAACACCACTTTTACCCATCTCATAACTATTCTGTCCTTCTCCCCACCGACAAAGCCATACTACGTAGTCAAAGCCGAGCACTCACAAAGTATTACACCGAAAATATCCTTCACATTCCGCCACATAACGTTCGATATACGCGGGGCCGTCGAGCGCGCAGTTTGCCCGCTCCGTAAAATGGCCTCCACGTCTCCCTTCGCTCCGGTTCTGGCCCTCCTCCTTTCTGCTGCCTGGTTTTATACCGCCATATTGGCTCTCTAATATAGACTGCCCGGGATGGGAAGGTGCTACTCGACGCTACGTCACCGGCTCTACATATAAACACCAGACTGAGCTTTAAATAGTGGCGGAGCAGACGGGCCGAGGGGGAGGGAAGCAGAGACCGAGGTCCGTGCTGCGGACAGTGGGGACACTGCAGCGCAGTGCGGTGGCCCGTGTGTGGCTCTTTAACGTTTCTATTGTTCGGCTTTCTTCCGGTGCTTTACTGCGGCCGTTGTAGACCTTTTTAAACGGTATGCATTAGCTGTTCGTGTGCGCCATTTATGCCACGGTTTACCCGAGGGATGATAGTAGCTGTATACCTTGTTGGTGGTGACAAACGGACGTATATATATATAGACCTGGTTGTTATGGATTAGCATAGCAACCCACACAGTGACGTACATGGGCCGTGCTACATTACAGCTGAATCCAAAGGGATTATTTCCATGGACTAGTTTTAGAGTCGAGCTACATGTTTACAACAGATATACACCAAATATTACCATATTATACTGCTTATTTGGCAAACAAATGAATTTATATCAACATGGTCTGTTAGACATAATAATGTTTTGCTGCTGTTATGGCAGCAGTGAAGCACTATTAGTAACTGATGTCTTCCTATTAAACATATTTCTGAAAGCCACATGCCATATATAGTCTATGGAAAAGTAAGCCCCAAGTGGTAGCATTTATTATAACAGATATATACAGTATATATATATTTTTTTTATTATTATTTTATTTTTTTTAATGAAAATGTGTTCTCTTTCCTATTTTTTTGTCCTTTGCTTCCTCGTAGCCTAAACTATATAAGTCTGTGATTGAGGATGTGATCAACGACGTGCGAGAGCTGTTCCTGGACGAGGGAGTGGATGAGCAAGTGCTTCTGGAGCTGAAAACGGTAACTTTCCCCCAGCAGCATTGTTCCTGTGTACAACCACTGTAGGGGAAATAGCATTAGTGCAGAAGTGTGGTGACGTGTGCTTCATTCCCTAGGTCAGGGGTTCTCAAACGTATTACTCAGAGGTCAGCATCTGATTTTTTTTTTATTCAAGGTCAGAGGTCCGGAACAATTGGCGATAAGAAAATAACATAATAACGTATATAGTGCTATAAGAATGAGTCCTAAAAACCAGAAATGAGTTAACATTTTAGTACTTCACTTTTTTGAATGGGTTTTAGTTCAATGCCTGAAATGAGAACTGTGTTTAACACAAGCTCAAGAGATTTTGACCTTTTGTTCTACAACATAAAATACATCAATAAATACAAGTGGCTAAATGAGACTACTGAATGTCATCACGCCGACTCGTTCAACCTTAACAGCGTCGTTGTGTATACTCGGGCTCATGCGACCGTGGTGTAGTTCGTTTATAGCCTAATGTTAGCTTTTTACTTCTGGTGATTGCATTCACACCTCAAAAATCATAAAAGTAGTGTTCATTTATGAAGATTATTTTTAGGGGAAAAAAAAAACGTGTAAGTATAAACATTTGTTTGCTGCAGAGCTTATTTTCTGCGATATTCCAAAACCCAATGGAAATATCCCATTGGCATTTTGTCGAGGAAACCAGGGCGATGCTAACTTCCTGGTTGGCCTACAAAAATATGTCATGAGCACTCTATTGTAGCCTGTTTATAACACCAGTAGAGATGGGTAACTAACGTTTGGGTAGCATCGCATTTTATCGATACTAGCCTACTACTGTTATCAATAGGCTACTCTTTATCGATTTGGTTCTTTATCGATACTCTTATCGGTTATTTTTCATCACTAAATAATTGCTTTTTAATGTATTACTTAAAAAAAGAACAAATTCAGAAGAGGATTAGAATTTATTTCTAACTAAATGTTGTAGGACTGACCCGAATGCTTCGAAGCTTCGACCGTTGCCTTGATAATCGACCTCCAATTCAGTATTCGAATCAGGGATGCACCGATCCAACATTTTCAGTCCCGATACTGAGAGCGATACCCCCTGGGTGTCGGCCAATATCGAGTACTGATCCAATACCAGTGTTTAATTAATAAGCTCTTTTCCTCGCTGTGTGGAAGTGACTGGGATCATTCTTTTATGTGTAAGGAAACATCAGTCTTGACTTAAACACTGGTTTCCTAACTTTGTAAAACAAAATGTGACATATAAATAGATAGAAATAAATTTACTGAATTGTTATTTATTTTTAAAATAATAAATCGTACACCAGCAACTTGGTAAAAAACCTTCAACTGTTCAAATTCAATTACAATTCAAGTGTTAGCCTTTTAATGCAGCAACAAATTGGTCAAAACTTAAACAGGAATCAAAATTACAGTATATAATGTATATAGTATATAAACATAAAATTGAATTGAGTAGATCGGCCCCATTGTCACCGATATCCGATCCAGCTATTTGAATCAGTATTGGCCTGATATCTGATCCAGCATCGGTATCGGTGCATCCCTGATGCTTTGTTTTTTGTTTGTTTTTTAAATATATATTTGAGCATGTAATAATAATAATGTACGCCAAAATAGCCCATAAAATAAGGAATAATCCCACAACATTATTCATATTCAACATTAATTATTATTAGTTATTCTCAGACGGATGTCGCTGTGTGTTATTTGTAGAGGTGGGTATGTGTACAGTAGTTCGGCAGCGGCACTGTCCCGAAGCTTCGAATACCTTTGAATATTTCTAACTGAAGCTTCGAAGCCCAAAAAAGGGTATTCTTGACAGCCCTAAAATGTTGTTTCTAGAGCAGCAACAGTAATGTTTACAACAGCAAAGTCACTATATAAACTCAATAATATCTCACTGGAAACAAATCTAAAATCTGAATAAAATAAATATACAGACACAGAGAGCAGAGGAGATGCTGCAGCGCAATAATAAATTACACCAAAACGTAAAAAAGTTCCGATGTAAGGACCAATAGCGCCTGAGCTTATCAATATTACGGTCTTGAATAATTTAGTACCGATGCCTGAGAGGTTAAGGCTGTGTCCGGATTAACTGGCCATTCAGTCTGGATGCGGCCTTTGAGAAGCCCTGCCTAGTTCATTGTCATGCAGGAACTAACAGATTTTTTATTATGATTTCCCAAATGGTCAGCTACTCATTTGCGAACTTTTTATTTAAATAAGTTTATGGATGTTTAGCCCATTCCTTAGTTATGTCTTGTTAAGCACAGAAATACTTATTTTCTTAAAAGTTTTAACCCAGCATGTTTAAGCAGAGGGAATTTAGGAGAGTCAAACTCAATAAAAAAAGACGTTAAATGCAACATTGTGTTTATTAAAACAATAATCTACTAAAATTAAAAAGGTGTATTGTTTTCACATTTAAATTCCTAGCTTTGCAGATCACACATAGGAAACATAAATGTCCAGCCTCTTGGCACTTCACTGTTTTTCAAATCTGGTCCTTCTAAAAAAGTAATTGAATAGGCCTGCAGTAATATAAATACAGTATATCTGTGATGGATTTATTGTCGTAATGAAAGTGGTACCTCACAAAATACTATTAAAACTCATAGAAGGCCTCTTTCTTCTGCCTGATGCTTCAGCTATGGGAAAACAAACTGTTGCAGTCGAAGGCAGTGGAGGGCTTCCACACCGAGGAGCAGGCAGCGCTGCAGGCCGCTCAGCAGCAGCAGCAGGTCCAGCAGCAGGTTCAGCAGGTCCAACAAGTCCAGCATGTGAGCCAGCCAGTGCAGACGCAGCAAGTCATCCTGCCCCCTCAGCAGCAGCAAGGTTGGTCAGCGCTGTCACTACCACACTGCGGTGGTAAACAACAATCAGCTATGAATGCATTCAACATCTGTGATTTCAGTTCTACGCACCACAAAAATGTCCATTTAGACAAGTCGTATACAGCCTTCCTACTGAAAATGGTAACTTTAATAAAAATAACTTTAATGTCATATTTGCTCAAACTGTCACTATAACCTGACCGTAGTACATGACACAGATAATAATCTGTAAAAAAACAAAACAAGTTCCTCTGCCCTCTTTACTACTCCCAATTGGCCAATATTCTACCGCGCCCTAAGAAAAACAAACCAATCGACGAGGAGTCTCTAACGCAACGTTTTCTCCAAAAGTTGATTCCGTTTCTACTCTTCCACCCCCGTGTGTTTCTTTCATAGATTATCTGTCTCATTCATGTACTACTGTCAATATATAGTGACAGTTTGAGCAAATATGACAAAAAGTTATTTTTTATTAAAACTGGTAGATAAAATGACTTGACCAAATCAGACCTTTTTTTCTCTGTTTAATCATTTTCTTTTCAGGATATTATAATCAGTTTTGGTGCATATTATGGTATGACTTAAACATGTATCTCTCCACAGCTCCCCAGCAGCAAGTCATTGTTCAGGATTCCAAGATTCTGCAGCACATGAGTGCAACGGGGATGGTGAGTAGATAATGTACAGATTAAATGAATGTGGAAAGCAAAACAGCAGATGCAATGCAACAATCGCTGACTTCCACTGTATACAGATTTACAGTGACTCCCTTACTTACTGCAGCACTCTGTTAGCGTAATATATTTGTATTCAGAGAAAGGAAAGAATTGTTTCCCACTTTTCCTCCGACTGGTGTAGTAGCAGACAGATGGAGGGGCAGAAGGATATGAAAAGCAAGAGAGTAGAGGAGAGGAAGGACCTTCAGAGAGTCGTCTAGTAGCCTCGATTACAGTGGAGATAAAGCTGGGGATAATACATCCTCTTGCATGCTCCTGTTGGGTCTCACGCACACTGACAAACACACTTTTTCCTTCATCAATTTTAATTGTGCACAAAGGCATGTTAACACTTCCCTTCCCTTTTGTACTCCTCTCTCTCTCAACAACACTTGTGTTCAGCGAGCCATCTGTTGGTGTCAAGGCTTGCATCTGTGCTGTATTAGTACACTGCGTTTTGTCTTCAAACACTTTGTTCAAGCTTCACTTGCAAATTTCTAACCTTCTCCAGAGAAATGTACTTAACACTAAATCCATAAATACCTGTTTGTACCTGGTGTGTATGTTAAAACCCCCTATAGATCATTTGCAACTTGACATCCTTTAACAGTCTTGTTTTCCACATTCTTGAACCCTGAAATCCTGCTTTAGGATACGTTCAGGTATAACTTTTTGCCTGTGGACTCACTGTTTGTGTGTGTGCAAGTGAGTGTGTACCTGACTGCCTTGTTTCAGTCCCTCGTGTGTGTTCTCCTTTCCTCCTCTAGAGTGCAGCAGCTACCGCAGCAACCCTCGCTTTGCCCTCAGGGGTCACCCCATACCAACAGCTCATCACCAGCCAAGGTGAAACACTCACAAGTTTATCTGTGCATCAAATTATGAAGAAATACATAGATATTCAAATTATCAAATTAAAGGGACAGTTCACCCCAAATCAAAAATATATATTTTCCCTCTTACCTGTAGTGCTGTTTATCAGTCTAGATGGCTTCGGTGTGAGTTGCAGAGTGTTGGAGATATTGGGCGTAGAGATGTCTGCCTTCTCTCCAATATAATGGAACTATATGGCAGTTGGCTTGTGGTGCTCAAAGCGCCAAAATAATGCATTTGAAAAATTCAACAGTAATGTCTCTTTCCAGAAATCATGAGCCTAATACTCAAGATAATCCACATACCTTGTTGTGAGCAGTTTCATATAGAAACGAGTGACAGAGCGAGATGTAAATATTTAAGGGATAGTTTGGGTGTTTTGAAGCGGGGTTGTATGAGGTTCTTAACCATAATGGGTGTAAGACTTGCAGTAGATGACGGTCAGCGTGCCCCCAGCATCGAGAAACAGACAGGAGCACCGGCCCCGGAGCAAAGCAATACTGTGCTGTGGATGGGGACGGCACCAAAACATATTTTAGACAGCTAAAAGAAAATCGATATCCGTTTAAGTGTACGCTATTTAGAATATTTTCCGACGGCGAACTGAAATTGAAACGTATCTATACTGTTTTCTTCATCTGAGCCTGCTGAGTTTGAAGAGAGCATAGATAAGTTTCACTTTCAGTTCAGTTCCCTGTTGGAAAGGGCTGTCTGACGGCAAGATGAAGCGGTGAAAATATTCTAAATAAAACGTTCACTTAAACGGATATCGATTTTTTTATTTATTTATTTTTTTTTATTTTTTATTTTTTTTTATTTTATTTTTTTTAGGTGAGCCTTTCTTTTAGGTGGCTTAAATAAGTTTTTTTGCAGTCCCTGTCCACAGCACTGTATTGCTTTGCTCCGGTGCTGGCACGCCGACCGCCATCTACTGTTAAGTAATACACCTACTATGGATAAGTAGTAAGTACCTTATACAACCCCACTTCACAACACCCAAACTATCTGAGCTGAGCTGTAACATTAGCTAGCTCCGTGGTGCTAGATGAGCTAGCAGTATCGGTCTGCTATAAACTACAAACGCAAGCCTCTTGTCCATGAGTGGATGCACGCTTCCTTCTGCGCGGTAATACCGTTGGTGGGTGTAGGTCGGTAGAAAGAAAATAGTTCCAACATGAAACTGCTCGCAACAAGGTCTGTGAATTATCTCGAGTAACCTGGTCATGATTCCTGGAAAGAGACATTGCTGTCGAGTTTTTCATATTTTTTTTGGCGCTTTCAGCACCACATCTAGCTCCATTATATTTGAGAGAAGGCAGACATCTCTACGGCCGATATCTCCAGCACTCGGCAACTCACACCGAAGCAATCTAGATAGATAAATAGCATTACAGGTAAGAGGAACAAAATGTATTTTTGATTTTGGCGTGAACTGTCCCTTTAAGGTAATTCCTAGATGCATGCACTCTAACAGCACTCACGTCTCCTCTGTTTTGCGGTCTCTCAGGTCAGATCCTGCAGGTGGTCCGTGCCCCTAATGGGGCTCAGTACATCATCCAGCAGCCCCAGCAGCAGATCCTGCTGCAGCAGCAGATGCAGCCTGGCGGCGTGCAGGCACCGGTCATACAGCAGGTATGCCCCATTAGACAGGTAGGAGCACCTAACTTTTGTAAACGGAGTTAAAACTGTTGAAAATTAAAAACAAATGGCTGGAAGTGCAACATGGCTGCATGTCTCTTGTTTATCTGTGGTCTTCAGAACAACAATCAACAGCACATAGTGTATAGTAATTGACATTGTGCGTCTAATCAGTCCATGACAAGTAAGCTGTTTGGCTACATAGCCGTGGGTCCTCTGGCGTTGAAGCAGTGGAAGAACCAATTTATGAAAATAGAAACTTGAAATATGCCATGAAAAACATATATTCCGATAAATAAGGACACTTGACTACTCAAACGTCACCTTTCCCCCCTAAGAAACATTATCCGTGACCTTTTTCCGTGACCTTTTTATATTATTGACTTCTCCAAATGAACAAGCAATAGTAAAATGCATCATTACATGATGAGCCAAACTCCTGCTGTCCCTGCTTTTCAACAAAACTTACAATTACAATAAGTCAATTGAGGTTTAAAGGTCTTATTGATAACATTTTTATGTAGACAAATATTTTTTAGAAATAATACACCTGCAGAGCCTTTAGAAAGGTGCAGAATAAAAGTATGGCTTTTCCTAAAAAAAAAAATATTTTGACGTTGAATAAATCATTTGAAAATCTTTGACGGGTCCAAAATGAATGTTTTGTTTAGGGATATTGTAGCGACTACCATCAATTAAAAAGCCGCTTAGAGGCTGAAGTAGGCTCTTGACTGTGACTCATTCCAAAAAGTCAAAAAGTCCAGATGCATTTTACTGTTTATTAAATTAAAGGATTTACAAACAGTAAGGCTAACTGGAATAACTAAACATAAAGTGACGTGACGGTCAACAGGAAATATCCAAGCCTATCTCACCCTCTTTGTCTAACTCCCGCGGTCCAAGTGAACAGATAAAAGTAGGTGAAACCAAACCCCTGTCCCAATTACCGGAAGTGATGATAACCAAAAGAACGTGTGCAGCCTAAACAAATAATAATAATAATAATAAGCGACATGCTAAATACACACTTTGGCTCCTACAATAATACCGATACGTGATCGGATATCGGGCCAATACTGACTCAAATAGCTGGATCGGGTATCTGTGACAAAGGGACCGATCTATTCGAATCAGTTCTATGTTTAATACTATATACATTATATACTGGAATTTTAATTGCTGTTTAAGGATTGACCAATTGTGTTGCTGCATTAAAAAGGTTTATACCTGAATTGTAATTCCTATTAATTTTGAAGATTTTTTACCAAGTTGCTGGTGTACGATTTATTATTTTAATAATAAATGACAATTTATTTGATACATTTTGTTTTACAAAATCAGGAAAGCAATGTTTAAGTCAAGCAAGATGTTGTCTTACACATAAAATAATGATCCCAGTCACTTCCACACAGCGAGGCATACAGCTTATTAATTAAACACTGGTATCGGATTGGTACTCGGTAAATCCAATGGAACGGGGGAGGGAGAATGCAACATCTAGTGGCTGAATGTTATCAATGTTATCAATAGCACCTTTAAATAGAATAACTTTTGACATTTTAACATGTAATTCCCTCACATGTCTCCAAAGACAAAACACTAATATCTATCCTGGAGTTTTGCAAAATGTGAGTTTTTCCTGTTTGCTGTGTTTCCAGGTCCTGGCTCCTCTGCAGGGAGGCATGCCCCAACAAACAGGAGTCATCATCCAGCCGCAGCAGATTGTCTTGGCTTCAGGAAACAAAGTGCAAGGCAACACGCAGGTCAGCACTTCTTCATTCCTTCATTACCAATTTAATTGCTCTTTTCTGGAAGTTTGCTATGCACTTCGGAGATTTGTCTAAAACATGCTTCTGTTTTCCCGCCATGTGTCCTGCCTTTTTTGTTTTGTCATATAATTGATCAACATCTGTGTCTATTTGGACTGAAGTACATTGGGGGTGTTAATATTTAGGGCTGCAACTAACGATTGTCATTGTCGATTAATCTGTCTATTATTTTCTTGATAAATCGATTAATTGTTTGGTCTTTAAAATGTCAGAAAATCATGAAAAATATCGATCAGTGTTTCCCAAAGCCCAAGATGACATCCTCAAATGTCTTGTTTTGCCCACAACTCAAAGATATAAGGAGTAAAGAAACCAGAAAATATTCCCATTTAAGAAGCTGGAATCAGAGAATTTTGACTTTTTTATTCTTAAAAATGACTCGATTATCAAAATAGTTGGCGATTAATTTAATAGTTGACAACTAATCGATAAATCGTTGCGCCTCTATTAATATCATCCTTAGCATGCACAATGTTGGACAGGAAGCTTGATTTAAGTTTGTGGGGTTTTTTTCCATATATATAAACTCCTTACTTAACAATCACTGTTTTCTGTTCCGGGGCCCTTTCCCCGTTAGGTGATGCAGACAGCAGCTACGGTGCCGCAGCCCGGTCAGGCAGCAACAGCGGCTCTGGTCCGGCAGCTCCAGGCCCAGCAGGCTCAGGGTGCAGCTGTACCACAGGTCCAACCACAGGCCCAGCAGCAAGCCCAGGCTCAAGCCCAGCCCCAGGCCCAGCAGCCTCCCATGATGCAGCAGGTGGACGGCGCCGGAGACACCTCCTCGGAAGAGGACGAGGATGAGGAGGAGGAGTATGATGAAGATGAGGAGGAGGAGAAGGACAAGGATGGGGGAGAGGATGGGCAGGTCGAAGAGGTGGGCACTAGGGGAAACCAAACTGCAGTATTAGATATTGTCAGGCTCAGCAGAAATAGTTAGAATTGCTGTTAGTGTATCAGTGTTTGAAGTTTAACTGCCAAAAAGCAATATAATCTATATCAGTGGTCCCCAACCTATTTTCTTGAAGCCCCTCCTACTTGTATTTAAAAAATGCAGAGCACCCCGCCCCATATTTTCTGACGTCATCACCCTAAAAAAAATTACAAATCCTCGAACAAAATCCGTAATTTGAATATGGTGATTCAGTGTATTAAAGGAGTGTCTTTCTTTTGTTAAATAAACTTTCTTTAATGAATATAACTCGTCAACATAAATAAAGTGATGGCGTCTTGATGGATCAGCCATGCGAATGCAGATACATAATATGATCCTTTTTTGTAGCAGCTTAATTAATTTACTATAATAATGTTCGATTTTATTTGTTATTGTAGTTAAATAAATGTAATTTATGGTGCAAGCGGGAGAGCAAATAGGTTTTTGACCACAGTCAAAATGTTGTTTTTGAAAGGCTAAATGCCAACAAATGTGGATTGAACCAGAATATTTTGTTAGATGAAAAACATTATGTGAATTTTGGAAATGATTACATCTACTTTTTTTTTTTTTTTCAATTAATTTTGACTTAACAACGCTCTGGAATTGTATGTGGAGTTGCTGGAAATGCTGGAATCTTATTCTACAAGTATAATACTTCTAATATTAGTGTAGTCTAATCTTCATCTGCAACTGAGCACAAATAACAGGTTTAAACAGAATGTGGTCTTCTAAATAGCAAAAAAATATATCTTTTTAAATAGTTTTATATACAGACTTTTGTATAAATTATCCAGTACAGTAAGTGTGCTATTATGAGCCCAGGTTGGAAACCACTGATCTAGATGATGTTTTCTCCTGTCGAGGACAAAGTTATGTTATACAGTATAATGCTATCGTCTTTTCTCCAGATAATAAATATGGATAGTTTACTAGTTTTTTTTCTTCTATAACCTAATCATAGAGACATTTAGCTCACCACAGTCGGACGCTCTGCATGTTTTAATGCCGTAAAGATCAGAAATACAGATTCAAAAGATTTTGCACCATAACTATATAATGTTGTTCAACTTGTTGGTTCTGTTTCCTTGTCAGGAGCCGCTGAACAGTGGTGATGATGTCAGTGATGAGGAGGACCAGGAGCTGTTTGATACAGAGAATGTAGTGGTGTGCCAGTATGACAAGGTAAGAGATGACCTATTCTGTGAGAGAATATGGCACAACAAAACTCAAATCAACCTGCATGGATTAATATTCAAATGCTAAACTTCTAATTCCCTTAAATCTCTTGATGTAGAATTTACACTAGAACATGGTGTTTTTTTGCATCTGTAAATAATTTGTTGTTTAATCATAATTTCAGTTCATCTAACCCTGGGCAGGTCACCAGTCTTTTTTTGTTTTTGCCTTGAGTGCAGTGTTTGATCACCGGTATCATACAGCCCTAAGTGTCATACAAAACTATTAAATGCTAATTCAGCGCTTATAAAGAACTATTGGTGAATGCTGGTTAAAGGTCGGGTTGGTAGCGTTGTTCAAATACATTTATTGTTATATTTGTTGAAATTCTCATTACATCCCGACAGCAATCAATAAATCAAAGCAGCTTGACAGCTGTGAGTACTAACAATGGCCATGTTCATTGTTTACATTTATTATGATATGTTTATGTTCGATAATTTTGGAGGAGTGGCTTTGGAGGGAGGCCTGAAGGGACGGACTGTAAGCGTTGCCGACTTGGGCTGGGTTTTTCGGTTGAATCGTTTTTATGTCTCCGCACTGGCGACAACCGTGGCGTTATGTTTTCGGGTTGTCCGTCCATCTTCGTAGGTCCTTACGTAACAAACTATATGGCCATAATCTAATTGATCAAAAAATAATAATAACTTTCTTCACTCTAGGGATGTCAATAATAAACCGTTTAACCGTTAACCGACGTTAAGAACTTTAACCGATTAACGCTATCGGTTAAAAGTGTTAAAATATATATTAATAATGAATTAAAAAGCTTAGAAAAACTCAGAGGAGCGGCTCGTCTTTTTAAGCAGAAAAGCAGGTCCACCTTAACAGTCCACCTTAAGAGTCCACCTTAAGAGGCGGAGCCGGAGGTACAGATACAGGAAGTTGTCTCCCGTCTCTTGCTCGCTTTAGCAGAGCGAGTTGTAGCCTCGTAGCATTTATCCACCGACAAATAAACTGTACACACACTGTCTGCTACACTTACGTTCACACCACCGACCCCCCCCCCCCCCCCCTCCCCGCTGCCACACACATACAGTCTGTCTACACTCGCAAAAGTTACGCTGCAATGACAGCCGCGACGAGCACGAAGCTAGCAGCAGATGCTAATGTAGCACAGAAACACTAGCTATTGTTAATCTGGGCAGACAGAGTATCATTACGCCGGGCAGATACAGCGGACAATCTGCTAAACTAAACTAAATGTGCGGTGGAGACTTTTAGCAGCAACAACAACACTGGGCTGCCCGCAGATTTGCCTGCATAATAATCGGTTTAATATGCTCAGGAATCGGCCGATGCCGATTATGATAAAATGTCAAAAAATCGGCCCGATTAATCGGCCGACCGATTAATCGGTCGACCTCTATCCTTACGTACGTTCGCACTAGGGATGCTAATAATTAACTGTTAAACCGTTAACCGACATTAAGAATTTTAACCGATTAACGCTATCGGTTAAACAAAATATTATTAATTAATTAAAAAGCTGAGCAAAACTCAGAGTCACTTTGTCACTGAAAGTAGAAAAGCTGGTCCACCTTAACAGCCCACCTTAAGAGAGTCTGAGCCATTTCTATCACAGCTATAACGCTACCGACAACCTCACACTCACCGCCGCCACACACACGCGGTCTGTCGGACACTCGCTAAAGTTATGCCGGGCTGACAGACTGTACAATGGCGGGCACGAAGCCACCGGCAACGCTTCATCTGTGAAAGTAGCGCAATCACACACACGGTTTGTCGAACACTCGCTATTGTACAGACAGAGTATCGTTACGCTGGGCAGACACACAGCTGACAACCTGCTAAACTAAAAGCGAAAAGCTAAAGTGGCTGCATGTGTCCTCGACAGTACACGCCGCACCGTGGCTGCTACAGTTACTCTCCCAGACGGGTGAACTGGGGTCTGTTTTGCTCATACACTGCAGCTGGCACACCGCTGCATGAGACACACTAATCTTGTTGGTTAACGGTTAGTAGTCGGTTAACGAGGGTCGGTTATCGGTTAATAAAAATGTCAAAATTAGCGGTCCATTCTCGTGAACGCAATATCTCAGGAACGCTAGGAGGGAATTTCTTCAAATTTGGCACAAACATCCACTTGGAATCAGAGATGAACTGATTAGATTTTGGAGGTCAAAGGTCACTGAGACCTCACGTCAATCCCATTCTTGTGATATCTTGGGAACCCCTTGAGCGAATTTCTTTAAATTTGGCACAAACGTCCACTTGGATTTAAGGATGAACTGATTAGATTTTGGTGGTCAAAGGTCACTGTGACCTCACAAAACAGGTTTTTGGCCATAACTCAAGAACTACAATAGATAGAACCCATTTGCTAATTATGACAATTTCACACAAATGTCTAACATGATAAAACATTATGAAGTGATGACATTTTGGACAGACATGGATGTAAACTGCAACTTGACTGGTTGGCGGCGGCATGCAACTGCGAGGCGGTAATTCTGGTTCAAATCTAGTGTACTGCTAGTTTCTCAGCATTACCAATCTTTCCTTCAATGCGTGTGGGTGAGTCTTCTGTGTGCATGGGCTAAAGACATTAGAGACTGTGTCCACGGTAAGATGAAACTGTGTCCCTCTGTCCTTTACGCCCACAGCATTAAGTTCCTTCTCTTTACTCCTCAGATTCACAGAAGTAAGAACAAATGGAAATTCCACCTGAAGGACGGGATCATGAATCTGAATGGGAGAGACTATGTCTTCTCCAAAGCCATTGGGGATGCTGAATGGTGAGGTAGAAAAAAAACAGACAAAGCAACAGGAGCAGGAATTCTGTAACTCCTTCTATCCAGTTAGCAGACACTTCAATATCCTTCCATATCCTGTGACTGGATTAATTTCAGGAAACTTCTTCTGAGTCTTTGAGAACTCTGACAAACCCAAAGGACTGTGAGGTGCCGTGAAACCCGGGTATCATCAAAAACACTCGACTAGCCTTGCGGGATGAGAAACCTACAGGGGAAGGGAAAGCCTGCGAACAGAGCGTTCTTTTTTTTTTTTTTCGCTTCTTCCAGGCTTCTCTAAGTTTTTCCTGAGAGAATTCACATACATTGGAAAGTAAGCATTTCACATCGTACAGGTGTAGTGGACCAGGGTGACCCGACCTGCCCCCCCACGGGAGGGTCAGAGGTCATTCATTATAACCCCGTAGATGAGAAACACCTTCATGATGCACTGTAGTCGATTGACTGGATTGACTCGTGTCTACATTTAAGTCCAAACTTAGTGCCACCAGTCAAGATCGCTGCCTTTAGAACGGCCAGAATCAATTTTTGGCTTCTAATTTTTGTTCGTGGATCGCAATTCTGTCTCGATTCTTGTTCATGAAAATGGTGCTCCAGAGTGTTTTATGTAGTTAACAACCTGTTATTGTTTTAAACTTTTTTTTTTTTTTTTTTTAAATGTGTTTGATGAAGGGTTAAGACAAAGAAGGTAAAATAATATTAATTCTAAAATAACTAATAGTTGTTTAAAGGCATTATTTTAATCTTCTAATGAGTGCTCAATCCAAAAATACTGTTATTTTCCTCATCGGCTTCTCTGGAGCTTCATTCCATCTTTATCCAAAAACTAAAAAAAAAAAGGAAGAACAGATCCAACACTGAATTCATTTAAGAATTGTACAAAATGTCTGAAAGTTTGTCCTCTTGGTGTATCTTCTTTGCTCTTATTTTAGTTCCCTGCAGCCGTCTGAAAATTTGCACTGTCAGTTTATCAATGTGTTGTGAAATCAGTCAAGTTAATCAATAGCCACAGCGTGCTCTCGTGTGTGTGTGTGTGTGTGTGTGTGTGTGTGTGTGTGTGTGTGTGTGTGTGTGTGTGTGTGTGTGTGTGTGTGTGTGTGTGAGACAGTGACTGACTGTACAGGCATGTGCTGAGTGTGTGTGTTGATTGATGTGTGTGTTGTCACCGCTTTTCTCTGGAAATGTATTAGTTTAGTTTTCTCGCACACACCATAATCTCATATTAGTTGAAACAGTAAAATAAAGTTTTTAATTTAATTTTTTTTTTTTGGTGGGGACAGGGCGATGTCCTTTTTTTTGGTTTTGTTTTATTATTTTTTTTATTTATTCCTGAAAATTCATAAAATGTTCTATTTTTTTAAAGGTTGGAAGCCGCACCAAACTGTGCTCTTATAATCTAATAAGTGTTCCTTTTTTTTTCTCCGTTGGTTGGACAAAGCTACATAACGCTGTGTTCCAAATCATTTCGTCCACCATATGTTCTCCTGTGCATTCATTTTATTCATGACTTTTAAATGAGAATATTTTCTATCGAAGTGAGTTTAACTCGGGGGGAGGGTGGGGGGGGGGAGCGTGTTTCTCTGCAGTTTGTTTTTAGTGCCCCTGTTGCAGCAATTTGAAATAAAGTACGTGTTTTTTGACTGTTGTGTCGATTTGGTTGATGGTTGGCTTTAAAGAGTATATATGTTTTTAAAGAAACCTCATTAATACCAAGGAAGCACTGATAAGGTAACAAATTTAGAACCAAGAAGCGAAAAATAAGATTGTTTTCCTATATTTTCCAATACATGATCTAATGGGAATAAAATTAATTTTCTATTTTCCCACGGACTAAAAATACAGAAACTATTTTAATGTATGTACATTGAAAACAGTGGCCATAAAAAGGCTGTCACTTTTGAATAAACCCTATTAATGGCCAATCACCATCCTCAAATAAATAAATGTACCAACAACGATTTCCATCACATTTAAAGTAGAACACTGAATAAAAAAATCAGGAAATCTTGGACTTTTCAGGACAGCATTCAGTAGCTCCCCATGGTTATTTGTCACAATCAAAGAAAATAATCAGCTCATAGTTGCTTAATCATTTTATGTTTTTCTTATCGTTGGATGTTGCGTGTGCCTTTTGAACTTTATTTCAGTTTTCCGATATTAAGAAATGATAGATGAGCTTATGAAAAGGATGTCTATTAAAAATGCATTCTCTGCTTTCTGATTGTTTTGTCGTGTGTGTTCTAACTGCTGTTCAGATGATTAAGGAAATGTATTGTTCATATTATTCATTTGATTTTTTTTATAATTAAAACAAGTTTGGAACAAAACTCAGAAGATTGTACTATCAATGCAATAAGTTGTGTTTCGCAAAAAATAGAAATTTAATTTTCTTTTAAAATTGTTAAAGCTTGTGTAAAATTTGTAACAATTTATCCATTACTTTTAGCTAACTATTGTAATAATTTATCCATTACTTTTAGCTAACTATTGTAACAATTTATCAATTACTTTTAGCTAACTTTTGTAACAATTTATCCATTACTTTTAGCTAACTATTGTAACAATTTATCCATTGCTTTTAGCTAACTATAGTAACAATTTATCCATTACTTTTAGCTAACTATTGTAACAATTTATCCATTACTTTTAGCTAACTATAGTAATAATTTATCCATTACTTTTAGCTAACTATTGTAACAATTTATCCAATACTTTTAGCTAACTATTGTAACAATTTATCCTTTACATTTAGCCAACTGTTGTAAAAATTCATCCAATACTTTTAGCTAACTATTGTAACAATTTATCCAATACTTTTAGCTAACTATTGTAACAATTTATCCATTACTTTTAGCTAACTACGGTAACAATTTATCCATTACTTTTAGCTAACTATTGTAACAATTTATCCTTTACATTTAGCCAACTGCTGTAAAAATTTATCAAATACTTTTAGCTAACTATTGTAACAATTTATCCATTACTTTTAGCTAACTATTGTAACAATTTATCCATTACTTTTAGCTAACTATTGTAACAATTCATCCATTACTTTTAGCTAACTATTGTAACAATTTATCCATTACTTTTAGCTAACTATAGTAACAATTTATCCATTACTTTTAGCTAACTATTGTAACAATTTATCCATTACTTTTAGCTAACTATTGTAACAATTTATCCAATACTTTTAGCTAACTATTGTAACAATTTATCCATTACTTTTAGCTAACTATTGTAACAATACATCCATTACTTTTAGCTAACTATTGTAACAATTCATCCAATATTTTTAGCTAACTATTGTAACAATTTATCCATTACTTTTAGCTAACTATTGTAACAATTCATCCATTACTTTTAGCTAACTATTGTAACAATTTATCCATTACTTTTAGCTAACTACTGTAACAATTTACCCATTACTGTTAGCAATTTCAACCACTTAGCTTTTAGCTTACTACTTCAACAGTGTATCCATTACTTGTAGCGGTTTATTTAAACAATTTATCCATTACGTTTAGCTAATTATTGTAACAATTTGTCCATTACATTTAGCTAACTATTGTAACAATGTATCCATTGTTAGCAATTTCAACCACTTTGCTTTAGGCTTACTAATTCAACAGTGTATCCATTACTTGTAGCTGTTTATTTAAACAATGTATCCATTACTTAAGCTAACTGTTCACTTTTCTCTACGCTTGCCAACTACATGCTCAAATGCAACATGTTGCATTCTTGTGTTGCAGCTGACTCAATAGGGGTATGCTGTATATTCTTTAATCAAATCTTAATTTATTTTTTTCCAAATCAGTTGAATTACTCTAATCTTTCCACATATCCTGGCAACTGCAGAAGTAGCCCCCTGGGGTGGAGCCCTGGTTGGAAATCACTTCCTAACTACATCTGATGCTACATGTACATGTGAGTCCCAGAATCTGCCTCAGCCTGTCTTCAATTCCACTTTTCGAGCTGTATAATCCAGTGTCTGGATTGATGTTAGGGTATGCACAGCACTGGGCGTTCTCCCTGCCTTTCCTCTAATTCCTATCCAAACTGATACAATCCCTGTGTATTTCCTTGTGGGTAATTATGAGATAAAGGTGTGGTGCTGTCTGGGATTAAAGCTGAATCAGAAACTACATGGAGATTTTTGCCCGTGATTGTAAATGGATTTGAGGCAAGCTGTCACTTCTACAATATATCACGCTTCACAAAGACTTATTCAGTCCTGAACAGACCTAGTGGAGGTGGAATGTATCCCTGGCTGCTTCTGATGAAGTGGGCCCTCTTGCTACTACTGGGCACTCAAACGTAAGAATCTGTGCTGCTGGCGAATGAGGCTTATAATGAGGCCCTGGAGATGTCTAGCTTAGACTCTATTGCTTTCTCTGCTTACCACCTAACTGACGGTGACTGCCAATCAGCCGCATGGCAAAATAGAGTTCGTAGGTTTCAGTGGAATGTAGTAGCCAGGCCTGTCGGCTGTGGCGTGTTGAGTTTATCGTAGTCTGCGAAGCTCTTTGGAACAAAGAGCCTCTATCAATTCCTAATGGAGATTCCTCCTTTCCTGGTTTTCCTCCATTGTTGAATTCCATGTAGCTACTTCAGTTTCAGGGTCCTGGTATTGTGCATGCTGGCTCACTGTCATGACTTAATGGGACACGAATAGAACAGAGCCATCGTTAATGATATTAGTAACACCTGTGCTTTTCCTAGGACAATTCAAAATGACCGTTGTGGAAAAAGTCGATTCGCTCACTGTCTTATTAGGTAAATTTTAATCTTTGGTGTAGGGGAGAATATAAGTTAATTTCAAGTCAAAGGGCAAAAAGTCCAACTGAAGTTGTGTTCTCATTAAAGTCTTTTGTGATTTTGTCAAGTCAAGGTGCCAGTAGGCTCCAAGTGAAGTGTTGGTCGGATGGTCAAACAGAGTCTGAATCCTCCTCCCCCAACACCTTTCCAACATCGGACAAGTGTGCCCACTTCACAGAGCAACTGCACAGGTGAGGAAGTAAGCAGGTTTTTCTGTAATGCTATTTTTTTGTTCTTCACACAATTACCTGGCCACCTGCAACGCCGTTTCTTGTTCGTCATGGATCACGCTCCATACAAATGTAAGTTCAGTGCAACTACCCTTACAAACTGCTTAAACTAAGATAGACATTTAATATTGTCATACAGACGTTAACAACTTGGATACATTGTATTTAGGATCAAATCTACCCTTGTCCGGTCTAGAAAACGGTAGACGTGTTTATTTGATCAATAAGTGATGTATATTTGCAGGGACTGTTGCAAAAATCAAGCAGTTCATAAACAGTTAGAGAGTTAAAAACAAGAAGATGTTTACAAAAAAGGAAATGCCACCACATAAGCATGGGAGAAAGTTGTATTTTTTATTTTTGCTTTCTCTGTATATTGCATATTCTTTTTATTCCTAATACTGTGAACCTCTGCACATCCCCTTCGCGTGATAAGAAACCATGGTTACGAAATGTTACGGTTTCGGACGGTTTCCGTCAGAGAGAGGGAAGTTCGTCCCAAAGCTTGCAGCTGTATTTATACCCTACACCTTAAAGAGGGGTGCTTCATTCAGCTGTGGGTGTGACTACAAACGGAGTTCACTCCGTCTCAGAGTGGGAGGGTGTAGGGACCGGTTTGAGAAAGGCTCTATGACTGGTGCGCCATGCCAAGGGTAGCGCTTCCGCCTAGTCGGGCGCCACTGCTCTCCCCGTAGGAAAACAATGGCACAGCCAGTGCAGAGCGGTTTTCACGCTGATCATGTGTGGGCAGCTTCTGAGGAAAGATTAAAGTGTACACAGTTATCTTGTCTTGTCGCTATCTTGAGTCTGACTCAAGTCCAAGCAATGTGATTTGAGTCCACGCCTCTGCTGATAAAAAAGACGATCTTGGTAAATCTCAATGGGACCAATCATATTTGGCAAAAGACAAAAGTTCAAATATTGTGTTGCAAAGTATGCAAGTCCATATAATAAGTGCACCTCAGATTATTAAGGCCCCAGCAGCTTTTGGTATCTATTAGGAGAACTTCAAAAAATTAAGTTGTAGCAAGAACAGTCCTTTGCGAAGATCAGTGCACAAGTAATTCACCACCAATTGCAACACACTTAAGAAATTGAAATACTTTATTTTTGACAAAGACCTTTAGCCAGGTGTTCCTCCTGTCCACATTTAATGAACAATATAGCGCTCTGATTTAGTCATTTTGGTCGCATGCCATGCTCCCCACCTGGGCAATGCAAATGAGTTTGTAACTACAATCCTACATGAATAGTTCACTGATCAACCCTATGTCATGGTGAAATGTTTGGTGACGGTAGAAAATATAAAACTCTTGCCCTAAATTTTATGGTTGATGAGTAGAACCACTTTCAGAACAACACAGGGACAAATGTTTTCACTGACTTCAACTCTGTGGTTCACTCTAGTAGTCATTCAAGAGTTTTCTGTGAGAGAGAGAAACTTGACTCTTCAAGAGGACAGTCCATGCCTACTGGCCCATGGAATAACGTAAGGAAGGACGTCATAAATGCTGGGATTTTATGTTCCCTGCAACAAGAGCTGGACGGATACTTGAAGACTCTGACCTCCTCCGATCGACTGACGCTATTCTGGAAACTAGTTTCTCTGTTCAGTCCTTCTCATGATTCTTTTCCCACTGTATTTGAGTTTAGCAACATAATCTGGTGTTAGCGAGATGCATCGTCGGGTCCTGCCCTGCTTATTTGAGGAACGGCTCGGCGATGGGTTTATTTGAAATACCGGGAGAGGAATGATCAGGCGGGCCTGAGAACCAGCTACGTGAAGAATGTGAAAATAAATCCAGTCCAAGTCTCGATCGGTTCGTTCGGCCCTTTCTGTCTGTTGGCTTCTCTGATATAATCTCTGATATTTTGTATGATAATCCTGATGGCTTTGAGAAAACACTTGAAAATTCCATGAATCCTAAGTGGAGGTGTAGTTTCAGAGGGCAGGTATGTCACCACCCCCAGTTGTGTTCGCCCAGTCACCCACGCAAATGTGCAGTGATTTTTATCAAACTTGACATGCGCACACCTTGTGAAACAAGTATGAGATGTGCGTTAACATTAACTGGCAGTGGAAGGGAGGAGGCCCCTCACAAATGCAGCCAGGCACATCATGCTCCAGCTCGGTGTGCTTAGCATTTGAAAGGCAATTGTTGTAAATGGGTGATTGGAGGAGATGGACACAGAGCTGTGGAAAACATTCAGCTGAAAATGATGTCCTGTTAGTCTGTTAGGAATTTACAGCGCGAGTCAAGTCTGGAGCACAGTGAGCAGATGCCACTCTTCATTTTTTTCAACTTTAAAACTAGAAGTCGTTCCAGTTTTGAGGTTTCATCTCACTGATGCTTTGAGAATGTGCAAGAGTGGTATAGAGTTGAGAATGTTGTACTATAGTTTCCACACTGAAACAAACTGTCCAGCAGTCTGGTCAAATATCTTCACGGAGACTTAGCAAGCAAAATTAAAAAAGCTCTGAAATGATCCCTCTTTCCTGGAAATCCTCCCCCCCCTGTTCATCTGTATGTTTCCTTGAAAAAAATGTCACCCAGCAGATGAAATGCTAACCAGATGTTAAGCTGCCATTGGCAGAGGGTGTCCTTTAACTCATAATGGCTCAATATCGCACAAGCTACAGCGGTGCAGCTCACACGTGTCTCAGCTGTGTTTGCTTTAAGCTCTCCCGGCAAAGGCAAAGCTATCTCTGCTGATTGTATAAGTCACTTGTTTCCGTAAGAGGATGGAAAAATATCACGTTCACACTAGAAAAACAACCATGACATTCCAAAGGAGAGGCAAGGCTTTAACAGTATATATTTGTGATTATCATACCTGTCTGTAATTTGTAGAAAATTGCTAATAATCAAAATATGACCTGTGTTTCTTTTTGTAATTGGATCACATGCTCTCAGGAGATGAGGACGTACCTCTGCAAACTGTTTAGCAGGATCAATGTGAAAAAAAGTTTAAGTAAAAATATTTGGATACATTAAAAAAGACTCACAGTAACACAAAGAACAAAAGTACACAAACATTTAATGAATTCAAGAAAGTGATACATCAATTTGGTGCAGGTATAAGCCACATGGAAGTACAATTGCAAGTACAAATCCACAAAAACAGAAAGTACAGAGTCCACAAAACACTGCTTTCCAATATCACAGTCAAGTACTACACTATACCTGTCCATATTTACTTTTCACTTTCAGGTTAACAGACAAAAAAAAACCTAACAATGTGTCCTGTTTCATCCATAAATCACCACACACTATCATGTATTTACATTATATACAGAGGTATTGATAAGACGATAACAAATGCAGTGTTTTTACATTTTCATAAACTGGACAAAGTTTCCACTGAACAGCACTGAGCCAGCAGGCTGTCCTTGAACACAATAACCAAGTATGAATAGGGCGCCTCAGAAAGGTCATCTTGTCACAGGAAAATTAAGTGCTTTAAAAAATCAGTTATATTTCCCTGTATATCAATGCTAAACTAACTTAAAGATACTGGAAAAATAGATTTTATTCATAGTTACGTATATATGCATGTTTAAGTTTTAATCTTCACTATTTCCCTTAAAATAATCTCTGTCCTTTTCTAGCCTGTCCCTCCAAATACAAAGGACTATAAGTGAGATGAAGTCAGGCTCACATTTCAGTGACACTTGATATTCTCCAACAACTGGAACCGTAAAATCATCACAGCCGAAATTGTGAAAACAGCTGAACTTGGCCTGAAAACTGAAGCAGATACAGAATACTGAAGCTTTCTGTTAAATATCCAAACAGATCTGTCCACAAACACTTCAAGGCCTTTCATCTCCTACCTGAACCTGTCTTGATTTACTACCTTTAGCTGGTGTTTGGCTCACGTGTTCAGGCTCTGGCTCTCTTCAGGGCTCGTCTGCTGGCAGGCTGCTTGGTGGTACGTATGTCCGGAGCACTTCTTCAAGTGGATGGGCACCTCTTCCTGGCCTCCGCTTCCACCTTTCCTAACCTTATCCTTGTCTCTACGGATCTGAGATGTCCCGCTGCTGCCCTTTGACGAAACCGTCTGGCCCCTGAACAGCTGTGCTCGCTGCTGACAAAGGCCCACCTTACTGAGGAGGATGAATACGTCCCCCCTGAAGGCCTTAGTGAAGATGGCGTAGAGGAACGGGTTGGCACAGGAATTGAGCGGGTAGAAGAGCACCAATAAAATCTTGGAGTTGGAGACAGTGATGAGCGGCCGGTCCAGCACGGCTGACATGGCGTAGAAGGAGATCGGCGCCATACACAAGAAGTCAGTAAAGATGAGGACAGCCATGCGCTTGGCGATGTTGGTATCCTTGGATCCAGAACGGTAGTGAGGGTTGTGCACTGCGCAGTAGATTTTGAAGTAGCAAGCACAGATAACAAGAAAGGCTAGGATGTTGAGGACCAGCACTGACAAGATGAAGGCCTGAGCCACTGTGGACTGGGTGTCCATTGGGAGACAGATGCTGACCCTCTGGTAACTGCTCACCCCAACCAGTGGGAGCACGGCCAGTAGGAGGCAGAAGATCCAGCCACCTAGCATCACGGCTGCCGCGTGGTGCAGACGAAGCTTACGATCCAGCCGCATAGCAAAGGTGATAGCGTACCACCTCTCCAGAGTGATCACCGTCAAGGTGTAGACAGACAGCTCGCTCGCAAAGACCGTAAAAAACCCTGCAAGTCCACAGCCGGGGCCCGTCTGCCAGTCTATGGCGTGGTTGAAGTACTCGGATCTTGTGTGGAGGTCTACAGATGCGATAAGCAGCAGATAAATGCCCATGCACAGATCTGCAAAGGCAAGGTGACACATGAGGAAGCGGGAGACCGAGAGCTTGTAGTGGCTGGTGAGCAGCACCAGGAGCACCACCACATTTCCCAGAACAGCCAGCAGACTCACAAACCACACAGACACTCGCAGGAAGCCAAAACCCATTATGTCCTCACAAGGGTTGAACTCATCGGGCACCGGTGCACACGCCACCTCCTCTCCCTCCTCACACACCACATAATCGTAACGACTGTCAAAGTCTTGGCTGGTGTCCTCCTGGGGGTTCTTGAGGGTCTCTCCGAAACCCACATCCTCATCTGGCTGGCCCCCAAAGTAGGTGTGGTAGTGGAGGCTTCCATGGAAGTCACCTCTCCTCCAGTCTTGCTGGGTCTCTCTGTGGTTTCCGTCATTTGGCTCCTGGTCTGGGACAGTGTCCACCACACCGTCCCCTTGGAGGGAAGGCATGCCGAGGGGCCCCACAGAGCGCTTGTGATGCTGGTCGTAGAAAGCAGTCAAGTTACAGATGAGATACTCCAAAAAGCTGAAAAACACATACAGATTGAGTTCATAAAGTAATACTGTAGTCCTAAATTAGACAAAAATACACAGACCTGGCTTCAACCCTCACTCGCACTAAGTGTCAAATCAAATCATTTCATTTATGTATCCAGTTGAAGAAAAGTAATTCCTGTTTTGAGAGTCATTATTAGTCTGGCTCAACCTTCTTCCTACAATAACAGCAATGAGTGACATTAATTATGGCAGCACTGAAAGAAGTTATAGGTAAACACGTCAGAGGGTTGATTCAATCTCTGCCAAGATCCACACCATACAAGTGCAGCTGCCCCACTCACTGAGGTGGATCATCCAAATAAACGAAAAAAACAAGAACATTCTGTTGGACGCTGTTTGTCTTTCAAACAGTATTCGACGAATGCAAAATTAAGAATTGCTGAAAGCTCACCCTCGTTTCTTTTTGAGATTTTTGAAGCCGCAGCAGTGGCTAGGGTAGGTGAGGTTGGCGATGGTGAGGTGCTTGAAGGTCTTGATAGGCGGCAGTTTCTTGAGGGCCCAGGCATTGCGCGCCTTCAGCTCCCGGAGAGAATCCATACCTGTGGTCGGCAGGGAGGTGATCCCTGTTAGGGACACGTCTCTTTAGCACAGAAAGGGAATGAAAGAATTTAGGAAGATACATTGGATGCATTAACATAGATTTTTGTTTTTGGCTCTAATAATGGTGATGAGTTGTGATGAAAGGAAAGTGAAAGGCGCACCAGAGTTTCCTCCAATGCATGGGGCCATTCTTGGCAACGTCCTAGCCCCATTTGGGGCTCTTAAAAGGTAATTTTGTGATGTCATTTAATGTATGTTTTCTGCCAGGAATGATAAAATGTTTTCCTGGGTCAAAACCAACAAAACCATCAAATTCAATATTTCCACAGACTGCGCCATTCTTCTCTTCTTCTTCACTGTCACCAATATGTACGTTAATACGTAATACCTGAAGTAACCAAGTGACCATTACTGCGGTGACTTCAACCTACAATATGCACACGTTTGAATGCAAGCTGTCCTAAGAAGTGTACAATTTTCTCCTTTCACCTTTACTTTCTATGTAACGTTACTTTTGACAACGATGCCTTGGAGTTCGGGAAGAACCTGGCAGTTCTCAGCTGCCTAACGTTAGCCTAACATTGTGTAACAAGTAAAGTCAGCTAAGTTAACACTGTTTAGCTAGCGTAGCTAACGTTTGTGGGCTAAGACACTGTGAAGGGGCTGCAGCGGTCCCACGGAATAAATTGACTCAATCAACTAACTGTGGCATTATTGTGAACTATATAACGTTAGATGCTCTAACCAGGGCAACCTAATGACCACAAAGTAAACATCATTAATCGGTCGGCATCACAACCAGAACACGTACAAAGTGTCTGCTAACTGTGTTAACTGACCTACAGCCGAATGCGTCATGGTTGCTCGTAGTGATCGCAGCTGTTGAAAACACAAACAGAACATTTAGGTGTCCTCGTAAAAGCCTTCAATTTGAGTTTTATCCATTTTTAATACATACTCATCTGTGTTTATTATCTACACCACCATTTACGTAAGTTACTACGAGCAACCATGGACGCTTTCGGCTGAAAGTCACCAGTTAACATGGTAAGCAGACAGTAGAGTCACTACGACTTGCGGTGCCGCTAGATCGCGGAACACACAAAGCGGTCGCTGGATTCGTCTATTGAACAACTTTATTGTTTTTACCAATGCGTTCCGGCTTGTGACCCTGATGAAGGCCACAAGCCGAAATGTGTTGGTCTACAAGTGTTACTTGAGTTATGACCTCTCCGAACACCTGTACCTTTAAATGTTTTGACTTTTCCCCTGAAGTTTATTAATGACTGATATATGGAGTGCTGAGGTCACAAATGGGCCTGAGCTACGTCCCTGATACAGGTGATAACATGTAATTTTCTGCATATCCCCATCCTGTAAAAATGCACTTGCTGCTGCTAATGAATAATACTGAAAACTATACTTTCTTCCACTACCCGCTACCTTTCAAAGAGTCTGGAATAAATGTACTATCACCAAATCTACAGAGGAGCCAGACATGATAACACCAGAGATCTCATAGGTGCGTTAAACAAAACTCTCCATCTGTTTCCTAGAGTGAGCTCCTCTCTCCTTCATCATCTTTAACCTATTACACGTGGTATTTCTTGCGCTCGGCCATCATGCCAAAGCCAGCTCAACCTCATCGGGACAAAGACATGCAGGGGATTGACAATCTCAGCAACATCCCGTGTGATCCCATTATCAGGACATTCCGCTGTTCAGCACCGGACGCTCCCCCCTTCCAGGGGCCAAGTAGAGGCCACGCTCTCTTTTGCTTTCTTTAGTTTCCTAACCCATTACACCTCTAAGTCATTGTATCTGCTGATTAATTTGATTAAATAAAAGAAACACAAGCCAAACCATTTCATATTTGCTAAGAGCTCAGTTGTTCTTTTTTAGTCCCATTTGCTATCCCCACTTCTCTTTTTTCCTCTCATGGGGCACATTGTGTAAAAAAAAAAGCACAGACTCTGAGTGTCAATCTGATTTTGTCATTCCCAGATGTTTAGCTCATGACCTCATGGAGGTGACTTCACTCAGGACATGTTCCTCAGTGGAACAGAGGAGGAAGACCTGCACACGAACCCCATTTACCTTACCAGACACTTAATGGTTAGATCAGAGCCATAAAAGCAACTAGATAGCCGTGGTAAAGGTTTTTGGCAATCAAACACCTTCAAAATGGAGACTCAGCTTTAATAACCATGGGAATGGCAAAAACGACGACGGTATCAGAGAAACGTCGGGAAGTTTCTCCCTCCCACGCTTGCACACAATGCGTTTCAGATTTCTTGGTCAAAGACACAGCTGTGGAGCAATGATCTTTACTCTTTGATGATATGCTATCCATTTCGCAGACATGTCTCATCCAGTCTGCACATTATTAATAAGGAAAATGTTCAAATATATCTTCTTGACATGGTGTGAATAATGAAATTACCAAACAAGGCCTATTATGCATTGATATATACACTTTTTAAATTTGAAATATATCATTGAAAACAGTAATACTTCCCTTTCTTACTGAGAGTTGGATGAGAAGATCAATACTACTCTTATATCTGTACGATAAAAGCTATAGCCAGGACATGGTTAGCTTAGCTTATCATAAAGGCTAAAAGCAGGGGGAAACTAGCCTGGCTCTCCCCAAAGGAAACAAAATCCACTTACCAGCAGCTCTAAAGCTCACTAATAAACACATTATATATTGTTTGCCCAAGAAAGCGAAAAAGGAACTGTATTTCCCAAAATTTCAAACTATCCCTTTAAAGGGCGGGTTCATTTGCGTTCTGTTCCGTTTCTTTGTTTGTTTGTTTTTTCAAATGGAAACGCCCACTCAACCCACAAAAAGCAGTGGCAAAGGTTACCAAAGGAAGCTAATCAAAGCTAATCAATAAGGTAATGAATAATGTGAACGCTAGCACTTGCTGAGTCAAACTTAGCTGTGCTACGTTTGGAAATAACTAAAAGGTTTAGTTTGGATTTTTTAAAGTGGGGTTGTATTTATTCTCGTTCTGCGAGGTAAAATTACTGCTTTTGTGAATGTAGTCTGGTAACTTTGAAGAGAGCAATATAACGGCTTCAGTAGAGTCACTACGACTTGCGGTGCCGCTAGATCGCGGAACACACAAAGCGGTCGCTGGATTCGTCTATTGAACAACTTTATTGTTTTTACCAATGCGTTTCGGCTTGTGACCCTGATGAAGGCCACAAGCCGAAATGTGTTGGTCTACAAGTGTTACTTGAGTTTTGACCTCTCCGGACACCTGTACCTTTAAATGTTTTGACTTTACCCCTGAAGTTTATTAATGACTGATATATGGAGTGCTGAGGTCACAAATGGGCCTGAGCTACGTCCCTGATACAGGTGATAACATGCAATTTTCTGCATATCCCCATCCTGTAAAAATGCACTTGCTGCTGCTAATGAATAATACTGAAAACTATACTTTCTTCCACTACCCGCTACCTTTCAAAGAGTCTGGAATAAATGTACTATCAGCAAATCTACAGAGGAGCCAGACATGATAACACCAGAGATCTCATAGGTGCGTTAAACAAAACTCTCCATCTGTTTCCTAGAGTGAGCTCCTCTCTCCTTCATCATCTTTAACCTACTACACGTGGTATTTCTTGCGCTCGGCCATCATGCCAAAGCCAGCTCAACCTCATCGGGACAAAGACATGCAGGGGATTGACAATCTCAGCAACATCCCGTGTGATCCCATTATCAGGACATTCCGCTGTTCAGCACCGGACGCTCCCCCCAGTTTCCCGTCGGAAAGGGCTGTTTAACGGCGAGGTAAAGCCTCTGTGGACGGGAGCAGCAGAAATATGTATTTTAGCCACCCGAAAAAAAATCAATATCAGTTTACTGTAAGTGTGTACACTATATTTAGAATATTTTCCCCGCTTTATCTTGCCATCAGACAGCCCTTTCCAACAGAGAACTGAAGCTATTATATCACTGTCTTCTTATCTCGCAGAAGTTGGAGGAGTTGCTGGTCTACTTGAATCGGTCGGTTAGTTTGTGTTATTGTGTGACTTTCGGATCCGAACTAAAGTGCCGTCCACACAGGAGTAGCCTCCGATGCTTAGCTTCCGTGCCGGTACTCCTGTCTGCTTCTCCAAACTGGGAGCATGCCGACCGCCATCTAAGTTACTGTTTGTAACGTGTAATACTGTAATGTAAACATATAGTGTGTTCATGTAGCAGCGTCATTATACAGACACGTCACGTGGGAAACTTTTTTTAGAAAGGCTTGAGAAAATAGCATTTTGATGCTAAAACAAACCAAAATTTGAATACATAGCCTAAGGAACACCACTGGGAAGCTACAGAATGATATAACCATGCAACAGGAGCCACTGTAGCTATAAGTGAAAATTACAGTATCACGGTAAAACATAGTGTAGCACAAATAGAGTAGAGTTACCTAACAATATCTACCTTTAGCTAACATTAGCTATCCTTAGCAACTGGTCATACCAGACCAAGTAAGGCTGTAGCAGTAAAACCACTGAGTGTATTGAACTGAGCAAGGGTGTGTTTTATTGCTTATGAGTTCAACATTTAATTTGTTATTGAATACATGCTTTTCTTCTTTTGGAAGTTACATAGTGTTGCTTTAAAGTGGGCTACAACTGCATCTAACAGGCATAAAGTGTGTAACCAAAACCATATTCCACCAAGATCCAATTTAACAAATTTATCAATTGAATACATTCATTTAGACATGAGATTAAGTCTTGTCAAACTTTTTACGTGGTAATAATAATAGAAAGATGAAATTTGAAAAGAACTATCACACGACATCACATAAATGGATGTCACTGAGTTTAAAATACTGTGGCTCACCTATTGGAAATAATTAAGTTCAACATATAAAGGTACTGTATGTGAGGAATTGTGTGTAATTACAAACAGAGTTGTTAAGTAGGGCACAAATTTTCAACCCTTCAGGTACTTACAGAAGCATGGGTCCGCTGATGATGCCCGCAAAAGCCCTTTCATCCATCTTGGAAAGATACTTATTCCTGTGAAGGTCTCTGGACAGGAAAGCACAAATTTCAGTTTATTAGAAGAAAAGCTATCCTTCACATTTCGATCAGACTGACAAAGGCGAGGCATGGCATAATATTTCCCCAAGCCTCATCACTGCACATTTCTGTATATTTTTCTCTCATTTCAGGGGTGAAACATGACAGACAAAGGTTTCACTCACACTGTTGATTCAGACAGTATAAGACGTGATGGTGTTCTCCTTAAATACACTGCACCCTCACTACACCATCACCCTGAATCCCTTAAATCTAATAAGGATAATAGACCTGTGAGAGGTGTGTTTGTCTTGGTCAGGCTGTTCTGGGATCAGTTCTCCCCTCAGAGCAGATCAGGCGCCAACACAAACACCCATGTGCGAAGACTCACTAGTCACTGACCAATGGCTTAATTAGGCTCTTATAAGGACCTGGGATGTGTGTAGGTGTTGTTAAGGAGGAGAGGGGCCTTAAATTAATATCATTTATACCTCATATCCTGAATATGCAGGATTCTGGACCAGTGGGTGACAAGAAGAAAGAAAACATGTTTTGACAAAAGAAGAAAAGGAAGCAATGCTTATCTGTTCTCTTGTAATTTATCCAACTGAGGCTATGGAATATACAAGTGTGAAATAGATTTCTGAGTCTGACACAGATCTTGCGTCCTTAATGCTGACTTCCTGATACCCACATTTGGAAACATGTTTTTATGAGAATATATTTACATGAGAAATCCAGTTTAGCCTACTAATCAAGAGCTGGGTTTAGGCCCTTTTTGAGTACATATGAGAAGCCCTGTAGAGACCCAACTGTGATGCTGCTGCTTTTGTAGTGCAATTTTGGGTAAGGAAATACACATGCCAGATGTCAGAAATTATTTAATCCCGGCAAAATACTGAGCAACATAATTTTTGGAGAAATGTAAGACCTCTAAACCGACGGATTTTGATGTCCCAGTGAAAGATATTGTACCAGATTAAAAAAACAAATGTCACTTAAGAATGTAATTTAAATAAAAAACGCTGTTTAAAAGAAATTGAATAAAAAATAACCCTTGAACCTAATACACAAGTTACAACAACATAACACTGATCTAATTATTCAGTGTGATAGTGTGTCGATTAGTTTATAGAGCAATTTTGGGTAAGGAAATACACAGGCCAGATATCAGAAATTATTTAATCCTGGCAAAATACTGAGCAACATAATTTTTTGTGAAATGTAAAACCTCTAAATCAGCTGATTTTGTGCAGTGAAAGATATTGTACCAGATTAAAAAAACAAATGTCACTTCAGAATTAAATAAAAAAAAAAAAAAAAAAACGTTGTTTAAAAGAATTGGTAACACCAAAACACTGTTCAGATTATTCAGTGATAGTGTGCCGATTAGTTCATGTGTGTCTGAAACTGTTGAACAACATTTTTAAAGGAATAGTTTGACGGTTTGGGAAATACACTTTCTTGCCGAGAGTTAGATGAGAAGATTGATACCATTCTCATTTCTGTATGATCCATATGAAGCTACAGCCTGCAGCCGGTTAACTTAGCTTGACGTTAGCATAAAGACTGGAAACAGCTGAAATAGTCAAGCACACAACCTCTGGTAAAACAACAATCTATAGAGTGCTCCAGGGATGACGTATTTTTGTAGACCAACCAGGAAGGTAGCATCGCCCTGGGTTCCCTCGACAAAAATCCAATGGGATTTTTACATTGGGTTTTGGATTATAGCAGAAAAAAGGCTCTGTGGCAAACAAACGTTTATGATACGTACATGTTTTGTTCAGCGTAGATAATCTCCACAAATGAACAACACTTTTATGCTTTTTGAAGTGTGAATGCAATCGCCAACAGTAAAAAGCTAATGTTGGGCTATAAACGAACACCGCGGTCACGAGCGCGAGTATACACGAGGCTGTAAAGGCGGACGAGTCAGCGTGATGATGTTAAGTAGTCTCATTAAGCCATTTGTTAGCAACTGCCTTTTTAAAGACACATAAAAGCTTCAAAATTCACTTGTGGTGTATTTATTGATGTATTTTATGTCGTAGAACAAAACATTAAAATCGCTTCAGCTTGTATTAACCACAGACCTCATTTCAGGCATCTAACTAAAAACCCTTTCCAAAACCCAATGACTTCCAGAGGAGGGAACGAAGTGCTAAAATGCTAACTGATTTAGTATTTTAGTACTCATTCCTGTTGTACTCTATTGTCGTTAGACGTAAATACGGATTAAATGAGATATGACGTGTTATTAAGTCAGCTTTAGAGTTGCTGGTAGGTGGATTTGTTACCTTTGGACAGAGCGAGGCTAGCTGTTCCCCCCTGTTTCAAGTAAGCTAAGCTAAGCTAAACGGTTGCTGGCTGTAGCTTCATATTTAGCGCACAGGCATGAGGGTATCAATCTCCTCATCTAACTCTCGGCAAGAAAGTGAATACACATATCCCAAAATGTCGAACTAATTGGAGTTCATATGAAATACCTACACTTGATCTAGCTTGGTCCCATTGAAAGCATGATGTTGGATTTCTCTGAAGCCATTTCCATACAGCATCCTGGAAAAAAGAAGAAGTTTACACAGTAATATCAAGATAATAGCACTGATCAGAATATGTCTCTTTAGATTTAATAACCAACCTACTGAATGAAAATATTTTCCATGTGTTGATACCTCATCCGTCTCTGCGCAGCAGTGACAGAGATAAGTAGGACCTACTTATTTCACATTCTATGGTGAGGTTTCATCTGTCTGTGCAATTTTGCGGCTTTTAGCCCCACATTTTCAGTAACATGCTGTTTTGTGGATTAAAATTGCAATCCCTTTTCCCTCCCAAACCAAACCGCATACATGTGATTGCCTGTTGTGTTTGAGTGTCTGTGTACTTGTTTTGCTTTCTTTGAGAGATTGAAGTGAGTTCAGAGGGAGGACATGTTTTTAAAGTGAGGTCTTTTTGGCCAATCCACACTTCGTCTAGTGGCTATTTTAGGGTTTGGATTGGATTTAGGGATAAAGGACACTCACTATGTATTTGCTACTGTTTCCATCTAGTTCAACTTTCCCTTGTGCATTTTGTATGAAAGTGTATGACACAAATATACACGTAATTGCATTTGGTGTAAGCAGTTCTTTCCTGTACATTTATGCATGTGCGAATCTGCATGCATGTGGTTGCTCTTGCACATATCTTACACTGTCAGCACGTCGCTGGTGATGCCACGGAACGAATTGGCCGGGATCTCAGTGATGTAGGGATGATCAACAATTTCCCTGCAAAGGAACAGAGAGGAAATGAAGTGGTGTTGTAAATAAATACCTTTCACTCGAAGTGGCATAGGGAGGGAGGTAGTTGATGAATGTATTCTGAAGTATTGTGGCTCAGCAGGAAAGTTAAATTAGATAGAGTTGAGAGGGTGATGACAGACTGTGAAGATGTTCACTTCACGCAGACATGCAGAGGGTCATATATGGAAAGGCAGATGATTAGTGACTCAAAAACAAAGATGCACATGCACACACGCAGAAAGCACAAACTCTGCTTATGTAACATGTTGTATACCAATAACACACAATCAAAATTATTTTTTTAAAAAATGTAAAAATTATATTGCGAGAAAAAGCTGCTCATCTTGCTGACAGTGTTGTTGGTTTAGTTGATAGTTAAAGTAATGGCTCTGAATTAATATAATAATGAACATTAAAATGCCATAAGTAGCAGTTTTAGCTAGCATGGACATTGATTGGTGTGCTTAGTTTAAAGTGGTAAAGTTACAGCAACTTACAGTATGAAGTTCATGTCATTAGAGTGGATGTTGCTCAAGTCAGGGAAGAAAGAAAGGCCGGTATTGAAAATTCCCCTAATTGGCAAGAGGATACAAAAAGTCAGGACATACAGTAGACACAACAAAGACTACACAAGCTTCTTTAAGGAAAAAAAATATATGTTTAACAGTTTAATGAAAATGTATAGTGGGCATTGCTATAATAATAGTAATCCTAAAGATCTGAGTTTAGTAGACGCATCTTTAATAATAATTAGCCCACATTTCATATACTGGCAAATTTATTGGTGACACCAAATAGGACAATTGTCTGCTTTATGATTGAGGGATTGCCTCTACACGGCTCTCAACATGGCGATGGCTGAGCCGGCGGCTAGCAGCTAACGGAGCTAGCAGCTAAAGGTGCTAACAGTGCAAACAATGGCAACTGGGGCGTGACCCGGACGTAATGGCCGTTATGCTTCCGCAACGACACCATGGGTTGGAACGGCGTTATCAGCCGCAACCGCCGTATGAGCGCAGCGCAGTGCACAGCAGCGCCGATTAGCTAGCCAGTGGGACGCACAAACAGGGGCTCACATGCACTAACACGTATATAGGCCTACACACGGCCAGAACGGCGGCTACGTACACAGAGAAGCTCGGATTACAACACACACAGAGGGAGTCTGACTTCATTCTCTGCTCAGGACGCCATTACTCCACTAGCCTATATCTTTACATAGCGAATAGTTGTTTGCTGCTATATTAATGTTCTGAATGTCATATAGAGAACCTTTAGGGCGCTTTCACAAGCCATAGTCCGTGTGGCTGGTTCGAATCAGAGTGTAATTGATACTTTTGGTTCATTTTCTATTTGGTACGGTTTGGTTTCACAGTGCACAAATTAAAGTGGATCAAATAAAAAAAAAAATCTGCTGAGGGGCGTGTGCGAAGGATCTAATTCGTATTGAGAGCTGACACTTCCATGCAGGGAATAGCAGACTTTGATTTGTTACGGTCAAAGTGTTCACTTTGACTCGGCACTGATCTACTGTGCGCACAAATCTCTTCTCCTCCAGTTTATCTCAAATGACTTTATAAAACGTCACTATCTTTGTGGACTTTATTTTGCATTTTCTGTTCTCTTCGGATGTCAAGCAAACATCGAACTTCTGCAGAAGGTCATTTACCTGTGGCCATCTCAACAAATGCCAGCACAGGCAGCCTGTGTTTTGGTTTGCTTGGAAACGGTCCGAGACCACCTCTCGCAAGCAGTCTTGGACCTTTTGTTTTGGTCCGTACCAGATTAGTGCGTTCACAGCCACCCAAACAAACCACACCGGGGGTTGAACCGCACCAGAGTTCGATAAAAACAGACTAAATGTTGGCTAATGAAAGCGCCCTTAAAGGACTTTTTTAGTTATCATGAGATCAGGCCAGATACTTTAAATTTCTTCTAAAAGTTCAGAATGTGCAGTCACTTTTCTGAACTTGACCCGTACCACTGCTTTAAACTCAAATGAAGCATGACTCATTCTTGCCCATACTGGTACACACAATGCAATGAATAGATCACAATGTCTAAATTATTGCCAGACATAAGCATTTTAAATATAGATCCCTCATCATTTTGGTAATGTTGTCAATATGTGGAATTCAATGACAAAAAGAACATGCGCTGAAAAATACTCACAGGTATTTGAGGTTTGGGAGATTTTTAAAGGCTTCTGGGTCGATGTAGGTCAAACTTTTTGCATTACGTATCTCTCTGAAAGACCAGACAAGAAAAAAAATGTCCTGAAAATGCACTTTCACATAAAAACAAACTCATTCAGAGCATAGGTAAATGACAGAAGTGTGTGGTGACCACTATGTAATTATTTGGACGCACATTCAGAAACACACACTGTCTTAAAACTTGCTGACATAACAGGACAAGGTGCATGCGAGAGAGGGGAAACTCAGTGCAGAGAGCCAGGGCCGGAAGTAGAGTCCAATTAGTGTTTCATTAGTGTGTTTACTCTGGTCCGCCCTGGGTTGGACTGAACACCTCTCTCTCTGCTGTCTGAAGCCATGTGGTGCTCTGCAACGTGTGTCCTGGCCCTCCTTCACGCACCTGGCAAACCACACTCGACCCAGCAGACAGACGTGGTCAGGTCAATGGGAGTCACTGAGCGGGATAGGTTCATCTTCTCAGTACTGAGGGCAGTTTTATCAGCCAATATAACCATTGCATTGTCTGTCAAGCAGACTATAAAAACTCCTGATTGGCAACACCTGAGCCAAAGAAGTGAGGTGAAGAGTTTGAATCTTTGTCGCAACTCCTTGAACTCCAAAGGGTCAGTCATACAGTGCTGATGTGAATTTGATTTCCTTTTACTTGGATTTTCTATTGATAAAGTTTGTGTTTCTGTGGGTGGCGGGTGGTCTTTTCTTTCCTCAGCCATACTGGGGCTGGTCACGATAATTAAGTCTGAAAAGGTTTCCGCTCTTGAATCCAGCCTCACTAAAAAGTAGAATCAGGTTAATGTAGCCAATGTAAACAGTACATTCATCACATAGGAAAATAGCCTTGAAAATTAATCGGTGCATTTCATATCTCGATTATATGACCATTAAATTGGTCAGACAATGCTCTTATGACCAAACTGCTCACTTTTATTTTATGTTTTTCACACATTGTCACAGTTGGAATTATGTCTTTTTGCATATGAAGAGCCTCTTCTAGTTTTTTTTGTCAGTGTGCAGATCATTTTCTTTTTCATCATTTCTACATGATATCTATGTGGTCATGTTAAAGCAGCGGTCATTGATTATTTGGTCACTTGGGGGCAGTGTAACAATTTGTAAACACAACAATGACCTATTATCACCTTATAAAGGTGTTAAGGTGAACGTGCTAGCAAACTGTTACCTATTTAGTCCTCCAACAGACACCTATACCATTAGCATTAATATAGAATCATGTTTCTGACTACCAGACAATTGTAAGTCCAATATTATCTGCTCTTTTAGCTTTTTTTTTGGTCTCCACCAAATCCTCAGGAACATCTGGCTCTTTAGCTGCTAAATGCTCCACTATGTTCACCAGCTTGTTGCTAACTTTCTTTGTCTTCTGTTTGGTGTTGGGCACGTAGCTAACAGCATGTTTATCAGAGCTTTTTGTTTTGCTGAAAACAGCTGCCTTCTGTGGCTGGAAATGAGTTGAGGGTTATGAAATGAAGTGAGATTTTGTGATTTAAAGCCCCCTGAGGCAAATCTGTGATTTCTATCAGTGGGCAACCTGCGGGTTGAGAAGTGAAGCCAATGCGGAAGTGCCTTATACTTGCATTCTATCTAATGGCCAGCAGGGGGCGACTCCTCTGGTTGCAAAAAGAAGTCTGATTGTATAGAAGTCTATGAGAAAATGACCCTACTTCTCACTTGATTTATTACCTCAATAAACATTATAGACATGAGTTTATGGTCTCAATTGCTAGTTTCAAGTGTTCTTCAATACAGCATGATGTTCATTTAATAAATGATGGTCCCATTTAGAGTCAAATAGACCATAAAGCAGAGTATGCTACCACGGTGTTGTCCAGTCTGGGAGTTGTCCGTTTTTTCGCCTTACAACTTTAACCCTTTCACAGTGTGTTTTTAGTTCATGAAAGCTAATTATAACCTTTTTGGTCGCCTAAAAACGTCTTATTCAGTGTTTGGTTGTACTTAGCTCCACCCTCTCGTGTCACTGTTTGTGATATTGGGCTATACAAATAAAATACACTTAAAATAAGCCGTAAAATCAAAACAATCAGCTCAAAGGCGCCATAAAGTTTCATAGAGCTGAGAGAAACTGCAGTCGACTAACGATTTGTAACTACAAGTGATGCTTTTTACATTTACACATATCAATTTGATCCATAGTTAATATAAAAATATCGATTAATGCAGCTTTAACTACACAATTTATTTCCTGTAGATGACCCAAACAAACTGCTGTTGTTCCTGCTGTAAAGATAAAAATACATACTTTCCTTTATGCCAGAGTTTTATTTTTTTCCCACAAATTGCCAAAAAATGTAGAAGCTTTCATACTGTGTAGGTTGATCTTCAATGCACTGTATCATTTGCCAACAGGAGACCAAAACTGAGATTTATCTATATAAAAAAACTCAATTTTTGCTTCCCAGTAAAAGCCAAGAATTCTTGCCAGTGGTGGTGGTTTCACTTGATGGTGGCATGATACAAACTTCACCCAGCCCCCTCTGAAATCTCAGCTCCGACTGCAGTCTTGGATCCACAGCTGCTGTCGGCCTCGAGCAGCCAACAGGAAGCAGAGCATTAATTTGTGTCTGACCCTGAAGGAAACCCGAGAGAGATGCCATTATCTGATGTATGGCACTACACCACACCAATCAGTGGCAAATAGGCCCCGGAGATCCAAAATACACCCCCAGAACACTGATACAACCCTCAGCTCGCGGTTTGAATTATTGTTTCTGTCTGTATTTTGATGTCTGGAATTCAGCAGCTAATAAGGAAAGACTAAAGGGAAGGATAATTAAGTAAAAAATGACAGCCAAATGATACACACACACATGCATCAAGTCACGTCAAATTAATTTCTGTAGCTGTTAATCATAGTTACTGTCTCAAACGGCAACACATGCCCACATTTTATACAGTAATTGAAGAGTGGAAACAAATTGGGCAGGCTACACACAAACTGCTGTGTTACAAAGATGCTGTAACTTGGAACAAATCATTCACATAGGCAGGAAGTCTTGCAGTAATATATGAAGTGCTAGGAGGTGTTCTGCTGGAGAGTGTGTGGTCCACCCGGAGACTCAGCCATAAATCTCTATCCCATAATTGAGAATAGAGTGCACCTTGCTAGACTTTTTCCCCTGAGCTGCTTCAACAAGAGCTGGAGCATGAAGAAGACGAGGAGAGAAGCCGAACACTGGCTGTTGTTCGGGGCCTCTCCGCTCTAACATGCTTATTCTGACTGTCTGTTTAGACCGGGCTCAGTAATAATGGCTCAGATAATTTCATCATTTGAATTGCGTATAATCTAATTTGCATGTCCACAACAGGGTATTTTTTTGTCAATTTCTTGAATTAAGAGTGAGGCAAAACTGCTCTGATGAAGAGCATTAAGTGGTGTGCAGGGGGAGAAATAAGATTCTAATGTGTTTCTTCCTTACTTCCATTTGCTGCCGGCAAGGTTCAGAATTAAGCATTTTTCTCTCCAGAGAGCAAATGGAGCAGCTTAATCAATAAAGATCGATAAAGAGCGTGCCATTTTCCTTTAGTTACTCACATGTGGGTGATTTTCCTCAGGCTGTGGAACGAGTGCCTCTCCAGCCTCTGCAGCGTCACGTCGACTGATATATATCTAAAAGAAATACACAGTGCTTACACCAAATCTAAAGTACAAATTGTCTTCCTAACATCAAAATAATGCAGTTTTTTTAACCATCAGTCTAACTTGTAAGAATGTAGGTACTGTACAAGTGTGCAGGCGAAATATAAGACGTGCTTTTATAAATGAGTTTGAGTGTGGGGCTCTAAAAATGATCCTACAGCCTGCAACTGTTTCCTGAATTTATCAACCCACCTTGCCTAAAGCTGGGTAATTTTACAGGTATGCACCCCACATATACATTACCCGGTCATCAGTCACTCTGCTCCCATTTGTTATTACTTGGTAACAAGTATGCTCTTTAAATAAACCATGAATTTAGCACTCGAGCAACCTTAAAAATGACTAGAAAAAAATACAATTTTGTTTAGTTATTATAGGCAAATCTGACTAAATCTGACTTACATTTTGTTGGTTTTCTATCATGCAGTATATCAGTTGAGCACTCGTGGCTGTTTGAGGCTTACAGAAAACTTCCCATCCACCCCTGTCTCTCTTCATGCATGACTTGGACGTAGACGTCGGACTCAGCGGCTGGGGATCGAGTGTATATTTTACCTCTACACTGAGACTACACCTCTACTGGGAGTCTAAAATCACCACACACCCAAAACGCTCTGCTGGAATACCTAGTCAATGTCCAAGCCCCGCTGCGGTTGAAGGACCAACATTCCTATTGAAGGAACGCATTAGCGCTTCCAGCTGTGATTAGGAGCCAGCGGTGATACTAACCAGAGAGCATATCAGCTGCTTGGGTGGGAGACAGAAAGGAAAGGGGGTGGGCAGTTGGGAACTGGGAAAAGGTCCCCACTTTTTAAGCGAAGCAGTTGAAAGGCAACAGGTGGATGAGAGCAACTGCAGAGGGTTGTGTTTGAATAGCAGTTAATGAAAAGTGTATGCAATAAGCCCACTGAGTAAAAGCACTCACATCCTTGATATGTTGACAATGTTGGCAAAGGCGTCTGCTGGCAGGGATGATAGGCGGGTCTCAAAAAGCCATCTGGTTGGAAAATAAAGAAGGGCATTTTCGTTGTCACAAACACATTTTACTCTCAATGTCTTCTAATGGCTTTTTGTCATTAGCAAGGTGTTCTTTGACTGAAGATACTAGATATTTGGCAAATACACTTATTGGCTTTCTTGCAGAGAGTCAGATGAAAAGACCACTCTCACATCTGTAAGGTAAATATGTAGGCCTAACTGGAGCCAGCAGCCGCTTAGCTTAGCTTAGCTTAGTTTAGCATAAATAGGCCTACTGGAACAACCCGGTCTCAAAGGAAGACGTATTTAAATGGCACAATATTAGGCATTTTAGGTTTTTCACGTGTCATCCGCCAAGAGCAGTCTCTCTTGCTTTTTATTCTACGTCACTAGCTCTGATCGTAGCATTTTTACGCAGATGCGTTTACGTTGCAGTCAGTACAGACTACATGGCGAATATATATAAATGACATGCCAAAAGCAAGAAAGGCGTTCTTATTCCACGCTAAATACCTGGCGCATTATCGTGGCAAAATTTGCTTACCAGCACCTTAATCATTAATGCATTAAATCTTGAAGCAAAACGTGATAACGACATATTGTGATTTTACGGAATGTAATGTGCCAGACTATTTCCTGATCTGGACACTCTGCTGGCAATTGCTCTTGGCCAAGAAATAGTCATTCCCACAAGTCCTCATAAAATGACAAATTGTTGTTCTAACACTTAAATTTTTGTACAGACTAAACAAATTAGATATAACATGTTAGATGGTGATTTAGAGGTGCTGGCAGGTGGATTATGTTACTGTTGGACAATGCAAGGCTGTAGCTTTTTCCTCCTGTTTCAAGACGTTAAGCTAAGCTAACTGTCTCCTGGTCATAGCTTCATATTTAACGTAGATATGAGAGTGGTAGCAATCTTCTCACTAACTCAAAGTAAAAAAAAAAACTAAAAAAAACATATTTCCCAAAATGTAATGATTTCTTGGATGGATGAGGCTAAAATCTTGCACATGGATATTTTCTGAGTATAATGACATTCAAAGCGGCATAATGGAAATGCTCGAGATTCTCTTTGCAATGAAAGTGATTCTGTTATATATAGATAGTTTTTGTCTTTACAATTGTCCAATAACTCTAGACAAGAAGAGTTCTAAAGGTAAGAGGTGAGGAAAAAGGGAAAGACAGATAAAGGCCTCACACTAATCACATGAAAGGTTTCTTTGAAGTAAATGGTGAAACAGCCCCCCCTACTCTAGGAACATGAGGAAAAAACAAAGACTTGGATCTGACTGGACCTGAGCTGGCAGCCAAATCAAACAATGTCTGGGTCTGTTTAGGACAATATTTCAGAAAGTAAGGTTAGGACCTGTGTGGAATACACAGAATAAAACGGACCTGCCTTGTTCAGGATAAATTAGTACCGAATGTTACAGTTACCCTGTAAAACCAAGGGTTACGATATGAGAAAGGAAATATTTAGAATCTGATTCTTGTTCCTAAACGAGAAGTTGAAGAGAAAGAAGAAATTGTTCAAAATTGAAAAATTCAAATTATTTCAAAAAATATTTCAGAAAGAGAAGTAGTTCGACATTTTAGGAAATACACTTTTTTCGCTTTCTTGCTTAGAATTAGATACGAAGATCAATACTGCTCCCATATCTGTACCGTAAATATGAAGCTATAAATTGTTGCAGGAAAGAGTCCTAAAACCTGGAAATGAGTTAGCATTTTTGCACTTCTGGTTCCCTCTCGAAATCATTGGGTTTTAGTTTAAAATACGTCAGTAAAAATCCCAATCGTGAATTTTGACGCTTTTATGTGTCTTTAAAAAAGGTGATTGCTAATAAGTGGCTAAATTAGCCTACAAAACGTCATCACGTCAACCCGTCCACCTTTACAGTCTCGTTGTGTATACTTGTGCTCATGCGAATGTGGTGCAGTTCATTTATAGCCTAACATTAGCTTTTTACTTCTGCCGATTGCATCCACTCTTCAAATATCGTAAAGTGGTGTTCATTTGTGAAGATTATCCAGCTGAACAAAACGTGTAAGTATCAAAAAAAATTGTTTGCCACGGAGCTTATTTTCTGCAATAATCCAAAATCTAATGAAAAAATCCCATTGGCTTTTTGCCAAGGGAACCAGGACGATGCTAACTTTCTGGTTGGCCTACAAAAATACGTCATCCCTGTAGCACTCTATAGTCAAGAAATGGTTGGCTTAGCTTAGCATAAATGCTAAAGGCAGGGTAAAGCAGCTAGGCTGGCTTTGTCCAAGGGTAAAACTTTTCCATCTACCACTTTGTTTTTGTATGGATTAAATAAATGAGATGCAACATGCCCCTGTTTCCAGTCTTTGTAGCCTACCGGCTGCTGGCTGTAAATTCATATTTAGCATACTGAAAAGAGAGCGATATTGATCTTACTCCTGGCAACAAAAGCAAATAAGCGTATCTCCCTAAAATGTCTAAGTTACGGTCGTGTCTAGAAGGTAACCCGCAAATTGCGAAAACGTGCAAAAACTTGCAAAAACTCTCGCAAGACTCGATAACCGACGACCTATCCTATACCTTAACTATTCACGGTCAATGCCTAACCTTAATATTCGAGGTCAATGCCTAACCTTAATATTCGAGGTCAATGCCTAGCCTCAACCATCTCGTAAGAGTTTCGCAATTTGTTACCCTCTGGGATCCACTTTTACCTATCTAGTCATAATGTATTATTTGTTTAATGTGATCTTGCTGCAGATGTTGTTGTGGTGGATTTGGGAATCACAACATAGTAGAGGAAAGAGATTAAGATGGTAGCGACGCGTTGATGTCATGTTCTGCTCCGGGGTCACCCTGCCTGCAGTATGGTGCACATTCAGAGTTTGTTCCACTGCATCCTGTCTCATCTGGCAACAGTGTATGCATCCATTTGGAAGCAGGTAAAAGATGACTCCATCGTCCACCATCTTCATGCACCTTTGGTTCATCAGGGGAACAATAGACTAATTCAGAGGCTGAGATCTGGCCCAGTCTGAATCAGTCACACGGGAGCACAGCACCCTGCACGCGCTCTGACAAACTCAAACAAACAGAGGGACACAGAGCAGACCCTGACACCAAACACCCCCATCAGAACCGCGCTGTTTCGCCGCCACGCTCAAACCCAAATAACCAGCACGCATTTTCTCTGAGGAGCGCGGCAAGAAGACCAATGAGCCCATCTCGGAGTCTAGAGGAGAAAATGACTCCCCCAATTTGTCATTTTGGATAGAAACCCGAGAAAACAAACAAGTTGGGAATTGAGTTTGAAGTGGGGAGAAGCCACACAATTCATAATATTGCCAGCGTTGGATTGACAACATAGCTGTGTTTACTCAGTGGGCTCTGTCTCATTTTGATGCGTAATGGTCTGTGGTGATTGGTTTAGAGGGCCACTTACATATTCTGCTGCACATTCGACCTCCAGTGTAATTCAATGTAAGATCCCATCATGGAGAAATACTGTCTAAAAATAAAAAAGTCAGAATGCTTGGATATGCAACACTTTTACTACTTCTACTTTTTTACTTCATTTTTCTGTTCTGATCTTCTGTGTTAGGAAGAAAAAAGAAAGTGGTTAGGACAGGTGGTGGTGGACAATGATTTACCTTCTAAATTATATTCTAGGTTTTTATAAAAGATTACATTTGTTTTCTCATAAATATGTGAGATAATTATTGCAGAATGTGAAGTAACAGTAACAATTTCCATTACATGATCCATCGGTACAAATTAATAGCTGGGAAACTGTCAGTATTTCCAGTAATCTCAGCTACAGCTCATCATGTTCACTGTCCCACTTCTCATTTTACAATTAATCCCAGTGCTCATCTGTTACCATTCAAGGAACGGCATTAGGATTTCACTCTTTCAGTCAGTTTTATTAGATGAGAGGTCGCGGGACGACGAGTATAACGAGTTATCACATGTTCAAACTCCAATCCAAAAATTCTGAGGTTTTTGAAAGACTGGAACTGCCGTGTTTTTTTCCCCTTTCCCCTTGAAGTCTTTTTTTCCTCTTAATTATTCTCAAATGGAACTCCCCGGGTGTTTGAGAAATGTGCTGTAAAAGGTAAATATTGTATTTGAATGCATCGTCCAGACGCAGTCGGGAGTCACGCTACGCAGGCTTTTAAGCATGTCTGTGCTTTCCTTTCCACCTCTCTGACTCCCAGTGACACATGGAGTAACCTGCACAAGTAGGCTACACACACACAAAGGACTCCAATCTCTAAGTATCCACATATGCACACTCACAGACACGCACAGGAGTCTGCTTTGCATTCACATTTTGTTTTGTGAATAGAACATTTTCATCCTCCACAATATGATTTTTAACCAAACTCTTAAGTTAATAAAAGGTACATTTGCAAAATGATTGTATCGATAAAGTAGGGTTTTAAAAGCAATTTGGCAGCACAAACCTCCGCCAATGTTGAAAAAAAAGTTTTAAAAGGAGTTTAGTTTTGGGAATCACGCTCATTTGCTTTCAAGAAGAGAGTTAGATGAGAAGATTGATAGCACATTTTGTATGCTAAATCTAGTTAAAGATACTGTAGAACCAGCAGCCAGCTCCATTAAAGGGGAACTACGCTCATGTCATTCATATTGTCTAAGACAGTCAAAAAAATATTAGTAAACATGAACAACTCTCTCCCAAATCCAAAAACCAGGGTGCTAAAACTCAAACTTGTGATGTCATAGGGTATAAAGTATGGAGCTGCTCCATAGACAATGAATAGGGAGAGATGTTCTAGATAATAATAATAATAATAATAATTTTATTTGTAGAGCACTTTTTAAGCACAAAGCACAAAGATGACACTGAGAGCAACCAGGGGAATGTTCTGAGTATATGGGAACATTTTCTGTTTCACAGCTGAGAACACTACAATAGAATAAAGCTTATTTAGGGTATAAAAAAGATTCTGTGGGTCCACTAAATCAGTCTCTCATTCGTTGTCTATGGAGCAGCTCCAGACCTTTTATACCCTATGACATCACATAGGGTATAACTTCTCTGGTTTCTGGCTTTGAGAGAGAGAGTAGCTCATGTTCACAGATATTGATTGAACATGGAAATAACATATTGGAATTATTAATTTAGGTGGTGTTCCCCCTTAAGCTTAGCTTAGCACAAAGGCTGCAAACAGGGGGAGGGGGGGCAGCTAGCCGGGCTCTGTCCAAACTAACTAATTTTGCCTACCGGCACCTCTAAAGGTAACACATTAACACATATTTCATTTGTTTAATGCAAAAAACAAAGTGTAAAAACAATTTGCCGCTTTTACGGGGGGTTGGACTGTGCCCTCTGCTCCGTCTTTATGCTAAGCTAAGCTAACCGGTTGCCAGCAGTAGCTTTTAAACAGACAGATATGAGAGTGGTATCGATCTTCTCATGTAACCCCGGAAGCAGATTTCGTAATATTTCCCAAAATGTTGAACTTTTGTGTTCTATTTGAACTATCTTAACCAAAGACGATGTTCTATCACGTAAATCTTTAGTTGAATTTTGACCCTGCCAAAACGAAGTCAAATAGGGGAGACCAGGGGCAATAGTAACAAGGGGCAATTGTAACATTACATATTGCTCCAATCAGAAACGAGACGGAACCACGAAAAAAAAGTTTTTCTGCCAAGACTTTTTTTGAGGGATGAAAGAAATTAATTGTTCAATGGATATTAAATTGTTTTAACTACATATATATTATTGGTAGTTTATTGTGGTCCTTGGTATTTATATTAAGGTATTACGTCTGTTGTTACAATAACCACTGCACCTGGGGGCAGATGTAACATTTGACTTATAATGTTTCAATCAATATTGTGACTCTAACATTGCTTGTAAAAACATTTGATTACTGTTAACAAGTAGAACACAAATACAAGTTACCTACATACAATTTTTTATCCAAATAGTTCAAGAAGTTTTTGAGTTATGACATCAAAACCAAAAATTTGTTATGATTGCCCCCGGTCTCCCCGATCTATATATCTAAGCTTAATAAGTGGCTTAAATCTTGGCCTAGCTGGAGTCAGTAGGACTGGACTGCACTGGCCTGACCAACAGGGCAACAGGGTCATTCATTCCTCCGTGTGTGTACAAGAAAATCAAACTCCCTCACGCCTCATCTGCTAGAAAATCCCGCTCAATACACACAGTCTATTTTGGGCGTATTTGGCAGATATTTTTTATCAGGAGGATTGACAATCCAGTGCTTGGTGGCGTGCTTTCATGCCTCTCCGTCCCCCTGGAGGGCTCTGGGTAAACTTTGGGCAGGAATGTGAAGAAATCGCAGGGGACATCGGGGGCACGTGGTCAAGTGAATTGGGTCAGTGATCGGGAGATAATTTTATGTGAAGGGTGCTGCTGGAGGCGATGCAAAGCGGTGTTTGGGATTTAAGGATGTTCATTAGAGAGCCCTACATCAGTGCTTTTGAGGAATTTCGTGTACGAGAAACAGCGAGATAGAGCACCAAACTGGCTATTTCCACAAAAACATCACCAAAGGTTCAGTTTATAGGCTACAATGTAACAGTGCCGTCTGATTTATCTCTCGAGAATACTGATTTAAATGGAAATACCCTTTCTAACTCTTCCAGTTCTGTGTTTCCACACATGCCTCGGAGTCCCTCTGAAGGGCACGTGTTTCCATCACTCAAGGCCATAGCAAAGTGGTCGCTCTCACTCTGTTGCATAATTTTTGCCCCATACTTAAGCAATTTAGGAAGTGTAAAAGCCCCGCTACATTTTTCAGAGGTGACCGTGACACATGACATCATGTCGGCTCCCAGGGTTCTTGACAGATTCTTTGGGGTCTCAGATAACAAGACGACTTATTGCACATAGATCAACTGTTGGTTATCTTTTTTTTAATTTTTTTTTCATTTCTGTTGGTTTAATTGTCACAAACAACATAGCCTCTTGTCCACTGTAGTAATGATGATACGATTTTTTATTTGGGTTTATCATCTATGTAGTACAGGGGTGTAAGAAGGTGTAAAACCTTGTTTACAACCTACTTTCCTCCCCTTTACACTGTAAATTGAATGTCTTTGGATTTGGGGGTGTTTGTCGGACAAAATAAGCAATTTGAAGATGCCATATTGGGCTCTCGGGATCAAAATTTTCTGACATTTTATAATTTAAGCATTTATTTGAAAAAATAATCAACAGAAAATCCCTTATGAAAGTAATCATTAGTTGTGTGGCCCTATAGCTGGCAGTAATATTATGTCATATTACTATTACTGGAAAGACTGTTTATTCTTGAAAAGGTGAGTGGGTGTACTTCACTACATATAGTGTGTACCATAGTCTGATAGCTGGCAAATAAGATGAGCCCATCATCTGAATAGTGTGCGTCAAATGTTAACTAAACTGTTAGTGAACAAGCACACAAAACATCAGAGTTGAAGCTGAATGAATAAATGTGAGCAGGTACGTTTGGTTTTTTTCTCAAATTTTCATAAAATGCAAAAAAAAAGAAAGATACAGTGAGCACTAAGCTTTAATCAAACACTGAAAAGCATCCTTCTTTGTTTTCCAAAATGTTCTTGTCTACGGTGCGTGTCTGCAGTACATGCAGACTACATGCAGGACCCTGAAATGTTGAAATGTTTATCCTACAGCCTTCTGTGAAGTTTTCTGAACTGGACATTCAGGGTTTCTTCTCTTTCTCCCTCTTATCTCTGTCTCCCTCAATCTAACATCATATCTTAAATACGGCTAATCTACAATTAAGACTTATGAACATTAACAGCATGTTAATATAAGGTATCCTGTAAATGTGTAATGACTATTAAAGAATTAATGGAAAATCCCAAAACACAACTAAACCTGAACCAACCACAAATAAGGAAAAAAATCAACTATATATTTGGGAAATTCAGGTTGTCTTTTTAGCCTTTCAGTGACTTGTACCTGCTTTATTTTATGATTGTTATAATGGTGGAATAATGGTTGCATTGTTCTTTTTAGTAGCCTATATAATATTATGATGAGGTTCAAATTAATTAATCATTACAGTTATTAAAATATTTTCCAAAAATAAATTATTCATAAGATTAGTGTTCCTTTAATATATTTCAAGATCGGCTACATTTCACACCAAATCAAGAATAGTCTACAAGCCTCACTGACAACTCTGGAGCATAGCTTGTTAGTCACACTGAAAATAATACCTTAAAATGGAATAACCACTTAACATCACAGACAGACTCAAAGTCCCTCTGGGAGCACTTTGAAGGAATATTCATGATATTATAATGATTTTTTTTTCTCCTTGGGATTAAGAGCACTTTACATTGAAAATGCGTGAAAAAAAACAGCAGAATCACTTTTACAGATGTACGCCTACTTACAGTGTCTCCGTGCTGGCTGGAAACCTGGGGAGAATATCAATGTCAAAGCAGGAGATGGTGTGAGTCTTCCACTCGGAGCACTCGCAGACAGCAGGGCAGGAGTCAGCCTCCGACGCGGCGCTGATAGGGAGAGCGACGAGCGTAAACAACGCACATGTTATCACCTGCATGCTGGAGTCGGCGCAAAAATGTCCCCAGACTGACTTCTGGTTTTCCTTGACAGTCCTCCTGGTGTCCACAGCAACACGTATTTATCAATTGAAGTAAACCGGTCTAGTCTATGCTGTTTGTTTTTGGTGTATAATCCCCAGGTAGTGGAGCTGCACAGGGCCCCAGGATCGCCTGTGAGGTTGTGAAGGTGGGGATGCTGTAGGACGGACAGCAGCTCTGTGGTGGGGTTGGAGGTGGTCTTCTTCAACTTGAGGGGAGGGTGGACTTCTGGGACACTCTTGTGTTAGACTCGAGAATAGTTTGTCTTTCTTCCCCCTCCCTGAGCCTTGTATTTGATTGTATTCTGTCCTATAGCCTACAGTAAATAGTACAGAACAACTTTCTATAAGTCCATCGATACTGGATACTATAGTACCCTTACAAAAAAAAGAAGTTTATTAAAGTGTGCTATTAGTTTACTTCTTCTATGCTTTCAGTTTAGTTTTTATGTACTTATCAGAGATATACTTAACAAAATTATTCCTTAAATTCCTTAAGTATACTTAGTTTATACCGAGTATACAGAAAGTGCACTTGGTAAGTATACAGAAAAGTCCTAGTTGGCTTTTACTGAAAAGTATACAGAAAATTAAAGCAACTCATTTGGTATTGATTACATTAAAAAAATATTGATAATAAAATGATATAAATACAAACGTTGGTGGCTGCATCACTTTCAAACGTTTTCACTGCTTTTGTATAATGTTTGTGCCAAAACAGCCCTGACATGTTAAAGTGCTACTCGTCACCTGCAGATAAAAATACAGCAAGATGCACTATTTGTGACAATAAAGTGCAACACACAGCAACACTAGTCCCTCTTCAAACATTTAAAAACACCCTGAAAGTTATGAGGCTTATAATAATATTTCCGTAAAATACTGGACTATTTTTTCCACAAACATTTTAATTGAACTGATAAATTTGCCTCTGTAGTAAATTTGTTATTAAGGGCCAGTATGTGTCATTTGACTTGCCTTTGAGTGTAATGAAAAATCACATCCCCGTTTCAGAAATTATCGGTATCGGTATCGTTCAAATTGTAACAAAAAGTATCGCTATCATATCGAAATAAAAAAGTTAGGTATTGCCCATCCCTAAAGTCCATTTATGCCCAATAACGTTATATTATAGCCTATGTACTATATAGTATTTTAACATAAACTGTCCATTTCAAAAGATAATTTTTTAATCTATCTAGTCTATTCTATGATCAAAGCTTGTAATTTTTTCTTTTTTTTCGTACAGTTTTGTTTTTCTTATAAACAACTATCTTTTTCTGCCTTTCCTTTTTTCTTAACTTTTCTAACTGACGAGCGGCAACACTGGCGCTAACGCATATCTTTGGACAATGTAGTTCACAATAATAAATTCCCTCACTGCTCCATCGTGGGCAGCCTACATTTCCCGGCGTCCTTTGGGGCCCCGCCGTGGTTTGTTGTATTTCCTGCTCAGACGCGGCTAGTTTAAGTTGCCTTAGCACGGAAAAGCTGAGAGTTGTTCTTCTCTTAGCTTTCACTCGAAAAGCGAATAACCAACGAGTTTTGTGTAACGTTTTTATAGCGGTAGCATTTATTTCCGTTGTTTTCCGCTGGACATATGAAGTGTTTTGCAGTTTTTACGGTGTCACAAGGCTAAATTAGTTGGCTAGCGTCGGGTTAGCTAAAGCTCATAGTAGTTAGCAACCACTTGTTGCTAACCAGGAGAAGCATCACCTCAACGATGCCCAGCACAGTGATGGATTGGGAAGAGGGCAGCTTGAGTTGTCGTGTTTTGCTGGTCAGATAGCCTTCTGTCTCCACGGGCTGTTGAGGTAACGATAACATAAGTCCCATTTCTGCTAGCTATGTCAAAAGTATATATTGTAAAAGAAGTTAAAGTGGCAATCTTGGAAGATTTCCGCTTAAATAAATGTTTGTTAAAGTGGCAGTAGGCAACAATTTTTTGGCATAATTTGGCAAAAATTCCATAATAACCTTTCAGCATATTGTAATTCGAGTGGTCTGAGAGAAAACTAGACTTCTGCTCCTCCTCATGTCTCTGTTTTCAGGCTTTAGAAAAATCTAGCCCGTGACGGCAGATTTTGACCAATCACAGGTCATTTCAGAGAGAGAGAGCGTTCCTATTGGCTGTGCTCCGGTCATGTGACCAGAACTTGGCTTCCTTCAACAGATTTTACAATGGCGGCTGTGTCACAAACTTTCTCATTTTACAGCTAAACAGTAACTACAACATGATTCAGAGAACATTAGAGGAGAGAAATAGTCATTACAGTAACAGAGTATTGATTCATATTTGATCAGCGCAGCCTAGTTTGACCGTTTGGTCGGAGTGCGCGAGTGATTGACAGCCGGCTCTCATAGACGGCAGCTGGACAGCGGACCTTGTTTTCCTCCGGTAAGTGAAATCCTTCAGATGCCGTTAGGAGCACCGGAGGACACAGTAGGACACAGAGGAACATGATTTTTTTCAGGTTACCTGTTTCATGTACTACTGTCACGATATAGCGGCCGTTTTCTAAAAATAACTTTTTTAAATCATATTTGCGCCAATATCGCATACTGCAGCTTTAAGTCACTATTTATCGCCGAATGATGTAGCCAACACAGTGGTGATCGAGCCCATGGCCCACTGATGAAAGCACTGCAATATTTAGATATTTGCAGTATTATGAAATGGGTGACTCTTCTGTGGTGACATTCCTGGAGAAAAATGCTGTATTACAGTGCCACTTTAACAAAACAGCCCATTTTGTTCGTTAATCTCATTAACGTTGCAGTTAACCGATAGTGCTGGTCACTAATCGTCAGATTTACCCAGTCAGCCGTTTTTCAACGCCTCCACAGTAAATCTGTCCCAAACTATGGATACATCCAGTGAGTCGGATTCATACGACAGGACGCGGGTGCACAGGCCTCGGGGGCGTGAAGCCCATCGCAGACCTGTCCGGGACAGAGCCAGTGGAGGTGATGGTCGACCCGCAGACATCTCCGAGAAGATCAGCACATTGGCTAACACTTTACAGGTACTCTCATCATGACACCTACATTAACTTTCCATAATTCAAAACTTACAATAGCAGTACATCAGCTTTCCTACACACTTATAATACATGTTGGGTCTATATGTGTTTATTTATAGCTTGCATTGGTTCCTAAACCTATTCAATAAGTGTTAACTAAAATCTTCTTTTCTCTGGCAGGACACCAGTAGGAACTTGACCAAAGTAGACCGGATGCTGGGCCATTACAGGGGGCATACAGATGATCAGGCTGAAGCCATGGCACTGGTCAGACACCTGTTCTATTAATTATGATTTATTATAATCTTCTCACCGCTTAAAGATGAAGATGATTTGACATCGCCCTCTGCATTGCACATATGGCCATGTTTTGATGTCAGATTTGTTTTAAATACATGTTGTTGTATCACAAAAACACTTGTATACTTATTGGAGCTATTTTGAATAAAATTAGTGGAGTTTAAGGAAACATTTGACAAAATGTAACTTTTTTTTCCTATAGTTGTGGGCAACACTTTCCTTTATTTCTCCTTCTCCAGATCTTTTCAATCATTTGATTTGTCTTATGTATTTTTTTTCTGGATATCTGTTCCCACTATTTTTTTTACCAGTTCTTTTTTTGCTTTAATGCTATTAAAAAGTTTTCTCTTTTCTCAGTTTTTGTTTTATGTCTGATTTTTTTTTTTCCTGCACCAGCTCAGGGAGAACCTGGAGGAGTCGATCAGTCAGCTGCAGACACAGAGGGTGAGCAGATCCAATGGGGCTCGGAGTGCTTCAGCTTCGACCTCCACCCTGCACACCAGTGATCTGGAGGCTGGCTCGGGATCAGGTATGGAGTAATGGAGAGGATTTTGCTGACAGCTTTCCTGACATTGTAGTCTTAGCTCTGGATCATTTACAAAGAGATGACACATAAAGGCCGATAACACAGAAATTATATACGAAAATGACAACAAACGTGAAAAGAACACCGTAAAAATGTTGTCCAGATAGTTTGTGGTGTTTGTGTTTGGTTCTCTAGCTCCTGCTTTAACACTTCATAACATATGTACATCTGTAATTTCAGATGGTCAGCGTTTCTACCCTACTTCTCCACTGAGGGACTATACAGGCACTCGAGGAAGGAAACGGAGGTCTCAGTCTGCCAATGTTCGCTTCAAGGATGCCAGCCTGCCAGGAGAGGATGTAAGGACTGGAGACAAACCAACTACCAATCAGTGCCACTTGTTACTGTCATGTATTGTCAGAAAGTCTCCACAAGAGGGCACACTGAGTCAGGAACATTGATTTGAAATATGCAATGCTAATGAAGGGGCTTGATAAGATTTTATTCAAATGAGATATTGTTCATATTAGCATTTAGGCCTATAGTATGTTTAGGAGTCCCTATTTATTTTGATTCTGCTTTCCACAGTGATCCCCTTTTCGGAGATACATGTGCATCTCCGAAAAGGAAATGATAACAAACATTTTGCTTGGCTTTGCTTGTGTATAATGTTTTGTATTCTGTATCTATCTCTGTCTGTCCCACATAGGTTCACACTTTGCACCAATCCTTGAGGGATCTGCATTGTGACCAGCATAGAATGTCTGACGACCTGGATAGAGAAATCCTCAGGAGAAATAGGTATCTGAAGGGATGGGCAAAGTCTGAAAATCAAAACAGTAAACTTGAGTTTTTTTGTTTCCACATAGCGCATTGGTTACAGTAGTACACAACTGAATTCACCAGTCATTGTCGTTTTTTTATAAGACAAGGTGATTTTTAGAACTGAGTTGAACCTCAAATGGTGTTTTGTTACCTGCCATAGTAGCAAGTAGTATAAAATAATAATAATAAATCATTTTAATTGTATAGCACCTTTCAAAACATAATTACAAAGTGCTTCACAACAGCAAAATAAAACAATCCAATAAAATGGCAATCAGCTTTATAAAAAAGACATAAAAGTAAGAATAAACTAAAATTAAGTGAGAAGATATTTAAATAATAAAACAATAGAATTGATTATTAGACATAAACAGCAGGGAATTAATTAAGTAAAAGGGCATTTTAAAAAGTATGTTTCAAAAAGAGATTTAAAAGAGGAAAACAATATTTTTGCCAATTTGTCACTATCAGATTTGAAAAGCGAGTAAAACGATAACAACTGGTGACAATGGGCATACACAGTAAAAATGTTTATTCTCAGATATTTTTGCCTTGAAGTCAGAAATGAAAACTAATTAATTAAAACAGGCTTTTTTATTTAAAAATATAATTTTGCATAGTAACCAGATAAATCAGTGTTTAAAGGCTTCTCTCTTAAAGGGACTGTTTGTAAGAATCAGAAATTGGTTGTAACAGCGACACTTGTTGCCGCAATGTCAACGACAGTCAGCGTCCTGTTGCTCACGCTCGCCCGTGTGCAAGCGCTACCTGAATGTGAGCGAGCATCTGTCAAAACAGCGAGGCGACGCACGTCAGCTAAAACCACAATATCACTCTATATTTCACCTGCTTGGCAGTAATGTTAGCTGACCAGACGAAGATCTCTCCATGAATCAATGCTGATCCTAGTGCTTTTCCTGCCTCAGCCTCCCGACCGCGGCCGGAGGGAACAGGGAGACACCGACACCCGGTCGGAGACGATAATGTAACTCGCTGCGGAGCCCCGTCACTTCACATGAAACGGGAAACCTCTGTTGGTCTGGAGGAGCGGCAGCATTTATTTCTGCACAAACGTCCACTGTACATTCACTAGATATTCTCAGAGCTAAACTAACTCTTCTGCAGTGTGTAGTACACACCGCACAGCGCATGTACGTGTAGAGGTGGAGCGAGCTGAGCGGGTGAGAACGAGCGCTGTGTGTGAGTGAAGGCAAGCAGCGGAGCAGAGTACAGCAGAGACTCCGGCCCTGGAGACAAGACTACGGTCTCACCCGCGTCCTCCGACCGCGGCCAACACTGTTTTGCAAGACGGGCTTCACTAGATATAACTTTGCGGTTTTGGTGCTTCCGTGTAGTTTGTGTTGGAGTCTTGTCTGAACAGCGTAGCCACACGCGAGCGCGCATGGGACACCGACCCGCAATGATTTATACGTGTAAGAAGTTACAAACAGTCCCTTTTAAAGTTGATAAAAAAATGTAACATTAAATGATTGTGGTTTCCTAAGTCTGCATGTCCTTAAATTTAATTTATAAGATGTATATTCTTTTGCTTTAACACTGGTTTGAATGTTTGGATAAGGCTTTACGAATTTAGTACACACTCATATTGTAATCCACATTAAGTGCAAGGGGACTGTTGCGCAGTCTCTTCCATATGTCTTCCCACAGATTCTCTACATTATTTTCTACACTAACTTGGGCCTGGGCTCTGACTGGATATTGATCTTTATTTTTCAAATCTACTGTACATAAAAAGTTTTTGTTTGAGCTTTGAAAACAAATGCATGGTTTTCGGGTCTTTGAAATCTCCTTGATGGGAAAGTGATAAAAGTGTCATTGACGGCACTGGAAAGTCAAAATGCAGCAGGTCTTTCTTTCAACACGCATTAGAATTTGACATTTTCAAGTTATTAAAAAATCTCTCCTCCCTGGTGCTGCTGACCAAACCAAATTGATCCACTATATTTCAACACCTGAAGCTGCATAATTATTTTTAGTGGCGTCACATTATGCATTCACATTTTGATCAATGATGTCCTGGGAAAGGATTTTTCAAAACGACAGAGACGTCTGATGTGTGAATATTTGTCTGCTTTTTATAGGTCTGATATTGACACCAGGCGAGCGATGGAGAGCCTCACAGACCACGTGACGACTTCCCAGAGACAGGCCTCAGTGAGTTGTAGCTGTGCATTTCATCACCAGTACTTCAAGTGTGCTTTCTTGCTTTGTGGACTTGATATTAAAGGGATAGTTCAGGTGTTGCATGTTTTCCCCGTGTTAGCGTGGGTTTTCTCTGGGTTCTCTTGTTTCCTCCCACAGTCCAAAGACAGGCAGGTTAGGTTAATTGTTGACTCTATATTGCCCGTAGGTGTGAATGTGAGTGTGAATGGTTGTCTGTCTCTATACATCAGCCCTGCGATAGTCTGGCGATCTGTCCAGGGTGTACCCGCCTTTGCTCAATGTCAGCTGGGATCGTCTCCAACCCCCCCGCGACCCTGAATAGGATAAGCAGTTACAGATAATGGATGGATGGATGGATGGATGGATGGATGGATAGTTCAGGTGTTTGAAGTGGGGTTGTGTGAAGTTCTTATCCATAGTCAGTGTATTACCCACAGTAGATGACAGTCAGTGTGTACTAGATACAGACAGGAGTACCGACACGGGACCAAAGCAATATACTGCTGTGGACGGGGGCAGCAACAAAACATATTTTAGCCACCTGAATGAAAGGCCCACCTAAAAATCTCTATCAGTTTTAAGTGTACGCTATATTTAGAATATTTTCATAGCTTTACCTTGCCGTCAGACAGCCCTCTCCGACGGGGAAGTAAAGACGCTATCTATGCTCTCTTCAAAGCCACCAGACTCCTTTGACAAAAACAGTAATTTTACCTCGCAGAAAAGCGGGAGTTTGCTGGTCTACCACTGCCTCGATCGGTTAGTTAGTTTGTGTTATTGTGTGATTTTGGTGAATCCGAACTCACCCTTGAAAACACCAAAGTCAAACAATAACACAAACTAACTAACCAAATGAGGCAGCGGTAGACCAGCAACTCCCGTGTTCTTTGAGGTAAAATTACTGTTTTTGTCAAAGGAGTCTGGTGGCTTTGAAGAAAGCACAGATAACAGCTTCAGTTCGTGCTGGAAGGGACTGTCTGAAGTCAAGGTTATGCGGTGGAAATATTCTAAATATAGTGTACACTTAAACGGATATTAATATTTTTTTTTTTTTTAGGTGGGCCCTTCTTTTAGGCGTCTAAAATATGTTTTGCTGCTGGCCCCGTCTACAGCAGTACATTGCTTTGCATCTGTGCCAGTTCTCCTGCCTGTTTCTCAAAACTGGGGGCATGCTGACCGCCATCTACTGTAGGTAATACATTGACTATGGATAAGTACCTCATACAACCCCACTTCAAAAAATCAGAACCATCCATCACAGTTATTGATGAATACAAGCTGTTGTATAAAGCATGCAATATGCACATATTTTTGTTTTTTGAACAGAAAACAGCTACCGACAAATAGTGTCCTCTTTTTCTAATGTAACTTCAGAGAAGTCTAACTTTAAGCAAATATTTCAGTATAATTTCCAGGCACAGCCCTCACCGCACCATCACTACTGTGACAAATATGCTGCTCCAACATGTTTAACATTTTTTATCTTGTCAAGATAAAGGTATTAGCTGTCGTTTACAGGTGCGTGTGATGCTTCCTGATTAGACAGGGAATTCTTGCGTCGTGAATGTCATACTTCCAGTCAGTTCTAGAAGATATTTTTTTGTCACCTATGTTTTTAATTTCCTGTTGTCTCATTTATCATATCCTGCTGCCATCCCTGCGCCGGTGATGTTTGCGTGACCTCAGGCGTCCTCCGTCTCACTGTCTGCAGGTGTCGTCTCGCGTTGAGCGGCGTCTCCAGGAGCTGGAGAGAGAGATGCATACTGAGCAAAGTAGCGTGGAGAGAGAGAGAAGGCCTGATCAGAGGGTGGTCATGTCTGACGAGCTGCAGGAGGTGACACTCCACCTCACCACTCATCTGCTGTTATCCTTCCATCCAACACCTCCCCGTTGACACTCTCATGTTCTCTCACATTCAAAGGCGTAAAATATTCTAGAGACAACATGAAGGCACGTAGTTCAATGGAGGGATGTGGACAGGACAAGATGGAACATAACAATACTTAATTTGAACTTTATTTATTTATTTATCAGAGACAGCACACATTAATTAACATCAAAAGGCTAATTTTCATTTGCAGTCCCTGAGGATTAATGTTACAATAAAGAAACAAGTCACACAAAAGCAGACAAAACAACATCACAGCACATGGAAGAGGATACGGCATAAATGAAAGGAAACCTAGTAAAAATCAATACAGAACAGACATACAGGCACATATGACAATCAGAACTTTACAACAGACTCAACTAAACACACTCGCATAAAGAATAAAGCAGGCAAACAATGCAATATTAGTCATCACATATGGCATGCAGACTTCAAATACACTAGTAGGACACTGATTGACAGTGAAGGATAAACATATATCAAATATCATGTTGGCACTGGTCTTTTTGTTAAATCTCTCAAGTCAGCGTGTTCCAGTCATGTGATGCTTGGAAAGAAAAGGCTGATTGGCTTAATGAACGTTTCCTTACTCGTCTGATGCAGTCGCATCTGTCGACAGCTCCAGTGTACCTGCTTTTACTGTGGTTCAAAGCTTGACTGTATACTATCTCAAAAGACTTGAGGGTGGTTTAACATGTCTGAGACCAGCTAGTCAAGCAACCATCATTGCATTCATGAATAATTTTACTAATACTAAGAGCTATTCAATGAAATATATACTTTTTTTCAATATAAGGTGAAATTTGGCTGATGCAGTAAAGATAAAGCAATTCAGCAGGACGTTCTACCCGCGTACAACCAGCAGCAGCAGTAAATGCCTGCTGGTTATTCCTGAGTAATAATACAGACCACTGACATTTGCACAATTTATGAATGCTCAATTAAAAAAAAAATCACAAGCCGTTCTGGTTGCCAACGCTGGTACAAAAGGTTAAAATGCAAGCTTGATGGTGTTAAAATTGAAAGGTTATTTATATTTACCAGCCGCGACAGCGACGCTGGTATTGTTTTCACCTTGTGAGTCTCTTGTGTGTCATCATGGCAAAATGTGGTCCAGGAGACACCTACTGTAACAGGAACTACCACAGAGGCAGTTACGAGTACTTTGCCAGAGGTTTATATTTCTGTTTGTCTGTGGACAGATTTTGTCACCATGATAGCGTCGCAAACGCGTAAGCTGGAGTCACGAAACTTTACAGGTGTGTAGAGTTTCGATCAAAAGGGGTAAAGGGGCCATAAACTCCCCCACTTTACACCCCCGGCCCCATTTGGCGTCACAAAACTTTACTGGTGTGTAGTGTGAGTTCAAAATGAAGGCCAATTACTAAGATGAGTGTGGTCGGAGCAAGGGCGCCGGAAGTAGGGGGGTATGAAGTGGGGAACGGGACATTGGCCCCCCCACTTTACGCCTCTGGTCTGATTTTGCGTTGCGGCTGGTGTGAGAGATGGTCTTTAGTTATGTCTGTGTTGTGTTGTCCACAGCATTAGGGGTGCAACGGTACACAGAAGTCACAGTTCGGTCCCTACACAGGTTTAGGAATCGCGATTTGGTGTGAATTCTGTACAGCGAAAAAAAAACCCAAATGCATAAGAATACGTTGCTTTTCATTTATATTTAAGAGACAGTAGTGCCAATGTCAAAGACAAAATCCTCTTGCTGGGGACTGAGGTAGCATTTTGCCCGCTGACAACTTTGTTAAACTAATTTCATTATACAAACAAGGAACATTTCAAACACTTTTGTATTACACTGTACGAACACTTTCCCAGAAGGCAACAGGTCACAATAGGCTAAAAAACTGAAAAGCATCTCTTATGCTATGAAATTAAATGAAAATAAATAGAATAATAAAAATTAAAACTTGTGAATTAGGAGGAGTGTTGATAGGCACATCTGGGTGATATCGTTGAATGTGTGTTAGCATGTTGGATGTCTTTCCATTCACATACCCCACAACAGTGGAGCAACGCCGACACACCGTCCTCGTCTTATACACAACTCTCTCTCCACTGCTGTTGTAGCCGACCAGGAACCCTCAGGCGGGTCTTTCAGCTCCGGCGTTTCATTTGTGCTCGCCATAGTGTAGCTCGCACACCAATCAGCTTGTTGTGCTACACGGCGTACAGCTAATGGCGTACAGCTAACATTTTCTGGGTGGAACTTGAGTCTGTAACCTTTGGTTCCACATTACGTGCATCAATCTACCATGTATTCCGCGTGCGGCTGCGTGCACAGTACCGTGACACAAGTATCGTGACGGTTTGCACAAATGCACGAACCATTACAGCCCTACAAAGCACGTAAAAAAATCTCCAAATTTCTCCACACTTACCGGGTCACTGTGTCTTACTGAAGGGTTTTCTCTCTAATGCACTGCAGTCCTCCCTTGTTTATTAAAGCAGCATCCCCACCGTGTCACCTAGCCCTCTTGCTCTGCTTTATGAGACTATAAAGCACACCTAGGCAATTACTTGCTGCAGTGCAAATGGTCGCTAAGCAAGCAGTTGCTACTTTCCCGCATTTCATGCCAATCATGTTTCTTTTTTGCATTTGTCTCGTATCATTAATAGCTGAGAGAGCTCTGTCATTAGGTGCACTTTAGTGATGTAGACTCAAAGCACTCAAAGTCAATAGATGCCCACAGTCACAGTAAAGAACACATTATCTTGTATTATTGCTCTCTTACATTGCTGCTTTCCATTTAGCCACACAAATCATCCATATTATACATCATCAGCATAATGCTAGTTCATTTTTGAAATAACTCAACCATTTATTTCTTGGTTACTGGTTTTGAGGACAGCGTTTTGTAGAAGCTAATCGGTGTCTTTGGTATCATTCCTCTCTGAGTCTCATGCCTACTGCAGTTTATCAGTGCTCCACAGAGGGGCACTGTGTAGCTGCATCCAGACTGATAACCATTGTGTGAGCTAGACTTTTCAACATACTGTTTAATGATAGTAGCTTCCAATTCATTTGCATCCCTCTCCTCCGTAGTGCCCTAATGGGACACCAGCAGGGCCCAGGGCGATGGGAAATAATGCATTTGTCCAAAAATTAAGGGTAAATAAACAAGCATGAGGACATGAAGAGGAAAATAATCTCTTTTACTACTAAAGAGCAGGAGAGGAGGGAGAGCGGAGGGCACATTTATCCCCCACCGATGGGCCCGCTGTGATGTGAATCAAATAGATGATGAGTCACTTGGGTAGATGTTATTGCTAGCAGCCGGTAATTCATCATCACAGCCCGCTCAGAACGAGTGGGATTGAGTGGGATCTAAGCTCTTGTACAAATCCGCCATGATGCCAGTATCTTGTTCCAAGAAGACGAGATGGGGGGATGCCATGATGCAATAGCACCTCTCATGTTGCATTCTTACACTACTCTTATATGTGTGCTCTTATAATGATACATGCTGTGGCCTGTGTAATTGTGTTTTATAGACTTCAGGGAGACGCCACGTTCAAGCCCATGAGAGAGAGGAGGCTGTTACAGCCAAGCTACTGAAAGCAGACCGGGAGAAATCTAAGGTGAATATATTTAGTCTCAAAGAAATGTTTTGTATTAAAAAAAGTAAAAAGCTTTGGTAAATTATTATGAATTTAGTGCTATGAAAGTTTGCCTTATAAAAGTTCCTGCATCATTTTACTGAAGTAGTAGTTAGCATTCATATTTCTACTAGGGCTGTTGGAGTTAACCGCGTAATTGTTTTCAATGCATCCATTTTAAGGAATCTGTCGGTACCAACCATGTCATACTAGCTTGTCGCGAAGGAGGCTAAATAACGCTCCAAATTTACGTAAAATTTTGGCGAGGAAAAACTGTCATGGCCATTTTCAAAGGGGTCCCTTGACCTCTGACCTCAAGATATGTGAATGAAAATGGGTTCTATGGGTACCCACGAGTCTCCCCTTTACAGACATGCCCACTTTATGATAAACACATGCAGTTTGGGGCAAGTCATAGTCAAGTCAGTACACTGACACACTGACAGCTGTTGTTGCCTGTTGATTTTCAGTTCTCCGTGTTATGATTTGAGCATATTTTTATGCTAAATGCAGTACCTGTGAGGGTTTCTGGACAATATTTGTCATTGTTTTGTGTTGTTAATTGATTTCCAATAATACATAAATACATACATTTGCATAAATCAAACATATTTGTCCACTCCCATGTTGATAAGAGTATTAAATACTTTTTTGAATAGATAAAAAAGGTATGAGTAATTTGCAATTAATCGTGATTAACTATGGACAGTCATGCGATTAATCATGATTAAATATTTTAATTGATTGACGGCCCTAATTTTTACTTTTTATCTGAAAATGAAATAGAGCCCCATCCTAACGCTTTCATAATAATTGTGCCTTTAACTCAAATTGTATACATTCTAAATTTGTAGATCGTAGATTCTGCATAGCTACTAACTATATATTGCAGGCGATGCTCATTCTGAACCTTCGAACACATCACACAAGGCTCCTGCTACTTCCACATCAATTCCCAGAACACCCCTTCATTATGTATTGTCCTGACATTGTTATTGTTATGCTCTTCTTAGATGGAGCAGGAACTGGAGAGAGCTAGAAGACTACTTGAACAGTCTGAGGATAGCAGAGAGTCCCTTGTTCAGCAGGTTTGTTTGTGTTTGTGTGTGCTTTACCTGATTGTACATGCAGATGTACAGTAAACCCCAGGAGACAAAACAATAAAAAGTGCAGCATCTTCTTAGAGAACCACCGTGTCATTTTGCTCACTGTCAGACAGTCATATTTCTTTCTCTGTGTCTGCTTACGTGGCTAACGATCCCCAGGTGGAGGACATGCAAGGTGAACTGCTGAGGACGAGGAAGGAGAAGACTGAGCTTCAGAGGGCCCGGCTGGAGACTTCTCAGCCCATTGCTCAGCCACATGGCAACCACACTGACTGGGAGGAGGGAAGAGGTGGACAGCGAGGGCCAGGTATGTCTGGACTCTGGAGGTGAGGGAAAGGAGCATGAACAGGAAGACAGAGAGGATTTGGATGCAGATTAAAAGATTGCTATGACAACTCTGTAAACATAGAAATAGCTGGTATTATGTTTAAGGAGAGCAAATTGTGAGTACTTTAGAAAAAGGTGTTGAAAATCTTATCAAGGTTTTTTGTAATGGTATCGATTTTAGGGCATCAAAGGGCCTTAAAATACGGAGAATGGAACCTGCCAAAATCTAAAATAAATGAATAAATACATAAATAAATGACTCAATAAATAAATATGTCATTAAATGTAGCAAAAATAATATTACAAATAAATGTAGCCGTTAATCAATTGATAAAATGTTACCTAAATTGATATATCCGTTTTAATTTGCTTCTTTCTTTCTTTATTTGATTTAATTTCCTTATTGATTTAATTTCCTTATTTATTTACTGTTCTGTTTTTAATAAATGAATCAAAGATGTAAAGAGCAAGAGATGAAATATGCAAGTGTTGAAGCTGTGGGAGATTTACACTGTTACTGTGCTAAACAGAAAAATGGTAAAATGCTATTTTACCATTTTATTTTATTCATTTACTGTTCATTACACTCTAATCTTACATTTTTTTAGTGTTTTATTTGGTCATTGTTGAAAACGCAAACCTCCATGTAAATAGTTGACTCTTATTAATTTTCCCTTTTATTTATTTATGCATTTATTTTTATTCATTTTTAAATGAATTCATCTATTTATTTATTTTAAATTAAACAGAAGAGTAAATCAATAAAGGAATTAATACAAAGATAAACACATGAAGAAGAAAAATAAAACAGAAATATCAATTTATGTCACATTACAATTAATTAATGGCTACATTTATTTTTAATACCATTCTGCTACATTTAATGACATGTCATTTTTTTACATATTCATTTATTTTTGATTTTGGCAGGTTCCGTCCTCCATTATAAAAGGCAGTGAAAGTTCGAAAATGACAGATTCTTTTAACATTGTCTAGAGTTCAATAGTAGTTCAATATGAAATACAATTTTTCTGCTGATTTATGTTTAAATCTGAATTTGACAAAGATTGGATAAAAGATGGTAAAACACTTTATGATGACCTCCCCAATTGTACTTAGTATTTGTATATCAGCATCTTTGTTTATCATGGAGAATCCTGCTTCATTCACATCTCTTATCACTTCATTTATATTCTATTCACGTCTACCAACTCTCTGTCTGCCCCAAGTGACCAAGTGGAGTGATTGACATGTGAGCCATGCATATGAGCCTCCAATATAGTGGTTAAAGAGGTAGAGAAAAAAAAAGGCAGTAAGGTTAGAAAGTAAATAAAAAAGCTCAAATATTCAATAGGCTTTTTTTGCATTGTATTTCTTGTGCTCCCTAATCCATCTGCCACCTCAAGTTCCTTGTCACCAAGTGCTCTACATTTCTTGTCTCCACATGTAGAAATCAATTCTAACAGCACTTTGATTATGTGCCTGCCTGTGTGCATGTGTTCATGTGTATAGATCGTTTGAACCTGGAGAAAGAAGTGGCGGAGCTGCGAGCCCAGCTGCGCACGGCCTCAGTCCTCAGCGAGGTTGAAGAACTGAAAAGGACTCTGGACCGCAAAGAGAAGGAGAGGGTCCAACTCAGCCTTCAGGTGGAGGTGTGTATCGGAGAAATTGTGTGATAATGGGTATTTATTAAGGCAGTCAATAGATTGAAATATTTAATCGCATGATTGTCCATGACTAATCGCAAGTAGTTGAAAATCAGTCTCACAATTTTTGTCTGTTCAAAATTTACCTGAAAGGGAGATATGTCAAGTATTTAATACTCTTATCAACATGGGAGTGGGCAAATATGCTGCTTTATGCAAATATATATATATTTATTATTGGAAATCAATTAACAACAAAAAACAATGACAAATATTGTCCGGGAACCCTCACAGGTACTGCATTTAGCATAAAAAATATGCTCAAATCATAACATGGTGCTGACTTGACTATGACTTGCCCAAAACTGCATGTGATTATCATAAAGTGGGCATGTCTGTAAAGGGGAGACTCGTGGGTACCCATAGAACCCATTTTCATTCACATATCTTGAGGTCAGAGGTCAAGGGACCCCTTTGAAAATGGCTATGTCAGTTTTCCTCCCCAAAATTTAGCGTAAGTATGGAGCGTTATTTAGCCTCCTTACTCCGCTACAACCTGAAAATCGCAAGTTGCGTTAATGCGTTGAAGAAATTACTGGCGTTAAAATGAATTTGCATTAACGTGTTATTATCGTGATAACTTTGACAGCCCTGATATTTATATAAAACAACAAGAGCTTATCATTCCAGTGGTTCAAAGAAGGCATTGCATGTAATTCCTTAGTCATCTGTGTGGCTGTCTGTGCAGTATGCCTTAAAGAATAAATGGAAATATGGATGATCTCTTGGCTGGAGTGCAAATGAACACAACAGAAGCATGCTTTTGACTGTGCCTGTGTTGGTGTCTCCACCCTGAGCAGGGTTATTTCAGTTTGTCGGGTGCCTCTCATCCGTGGTCGCATCCTCCGCTAACTCCATGCCACTTTATCCTCTTAAAATCGTCAGATGAAGTGACAGTCGGAATAGGAAATCAGAAGCCAACCAGCAGTCATTTATCCTTCTCAAACTGGTGCGATGTGTCACTTCCATCACTGTAACTAGACATAAAAAAACTAGAAAAATTCCCTTGCTAAGCAGGGATATTCAAGGCTGTGGTGGGTATCAATAAAATGTTAGTAGAAATAGCTGCACTTAAAGCATTGGCACATTCCTCTAATCTCTGATGTTTCTTTCACCGAAAATGTGTTTAAACTCCCACGCTTCCCCTATTGCCGAGTAGGTGTTAAAAGATGAAGTGGGTGTTTGCATGTATCACCTTGGGCGTCTCTTATGGTTTTTATGTCTAGATCAAAATAGACGTTGGAAACGTTTCATTTTAACGGTAAATGAGTAAAAATGAAGTATAATGAGGAGAATAGGGTGGAAGATTCAATTTCTCAGTGACTGAATTTATACACAGTCTAATAGGCCTATGACTAATCAGTCTATGACTAATTACTCCTAACTGGCAGTCTGATTCAGTATAAATACCTAAACGGCACCAGGCTAACCTTACTTGCCCTTACTTAAGACTTCAATCAAACTCGAAACTTCAAAGTGATTGTGATTTTCTTGTGTAAAATGAAGTTAATCCAGTGCAACTCTCCTTTCAGACTACTTTTCAGACCAGCCTTGCAGATAATCCAATTGTAGGCAGCATGACAGTCTCAACCTTCTTTGACCTTTCTGTGTTTGCCTTTTGTCCTCTTTGCTCGCTATACCCGCCCTTTGCCGTTGATCTTTTCTTTATATCTCTCATACCTATTTTCTTTTTTGCTTCCTTCTTTAAAATCAACTGCTTTTTCTCCCTTTTCCTGGCTTCCATTGCCCTAAACCCATTCCTCCACCCCCCCCATGTCTCCTTTTCTCCCGCCTTTCTGTCTTTTCCCTCCCATTAGCAGTAGTGGTAGTCATACAAACACACACATACACGTCCTTGACCTTTCTCTTTCCTATATACCAGGAATTGTCATCAGACCTGGCGCGGCGGGAGCAGCAGCAACTACGGATGCTGGAACAGTTGAAAGAGATGCAGGTATTTTTATATTGGTTATTGCGTCACACTGTAATTCATCAGCGGATTGATAATTTAAGTCAAGGACTCTAAACAAGGGACGCTTGTTCTAGTGGCAATTCAAATTGGAAGCATGCTGTGTGTAGTGCCTCATTCTGGGCCACAAGTTCACAAAATTACAATGTAAAGACACTGTAAACGCTGCAGTAATGAGATCCTTCAGAATTAGGCCTGTTAGACATTTTAGGATCCGCCCAAAGGTTTAAAGAACACAGATTCAGATTATAAAGAATGAATATACTCTTTATTTATGAATACACTCATCCTTACAGAGCCGAGGGCAGGCGGAGAGGAAGGAGACGGTGGAATTACTTCAGGAGAGCGCAAAGAGCAGAGATGAATTGAAGACCAGGGCCCAAGAGGCTGTGCGCCAGTGGAGGGCAAAGTGCAAGAGACTGCAGAAGGAGCTGGAGGAGGCGGGCGCCCAGTCTCAATTCCACACCGACAAGGCCTCGCAGGTCGGTTGAGGCAGATGCATTCACTACACGACTTTTGACACCACAGCCTACAGCAGCAGCTGCGGCTAAGTAACTGTTGATCCTTATAATGTTAGTTTTTTATTTTGTGCGTTTGATAAAATAAAACAAAGGGCTTGTAAAAGGAACCCACCTAACGTTGAAGTTAAAGACAGCTCTATTACAATTTACAAACAGACATACAGTACATACAGTATTTTTAAAATATCTAAAAGAAAGAAAGAATACTATTTCCAAACAAGAAATGTTAGAGATAAAAAAATAATAAAAAAAAACAGGATGACAATAACAAATATTTGCCCTGCTTTTCACACACTGTATCCACCTCATTTACATAATACTGTACTCTGTCAAGAGAAGTTGTTTAAGATCTCTTCTAAAAATCAGAAATGAGTGACTGCAAAATGAAGCAGGAAATAGGCTTGGGTGATATAACGAGATTATCATTAGACACGATGTTGATTGGCCACGATAATGGTCCTCACGTGTCCACGATAACAGAACGATATTCGATTATGTTGAATACAGGGATTCCGCCAGTATATTGCAAGCCCGGCGGGCCTGAGATGACTCCCCGCCGGGTAAAACATAGGGGAAAGGTGACTGAGTTATTGATCTCAGCATGTCCTTGTGTAAAATAACACTAACTATCTATACATTGTGGCCACTTATGTATTGCAATGTATGTGTCTCCAGTCCATAGATATTTATATCTACGTGCGTCTCTCTCCAGCTTTTTTTGGACGATAATATCGTATATCGTCTTTTTTCTTAAAGCAATATTGTCACTAGCAGGAAAGCTGTTCCATACAACTGGACCTCTAAACCTAATTGAAAACTGGATTGAACTGTATACTCTATGGAACTGACTATATATAGAAGATCAACAGATCTGGTGTGATAACAGTGGATCTGACACCTAGTTACAAAGAATCTGAAAGGAAGTGGGCAGTGAATTGTTAAGAAATTGAAATACAAAAGTACTTATCTGAAGTTTGTCAAATATGTTTGATTTTATACATGAGGATCAGTTTAACCGTCTTAAGGAGTACTACACAGCCTGCGAAAACAGTTATATAATGTCTCCTGTGGCTTTGGAGGGAGCTTTCTAAAGTTTGAAGAAATAACCCTGATGATGTCCTTTGGGTTATCTCAGCAAGGCGCTCTTCTGAAAACTCTCGGGCACTATAGTTTAAACCTGAATGGCCTTCACCATGGCCATTCACACAGGTCCAGAGTAGTGCGAGATCATACCATGTCTTGTTATAACTGGGGTTTCTTGGCAACTTTACCAAGTCTCTCTTTTAACGCAAGACACAGAATCTAAATGCAAAGCAATAACTTTGTTTTGTGTGCAAAAAATGCAGTGTTAGCATTGTTAGGTCTTGTTGACTCACATTGTATTATAACTCTACTATAGAGCTGCAGCGATTAATAACTTAAATTAATCTTCAACTATTTTGAAAATCTGAGTAATTTTTTTTTTTTAAATAAAGTCAAAATTCTCTGAAAAAAAAAAAATTGCCAAATTGGGCAAGTGGTATAAAAGAATTAGACAAACAGTTTTTTCCGGAGCTGATGATGGACTTAGCTAAGGAGTGAGCCATTTCACTTCCTTCTCATCTGAGGCTGAGAGTTGCGCATGCGCAGTACCGATAGGGCACGAGTAAATGGCGGCAGGTAAAGACAAAGTTTACTGTATGAGCTGAAGCGCAAGCGAGTATTTCAATTATCCTGAAAACAGCAGAGTTTTAAGTTGGGTGACAATGGAGGATGTGGGCGAAACAACTATTTCATACTGAAATCTAGATTAAACATGACAATTAACTTCGGTCTTTGTTGATAACTGTTATTAAATAAAACAATATGTATAGGAGCATGTAAAAATTGATTTTGGGCATGTAGATTTCTGGCCTATTTGCCCGACCGGGCAATTGAAAAAAAACATTAACCCTGGAACCCTGGATATTTAGGCGAGTAGGATCAGATTCAGACTCACACAGGGAAATTTGTTACAGTAAAAACAATCAGAACAATAGCATAACATACACAATAAGACCACAACATGCTCATAATAAACGCATTTGATCATGTCTTTGTGGTGGGCTAATTGTCCCGCCCCTCCTCCACTGTGATTGGACGGCTGGGTAAAAAGTGACCGTGACGAGCGCAGCGTTTTAGCCAAAGTTGAACATTTATCAACTCTTGGCGACCTGAAAAAAACGCTAAACATGAAGCGCTCGGCACAGAATAGACGCTCAATGCCTCGTCCCGCTGCTGCCGTTTTTACCACAGCTTAAATTTGGCCTCAGGACACAGCCAAGCCCCCAGGAAGAGCACCGGGCTTAGAAGCAAATTTGACATAGTGGCTAAACGGTGAAATTACAACTTCCGTGTCCATCACGTGATGCCATTTGGCCCAAAAAGGCTTTTTCCCATAGACTTACATTGGAAAAGAGACTTCTGTAACTCAGCGGATTGTTTTTTTTTAAGTAAATCAACTTCTCAGTACGAACACTTGAATAGCCCTTATTGAAATCATTAGGTCCTAAAAGTTGTAAAATGCACTAATAGCCGAATCCAGAGTTATTTCCTTTCCTCCATTCATGTGAATGAGCCCCAGACTGTAGTTAAGATAGCAATCAAACCTGCTTTGTTATTCAGGTGCTTTTTTGTTCCTCTTGGCAATTGTCGTTCTTTTCGGCTTATCTTTGAACAAAGTGAAAGCTCACGGTTGTTGCACAGAATCCAGCAAAAGTTTACCAGACTGTGGTAAATCTCATTGCAGCTTATTGACTAGGTATCAGTTAATGCTGGTGGGCAACTACAGCTCAAATACATCAACTCTACTCATCGGCTCCCAGCAGCTCTGTCTCAAACGTTCCGGATAGTGCTGCTACCGCTGCTGCTGCTGCAGGCTGGACTAGCAGCTAGCCAGCTGGCAGCATTGTCGAGTCGACATCAACTGACTGTCTTTGTTGCATTTTCTGAGCAGTGGACTCTGGCTCTTGCATACATACCTGCTTTGACTTTGACGGTGTGTTCTAAAAAGTGAAGTAATCAATAATGTCTTTACTGAAATGCATTTCTCAACTCCAGTAGTAGGCTGATTTGTCGTGACACCCCAGGCAGCGAGAATAAAACAAAACTTATTTCAGCCAAACTAACTCTCCCTGTAGTTCTGCAACCCACTGACGTCAGAACTCATCAGTGAATGGTGGAAGCAAACTAGGTTGCTACAGCCGGCTACAGGGATACACAGAATATTGGAAAGTATTGTGAACATTATGGACACGTGACACCACAGCAATTTCTACTCTGTTAAGGTGTGGTCAGATCGAATGCAAAGCAGATTTTCGTCTTGCATAACTTGCGCGAATACGGCGGCTGGGGTTTTTTTGGAGTATTTCGCAACTCACGAATATTTGCCCTTAACAGCCAATGGGTAACCTGACCCGTCAGATTTGTCTCACAGAACCATCTGACAAGCCGTAATTGGAAACTGTTTGGAAGGTTACTGGATGAACCATCTGTCAATCAAACTAACAAAAGCGAAATTAACTGACGGCGAAAACATCGCTCTTCTTTCAATGAAGAAATACTCTCAAGTTCTGATATAACTGATGCTATTGTAGCATCTACGCTAACCTGAACCACGCTCGTAGCTGCCAGTAGCTCCTCACACGAGGCTGATTGCTCCGTGATCTGGCTTGCTGGAAACAAACGCATTATTTGAATTCTGACAAGATGGATTTTCGTGTGACATTTGATACCACGATTCTCACGTGATCTCGTGACATTGCGAGAATCCAGCTGCCGTGCAAGGTTAGCCAATGGGAGTACTCCTTCCGGAAAGGAAGAGGGGCTTACCTCCATAGATACTACATACCATAGCAACGTTTATTCCCGCCATCAACCATGACCGAATTAACCACAATTGCTGCCTTGTACCTTTTGTGGAAGTCCCAGATACGCTGGAAATGCTGTTGTGTCTGGGTTCATAACATCATCCTTCTCCAAACCATCTCCTTTCTTGTTCTGTCTCTGTCTCGGTGTAATACTGATGTTGAGTCGTAGAGCTCCGAGTGCCCACAGACGACGACAATGAGTTTGTCCTCCATTTCTGATTCTTGGTGACGTCAGGAGAATCTCAACGCTGCTAGGCTTTCACGACACAGTGTCACGCAAATTTTTCGCTCAAGTTGAAACATTCATGTCTATTCATTGCCCGGCACGAATTTGCGTCTATTTGCGTCTTTGCATTGACTTTGTATGTAAAAATGTGATAAATCTGCTTTGCGTTTGGTCTGAACACAACTTTACTTAAATGTTCTATTTAAAATATTTTTTCTCTCTTTTGTTACATTACTGTATGGAGGACATTCACGTTTAGATCTAAACTTTGTAGAGAAAATAAATCAAAACCCTCCTATCACAGGGGAAATACAGATGTTAAAATATTTATGAGTTTTTCTGGTCCAATTCTTCCATGTTCTTTCATAGTAGAAATGGACTGGAAAATCAGCAAAAGCAGCACCTTCTGTGTACCTTTTAAGTATAATGATTGGAAAGAGAAGATATAAATACATATCCATTGTAATCCATATGTGTGTATGTCACATGTAGTCCTTAAGATGAAGAGAAGGAAACTGGTCTCAGTTTTAAAGGAAAGAGTGAAAGGAATATGCTATTTAGAACTACTGAATACCCATTAAAATACACCAAGACAAAATACTAGGACTGTCAATCACTTAAAATATTTAATCGCCTCTTAATCGCATGATTGTCCATGATTAATCGCACATTTTTTATCTGTTCAAAATGTACCTTAAAGGGAGATTTGTCAAGTATTTAATACTCTTATCAACATGGGAGTGGGCAAATATGCTGCTTTATGCAAATGTATATATATATTTATTATTGTAAATCAATTAACAATACAAAACAATAACAAGAAACCCTCACAGGTACTGCAATTAGCATAAAAAATATGCTCAAATCATAACATGCCAAACTGCAGCCCAACAGACAACAACAGCTGTCAGTGTGTCAGTGTGCTGACTTGACAATGACTTGCCCCAAACTGCATGTGATTATCATAAAGTGGGCATGTCTGTAAAGGGGAGACTCGTGGGTACCCATAGAACCCATTTTCATTCACATATCTTGAGGTCAGAGGTCAGAGGTTTTTCCTTGCCAAAATTTAGTGCTCGTAGCTAGCATAACAGGGTTGGTATTAATGGATTCATTAGGCTTTTTAGTTTCATATGATACCAGTATCTTCATTCTAGCTTTAAAACTGAGCCTGCTACAACCTCTGGAAGATCGACTGTGTTAATGCGTTAAAGAAATTAGTGGCGTTAAAACGAATTTGCGTTAACGAGTTATCGCGTTAACTTTGACAGCCCTATAAAATACATAATGAGAAATGTTCTGGAGCTTTTTATTAATGTTACTATTCAACCCAAACAAAGCAAAATGGTTAGATAACTATGTATGTCTTTCTCTGTTCATTTTAATTCATACTTTGTTTTATCTGTAAAGCATAGAGGGTTTTGTATCAAAGTTAAAACTCCTGAATAATGTATTTTGAATTAACTTAATAATAATATTACCAAATATGAAGTCAAGTAGTCTGAGCACCTTTGCAAGGTATGTTACAGCGGTTGTGCTTTAGAATAATTAACGACTGACAATTATTATTAGCTTGAAAGTCACCTCCCAGTGATTTCCATTCCATTTGAACTAAGTGAGTCACCTCCAAACTCACAGTCAGCAGCCTCACAGTCAGACAGACAGACAGACTCCCACCTGGCATACTCGACGTGACGTGAATTAATTACAAAATCATTTCTGCCCCCTTAATGAATTAGGGGAGAGAATCAAGTGCTCAATTAAATGATTAGGTTCTGAGCTACAGCAAAGTCTTTGCAAATTCCAGTCAAAGCCAGAGTATTAGAAGCAATCTGCCTTGAACAGACCTGACCATTGTCCCTTATCAGGGAGCTGAGAGCTAGCATTTTCCTATCAGCGCCAGAGCTGGTACTGCATATGTTTCTCTGCCTCTGTCTCTCTGTCACTCTTTCTCTTGCTCTCATCATTATTGTTAAAGCTCCTTTTTATACACCATCTTCCGCCTCCTCTTCATTTGTCATTCTTCATTTCCCTTCTCCTCTCCCACCCCCTCTCTCCCCAACTCTCTCTGTCTCTCTCTCTTTTGCTCCTGCTGTCTCTTTCTCCCTCCAGGCAGCCAGGGAAAAGGAGAGCTCTCAGGCCCAGTTGAAGGCGCTGAGCCAGCAGACTGAGGCGGCCCGCAGGGAGCTCGCTGAAATCCTAGGCCGTTTGGCCCAGCGCGAAGAAGAGCTCCACCGCAAGGACGTGGAGCTGTGCGAGACCCGTCAGCGCCAGTTGTCACTGGAGCAGGAAATCCGGGAGGTATGGGGTTGAACATCCAGAAAGAAAATATCTTTTAACTCACTAGGGACACAAAAAAATACACGTTATTTATTTTACTTATAGGAAAATAGACTTTGGGTCAACAATGTGCATTTAGTAATCTTTATTAGGGCTGTGTATTGGCAAGAATCTGGCGATATGATACGTATTATGATACGTATCATGATACAGGGGTAACGATTCAATATATTGCAATATATTGTGATACTGTAAGCAAGGCGATATATTGTGATTTATTTTTTTATTCTAATTTTAAGAAAACTGTCATAGTATAAAGAACACACCAGAAATACACCATTTTAGAATAGGCAAAAATAACACATTTGTACTGCAAAAAACTGCATTGTTTTTGCCCCAAACTGCATGTGATGATCATAAAGTGGGCCTGTCTGTAAAGGGGAGACTCGTGCGTATACCCACAGAAGCCATTTTCATTCACATATCTTTAGGTCAGAGGTCAAGGGACCCATTTGAAAGTGGCCATGCCAGTTTTTCCTCACCAAAATTAAGCACAACTTTGGAGTTTTATTTAGCCTCCTTTGCGACAAACTAATATGACATTTTTTTAGGTTTGTATGATTCCAGTATCTTCTTCACACTAGCCCGCTACAACCTTCGAAAGATCGAATAGCGGCCGGGCCTGACGGCGGGACATCAGATTTTTAAGAGGTTAATTAAAGATCAATACAATGTTTTGGAGAATCGATACATAATCACATCACATAATATGGCGATACTCATGTGTATCTATATTTTCTTACACCCCTAATATTTATCATTTCTTAAAGGTATAATAAGCAAGAATTAACTAAAAAACAATGTATAGGCTGATACAAAAATAATCCCTCTCAATCATCACTTATGACCCATTAGAAGTGTTTGGTGGTGTCTGTTTCTGCAGAGACCCTGCTGCCCTCTGCCTGTATTTTCTCTTTTGTTCTTCTTATTTTGCTTTACTCGGGACGCTTCTGGGCGTCTGCAAACAGCCTTTGGGCCCCATGTGGGGGTGTAACCCCCAGCCAATAACAGCGCTCAGGGTGTGCAGCCCGTTCAGGTGGTCAAATGCCGCCGCCGTGTCACGCTCCTTGGCTTCTGATACCAAGTCTCCACATACAAATCGTCCGTATTTCACGGATGAGAACAGGTTGTGTTATGTGCATGTGTTCCAGTGATCCCCCTGCTCCTCTCTGTGCTGTGAGTGCAGCCATGATTGGTGTGTGTCTGTTGTTTGACGAGAGCTGCGCTGAGCCACAGCCAGCAGACAGGAAGCCTGCATTCATTCAAAATCCGGCAACTCGGAACCTTCCCACGGGATATTGCAGAGTTGTTCAGAGTTAGTTGTGTGTTTTTTTCTGTTTTAGAATGTAAGCGCTGGGAAACAATCAGAAAATAACGTTTTATTTTTCGGATTCGCTGCTTTGTTTTCACTAATGCTGCTCTCTCTCTTCAGTCACTCTATAACACGCTCGACCATCGCTGCTCTCTCCCTCTCTTGGCTCGTTGAGCTGCGGGGGTGTGGCCAAGTTTGAATGCTGTGTGTTTACAAACAGCAAACGACAACGGTTACATATTATACCTTTAAATTTAGAATCCATCAGGCTGCAACTCTAGTTTATTGATTCGAGACCAGTTAAACTTTGCTTTTCAAAAATGACAGCAGTCAGCACTGAGGTTTAATCAAACAGTGTCACACTACCACCATGAAGTATGCTGCTTGGGTGTCATGTAATGATGACAGCTTTAGTTGTCAGCAAGCATTGAAGTTGTGCCAAGGTAGACGTATATCAATTCTGACCAATTTGTCATGTTCAGTTTGAGGTGTAGTTGAAGTAAACAGTTAATTAAACCTCAGCTAAAGAGTCATCAAAAGAGCTTTGATCAGATTCTAACAGATCCTAACCCTAGGTGAGGGAGGCCTCAGCTGCCCTGGAGGATGAGACTCAGCGTCTGGCCGCTGTCCAGGCGAGACTGAAGGAAGAGAACCAGAGGCTGGAAGAACGAGGTGACACCCAAGCCCGTCGTTGTCAGAGAGACCAGGACGCACAGGCCGAGCTCCAGGCCGCCCTAAAGCAGATGACCACGGCCCATGCTCAGCTAGTCCAGCGGTTGGCAGAGGAGGAAAGCTCTAAGAAGAACCTCCAGAGGGGCTCCATGGAGCTACAGGCCAAGTTCACAGCAGTACAGGAGGAGCGGGCCGCACTGGGGCAGCAGCTGCAGCTCGAGAGAGAGGTGCATCAGAAAGAACTTGACAACACTAAGGCGATGATGGAGGAGAGCAGGACAAAGAAGTATCGTGAAGTGCAGGACATGCTCAAGCTCTGCCGTCAGGAGCGGGATGAAATACAGGCACACCTGAAGGAGGTTAAGGTAAGTCCTACTCAGAGTATTTTTATCCATAAAGGAAATGTACAGTTAAAGATAGTTTGACATTTTGGTAAACACACTTATTTGCTTTTTTGCAGAGTTAGATAATACCACTCACATGTCTGTACGGTAAATTTGATGCTATAGCCAACAGCCGGTTAGCTTAGCATAAAGACTGGAAACAGCTAGCTTGACTCTGTCCAAAGGTAACCCAGTCCAGAACCAGTAACTTCCTGGAGTCTCCGCTGGTTGCCTTACAGCTGGTCCCAGACAAGAGATAGTCTGCCATAGTCACTTTGGTTGTATGGATTGAATAAAGGAGATATAACTTGTTAACTGATGAGCTTTAGAGCCGCTGGTAGGCGAATAATCAATATTTGAATTACACAGCCCAGTCGCCAGGAAAAAATGTTGGCATTGTACGTTTTTGCAAACAACGGATACGTTGAATGTGGATGTTTCTTCTTTTTTTTTTTTTTTATGTGGACATTTTTGCATTCGGGCAGAGCAAATAATGTTTTACAACGAGCAGCACGCAGCGCAAGTGACGTAGTATATGGAGCAGCCGTTATTGAAAGTTACGTTATATAATAACGAGTATAAAGAGCAAGAAAATCCACTAAGAACGGAATTGGTGGTGGATGGGTGGAACAACCAAAGGACTATCACCCAGGAGACCGTTGTTTGTGTCCCATGTGAAACCAAAAGTAAACGTTGAGTTTACGCTTGTTACGTAAACGATACGTAAGAAAGTCTGCTAAGGGCGGTTGTTAATTATTTACGCTAGTTATGTTGTTATGGTTGTTGCGTTATGTTGTTACTAGTGTTGTCTCGATACTGGAATTTCTAACTTCGATACAATACCTTGAAAAATATTGATTTTCGATACCACGGGGGAAAATTGACTCCACATTGAAGGCATCATATTTTAGGTATTTATCGAAAGATAAAAAGCAGTGTGTGTTTATCAACTCGCTGTCAGAGAGGAGAGAGAGCAGAAAGTGCAGCTGGTAGCCGTGTATCGACTGAGGAAAATGACTATTGAAACCGTTTCAAATATTCAGTATAGATAAGTATCGTTACTGCGATCTTTTTGACAACACTAGTTGTTAGGTTATTATTTGAACACAAACCATGATGTTTATTTTTACCTTAACCAAGTAGTTTTGTTGCCTAAACTTAACAAATCGTTTCACAACGTTAACCACGGGGCATTGTGTTTCTGCAAGCACGACTTTCACCGCTGAGAGACCGCGAGAGAGAGCGGAGACCGCTGTTTGTGTCCTCAAGTGAAAACCAAAAGTCCTTAAGTGAAACCAAAAGTAAACGTTGACTTGACGCTTGTTACGTAACATTGTTACGCTTGTTATATAATTCTACGTAAGAAAGCCTGCTAAGGGCAGTTGTTCTTTATTTACACTAGTTACGTTGTTGCGGTTGTTATGTAATGTATGTATTTTAACATAAACCTTGATCTTTTTTCTAACCTTAACCTTACCGCCCTTCTCTTTGGACACCTTTGCAGATTGAATGTAGGAAATGGTCCCAAAGCGATTTTTCCACGCAATGACAAATTAGAATTATAGAAAGAGGCCAACATTTTTCACGGAGTGGGGAGTTTATTTATTTACTTATTTTTTCTTTGTACTATTTGGAATTAGAGGCAGGGATAGCTTAATAAAGTTTTTCTCTCCCCTCTCCCTGATGCTGTCCATGGTTCTGACAGATTTTTTATGATCTATTGCCATGAAATAAGCTTTCCTTTGATTTTTAATCAAATACTTTATCATATGTTATTGCTGCGGTGCAAAAAGAGACCCCCCTAAAACAAGCCACACTGTAATTCCAACACTGGGATATAGTTACCTTTGAACAGAGCTAGGCTAGCTGTTATCCCCCTTTATGCTAACAGGCTGCTGGCTTTAGCCACGTATTAATCATACAGACATGAGAGGAGTATCAATTTGAAAAATGTTGAACAATACCTTTTAAATCTACCTAAATACCCTCTAAAACGCAGTGCTGAGCTCTGGATTATGTATCAGCTGTGACAAAATATGAGAAATCTTTAGATGTCAAGGTCATAAACCAACCAAAGAGACTTTTTTTTTTTCTTTGCACCTAGGCATGGATCACAGAGTGCCACACTCTAATTGACATTTAGAGAATCATTGGCACACACTTCAAATTCAGCACAGGGTAACATGCCTCAGCCACTAAACATCTGGCATATTTCCGACTCAGCGAGACACAGACAAAATCCTCATTTAGAGTAATTTTCCTCATTGGCCGGGGCTCTGTCCTCTGAGTACGGGTGAATCGAGGATAGCTGAGCTCTTAATGGTGTGTGGTGCCCCGTGGATCCTCACGGCCATTCCAAAGCTCCAAGCGTGAATATTTAAAAAGCCCGATATCAGACCTCAGAAGTCTCATCAAGGCAGTGCTGGAGATAGGGGACTCCACTTGACTTACTCCCCCAGTGCCCTACCCGCCTCCCTCCCCTCGACATCTCCAATGATGAGCCCTCATGGGTACATTGTTTCTTAAGGGGCATGGTCCTCCCTGATATGGTTGAGTTTAGCCCATTAGCGGTGCTGAATGGCATTAATATCTGACATAGCTCATCGTAATGGTGTCATTTGCGAGCTCGGTGAGGACAAGGGCGTTTGCTAGAATGTTTTAAAGTACGAGCCTACGGGTGCTGCAGATGTCCCTAAGAAGCCCACCCAATATTCACACAGCATAGCCAGAGGCCCGTGTTACGATTTTGATACAGTCAACTGTCAGAAAAAGCTTAAAAATATTCTTATTTTCTTGTCCTTGTCCTCTCACTCTTGATTTCTCCTCCACTCTATCTTCTCCTCTCGCTGTCTCTCTCTGTCTTAATCCCTCTCTTACTGTCTCCCTCCAGTTCTAATTTTGCATTTTCCATCTGTTTTTCCTCTCTTCTCACTTCCAGCACTTCTGTTTTTTCTTTTTTTTTCTTTGTTTGTATCACTCCTGTCACTCCCAGTCCTCAGCCATTGTTGTTCGTTCCACTTAACTATATCTACAGCTGTGTTTGTGATAATGTGGTCATTGTAGATAGAAAGCTTATGTCTGAGGCTGGATTTTCTTTTGCAAGCTTCAGCTGGACTGAGACATGAATTAAGGACTTAGACCATGATTTCAGAGTCATGGGAATGGCATTTAGCCATTCTCCTGACCCAGTACATGATGTTCTCTGTCTGTTTGTGCGGCACAGAATGTCATGTCAGACCTTATTGTGAGTTCACCCTGTACCTGCCAGATGTGACTTACGATCTTTTACAAATTGTTAGGGTCCACTGGCAAATTTGGTATGCTGTACGTCTGATCCACAAAGTAGCATTTATGTCAACGAAACTTTGAAAACTTATTTTCACATCATACTCCCAGTTTATTTTAGAGCTTGAAAATCACAGAAATACAAACTGCAACCTGCTTTGAGTTGATATTTTTGCAGCGGATAAACCATCAGTCCTTATCATCTCAAATTATTGCCCGTGTATCATGGCCTTAAACACACCCATTCTCTACTAGGCAGATGCAACGTCAGACAAGGAGCTGTGTGGGGCGCTGCGCGTCAAGTTGGACAGGATGAAGGATGAGTGTGATAAGCTGGCAGCACAGCTGAGCACAAAAGACGAGGCACACTCACTTCTCCAAAGAAAGTACCAGCTACTCAAACAGGAACTGGATGACAAAGTAAGCCCTACGTTCTTTGCCAAGTTTTTCAGCCAGAGTGAATAATGTTGAATGACATGAAACTTCCAATAAACGTTGTCGTATCAGTGAAATACATCCATCATCAGCAGAAGTTTTGAAATATTTGTGCTGATTCTAATTAACCGTGAGTCCAAGGACATTGAAAGGAAAGACATATAAATGCCCAGACATTAGTGCCATCAGCAGCCGTTGTAGTTCCAGTTTTAATAGAACCATGCTCTTCATTGAATTTGTAGGTTTCACATTGTAACTTTGACACCTTATTTGATACCATTTATATAGCACACAAAGAGAAAAACACACAACATCTGACTATGTAAAGATAACCAGATAATTAATCTCTAGTCCAAAGGACTGGCTATTCATACAGTTAACAATTTAAAGCTGGAATTGGCAGGTTGGAGCAAATATGATTTAAAAAAAAGAAGAAGTTATTTTTATAACTATGTCATGACAGTAGTGCATAAGACAGGTAACTCGGATCAAGCGGTCAAATTAGGCAGCGCTGATCAAATATGAATCAACATTCTGTTACTGTACTGCCTATTTCTCGCCTCAAATTTTTTCAGAAAGATCTTGTAGTGTACTGTTTAGCTGTAAAATAAGAAAGTTTGTGACCCGGCCGCCATGTTGAGATCAGTTGAGGAAATACCAAGCACCGCCCACCAGCCGGAGCAAACTTCCTCATTTTACAGCTAAACAGTACACTACAAGATGTTTCTGAAAACATTTTACTCGAGAATACTGTAAAAGAATATTGATTCATATTTGATCAGCGCTGCCTAGTTTGACCGTTTGATCGGAGTTCACGAGTGATTCACAGCTTGCTCTGTGGAATGGACAGCCAATAGGAACGCTCTCTCTCTGAAATGACCTGTGATTGGCCAAAGCCTCCCTAGATTTTTTAAAGCCTGAAACCAGAGCCATGAAGAGGTGCAGAAGTCTAGTTTTCTCTCAGAACACCTGAATTACAATATACTGAAATGTTATTATGGAGGTTTTGACCAATGATGCCAAAAATGTTCTGCCTACTTCAGGCTTAACTAATCACCAGAACAATAACTCCTTTGCTGGGTCAGATATGAGTACAACAGGATGCAACACAGGCATATACAATCGTTAACCTACAAGGATATTGCTTTCCTTCCTTGCTTCCTTCCGTTAAGATCTAGGATATCTTGTAAGGTCGCATGATCATACAAACCTAAGAATGGTTCGAAAGGTTTAGTAATGCCAATTCGGCACTATTTTTAAAGGGGCTTCTTCATCAATATGTCGTCAGATGTTTTACAACAGCAGATGAAGTATTGAACCTTTATTCACTTCTCTGACAGGCCCCTGATAAGTTCTATGGGGCTCTTTGGGGATCCATGTATTGATTTGAAATCGGGTGAGTGGAGAAAAGGAGGCTCTTATTAATGCAACATGGGTGGTTTATTATCCCAGAGACAGCATAATGATCCACGGTCCCTGGGCAGCACTGATCATTTGGTTCCTGTGCCTCGGACATATCGATCGACTGTGTCCTGGTAGGGACCCTGAAACCATTGACAGTACAGGCCAGAGAATGAAACTGAACTAGGTCTGTTTGTGTGAGAAGAAACTGAATGGCTTTCTGATGCCCCAACGTGTATCTGTGTTTCTGTGCATGTATTATTGAGTAAACTGTAACAACTATTAGAATTGATCTTGTAATAAGCAAATCTCTGTTTCTCTGCTTATTTACAGATCACCTGTTGTAATTAATGCCTTTATACTGTGTTGTAAGATTCAAATGACTAACTAAAAACATCAGACAGCGGTCGCTAATTGGAATCCACAATGCCCCACTCAACTGTCTCCCATCCTCCACAGGTCAGGTCGGGTGAGCGGAGGCGTGCTTCAGACTCAGAGTTTGTGAAGTTGGAGGAGAAGGTGTTGCGGTTGGAAGCAGAGCAAGAGGCAGTCCTTACCACCATGGGTGAGGAACTAGATGCAGCTTGCCGCAGCCTAGCGAGGAACGGTGAAGACAAACTACAGGTATTTTGTTTTGTTTTTTTGTGCATGTTAAAAGCTGCATTTAGCAATTTTGGCCACTATGGGGTTTCAAAACACACTCACAGAAGCTGATATAGCATTGGCTTGTTAGTGAACATGTTTGCAAAAAATTGCGTATTTACACACCCAGCAGACACAGATCAACATGAGCATTCCTTTGGAGTTGTCCAATATTGGTCCAATATCGACTCGATGTTTAGCGAGCGTTGGTCCACCAACTCCTGAGAACTTTCCAAACCAGTTGCTTGTTTACTTCGGGTTTTTGTCAGGTCATGCTGGGCATGTAGCATGCACTCCCCTCGTCTGAAATTGTTTGCTGAGAATGGCTGCATACAGTTTTACACTAGTATATGGGAAGGTTGGTGAGAGTGGTGAAACTCAACCATTCAGTATGTGTGTGGGCCGGAGTACAGTGAGGTAAAAGCTGCATAGAGCTGCAGTTTGGTGTGGATTTGGCACTATTAGCAACTCATTCACATTGCAGTCATTTGATGAAGAAGACAATGCTAATATCAATATTTAATTTCATATGTGAGATGAAGCCATATTAGAGGAAAAACAGAGGAGAAAACTGTCTACTTTGTCTGGTGTTGTGTGTCTAGTTCTAACATACAAAGTGTATATTTGTAAATTCAGCTCTCTCAGCTTGTCTTGGTTCAAGTGTTACAGTTAAAAAATAGTTCCTAAAAACATACAGACTCTTTGTCTGTACAACCTGAATCTGAGCACACCAGGGCTTCAATGGACAGTTATTAATATCGATTAGGGCTGTCAAAGTTAACGCGATAATAACGCTTTGATGCAAATTTGTTTTAACGCCACTAATTTCTTTAACGCATCAATGCAAACGATCTTTTGGAGGTTGTAGCGGGCTCAGTTTTAAAGCTCGAGTGAAGATACTGGTATCATAAGAAAATCTAAGGAATCCATTGGTACCAGCCATGTCATACTACATTGTCACAAAGGAGGTTAAATAACCCTCAAATCTTATGCTAAATTTTGGTGAGGAAATGGGGTCTATGGGTACCCATGAGTCTCCCTTTTACAGACATTCCCACTTTATGATAATCACATGCAGTTTGAGGCAAGTCGTAGTCAAGTCAGCACACTGACACACTGACAGCTGTTGTTGCCTGTTGGGCAGCAGTTTGCATTGTTATGATTTGAGCATATTCCTTTTTAATAAATGCAGTACCTGTGAGGGTTTCTAGACAATATTTGTCATTGTTTTGTGTTGTTAATTGATTTCCAATAATAAATATATACATGCGTTTGCATAAAGCAAGCATATTTTCCCACTCCCATGTTGATAAGATTATTATTAGTATTTAATACTTGACATATCTCCCTTTAAGGTACATTTTGAACAGATAAAAAAAATGTGATTAATTTGTGATTAATCACGATTAACTCTGGACAATCATGCAATTAATAGCAATTAAATACTTGAATCGATTGACAGCCCCATTTTACACATTGCCTGTAGGAAATACCCACAGCCTTACACATTAATAAACACATGGTACACACACTTACCTCTCCCTTACCCCCTACATGCTTGATGCTAGTTTTCCTCTGCTGCTCTAAGCTAATGAACCCAGCCAGCTCTTATCTGCTCATGATATATAGATTTCCCAATCTGGTCCAGCAGCGCCGCAGCCAGACATGCGAGCCAATGCTTCGCCCCATCTGTAATCTGTCATGTTGAAAAGAAGTCAAACTCGCTAGTGATTGGCCTAATGAGGGGGATCATTAACAGTTAAGGGTTGTAAGGTTTCAGTTAACTCATGATATCCTTCTTCCTTCCCTTTAGAAGCACTAATGCAAGACGTTGTAAAACAGTGTAGCGCTACATTGAGAGTTAAAGGTGCTAAATGCGAGATTAGGAGCATTTCTATTGCCTCTGCACGGTTCTCAACATGGCGATGGCTGAGCCGGTGGCACGCGGCTAACGGTGCCAACAGCACTAATAACAGCGGTCGTGACGGCGTTATCAGCTGTAACTGCCGTATGAGAGCATAAAAACATCTGTCCTTTCTACTTGCTGTTAGTCTTTAACATCTCCACCTTTTGCTTCTCTCCAGACTTTGCCATCTTTACCAGTTTCTCAGCGGGAGGTGAATCAAACAAACCAAAGACACAGTCACAGATTTACTCGCATTCTGAAAGAGACATATAAACCATGCAGTCACACATTTAAATTAGCAGTGGCAGACACTTGGATTCCACGGCGGTGCTGCTGAGAAAATAGTGGCATTTCTCTCTCTTCAACCCCACAGACAGCACTTTCAACTCCCTGCCTACTTGTTCAGTTTTCCAACAGTTTCACCTCCTTTTTGTCTGCCACTGCGCAGAGCTGCCTTTGATGGTTCGGGAAAGAGTAAAGCGAGCGAGAGGCAAAGAGGCATGTTATATCCTCCCACACAGTTGCACGCTCTGCCATGCGGTTGTACACTCCCTGAGATGGGGACCTCTGCACAGCAGTACTCCATTGCCGTACTTTGAGCTACCGTGGCAACAACTTGGGAAACTCGTTTTGCTTGGATCTGGTTTTGAATGACAGCTTGAGAAAGTTGCTTGACACCTCTGCAGTGACGATGTTGTTTGCTGAGGCACGGGATAGAAAGGGTCCAAAAAAATCCTGCTGTGTGCTTTCCATGTCTGTTGATCACGCGTAAACACCTTGCCACGAGGGTTTACTTGGAGAAAAAAAAATGGTTGTACTTTTTTGTTGACTTTGTTCATGGCTGTGTGTGAGTTTGTACATGTGAATTTTATGTTTGTTATGTCCTCTGGCTTTTGTGTTTTTACCTATGTAGCAGGATGGGAGTTATGGATTTGCTCTGTCTCTTTGTGTGTTAGCAGGGTGGCAGGATATCTCCCTATATATGGAATGCACAAAACCCTTTGTAACGGTTGGCCGTGGGGTAAAGAAGCAATTATTTTCTTTTCATATTCCATAGGACCATATGACTTTCATCTAATAGTCATGTACCTTCAAACAGATTCATGTACACTATAGAACATTTAGCCACATTAGCACCGTGGCTCTAGGATTGGCAATGTCTGTCGGTCAGTCCACTACTGACTGAAATATCTCAGCAAAATATTGGATGGATTGCCATGAAATTTGGTACAGACATTCATGGTTCTGATGATAAATTATAATTGGGGCTGTCAATCAATTAACATATTTAATCGCGATTAATTGCATGATTGTCCATGATTAAACATGTTTAATCGCAAATTAATCACACATTTTTTATCTGTTCAAAATGTACCTTAAAGGGAGTTTTGTCAAGTATTTAATACTCTTATCAACATGGGAGTGGACAAATATGCTTGCTTTATGCAAACATATGTATATATTTATTATTGAAAATCAATTAACAACGCAAAACAATGACAATTAAAGCTGCAAGCAGCGATGAACGGGCCCTCGCACCTTCCCGCACGTCGGGGGTACTGGCGGGACGCCAATCGACACACCCGTACATTTCAGTGACCATCGGACACTGCACGCACAAGTTAGACGTTATTTCCTGTGTGGATTGAGTGGCACGGGAAATGTCGTATTGCAATTTTTTCACCACTTCCTGTGTCCACTATGTGGCGCTAGAGAACACGGGCTAAAAATGCATCATGTTGCTTTTTATCAAGGGTAGATCACACAATGTAAATTTCATGTGAATCGGATGATGTTTGTCACGTAACGCTGACTTCCTGTTGCCAGTAGGTGGCGGTATGACTATGAGTCAATATTGACATGTAGATGTCCTCAGATCTGGACTACTATGTGGTAGGTCAAGTTTGGGGCAGATTGGACCAAGTACAGTCGAGTTACAGCATTTTGTCTTTCAATGGCGAGTCATACAAATTCTCCGCCACGCCACGTCAACAACGTTTCAAAAAACCTCACGATTTGAATAACTTTTCATCACAAAGGTCTTCAGATTGTACTGACCAAATCTGAAGTTGATCGGGCTATGTCTGTAGGAGTAGTTCGTTAAAGTACAAAGCCTGGAAATGACCAAAAATATACGAAAAATTCACACAAAAATCAAGATGGCCGACTTCCTGTTGGGTTTAGAGCATGGCACCAAGAGACTTTCTTTTAAGTCTACGGGTGATACATGTGACTACCAAATCTCGAACATCTAGGTCAAACGTACAGCGAGGGCTGCTTTGTTTAAATTTGGTAGGGGGCGCTATTGAGCCCCCTTGCCACACACAAGCACAAAAACCATATATATGTTAACATATTTTAGCACCGTTAATGAATGTGCCAAGTTTCGTGTGTTTTTAAGCAATCCTAGCACCTCAAAAACAACTTCCTGTTTCATGGCGAACAATACGTCGCCACGGCAACGGCATTTCACGAAAATTCAAAACCTTCGCTGTCTGGCATCATGAAGGTCTTACCATTTTTGTGACCAAATTTGAGGTTGATCTGGTTAACCTGCTAAGAGTAGTATACCAAAATATCGCGACAGTTACGTCCTGTTGCCACTAGGTGGCGCTATGAGTATGATTGAAAATTAGACTGTAGATGTCTTCATGCCAGGACGCTCATCAAATGTTATTAATTTGGATAAGATCTGACCATCTGGAGTTGAGTTACAGCGGTTTGTTTGTTCATGGCGACTCATCGAAATTCGCCATACAACCAAGGCGCCGCCATTCGATGAAAACTCACACTTTTCGAAAGGAAGCATCATCAAGGTCTTAAGGCTTTTCTCACCTAATTTGAGATAGATGTGATTAATTTCTGAGGCAGAGTATATCAACGTGTACAACATGACATTTCCTGTTACCACTAGGTGGCGCTATGACTGCGAGCCAAAATTTGCATGTGGATGTCATCAGACCAGGACCCTTATCATACATCCGAAATTTAGAGCAGATTGGAAAATGTATGCCAAAGTTACAACAACTTCCTGTTTTTTGGCGAAAGGCGCTTTTTCGCCGCCACGCCACGGTTGGATCGTTCAGTGAAAACTCACCATTTGAATAACTTTTCCTCCTTAAGGTCTTAAGATGGTCCTGACACAATTTCAAGCCGCTCTGATGTAATCTGCAGGAGGAGTTTGTTAAAGTACACGGCCTATAAAACGCAAAAAATGGGCGAAAATCGCATATTAAATCCAATATGGCTGACTTCCTGTCAAATTTTGGGCATACCTCCAAGAGGCTTTTTTGTGCGTCTCCACGTGTTACATCTGTCTGCTAAATTTCATACTTGTAGGTGAAATCGGAGAACGGATATCAATTCTTCATTTTTCTAGGGGGCGCTAGCGAGCCATTTTGCAACACCCGAACCAGAGACCCTTAAAATATCAAATTTTTCACCGTGTCTGATAAGTACGCCAAGTTTAACAACTTTTTGAGCATGGTAAAGTCCTCAAAAAGGCAATTCATTTGCCTGAAAAAGAATAATAAGAAACACTACAGTTTCAATAGGGTCCTCGGACCCGACTTCGTCGGTGCTCGGGCCCTAAATATTGTCGAGAAACCCTCACAGGTACATTTAATATAAAACAAGACTCGGTCAAAACAGAGTATATGGCTGGACAGGGTATGGTCAGTCTGTGAATTTTTGGCTAAATTGTTAAACAGATAGTCAGTGGTCATGTCTATAATGTTAAATCCAGCAGTACATGTCCACCAGGTCAGGCGAGGACACTAGGGGTTGCGCTGCTACAATCAACTGACCGTTCAAGCGGTGAAGTACCCTATCGTGGAACGCAACTGATTGGTCCCTGGTTTTCTGCTGGCCTTTTCAAACGGGAAACAACATGGCGGCATGCTCGTAAACTCTCTGTTATTCCGTCTAAACAATCCACCAAAATCTACTTCTGAAAACATTTTAAGCAAGGAACAGGCTATGCCACTGCTGAATCTCGTTTCATTTTAGAACCAGATCGCCTAGTTTGACAGCTTGGTCCAAGTTTTGTCAGCCGAACGCGTTGCTCTGGACGGGTTAATTTGCATAAAGGACTGTTCTCCGCCTTTTCATTTTGAAAGAGCAACAGTCAATTAGGAAACTCCAATACTCAGCCGACCAATCCTGTAACTTCATCACTCAGTCACTCAGTGACAGACTTTTGCGTTTGTAGGGCTGGCCCTCTGCGGTCCAGCCAAAGATATGCTCAAATCATAACACGGAAGACTCAAGCCCAACAGGCAACAACAGCTGTCAGTGTGTCAGTGTGCTGACTTGACTATGACTTGCCCCAAACTGCATGTGATTATCATAAAGTGGGCATGTCTGTAAAGGGGAGACGCGTGGGTACCCATAGAACCCATTTTCATTCAGACATGACATAATCCAGCAAAATGCTGTGGTGGCCAATCAAATATGTGCTAACGCACATATCTGGTAGAAAACTTTGTAACATGAACTGAGTATTTTGATTGTTTACCTTGCAATCTTCAAGCTGAAAGATAACATAATTGCTGCTGTGATAACTTTCCTAAGTTGTAAAATCCTGTTTCGTTGTTATAACTCTGGGCTGTTTTCGGTCTGAATGCTCACTTAGTCTTGTTTGAGCCATCAGTAAACACAGGAAAAGACACATTTTCCATTATTGGCCAAGTCAGAGAAAGCACAGCATTCTGCTTTGGATAAAACTGAAGCTTTAGGGTGTCCTGGAGGCCCATTGGTTAAGACGCATAACATATAACCGCAATGTCCTTTGTTGCATGTCATCCCCCTCTCTTTCTCCATGTTTTCTTTCTATATCTACACCATCACTATCTCCAGTTTTTCCAAAACCTTGTGCAGTGGTTAAAGTGCAACCCTAATGGCCCCTGAACAGATGGAGACCTGATTGTGTACACAGGGTTACAATAGCAAACTAGAATACTTAAAAGTAGAATTAGAACAGGCATATCTAATATTCCATTTCAGGTACTGGCATGCACATGTGTTCATCTCCTCAGGCGAAAAAAACGGGTAATGAAGCATAGAGGGAATTGTTAACCTTTGGTGAAAAGTCCACATTTGGAGCTGGCACATCTCAACAGTTGCATAGTGTTGGCGGAGGCGTGCTCTCAACTGAGTTCCATCTAGTTATGTGACTGTGTTTATCTGTCGTTTTTGTCTTAAGCGTGTGTTTTTGTGTGTGCGTGTGTGTGTGTCACTAGTCATTAGGAGTTGGCAGACAATCAGTTTGTGTTGCTGATGCTGACGAGCTTGTCTGGGAAGGATGGAACATACTCCCTGAGCTCATTTTTATGACACACACAACCTCTGTGTGTGCATGCACAAGTGTAGTGTCATAGGCTGTTAAACACACTCACGCCAATTTAAGTTGGCAGAAGCCGTTCTTCACAAAAGTGAAAGGTTTGACAAGAGCCTGTTCTGATTTGTATCTTGTTGTTTGTCCATCCACATCACTATTTCTGCTTTTTCTTTTTACGTTCTATAACTCCTTTTGACGTCTCTTCATATATCTTAGGGTAGGGCTGTGTTTTGGCAAGAATCTGAAGATAATATACGTATCATGATGCAGGGGTTATGATTCAATATATTGCAATTAGGGCTGTCAAAGTAAACGCAATAATAAGTCGTTAATGCAAATTCGTTTTAACGGCACTAATTTCTTTAATACATTAATGCAACTTACGATTTTGAGGTTGTAGCGGGCTCAGTTTTAAAGCTAGAGTGAGTATACTGGTATCAAACTAGAAAACCTGAGGGATCAGTTGGTACCAACCATGTCATACTACTATAGCTTGTTGCAAAGGAGGCTCAATAACGCTCCAAACTTACGCTAAGATTTTGGCGAGGAAAAACTGGCATGGCCATTTTCAAAGGGATTCCTTGACCTGAAAACGGGTTCTATGGGTACCCACGAGTCTCCCCTTTACAGACATGACCTCTTTATGATAATCACATGCAGTTTGGGGCAAGTCATAGTCAAGTCAGTACACTGACACACTGACAGCTGTTGTTGCCTGTTGGGCTGCAGTTTGCCATGTCATGATTTGAGCATTTTTTTTATGCTAAATGCAGTACCTGTGAGGGTTTCTGGACAATATTTGTCATTGTTTTGTGTTATTAATTGATTTCAAATAATAAATATATACATACATTTGCATAAAGTAAGCATCTTTGTCCACTCCCATGTTGATTAGAGTATTAAATACTTGACAAATCTCCCTTTAAGGCACATTTTGAACAGATAAAAAATGTGATTAATTTGCGATTAATCCCGATTAACTATGGACAATCATGCGATTAATCGCGATTAAATATTTTAAGTGATTGACAGCCCTAGTTGCGATATATTGCGATTTTGTTTTTAAAATCTAATTTCAGGAAAACTGTCATAGTATAAAGAACCCACCACCATTTGCATAAAGTCTGAGTAAAAAAAAAAGCTTACTTTTTTATGCAATCTGGGATCTGCTTGAGTGGGATCTGCATTTGCATTTATCACTATCCCTGTAACATTCAACATCAAAATCCTAGCTACAAAATCTCTTAGATTTGCACTCCTTTTTGATGTAGTTCTTTTTAAAGCACAGGATGTTTTTTTTTAATGCATGTTAACAAAGGCAGCTCACATTTACATTAATCTCTGTTCTGTTTTAATAGGCGATCTTCCAGAAACCTGGATTAGTGAAAGACCCCCACCGCTGGCTAGCTGAGACAAAGGTATGATCATTACATGTACTGCTTTCCTTACAAGGGATTAGTCTAAATAATCAATTAAGATAACACAAGATTAAGCACATGACACTATTACCAAGAACATCATGCTCATTCCCAGGCCTACACTATATAGAAGAATAATTAAAGACGATAGCATAGAATATACACCGATCAGCCATAACATTAAGACCACTGACAGGTGAAGTGAATAACATTGATTATCTCGTTACAATGGCACCTGGCAGTGGGTGGGATATATTTGGCAGCAAGTGAACATTTGAACTTTGTGGTGGAAGCAGAAAAAATGGGCAAGCGTACGGATGTTAGCGACTTTGACAAGGGCCAAATTGTGATGGCTAGAGGACTGGGTCAGAGCATCTCAAAAACTGCAGCTCTTTTGGGATGTTCCCGGTCTGCAGTGGTCAGGATCTACCAAAAGTGGTCCAAGGAAGGAAAACCGGTGAACCGGCGACAGGGTCAGACCCAAGGCTCATTGATGCACGTGGGGAGCGAAGGCTGGCCCGTGTTGGCCGATCCAATAGAAGAGCTACTGTAGCTCAAATTGTTGAAAAAGTTAATGCAGGTTTCGATAGAAAGGTGTCAGAACACACAGTGCAGTGTGTTGTGTATGGGGCTGCATAGCCGCAGACCGGTCAGGGTGCCAGTGCTGTCCTAATGTTATGGCTGATCGGTGTATGTATTCATTGTGATTTGGTCCTTGCAAACTTAAAATTATTGTACCAACCACATATGGTTGCATTTTTGCTTGTTAAAACCAACATTTACCGTGACATAACCTCTCAGGAAAGATGATTTATTGTTGAGGAAACCAGTTTCCACAGCTGAGCACTGATGTGTGGTGAGAGTCAGCAGTGATCATAATGAAACTGTGAAGTTCAGGGATTTGTGGCAGAATGTTTCTCCATAATAATTATGAGGGCAAGGACAATTGTAAATTGTATCGCCCTTAGAAGTTCAGTCATAGTACACTATTTCACTGGCATTCATTCCTCTAAGCCAGCATCATGGTTAACATGATGTTTAGCTTTAGTGAGGCTCTTGTAATTGATGAAATTATGAGATGCAGTTTTTCTTTAACGTGTTGCCTTCTTGCTGTTGTCTTCCTGTCTTTTGCAATAATAGTTGCCACTTGGCTTCTTTCCAAGACAAATCAGTTCCCATTTAGTATTGCAATGATGTACTGTACAAAAGAAACATGTAATTATGGCTGTGGCGGTGATGCATGATACGTTGTTAAATTGTGTTTGCACAATTCATAGTGTTTATCACCCTAATGTATATCTCCTGTCAGAAATGCTTTCAGAGCACTGTGCATTTACAAGAATAAAACACTAGAGAACAAGAGAGATAATTAGCTCCCTAGTTAGCAGTTTTTATGTTAGTAAAAGCTTGGTATGATTTACAGGCTTATAGAGCGCAGTTAGAATGCCCATTTAACCAATCATTTTGCATGGCCGTAGTAACGACCCTTTATTTATTTATATCCCCTGTTGCATTGACCGCGCGCTCCGCACTGCTTTGACTGGGCCACTGTATTTTCTCTGACACTCATTTTGGCTGTGCTCTTTTCTGATCTTGAGTTAGACACCATGGTCAAAATGACAAAATAATGATAGAAAATATTTTATGTTCAATGAAACTTCAGTAGAACTGTAAACATGCAGTTAGACAGTGCTGGAGCACAAAACCATTTAAATAGAAGAGGAATTAAGATGTATTTGAAATAGGGCTGTCGAAGTTAATGCGATAATAAAGCGTGAACGCAAATTCTTTTTAACGCCACTAATTTCTTTAAGGCTTTAACACATATACGATTTTTCGGAGATCGTAGCGGGCTCAGATACTGGTATCATATGAAACTAGAAAACTTAAGGAATCCATTGGTGTCAACTATGTCATACTAGCTTAATTAACCTTTTAAAAATATGATGGCCCGCCGTTGTGCCCGGCCACTATTCGATCTTTTGGAGGTTGTAGCGGGCTCAGTTTTAAAGCTAGAGTGAAGATACTGGCATCATATGAACATAGAAAACCTCAGGAATCCATTGGTACCAACCATTAGTTAGCATATTAGTTTGTTGAGAAGGAGGCTAAATAACGCTCCAAAACTTGTGCTAAATTTTGGCGAGGAAAAACTGTCATGGCCAGTTTCAAAGGGGTCCCTTGACCTCTGACCTCAAGATATGTGAATGAAAATCGGTTCACACGAGTCTCCCCTTTACAGACATGCCCACTTTATGATAATCACATGCAGTTTTCGGCAAGTCATAGTCAAGTCAGCACACTGACACACTCCCATGTTGACAAATCTCCTTTTAAGCTACAATTTGAACAGATAAATGTGTGATTAATTTGCGATTAATCACGATTAATCATGGACAATCATATGATTAATCACGATTAAATATTTTAATCGATTGACAGCCCTAACTTGAAAAGATTCAGCTTTAAAGTGGCAGTAGGCAGTATATTTTTGGCGATATTGGTCAAAAATTCCATAATAACCTAGTTTGACCGTTTGGTCGGAGTTCGCAAGTGATTGACAGCCGGCTCTCATAGACAGCAGATGGACAGCAGACCTCAGAACAGCTCTTACTGCTTGTTTTTCTCCAGTCTGTGAAATCTTGCAGATGCCGTTAGGAGCACAGAGACACATGATTTTTTTCAGGTTACCTGTTTCTTGTACTAATGTCACGATATAGCAACCGTTTTATAAAAATAACTTTTTTTTATCATATTTACTCCAATCTCGCCTACTTCAGAACTCTGTTGTGCTTTTCTCGAATCAGACAGTTTTGGTGACTTATAATTACGCCCCTTTGCATTGACTACATTGCAGACTTCTACATCAGAAAATCACCTGGATCACAGTACAGTATGTGTGGTTACGTAAGGAAAATATTTTTTATCATAAGAAATATGTCTAAAATGCAGGGTATCAAGAAGGGGTGGTAATCACCAGACGCCCGACGATACGATATTATCACGATATTTAAATCACGATTTTATTGCGATTTTAAACATTTTGTGATATGCTGAGTATTGCGATAAGATATTGCGATTCATTACCTTTTTTCAACTTCAAATTATGCAGTTTGTCAACATCTGTTTTATCTAATAAGATACAGTTTTCACTCTGTTCATCTCAGAGTTTTCATTCACACATATCTTGAGGTGAGAGGTCAAGGAGGGGTGCCTTGAAATGGCCATGCTAGTTTTTCCTCGCCAAAATTTAGCGTAACTTGGGAGCGTTATTTAGTGTTCTTCCCGACAAGCTAACATGACATGGTTGGTGCCAATCGATCCCTCAGGTTTTCTAGTTTCATATGATTTCAAAGACAGATTAGCGGCCGTCAGATTGTTAAGAGGTTAATAGTTTATATAATAAAAGGTCGAAACTTGACATCCGTGTATCGATACAATATTGCCACGTAAAATATTGCCATACTATGCTGTATCGTTTTTTTTTTTTTCCCATTCACTTGTATCAAGATGGGAACTGAGGCCTTAGTCTTACTCAAAGTATATTGGTGAGTTCCCCTTTCTAATGCCCTGATCCCCTTACATTTTGATTAAAACCTTTACTATAAGAACCCACAAAGCCCATCCTACTTCACCCCATTGATTTTGTATTTATTCAACCAACCAGACCAAGATACGCTGGCTCTGTGAGGAGGTGCAGGAGTGCAACACAAGAGAACAGCGCTTAAGGAAGCAGCAACAACAAACCAGGGATCAGTTGAAGGCCCTCAGGCAGAGCCGGGACTCAGAGCAGATGGCTCTCCTGCAGCGCCTGGACCAGCAGGAGAAGCTGCTGCACTCCCTCAGCACTGAAAAGAGAGGTACGCTAACAGTATTTATTGATTAGAAAAATACCTCCATGTTAATTTCACTTAGGAAGCGAGCGAGAATGCAGCGTATGATTTGTGGGTATAGATGTGTGTGGTGTTTTTTCTCGCTTAAACAGTGGTACTATCGTCATCAAAGCAAAGCCACGCTGTATAACAGCACAGCATCATGTGAGACTAATCAGGCTATGTGTTCTTTGTTAGGCAGCTAATACCTGGTATTAAAAAAAGCATTGGACAAGAAATCCTTTGGTCTGCTGAATTCACGGCATGAATACTTACCGTAGCAAGCTCTTAATGAGAATTATTATTAGTCAAATCATTCTTCGACTGGACCAATAGTCCTTTTGATTGAACCTAGTCAGACGCTGACTTCCTGTTTTCCTCTTTAATTTAATTACATCATCGTTAAAAAACCCCCCAACTAATTAAATGACTACATATTGCTGACGGGTTTATGTCACGGAGTGGCTTCTGTGTTGTAACGAATGCTTGTTAAAATAGCTGTCTGCGCAATCTTTTGCAGACCATGCGTACTGGCCTGCTTGTTTATGACTGGAAATGTTTGAGAAAGCATCTTAATGCGTGTGAACTTTGAGAACTTCTGTGGAAAATGGACTTGTTTTTCCCGTCCCGAGTTCCATTTTTGACTGAATTTCTCCTAATGAGCTGTAACTGCCAGAGGAGGAACAACTTGTTTTTTAGCACCTCATCTGAACAATGCAGGGAAATGGGCCTAATTTGTGCTCTATTAACGGAGTGAAAGAGAGTTAAAAGACACAGCGAGACTTCAGTATAGAGAGAGGGGGCCAGTTAGACATGGACATGGAGATGGAAGACTGTGCGCAGACGATCAACTGTCCATCATTTCATTCTGTTTTTTGGTTATTGTGGTAGCATTGCACCAATTCAGATGAGCCATCTGATGTTACAGCTTCATCTCTGAACCCCCTTTGTAAACACAGTTCACTCTTATCTTTAGACCCAATCAGCCATTTGACAGAAGTAGTCTTTTCTGTCTCCGGTGCAGGCAGAAGCACTGATATGGTGTCTTAATTATTAGACCTTAGAGTGTGTGCCACAACAGCTACAAGATCAGCTTATTTGAATTGAAGGCGTGCAAATTAAGATTTTATCAACTGTGCTGTGAGTATGGAGTCTCGTATTATTGCAGAGCAAAACAAGACTTACAAATGCATGTATATGTACATTACGATGAGCATTAATGACATGATGCATCAAAGTGTGGCTAATTATATCTAAGTTTACCTGTCTGCATCACAACTGATTCTTGTTTTTTTTATGCCATTCATATTATCATATAACGGGAAATTGTATTCTCCCAAGATTTATTTTCCTTATGCCTACTTGTCTGCTCATCTCAGTAGATTAACTGTTAATGCCAGCACTCTGCAGAACCCTTGTGTGATGTACAGTAATTGTCTCACAGTGAATTCATTACTGTCAGATTGAGATGGCGGTCTGTGTATTTTCCATCAGAGATTTCATCACTCTCTCTCTCTCCATTGGTCTTTCCCTCTAAAACAGTTATGCACTCCACGTGAAGATGACAGTAGTTCTCTAGTATTATAGGACCTACCTCAAATTTTAGGTGAGATGTGACTGGGTGTGAGCATAGACTGTATATATAGATTGACGACACGTCTCCACTTCCTCCCACTGTGCAAAAGTGAAGCCAAAATATCTCGGATACGGGAGCGGCCATCTTGCGCTTTTGACGTCATTTGGAGCCAGAGTCTGCGCAGTAGTTATCGGGGGGCTGGAGTCACGGCATCGAGGTCCCGACCACACACGCCTGAACCAATTGCGAGCCGAGCACGGCCGCAGCTTGTTAGCGAGAGAGAATCGCAGCTGTCAATCATGACGTCTCACCCTCTTTTTATAGCATCAAGTAACTATTTAAAACCAAACTGAGAACTAAGAACTAGAGATGTGACGGTAAGGAAATTTTCCCACCGGTTAATAATAATAATAACAACACTGGTGTTACCGGTACATTTTACAAGAATAGATGACGCTCAATATCTATAGCGCGCTTACTTTGATCTTTACCGCTAAATGGCTGTTCTCCAGTCAAGCTTTCGCTGCGGGGCCGCAGATTTCCACCCGGCGGTGCTCCGCTGCGCACACCGGCTGTGACCACTCCGTCGTTCACACGGCGATTGCCTCATTAACATTATGGTTTCCTTCTAACATCGGGTTTAAATCTGAAATATTGCCGAACAGTCGCTTTTGCTTTTCGCTTTGACACCAAATCCTCCGCCATTGACTTGTCTGTAAACTCTCTCGTCCCTTGTGTGTGAAATGGGACTCCTGCTACCCTGTGCTGAGACTCCGTACGGAGCAGACACTTTGACTTTCAGTTTGTAGCGTTGGTGTCCGACTATGTATTGAAATTATGGGGCTGATGTGCAAAAATGTACTAAATGGGTTTTATTTATATGAAAAAGCAAAATGATGGTGGGGACAAGCCTGATAAGAACTACCTACAATGACAGAAACCATCTTTGGGAAAACTTTATTTGATGTGTACTTTGACTTTTTATTTTGGCTCATGTCCCATTCGCTAACATGGAGGAGGCGGGCTTTATGACCTATACTGCAGCCAGCCACCAGGGGGCGATCGAGATGTTTTGGCTTCACTTTTGGGGAGCTGTCATATCGTCCATCTTTATAAACAGTCTATGGTCAGCGAAGAGAACTTTGGCAGCAACAGTGGACTGCCACTACCACCTTTCTTCTGCTCACTTCAAGGTAGATTTAAACAGACTAGCTAAAACCCAGAGGTTGAGACACTGTATTCCATAGCCAGAAATTAGGCTAAGTATTTAAGTCAAGCGTCGGCCAGTCAGATGCATGTTTGTTTACATGCACATGTGCTTGAGGAGGAGGAGATTCAGTCATACCCGGGTAATTGGATTGTGAATTTGGGAACACCCAATGAGACAGAGGGCGAGGCAAACGGGAAAGGAACAATCCCAGCAAGAAGTTTGCAGTCACATTTATATAGACTGTTATGCTTTCAGTAAAGTGACATCAGTATGTTATTGTGTATGTGTCAGTAGAGAAATTCTCGCATTATGAAAGAATTGTTTCTGATTCTCAGACCTTATTGGCCGCGTCGTGTTTGAAGCCGTCATAAAAGGTGCAACAGTTAATTTAAACAATACACTCTTCCAAAATCAACACAGAAGTTGGCACATTAAGTATTTGCTATTGGAAGAATAATACTTTATGATTATATTTCATAATGATTACTACAAATAAAATGTTTTTGAACATTTTCTTTATTTTTATTATTCCCGTAATGTTGCCACCATTTAATTAAAACAGTTAGCACAAAGCTTATTCTGCTTGGCATAATGCCCAGCGGAGTAAACTTATGGCATTTGCTTAACAACACTATTGGTAAATGAAATCAGAGTTATTCCTTTGATTCAACACCTCATTAAGCAAACAACCAGTGATTGTAATTAAAAACAATTTGGTGTTGCAATCAACAACAAACACAAGCAGAGTTTGTCTTTCCTCCACCTGTTTGGGTTAAAATAATCCACGAGCAGCAAATTGTGTTTGAAGCAGTCTAACATATTGGGATGAGTAGAATTCATCACATGACCAAACCAGTGTTATTTGTTTTTTCTCGGGTATGCTGGGAGGCTACTTTTTCATACCTCATTGATTGAAATTGGCAAAACTGATCATTGTGGGAGGGCCCAGTTAACCCTCTGACACCCACAATAGACCAGTTTTTTGTCTTTTTTTAGGAGGGTACAGGGGGTCTTTAGGGGGAGATAGCAGGTCAACAGTAGATGTCACATAGAAGTGGTGTACATCATCTGAAAGCTGGGAACCTGAAGATTAATTTGAGACACAGCTCAGCACTGTGTGTCAAGTTGTTCTAGCCATATATCAGAAATAAACATGAATTAATTCATTAAAATAAATTGTTAAAGTGTATAAGGGTTTAGAACATTATGATAGAAGTATATGATGGTCATTCCCATGCTCTACAATGTCTTATAAGTTGTTGCAGCAATTTTTGGGTTGATACCATTTGTTACACAGATTTGGTGCTAAATTTAACCATTTTTTACCACTCGAGAATCGATAAAAATGATCAATAATCCGTCCAAAATAGAACATTAAGACACCAAGACCTTGACGAACCGTACAGAAAAAGCCATGCTGTGATTTGGTGTCAAAAACTTTTGGCATTTGGAGATTTCTGCAAGAATTACATTTTTCGGCGATTAGATGGCGAGCACTTCTGTTCTGGAAACTGGTCAGAAACCCCCTTGTTGTCAATATAGCTAGGAAAGCCATCCATCCTCTGAATGCTCTAGGTCTCTAGTTTGTGGCTGTAAAGTTTCATAAGGCTGTGATTATGCTAGAGGTCACTAGAGGTCATTTTATACAGTGAGGTCAAGTTTAAAAAAAATGGTCTCACTACAATGAAATGGCTACTATGGGGACTAACATCACCACACATGAATACAATTGGGCTTATTGGATCCACAAGAGTCTCAGCTTTACAGTGAGACACAATTTATGTAATTCCAAGACTGTTTAGGGACCCCAGTATGCAGAAATATTCAAACACAGAATTGGTGAAAATAACACATTTGTACTGCATGCAAAAAACTGCATGGTTTTTGCCCCATATTGCATGAGATTATCATAAAGTGGGCATGTCTGTAAAGGGGGGACTCGTGGGTACCCATAGAACCCATTTTCATTCCGAATCTTGAGGTCAGAGGTCAAGGGACTCCTTTTGAAAATGGCCATGCCAGTTTTTCCTCGCCAAAATTTAGCTTCACTTTGGAGCATTATTTACCCTCCTTCCCGACATGCTAGCTAGGATTCCTTAGGTTTTCTAGTGTAGCTTCACTCTGGCTCTAAAACTGAACCTGATACAGCTTCTGAAAGACACTAAACTCGGAGGTCTCAGAGGGTTAAGTTGTTCAGCCCCTGATGTAGGGCTGCACAATTAATCAAAAATTAATCGCGATCACGATTTTGACTTCCTACAATTAAATTAACATGCTCGACTGTGATATTGGCATTTCAAATACATGCTCCTGCATATCAAATAAAGCGCCTCCGAAACTAACAGCCAGCCACCGGGGGACAATCCACACGTTTTGACTTCACTTTTGAGGAGCAGCCTTTTTCAGCCTGTGAAAAACTCTCCTGAATGTTGCAGCTGTAGTCCAGAGTAGAAGAGTAATATACTGTATATTACTTGATTTATCCGTCTGCTCTCACTGAATTCAATTCTGAACATGTCTTTCAGAGCTGTTGGAGAGGAGTCGCAGCAAGGATGAAGAAATGAGGAGCCTTCAGGTTAGCATTTTATATCTTTATTTATCATTATGTTTGTCTGTTCATTTGTGTCTGTAAATCTGCACCCTAAACAGTAGATTTTTTTATATCCAGCTGGCCTGACTTCAACTATTCTGCCAAAAAGAGACAGCTGGTACTATTTTTATTTATACACCATATTGCCTTCAAATTGTTTTTTGCATATCTGTTTGGGTGTTTTTGAGTAACTGCCGAGGTTCGGTCGTCTGTGAGTCCTGTGATGCTGTGCTACAAGCATTAGTACACAGCCGTGGGCCTGACAGACTGCTCGCAGCCTTGCTTGGACAAGTAGCTAATTACTGCAGACACGAGGCCTTGGAGTTTAAAAGCCACGAGAGGCCTCGTCTCTGTCTTTCAATACCGCATCATCTTACACTTGGCAGGCCACCAACTCACCTAGTCTGGCTTGGACTGGCCCCCAGCGCCTCACCGACCCTTTACTCACCATTAAACAGCGAAACACATACTCTAACACACACACACACACACACACACACACTAAAATGTCTGCTAAGCATTCGTTCTTTCCAAACGTGTGTCTGTACCTCTAAGCGTGTGTGTTTGTGTGTGTTGGATTCCGGGGTCCCATCTGTGGCTGCATGATGGCACCTGCCAGAGCTCGCATGCAATTAATCAGCCCTCTCAGACCCAGCCAAGCTTTTAATTATGAAGGATGAGGAGAGAGAGATGTAGGGAGGAAAGACAGAGTGAGGGACGTAGACGAGTAAAAAAAAAACAACTTGTGGGAGGGTGGGCTGAGGAAAAGAATGTACCCTTGTTACAAACCAACACATTACATGCAGAGGGGGGAGATGCAGCCGGTTAGGGGGAAGAGCAGGTGTGTGTTTGAGTGACAGATAAGAGGCATAGCATCACTTATGCATCGTTAGAGAGGGAACATCAGTCAGGAGCTGGATGAGCGGTGTGTGTGTGTGTGTGTGTGTGTGTGTGTGTGTGTTTGTGTTTGTCAGTGTGTGATAAGAAGCCTGTTGTGTGCTACAGACTCTCCTTAGCCCCTGCATTTCCTGCATTTTCCTGTCCATTTCCCTTGTTACCTATTTGTTGGAACACTCTATTCTTCTCTTCTGTCACTGTTCTCCCACACACACACACACGCACACGCACACACACACACACTCGGTTTCTCTCTGCTAATCTACCATTTTGAGCAGTTACCTGGACTCACCGTCTGGCTCATTTTGTTTTTAAACCTTACTTACTTATTGGTTTGTTACTTCATTTTTATATGCATACAAAGCAGGGCTGTGAATGTTAATGCGATAATAACGTGTTAACGCAAATTCGTTGTAAAGCCAATATTTTCTTTTCTTTAAATCTCTTAATGCATTAACGCAACTTTCGATTTTCAGGTTTTAGCAGGCTCAGTTTTAAATCTAGAGTGAGGATACTGCTGTCATATGAAACAAGAAAACCTAAGGAATCCATTGGTACCAACCATGTTATACTAACGCTCCAATCAAAGGGCTCCCTTGACCTCTGACCTCAAGATATGTGAATGAAAATGGGTTCTATGGGTACCCACGAGTCTCCCCTTTACAGACATGCCCACTTTATGATAATCACATGCAGTTTTGGGCAAGTCATAGTCAAGTCAGCACACTGACACACTGACAGCTGTTGTTGCCTGTTGGGTTGCAGTTTGCCATGTTATGATTTGAGCATATCTTTTATGCTAAATGCAGTACCTGTGAGGGTTTATGGACAATATCTGTCATTGTTTTGTGTTGTTAATTGATTTCCAATAATAAATATATACATACATTTGCATAAAGGAGCATAATTTCCACTCTCATGTTGATAAGAGTATTAAATACTTGACAAATCTCCCTTTAATGTACATTTTGAACAGATGGAAAAAAAAAAGGGATTAATTTGCGATTAATCGCGATTAACTATTTTAATCGACTGACAGCCCTAATATAAAGTAACATTGCTGTGTTTGTGTGTCCTTACAGGACCGTGTATTGGATCTGGAGATGGTAAGGTTTGATTTCTTTAATCAAAGTAATGAAAACAGTTACAGAAAAGTGGTATGTATATTCAGGTTTAGAAAATGCAGAGGTATGAAATACTCTGGAGTTGTTAAATTAGAAGCATTGACTTTCAGCATGATTCAGTGCAGCTGTGTAGGCAGGTTCACCTAAGGCTATGTTTGTTTAGCAACCCATAGAGGCTAACACAGGGTTAGAAATGATTGCTTTAGTCAAGGCTCAGAGCTCTGTTAATCATCATACATCTTGCTGATGGGGTTAAGACGCGAGCTGTACTGACAATACAGTATTGACCCCCACCATCCAAGCTGTTAACGTTCACCCCTAACATCCTTAATCAGCTATTACATGTCAGCCCAAAATTACTTAGCACCACTGAACGGTTATATTGACCCGAGCTCTTTTCACTCTCTTGAATAAAATAAATAAATAAAGCTGTCTAACGCACGCTGTCCATCCATCACAATTATGTGGCACGCTTGGCCGCTCCCACTTTCAATTAGCTGTTGTGAGAAAGAAGAGGAAATACCTCAGACCACTATCAAGTCAAATAATTTCTGCTTACCGCAACAGCACAGCGGCAGGATGCATCGACCCATCCTCCGCTCAGCCCGGGTGGTGGGGATCGACCAGCGAGTCTCACTTGTATGTCAGTGTGCCATTCAGTGCAGCAATCAGCGTGACGCCTTGTAACAACCAGTTCTTTTGATGCTTAAATGCTCCATCTGAATGGGAATGGGAAGGCTATTGAAACATACAGTGGAGGGATGAATAGAACGGAGTGCGGCTAGAGGAGTTACTTAATCAAAGATGTGTTGTAACAAAAGTCCTCAATTAGCTTTTGAACCGACCAAGCAGTATGACATAATGTCTGTTACATGTAGGTTTGAAAGGGAAACGTATAGGCTGCATTCCCAGATATATCATTTTTTTAAGATGGCAGAAATAAAGCACCAATATTGCCCAGAACTGTTGTTAGAGGAGTTAACGCTCTAAAAAAAAATCTAAAAATTCTATCTTTCAGATTCCAGTAGCCAAGTGGTAAAGGCGGATACTGTATTACCGTAACATGCCCGATTCGATTCCAGCAAGCAGACCTTTGTTATCTATCATACCTCTGCAGCAAAATCCACTTTTCCATTGTTAATCCATATCCTCGGGATATTCCAATCAATCTGCAATTCATCAATAAATTGCTAAATACGCTACTTCTGGCAAAGCTTCAGAGGTAGGAGGAGGCAGTAGCGTGACACGCACATGTTGTATTAAAGGTGCCCTGTGGAGTTTTATTTATGAACAGAAAAGTTATTTTTACATTCAGTGTTTTGCACTGAAACACATTGTATGTACTGTATCCTTGAGGTCTACCAAACGTGTTAAATAGGGCTGTCAGTCGATTTAAATATTTAATCGTTATTAATCGCATAATTGTCCATGACTAATCACGATGTAACGTCGTTATACTATTGGCCCACAAGCCTTGTTAGAAGTGGGAACCAAACGTCAGATATCTTCCACAGAGATAAACAAAACATAAATTTTGGACCCGTCACAATTTTTAAAATGATTAATTCACAATCATACTAATTTTTTGGGGAAATGCAATACTTTATCCAGCACCTTTCTGAAAGCTCTGTGGATGTATTATTTTTTTAAAAGTATTCGTCTACATAAAAATGTTATCAATAAATCCTTTAAATATTATATCATTTATATACAGTATATGTTTGTTGGCTAGCAGTCTTCTTTACTGCCTTCGTTGGCGCATTACAATATTTCTTGGTGCATTACCAACACAGACTCCTGAATAGTGTGAAAACAGCAGCAGAAGAATGTGCATCCTTATGCAGGAACCCACTCATAAAAACATCGCTCCATAGCGCCACTAGTAGTCAATTAAATGTTGTGGCTCAACGGGGTACCTTTAAAATGTTGTGGGTAAATTGGGTATTTTCAAAAATACAGGAAAACACAACCTATTGTTTTTTTAACATCACGGCATTTTGGCAACCTGTTGCATTGAGCTCTGACCATTCAAAGTCGGTGACATTTTTTTTTTGATTACAAAGGTATAGATAAGTAATATATTTACAAATGTACTTGATCTGTACACCGTCTAAATGCAGGTATGTTGTGCGTATGTGTGAATGCTTATCATACAGTTTATTTTAAAGGGACAATATATGCTAATATTTCACATTCTGTTTTGTCATGTGGGAGGACATAAATAATACATAACAGTGCTAACAGTTTCAGCTGTGCACCCTTGTTATTTGGGTAGTACATCCCATTATCTCTGCAAATACAAAGACATCAGTAGCCATCACAGAGCAGTTAAAGCCCACGGACAGCTGATCCAGCTGTTAAGCCCTCATCAGTAATCATTGCTTCACGTGACCCTCGACTGGGAATGACGTCTTGTTTCACTAAATGTGTGTTACATTGATTATTCTTTCCTCACTTCTCTCTCTTTCATCTTTTCCTCGGTCTTAAGTGAGAAGTGCTGAAGAACGAGGAAAAGACACGTGAGGGAAAGGGGGAGACAATTAAGGGAATTGGGATGTAGCCCCAGTTTTAACCTGTGGATAATTCTCCATTTGCTATTTAGTTGTTGAATTGTATTGCTTTCCGCTTGTCCCTTATATGGTAATTTATGATTTTGGTTGTTTTTTTCTTGTTTACTTTGTTTTTAAAATAATAACAGATGACATTTATAATTAAAATGATTACACTAAAACAGTATCTGTGGTCTCAATGCTGTGAGCTACAGTCTCCTGCATATACTTCTTAGAAGTTAAGTTTTTAATAACATCTCATTCAAAGAATAATATTTATGGTTTTAGCATAAACGCAGATATTGTATTAATTTCTCTGTTAATCTATTTACAGTTAGTCATGTTTGTAGTTGTTGCAAATTTACATGGCTGGAGTTAAATAGCTAAATATGAATGTCAGACAATATAAACCAAGAAACTTATATTGCGATGTAAATTAACTGATTTTATGTGTTTGTGTGCTTTCCAGAACACAAGAGTAGCCCTCGACCACTTGGAGGCAATTCCAGAGAAACAATGTCTGATGGAGAACTTCAGAGATTTGGAGGTAATTTTCTTTGTGATAAAAATCAGTGTTTTTTCTTTCCCCTCAGATTACCAACCTTGGGTGCAGTAAAACTTCAACTTCAGTTTATTTAAAGTGCACATTACCCAGAGAGTCTCTATATTCTGACTTTACAAGTCAGTAAAAAAAACAAAAGAAAACACATGATATTCCAAGGTTGAGGTTAGTAATTTTAAAAACAGATCATACAGTATAACTGTAACAAGATTGGGATAGCTAGCCTACTTGTCAACAAGGTAAAACAGTCAGTGATTTGGGTTCCCAGCTGGTGGGAGATCATAGCCAACAGAAAAAAGATTTTCAGATTTTCAAAGTGTTTTCAGCCTGATTTGAAAGTATCAACAGAGCTTGCATCCCGAAAGTGCAGTGGGATATTATTCCAGAGAAGTGGAGCTCGGTGGGCAAAGCTTCACCACCAAAAGAGTTCTTATTAAGTCGAGGAATGGTTAAAGCTGCTCAATACAAAATTCAGAGCATATGTAGTGTATCTCGATATTAAGCATATTACACGGCTCTCAACATGGCGACGGCTGAGCTGGTGGCTCGCAGCTAACGGTGCTAACAATGCTAACAGTGAAAACAACGGCAACACTGCTGACAGAGCAAACAGTGTGGGGGGGAACCGGAGGGTGGGTGCTACGCTTCTGTGATGATGACGCCGTCGGTCGGGATGTTGTTATCGGCTGTAACCACCGTATGAGAGCAGTACAGTGAGCTAGCCAGTGGGGCACGCTCACTTGCACTAAAAGGCACGCACGGCCGGCCCGGCTATGTCAACAAAGCACAGAGAAGCTCTGATTACAACACACACAGAGGGAAAGCGACTTCATTCTTTGCTCAGGTAGACTATGTGTTGTGTACTTGATGTGTGGCGGAACCAAGAAAGTCCCAGCCTTTTAAGACCAATAAGGTTCTCTTTGGATGTTTGAGGAGGATGTTGTGGTCAACAGTCCACAAGGTGGCACTTAGATCTAGTAACAGCAAGACAGATGACAGATCAGGGTCCATTGCAATTAATAGGTCGTTAGTTACTTTAGTTAGAGCAGTTTCTGTAGTGTTTGGGTCTGAAACCAGACTTAAACTCATCAAGAAGAAGGTCCTTACTGGATAGATGGGCAGTGAGTTGGCTGGTAACCACCTTTTCTAACAGTTTGGACATGAAAAACACCATGCAGAAAACCACCAAGGAAAAGCCTTGTAATGGCCTCGGTCAGTGTTACAGCCATGCATTATCACATTTATCATATTTATCAATGCTGTGCATTCATTTCAGTGTTGTTCTTCTGCTACATACAAGGCTTAAGACTATTTAGATGCTCAGGCTTTTGTCCCTTTGGCCTGGTTAAGGACTGTTGTCTCTTTTGTCTGGTTGGTCATAATGACACAGTCTCCATTTTGTGCCAACAGGAGTCACAGCGGGAGAGGGAGATGGTAGAGCAGCGCTACACCAAATACAAAGAGATCGTCTGGGACCTACAGCACCAGCTGGACGAGTCCAAACGCAGAATCCAGGAGTACAGAGTACGACACACGCACACACACACACACACACACACACACACACACACACACAGACAGATGCAATACTGTACTCTAGAAAAAAAAATGTGCTTTATAATGCCTTTCAAGAGCCTGTCCTCCCAAACAACAACCCACACTTTTTCTATTTCAGTCACTAATTGCAGTCCTTTGTTCAAACAGCAGCCGTTTGGATACGGCTAGCCTGACTTTTGAGAGTCATTTATGAGTCTAGCTCGCCCACACCAGTGCCAAAGTGTGCACCGCACCTAATTTGCAACTTGTATGAATAAATGAATAATTTCACATGGTGGTAATGCATCATGGATGGACAGAGTGGGACAAGCTCGAGCAATGGCACAACTGTAGACTCAAAGAAAACCTGAATTTTACCAGTCTCTGTTAATTGCTACAGTCATCTTCTGTGTTATGAAGCAGTCAAGGGAGCCATCAAGACATCACTGTTGACAGCTGATTGCCATCAGCAGTTTGCAACCTCCCCTAAACAGCCATACAGTCACTTTTTAAATGGTTTTAATCTGCCAGATTACCCCGTTGGTTTGCCAAATGACTCCCGTGTTGAGTGATAAGTGGCGATTGCATTAGCTTAATAGCTGCTGCCCACCCGGGGTTTGTTTAAGGAAAAAGGATGGTTGGAATGTCCTTACAAGAGTTCCATCTTGATCAGAGTCAGCAATGCCAACAACAACAAGCTGCTTCTACATTTAGTGTAACCGTGGCTCTCTGCTTTAAAATACCAGCTCGTAAAGCTCTATTCAGACAGGATCATTTTTTGGCTCAGTGCTTGTCCTGTCATTACAGATCATCTGTAATGTTAATGATTTATAAAAACAGGATAAACGAAATCTGTAATTTGTGTCAAACTTCAAGAGAGAGAGCAGTGACTCGGCGGGCCTTGCATCAGAATCACAAAATATTAAGAGATATCTGTTCAGGGCTGGGTGCCTTGTGCCTGCATGTGTACAGGCAAATAAATGTCTGTAAAAGAAGCTTTTATCATGCACTGGTGCACGCAGTTCATACAGGGACTCAAATACTCACTTCCCAAGCAGAATATTTACAGAATGTCATTATGTAGAGCTCTTGGGATGTTCAAACAAGCATTTTGTGGGCAGCCAAATCTGACCCACTACTCTCATTTTAAGGTGCTTTGAATTTGATTGTGTGTAGTCTGTGTACTCCGTAAAGTGTCTGTAAGACATACATTATACAGAGCTGTTCACACTTATAGTTGTACTGTTCATTTTACATTGTGAAATTTGGCCATGGCCATAGGGATGTGACTACACCTTCAGTTTGGACCAACAGACAGATATAATATCTCACCAATTATTGGCTGGATTGTTATAATATTTTGGCGGTTATTTGTTCCTTCTTTCACTAATGTTTGTTCATTCAATTTGTTGAATCTTTGCATCATCACATCATGAGTTGAATGTTATCACGCAACTCAAGATGGAAATTGCAATAACAGTGTTATTAATAATTAGTGTGGTTTACATACTGAATGAATAATATGTACCATTATGGTCATGTGTGAGTAAACGAGACTAAAGTCCCTGTCAGACAACAGACGTGCGCGAGTACCAGATAAAAGTTAAGTTTCACCTCTCTCTGTCAATATGCATGCTCCCTCTCTTGATGATTTCTCAAGTCAATTAAATCAATTCGAAAGGGCTTTATTGGCATGGGAAACATACGTTTACATTGCCAAAGCAAGTGTGAAATAAAAACAAACGTATGTAATGTAGGTACAATAAAGAAATGTGTTCACAGAGCTGTGTAACGCTGCAGCATTGTAATCAAATATATAAATACAAAATTTAAAAAAAGTTTAACTTAAAAATACAAAAAATAAATAAATATAGAAAATATAGACATTGCAGTTAGTTAAAAAATATACAAATAAGTGAGAACTGTGTAAACACTGCAACATTTAGAGAGATGTATTTAATATGTATGTACAGTATGTCTACGTACAGAGATCACAGTGCATATGGTCAGCGCAGGAATCCACAGATGACTGACAGTCTTCATGGTGGTTTTATTCCATTCGACGCCCTTTTCCTCTCACAACAGCTCACAAATCTTGCTGCTGTGTTAGCTCATTGCTGTATTTCACCTAGCAGGAATGGAAGTTTTTTGTTATTAGTGATGTTATCAAAATCTTTTTGGGTGTTTGTAATCTGTGGGAAGTATATGTCTGATGTCTTGGTAAAGTTGGCAGGTAGTTAAAAAGTGCAGCTCGGTTTCCACCTCATGTTGTATGCAGTGGGTGCACAGTCCTCTCTCGATGGCCAGGCAGTGCTCACTGAGTCTGTACATAGTCAAGGATTTCCTTAGCTTTGGGGTCCGTCACGGTCAGGTATTCTGCCACTGTGGATTCTCTGTTTAGGGCCAAATACCCAATGGTTCCAATTTGCTCTGTTCTTTGGTTGATTCTCCCCAATGTGTGAAGTAGTTTTCTTTTTGTTTTCTTATAATTTGGTTTAGTCTAATGGGGTTTCTGTCTGGGGGCTCTGCTTGTGTTTGTGAACAGAGTCCTAGAAGCAGCTGGTTGAGGGGGCATCTCTCCAGAGTCTCTCTGTGGGTGAGGGCTTTGTTGTGGAGCGTGTCAGGGTCACTTTCTTTTAAGTGGTTATAAAATTGAAATGCTCTCTTTTGAATTTTGATGATTAGTGGGTAATTGTGCAGAAGATCAAGGTGCTGTTGTAGCCCTTCTTTGGTTGGAGAGAGAAGCACCAAATCATTTGCAAGCAGTAGGCATTTGACTTCAGTGTCTCCTAGGGTGATGCCAGGAGCTACAGACTGCCAATTCATTGATGTATATGCTGAAGAGGGTTGACTCAAGCTGCTTCCCTGTCTAACTTCTTTGGGGAAAGAAGTCTGTGTGTTTTTTGCATACATTGAGTTTATGATGTCATAGGTTTCCCCCCCCCCAAAACCACTTTTCCAACAGTTCATTCAGCAGACTCTCATGCCAAATTGAATCGAAGGCTTTTTTAAATCGACAAAGCAGGAGAATAATTTGCTTTTGTTTTTGTTTACTTGATCGTCAGTTAGTGCACTGAGGTCGAAAATGTGGTCTGTTTACGGTAATTCGGTAAAAAGCCAATTTGGGATTTGCTGAGGCCATTGTTTTTAGTAAGGAAATGTAGGAGTCTGTGGTTGATGATCACAGAGGAGTTTCCTGAGGTTGCTGTTGACACAGATCCACGGTAGTTATTGGGGTCAATTTTGTCTCCATTTTTATGAAGCGGTGTTATCAGTCCTTGGTTCCAATTATTGGGGGACATCCCGGAGCTAAGGACTATGTTAAAGAGTTTTAGTATAGCCAATTGGTATTTGATGTGTTTGAATTTTATCATTTTATTTACAATGCTGTCAACACTACAGGCCTTCTTGGTTTCGGGTGATTTTATCTTGTCCCGTAGTTCTTTTAGTGTAATTGGAGAATCTAGTGGGTTCTGATTTTGCTGTTTATTCTTCTCTACTGGACCAAGGAGATTGGAGAAGTGGTTTACCAATACATCTCCATTTTGGATGGGTAGATCCTCGTGTTTTTGTATGTTTAGAGTGTTCTAATCTTCCCATAAGTGGTTTATTTTTATGGATTCCTCAAGCATTGAGCTGATTTTTAACATGTTGGTCCCTTTTCTTTCTTTACTGTATTTTTATACAGTTTTGATGTTTCACCACTGCCGTAGAGCTCTCCCCATTTTAATTAGTGCTTTTTAAAAAGACCAATGCATTGCAGGAGAGAAAACTGTTTTTGAAAGGCTAGACAACGAAAAATATGGACTGAAGCAGAATATTTCGTTAGATAAAAACGTAGTGAATTTTGGAAATAATTACTATCTCTCTTTTTTCAATACATTTTGACTTTTGGACTGAGGCAATTACAGAGACGGACGGAGCGTCGCTTGCTCTGTGTGTTTGAAAGAGAGGAGGGAAGAGAGGGTGGAAGGTAGGCTAACGTTTCTGGAAGTTAAATAATAATTAGAATGTCAACGTTATGAATGGATCTTCAAACTACTCGGTGCAGCACTACTTCGTCATATTTTCTTTTGATCGCCGTCAGATGAGCACGTTGTCTTGTTAAGTCTCTGAAGCATGATCTGTTTTTCTTTTTGTCCCTATCAAATATCTGCCTATTCTGTAAACCTACAGATTACCTGTCTGAATGAACACCATTGATACCATGGATGTAAAAAGAGCCGATTTGTTTACTGTGAAAAAGATTCCGACATCAAAACATGAATTGCGCATCACATTTTCCCCCGGTCACGCACTGTGGGTCGCACAAGAAAATCCTCCCTCGGCTGAGCGTTGCTGTGTTGGAGTTCTCCCCGGAGAACGAGCGGGGTCGCCTCTATGCGACTGCGAGCTGCTGAGAGGAAGTCTCTGACTGTTGTTTGTGCTTATGCACGAAACAGCAGCTTGGAGTACCGGGCCTTCTTGGAGTCTTTGGGTGGCGTCTTTGGGTGGCGTCCTGGATAAGGCGCCGACTGAAGACTCTTTAGTTCTGCTGGGGGACTTCAACGCTCACGTGGGCAACGATGGAGAAACCTGGAGTGGGGTGACGTTACGTATAGTTATAACGATAGTGTTAACAACAATAACAGTCTATGGTTGGCATTAGAGACAAGGATTGCCATTATGTGTCAACAAATCGACCTGTGATCAGGGATAAATGATACCACACAGTTGTACCGGCAGGGATACAGTAGTGCACAGTAGAGGTCGACCGATATGGGTTTTTTATGGCCGATGCCGATTTTTTACAGAATCAGGACAGCCGATGGCCGATATATGATGCCGATTTTTTTTTTTTTTTTTGCCGATATGTTTGGCTGGTTTTCTTTTTTTCCTCCATCTGATAAAATATAACAGCTTAATAATAACAAATAATACACAACATTTCTTAACTTAAGTAAAAACTTATTGAACAACACTTATGGTCTGTCTCTCCAATTTGCATTTTGTGTCTGCACTGCAGTGCACTTATATTTTGTTTTGTGCATGATGGTTAATTGTAGTAATAGTACAGAGCTCAAAACCTTTTAAGCACCTTTCCAAAACTGTCCTAAAGCATGTTTTTTATTTATGTTTGTTGACAGACACTGTTACAAGCTATATGGCCATAATCTAATTGATCTAAAAATAATAACTAATAACTCTAGGGATGTCAATAATTAACCGTTTAACCGTTAACCGACGTTAATAACTTTAACCGATTAACGCTATCAGTTAAAACGGTTAAAATATATATTAATAATGAATTACAAAGCTGAGAAAAAATCAGAGGAGCGGCTCGTCTCTTTAAGCAGAAAAGCTGCTCCACCTAAAGAGTCCACCTTAACAGTCCACCTTAAGAGGCGGAACAGGAGTTGCAAGATACAGGAAGTTGGCTCCGGTCTCTGGCTCGCTTGAGCAGAGCGAGTTGTAGCCTCGTAGCATTTATCCACCGACAAATAAACTGTACACACACTGTCTGCTACACCTACGTTCACACCACCAACAAACCCCCACTCCCCGTCGCCACACATACAGTCTGTCGTACACTCGCAAAAGTTACGCTGCAATGACAGAGCGGCGGCGAGCACGAAGCTAGAAGCAGAGCTACAGCTGCTAACTTAGCACAAAAACACACTCGCTATCGTTAATCTGGGCAGACACAGCGGATAATTTGCTAAACTAAACTAAATGTGCGACGGAGACTTTTACTACACGCAGCACACAGCAAAAACAACACTGGGCTACCCGCAGATGTGCCTGTTTACTAATCGGCTTAATATGCTCAGGCATCGGCCGATGCCGATTATGAAAAAATGTCAAAAAATCGGCCCGATTAATCGGTCGACCTCTAGTGCTCAGAAGCCGTTTCCATGGTTACCATGCATAGAGCGCCTGGCGTTAACTCGCGACCCCACGGATCCAAGCAGGTGCGCAGGCGGAGTGTCGCTAACTGTCTGAAAAGACCTTCACAGTATGGCTAGCATGGCTGTAGACCCTCACTGTGTCCTCCTGTCTTCCAGGATGAGAAGCTGGACACCACTACCAGGAGCCTGAAACTGGCCGCTCTTTCTTCCTCTATCAAAAGCCCCAGAACATTCCTGAGCAGCTCGCTGAGATCTGACACACGCTGTGAGTATTTATATACTGAAGCTACGAAGCCTGTGCTCTGACAGCTTATCTATTGAGTGTTTGATGGTAGTCATGTTTTTCTGCATCTCTGCATTGCTAGATAATTTGAAAACATATAACAGTATTTTTTAAATGGTTTGTAAAACAGCATCACAAGTCTGCACAATGACGGCTAAAATGAAAATCCAGGTTACTGCTGAATGCCACAGTAAAGTATATCATTATAAAACTTAAGTTGTGATACGTAATTATACATGATGAATTTCACTGCGGCAGTCTTGGAGCACTGTCACTTTTCCATTCAGTATTTCAACATGGCATCGAGAGCCAAAACCTTCCATCAATGCTCTGGAAGTGTGTCTGTCTGTATCACTGCCAGTGGCTCTTAGCCAAAATCACTTGTAGCACTTTCCTAAGCTGCTTACAGATATTTGGCACAGTGTGAGAGGAGCGTACTTTCTGTGGCTTTGTGTCTTTTTTACCTCCAAGAATTATGGTGGCCAAAACATATCTATGGCTATTTAACACTAGTGTTAACATACAATACAATTATCACATGTATTCATTACTACTTTGGCAGTAACAGGTAGTGCTAATCATTTAAGTAGTACTTGTAATGGAATAGATCCATTAACAATCAAAAGGAATATAGTACTCCCACATTTTGGGCTGTGACTGGGTGATAAACAGACAGGGAATATAATTGTTTCGCCTTCCTTCCCTTCTCCCTGTCTCTGCCACAGCTCCTCACAAACGCCTGACCAGTTCAGACTTGGATGACTCCCCAGTCAACGGGGCCAAACCCCTCACAGATTAGCTCAACCGCAAGTGAACCTTTATCTTTATCTCTACAAACCCAAACACACGGTGCTTACAGCTGATTCTTCCTGCCTGGTGCTCATCCAGAACAAAGAAACAACTTGACTGTACTTGGAGGCCTTGCACTCAACACTAATCCTCCTCGACTACCTCAACCGGGCAATCACTGAAGGTGCTCAAGAGCAGAAGGGTAAGACTGAGATTTCACAGCAAACTTTGAGAAATACTTTGGAGGAGATATAAGTTTGGACACTGTAAAGGAGGATATACGTAAAGTGTTTAAATGTTATTTATAAGAACCTGAATTGAATGTATTTAATGAATTTGAAAAAGGTTTAAACCAAAATAGTTTCACTGTTACATTTCTTGCCATTGTTTCAACATTTTAACTACTAAACAGCTGTTTTAACTATTGTTTACTATATTGTTATTATCATGCCGATGTATTTGTGCTAAAATTATTATTATTAGTGTAACTCTACACAAAACAAAACACTGGTGCCTTTTCACGATATGTAGTTTTGTTTTTTTTACTGATATACGGTTTTGTTTTTCTACTGACATACTGTGTTGTCTTCATCATGAAAATGTGACATCTGTTTTCCAATCTCTTTTAATTGACCGATTTTCTTTATGACTTTCTATTTTTTGTTTCATGCAGTATATATTTGTAAAAAGAGACGAGCACAAATGGATGTCTATTTTTTATGTGAAGGAAGTATATGCACTATGAATAAATCCCCATGCAGCCAAATGTCTGGTTTTATAAGCAAAGCACACTTGATGTGCCCTTCATTTCAGAGTGTAGTGTTTGCTTTGCAGCAGCTGAGAGATTCCAGCTACTCCCACTGGTATATTTTTTTCTTTTTGCTAAAATCCTTCATTGGTGACAACAACCAAAAGCCACATGAGAGAGAAATGTCTTCTTTTTAATTCACTGCTCAACTTCAAAGATGTAAACACAGTACCTGCTGTGTAAACATTTCTCAAAGTTGTACATAATCTTGTTTGAGCTGCATTTCCCAAGACTTGGTACAGTGCTTCGGAAAGGTATGTCATTAAAATGTCAAAAAAAGGTCTTGGTACTATATCTCATAAAAAATAAGAAACAGACATATTATAGTATAGTATGTCGAAAAATAATAAGTCATAATATATGTTGAAAGATTTTAAAAAGTCATAGTATAGTATGTCGAAATAAGTCATAGCATAGTATGTCGAAAAAATTAAAAAAAAGTCATAGTATAATGTCAAAAAAATCATAGTATAGAATGTCAAAAAAAAAAAAAAATTATAGTATAGAATGTTGAAAAAAGTCATAGTATGTCGAAAAAATAATAAAAGTCATAGTATAGTATGCCGAAAAAATCGAAAAAAGTAATATTATATATGTAAAAAAAATCATAGTAAAGTATGTTGAAAAGTCATAGTATGTCGAAAAAAAAATAGTCAATATATGTTGGAAACATAACAAAAATGTTAAAAGTCATTGTAGAATGTCAAAAAAAATCATAGTATAGTATGTCGAAAAAATCAAAAAAAAATCATAGTACAGTATGTCGAAAAAATCAAAAAAATCATAGTATAGTATGTTGAAAGTAGTCATAATATAGTTTGTCGAAAAAAAAAAAGTCATAGAATGGTATGTCGAAAAAAATCTAAGTCATAATATGTCAAAAAAATCATAGTATAGTATGTCGAAAAAATCAAAAAAGACAATAGTATGTCGAAAATCTTTTAAAAAAGTCATAGTATAGTATGTCAAAAAAAGGCCTTGTATAGTATGTCGAAAAAATAATAAGTCATAATATGGTATATCGCAAAATAGTCACAGTACAGTCCATCAACAAATGTGAAAAGGTCATAGTATAGTATGTCGAAAAAAGGTGATGTCAAAAAAATCAAAAAAAGTCATAGTATAATATGTTGAAAATTAAAAAAAGTTATACTATAGTATGTCGAAAAAAGTTTAAAAAGTCATAGTATAGTATGTCGAAAAAATAAAAAAGTCCTAGTATAGTATGTCGAAATAAGTCATAGCATGGTATTTCGAAAAAATAAGTCATAGTATAGAATGTTGAAAAAAAGTCATAGTATGTAGAAAAAATAATAAAAGTCATAGTATAGTATGTCTAAAAAATCTAAAAAAGTAATATTATATGTAAAAAAAAATCATAGTATAGTATGTTGAAAAAAAAATCACTGTAGTGTGTCGAAAAAATAAAAGTCACAATATATGTTGAAAACATATAACAAAAATGTAAAAAGTCATAGTACAATGTCCCAAAAAATCATAGTATAGTATGTCGAAAAAATAAAAAAGTCATAGTATGGTATGTCGAAAAATATTTAAAGTCATAGCATAGTATGTCGAAAAAAGTCATAGTATAGTATGTCGAGAGAAAAAGTAATTGTATAGTGTGTTGAAAAAATAATAAGTCATGATATATCTTGAAAAACTTTTCAAAAGTCATAGTATAGTATGTCGAAATAAGTTATAGCATAGTATGTCGAAAAAATAAAAAAAAGTCTTAGTATATGTCAAAAAAATCATAGTATAGTATGCCGAAAAAATAAAAAAGTCATAGTATAGTATGTCGAAATAAGTCATAGTATAGTATTTAAAAAAAAAAAAATAGTATTGTATGTCGAAAAAAATCTAAAAAGACATACAATGTAAAAAAAATCATAGTATTGTATGTCGAAAAAATAATAAAAGTCAATATATGTTGAAGAACTTTAAATAGTCAAAGTATAGTATGTCGAAAAAAAAAAAAGTCATAGTATGGTATGTCAAAAAATAGACACAGAATGGTCCGTCAAAAAATTTGAAATGGTCATAGTATAATATGTGGAAAAAAGGTCATGTATAGTATGTCGAAAAAAGTCGTATAGTATGTCGAAAAAATAAAAAAGTCATAGTATAGTATGTTGAAAAAATTAAGAAAGTCATAGTATAGTATGTCGAAAAAATTCGAAGTATAGTATGTCGAAAAATTATAAAAATGCTCATGGGGGATCTCTAAACTATAGAATACGTTCTAGACCTGCTCTATATAAAAAGCGTTTTGAGATAACTTCTGTTATGATTTGACGCTATATCAAAATAAATTTTATTGAATAATGTGTTGAAAAAAATTTAAAAAGTCATATTATATGTCAAAAAAAAAAAAAAAGTCAGCGTATAGTATGTGGAAAAAAAATCATAGTATAGTATTTGGAAAAAAATCATAGTTTAGAACGTGGAAAAAAATCATAGTATACTATATCGGAAAAAGGTGATTTCAAAAATCAAAAAAAGTCATAGTATAATATGTTGAAAATTAAAAAAAGTTATACTACAGTATGCCGAAAAAAGTTTAAAAAGTCATAGTATAGTATGTATAAAAAAAGTCATAGTACAATATGTCAAAAAAAATCATAGTATAGTATGTCGAAAAAATGTAAAAAGTCATAGTATAGTATGTTGAAAAGAAGTCATAATATAGTATGTCGAAAAAAAGTAATGTATAGTATGTAAAAAAAAAAAGTCATAGTATGGTATGTCGAAAATCTTTTAAAAAAGTCATAGTATAGTATGTCGCAAAAAAGGCATTGTATAGTATGTCGAAAAAATAATAAAAGTCATAATATGGTATGTCGAAAAATAGTAACAGTAGAGTCCGGCAAAAAAATGTGAAAAGGTCATAGTATAATATGTCGAAAAAAAGGTGATGTCAAAAAAATCAAAAATTTAAAAAAATCATAGTATATGTTGAAAATTAAAAAAAGTTATACTATAGTATGTCGGAAAAGTTTAAAAAGTCATAGTATAGTATGTAGAAAAAACTTAAAAAGTCATAGTATATTATGTTGAAAAGAAGTCATAGTATAGTATGTCAAAAAAAGTCATAGTATAGTGTGTTGAAAAGAAGTCATAGTATAGTATGTCGAAAAAATCAAAAAAAGTCATAGTACAGTATGTCAAAAAAAATCATAGTATAGTATGTCGAAAAAATGTAAAAAGTCATAGTATAGTATGTTGAAAAGAAGTCATAATATAGTATGTCGAAAAAAAGTAATGTATAGTATGTCAAAAAAAAAAAAGTCATAGTATGGTATGTCGAAAATCTAAGTCATATTATAATATGTCAAAAAAATCATTGTATAGTATTTCGAAAAAATTAAAAAAGTCATAGAATAGTATGTCGAAAATGTTTTAAAAAAGTCATAGTATAGTATGACGAAAAAAAGGCCTTGAATAGTATGTCGAAAAAATAATAAAAGTCATAATATGGCAGTCGAAAAATAGTCACAGTGTAGTCCGTCAAAAAAATGTGAAAAGGTCATAGTATAGTATGTCGAAAATTTTTTTAAAGTCATAGTATAGTATGTTGAAAAGAAGTCATAATATAGTATGTCGAAAAAAAAAAGTCATAGTATGGTATGTCGAAAATCTAAAAGTCATATTATAATGTCAAAAAAATCATAGTATAGTATGTCGAAAAAATTAAAAAAAGTCATAGAATAGTATGTCGAAAATCTTTTAAAAAAGTCATAGTATAGTATGTCGAAAAAAAGGCCTTGTATAGTATGTCGAAAAAATAATAAGTCATAATATGGTATGTCGAAAAACAGTCACAGTGTAGTCCGTCAACAAAAATGTGAAAAGGTCATAGTATAGTATGTCGAAAAAAAGTGATGACAAAAAAAAAAAAAAATTTAAAGTCATAGTATATGTTGAAAATTAAAAAAAGTTATACTATAGTATGTTGAAAAAAGTCATAGTATAGTATGTTGAAAAAAGTCATAGTATCGTATGTCGAAAAAATGTAAAAAGTCATAGTATATTATGTTGAAAAGAAGTCATAGTATAGTATGTCAAAAAAAAGTAATGTATAGTATGTCAAAAAATAAAAAAGTCATAGTATAGTATGTCGAAAAAATCTAAAAGTCATGCTATAATATGTAAAAAAAAAATTGAATTTTGTATGTCGAAAACATTTAAAAAAAAGTCATAGTATGGTATGTCGAAAAATATTTAAAGTCATAGTATAGTATGTCGTAAAAAGTCATAGTATAGTATGTCGAAAGAATAAGTCATTGTATAGTACGTTGAAAAAATAATAAGTCATGATATATCTTGAAAAACTTCTAAAAAAGTCATAGTATAGTATTTCGAAATAAGTCATAGTATAGTATGTAAAAAAAAATCATAGTATTGTATGTCGAAAAAAATCTAAAAAAGACATAATATATTATGTAAAAAAAATCATAATATAGTACGTCGAAAAAATAACAAAAGTCATAATATGTTGAAAAACTTTAAAAAGTCAAAGTATAGTATGTTGAAAAAATAAAAAAAGTCATAGTATGGTATGTCAAAAAATAGTCACAGAATAGTCCGTCAAAAAATGGCGAAAGGTCATATTATAGTATGTGGAAAAAAGGTCATTTATAGTATGTCAAAAAAACAAAAAAGTCATAGTATAGTATGTCAATAAAAAGTCGTATAGTATGTCGAAAAAATAATAAAAGTCGTAGTAATTTAGAAAGTCATAGTATAGTATGTCGAAAAAGGTCGTAGTATAGTATGTCGAAAAAAGTCGAAGTATAGTATGTCGAAAAATGATAAAATGCTCATTGGGGATCTCTAAACTATAGAGTACTTTCTAGACCTGCTCTATATAAAAAGCGTCTCGAGATAACTTCTGTTATGATTTGACGCTATATCAAAATAAATTGAATTGAATAATATGTTGAAAAAAATTTAAAAGGCATATTATATGTAAAAAAAAAAAAAAAAGTCAGCGTATAGTATGTGGAAAAAAAATCATAGTATAGTATGTCGAAAAAAGGTGATGTCAAAAAATCAAAAATCAAAAAAAGTCATACTATAGTATGTCGAAAAAAGTTTAAAAAGTCATAGTATAGTATGTCGAAAAAATAAAGAAGTCATAGTATAGTATGTTGAAATAAGTCATAGTATAGTATGTTGAAAAAATAAAAAAGTCATAGTATATTATGTTGAAATAAGTCATACTATAGTAGGTCGAAAAAATTTAAAAAGTCATAGTATAAAAAGTCGTAAAAAAATCATAGTATAGTATGTCCAAAAAAGTCATAGTATAGCATGTCCAAAATAGTCATAGAATAGTATGTCGAAAAATGTGGTAAAAAAAAAGCATTGTATTGTATATTAAAAAAAGTCATAGTATAGTTTGTCCAACAATGTCATAAAAGTCTGTGTAGCATGTCGAAAAGTCATAATATAGGATGTCGAAAGAAATTCAGTGTGTTATAAAAAAATGTGATAAAAAAGTCATAGTATAGTTTGTCATAAAAAACTCAGTCAGTCATAAAAAGTCATACAATAGTATGTTATTAAATTGTCATAAAAAAGTCAGAATAGTAAATCAGAAAAATGTTATAAAATGTTAGTATATATCAGAAAAAAATCATAGTATAGTATGTCATAAGAAAGTCACTAGTCATAGTAGACTGTCCACTGTCTTTTTTATATTGATTTAATTGTGATGCTGTAATGGTTGATTACCTCCACAAAGTAAAATTAATTACACCACTTGGGAATCATCTCAGTGATACTCACCGCAATCATGTTTCTCTTGAGAAGCATGGCACTTTAAAATCTGAAACAAGACATACAAGTATGAATGTGCTGTATGAAGCTAAACTTCCCAAAAGAAAAAAAAATATTAACGCACCTTTACTAAATCCAAGCTTGTGGGGGTTTGGAGCTTTGCGTGTGCCAGCTGTACAACACAAATCCTTTAAAAGCTTCTGCAGGTGTCTTTTGTACAGCAGCCTGTAATATTCAAAGAGAAGAAAGAGTACTTAATTGACAGCTAAGCAGTCTTTCTCCTTAATAGAATCAAAGCTTATGCGAGTTTTGGCTTTTTTTAAACACACTGCAGTGCAAATTTACTGACTCATCCTCTGAAGAAACACTGGTATCTCGTTAACATCATTTTCAAAAAGAAAAGAAGTCTTGCATTTAGATGAGGCAAAGTTTTTGTTACACTTAATAACAAAGCATAAAAAAGTGTTCCACATACAGTAGTCCAGTAGCTTACAGGTCGAGTCTGACAAAATGTGTCTGTGTTTTGTGAAGCAACTTCCAGAGGAAAGCAAAGCTCTACCAAGCTTAGAGCAAAAATGAGCTGCGAAGCTGGACTAAGCCTTCGCTCAATCCCCGTTTCCCCTTTTAAGTTCTAAGTATATTTGGAAAGCCGAAGTCCATAGAAAATATTGAACAATTCCCGGACTGCACTTGTGTGGTGTCTCCCTAAACATACTGTAGATTTTACATTTATCTTTTGACTTGCGGTAGCTGGTTCAGTTAGGGGTTTAGCACTAAACACAGAGTCCAGAAAGCCTTGCAGATAGATGGAGACTATGAAATTGAAGATTAGGAGTGTTTTGCTTTATTGAGCAGTGTGAGTTTCAACAATAATATTTGTTCCCCATAAGGGCTCAAGCTTAAATTTGAAGATAATGAGCAATCTCAGAGTTTTGCGTTTTCGCCCCCTCATTCATCATAGCATTGGTATCTTCACATTTGTCTAAATAAATCACATTTGGCAAGTCAAGTAACACTCACAGACAACCCTGGCTCCCTAATATGCTTCTTTATACTGTAACTCAGTCCCTAGGAAAGTGTCTGCTTATCTAAGTTATATTAGGTTGCAAAACACACGCAAACTCATAGATCAGTCCTGCTGCTCCCAGCAGACTGGTTTCCCCATTTACATCCTGCCCCATCATTAGTCCAGCTTTACTCCACTTTGTCAGGTTGAGAGATGGTAATGAATAAATTCAGAGGTTTCCACTGGTTTATGTTTATTTGTGGTTTCCCACAGAGGAAAAATACAGCCTCTAAGTAAAAATGAAAAGTTTGTAATCTGCATTTGCACATGCATGAGAACTAGAACACACATCTGTCTGAGCGTGTCAGAATAAATTGCAGTATGACAGTCAAGGTTATTTAAAATGTGCCAGTAGTATTCAGATCTATTCAAAAGGACTTGTAAGGCTTCTTTCACTGTCTGTATGAATGCGGAGAGACTGAGAAATCAGGTCATTAGCAGGTCGATGCATGTTCAGAGCTGACAATCAACATGCGCAAAGGTGCCAAAAAACACATTCAGACACACCAACGTTCTTTCTCAGCTCTCAAGTACATGTATTGTTATTGGAAGATTTGGAAATATTGCCTACCTTCTGCTTAGTTGTGCCCTCAGTTCTCAGCACTATAACTTTCCACCTCTGCACCACTGGTGTCCCTCAGGTGCGTCGAATCAGTGGCTCACTATGAGTCAGACAGCTCCCATGTGTTGGCATCAGTTCTGACCCTCCAATCTGTTCCTGCACATACCATAATACATCAAACATAAAGACTTGCCATCTAATAGTATGCAGATACAAAAAATAATCTTGAGTTAAATGGTCAGTTCCTTACAAAAAACAACAACATTGAATCGATTGTAACCTCTGTCTCTTTTCAAGGAGGGTCTCTGGTGTTGAATCTGAATGACTCGTAGACTTTAAGGCGCGTTCCCGCAAAGTCTGTGAGGGTTTAGGGCTGTCCCACTGTCAAGTCGTCAAGTGCATGAGGGCTCTCTTGCAGACATTTTGAGCCCTTTATGGAAACTTTCTGTAAGTCCGAATTTCGGCAGACTTTGCCTGAGGGAATTTCCCACAATTCATAGCTTTGTGATGTTAAACACAGGGTAACCAGGGGAAGCCCGGAGGCATTAAAAAAAAAGAGGTAAACAACGAGGAGAGCACATGGGTGTTCAGCACAGTAACGAGGATTTAGGATGGTACATTAAAACACATGAAATCAGAGGAATGCAACTAGATGCTATATTACACAACTGTAATATTTAAAGCTGCAGTGGGTAAAAATGGAGCGAATATGATAAAAAAAAAGAAGTTATTTTTATAAAACATTTTATCCTGACAGTAGTGCATGAGACAGGTAATCTGAAAAAAATCATGTGCCTCTGTGTCCTCCGGTGCTCCTAATGGCATCTGCAAGATTTCACAGACCGGAGGAAAACAACCAATCAGAGCCGAGCTGGAGCCTGCCGTCTCTAAGCAGCTGTCAATCACTCACGAACTCCGATCAGACGGTCAAACTAGGCAGCGCTGATCAAATATGAATCAATGTTCTGTTACTGTAATGCCTATTTCTCACCTCAAATGTTTTCAGAAACATCTTGTAGTGTACCGTTTAGCTGTAAAATGAGAAAGTTTGTGATATTGAGATCAGTTGAGGAAATACCAAGCACCGCCCACCAGCCGGAGCACAGCTAATAGGAACGCTCAATAGGAACGCTTTCTCTCTGAAATGACCTGTGATTGGCCAAAGTCTCCCATCACTGACTGGATTTTCTAAAGGCTGAAAACAGAACCATGAGGAGCTGCAGAAGTCTAGTTTTCTCTCAGAACACTTGAATTACAATATACTGAAAGGTTATTGTGGAATTTTTGCCCAATGATGCCAAAAAACATTCTGCCTACTGCAGATTTAAGTTGCGTAATATAGCTATATTTAACAAGTAAATTGATTATTTGACAATAAGGCTACCTCGTGCCTAAAAGACGTTCAGGCAGTAAAAACGTAAAATAAAAACCCATAGCATCGTAAAGGTAACGTGAAATGTTCAGAGCTTAAGTCCTTAGGGGGAACATTAGGATTGGGCATTAGCCCATGACTTTGACTTCTTCCTAGTCGACACTGTGAGCATCACTATGATGACAACTAAACAACTCCATCCAGTGAGAAAAGATTTTGGAAATACTAAATAAGAAAGACCTTGTGTTGAGATTTATTTTTCGCCGAACTAGGACATTGTTTCTAAAAGGACAGATTGCTGCTGAATTTCTTAAATGTAACTTTTCAATGCTGCCAGCATCACAAATACAATTTCATTATCCCAATTGAATTGTGGTTGCAGCAGAAATCTCTGATGAATATCTTAAAACTTGGGCAAATAAAACTATGTGGCAAGATTCCAATAGGGGGAAGTTAAAAAAAACAAGTTATTTATGTAACTAACATTCAATGGAGGCCTAGAGGCATAACTGTGCTTATTAGTGTCATATCCTAACATTTATTGTTGCTTCCCTGGTTTAGATTCAATATTAGTAAGGATAATTTATCTTGACTATCCACCTAGACTGGGGATTCAGATTATTGATGTCAGCCATACAACAGTTCCTGCAGCTATTCAGGATCCAATAAGTGTTTCGCTCAAGGGCACTACGGCACGAATTCTAATTTCCTGTCACAGTGGAGAAGCACATGAGCCAGTACAGTCACACAACATACACATGTAAAGATACTGTATATACAGTACATATAAACCCTTCCTCACAAATACTGTGATTCCTCAAGTTAAGGCTCATTTAATATTACCTCACTAAAACGGCCATTAGTAAACACAGCAACCCCTTAGTGTTGCTTCTGCCTCTCACAGCCAATCAAACAGCGATGGGGTGTTTGCCCCCGCTGCTTACTGCTGTTATAGTGCTGGCGTAAGCCTCTGCAGCAGCCACCGAGGCTGATTCCCATTAGAACAAACCTATTTGGCTTGCATTACAAACCCATTCAATCAGGCAGCCATGCTCTGCTTTTTCGTTTAAGCCCGGAGGCTGAGAGTGTATCCAGCCGCTGCCGTTCAATAAGTGAATGGGTTATTGCAGCTGAGTCTCCATATCAGCCTCATTTTCTCCTGGGCTTAGAGAAGAAGAAAAAAATAAAACATGTTTTTTTTTTTTGTGCAATTGTTGTGCAATAATTTGTATTTATAACCCATTTTAAAATAAGATGAAGTGCCGTGTTTGCTCATGGAATATGCAACAGCCACGGGTGAGTGGGGTGATTTCCATGTTTGATGGCAGACAGGTGCGGAGGATCGGTCATTCAGCCTGCCAATCGTGATGCCAAAATGACCTCTCCTGGCGCTGTGAGCGGGAGGCTCATCACGTCCTTTATGCCTCGCTCGAGTGTCATCATCACTTGTGAGGACCTGTGCTAAATCGTATGGAGCAGCCCTGCATGGCCTCGCAGCAACCAGACGGTTACAATCCAGTTGTGAATTGACTTGAGTGCTTGAGTGACGTGGCTAATAGTCACAGACTCAGTATCATTAGTTTATTAGGCTACTTATCACTCACTGCATCACATGAATCTGTGATTAGAGCCTGCATTAGTGTACCGACTCTCAGGTCCCTCGGCAGAGCTTGGTCTAAATTTCTTATTGTAATCCTCCTGTGAACATTTCTAAATAGCTCATTCTTTTACGTCATACTGCACTGATTTTGAAACGGGTTTGGATGAAATCTACAAAACAAATTACATGAAGCCTTCTCTATGCAGCTGCTGTAATATCAGTGACTGACCAACTGGAACAAGCAGGAATAAAAGCTGGCTTAGTTTAGACAGATTTGAACAGTTGTGGAAATTATAGTAAAAGAAAATGGTATGTTGAATTAACAATATTATGGTAGAAATGCCAAATTTCAATTCATTCATTTCATTTTCAATTTAAATTGGGATCGGGAAGACATGAATGTTAATATTAAATACAGGGCCAAGAGTCACCTACTGCACCCATGGCCCATAATTCCTATCTACACCTCCGCTAAATTGCCACTTAGCTTAGTTATAATGTAAGTGTTTAGTGGAGTTTTCCATATCACTAAATTGCAGGTTAGTTACAGGTTGCACCACACAAATCAGCTCTCATATAGAAATTAGTTTTTACTTAATATTTACACCTACTAACTGCCAAGTGGAACTGTTGAGTAGCTAGCTAACTGAATTAACCGACAATGCCAATGTTAGCTTGCTAATAATAAGAAGTAGCCTAGAATATAGTTGAGAAATCTTACCAGGCACTTGATAAAATGCTGTTTAGTTATGATTTAAATTTGTAAATTACATTTCATAACATACAACATGCCTTCAATTACTAAGCGTTATGTCAATAACATTATAAATGACCAAATAATGTAAGCTAGGTTAGCATAATCACATACGGTATTTCCCACTCATAGGGAATGGGAATCGAGGAGCATTCTGGGACACGCCGCCATTTTTGGAGGGTAGACTATCATTATCTGTGACCGGTCTATTCATCTGTCAATCGTTCATCATCAGAAATGTCTAAAGTACGTGTGAAAGGCAAATACCCATATAAAGAAAAGCTGACAGAAGCAAAGGGGCGTTATATTACAAAATTGATATTAGTTTATGATTAGTATTTACACCGATCAGCCATAACATTAAGACAGCATAGGAACCCTGACCGGTCTGCGGCTACGCAGCACCATACGCAACAAACTGCTATGCACTGTGTGTTCTGACACCTTTCTATCGGAACCAGCATTAACTTTTTCAGCAATTGAGCTACAATAGCTCTTCTATTGGATCAGACAACACGGGCCAGCCTTCGCTCCCCACGTGCATCAATGAGCCTTGGGTCTGACCCTGTCGCCGGTTCACCGGTTTGCTTCCTTGGACCACTTTTGGTCGGTCCTGACCACTGCAGACCGGGAACGTCCCACAAGAGCTGCAGTTTTTGAGATGCTCTGACCCGGTCCTCTAGCCATCACAATTTGGCCCTTGTCAAAGTCGCTTACATCCTTACGCTTGCCCATTTTTCTGCTTCCAACACAAAGTTCAAAGTTCAAAATGTTCACCTCCTGCCTAATATATCCCATCCACTGCCATGTGCTATTGTAATGAGATAATCAATGTTATTCACTTCACCTGTCAGTGGTCTTAATGTTATGGCTGATCAGTGTGTATGTATATATATATATATATATATGTTTATATATGTGTATGTATAAATATATATATATGTATGTATAAATGTGTATATATATGTATATATATATATATATATATGTATATATATATATATATCTCTATATGTATATATATATACATACACATATATATATATATATGTATATATATACATATATATATACGTATATATATGTATCTATATATATATAGATACGTATATAGATATATATATATATATATATATATATACACGTATATATAGATATATATATGTATGTGTATATATATATATATATATATACACATATATATATATATGTATGTGTATATATATATATATATATGTATATAAGTATATATATATATATATATATATATATATATAGATATATAGATATATGTATATAGATATATATATATCTATATCTATATATATATATATATCTATATATATATATATATATCTATATAAATATCTATCTATATATATATATATAGATATATATATACATATAAAAGCAATTCAAAAAATGTAAATCTTTGGAGGTATATGAAATTAAGATCTATAAGCTAAATGCCAACTACACAATCATCTGGGCAAAGATAAACTAGCTAATGTTATGCTAATGGAATACTAAGAAAACGTCCACAAGTACGGCATAATTAATCTACCGGTATCTTGCAAAATGAAACCCATAATGTTAGCCTACCTATGTGTCTGACTGTATGCTATATACAGTATACTACAATTCGGCTTTTGAATCTTATTTACTGTGTAGTGTTTTGTGTTAGATCAGCAGATCTTTTTTCGGTGACGTCACATTCCCATTCCCCATGACCAAATAATGTAAACTAGGTTAACATAAATCACACATCTCCCACTCGTTCTAAACTGAATACTGCTAACTCTGAAACGCACATATGCATTTATAAATAAAACAAAGTAATATTTACATTTAAAATCATTGGAAGTCAAGTTTAATATATGTATTGACCCCTAACACGGTCATTCTTCAGGTTGTGCTACAGCTTGTGCATGACTTTCTGCTACATAGCTGATGTTTTTGATGGCGGCGCTACAGATGTTAGCAACTGATTTACACATTATAAGTATTTACTAGCTAAGATATTCAAGTTTTAGTGGTGTGACACAATTCAGTAAATCACTAGTTTAAACTTATTAACTGGAGCAATCCTGGTGTTGTGTATTTCTGCTTCTGTACGCCTAATATAAATCCTGTTTCACCTGCCAGGACCGAGCTAAGAGCCATCCAAATAAACCAGATGGATGTTTTTAAAAGTTTTATATAACCAGGCAACTCAATTAAAAACAGATTGTTATTTGCTACGAGTGGCTGGCTGGAGGCAAAAAGCCTCATGTGGAATTCAGTTTTGAATTTGCAGTGTGTTATTAGGAGGGGAGTCACCTTTACCAGCAACTCTGATCTTTTACAGCGGTTTTAAAAAGAGCCAAAATATTTTTTTGACAATCTTCATGAAAATGTGTCACTTATCACCGGAATTTTCTGTATTTGATCTTTATCACTTAACCCAGGTTGAGTTTTCATGAATTCAAACACAGCACACCTGACTTGAGCAGCACACAGAGCCCCAGTCAGACAGCCTCAACAATTATCTGCCACCATCACTTACGATCAGATCATATTTTACAGCTGGTTTTGCCGCAGTCACCTTCACAGCAGCTGAAACGGTTTGAAGTTCACTCGCCTTTTTTTTTTTTTTTTTGCTTCCCAGATCCCAGCCCGCCGCACTTTCCATCTGGTCTGAACAGGGAGGCAGGGCTGGGGCCGGCCTGTGGGCTGTGTGGGGCCCCCTGGGGAGTGGAGCCGCCGCTGAGATACTCATTGCTTCATTGGGATTCTCACTGGATCCAATCACACTGTCAAGCTTGGATAGGAGGCCTGTCTCCCTAGGTAGTGGATACAGCACACACACACACACACACACACACACACACACACACACACACACACTCAGAGTTTTGAACATCACTCACTGACACATACAGATGGAGACGGAGACATACAGTATAAATGTGCACCCGCGTACTCATGCACCCTTCGCCGGCATCATACGCTCTTTCTCGATTCTCGCATGCCTGTTGATGCTCTCGACTGCAGAGCAACAGTGTTTTTGGTGTGCAGCTCAGGCTCTGTGCTATCGTTCACTCCTGTATTACACAGACCAGTCTCATCTGGGGAAACTAACCTACTTGAATTTTCGAAATTTTGTTCCACTTCAGTGATAATCCATTCAAAGTTATGGTAATATTACTCTAATTTCAGTAAAATTAACAACTAGTGGATGCACTTTGACAAATTGCTCTAAATTACAGTAGACTTTGGTGTTTGTGGAGGTTTTCTACAAGACTAACATGCATTATGTATGCATGGCAATAAATGCCCTCGGGAATAAAGAACTGAGCTGAGCTGCCAGACCTGGTCCCTAGATGGCACTGTGTCCACTAGGCGAGGAAGCAGCCCTGCTGTTTATCATGCAGCTGTGACAGCCTGTAAAAGCTTTTGTCAGTGGAACTGAAGATTTAGAGCCCAGATTAGCGCATTCATATCTTGGCAGTTAATTAGGGCTGAGGAGCTAACTGAAAGCTTTGGCTGCTGAGTGATGGAGCGGAAGAATAAGAGGAGGTGTGCTCCCTGCAGGCAGACACAAAAGTGAATTAAGTGCACATATATACACCTGACTATTCTGCTAATGTATCACTGTGTGCACCCACTGTGACATATGAATATGAATGCTTTAATCCACACGTGAAACCACTTTCTTTCTGTTTGTGCGTGTGTGAACTTTGATGTGGCTTAAAGCAGCATTGGGCAGAATTGGAGTAAATATGATTTTAAAAAGTTATTTTTATAAAACGGTCACTATATCCTAACAGTTTATAAAACGGTCACTATATCCTAACAGTAGTGCAGGAGACAGGTAATCTGAAAAAAATCATGTGCCTCTGTGTCCTCCAGTGCTCCTAATGGCATCTGCAAGATTTCACAGACCGGAGGAAAACAACCAATCAGCGCTCCCTAGTTTGACCGTTTGATCGGAGTTGGCGAGTGATTGATAGTGATTAATAGGAAGGCTTTCTCTCTGAAATGACCTGTGATTGGCCAAAGTCTTTTTTTAAAGATTTTTTAAAGCCTCAAAACAGAGCCATGAGGAGGTACAGAGGTCTAGTTTTCTCTCAGAGCACTTGAATTGCAATATGCTGAAAGATTATTATGGAATTTTTGCCCAATGATGCCAAAAATGTAGTGCTTACTGCAGGTTTAAGCACTCCTACACACACACAGACAGAAAGACACACAATGTGCAACTGTTTGTATGTGTGTGTGCTTCATAATGCTGGAGTTAAGGTCAGCGGGCTCATATTTTACCTGTCAGGACTGATCACCATCACCTTCACAGATGCTTTGCTTCGGTCCGTGGAGGATACAGCATCTCTCCTGAATCTTTACTGGGACGAAAAAAAAAAAAAGCTGCATGTCTACAATCTATACAGGGGAAGCTATATAATGCTACAGCTGCAGACATTCCCAGTGCTCAAGGCTTTTTTTTTTTTTACAGCATCCTGCCTCTGTATAGGAAGCAACAAAAAAAAGGTTTAATCACTGACAGAGCTGATGAATCGCTCTTATAAAGCCGCTGTTTATTTGAAAGGGAAAACATGGCATAAAGCGTTTAAGTGGAATTAACAAGTTCATTAGTTGAAGTAAAATTTCATGACAGGTCAACTGTCAGCCTTTAAATGCATGAAGGGGGAGCCGAACTGCTCCCCGGTTGCAATCCCAGAGAGCCTATACAGGGTGAAGGCAGAGCTAATGCAGTCAAACACACACACAGAAATCCATTTGCAAAAGCCATTAGCAAATGTAAATTGTTTTTCTGTCAATTAAGATATGAATTATCCAGCCGACATCAGCAGGATTGATGTAATCTACTTTTACTAATTTGACTAAAAGGAAAAGTAGTTGCTACACATAAAACCCAATCAATAAACTTTGTCAGCCAACAACTGTGTGAGCAAATGGGTTGTGAATATCAAATGGATACGTTTCCTCCGCTGGCACCCTGCTGGTGTAAATCTGAAAGTGACTAATGGTTGTGAAAACAGCAATACCTCACTGTTTCAGGGTTTGTGCCAGTAGGCTTTATAGGAGCTAAATGTAGAGCTCTCTTTTTCAGCATTAATACAGTTCTTATTTGGGGACTTGAATCCATTATGATAATATTAATTGTTTATTTGTTATTTGGGGAAATGTTTGGCTAAACTATAATGCTTTTTATGTATTTTCTGTTTCTGCTTGTGGTGATTTATGCTGCAATTACCTTCCCCGGTGCTTGTTTTTGTTTCTCTGTTCTCTTGATGTTATTGTCGTGTTAAGTGCCTCATAGAATTCGCCTTTTATTTTAATCTCTGCCCTCTGCACCGTGGAAAAAACATTTATATTTTCAGGATGTCTAACACAGTATTTTCCCTTTTTTAAAAAAATAAATAAATAAATATGCAGTAGATTCTCGGTCACATTTCTGGATTTTGAGCTTTTTTGGTTGTTGGCTGCCATCTGACCAGCTCCCTTTCTTCACGTACGATCTTACAGACTGATTCATATTTCAATGTGATGTTGTGAATGAAATTCATTGTATGACAGCATTTGACAGGTGCTCCTGATCACAAATCAGCTCTCAACAGTTGAGAAATAAAGGCAGAGAGAGGTTCTGGTCCTGGTGCAAAGTGCACTGCAGCTCCAGGCTCAATTTACAAAAGAGCAGATACATATTGAGTGATTTCAAAAAGGTCAGTCAGTTTAGAAAGGAACTAATGAGGGATGGCAAACAGCTTCACCTTCCTTACAACTCTAAAATATCTTAAATGAGTACTTGACATCAGTATTCTACCCTAGAAAGTAAAAATACAGTAACTACATATTTGATCAAAACTGAGTTAAGATACCATATGTTACCATATGAAAAATATTGTGCCATAGAAATGTATAATTTCTGTGAAAACAGCTTATTAAATTTGCAGTAGCAAGGAAACACAGTGGCTGCCCTCTCTGACACAGAACAAGAGCAAACTACAAAGCTAACATTAAAGCACAAATACTAGGCCTAACGTTACATCACGTGAGCCACGGCTAGCCTAAAGCTAAAGCTTGATTTTCCCGAGCTGTTATATCGAACGATAAATAAAAAGTGTCTATATTGACGAACTGACATCTTGATAATTATTATTATTATTCCACATATCAAATGAGGCAGTAGCTAAATCCAACGGAGATAAAAGAAAGAGCTAATTTCCTGCTAACGTTAGCTCAATGACGAAGCTACTCTCAGTAGCTGTCACCTCTTACTGCAGAGAATTTAATGCTACTTGGTTTGGTTAAGCTACGTTTAAATCACATATTACATGTATTAAATTGTAATTTAAAGTATTATATACATTTCAGTATAAATATACATATTATAATATATCAAGTGTATTATCTAAGGGCCCTTTCACATACCTTGTAGGTGTGGACTGTCGAACTTTTCAGTTTGATAATTAATCCGAGCAGAACAGGTGTGACGTCAGACGTACGCCTGTCTACAAACCAATCAATTGCAATTAGGGAGACGCAAGTCACGTAGACCCATTGACGTATTAAGAGACGCGTAGACCTAAGTGATGGTCGTGTCTAGAAGGTAACCCGGAAATTGCGAACTCTGATCTGAGATCTGCAAAAACTTGCATAACTTTTCTCCAATTTGCTGCTTCCTTTCTAGACATGACACTTAAACCAGCAGTGGGTAGAAATGGAGCAAATATGATTAAAAAAAGTTATTTTTGGAAAACGGTCACTATATCCTGACAGTAGTGCATGAGACAGGTAATTTGAAAAAAAAAATCATGTGCCTCTGTGTCCTCCGGTGTCCTCCGGTGCTCCTAATGGCATATGCAAGATTTCACAGACCGGAGTAAAACAACCAATCAGAGCCGAGCAGCTGTTAATCACTTGCGAACCCCGATCAAACGGTCAAACTAGGCAGCGCTGATCAAATATGAATCAATATTCTGGTAACGTCTATTTCTCCCTTAAAAAATGTTTTCAGAAACATCTTGTAGTGTACTGTTTAGCTGTAAAATGAGAAAGTTTGTGACCTGGCCGCCATGTTGAGATCAGTTGAGGAAATACCAAGCAATGCCCACCAGCCGGAGCACACTTTCTCATTTTACAACTAAACAGTACACTACAAGATGTTTCTGAAAAGAGTAACAGAATATTAATTCATATTTGATCAGCGCTAGTCAGCTAGTTTGACCGTTTGCTCTGAGTTCACGAGTGATTGACAGCTGAATCCATTGAATGAACAGCCAGTAGGAACGCTCTCTCTCTGAAATGACCTGTGATTGGCCAAATTCTCCCGTCACGAGTTAAATTTTTTAAAGCCTGAAAACAGAGCCATGAGGAGTTGCAGAAGTCTAGTTTTCTCTCAGAGCACTTGAATTACAATATATGCTGAAAGGTTATTATGGAATTTTTGTCCAATGAAGCCAAAAATATTCTGCCTACTGCAGGTTTAAGGGTGGACAGGAAAGGGAGGTAATAGTTCTTTAGTGCGCTGGCATAAGTGCAATGTGAAACCAAAACGAACCAGATCAAATGTACGCCTTTACAAGTAACAAAAACACAAACCTTGGTTGTGAGAAGGCCCTTAGTGAAAATGGACAAGAAAGCTGAAAGAACACTTTTATTTGCAATCTGTAAAGATTATTCAAAGGTGTGGTATGTAGATTTTATGGCAATGATGGTTTGGAGTAAAATAATCTGCCTACAAAGGTATAAAATAAAGTCATTCCAACCATCTGTCCATCTGTTATGCAGCCTGGAAACTTTAAATCTGCATTAACAGATTTTTGGGGGCAACGGAAACTAAATGTAAACACAAAACTGACATAAAGTTGAACCACTAAATGCTCCACTATGTTCAAAATTAAGATAGTCACAACTTTTTCTGTCTGCTGTTAGAGCAGACAAAAAAATAGCTGTGACACTGAAATGCTCTGTAGAGCTGAGAGGAACTGCAGGGTGAGAATTAAAATGTGTGAATATAAAAATATTGATTATAGCTGCAGTAAACCTGTATTTCTCAGTTGCACTCTGTGCCTTCGCAGGGCAGGATATTACAATAGGAGGATGAAGTGTGGATTGAATATCACTGCTTGCTAAAATGAATGTTGTTTTGTTACACATTAACTTTTTATTGTGTTGACTTATACAGAACAAATTTCCACACATTTTTTGGCGAAGAAAAAAAAAAGAATCTTGAAATGTGGGTCTGTGAGTCCCTCGGTGGAACAAATCCCTGCTGGCCCTCTTGTTCTCATTGCCTGTGGCAGGATGAATGAGTTAATATGTAGTCATTGTGCGAGCTAGATATACTCACACACGCCGCTCTGATATCCTACATCAATGGGCTATTGCAAGTTAATGACCAGCTATGTGAAGGCCCATTTGCACAAAATATGGACAGCGTAAAAACGAGCTGGGAAAGCAGGTGCTGCCGCCATTGAGTAGCTCATAACCCAGCCATATGGTGGTGGAGAATCTCATTTGGCTGTGCACTCTCATAAAGGCCTGACACTAAAGAAACCCAAATCCATTCCTCTGCTGTTGTGAAGACTCCGGACCCTCTAATAACCGTTTTCCCCACCCGGCCTTTTTTCTCTTGTTGCATCGATGAACAGTGTATGAATTTGCATAATGATCTATAGGTAAATGATGGCGTTGAGCTGCTCTGCTCCGGACTTCATCTGAATGGAAATGACACCACTTTTTGGTATAAAAGGAAATCACTGAAGCTATAGCAAATGGATGAGAAATTGTGATTCGGTGAATAGTCTTCGGCGTAGATGGCACATCTATCTCCATCTCCTCGCTGTGTCTTCTCCCGCCTTTACACCACAACATGGATGAGTGAGTGACAACCACCCGCAGTCTAACATCCAAAAACGTTTGGGAACAACATTTTTTTATTTCTGGGAATTGTTTGGAGTCAAAGGAGCATAAGACAATAATAATTAACTGGTTGAAAAAAGCCAAGTACCAACACAAAAAATCAAAGTGAACATACACACCGACTGATTTTGCATGAAAATGAGAACAAATAATTCAGCAATAAATAATGACATAAAAAACAACATATTGCCGGAGGAGAATGTCATAAAAATGAGACATGAAATTAAGCTACACAATAACAGAAAAAAATGCAAAAAAGACGAGTTGAGCAGACGAGAACATTGACGTCAGAGATTTTAAAAAAAGGAAGAAAAGAAACAAAAATAAAACACCTGTAAGTCAGTAAGGTGCTAGCAATAGATCTCCAAATCCATCATAATCTGTCTTTATTCTCTTGTTCTGTTTTTTAAATTTCCAATAAAAAAATAAATAACATGATGAAAAGTAATTTCAGAATAAGGAGAAGTCCCTAATACAAGATCTGAGGGAGTTGTTTTCTATTTGATTGACAGTTTCCAATGGTGAAATATTCATGCGACTGAAGAGAAACACCATCCAGAGAGACTAGACGTCTAATCTAACAACATTTGCTCCCCGCCTAAACAAATGTTCCTGTGCACATCATTTTTTATCTCCAGGCGCTCCTGGCAAAAGAATAAAAATTATTTCTTTGCCGTGTTGCTCCAGCGGTAAAATCAAATCAAATGGTCTGTCTATACAAGAAGAGAATTTTTTAAAAAATCAACAGAAACTTGAATTTTTCTGTACAATATTGACCTGCAAAGCACAACGGCTATGATGTAATAAAATATGTAAACATATTTGCTGTTTTTGACACAGTCGTCTGTGACAACAGATAGAATCACACTTGTTCACACTGGAGTAAGTCTTTAGCCTGGATTTTTTTCTTTTTTTTTAAGATTGCGACAATTATATCTCCGCCGGACACAAATTATGATAATGCATTTTGCCACGGCATCTCAGGAAATGTATAGAAAATTGGACCAAAAAAATCTAAAAGAAAGAAAAGAAAAATGCCATCAGAGATTTAAAATTCAGAGAAATAACAGTGTATTGTGCCTGGTGGATCCACTCTTACACACTTGAACACCATCTAAAATTTGGTTGCCATGCTTGGCAGTCCAATGCTTAGCTGAGACGTGAGGGAGGGAGAAAGAAATATTGAGATACATTACTGTATCACATCCTGCTGAGCGGTAACTGAGCACAGCCTAGTCAACCCTGACTGGACATCATCCTTCAAAAAAAGGACCTAAAGTCAATAAATAAATAAATTACTAACTGAATAAATAGAAAAAAAAAATAAAAAAATTAGAACTAAAAAGACAGCTTTAAGTACACATATACTTTAGCTTGTATCGCATCCATGAAAGCTACATTTAATGAAACCGTTTGTAATGCGAATCATGTTTTGACTTCCAACTTTCCCGACAATCATAGTTTCTTGAGGTCCCTCACTTACACAGATGCCAGCACCACGTCACATACACCTCACATGCATGCTCAGAATGGCCGAAATGACAGTGATCGTATTTTACAGGGTTACAATGGACAAGGTCGTCAGAACTCCAAGGATCACACACCTCTTGACAGTCACTTGGGGTCGCGTGGATGTGGTGTTATTCACGCTGCCAAATGTCTCCAGCAGGGACTCCTTAAAAAGATCCACGTTGAGTCCCGGTGAAGTTGTACTGCATTGTCTCTCTGTAATGCTTACAATAGTAAGTGTGCTTCCATAAGCCTAAGTTCTTTTGTAAATGTTTCAGTGACTCAGTAAGTCTTGAGTTCTCAAGAGATTTTTATCCTTTAAATCACAGTTGCCAATATGGTACTGTCAAAATGTTTATAACTGTGTTCCAAACAGTTTATTTTTCTATGTGTTGGGAAATGACTTTTGATTTCTATACATAATATTCCTTGTCCTTGTCTTTCGGTCTCTTGCTACTGGCGCTGCCTTTGGCGCTGCCGCTGGGTGTTTTATCCTTCACCACAGCGCCATTGGTTTGCGCCGAGTTGCTGATGTAGTTGCGCGTCTCGTCCACCTGGTAGGAACCCTCGTCCCTGTTCCTGTACTTGTACATGGCGTAGAGGAGGATGAGGATGCAGAGGGCGGCGGCTGAGACAATGCCCACCACCATGCCCGTGGTACTGCTGGATTCCCGGATCACCTCTGAGGCCCCCGGGGGCACCCGCCGCACAACGCCTGGCACAGTGGGCAAGGCGGCAGGCACCGTGCGCAGCATGGGCGAGGTGATGAAGGGGCCCCGTGGCTTGGTGCCGTCCAGATCGAAGGACGTGGGCAGGGGCAGCAGGACTATGTCCGGCTGCGGGGGTTTTACCTCGCGGTTGTTCATTTTCCCGGCGGGCAGCTTGGGTGGCGTGTCCGAGGGGACCGCCGCCGGCGGCGTGCCCCGGAGGTCGGGCAGAGGCGAGGTGGGTGTAGTCCTACCTGCCTCAGAGGCTTTGCTAGGCCTCAAGTCCTTGGCCTCCCACTTGGGCGCGAGGGCTTTGTAGCCGCCTTCATAGGCCGATGTGGTCAAGATCTTATCTGTTACCAGGGAGAAGGTGGTGTAAAAATCTTCATCGTCAGTCGGGGGCAGGCTAGAGTCGAAAGCTTCGCCAGAGCCAAACCCCGAAATCACCATGCCATCATCATCATCATCATCACCATCATCACCACCATCACCATCATCACAATCATCGCTGCCTCGGTCCGACAAGCAAGGTACCCCCGCCTCAGTGGCCATGGCCAAGGATTCTTTGGTGGTCTCAATAATGGTGAGGACAGGGCGAAGGGTTGGGGGGAGGGGGATGAAGGGAGAACGGGTGGATACAGAAGGGATGTCTATGGGGTCCTCGACTAGCACGGGGATGACTAGCTCCCCTCCTGGAAAGCAAAAGAGAGAAACAAACGCCAGTCAGTGAGCAGAAAGTCTTCCATCAGCAAAGCAAGAAGCAGCCAAACACCAAAAGAACCGGAAACAAAAGAACGTATAAAGCAAAGCTCAACATAGGGAAGAAATGAACTGAAGAGAAACAAAGAAAGAAAGAACGGAAAATACTGTACAAAAGTGCAAAAACAATAAAACTCAGAACCAAACAAGACCCAAACTGAAAGAAAACAACAGCCATAAATAACGTATACATTGCATCAAAAGGCTTTGAGGGATGCACAAGGGTGAGCCACATTAAACTGACTCCACATACTGACTCCTACATATCCTGCATGTTCTCACATAGCAGTATGCTCTATCAGATATATACTGCACTATAAACTAGTCATGGTTGTCATATGTTCTATGTGCTGCATGTATACTCATTATTAACTGCATAAAAAAGTGTGAATTATGTGCAATGCCACACAAACTGTGGCTCTATATTGAGTTCTATCTGCATATTTCTCCACATAAATGACTACTTCAGGCTTTTAAGAGGCTTGTTTCATTTATCTTCAAGTGCAAATCCTTTTTAGTCCGTTCAAAAAGTGAGCACCGAAAGATGCGCTCTGTGGATAAAAAGAAGCAGAAGGTATTAGCATTTGTTTGCAATTCAAGTGCAAGCCAGTGGGCCTGAAAGCAAGATAACTAAGTTTAAATGAGAAACTGTTTGTACGGTGTTTCATATAGCTGCTGAGAGAGGCACTTTTTAACCCCATTGACCTACACGGCTGAACAAATACTAATAACTGAAAAAAGACAGAGAACAAAAAGGGGAAAGTCAGTGTTGTTGGATTGGAGGTGTGCTAAAGTCCAAAAAACATTAGCTTGAGCCTCTTAAAAACCTGACTGGCACTTAAGGTCTATCAGACGGCCACACACTGACCTACAAAAGAAAACCAGCCAATTAGACTGTTGTCAGGCTATTAAATAGGCGTTATAAGTCACTATAGGCACCATAGATATGGGTCAATAGGGGCCTACTACACCCACTAGAACAGAACGTTATTTCAGGCATCTAACTTAAAACCCATTCAGAAAAAACATTGACTTCGAGACGAGGGAACCGGAAGTGCGAAAATGCTAACTAATTTCTGGGTTTTAGGACTCATTCCTGTATCACTCTACAGACAGCATAAAACTCCATATGGCGTTGAGGTCGGCGGCAATGGATGGGACACAAAACACAGGGTTTTCACCCAGGAGGCTGGAGTTTGCATATTATGTGAAACCAACAACGCGTAGTTGTCTTTGTGTTCACAAGCGTTAGTGTTAAGTTTCACTTTCACTTTTGAAACGCAGTTATATTAAGCCAAAACACGATGTTTTTTCCTAAACTTCTCCTAAAGTAGTTTTGTTGCCTAAACCTAAAGAAACCTTTTTGTTTGTGTTCAAAACGTAACGTTTCATTTAGTTTTACAATGTGTTATTACACGGCTTTGTTGAATACTTGATTCTGATTGGTCAATCACAACGTTCTATGGTCTGTTATTTCTTTATAGCAGACTGTTGCTATGTATAACAGACCGTTGCCATGGGCGCAGTCCTGAACTCTGACTCTGGCAGACCATTTTCGTGTCAAATTATTGATTTCTTAAGTAAGTAGCCATGTAATAAGTGGGATAATGTGCAGCTAGCGGGTCATTGTTGTGAAATAAACCCCTTCAGGGCGATGCAAAACCCCTCCACTTCACGTCCTGCATCGCCCTGTCGGGGTGTATTTCACAACAATGACCGACTCACTGCAAATTATCCCTTACTTAGAATGTGTTGCATTAAAGTTTAACTTTCACTTTAACTACGTAGTAGGCCCCTACTGACCCACATCTATGGTGCTTATAGCGATCGATAACACCTATTTAAGGGCCTGATAACAGTCAAATTGGGTGCGAAAACTGTCCCAGCAAAAAGTCACCACTCACAAGTTATAGGGAACAGCATTAGTGGGCTCCCCTATTTGCCCTAGCCTCTTGCCTTTTGACCCCTACAGTTACCACGATGGCACAAAGTCACCGGGCAGTTCAATCACACCTGAATGTTTGCTGTTTTGTACTTTTTGGTGGGAGAATCTGGCTTGTAACAGCTTGTGTTCTCCATTTTAGAATATTACTATATTATTCATTAAACTTATGGACCTAGGTGCTTAAAAACATCCACTCATTCTAATAAATCCATTTGGGAACACTTGATACCACATGCTTTACTGGTTAAACCCTGTTGTTTGGCTACTACAAAGACTTTGAAACATTCAGATGTCTATTGAAGCTGCTTATCCTCTTGCCAAAGTGGCTTGTTTGTACATTGCAAAGGCTCACAAACAGGGCACTATAAAGAGATGCAAACCTTTAGGAACAATAAAGAAAAAGAACACAACAGAAATTAAGGAAAACCGAAATAATAATTAAAGGCATTGCAAAAAGAGTTCAGAGTTAGGGCAAACATTGTAAAAAAAACATTCACAAAGTAAAGCCACAGATAGAGCTATCCAGAAAGGGATTAGTAATAAGTAAGTAGAAAAAACAGGTAAAAACAAAGTCAGCTCGGAAAATCATAAAAGCCTACGAAAAAAAGAAAAAAAAACAGTTTTCAAAGGAAGAAAGCATACCATCAGTTTTGTCAACTTACATCAACAAATTGCCCGCATGATTTTGGCAGGAAGAAAAAAAAATTTACAAAAGAAAGTTGTGTAAGAATGCCTTTGGACAAGTTAGGTTAGTTTCTTTTTAGCAGTTTCTGATTAATTAGTATATATTTCTCTTTTTAGACAGGATGGTACAGGGAGGCAACAACACATACATCCACACATCATGACATGAAAAATAATCTTCACCATTCTGTTCAGGATATCTTTTTTTTGTTCTTTTGATATTCATTTAATTTTTTGTATAAAAAGAAAACTGTATATCTATAATTCTTGCTTTGATAGATAAGTCTCTTCATAAATATCTACAGCCTGATTAGATGACTCTTTATCTTTTTTTTTTTTTTGCTCGACTTTAGCTTCAGTAATGAACAAATGGATGACTGTACATATCTTAGAATCTCTACGTAAAGGGTTCGGGAGGAGGGAGTGTGAGACGGGGTGGGACCTATGAACATACTAGGAAGGAAATGACATAGATGGGGGTGAACGTGTACATCAGTTGCCATGTCCATGTAAAGGCGGCACGAAGCGGTCGGGCGGCATTAGAGCTTTTGGCTGTAAGGAAGGGATGGGGATATACAAACAATGAGCATATACATGCCCATCTACAAAAGAGAACAGCACTCTCAACACTGACAGTTTTACAAACCCTAAGCTGCAACTTCTTTGCCATGCACAAAAATCAATCGACTCATTCATTGATTAAATCCAAATTTCAATCAGAAATAGCTATTAAATAACAGGAAAATATTAAAGATCAGCATAGAAACAGTTTGGAACACTTTTCACAGATAGTGGCGAGGGTCTACTTTGGAGGTGTCTTCTCTTTTTTCTCTATGAGGACTTGAATTTGAAATACAGCTGCGTGGTTTTGATGCCCAATCTTTAAAAACATCCTGTTGTTAATGAAACAGTAATTCATAGAGAAAAGAGGAAGTTTCATTCAAATTAGGGAGGAAATCATCAAAACATTGGCAATAGTGATTCTTAGCAAATTAGCAGATAGTTAAAATTTGAACATTTTCAGAATAGAAACATAGATACACATATATGTGTTTTGACATATATGTACAAAAAAGACAAAAATAAAACAGATTAGCAAGCAAGAAAGAAAGGCATTAAATCTCTCACACTATCAAAGATGAACAACCAGAAAGCACACACTGAGGCAGACAAAGAGGAAGGGGACAGTTTATAGGCAAAGTGTCACCACCTTCATTTAACTAATAATAAAGACTTTATTATTAGTTACCAGTACATTTCTCTTGTTAGTATTTTTTAAAACACGGGACAGGGCGTGCAATCTGGATGTACGTCAGAGAAAGAGAGGTCAATCAGACATGGTTTTATTTTGGATTTTTAGTTCCACTATAAGAAGTTGGGTTAATGCATGCTTAAGTAAGTTGCATTTAGGGAGAGTAATATACAATAACAATACAGCAAGCCGTGGGACAGGTAGGTAGGGGAAGGGGCTTGAGGAGGGGGTCAGAGGTCAGTAGAAGGTCACTGCCACCAAGGGCTGTGGGATATTTTTCTCAGGCGAAAGAGCCATTAAGCAGTTAACAGGGGAAGAAGGAGCACCATGGGTGATGTATAACCAGCATTATGTGGCATTTAGGCCCGCTGCATTCGCTAATTAATCAAGAGGGAGAGTAGAGTGATAATTAATGAGCTTGTTTTTATTAAATGTTTACCGTAGATGCTTTGCGTCATGTGCATAGCCAACAGCCTTCGTTTGACAGATAAACAGCGTGTTGGGAAGGAGTTCCACAAGAGGGCACGGGGTGGCGGGTTTATTTGTGCCTCTGGTGACTTGAAGGAGATGCGAGAGGCGTATTTGTCTTCAGATATCAGGGTTTGGTTCCTCCACTGCAGGCTGGTTATAGAAACCTCATTACATCAATGTGGGTCTATGAGTTAAGTGTAATTTTACTGTACACTGACTCCTACTCCTGACTGTGTTTTATCAACACTGACGTCTTAAATGTGATTTACCTGCTTTTCCAAGCATGCTCCACACTAATGTCTGACATGAAATAGCCCTTTTGGTGCCCGAGAACCCTAACCCTAGCCCCGTAATTAATTTGCGATTAATCACAAATTAATCGCAAATTTTTTATCTGTTCAAAATGTACCTTAAAGGGAGATTTGTCAAGTATTTAATACTCTTATCAACATGGGAGTCCAACAGGTGACAACAGCTGTCAGTGTGTCAATATGCTAACTTGACTATGACTTGCCCCAAACTGCATGTGATTATCATAAAGTGGGCATTTCTGTAAAGGGGAGACTCGTGGGTACCCATAGAACCCATTTCAATTCACATATCTTGAGGTCAGAAGTCAAGGGACCCCTTTGAAAATGGCCATGACAGTTTTTCCTCACCAAAATTAAGCGTAACTTCTTAGCGACAAGCTAGTATGACATGATTGGTACCAATGTATTCCTTAGGTTTTCTAGTTTCGTATGATGCCAGTATCATATTCACTCTAGCTTTAAAACTGAGCCCGATAAAACCTCCAAAAGCTAAATTGTGTTAATGGCAAATTACTGGCGTTATATCGATTTTAACTGCCCTAATTATAATATAAATGAAAAATTAGTCCCTGATATTGTGAGCTTAAAAGTGTTCAGTTTCACTACAATTTACACTTTTATTATTAACAAATAAGTGTGGCTAGGTAGATGAAAAAGTGTGAGAAAGAGAGTTACAGGGGTGGAAAGTGTATTTCTTTCTATCTTTATTTGTTTGTCTGTTCATTTGTGACCTCAATGATGAGGAAGGGCGCCCGCCGGCATTTTTTTTAATTCTATTTTATTTTTTTATATGGCGACCAGCACCCCCCAGAAGGTGGCGTCCTAGGCGACCGCCTATAAAGCCTATGCCTTAAGCCGGCCCCGGATATAGCCTGGCTTTCTATTGTATGACTGTAGTGTGTCTCTTCAGCTAACAGCTACTGTTGCATAGCTGTGATAACATTCTCCTAACAGAGCCCTGAACTCCTCGCCTTGTTAAATAAACAATACCAGCCCAGAGAAAGTGATTTCATCCGAGGCTTTATTTATCCAACTCTAACCTTGTTGTCTTGGCCTTGTTTGCATCCTCTCACTCCGTTCTTGGCTAAAAGCTTTCGGCAACTGTTAGCTTTGCGCTATATCAACAAAACACTTGGATGGGAGGGGAACCGCTGCTAGACAAGGGTCTCCAGTGAAGTCAGTGCAGAGGACCTTGATGTTTTTGGTAAACACTTTAATCCTGTGTAAGCTCTTGCACAAGCGTTGCACGTCTTGCTGCATTCCTGAAGCAGACAAACACTGCGGTTTCTAATGGGTTTGCTTAACCAGGCTGCGTTTGTTTTCCGCACTCGTCAAGATGGATGGGATTTTATTCTAAGCCTCCGTCTCCCCGGCAAATAATTCTCCACTCCGCTAGACCTACAGCCATTTTCTCTGTTTTCTGTCTTTTTAAGCAAAAGGAAGTCAGGCCTTCAGATTAATGTGTGTTTCTTCCTTTTGTTACTAGTGTTTCTTTGCGCCGGTGCCTATTGACTAGCCTTTGCATCAATGAGAAAAAACTGATGCTATCTTTTTAAACCACAAAAACGAGAGCATGAAACAAAATGGAATTTTCCACGCATTCTGCCTTTCATCTTTCCTGGTTCAAAAAAAAGCCTATCTGCGGCATGCCCGTGCTGGCTTTTGAAGAGGAATTAAGTAAATATAGTTATTTCTAAATGGCTGATTGACTACCTCAGCAGCTTGGAGGCTACAGATTCAGAAATCTCAGAGCAGCACTTTCTCTTCACTTCCCTCTCTCTTTTCCCTCTTTCCTGGCCTGATCCCCGTGTCCATCCAGCGTTTGCTGAGGCTTCCGAATGGAGATGAATCCCGACGGTGTGTCAGGGATTTGACGATGCTACACCATAAAAGCGGAAAGCCGGTGCACCAGCGCCAACCATGGATGAACTGAGTCAATGGGATTTCAACGCTGCAAATTGTGGGTGAGTCAGTGGTTTGGGGCCCTGAAATCTCATTGTGGCTGCGCACATTGTGCCCAGACACCTGCTGTAGCAGATTCATTCACCTCTACCCACCACAGCTGGGGAGCTGATTACCAGGGAGCCAGCAAAACACATATTCTCCGTGTGTGGACACACTTAAAGGGACATGCCAGGGATTATATTGGTGCCCCGTGCAGTGGCTGAGCTTTCTAGAGACATGTACCTCAAGAAGCTGAGCACTTTACCCTGCCATTAAATTATCTTATCTTGCCTGTGCACACCCCTGCGGAGAGAGGTCTAATTTCTCACTGATGGACAATTCATTTCCATCCTAAAAGTTGAACGATGTTCCGTTTACGACTCCAACAAGCGCAGAGGTCTGCCCTGTGAGGATGCATGCAACTACCTCCGGCAGGGAGGAGGAGCGTCCTGAAGCCCCGCCGCATGGCAGATAGCTCTTAATCTGTCATCATGTGGCTGGGGCACATTCTGGCGTATTAAATTGGCATCTCTAGCAGGCGTGGCGACTCGCCCCTGTCAGCCGGTCGATTTGCTGTACAGCTGTTAGGCCGCACCTCTGCACTCGGCGGACATGTATCAGCTGAATAACCTTTAAACTGATCTGAGGCCTGTGTTGAAGTGACAGCCGGCCCGATGGGGCTTGACGGAAGCCATAGCTTGACGCCACAAGGAAACTCAGTGATCCATCCCTATCATACTTCATTCTGCGCCCCTACACGTGTCGGAGCTCTTAATGTACAGCGATGAAGAAATCACACACAACATAACACCAATGCCTCCAGTCTAACATTAATTTGGGCCACAGACTCTCCACTTTACCCACCAAGGCCAAAGAGATGAGGAGAGATCTATAAATATGTTAGACCTGTTTGATCTGTGCTCCACTTCATCAAAGGCTGATAGGGTAATGGCGCATGCAGGACCATTTATGGTCCTTTTATTAAATACACAATCTTTTATAATCTATTTGACTGTCACACAGAGTGCAACAGTTACCCTGTTTGCAGAGATTTGTGGGAGGCTGTCTTGTCTAGAAAAATGACAGTGTTGTGGCGTTTGTTTAAACAGATTGGAACCACCTACCTGTATGTCTATGCTCAGTAGCGACATTCTTATAGTGCAGCAACAAGTAAAGGTGAGGAGCCTGGTATGATGGACGGGTGCATAAAGCATACGCCTATCCACAGGAGTCTGTGTTCCATCTCTTACCAACAGTCAACAATGAAGAAGATCTTCCCCTATATAGCCATATTTCATCTCACAAAGTTGATATGGCTAATGTGTTAGCAAACTATTGTTGGAAATTTCCAACTCTTATGAGCATCATTTAAATGACGCTGATAAAAGTGAACCTGAAGTTACTGGCCATAAATACAAAACAATGAGCTGAAAGAGGCTAAAACGCTCCATACAGCTGAAAGAAACTGCAGTCGGGTGATCACTCTCTGTGGGTTGGTCACTATGAGCATCTCCTTTCATATTACACTCACATTTGATCCATCATCATTATACAAATATAAATTAGAGCAGCTTTATCCAAGTGGCTTTAGTTGCTAAACCTTAAACATAGAAGTGGCAGATTAGAAAATGTTCTTATGGGTCATTTTAATGGGCCTTGTCACACACACATATTGAATTGCTGTAGCAGGAAAAAACACAGGTGTAACTCATAACAACAATGATGGCTCCATTCCTTTATGTGCTCAAGGACCTTGGGATTGTGCATATTGTATCCCTGACCAGCCCGGTCACATTCCCAGGTCGTCAAATACAGACGCTTTGTCCCGCTGATACCGACGCAAAAGGCACCCTTTTGTGTCTGTATAAGATGCACTCGGCTTTCAACGCCAATCCGTGGCAATATTAGGTGTTCAGAGCATCCACTCCGTCCGTGTATGGAGGTTTTTTGTCTCCCGTGTGAAGCCAAAACTCAACGTTGACTTATTTTAAAGATATGTTGGAAAGCTAGCATAATTTGAAAGTAGCATCGCCTCAGGAGCTCCGTCTAAACCCCCCCCCTCCCCTCGGGGCTCCTTCCAATGCAACGCCCCCCAAACACAAGCACAGCACCGCCGCATCGTAACTACTTCACAGACACAGAGCGGAGAGAGGACCTCAACTCAACAACGCTACCTCATGACAAGTAACCGCGGCAGTGCTACTTTTGACTGACTTTTCTCTTCCATTCTCCAGTAAACGTGCGGCGGCGACGCACTTTGATTTCAGGCTGGTGCACGCCAAGGGTAGTGTACGGGCAGGGAGGCAGCGAGGCATCTGATTGGTTCTTTCTTTCGCGAGGCAGTGATTGGAAGACATTTTTACAGGATTACAGCAGCTACAGATGACGGCTCTTTTCCGGTCCTTTTTCAGAGCTCATAAGTAATGGATCGCTATCGGAGTGTAAAGACCGTTTCAACCAATATAACAAATAGTGTATACTGGAGAACATCGTCAACCCTGCCTTTAAGTTAAGTAAGTAAGTTAACTTACGTAACATACTTAACTTACGTCATGTACTTAACTTACGTTACATACTTAACTTGTGTCACGTATGTAATGTACTTAACTTACATCACATATTTAACTTACATTACATACTGTTCTTAACTTACATGACGTACTTAACTTACGTCACATACGTAACACACTTAACTTACGTTGCGTATGTAATGTACTTAAATTACGTCACGTATGTAATGTACTTAACTTACATCACATACTTAACTTACATTACATACTGTACTTAACTTACGTCACATGCGTAACGCACTTAACTTATGTCGCATACTTAATTTACGTCATGTACGTAACATACTTAATTTACGTCATGTACGTAACATACTTAATTTACGTACGGAACTTAAGTTTTGTTACGAACATACTTATTCTAACCCCAAAAAAAACAAGTATACGCCAAGAGGTACCCAGTGCGTTAAAAAGTGACGGCAAGTGGTCCTGACCAAGCGTCAGTATGACACAACTTACCAGCACTACAAGAGTATATAGAGCAAAGCCATCATTAATGTTGCAACATCTGTGCTATTTCTGCTCTGACAGGTCAAAATGTCTGCTCTGTTGTTCTGTATTTGTGCATTGTAAGCATCGGTTAGTCCTCGGACAAGTCGGGCTTTTTACATGAACTTGTTATGATCTGGTCTAACTAATATTAGGTCTTACAGGATTTACATGAACTTGTAGGCACTGTATGTACAAATCAAACATGTTTGCATTTATACTTGTGGATTTATGAAAATCATTTGCATCAATTACTAAAATATAATTACATATTAATCACAAAAATTGCTCAGATTACACGGTAGTGACAAGCTGCAACTCCGTTAATCACTGTGAAATTAAATCATAAATTGACTTGCTGTTCTCTAAACTGAGCATTGCATATTTTTCATCAGTGATTTCCGGTTAGTAGTTTTTTTTCCAGCTAGTGAATTCCTTCATTTAGTTGTACTTTTATTGTCGGTTGGACTTCTAGTGATGTCGACGTGTTCAGAGGATTGTCAAGAATCTCACTGCACACTCCTTTATTTGCCCTCTTGTGGAACTCACGTGGGATAAAGGGAGAAGGTAAGGTTTAACAGTTTTATTAAAACACACAGACAACACAACCACGAGACGACCACGTACAGCAGACAAGACAGACGCGGCACTGACAGAGACAGCAGGCACAAGCACAAACACAACACGCCTCCGAGGGAGGAGCTGCCGCGGGGCTACAGCGGCGGCGCGGGACCGCGGCTGTAGCCCCGAACACACACACTGACATGTAGTAGAAGCCAGCTGGGCCAGCACTTATGGGTGGAGAAGAAGCAGTTACACAAAATGGATGCCAATCATATCCATGCAGAAGCAGGGTGGGGTGGGGGGGAGAGGATTATAAGTTAGTCTATAGAGCTGCGGTACAGTCCAGTACAGTGTGCATGCCACAAATGCCTTCTACTTGGAGCAACAGATAGAATAGAAAAACAGATATACTTTGTGGCAATAAAAGTCTTTTTATGCCATCTGCATTCAAACAGACATGTATATGCAGAAAGGCTAAAAGAAAGAAGGTGGGTGGGTGGGTCGGGATGGAGGGGGGGGGAGGGGGGTGGGGGTTAACGCTCGGAAGGGGAGACAGGGAGTCATTCTTTCACACACAACTTTCTTGAGACAGAATGGGGTTGCCTGCACAAGGCCAAAAAAAGGATGATGGCAAGAAAAGATTTTGTTGCCGTTCATTTCCCTATGTTGTATCGAAAATGGGGGGGGAAGAATGTATCTTTAGAAGCCATATGGCACAAAAAAAATAAACACAAACTTGATGAGGAGGAGAATTTTCCAACCACCAAAAGTTCATGCGGCACAAGATGAGGCAAAAACGGGAGGAGTGGCTCTATCCTTGCTTGGAGGATGGACGACGGATGATGAGGAGGACACCAAAGAAAAAAGAAAAAAACAACCACAACAAAACAAGAAAATAAAATCACCCCACTCAACCCGCCCCGGCCCCAAAGTAAAGCCAAAACAAAAAGCTCAAATCTTAAGCAACCCAACAGCTGGGTCCAAATCGATACAGAAGAGAGATGTTCATATGTGCATCACAGGAGAAAAAACAAAATGCAACAGAAAAGAACACCATGTCATGCAACTGTTCATACGACTGGAAGCGGGGGGCAAGGAATGAGGATATGAATTTCTGTGTCAACATGGTGAAATGTACAGTATGTATGAGTGTGTATGACTACATATGTTGCCACTATATGAGGGGAGGGTACCATGTCGTCTTTAGTAAAAAAAAAAACTTCTTGCACTTCGCTTTGTTGCACTTCCACTTTTGAGAACACTTGGGTTTGAGGTACGGAAATAAAAATAGCAGTACATATGAGCTGTAAAAATGTGCCCATTCAATTCCAATAATCTCTGATTTAAGAGAGCAACTCATGCTTATAGATAAAGAGCCTACAGGGAAAATGGCTTTCTCTTCACATGAAAAGCCATAAGCCCGAGGACCTAAATGTGGTTATAATTTCAAGGAAACAAACGCTATTACGGCGTGATAAGGCTTCAAAGTAAATGAGTTCACAGATTGGAGGAAAAACGGCAAAATTACTGGCAGAATATCTACTAAAATACACGGAAAGACCTCATTTCCGAGAAAAATAAATAAATGACTGATTATCTGTTATAGTCTCCAAGCAGAGATAACAAAAAGAAAGGGCGATGCATTGTTTAAATTTAGGCTTATTATTAGCAGTGAAAAGTGGACATATGCTGGGTGCTAAAATGAGCCATAGTGAGCCAGATTAACGTGGCATCAATTAGTCCGCGATGATGGCGTTTTGAAGGACAGTGAAGCAATCAAATAGCCTGAGCTGTTAATGATTTTCAGAGTGCCTACGGGGAGACGCTTTCTACATACTGAGCCAGTTTCGATGGAGCTCACACTCTCCTGGTTTACTCCGTACTATTAGGATGTATGCCAGCGGCCCCTGGGCACGAGTGTGATTGACAGTTGCTTGTTGAAAAGTCGTCCAAACCCAAGTTGCCTCAAAATAACCACCCCTTTTAAATCTGCGGTTTTATTTCCAGCTCTGAGTGAATGTCTTATCACTTTGATATAATCACAAAGTGATGTGTGTGTGTGTATGCGTGTTTGCTGTGTATGTATGTGTGAAGGGAGGAGGGAAAAGAGACGATGCGCACAGAAATTCGAGGATATCTGTTCTCTATTAGAATGTTTCAGGTAAGGCAAGCCTCCGACGAAGGAAACAGAGGTACAAACGAGAAGAAGAAGAAGGAGAGGCAGGAGAAGGGGAGGAAGAGGCTCTGTTGCAGTTAGTCTGCTACATATCACAGTATCTATGCTGAAAGCATCTTTGTTCTCGAAAGAATCTCAAAATGTATCCTCTGTCAAGAGAGACGCACACACACGCACAGCAAGAGGAAATCAACCAGTACAGGACAGATACATTTTGAAGCATCAGTGCGGGCGACATGGGGCTTGATACTAATTTCGTACTTTGTGGAGTAAAGTTTTGCTCTCGACCGAATGCTGAGAGAACAAAATTAGTATCAACGCCTTGTCATGTCTGCAACCAGTGGCCCCATAGCTAAGTGTAACTTGTTTTTAGAGATGAAAGGTGTGAGCTTTGACTATAGCTGACTAGAAGATGTGTGCATTTACAGTTAACTTCCTACAGAGAGCATGCTAAGGATGTTAATTCTTACTGCTTTCATCCATCTCCAAAGAGTTCTTTAAACTTTAGATATACACTGAGAACCCCTCACACTAGTGTATATTTCTCACAGTGGCTACTTTTCGGAGGGCTTTTTTTTTTTTTTAAGTTACACTTGAAGCTCCCATGGGACATGATGCTAAGAGGAGAGGCTCCTCGGTAGCAAATCAAAGAAAGATAAGGAGAAATAGACCAGGTTCAGAGCAAGCACAACTCGACACACCCATCCCACCTGCGTGTCCGGAGTCGCACTCTTCCAGGTCCTCGTCGTCGCTGGAGCACTCCGCCGACGAAACAATGTCATCGGTCGTCTGCGGAGAAAGAGACACGTTCAAACACACGCACAGGGAAATGTGGTTAGGCCCGGGGCTGTACAGTACAGTGAGTCCTCAACTTGCACCCGGCCGTTCCATTCAAGGATATCTCTGCACACACAGACCTCTCCGCCTGTCCTTTGGCTTCCATATATCACTTGGAGTCAATCATATTTCACAGTGTTTATCATTCTTCACTTTATGTGCTTTCCACCTCCGCAGATAATTGTTTTCCTTCACCCTCCGCACTCTGCCTCTGATTATTTATCGCCCCCCTCCTCCTCTGTCGTCCACAATCAATGGCCCCACCAAGCCCTCACAGATCAACACTGTCCCGGCTTCTGATTTGTGCTAAAGGGTGCAGGAGGAGGGAGGGGATGGGGCGGCACACTTGCTAGCTACACCCGGACCAGCAATGGATTATCTGCACCCTCCAGTTCCCACAATTCTGATTTATCCCACCCCCCGCATTCACTTCTTTCGGGTCGACCCATGGAGGACAGAGGGGGGGGGAGGTTGTATTTCAGCGGCGGTGCGCTGGGCAGCCGGCGTTTATTAGAATGAATCAGCGAGGCGATAAAATAAGCCCTGTCACCAAGCAGGGTTATGAAATCAGAGCGCTGATTGAGTTTTCCAGTCCTGGCCGAGGGTGTGGGGCTCTAAATATCATTGGGTTTGACAGACTAATGAAACGCGCCCCCATGCTTGTGCTGCCGCTTCCAACGGGGGCCCAGAGAAAGCTGTCCGCCTCTACCGTATGCATACACACACACACGCCGATGCTCAACATGAATACGTCTACCAAACCTCACAGCGAGAAAGTGGATTTTTCAAAGCACATTCCCAATGCGTGGTGTGATTATGCATGATGGACTGTGCTATTTTCTGTATCAGTACATTTGATAATGCGCTAATGCGTGTTTGTGCTGGTATGCATAATGCACCACATTATATGTACTCCAGCGTGAGGAGGCAAAAAGACGAAGCAAGAGGGGAGGCTCTAAACTAAATTGCTGTAAAATATGGCCCCTTGGTAAACATGACTATTTATCGAAGCCACATTACAGGCGTTAAAGTCTTGGTTATTGCTGAAAGAGGGTTATTGCTTGTTATTATGATAGCGGGCAGATGTGGGAGGCAGGGACACAGACAGACAGAGAGAGAGATGAAAAACCCCGAGCCACTTCAAAGTCTGTTCCAGCAATTTCAGCCCGAGACCATCTCGCCATAACCCAGCATCAACTGAAAACACTGCCTTTCTCTTGTCCATTCATGCAGCATTTCTCTGCAGCTGACGCCGACAGCATCTCAGCACAGAGCAAATATTCTCACTGCTTTGGAAGCAGCAGCTTAGCTTAGAGTCTTACACACCAATCTACATGTTTTAAATGCAAAATTTTGCTGAAGGGATGATCTTTTATTATCATTTTAGCAAGCTTGCAAATTTTTCAATGAAATAAATATTTTGGAACAACAGCCTAGTGTATGTGTTTTGCTATAAGCCCCTTTTCAGACTTGCAGACAGGCACTTCATTATGCAAATTTGACATGTCGATGTCGTGTCTAAATAAGCGCCCAAGACAATTCTTTTGTAACTGTTGTGATGGCAATCTGACTTGGCCGGAACTTGTTACATGTCCAGTCTAACATGGGTCAAATCCAGTGGGCAACTCCGGGGTCTGAAAATTGAAGCCATTGAGGAAGTACCTTAAACATTCTTTCTAATAGCCAGCAGGGGGCGACTCCTCTGGCTGCAAAAAAAAGTGTGATTGTATAGAAGTCTATGAGAAAATGAGCCTACTTCTCACTTGATTTATTACCTCAGTAAACATTGTAAACATGAGTTTATGGTCTCAATCGCTAGTTTCAAGTCTTCTTCAATACAGCATGATGTTCATTTAGTAAATTATGGTCCCATTTAGAGTCAAATAGACCATAAAGCAGGGTATGCTGTAGAGCGTAGCTAACTTGTGATTGACAGGTCGCTACCACGGCGTTGTCTGGTCTGGGAGTTGTCCGTGTTTTCGTCTTAGAATTTCAACCCTTTCACAGTGTGTTTTCAGTTCATGAAAGTTAATTGCAACATTTTGGTCGCCTAAAAATGTCTTATTCAGCGTTTGGTTATGCTTAACTCCATGCTCTCGTGTCACTTGTGGTTGAAAAAAAACAAGATTGACTACGGCCAAAAACCAAGATGGTGACCGCCAATATGCACAAATCGAGGCTTCAAAACGACAGTCCACAAACCAATGAATGACGTCATGGTGACTACGTCCACTTCTTATATATAGTCTATGGTCAAATCTGAATTGAATAACATCATATTCAGCGCGTTTCCATGCACATGAGTAACGAGGTTACAGTTCTCCAGAAAGCTGATTTCCTAAACATTATGTTAACAAGGAACCTGGATTCTGTAATTGGGGTAGGGGATTAGAGAAATTATAATTAATGTACTTAAAGAAGCGGCTTGACGTAAAGGCTGCAGCAACACATCCTTACAGTAAGTGCGCAGAGAGAGAGAGATATTAAGACATCTTGTTCCGTCTTCTTAAGAGCTGCACTGTAATAAATTTGTAATGTCTATCATTTCTCATGCATAAAGAAAATAAAATCCGTTGAATAAATCATGAAATACTCTAATGAGATATTTAAGTTGTAGAGATTCTTCTCATGTCGCATCAGTCTGTAAAAATTAGCATTCATTTATTTTATATATACTGTACTCCCCCTTCGGCGTGGGGCAAAGGGAGAAAAAAAACTCGGAAAACTGCTATAATCATCAGACCATCAGTCTCCCCAATTACAGTATCCATGCAGCAATTCACAACATGTGAGCAGACAGAAATAAAATGAGAGACACATTTCGCTTCAAGTGTGCACAGGCGCTGTCAGACTGTAGGCTGAATATAGGCAGCAGATGTTTATATCCTATTCAACTAGAATTACCGCCTCACGGTTGTATGCCTCCACCAATCAGTCAAGTTCCAGTTCACACCCATGTCTGTCCAAAATGTCATCACTTCATCATTTTATCCTGTTAAACATTTGTGTGAAATTGTAATAATTATCATATGAATTCTTGAGCTATGGCCAAAAACATGTTTTGTGAAGTCACAGTGACCTTTGCCCACCAAAATCGAATCAGTTCATCCTTGAGTCCAATTGGACGTTTGTGCCAAATTTGAAGAAATTTCTTGAAGGTGTTCCTGAGATGGGACGGACGTGAGGTCAGAGTGACCTTGACCTTTGACCACCAAAATCTTACCAGTTCATTCTTGAGTCCAAGTCCTCTTGGAACTTGAACCTGAACTTGGAGTTTGTGCCAAATTTGAGGAAATTGCTTCAAGGTGTTCCTGAGATATCGTGTGTCACGAGAATGGGACGGACGTGAGGTCACAGTGACCTTTGACCACCAAAATCTTATCAGTTCATCCTTGAGTCCAAGTGAACATTTGTGCCAAATTTAAAGAAATTCGCTCAAGGCGTTCCTGACATCTCAGGAACGCGTTCACGAGATGGACCAGACGGACAGACAGACAACCCAAAAACATAATGCCTCCGGCCATGGCAGTCGCCGGCGCAAAGGCATAAAAATGAGGAAAACATTTATTAGGAAAGTGGTTCCCAAACTCTTTGTCCGGAGACCCACCAAAGCCTTATCGAGTGAGCTCAACCACCCCTTTATCCACACCCGTCATGTTCCAGATGTGTTTCTTTGAAATGGTTTTAAAATGGAAGTAATTTCATATGTAAGAGGTATTGTACAGCGAGCTGGTCATTGTTGTGAAATAAACCCCGACAGGGGCTTCGCGTCGGGGTCCTGCATCGACCTGAAGGGGTTTCTTTCACAAAAATGACCTGCCAGCTGTACATTATCCCGCTTATTACATGGCTACTTAACAAAGAAATCAATAATTTGGCTCAAAAATGGTTCTCCAGAGTCCAAGATGAGAACTGCACCCATAGCAACAGTCTTTTATACACATCAGTGGTCTGCTATAAAAAAAACAACAGACCGTATAACGCAGTGATTGACCAATCTGAATCGAGTGTATAACAAAGCCGTGTAATAATATTAAATAAAAGTCGATATTGTTTGGGCGCCTCTGCAGTTTAGATGAAACCGGCGATGTTACAAATTCCATTGGAATATTCCTACATATATGCCGGTCAAATGGCACAGCTTTTAACCCCACAATGAGCCTCTTGAGAAATGTTTAGAGCCTCTGCGCTCTCTTGACATGTTGGCATACAGAGGCCAAAGCCCTGCAACGAAAAAAATCATTAGGAACTCCATCTTTAAGCCTATTCAGGGAGAGGGCCGACTGCCTCGGCTCGTGTATTATAAAGGTGGAATTTAAATGGTAGAAGGACACACTCCAGTCAATGTGTTCCTTTTGCATTTGATTGAAAATCATCTATGACTCGGAGTAAGAGACCCTCTAATCTGAGCGACTTTGATTCCACTCGGAGAAATTGAAGAGGGCTTTTGAAGTGCGATGTTTGACATTTGTAGATCCACTAGATGTGCGCCCCGATTCATTTTCATGAACATAAGATGTATTTCTCTCTGGCACAATAGTTCAGACTATAGTGCTTCTGATGAAGGGCTTAGGGTGCCATTTTTCCGCATTTGGGCTAATGCAGAGCCAATGAAGTGACACGCGGCTCACAGTGTGCTCTCCGAGACGTCGATGATAACGTATAGCACGAGGCTAGATGCTGTAAATGCAAAGGGAGCTCGTGGAGCGGAAAAGGCATAGGCAGCATGTGCGTGTGCAGCGGCGGGAGTCTACAGAGGGGTATAGCAAAATGATACGGTTGGCCAGCGGGACAACAAAAAACTGATTTCACAGCTGGGGAAATCCAATTCTCTGTCTAAATCTCCATAACATAGAGTGGGATATATTTTGGCAGCAAAGTGATTTCTTTTTTGGTGTAATTATTCTCAACAAACGTCCTCATCGTCGTTTTTAAGAGAGTCTGGGTGGCGGGATTTACAGGCTGGTTCGCTGTGTGGGAAGCTTTAATATGCATGCATATGCCTTCTGCTTCCTGTGTGTGAAGAGAGCGTATAATACGCCATGATTTCAGTACATAAAAAGCTCACAGGCTATGTGCATCATGCCTGATTATCCTGATTACCCTGCCTTCAAGTGATGCTCAAATTCCTAACTCCGCAAACAAAACACCACAGCCAAATCAATAGCCAGACTTCATTAAAACAGCATTTACCTCTGACCACTTCAGCACATCAACTAAAAGGATCACACCGGCGATCGATGCCGATAGACAGCCTCCTTGGGAGACGAGTCTCAAAACACACAGCTTTCGGTTTCACAACCAGTGGCACTGACACAAACAAAATGGAGAATGTGCAAAGACGCTGGTCCGACAAAGCCTCTCTGGTGTTTAATCAGGAGCTCTGGACTGACTACTGTGAATCAGCCAGCAGCAATGCAGAGACCATTAACAGGCGGAGCTGCAATTACCTCAGCAGCTGAATGGAGTGCACGCTACATCACCAGTCAGGCCTGACCTCAGAGTGAACAATGAGGCTGCACGATTGATTAACAATAAACGTGAAGGTTGGGAAGCCAACACTTCTTTTATTAAAAACTTTTTTTAAGAGCACTGTGCCTGGTCCAGCACAGATTATATATTTTATATTAGGCTACAGTATAAATAGATTAGCGTGGAATGAAAGCTTAGCCAATAAATGTTAGATATGAATTACAGTGTTTCATTTTTAAAGGACAGCTTCAGATATATCAGCCCGTTCTCATTCCCAGGGCGTCAAACACCGTCGCTTTGTCACGGCCGTCGGCGTACGATACCGCCGCACAAGGCACGCTTTAGCGCAGGTATGAGACGCACCGGACTTTCCATTAACTACAACTACAACCGTCTCTCGAATCGCGCCGCCAGGCTACCAGAATGCAATGCACGGCTGCTTACATAGACAATGAATGGGAAGCGTGGAAAGGACGGAGGCTGTGGACATGTACCATAAGGGCAGGCGGGAGGGGAGGTGCATGGGCCCAAATAAAACGAGGCTTTCATCCAGGAGACCAATGTTCGTGTCCCGTACGTTACGTTTCACTTTCACGTTCCTATCGTGTCCCGCGATCACAACGTCAAGTCACAATTTCACCGTACAAACGTACACGTTGCTTTTTCCTGAACCTAAATTAGTGGTTTTGTTGCCTAAACCTAAGCAAGTGTTTCTGTCTAATTCACACGTGTTTACTGCGACTGAAAAGTGATACCGAGGGGTCTGTATGCGATGAGTAGGGATGAGAATGTGTTGCATATTTTCAAGTCAACACTTGCATGCCAATATGTATACGGAGTATGTTTTTGGTTTCGTTTTTTGCTGTAATTGTTCCTCGTGTCCATACATGGTCCTGAAGAGATCCCTTCAAAATGTGATTCAATTCAAAAGTTGGGGACAAATTCCATAGTCCTTGCTCTTTGCAAAAACGCATTCCAGCTGAAGCTTATATGAGGCTGTTTGAGATACAGCATGTCTACAGTGGAGGTTTAATTCAGTCGTCCGTCTCACGCACGTGTGATGGAAGATACGCTTTTATTATTGACACAGGCTCGCATTTCACTCGTACATATACACATATTTTTATGTTTCGAGCCTATTTTATCCAACTGTTGTACGCATATAACTACAGTAATTGTGTGATGGCCTCTGAGTGCTGCCATAAATGCGGGTCACCTACACTCCACATTGCACCTGAACACAGCATACGTAGACACTGACGGAGGACTGAAGCTGCTGCTGCTCTGTTAACGTGCTGCAATTGCTACGCAGGCTGCGTAGGCAATATGTTAGACAATTATCTCTTTGTGTCACTATCGCTCAGCAAGGAAACAGAAGAGGAAATTTCTTACAAAAAAAGAAGATACCCACACAACTTGACTAACTCAGGCTGCTGAAGCCTCATTATAGCTTAAACCGAAATACATTTTTACACAAACAAGAAGGCCGTGGGTGTTGTTCCTCATCACTTCATCGAAATCACATTAGGAACGGATGTCTACAGGCAGGGTCAGTTTGGACAGGAGGAACAATTAAAGCGACCAATAGCTCTTTCAGTGCACACAAAGGAGTGTTGTATTGAGATAGACTTGAAAAAACTCGGAACTTACCCTTTAATTTCAACATATTTGAATATTTTGGCCCTGTGAGCAGGAGACATCTCTTTATAAGCTATCAGCGACAAAAAACAACACCATCCAGCCTTGCTCCCCTCTAGCCATATTAGTAGCAGCAGCAGTTACACTGCAGGCTGCCAAGCTCTGCTACATCAAGCAGATAAATGTAACCGGTGTCTGACAGATTCCTTCCACAGCCAAATAAAATATGCTATTCAACGTGGCCGAGCCACATTGTTCACACTTTTAAAAGTTTTCTAATAAGGCACAGTCCACCTGTTTCCAAACCTCAAAGCATAAAACAAAAAAAAAGGACACTTGGTTTGTTTTTTCATCATTTCAGACTATTTTCAACAATGTGCTTAATTACAGAGGCTTCCTATCTAATAATGTTCCTGCAGGAGCAAGAGTTCACTCACACCCTCTCTTCACACCTGTGCCTAATAATAAATGTGACTGAACCCCTGCAGACGTTACTGTTAAATTTAAACAAGATATTATCAACTAGTGTGCCACAGATGGAAAAAACGGAATCACCTCATAGCAAAACTTTGAATCAACAACGCCATACTTTGACTTTGGAACATATAGTGAGCTTATTTTTCTCCAGGCAGTGCTCAAAATATACCATCATTTAATTGTGTGCTCGCGGCCATCCATCGTCTAGGTTTCATACTAATCGAATAGAGGCTATTTCAACTTGGAGTAAAGCTCTTCAAATACATGGCTGGTAACGGGAGCAACTGCTGCATCTGCGGCTGCAGTTGGATATTCTGCCGAGCATGACGGTGATTTGATCGGTCACATCAAAGCAGCGGCTTGCGCTTGGCAGGGGGAGAAGAAAGCAGTGATGTGCTCGACCACTGTCTATAGTTTTCTCCTGGGTCAGTAAAAGCAGTGTCGAGGCTAAAACGCGGCCGTGGCCCCCGGGTTGCAAACATGAAATATGAGCAGTGCTGTGTCTTGGAGAGGAGATCTAAGCACACATGTATAGTACAGTGAGTCATATCATCTGGTAGGGCGCGGGAGGGGTGCTCCTGAACACACCGCGGCCTTATCGTAACAAATGACCTTCACTTGTTTCTGTGCCCAGAGGGCGAAGGAAACACTGAGAAACGAAGCCATTCAAGAATAAGGGGAGAGACACAACATCATATATTGACATTGAAGCCCTGCTATCAAACCCAATTTGGTTTATTTACAATGCCAGGGTGCCCAATGGCTAAAGCTGATTTCTTTTTTTTTTTCTACTGATGGGAATAAACCCCAAACAAATCCATTTTCCTCGAGCGCCTCATCCTGGCGGTCAGTTGCCATGGATATCCAATGTGGCTGCATGTCCAGAGATCAAAGTGGCGACGCCGAGGCAAGGGCAAATCTCAGACACACAATTCAAAGCAACTTCTTCTCCCCGCAGGTGCTCCTCGGACATATACACTTTCACACATGTTAGATGGGGATACACACCGCGCAGGGTATTTTTCAGGTTGAGAAATGGCCCCCGAAAGCGACAGAAATCAGAGGTCGGGCCGACTCCCGCTCCCATCTCCTCTTTCTCGCTATCTCGCCAGCTCCCATTCCGCCACTCCACCGGCCCTCGTATCAAAATGAAATAGTCATCTCCATGGCGGAAGCTTCGCCTTTCTATTGACGGCTGTCTGATGCGCGCGTTATCATGTCCGATCCGGGCTTTGACAGGCCGACAAGGGAGAGGCTTGTATTACAAGGGGAATCAATGGCGCTAGGCCATATCCCTATCAATAGGCTGCCACAACTCTTTTCGCTCATGCTGCCCGCTCTGTGACAGATAAGATGCTTTATCAGAGGAAAAAATAGGGGCGAATGAAAGGGCGGGGGGATGGAAATGGCAGTGACTGGCGATTTTAATAAAACATTTGATCATGATGTTTGATCTTCACACGGACACAAGCCAACACAAGCAGTGCAAAGAAGCTGGAAGTCCCGGTGTTAACCCTCTCCCTCAATATAGTGGATAAATTACAACAAAATGAGCTCCTGAATCAACTTGTAAGGCCAAACCCTCATGCTAAATGATTTCCTAGATCAAATATTGATATTTGGAATGAGCACCCTCGGTGGGCCTTTCTTGGCGGCCTCCTGTAGTCAGCACATTTTTTTTCTACAGGTCTTTCCAGGTTTATGGGGAAATGAAAAGAGGGCTGGGTGAGGAGAGCAGGAGGGAAAACAGCTGGGAAGAAAAAAAGAAAAAGCATTTAATTTGTTCACCGTCGCCACAGTGTGTTGGTTTCAGCAGAATGGGTTGTGTGCCGAGTATTTCTCTTTTTCTCAAGGACCTGCTTCTGTACACAGAGCAGTGAGGGTTGCTGGCTCACAGCAAACTCTAATTGCCCTGAGGCCATAGGCAGCCACTTTCAAACAGGGTCATTCATCTTCCCATGGAAAAGGAAATGGTCTTTGGCCCTGATCCTTAATCACCCCCCTGCTGCAGTGTACAAGGTCATCAGGGAAGCCCTGTGACAAACAGACTCACACACATACATGTATGTACACACACACAGTCGTGGAGTAGCTGAACGATTGAGGGGGTGGTCACGTGGTGAGAGACGCATGTGAGGTGAGCAGAGAAAAAGATGGAAGGAAATTTCTGTGCATGCGCCGTCCTCAGGTGAAATTGGAGCAATGATTACAGCTCATAGTTATGGTTTGTGTTACGGTGTGTGGTTCTCCCTTCAAAGAGGAAGTGAGGAATTCACGTGGATGTGGTGGTGAGCCACGCCGAGAGCCGTGACCAAAGGAGAGGCAGAGAGAAGATGAGAGCACGGGGGGGAAGAGGAGGAGGAGGAGGAGGAAGTCAGGACAGGACAGGAATGGAAAGGGCTCCATTTCACTGAGGATCAAAAGACATTGGCACAGACTGGTCCTCCAACAAAATAAAGGTAACAGTATTTCTGCTTGGAGACGAGCAGAGGGGTGATTCACAAAGCAAGATTACCAGTTGATCCAGGATTACTTGAGTAAAGTCTCACAAAATTCTGTTTCATAAAGCAGGATCAAAAACATATCATTTATCAAACATATTATTGTCACCTTGTGCTGTCTAGTCTTTGTGATTTTGTGTGTTTTTAACATCTGTTTTATTGATTATTTTTACTGTTTTAGCAGGGGTGCCAGACAAATGTTGTAATTACCAATATATTATGACCATAAAGAAATTGACAAATCCTTTTGGACCACCCAGTGATAGCATAGCACCGAATAGATTAGGGTAAAAAAAAATTGAGGAGTGTTCTGAAATTTGTTTATTCATTCTGTAATAATATGTAAGACATTGTATTTTCACTTGTGTTTCAGTTGCTCTGCAGACTAACTCTGCCTCTGTTACTTGTAATAAAGGTCTATTTTTCTGTATCAAAGTCTTGATCTCTGGACGGTTGATTTCTATCACATAGTTTTATTTTTTAATACACTGTTATTCTTGTAACGCACTTTGAATTGTGTTCTATGAAAGGTGCTACACTAAATAGGCCTGTGTATTGGCAAGAATCTGGCGATACGATACGTATCATGATACAGGGGTTATGATTCAATATGTTGCGATACTGTAAGCAAGGCGATATATTGCGATTTTTTTCAAATCTAATATTAGGAAAAACTGTCATAGTATAAAGAACACACCACCATATGCATAAAATCTGAGAAAAAAAAATCTACTTTTTCATGCAATCAAAACAGTGGGATCTGCATTTGCATTTATCACAGTCGCTGTAACATCCAACATCATGGCACAACTGTGAGAGGGCACATACACTTGAGAGGGGGCATCTCTTTGCAAATGAAATAAAGTATTGAATGAGTTAATCTTTGCATGTAAACTAAAAATTAATAATTAAGATCGATACAGTGTTTTTGAGAATTGATCCATTATTACAAAACATAATATTGCAATATTCTATATTTTCTAACACCCCTAATACTAAATAAACTTATTTTGATTATTAGGATCTTATTTAATACTTTAAATGTACTTTCATGTTGCATTTTACACATGCAGATTCATTTTCAAGTTGCAACTTCTGATTATTTTAATTTCCAGTTAATCTCCAGATTATTCTCTCAGTTATTTGCGCATTGTTTAGTCATTAATATGCCAGATAAATAGAGAAAAATAATATTATTATGACCCATCATGATCATAACTTGCTTGTTTTGACTGGCCAATGATCGAAACCTAAAGATATTCAGTTTACTATAAAAACAAAAGACTAAAATGAAAAGGAAATATTCACATTTGAGAGGCTAGAACCAGTGAATCTTTGGAATTTTTTGAAAATTATTATTAAACCCAATACCCAAATGGTTGCCAATTAATGTTCTGAAAGTCCATATTACTCATACTGGGCTTGAATCCAAGTTAATATGATGACAGGAGAACTCTGCAACAAGCTAATTCAACACAGCAACAAATCTGTACTTCTGTGCTTCACTGTTTGACTTTAAAGTGCTGACAAATGTTCTCTTTGTTTATGGTGGTGATTCGGTCCGTTCTCTCTTCACTATTCTATCTTCACATACATTTTTCTATTTAATATTTGCTGCTCGTCGGCTGTTGAACACCACAGATCTCTTCTAACATCTCTGTCTTCATTGTGAATTGATGTGATCTACGCTTGATGTCCTCTTGAGATCTGCGTTATAAAGTCATGAATATACATATTTTAACAAGGCTTGAATGAATCACATCACATTCATTCTGAGTTGGATTTATGAAACAATTTAATTCTGGTTCATTAGGCTCACTTAATCCCAACTTTTCGCGATGAACTGCAGTTTCCTTTGCCTCCAATGCAAAACCCCAATGAGTTCAATAATTCAATACATGTAAAACCATGTTGTTCTAATGGTATCCTCTTGTAATTATGTATAATCCACATTGTGAATGGCTGCTGATTGGCTAGATCTAGGAAGGCCTGTCGTTTGGGACTTTAGGGCTTTATAAATAAACCTGAGTTGACCGCACTAATTGCAACAATACAATCAATAAGTAAGACAATCTGTTCAACTGGGAAAGTTATTGGCTTACTATGCAGAATGTGTGAAGTCTGAAACAAGCTGCTGAAATTGGACCTTGCGTGTTCTCCTTGCGGACTACATGTGGAGCTCCCTTTTCAATCCATTTTAATATTGCTGTATTTCTCACAGTCAAAGGCTATTATGACTTCAAGCCTGTAATACCAAATCAATGTAGGCGTTATGTATTGGCTGATGCTGGCAGCTTTACGTCTCCCAAATTAACCGGGGGGTCCCATTTGGGTTCAGTTCCTAATGAGCACAAACCAAATTAAGCATTCAATTTAGTCTCTTTTTAGAAGATGAAAGTTGAAACGTAATCACTAACCAATGGAGAAATTATTTTAAACGTACGGTACATGTGAGCCCTCCCACAGTACCTCAACACACATGTAAGGATGACTAACCATGCACGCACGCAAACACATATATCCATACAATTATCCTTCACTCATTGCCGTTAAGAGCAACAGGTTTCCTTGTAGTTTGCAGCAACTCTCCGCGGGCACAGAGGAGAAACATCACTGGGCCTTGCTAACAGCTCAGCCGAGCAATGAAACAGAACACATTATTGCTGTGGAACATCAAAGGCTGCGTCTGTGCGATACATATTTAATTAAATCCGATTGACGGTAGCAGACGCACATGGTGCATCCTGTGCACACAGAGACAGGAATGCACTTACAGACCTGTGAATATCCTTGCAAAGACGCGCTCTCGCTCCCTTTCTCTCTCACATACAAACATGAATTCACACGCTCATATCACAGGGCTGGCAGCGAATATATTCACAGTGCAGAGATTCATTTCTGCCACTGTGGAATAAGGTGTGTGGGCGCCGCTGTAGCACGAGCTTCAAAACACACCTGAAGTTGTTTATTATCACATACGGTGCACAGCTCAGTGTGCTTCATTTGATGGGGAGCTATGTTAATACTTTAAAAAATGGGATAATTGTCTGTCTCATAGAGAATTATATGAAATAAACAAAGTCCACTTCACGTGTCGTGTTCAACATATAAGCCTCGCTTGGCACAAAGACAAGGCAGCGTGAAGCAGCTCGCATTTGCCAAAGGCAAAAATAAAAACAAAACACATCTTTCAGCATCTCTTATTTACATGTTGTTTCTTCCCAGCTATCAGGCTAATGACCACCACATCCAAGAGTCAGCTGGGTTTTATTCAGTTACAGAAGTGTATGAAGCATATCCATTTATATTAACGAGGACGGGACTTCTCAGTCGCTGTAAGCAGCAAATGCAATATTTATCTTCTCATGCAACCTTAATAAGGACATTTTCCAAAATACTGGACGATCCATTTAAAGCAGAACAACAAGGGGAAAGAATTTATTAAAATAAGAGAAACAACTTCCTGTGTGCCAAAAGAGAGTGATGCAGAAGCAAACAACTGAGCTGAAAAGCAACAACTTCTTCATCAACCTTCCTAAGTTCTGATATAAAGTAACTTAGGGGATGCTGGCAATAGGAGTTTAACTTTTATAATAGTTTTTTTCCCAGAACCGTTGTTCTGGAAAAAAAGTTAATTAAACACCACCAAGAGTGGGATCTCACAGCAACCTCGCAACTTTTTTTAAAAATGACTTGGCACAGGATTTAATACCAACTGTTCCACTTTGATAATCCATGCAAGTCTACTGCCGTGTGCTTGGGGACAGATGACATCTGCACCCAAAGAAGAATCTGGATTTGAGATGTAACGCCTCGAATAACATTTGGGATGTTTTTTTTTAAATTCACAATTGTTCTGTTTAAAGATATACACGTTGTATAATTAGAAGGCATTTAAATTCTCTATTAAGTCATCAGTTAAAGTTAATTGCATATAATCACTTGCATACTGTAGTTCAGTGGTTCCCGACCTATTTTCCTTGATGTTCCCCCTACTTGTATCTAAGAAAAGCTGAGCCCCCCCATATTTACTAACGTCGTCACCCTAAAAAAATTACAAATCCTCGAACGAAATCCTCAATTTGAATAAAGTGATTAATCAGATTAAATTAGTTTATCTTTTTTTTTTTTTTTTTAAATCAACTTTCTTTAATGAATATAACTCATCAGTGCGAGCCTCCGTTTGTGTGCGGCAAGCGGGAGAGCAAACAGTTTTGACTGCAGTGGAAATGTTGTTTTTGAAAGGCTAAACGCCAACAAATATGGTGTGAAGCAGAGAATTTTGTTGGATAAAAACTAGGGCTGTCAAAGTTAATGCGATAATAACGCAAATTTGTTTTTTGCCACTAATTTCTTTTACGCATTAACGCAACTTGTGATTTGTAGGTCGTAGCGGGCTCAGTTTTAAAGCTAGAGTGAAGATACTGGCATCATATGAAACTAAAAAAAATGAAAAGAATCCATTAGTACCTACCATGTCATATTAGCTTGTCGGGAATGAGGCTAAATAACGCTCCAAATTTATGCAAAATTTTGGCGAGGAAAAATTGGCATGGCCATTTTCAAAGGGGTCCCTTGACCTCTGACCTTAAGATATGTGAATGAAAATGGGTTCTATGGGTACCCACGAGTCTCCCCTTTACAGATATGCCCACTTTATGATAATCACATGCAGTTTTGAGGCAAGTCATAGTCAAGTGAGCACACTGACACACTGACAGCTGTTGTTGCCTGTTGGGCTTGAGTTTGCCATGTTATGATTTGAGCACATTTTTTATGCTAAATGCAGTACCTGTGAGGGTTTCTGGACAATAATTGTCATTTCTTTGTGCTGTTAATTGATTTCCAATTATAAATATATACATACATTTGCATAAAGCAGCATATTTGCCCACTCCCATGTTGATAAAAGTATTAAATACTTGAAAAATCTCCCTTTAAGATATATTTTGAACAGATAAAAAAAGTGCGGTTAATTTGCAATTAATTGTGATTAACTATGGACAATCATGCGGTTAATCGCGATTAAGTATATTAATCGATTGACAGCCTTATATAATACTAATAATATTGTGTAGTCTGATCTTTATCTGCAACTGTGCAGAAATACTGTCTTTAAACACAATGTGGCTAGCTAAGTAGCAAGAAAAAAATCTTTTTAAATAGTTTTATATACAGATTTTGTATAAATTATCCAGTAAGTGTGTTATTATGATTTTAGTTATACATGTGCAAATGAGCAGACAAATCCTTGCGCGCTCCCCTGTGATCTTTGTCGCCCCCGGACCCCAGGTATCAGTGTCTTTAGGCTGGTAATGTCACTTGAGCTCTTAGTCGGACATGTGTATCGTGTTATAACCAGTCAGCCATCTCTGGAGGCAACACAGCATGAAGTGAGCCTGAATACCACCCAGAGCATGCGCTGATGTCCTGCCGGTCAGCTCAGAAACAAACAGCTGCACCGTGTGAACGTGTTTGTTTGTGTTTGTGTAACTGATGTGTGTTGTTTGCTCGCCCCTCGGTGTGCGAGTGGCCCCGCCGTGACAGTGGAGGCGGACATGACAGCGGGTTTACACAGATACACACGCCAGCGTTCCCAGAGGATCTCTATCTATAAGCTGTATTGTGAGGCATGGGGGACATCCATTACAAAAAACCCCTGCGGTTCAAAAACCCCTGGAGCTAGCTGCTGGTTCTCACACACTGAGAGACAAACTGCCCTTAACGCACACGCACACACACACACACACACACACACACACACACACACACACACACACACACACACACACATAAAGAAACATGACCTACAGACATGAAATTGCAAACATCTACAAACACGTTCACGCAGAGAAGTCTAATGGAAACAGCTCTTTGTACATATTCTCTTGCATGAAAAATTCATAAAGAAAGTCGTGTTGCATACACACTCCGGCGACAGGGAAGACAGACAATGCATGACAGTGCTGGAATGAGTTTGTCATGTTGATAGTGGGGGGACTATGCTATTGAAAATCCTCTGATACTGTGCTTCTGTTGTCTAACAATGTCAAACGATGTGGCTGCAACAGCCCACAGATTTTTGAGCGCAGAAGTACAGCTGTAAGTGTAACTTAACTTGGTCGTGCATGTATGAAGACGTGCGAGACAAAGATTAAGAGATCCTTGTGCAAACTGTGTGCATGCATGTGTGCATGTCTATCTATTTAATGAGCCACACACACCAGCGGGGTCCCCATCAGTCTGCTGTCTCCTAATTGGACCTACTGAGCAGCTAGCGGACCTCCAGCATTCATCTCCCAGAATTCACCGCGAGCAAAGGGTGCCTAGGAGGGCACCCAGGAAGAGAGGCAGAAAAAAGACGGGAATGAAGGAATAAAGAAAGCGTCCCGGGGAATAACCTGCCTACTAGTTTGACCTTTACATAACTACTGGCAGGTCTGGGTGACGGTGAGGGAGGGTGATCACAGAGACTAACTAACTGAAAAGAAGAGACAACTGACAGCAGGTGGAAAAGTGGAGCGGATCCGCCTACACACACACTCATGCTCACACACACATCTGTGCGCACACACTCACGAGCAGGTGAACACACTCATCAAACATCATCTGGCAGACTACCACATAGAGACACGCAGCGTGCTGCACAGCGCCTTCCTTACTACCTCTTGAAGAGAGAATAAATCAGTGATTATCATATATCCCCAGGCATTAAGCAACATCCCTGATGTACTTTAGATAGACGAAGTAGAAGGAGTGAGTCGAGGAAAACAGAGACGGAAAAAAAAAACAAAAGAGGAGGGTATCACGGTAGCCTAGTGTGCAAAATCTTATCTTGCAACAATGCGAGTTGATTCTGGGTACATGACCTTTGCTATGTGATTCCGCCCGTCTCTCTAAACTTTCCTGCAACTCTCCACCTCATACTATCTATCAAAACACCTTGAAAATAATCTGAAAATACAGAAATCGCACTGTGCCAAAGAAGAATCTTCAACGCAATATTATTGTCATGATGAAATGTGTATCCAAGCGCTTCTCAGTAGGAGGGAAAAAAAAGCCCAATTAAACTGCACACAATTTACCTCTCATTTTCCCGTCTCCTGAGCACTGGGCCAGTTGAAGATGATGGACGCGAGCAATTTCTTTAACACGGCTACCATGCAAATCGCTTTCAGTGTGTCTCCCTCAGCTGTTTCCCCCCACGGTATGCTAGATTGCAGCCTCCTCTACTAATTGTTCCCAAACATCTCAGGCCAGCAGCGCGAGTTAATTGAGAACGAGAGACGTCGATCTCCCGTGATAGACAGACTCGCATAAATGAGTATTCCCAAAATGACTATCCACATCAAACCAGAGCGCAAAATCCATTCTTTTTCGGTTCAACCACAACTCTGCAGAGCTGAAGAGCTTAGGTAGCCGCCTAACAAGCTGTACCTGTTTTAGTTTACTGTGATTTGCTTCCAAACATCCTAGGTTACTAGTATGAGCAAATGTGAGACAGACATTTCTGTCATCTATCACCTGGATTGACAAAGAACAGGATTGAAGAGGAAAAATGGGGCTTATGAATGAATTTGCAGTGAGGAACTTCTGATAGGGGGGGGAATACATTTCATGGGTTATTTACACTATATCTTGAATTTGTAAAAATACTCAGGTTATTTCCAAACCCAGTTTTGAGTCTTAAAGAGGACCTATTATACTCATTTTCAGGTGCATACTTGTATTTTGGGTTTCTACTAGAACATGTTTACATGCTTTAATGTTCAAAAACGCTTTACTTTTCTCATACCGGCTGTGCTGCAGCACCTCTTTTCATCCTCGGTCTAAAATGCTCCCCCCCCCAAAAAAAAAGCCCAGTCTGCTCTGATTGGTAAGCTGGCCCACTCTGTTGTGATTGGTCAACCAAACCAAACTCTTCGGACTCCGCTCCAGCTCCGCTCTAACTAGCTTTGTTTGAGGGTGTGCCAAACTGGCTTCTTTAACATACCCCCAGATTGTTTTGTAATTTTTCAAACTTATAGTCTTATTTAGCAGTCAATTTATCAGATTTTGCTCAGCTCCCTGTGGAGCCACAAATGTCTAACTTTTTTCACATCTGTAGTAGTGCTCCCCAAGACATGTAAACATACTTTGATGTGTGAAATTGGCGAAGTTCCCCTTTAATGGGAGATCATCTCCCATCCTGCTTACTGGCTTTTCATGCTGCAAGCTACAGCACTAGTAGACGTTTAATTATGCGTTGTGTAACTTCCAAAATAACTGTCAAGCCATTTAAAGTTCAACACAAACCACTTACGAACACCGGAGCTCAGACAGCCAGCAGAGCTCATGTCAAACTGTTTATTCATAGAGAGAACAAGTTGCTTGATAAAAGCAGTATGAGAAGCTTAAAGTAAGCAGGTTCATAACAGGACAATATTTATTCCATTATTCTTGTTTATATATACTGACCGTTACTCCTTTCTAGACCTTATTTATTTTCTTGCCAAGTCAATAAAAAACTAATTAATATTTATGATGATGGAATGGAGAAAAGTAAAGGGCGTTTTGAGCGTGAGATTTGCTCACAGTGAACTTCTCAGCTCTACTTCTGCATGATAAACAGCCGAAATTGAATGTGCATATCTAAGTGCAACAATTGACACTATCTTCCCATTATGTTAGCATTTCTGTGCGCATGCATTACCATAGCTATACACAGTGTGTGGGGAAGAGTCTAGGGCAGGCAGCTAACGCTAACGTGGTTAGCATTAGTCACCCTCCTCAGAGGCACATGATCAAAGAGATGTTCCGACTGTTAAACGGATGAAACACAGAGTGATGACTCGGGTTGAATCTTGGGGAGATACGCAGGCTTTGCGAGCAAGAAGATTGTGGGCGGGCGTGGGCGTGATCGTCAAAATGAACCAGCTCGCTGACATATCTATTGCCAGGTCGAAGACCATTTATAATATTCATGAAGAAACAGATATGACATGGCAAAAACTCATTAAAATGGCTTTTTCTCTCTTATATACTCAGGCAGCATTGCACTTCATTTTATAGAAAAATAGATTACAAAATTGTCTGTATTGCTAAAGCACCTTTGCCAGCTGAAAATCTCTCAATACAAGATGTATAAAGACTGAAAAATGTAACTGATTATGGCTGAGCTGCTTGCAATTGCATTAGATTTCCTTTTGTCTGCAAGTGGAATTTTGAAGATAGAGATTTTAGAATTAGCATATGAACTGGGGTTTGTGTGCGTTACAAACCTTCTGTTTGAATTAATTTGTGTGTGTTTTATAATAGTCGACTTATATTTTTTTGTGCATATAAAAGGTCTGCAAAGTTACAAAGCCCAAATCACGCCAAAGTGAGTTATTCTCCCCCACAGAAACTGCTCCTGAACTGTCTGAAACAATTTGTTTGAAGTCTCGCCTTTTCTTCCGTAACGTGGTGATGTCACCAAGTAACACATTTGCATAATTCCTGCCTGGAGGCTAGTTTGGCACGCCCTCAAACAAAGCTAGTTAGAGCGGAGCTGGAGTGGAGTACGAAGTGTATGGTTCGGTTGACCAATCACAACAGAGTGGGCCAGCTGACCAATCAGGGCAGACTGGGCTTCTCGGGAAGGGGGGGTGGGGCTCAAACAGAGTGTTTCAGACAGAGGGTGAAAAGAGGTGCTGCGGCAAAGCTGGTATGAGAAAAATAAAGTGTATTTTTGAACATTACAGCATGTAAACATGTTCTAGTAGGAACCCAAAATACAAGTATGCACCTGAAAATTAGCATAATAGGTCCCCTTTAACTCCTTATACCCCTTGTACACGCACCTGAGCGCACTTCCTACAAATCATGAAATTAGCGAGCTTGTGTGTTTCAAAAGGAAGGCTTGTTATTTACCGTTTTTTCTGATTTGCACCCATATTTTACTTAGTGGTAAAACAAATGTAGAGAAAATGCATGTGAGCTGCTGATCCATTAAAGGTAAAGTGAGTAGGATTTGGTAGCATCTAATGGTGTGGTTGCAGATTGCAACCAATTGAACACCCCTCCACTCACAACCTTTTTCATGTCTACACTAGTCGTTGGTACCCCAGTGGACCACCTGACCTACAGAGTGGCCAAGTAACACAGTGACAGAGACGGAGAGAGAGAGTAAAAGAAAATGAAACGTGTCTGTCGGTACGTCCCCGCGGAGCTATCATTAATTAAGCGTGAGATTGGTTCTCTCCACTTCCCACCCTGTCTCTCATTCTGTTGATCCTGAGATGTCGAGGGATTCGTCACTTCTCACCTCTGAAAAAGAAACAGCTAGTGTCGGTGAAGTGGACCAAAAATAGATAGTGTGAGAAGATACCAAAACACACACATCTCAGTCTACACGTGCACACACCCTACTCCACTAAAACAGCTGCACACACGCTCGAATCCAGCTCTGTGTCAGAAAGCTATAGCTCTCTTTCAGCACTGCAGTACATCACTAATGATAGCTCAACTCCCTCAACTCCCCTATACTACCCTGAGGGGTGGAGAAATCTGCCAAACTGGTACAGGTCCTCTCTTTACCTCTCACACCACGGTGTTTGACAGCCAACTAGGGAACTGTAAAATTAAAGGCCTTGGCAAATGAAATTCTGTGACACGGCGGTGTGAATCAAAGCGGACACTGCCATGGGAGGTTGTGGAAGAAGAATGAACAAGGCGCGCTCTCAGAAGGAATACAAAAGTAAAGTGAAAAGTTAGGGAGGGCAAAAAAACTACATTTTCATTGTTAAGTTACCAAGTTCATCTGGCATCTAACAGCCGCATCCTGGGTATTGACAAAAGAGGAATAGCTTTGTCATTTCACCTTGAAAAGGAGAGCGCTTTGTATAAAAGCTCTTTCATAAGCACGCAGAACCTTATTGACTTCCTTTGATATTAATAGCCTATGACACAAAATGCCATTTTCCCAGCGATGCCGCGTTTTTTTCTTATCTGATGTGACCTTGTTGATGGTGCCGGAGACGGTGGTGTAATGTATCCCAGCTCAGTCATCATCATTGCAAGATTACTGATGCTACGCATAGACAGAGTGGATATGGACTGCCTTGCTTTTGCTCCAGGGGCTTTTCAAAACCCCACATGTGAAGACTTGACACTGGGTCTTTCTTTCCAAATCACGGGGTATTTAGTGGCTCTCGAACAGCTCTGACTCTGGCCTCCCCTACGCTTGCACTGATGGAGACACACAAGTGTCACCGCTGACATGAGGGGCCATCATCGCTGCACGCCAGGCAATCTGTTGTTGAGGTGAAGATGCTGATAACAGTGGTCCCTGTCTGTCGTCCGTCCACCAACCAACCCTGTCTCACCCCCTGAGGGAGAGTTATTGCTTTAATATGAACAACGAATGGTTCAATTTGTCCTCTGGGTGTCAGAGGACTGCTCGGCGTGATTACTTTCTTGGCAAGGCGGTGACATTCATTGGCTTGGACTCAGGACGTATTGGAGAAAGGCCTCTGTTAGGCTGGATTGGGGTGAATGACAGATACAGACGGACAGAGACAGAAAGGGGGAGACGGAAAAATGTAGAGAAAGGGAGCAGTGGCAAGGCCCGGCTTTGCACACCTCAATGAACACAGCTGCACTTCAATCCTCGATAGAATGAGAAATACAGTATCCTGACCTTGACTGATCAAGCATGGGGGGAAAGCCAGCGTGGCTCCAATCCACCCACGCACAGTCAAAAAAAACACATCAAATAGTGGAGCAGGGACTAGAGGACTTTGGTTTGTTTTTTTGACATTTCACTTCGTCACATTTTCAAACCTGATTATCAAGACGACAAAACATTTAGCCCACAGACTCAGGCTGTGTTCCACACAACTCGGAGAGCGGGTATCTATTTCTCCTGTAAGGAAATATGTAATTGAACGCTACCCTACACTCCACTCTGAATGGTAAACAATGGGCTTATGGGAGTAGTTTGAAATTTGGGGAAATTTGCTTATTTCCTTTCTTGTCGAGAGTTACATAAGAAGACAGATACCACTCTAATGTTTTCCATAAATATGAAGCTGGAGACAACAGCTGGTTAGCTTAGCTTAGCAGAAAGACTGGAAACATAAGGAAATTATCTTATCAGTTATCTTCGGACAGAGTCAGGCTAGTTGTTTCCCCCTGTTTCCAGTCGTTGTGCTAAGCTAAGCTAGCTAGCCGTTGGCTAGTATATAAGTGGACGTAGTCACCGTGATGTCACCCATTGGTTTGTGGATTGCCGTTTTGAAGCCTCGAGTTCGGCATTTTCGCTGTCGCCATCTTGGTTTTTGGCCGTCGTAATCTTGGTTTTTGAATAAGACATTTTTAGGCGACCAAAATGTTACATTTAACTTTCATGAACTGAAAACACACTGTGAAAGGGTTAAAGTTCACAGACGAAAACAAGGACAACTCCCAGACAGCACAATGCCGTTGTAGCGACCTGTCAATCACAAGGTGGCCACGCCCTAAAGCATAACCTGCTTTAAGGTCTATATACTCTAAATGGGACCATAATTTACTAAATGAACATCATGCTGTATTGAAGAAGACTTGAAACTAGTGATTGAGACCATAAACTCATGTTCACAATGTTTACTGAGGTAATAAATCTAGTGAGAAGTAGGGTCATTTTCTCATAGACTTCTATATTATCAGAATTCTTTTTGCAACCAGAGGAGTCGCCCCCTGCTGGCCATTAGAAAGAATGCAAGTTTAAGGCACTTCAGCAGTGGCTTCATTTTCAGACCCCGGAGTTGCCCACTGTATTGTACTGATACAGTACATATAAGAGTGTTATCAATCTTCTCATCTAACTCTCGACAAGGAAGTGAATCAGAGTATTTCCAAAAACTATTCCTTTTAAGATAAGTTTAAGATACAAAAATGCATTGTTGACTTTAAACTGGGCTTGCAGAGACACATGTGTTACGATATGAGTTACACGGGTTAGCACTAGCTCAATTAGCGTGTGTACTGCAGTTCTTGAATATCTCAAAGGCATCCGTGTTTATTCCCTTTTCTTTTCAAGCATTGGAACACAGAGGTCAGAGGTCAATATCTGACGTCCACCTTTGAATTGGAACACACACCAACTCACCACACATACAATACATTCGCAGCTCTCCGCCTCACCTGAATAGTTGGCGGCGAGCGCTGTTTACGGGTGGTCGTCGTGGAGAGCGTGGTGGTGGTCTCGATGAAGGTGGTGGACATCTCCGGCGGCACCGAGGTGGTGGTGCGTGCCGCGCCCCTGCTGACCGGCACGTCGCCCACCAGCCGCACGCTGCCGTTCACCTTGATGTTTGCGTGGGCCTCGGCGGCCATGTTCAGCACTTTGAGGCCGTTGTAGTAGAGGCCGGAGAGCTGGCCCTGGTAGGGTCGCTTCCGGTCGTTTCCGCCGATGGAGATGGTGGCCTGGGTGTTGAAGATTGTCAGCTGCCGGCCTGGCGCGGGACGGAGGGGAGTGAGTATTAATATGTCTATGATGGTGTATGTCAACAAACAAAAAAAGCTCTAATTTTGACATGCCTTAAAGAGGAGCTACACTGAGAAAAACATTAACGGAAAACTTAAACAAAGACTAAACATGTCTGTTACCACTATTAATTTACTGCGTGATTAAATGACAGCGGATGGAGGTGTGGGTAAAAGTGTAATGGTGATGCAACATGCATTTACACTGAAAACTACAGTATCGGTTCTCAACAACCCCACCTTTCTGTTCTTTAATTTAAAAGACTGCAGCTATACTGTATGGACTGTTATCTACAGCAGGAAGGCTTTTTCCCTCTGACACACAAGAAAAAGCACCCCTGAAAGAGACTACTAATGCTGAAAACAACAGACGCTATAGCAGCTTTATCGTAAGGCAGCGAACACATGCACGTGTGGAAAAAAAATACATTGAAAAATGAGCTGGAACAAGTTCCACAGGCACTCTTAATATTCTCTGGACAAAACAGTGGACTCATGCGGCAAAATGATGAATAAATATGTATACAGGGTTTGGCATATTATGATAAAGTGTGAGCAATACACACTCACTACATGTCACGGCGAATTTCATTAGGAGAAGCCTAAATATCATTGTCAAAACACACTGCTCATGCATTAATTATGAAACGAAAAATACGCCAAACTTTCGCAATACAGGAATCATAATTAAAAATCTCATTTGTATAATTTACATACAGAAAGCATCGCGAGCTTGTTATATTTGTGGCATTCGCACAATTACAATACATAATACACACCGGGCATGGAATGACAGGGAGAGGACGTTCATGTGGAGTCATGCATGCAGCAGTAATGGGATTTTTCCAGACCTGTCTGTGTTTTAGCGGGTTGTTAAAGGGACTTTATAATCAGGTTAAGACGTTTATGTGCAATGAACTTTAAATGCAGTTTATAATGATATTATGTTAGACTTTTTAATCCCCGCAATTGTTTATTGAACATAAACGAGGTGCTGATTTGATAATCTCAGTGATTGAGAAGCACAACTCTATCAGGGCGCAGTGCACCTTGGCATGCTCGCTGTGATGCTTTGCCGTCAAAGAGGCTCCAATTAGCTCTCCATCGCCAAACAAGTGAGGGTTTTATCGTGTGTGATGTGTGCAACTACAATCAGATAAATTACAGCGGGGAAAAGCACCTGCTGTTTGGAAACTTTTCAGGGGGATATGCCCACTGATTAGTTTGTTCTCAAACATTGCAGAGGATTTGAGCCAAGGGAGCTATCTCTCCTCTCAAAACATTCGGCCTACTGTTGCAGCATAGATAATGCCGTCCCCTAGTCAATTTTGCACAAAAGATTAGGAGTGCTTGATACTTATTGTTGCACTGTTTATAAAAGCTCTTCCCAGTCCCTTTAACTGGACACCATGATTCAACAAAATTTAAAAAAAAGATGACATTGACAAAAAGGGGAAAGAGATAAAAATAAAAACAAAGGAAAGAAAAAGTAACGCTCTGTTTTACTTGTTTTTTTAAAGGGTTTAAGGGGTGGTTATTCATTCTCAGAGGTTGAAAGGGTACAAGCCGATGAAATGACAGAAAATAAAAAAAGAAGAAACATTCTAGAAGTTCGATAAAGATTTACCTTTCTCCTGAAGCCAATCTTCTACTGGCCGGGTATATTTGAACGGGATTTTCTTATTTGCCATTTGATAGCGCTCAATGTCGCTGTTGCCTTTAAAGTTTGAAAGTTTAACAAACAAGCTTGAAACAGTCGGCAACAGCAACAGACATCACACATTTATACAGTGGTTTATAATGAGTTTTATCTTGGTTTAGAAATATTTATAAAAGCTTTATGATGTTTTTTTTTTCTTTTTCTCCAAGTAGCTTTAGTTTAAATGTTTAAAATTCATATTTATACAGCACACTCCACACCAATATTTAACATAATATCCATGGATTTAAAAGCACAACACATTATCCACAGCAGACAAACCGCATAAATAACCTGCAAGAAAAGGTAAAAACACAGGAAATCACATATCCTATAATACAGTCATCATATTACATAATAAAGACAACAGGAGGGATATCAAGTGGTTAAAAAGGTAGACGTGCATTAACTGCCTTTCTCTGAAGCAAACTGGGGTGATTAATGTGCACTAATTCTCCCACTGGACACCACCTGCTTTTAAATATCAAGGGCTAAGAAATGATTGGGTTTAGTTGGGAAGGAGGGAGCTGTAAAGGAGGTTTGGGAGGAAGTGGTAATTTGAAGTACTGCAGACCCATTGGGAGGGAATTCCCACGGTGACACAGATTTGAGGAGGACAATGCATACAAATGAGATCATTACTGACATAGTGGGAGGCCTTTTGGGTAAAAAAAAAAAGCGCTGCACCCCAGCTGCCACATTCCCCTCTTCTGAGGCCGAGGCGAACGTGTTCATGGTATACGGCATTAAGGATAATACGGCGCCTTTTACAGGGAACGTTGAGTGTGTACTTAGTATTATTTCTGGCATTTCCCATTGTGGATGCAATATTTTGTCTGACAATTACAGAGGCATTTCCCTCTGAGAGGTGTCTGCCGACGCTGAGAATTGAGACGTTCAGCTCTGTCTTCAAACACTCTGAGGTATGACAAAAGACTGTGAAGCCTGTATAGAATTATGAATGGCACCGCAGTGTCACTCGGTACCCCGGTGGGAAGGTATTTGGAGGAAGAAGAAGAAAAAAAAGGCACCGGTTCGGCATCGTTTATAACACAAGTGAAAGGGCAAGGCTTTATAATTGTGAGAAAAGGCCCTCTGGAAACGTGTCTTGTCTGGCTGCTAGAATTCTCTCCGGTGATTTATCTATCGACAACATCACACACACACTCATGGGGATCCGTCTGGGTGTCTGGCTACGATATCATGCTCCTCCTTACGCCCATAAATCTTTCAGAGCATCCTCATGTTCTTCCTTGGTTCGGTTATTTGCTGCACACCTGATTTGGAGTTGTTCTCACCTGCTGATTAAAACTGTACATAAAGGAATGAGGCTGCCACAATTACATTAATCCATTCATTAAGCCACTTACGCTCCAAAGTAGTTAGGTAAACCACAGCTCAGTTTCCTCTCAATTCTATCCTTCTATCGTTCCTCTCTACCTTTCGGGGAAAAGCCGGCCAAGTGCTCAGTTTACAGCCAGCTGGGAAGGAGAGTGGATATGGCTGCATTGGAGCTCAAGGAGCTAAAGGACTGTGTCTGCAGCGTGCCAGCAGGTTAATCAGCTACTAGCAGGGCTCCCTCCCCATTCCTTTGATCTCCAGCAGGTTTTCGGGTGGCAGCCAAATACACTCTCCTCTGGACAAGGGCCACAGAGAGAGAGAGGCATGATGGTTGCATGTGAAACCAGAGGACAGACGGAAAAGGTTTGGAGTTTGGGGGAGTGGGTGGACGGATGGATTGGGGGCGGGAATAACAAGGGAGGGAGGACGTGCAGCATCTACAAACCATCAGCTGGAGTCAAATCAATTCTGAACCTGAGAGAGTCGTGTATAAGCTTGGCCCTGCATTGCTAATGGCACGGTCTCAGGTATAGCTCTTACATTGTTCTGGGTGATTAATGAGGTGACAGTCCCCCTCCCGTAATGAATACACCACAAGCTAATTGTCCAACTAATGAGAAAAACCTCTCTAGTTTGTCAATTTGATATTCAATTTCTAAAGGTGACTCAAGAATGGATGACCTTGCCAATAAAAGCATTATTGTTTATTATAAATTCACTCTGCCTTCAAGGTTTTTTTTTTTTTTTTTCCAGACAGAGTGGACACATATTTCTTCAATTATCTTTTTTTCTTAGCAATCTTTCAGTGCAAAGACAAAAGCGCAAGTTAGCACAATTTTGACGTTCTGTCACTACCAGAGAGCCCATTTTGAGCATGATATAAAATCTATATTACGCTTTTTTGGTCGCACATACTCTTCAACTATGCACTTACAAAAATAATAACAATAGTAATTTGAGTGTTTTATATGTAAACTTTGTTTCTTATAATGGTTTTGTTATGAATCTCAGACAACCTAATTTCTCAATTCTTAATGCACACACTCAAAATACATTATTCCTACAACTAGTGCAATGCCCGTTCGGAGTGTGTGCCTCTGTGGAACGGGCCGATTGCTTGGCCCCCAGAAGTGCTGCTTGCAGCGTTGTCGAACCGTGGTATGGCTGCTTGTACCCGCCAAGTGTGAAATTGATTGGATGAACGGTTCTCGAGATATGTGAAGGAAAAGTCATACATACATACACACACAGACAGACAGACGGAGATAACTTCCTTCATAATTAGTTGATGCTCCAAATGTGGTCCCAATAGCACAAAGCATTCAGGAGATATGGCATTTTTTGTAATATAAGCCCTCCCCACAGAGTTTTGAGCTAAGTTTGAGGCCAGTTAAAGCAAAACTGTATGGAACATCAAAAATCAAAAAACTGACTTTTTCCAGCTTTGTCCAGAGATGTTCACTACCAAATTTGTTGACATTGCTCAAAATGTGTAGCAGGAGTAGCAAAAAAATCAGATTTGGACACAATTCAAAATGGCGGGAAAATGATCTTGACGTAAATGGGGGTGGCTTATATGGATAGATTCGTATAGACCATGGATGTATAAAGAGAACTGGATAGAGCGTTGGAGGCTCCCGTTCATTCCTATGAAAGTTGCTCAGTGGTGCATGAAGCCAAAATGGCTCGACTGCCGAGTGATAAAGTACCCGGATCATCCAGCGATCTTCCGGTCATTGGGCGCATAGAGCAGGCGCAGTAGCGTTTCCTTTAACTCTGCCTCCCAGCCCGCGGTCCAGCCTCGGTTTGGGGCTCATTCACATGAACAGAGCAAGTAAAATAACTCTGGATTCAGCTATTAGTGCATTTTAAAACTTTTAGGACCTAATGATTTAAATAAGGGCTATTCAAGTGTTCATATTGGGAAGTAGATTTCCTAAAAAAATATTATCCACTGATTTAAAGATGTCTCTTTCCCAATGTAAGTCTACGGGGAAAAGTATTTTTGGGCCCAATGGCATCACATGATGGACACAGAAGTTGTAGTAACACAGTTTGTCCACTATGAAAATTTGCTTCAAAGCTTGGCGCTCTTCCTGGGGGCTTGGGCTAGACCCACAAAATCCAGGAAAAAAATTAATTTCATTTCTAAGAGCTACAGTTCATAAGTTTCAGGCCAAAATTTAAAGTCCATTGTTATAGCGTCACCATCTGGCCAAATTGCACCACATTCGACAATGCACTCTCTTGGGTCCCCAGCAATACACCCGCCAAGTGTGAAGTGGATCAGAAGAACGGTTCTCGAGATATGCGGAGGACACACAGACAGAGATTCCTCGCTTTATAGTTAGATGCAGTGTTGACAACGGACTGTATTTTTTTCCTACATGTTTTCATGTGCAAAACATTGCTAGACAACCTCTTATTTATTCTGCAACATACTGTATTTCAGAAGTCAGTCATGCATATTTCATATGTTGTTGCACAGCTGAGTGGCTGACTGCTCACCTATTTAATCCTGTTAATATTTTATAATTTGCTGCGGTTTGCTGTGTTTATAAACAGTTTCTGTGTGTCTCTTTTAGCTCCTAATGCATGCCTTCGCCATTTTTTTCCTCCCAGCCAAAACAAAGTCTAAATGTTTCCCCTTTGGTGGCGGCTATTCAGTCAACACAAACACTGGCACGGCGACAGTCGTCTGCTGGTCGGTCGCTTCGCTCTATTCTGTTTGCTTGCCAGACTAATCTCGCTGGGGTTCCATCACAGAGCCAGTGCTGAGAGCGCATCAAAACTGCGAAAATGGCTACTGTGACAGGCTCCTGGCATTCTCTCTATTTGGGGGATGATGAGTACATTTGATATACTGCGGCCCTGTCCAAAAACCATCATTCCGCAGCTCTACTCCGTAGCTAGCTGCTGCAGCCCCTGGATATGAATATCCTGCGCCACCCACCTCTCTTCCAATCTACACCTGGCTTTCATCTGCATCTCTCCTCCTCTCTCTTTGGCTCTTCATTCATCTACCCAAGTTTCCATCTATTCTCTCCTTCACTTCAGCCCGCAATCCATCCAGCTCTCCTCTGCTCCTTCATCTGCTCCCTGCTATTCTTGCTCTTAAGGTCCTGACACACCTAGCCATCGGTCAGCCGTCGGACAGTTTGGGGCCGTCGGTGAGCGTCTGTCGGTTTTGGATTTTTTCGGCAGATACAGCATGTTGAATCGGCGGCGGCGGCCATCGGTGAGAGAAATCACTCTGATTGGCTGTTCAGCTTAAACGACTCAGTGCACGAGAAGAGAAACAGGCGTGAGGACAGCAAGCCAACAAGTAGGGTCAAGAGGAAAACCACAGAAGGTTCTTCTCATTTTTCATCTTCATCTCATCTGATAATTCCAATGCACGGATATTTTCACAACCACATTGCCATCTGGAATGAAGCTAAGCGATGAGTGAGAGTGGTGTGAAAATGGTCAGCAGACACCGCTTTATTTCATTTACGTATCATAACAACGGCTTGTATATCCGCAGTCATTTTTGAATGACGAATACAGACTACCACGACCTGCTGGTGTGGAGTTATTTCATCTCATACAGGCGCAGAACGTACGTGGTAGTTGGCCGTCGACTGTCGTCTTTGTGGTGTGTTTGAATGCAACTTCTTGGCCAAGACAAAGGCAATGTGAGGCGACGCAACTGGTGGCCTTCGTTGCTGCTAGTGCTTTGATATGGGGTTGGTGTGTCTGGGCTTTTATCCTTGCTCTTCTTGGCTGAATCAGACCTCTTCAGCTACAACCACAACTCTGGTATAATTAATCTACTTTTTCACTCACTCTTTATTCCCTTTCTCTTCTTTTCCACACATCTATCTGTCTATACGTCAGCTCTTTCTACCTTCTGTCAACTTATTCCATACATCTACTCCATTACACGCCTCTGTGTTCCCTCAGTGGCTGCATTTCTTCTCCATTCACCCATCTCCCTCTGTTTCTCCTGCTTGCTTTCCCCTCCATCCTCCTTCCATTCTCTCTCCCAGACGTCACACAAAGCCAGGGAGTAAACTCATCATTTATCAGGTCGCTCCGAAATTTATGGCGTTGAGAGGATGAATTAGACTGGCGGCTTCTACACTCGGCTTAGTCTGAGTTCTGAGAGCGACAGAGATTGTGTCTCAGATAGGGCTAATCATGTTTGGCCCCGGGGACACGCGGGGATTTATCTGGTTCCCGAAGAATTGTTTTGTCTGAATTTCAAGACAAAGATTGGCAGATAGCTTGAAACGGTGCAGCTCATTGTGCCCGTTTCAGGTTGCGGGAGTCGTAACATTGCACGGATAAAGATCTTTGTGTGTCTGAAAATGAACACAAGGCCATTCAGGTTATTACCAACCCTCTTGTGCCCACCACGGATGCTGGAACACACACAGAGACACACTTTCCCCGAGGCCCAAACAGAGTAGTTAGGCCAATGGTCATTCATCTGAGACAACGCCTGGACTTCAGCCAGCTCCGGCAAAGTGTTATGCACAATCTCCGCCGGGCTCGGTCTAGTAATTCTTTGATTCAAAGATTCAAACTCACGCAAAAAAAGATCATGTAATCCCAAATCAAAGAGTACAAGGATTCGGAGTGTTATATAAGGAAATTGGAACCCTCTCGCTAAACAAAGACAAGCCCCTGCAGTAATGTGGGTTGTCACAAAAGTACACACAATTGTAGGAGAGATGCGCGGCCCTGATGAACACCGAATGGGGAAAAAAGGATGAGAAACGCGGATAAAAAGGAATTTGAGGACAAAAACAGAATAGAGATCTGAGGGGGCACTGTTAGAGAGGGGGAATAATTAGAGAGAGACGCACATACACTCTACGTCCACACACAAACACACACTGAACTCACGGAAGCTGCAGAAGCCGGATGGAAACACTGCTGTATGGGATCAGTGTGGTTATATTGTTGTATAGAAGAATGGACTGGAGCGCACAAGTCCGTCTTATTCCTCAATAGTCCCGGCATTCAAATTCACAATTCTTATCTTGTAAAATTGTTTGTGATGGGCTCGCTGTGAATTGTTGGTAGATTAAAAATTAGTTTACAAAAATCGTCCATCAAGGCAAAACAGAACATTCTTTTTAAAGTTAAAAGATAATACTGGTTTATAAACTTTTTTTAGATTTAGACGCCATTTCTGTCAATAAAGATGACACAGAATGAATCGAATGAGATCAGTTTGCATATTTCATTCAATCATTGAATAAATTCAATCTCTCAGCAGCTAGTGTCCCAGTTAGCTTCACTGTCTGTGTTTCTTCTGACTATGATAGGTAACACCTGGACCAGCAACCCGAATGTAGAGATACCAAAAGAATTCTGAGAGGTCACAGTGTCTCATTTTTTGTTCAATCAACACGTGTCATACATTCCCTAGCCACTTCATTAGGTACATCTATACAATGTAATGTAATCCAGTACAACAGCTCTGCTCTCACATATTCTACCTTTAAGCTTAAAATGGTCAGTTTTTGTTAAACTTTCTGAGAGGTGTTTATTACTGAGTTAGTGGCATTGTGTAATGGACTTGAATGTGATTAAAATATTCTTCCCCCGTCATGTTTGTAAAAGAGTTGGGCAAAATATTAGAACCATCTCTCAATAGAATGTAGTCCAGTTCAACCCCACTGCAAACTACATGAATAATAAACATACAGTTGAATCAACATGTCAAAACTGAACATTGTTATCTTTGTAAAGCTAGAAACGATGGCAGTATTGGATTGCATTCAGTTTTACAGGTGTACCTAATAAAGTGGCCACTGATTGTCAGGTATTAGATGAAGCATAGACTCACAATTAGTCAAAAAGAAAAAATCAAATCGCTTCTTCTAAGTGTTCTCAATAAGTGTTTGCTGATCTGCTTTGATTTTGTACAATTTTTGTTAGGTTCTCAAACCTTCTGCCCAATTATGACCTGGAACATAATTTTCATATGATGTGCAAATTGCCCTGCACCAAGGACTGACTGGATTCCTCTGACTTGAAATCTACCACTCCAAGCTTCACACAGCGGTTCAGGGAGATGTTGCTTATTATACAGAGGGAAAGACAAAGTGTGCACAAACCTTACACACAAAACAGATTTGAGAGAATAAAGGGGCCTTTCTTATCTCAATGTAATTTTATTCTACATTCATGATGGTCGTATGTTTGGTAGCAATGGTGACCTGTGACCTATGACCTCTGACCTGTGTGGCTATATGAGTGTGGTATTAAAAATGGCCGTACTATCTGGATTATTTTTCCTCATATCTTTTGTATGTCTTTTATTTTGAAATGGTTAAATTGGAAACTGCATTAAAATAAAATATGAAAAACAAACACAGGGTTTAGCTAGATTATCTAAAGCACCATCAAATAAAGCATCATTTGAAGCTAAGATTGAAAGTGAGCACACCTGATGAAATGTAGGAACTGTGCACACCACTACTGTTTTTCTGCAAAAAGTCATGGATGTTTTCATTGGCCAGTTTGGGTAATACTTTCATTGTTTACACGTCTTTTTTCCAAATAATTTTAGCCAGCCTACAGTTTTGTTTAAACCCTATATGCTTGTCTGACTGCTTGTGCTTCTTGCCCCATCTGACTAATCTTTAGCGATGTCGCCACATTCCCAGATGTCATTTGTTAACTTAGTGAATATGATGTCATAATAAATGTTAGGAAAGACAGCCAAAACTACAAAAATAAGGCCCACATTGTAATTAAGCGAAATTATCAATTAAGAAGTCATTCCAAAGAAAAATGAAATGTGTTTAAATCGGACCCAACATTGCTTTATCAATAATTAAAACCATGTAACACTGTGAAAACCACCTGCTGCCATTTAAAGCAGATCCCAACGCCTCTATACTTTGGTGGCCCAACTTTGCAAACTCTGCTGTTTAGATGTCCAATTTACACGCCCCAGGCTATTTTGCAAGCAGCTTTGAATGACAAGCAATCCACCAACACCTTTGTTCTCACCTATTCCCTACCAGGGAGAGAGGGCATGCCCGGATCCGGTAACTGTTTATTGAACGGCCTGAGAGCCTTGTGGCGGCTGCTGCCTTCAAGTAACGCATTAGGAGTGTGAGAAAGCAGTCGATGAGTCTGCACCCTAACATGTAATTACTCATGAGATGACAACGCCTTTACAAGGGAAAAAAAAAATCAATCATCGTTGAATTGCTATCACTGAGTGTCCTGCAAATTACCTGTGCAGAAGAGAAAAAGAAATTACCACGCATTCGATCTCCCCGACCTCAACTCTATTCCAAGACAATGGCAGGTGGACAGAAAAGGGAACAAACCTCAACGGAATCACTTGGAAGGAATCCAAAGCTTAAAAAGTCAGAGCTCTTTCTGTTGTGCAATGCTTAAAATGAGACGCAAACCCAACGGACATTTAGTAGTGATTTCTGAATGGACGCTTGTTTTAAGCAAGTTTTCAAAGGGGTCCCTTGACCTCTGACCTCAAGATATGTAAATGAAAATGGATTCTATGGGTACCCACGAGTCTCCCCTTTACAGACATGCCCACTTTATGAAAATCACATGCAGTTTGGGGCAAAAAACATGCAGCTTTTTAAATGCAGTATAAATGTGTTATTTTCACTTATTCTAAAATGGTGTATTTCAATATTTCTGCATACTGGGGTCCCTAAACAGTCTTTGAATTACATAAATTGTGTATGACTGTAAAGCTGAGCCTCTTGTGGATCCATTGAGCCCAATTGTATTCATGTGTGATCATGTTAGTCCCCATAGTAGCCATTTCATTGTAGTGAGACCATTTTTTTAAACTTGACCTCACTGTATACAATGACCTGTGGTGACCTCTAAGATAATCACAGCCTCATGAAACTTTACAGCCACAAACTAGAGACCTAGAGCATTCAGAGGATGGATGGCTTTCCTAGGTAGATTGACAATAAGGGGGTTTCTGAGCAGTTTCCAGAACAGAAGTGCTCGCCATCCAAACGCCGAAAAATGCTATTCTTCAGAAATCTCGGAATGTCAAAGGCTTTTGATACCAGATCACAGCATGGCTTTTTCTATGGTGTTCCTCAAGGTCTTGGTGTCTTAATGCGGTATTTTGGAGGGATTACTGATCATTTTATCAATTCTCGAGTAGTAAAAAATGGTTAAATTTAACACAAAATCTGTGTGACAAATGGTATCAACCAAAAAGTTGCTGCAGCAGCTTATGAGACATAATAAAGCATGGGAATGGCCATCATGTACTTCTATCATATGTTTTAAGCCCTTATACACTTTAAAAATTGTATTTAATTAATCAATTTTGTATTTCTGATTTATGACTAGAACAATTTGACACACAGTGCTATATCTCAAATTAATCTTCAGGTTCCCAGCTTTCAGATGATGCACACCACTTCTATAGGACATCTACTGTTGAGCTGCTATCTCCCCCCAAATAAGACAAAAATTGGTCTGAAAAAAAAGGAGGAGTGGAAAAGATGGAGAATGGCTGCATTCTCGTGTAATACAGGACCGAGATCTAAAGGAGCTTGACAAAAACTACTTCTGTGCAACAATGCAGTCCCATTTGTCTGATTAGTTCAACTCCTCCAATGGGTACGTGATGGAGATGTCACTCGTGTGCATGTTGTGTGCCACATGTTATGGCAGTATTTTCCGGTATTAGTGTGGCTGAAATGCAGTTATGAAACCCGTCTAACTTTATCTGGTCAAAAAAAAGGAAAAAAAGGCGAAAGACAGCCGACGGCAAAAGAAAGCCAGAGACAGAAGAGATTAGCATCACCTGCGCTGGCATTGAACCAAACCGAAACAGCGTGCGAGGTCACGCCAGGAGAGGATGCTGCTGCCCTGTCCTCGGTGATGGCACGCAACTAGGAGCATGCTGTAGGGCTGCTGAGACATAGGGCTGAGAAGTGAAAGGGATCAACTCCTATTTGTTTGCTCCTTACCATTGGGTAGCATCAGCGCTTTTGCACTGTATTTTTTTTCTCCAGTGTTCTCCAGTTATATTTCTGGACACATTTCCGTTCCCATTAGCTCCACATCTGGTAATATAACACTAGTCTATTTTCAACATTTATTCTACATCTGTTTCTGTCCAATTATGTCTTGCTGCTTTGGCACAATTTTACCTCGGAGATCAATGAAGTTTCGTATTATCTTTCGTCATCGCAACTTCTCTGCGCCTCAACTGCCACTTTGTGGCCATGTTGCTTCCCCGTGCGTCTGCTCTGTTTGACTGAGTGAAATTGAAGAGTGGGTAATAGGGAACAAGGAAACAAAGGGGGGGCCTCTCCTAAGCTGGCTGGCAATGTAGACACAGATATCAAAGACCAGGAGAGCCAACTCAATTTAATGGACTGTTAAGTAGAAGCGGGAGATGATTTTTTTTCCCTTCCTTCTCTCTGTCTCACCCTTTCTCTCAGCTGGTTAGCTCATCTCTGTTCCAAATGAAGGGAGTGCCTGAGCCTCCAAATGGAGCGAGCTGTTTCTGATGGCCCTATTTGTATTCAGCTGCTGTGCTGCTTCTGCTGACCTGGGAATGAGAGATACAGGCAGGCAGCGGCTTTATCTGGCCAACAGGCCACCCTTGGTTTCTGCCTCTATCCTCTCCTTCGATTGCCCACCGACCAAATGCCTCTTGGTGCCTTCCAATCCCTTTTCCTTGAAATGAACCGGCCAGATGTTGCACAGTTAATGCCTCTTGCAAGACAAAAGATCCTAGCTCGGTGTGCTCCTCTCCTGTGGAGTCAGGTGTGAGGGCATGAGAGTGGAGAAGTTGTTTGAGGCATGATTTGCCACAGGAGCATAGTGTGCGCCAGCTAATGCTACTGCATGCCTCTTAGGCTACGTTCACACTGCAAGCAAATGTGGCCCAAATCAGATTTTTTTGCTCTTATGTGACGCAGATCTGTTTGTTCGTTTTAACGCCACTAATTTCTTTAACACATTAATGCAACTTGTGATTTTTAGGCTGTAGTGGGCTCAGTATTAAAAGATAGAGTGAAGATACTGGCATCATATGAAACTAGAAAACCTAAGGAGCCAAAGGAGGCTAAACAATGCTGCAAACTTACGCTCAATCCTATGCAGTTTGGGGCAAGTCATAGTCAAGTCAGCAAACTGACAGCTGTTGTTGCCTGTTGGGCTGCAGTTTGCCATGTTATGACTTGAGCATATATTTTATGCTAAATGCAGTACCTGTGAGGGTTTCTGGACAATATTTATGTGTTGTTAATTAATTTCCAATTATACATATATACAGACATTTGCATAAAGCAGCATATTTGCCCACTCCCATGTTGATAAGAGTATTAAATACTTGACAAATCTACCTTTAAGGTACATTTTGAACAGATAAAAAATGTGTGATTAATTTGCGATTAATCGCAATTAAATATTTGAATCGATTGACAGCCCTATTTCATATCGGAATTAATTTGCGTTTTTCTACGTTATACTTCACTGCGCAGGTGTAGATCACTAAAATTCATAAATTCGGCGTAATGTTTCCCTCAGTAGAACTCTGATTTAATAAATCAGCAGTTACAAAAATGTGTAAACTGCCGTTAAGGCCGACAAACTTTATCTGGGAGACATTTATTCACTTTAAATGTTAAAACATGTTCGCCGAATGAGTTAGTGTCTGTTTGTGAGTCGTAAGAAATCATAAATTATCTTTTAGAAGGAGTAGATGTTTACCAGTAAGCTCAGCTCTGTTAAATTTAACAATATGTCAATGGGGGTTTTGCTCCGACAGTAGGAAACAGTTGAAGACTTTATTTCCCTTGTCAGTCATTTAAACGAAATTAACTTATTGATTAAATTGACTTTCACTATTCACTCAGTTCATTGATAAATTCCTCAGGTTTCACAAAGCAGAACTCTGATTTAATGAAATCACGTTACACAAATTGCGTGGACATGCTGACTGGCGGTGTTTTGGGATGTCAAACAGTAACATTACAAATCTTACTTTAGTGTATTTAATTTACTTCACAGAAGAGCTGTTAAAGTTAAATATCAGCCGAAATGAAACATCTTTCTTTAGGAGTCATACAAAGTCATACGTTATGATTTAGGTGCAACATCTGTGTAACGGGAAACCCAGATCTGTTAAATTGAGCAATATGTTAACAGTGTCTGGCAGTCACTGGACTCCAACAACTCCACTGTGTATTTTCGGAACAATGCGCCGCCGGACGGCAGTCCCCCGTGTGTGTGATGTTATTGGATGCATGTGAGGCGTTCCAGGGCAGAAATCCGTTCACACTGATGTCAGATGTGGGTCACTTCAAACATGAATGTGAACAGTCTAGGCAGAAAGATCGGATCTCGGCAAAACATCGGAACTGAGCATTAAGCCCAGCAATGTGAACGTAGCATTAGACTTCTGAGATATTTTACCCAGAAGATTGGAAGGAAGTGAATTGTTGAATTGTGAATTGGAAGTGTTTTTTTATCCTTGGTGGTGCCCTTTGCTTAAAGAAATAGGTGGCGTCCAGTGGTTTTAAAACTCTAATTTTACTGTAACTCTTGCAGAAATTCATCAAACAAATGAATAAGAGTGGCGGTACCTGTGGGAAAGTGCTCATTGACTGGCCAGTTGTCCACCTGCAAAGTGGCGTTACCCCCGTTCCTGGTGAATCGGACCAAATGGTATTTGCCATCGTTTACCGCTGTGGTTGCCTCCTTAACTCCGATGTCCACTGTCCCAATGTTGAACGTCACACCTACTTTGCCTTGTTCCTGGAAAGACACAAAGAGAGGAAGAGCAGAAGAAGTTAGTGGTCTGATTTCAGCATTGAATGGATCCAAATCTTTGAATACAGTACTCTACTGGCAATTGGCATCAAATGCAGAGAGCTCCACTTCTCAATAAGTCACATCTGTCGCTAAGCTAGACAAATTTGAACTGCTGCTGTGCCAAGATTCCACCTATTGTTGTGCAGTAACGAATTAATTATACAATAAACTAACTGTAAAAAGTTCAATAAAGCTACTTGGATGAATGCCCTCGGCTGGTGCTAATGGCGAACTACTCAAGAGGACCTGAGGACGCCAGCGCTACGCTTCATTATACCACTGTAATGTGATGAAAATAGGCTGCCAGCAGAGATTGTAATGATGAGTAATGCTCCCTGCAGCCTGTCACTGCGAAACTGGCAGGACAGATGCCTTTTTTCTGCTGCGGCCCTTACAAACTGTATGAATACCATATGTTTTGTTTAGCTCCTAACGCTAAACCGGTTTTAGGGTGTCCATAAATCGCGATCCCTCCCCATCATTTCACCCCTCTCCCCTCGACCCCACTCATTTTCATGAGCTGCCAGTGTGTTTTATCGCGACTGCTCGCGTATGCGCGGGCATGTGGGCGTTACATGCAAAAGGTTTTAGAGCGGAGGCAGGGCTCGAGTGAGTGGTGAAGGGGAAGGGCTGTGTTTTCTGTGTCATTTGTTTTAATCCCCCACAGGGAATCTCTCAGTGTAATTACCTACTTTAGAAGCCAGCAGCAGAGGGACCGTTTCTCATAACAAAACCAAAATTAAGAAGACTTGCACAGGGGACAGACATATTGTTAACTGATCAGCTGAGATCACTGGCCCTGACTGTTGCAATGCGGACCTTGATAATGTCAAGGTGAATTTAACAGTGCTCGTCGGCACCAAAGCATTGCAGGACTGATAAAACTTGAATGACACAACACTTAAACCTGCTGATCTCTATTTAACATCACAGGCTCTTAATACCATAGGAGAGCACTTAATAAGGCCAACCTAGACTTAACACAGTTCCTCACACTTTTACATTCTCAAATATTTTTCATGTCAAAGATTCGCTGACAATCGATTATAATATTTAATCGCGATTAATCGCATGATTGTCCATAGTTAATCGTGATTAATTGCACATTTTCTATCTGTTCGAAATGTACCTTAAAGGGAGATTTGTCAAGTATTTAATACTCTTAACAACATGGAGTGGGCAAATATGCCTGCTTTATGCAAATGTATGTATATGTCATTATTGGAAATCAATTAACAACACAAAACAATGACAGATATTGTCCAGAAACCCTCACAGGTACTGCATTTAGCATAAATAAATATGCTCAAATCATAAAATGTAAAACTCAAGCCCAACAGGCAACAACAGCTGTCAGTGTGTCAGTGTGCTGACTTGACTATGACTTGCCCCAAACTGCATGTGATTATCATAAAGTGTGCATGTCTGTAAAGGGGAGACTCGTGGGTACCCATAGAACCCTTGAGGAACACCATAGAAAAAGCCATGCTGTGATTTGGTATCAAAAACCTTTGACATTCCGAGATTTCTGAAGAATAGCATTTTTCGGCGTTTGGATGGCGAGCACTTCTGTTCTGGAAACTGCTCAGAAACCCCCTTATTGTCAATCTACCTAGGAAAGCCATCCATCCTCTGAATGCTCTAGGTCTCTAGTTTGTGGCTGTAAAGTTTCATGAGGCTGTGATTATCCTAGAGGTCACAACAGGTCATTGTATACAGTGAGGTCAAGTTTAAAAAAATGGTCTCACTACAATGAAATGGCTACTATGGGGACTAACATGATCACACATGAATACAATTGGGCTCAATGGATCCACAAAAGACTCATCTTTACAGTCATACACAATTTATGTAATTCAAAGACTGTTTAGGGACCCCAGTATGCAGAAATATTGAAATACACCATTTTAGAATAAGAGAAAATAAAACATTTATACTGCATTCAAAAAGCTGCATGTTTTTTGCCCCAAACTGCATGTGATTATCATAAAGTGGGCATGTCTGTAAAGGGGAGACTCGTGGGTACCCATAGAATCCATTTTCATTTACATATCTTGAGGTCAGAGGTCAAGGGACCCCTTTGTAAATGGCCATGCCAGTTTTTCCTCGCCAAAATTTAGCGTAAGTTTAGACCGTTACTTAGCATCATTCGCGTCGATGATTGGTACCCATGGGTTCCTTAGGTTTTGTAGTTTCTTATGATACCAGTATCTTCACATAAAAACCGCAAGTTACGTTAATGCGTTAAAATAATTAGTGGCAAATTTGCGTTAACGCGTTATTATTGCGTTAACTTTGACAGCCCTAAATATAATAATACTATACCACCGGATTAGAAGAGCAAAAGCAAGCAAGAGTTTACTCTTCAGGCATTTTTGCTGTATTCATAAAAAGGGAAAAGAAATACATATGAGACCAACAAGGAACAAATATTAACTTTTTAAATCAAGTTTGTCCTCACATTTCTACTCCTTAAGTGGAGCACCTAGAAAACCTTGGAAGACAGACGGCTCTCTTTATATTTATCTAAATTAGGATCCTGTTGTTGTTTCTTAGCAAGTGGAGGAGTTTATTCTAGCCTTAATTTAAGGTACAGTGCATCCAGCAGAAAGGTAATCTTTCTTAAAGTTTTTAAGGAAGTAGAGAGTTTTCCAAAGTCTGCAGTAAAATGACTTTGTGTGCATAGAACCTGCAGAGACTGCTGCAGTTTCCTCGACAAGTACTTTTAACTGCCAAGGCGGTGTGAGGACCTGCACTGTGTATTCAATGCCTCACTTGGTACAGTTAAAACACCCTTTGTCTCTTCATAAAAAAAGAGATACGGTGCTTGAGACCATAATGCAAGGAACGACAGAGCGGCTCTCCTCCGTAACAATCTTCGGCTCGACTAATAATGGAAAAAGAACGTCACCAAAGACACGAGAAAGCCATCTCCTAAAAGCCGAGGTAGGGCTCAGAGTGGGAGCCGGGCGAGCAGAATATCTGAATGCGCACTTAACGTCTCTGTCAGAGAGGTTGTAAATGGGCTCTTAATTTAAGTAGTTGTCATTAAAACTTAGAGCAACAGACAAATGCACGTTATAAAAAAGGCGTGTGTGCACAAGTGTGCGGGCATGCTCGCTGCTCATCTACATATAATCCATGCACCTAGACGGGCTAAGGTGAGCACACACAGGGATATGTTGATGATCTAATGTGACAAGGTGATGTTCAAATTGTGTGTGTTGTACCGTGAAAAATACTACTAAAGCATCCTGGCTCTCCTGACTAATGACAGGACCTTTCCCTGGTAGGAAAAAAAAAAACCACTATGTCTGACGGCCTGAGCGCATACAAAGCACAGACAGACACATCAGCGCTAGTACATCCGTTGTGACCTTCAGAGGCTCTGGCAGCCCCGGCTCTCCTGTGTAGTCGCATCAAAGCCACATCACCGACCCACTAATACCTACAAACAAAGACAGATCGTCGCCCTCCTGGCCCTGGTACAGACAAACAACAAAACACAACAATTGTACACCTCTGTAACTGTTGCTGGGTGCCCGCGGGCAGTGTGCAGAGGGGGGAAACTGTGCGCCGTAGTGCTCTCGCAATGGCACAGCTCTCCCTCTCTCTTCCCTTCTTCTTGACTACTCCTGTTGTCCGGCTACCCTCCCGCCTCACCCACCTGCCAGCCAGCCAGCCCACCCCCGCGCGCTGCAGCAATGTTTGATTGACAGATCCAATTACGTTTTTTATTGGCCTGTCGCTCGCGAGGCGGGAAGGCACTTCATTGTCTCCTGAGCAAAGGGGGAAAAATGGCTATTGTTCTCTTAGTGGAAAAGATGATGGCCGCTATTCCAGGCGTAAACAAATGATGCGCGGAGAATCACTTTCGAACTCGCACACACTCGAATGCGAACGGAGGCCGAAACGCACACACACACGCAGAGAGTCATAAGTATATAACCTTGCGCTACAGAAGCATTGTTTTATGTGGCAAAAAAATACAAAGCAGTGTCCAAACATTCAATCAGTCGCCCTCACTAACTCTCCAAGCAAACACTCTAAATATGACATTACAGTAGGGAAAGTGGTAATTTGCTGGTATGATGTGCTAAAGCCCTTTTATAGTCTAACACGCTCCCACGCTCTCTATTTAATGCCAATCACGAATGCCGACTGTTTTACCGCTATAGGAATAGAATGAGATAATGCCGGCAGTTTGTTTGTGCGTCACTTAAGTGTACAGCATGTGTGGGCATGTTGTGTTCACGCTCAGTGTAACTAAGACTGATAAATGTAATTCCGGCGAGCAACGCAAGCCTCCCCTCCTCCTCCTCCTCCTCCTCCGCTAGCTGGCCCCTGGCTTGGCACGAGGAGCTCCAGCTGGTCCCACGTGACCCGGCGCACACCGACATCAGTAATCAGGCACGCCACAATCCAATTCAGGGCCGATCAATGCCTCCAACACATGCAGCGCCCCGGGCAGAGCGAAAGGAGAGAGAATCACTCAAAAGCAGTGGTGGGCGATCCTGCCGACCGCCATCGCAGACAGCCCTTAGCAGACAGATGCTGTGCAGGCGACACAAGCCGCTCACAATAGACCCCATCCCCAAGCTCGCTGAATGGTCATTCTGCTGAGCCACGGGCCCCAGACAGATATAGACATCTGAAAGCTATTTTGTGGAGGTGAGATGGGCAGAATTAGCACATTTAGCTCTGCTGGGGAGAAAAAGCGCTGACAAAAGAGGTATGAAGACAGAGAAAGAAATGGAGAAATGCATGCGGTTATGTGCCAGATATCTTCTATAAGAAGATGTGCATTGAAAGCACTTTAAGGTCAGGAAATGTTATTAAAGTGGGAGTTTTTCCCCCCACAAAAAGGTATTGCATTGCAATCAAACCTTGATTGAAATCTGGTACGTGCACAGAGTAGTTGTAGCGGGATGACTCCAGTGGATCTATATTAAGTCTCAGTTGGGAGGGAGGAAGATCTGATATCAAGAATGTGAACATGTCCCAGGGTGGGAGTTTGGGTTACATATCCAGCCTTTCATCTGACATCAGCGCTCAAGTCGGCTTTTGCGGTCAGGGGCCATCAAAACTGGATCATAGAAGCGGTGGAAGTAGAATCAATAGAGAGGAGAAGCTAGGACGCGGCGGATTGATGCACCTGGCCTTCACAGTGCCAAAGCCATTTATCGTCAGTAATTGACAGAGATAACTCATAGACGGCGCAGTGATTTGTAGCTGTCTGTTCTTGTGCGCATCAGGCCCTAGAGTCAGAAATTTGCCAAAGGGTAGGATGTTAGAGGCTGCTGAGGAGAGGATTCTGTGTGTGCTGGCCTTTAGTGCAAGCCATTTCTTCATGTACAGAATGTACTGACAACTTGACAACTCTAGGCTGGGCAGGAGCCAGGCATTATTGTTGGGGCCTTGAAATGCTATTGGTGAAACTGAAAGCCCTAATTACAGAAACAATGTCTCTATTTCCACAATAAAGTAAAGTGGCAGAATATTTTTGGCATCAATGGGCAAAAATTCCATAATGACCTTTCAGCATATTGTAATTCAAGTGTTCTGAGAAAAAACTAGACTCCTGCACCTTCTCATGGCTCTGTTTTCAGGCTTTAAAATAATCTAGTTCGTGGCAGGAGACAGGTCATTTCAGAAAGAGAGCGTTCCTATTGGCTGTTCATTCAACTTTCTCATACATCGGTTACCGCTGATAACATCTTCGTAGCGGAAGCGTAGCACCCACCCTCCGGTTACCCCAACAGGTAAACACTGTTAGCTCTGTTACTGTTGCTGTTGTTTGCACTGTTCATGCTGTTAGCACCGTTAGCTGCTAGCCGCCGGCTCAGCCGTCTCCATGGGGACAGCCGCGTGGAGGCAATAGAAATGCCCTGAATTCCGCATTGAGCATCTTTAAAAACATATCAATGAATCACACTGATGTTCCTTCAGTATGTTTGACGCTATCCCATAAACACACTCCTGCTCATGTTAAAAATAACTAGAGCAAAAAATGTGTCTCATTCCGCCACTGAAAATAGTCCCCAACAAATGCACTATTTACTCCTGTTTGAGATATGTTTGCAAAATACTACAGTGCCCAGTTTTTTTAGTAAATCACTTAATCTTTGTTGAAATATGAAAACTATGAATTTGTCACCCATTTTAAAAAATGTACATCTTCAGTAGAACCGATGGGCCGTGGACTGACTGCCACACACAGGGTGGAGAAGTCAAAAAGCATTGAGAGATGGACTAACGCACTACTGATTTAGATTTTTTGGGGGGATTTGTTGACCAACACAACACCAGCCTTGTCCCTTAATTTGTGGTGCTCACATTATTGAATAAGTACATTGAAAAAGTTGAACAGCAATGTGTCTTACTAAAAACTGTGTCCCTGTTACTCTGGATAATCCACCGAACACACTGTCAGGAGGTTTCATAGGGGCTATTTCTTTGATAGAAAGTCTTTGAAAACCTGGCACAGAGAGTTCTGTGGGATACACAGACTAACAAGACCAATGATTCTGAAAAGAAAAGTCGCAACTTGTATTTTTCAATGTTGTGAGCACCACAAAACAAATCCCATTCTCCTCCATTATATTGGTGTGGAAGCAGAAGACGAAAATCTTGGCAAATAAAGCGAAGCTATCTGCATGGCTAGATGTCACAAGTGGTTAGTGTAAACATATGGTTTTATTGTTTAATTTGAATGAACTGAATGAATTATTGGCCTTGGGGAATATAAAGTTTTGAAAGGGAAATAAAGTATTGAAAAAGAAAGAAGGGGTAGGAATACATATTTTAATGTCATGAATAAAGCGCAATTTGATATACAAGCAGCTGCTCAGAGCAATGATGCATACGTAGTGCTGCTGACAGACAAGGACCACAAAAAGGCACTAATTCTGGAAAGCTATACTCTGCAGTGGGACTGAATAAAACACCGCAGACACGGCTTTACTTTCTCATTTTAGAAGCAGAGGCTGCAGGGTTCAGGGTTCCTGGCTTTGAGCGGCGACAGTCTTAATGCACTATTCAAATAAACGTTTCTCTGAAAACTGTGAAGCTCCATTAATCATTAATTGGCTCAAACGTTCATTCAGACATTCATAATCGGCAGCAGAGCTGTTGTGAGGGGCCATGTGGGAGGATACAAGGCGCAGAGGCCTGGTGCCTCTGAAATATTGATCACACCTAAAAGAACCCAGAGGTCTAACACAGGCTATATTTCACACCTGAGAGAGCCAGGAACGGCTTCATCGAATGGACAGGAACAAAATGGCTTCCACCTCGCTGTACTTAGTGCTACTGTAGGTAATTGCGAGGGTAATACTAGCGAGTCCATTAGCCAGTTGGTTAATGCAGAGGAGTGCCAGCTAATGTTAGCCCAGACTGAAGAGGAAGAGTCATTGCATTTTAATACAAACACAAGCAGCGGCGTTGCCGGGGGAAGGTAATGGCTTTGACTCCTGTGCTCGGGCTCAATGTCAAACTCTGAGCCTCGCTCTTTGATCCTCTGCCGCAGAATATGAATCGCGCCGGGTCAGCCTTATCAATTATTTACACCCGCTCTTTCTCTATTTCCTGTTTGTCCGCTCTTGTGGCTGTAACTTGCCCTGACACTAATGGCGGACGGCCTGGTGAAAACATTTATCAATGTTACCGCAGAGTCCTCTCCGGCTCCACACTATCACTTTCAGGCTTTTGGAACTTAGAGTACTGACACTGCACTGATCCTAATCATCACTACTATACTTTACTGCGTGTGTCTTGGCTGCATTATCTCAGTAGAGGCACCGTCCATGAAATAACCTTTGGTTGCTGCATCCTGTACTGCCAATGAATCTGAACCTAATTTCAAGAACTACTGACAAATATACTTCTTCCGTCAGTCCATCAGGACGGTGAACTCTGTCCTCTGTCCTGGCCTCGTCTAGCACATTGTCCTCTGTGAAGCATTTGTGCTGTTTATTGTATAGTTTGCCTTACAATTGTGCATTTTACCTTTTAACATACTGAAAAATCCACAGCCCATCTACACACTTTTACATTTTAATACTTTATATTTATTACTAGGGCTGTCAAAGTTAATGCAATAATAACACATTAACGCAGATTCGTTTTAATGTCACTAATTTCTTTAACGCATTAACACAACTTGCAATTTCGGAGGATGTAGTGGGCTCAGTTTTAAAGCAAGAGTGAAGATACTGGCATCTTATGAAACTACTGTCATACTAGTTTGTCGAGAAGGAGGCTTAATAACTCTCCAAACTTTTGTTAAATTTTGGCGAGGAAAAACTGTCATGGCCATTTTCAAAGGGGTCCCTTGACCTCTGACCTCAAGATATGTGAATGAAAATGGGTTCTATAGGTACCCACGAGTCTCCCCTTTACAGACATGCCCACTTTATGATAATCACATGCAGTTTTGGGCAAGTCATAGTCAAGTCAGCACACTGACACACTGACAGCTGTTGTTGCCTGTTGGGCTGCAGTTTGCCATGTTATGATTTGAGCATATTTTTTATGCTAAATGCAGTACCTGTGAGGGTTTCTGGACAATATTTGTCATTGTTTTGTGTTGTTAATTAATTTCCAATAATACATATATACAGACATCTGCATAAAGCAGCATATTTGTCCACTTCCATGTTGATAAGAGTATTAAATACTTGACAAATGTCCCTTTAAGGTAGATTTTGAACAGATAAAAAAATGTGCGAGTAATTTGCAATTAATCATGATTAATCATGGACAATCATGCGATTAATCGCGATTTAATATTTTCATCGATTGACTACACTCATTTTTATATACTTAAAAATCCACAGGCCATCTACACACTTATACATTTTAATACTATATTTATTACATTTCATTTATTCATGTTTATTTATTTCCCACTAGCCATTTTAGCACAGTCTCAAGAGTATAACATGATATTGCATATACCTGTATTGTATCCGCTTACAAAAAATAAAACCCTTTAATCTTTAATTTTCTAATTCAAATATTGCAATTTTTTCAGGAATTTGCATCGTTCATTTTATTTATTTTTTGTTTTATATTAAAGTAATAAATTTGGTTTGCTGAAATGGAAGAAATATGCATTTGATCAGTGCCATTCATTCGAGCTATTCATTCACTTTATTGTATGTTTTGACACTAACAGCACAGGTGATGATCCGTTTTTGAATCTGTTTTTCATCTTCCATATAATTATGGACCTTCATAAAATATAGAACCAGATGTTCCAACATGTTTTTATAGATTGCCAACAGAAAAAAACACCATGTCTAGAGAGCAGATCCATTCAAAGGTGCTCTGCATGGAGTGTTGCTCCATCTCTGTTTATGGTCAGACTATTACACAGCTGAAGTAATTATGATGCATAGTTACAAGCTTGCTAAATCAGAAGCGTGGCAAAACTTCAGCCATGAATTTCCCATTCGCCTGACCTGCTGCTATAGCGCTTCATTTGTACCATGACAACGCAGTGTGTGCCGGCCAACGATGACATGTAATCAGTCCGTATGCAAAGGCAAAGGCTCAGCCGCCTGCACACACACGCACACACAAACACACTCACACACACTCAACATTGCCATGATTGTATTAATACATGCACTGATGTTTTGCAACAGCTGTTAAGAAGGCGCTTTGAATAAATCTTTAGTTTGATTGCATTTACTCAGTGTGCATTCAGATTTTATTTCATTTAGCTCTGCCCCAGCGTCCATTAAAGAAAAAGCAGCTTTTGTGTGACCTCACACCGCACCGTGCTGGACCACATGGTCCCCGCGCGCCAGGGGGCTCATTTAGAAAAAAAAAAAAAAAGAGCCAATGAATAGGATTTGTGCTAGATGGAATAATATGCTGTGAAAGTCCATTAGGGACTAGGCTAATGAAATTGAAACAGCTTGGTGATCAAATTAGAATCTGTTCGGCAGATATTTAATTTAATGTGCTGCTGAATTCGAGCACTTTCTATTTGGTAGCCCCAGAATGAAACCGGTGCGCGATAAATCAAGCGGGGACACAATTCATCCCGCGTTCTCTCCTCCCCTCATTTTTCTGAAACGAACAACTTTCTCATGTCTGTATTTGCACGCAGCATACACCGAAACCAAACAGACTAAAGTGTTTGAGTAAGAATAAATGGAAAAAAAGTAAAGGCATACAGCAACAGTGTATCGCACAACCACAAAGCGACTTTATCTTTGACCTTTCGGTGTGTTTCCCCATAGAGAATACCTTCAGTCACAATCACATGCATCGCTGCAACTGCTTGGTAAAGAGTCACGGGGTGAAATTATTTGAATAGACACACAAAAGATTTCAGCTTGTTTGAAGAGCTGCCCTCTGTATTTTGCACGCTCTCCCTGCCATGTCTGGGGTAATATGCAAAGCAAATCCACACTGGGAGAAAGGGAAGCAGAGAGGGGAAAAAAACAGTAGCTATTTCAGATAGCTGCACATCATCCCAATTAACAAAATGGATGGTAATTATTGGAGGAAGAGATGCAAATTTGAGCAGACACAGACTCAAATGTAATGGGATGGACAGAGTGGCTCTCTTGTCTTGTGTGTGGTAGCCATAAACACGTCTTTGAGCGTCGAGCAAAGCTTGGACCACAGTTCATTGAGTGAGAAAAAAAGAGACGGAGAAAGAGACGGAGAAAGAGAGAGAGAGTCTCATCCATCTGTTTATGTACACTGGGCACGCACTTCCAGGAACAAACAGCGTGCAGATGAATGTAAACACACTTGAAACACACATCCACAGACGTTTATTTTTTTTTTAAATTTTGTCACAGCCCTTGTTTATTCCAATGTCTCTGCACGCAGCGTTAAAATGCCACCGCTAATGGCTGGCAGCTACAGCAGACAGTGTTCTTATCTTTGAGGTCTAGATTGCGGAGGGCGAAGAGAAGTGCTTGTTCCCCAATCACAAGAGATGATGAGGCAGAAAGGGTTCTCCGCTGAGAGTGGGGGGATAGTTGGCAACGTTGGCGCCAAAGCTAGTTGGATCGCCGCGAAACACGCTGGCAGCGGAGGGGTGGGTGGTCTGTTGCTAAGGGTAACCTGCCCGGGATCAAGACTCTCCCCTCCACCTTGCCCGCTGAGGTGTCAGGGATGAAGGTAGAGGGAAAGGAATGAAAAGACAGAGATGAAAGGATGAAAGTGGACGTGTAGAAGAAAAAAAAACGATACAGGAGAAGAGAGAGCTACGAGGTGAAGAGAGGAGAGAGCTGCAGAAAAATGATTAACTGAGAATAGAGTGCATTAGGCGCCCGGGTCCCAACCACACTCCCCTTTTCTTCTTCTTCTTCTTCTTTCCATTTCTCTCTGTCTTTGATAGCCTACTCAAGACGAGATTCATTTGATTTTGATTTGAGGTTCATTTAGTTTCAAATCCACCAAGTCTCTCTGCGATAATATCAATTCGCGGGTCGCTCCCTCCCACTAGGCAGTGAAGACACCGATTGCTGCTGTTTAAATTCGCACCATTTGTGGTGTAATTGCTTCAACTAGGAGAGATTATGATTTGGTAAGAAGATAAAGTGAATCTGCGGTTGCTATAAACACAGTTATAATGGAGATATATCAGTGGGGCTTGTGAGATTTGCACAAAACAATACCTGTATAAACCAATCTGATTTGTCATCTTTCAACAGTGGCGGAAAGCAACTAAGTACGTTTACTCAAATACTGTCTTTTACTTGCATTTCCCTTGAGTATTTCCATTTTATGGTACTTTATACTTTTACTCCACTGCAATATAGTGGGAAATGTTGTACTTTTTACTCCATTACATGTATTTGACTGGTGTAGTTGCTTTCCTGATTAAGATTCTACATGTAAATAATGAGCTTGCAAAATACGCTGCTTTATTAAAGATTAAACCAGTGGTTCTCAACCTTTTTGGCTTGTGACCCTTTTTGTCTACTTGTCATGTTTCAGATGAGTTATTAGCAATTCCACCAAAGACACATTTCCCTTCTAAATTTCTCAGATCGTTTCATTTAAATATCTGCTCAAGGTGCAGGGGTCAAATTATCCAATATTTCAAACAAAAAAAGCAAAGATTAGAGGATGAATACAAATTTGTGTAGCGGAACATTGTTTTTTCTTTCTTCCTGACCTATTAATCATCTCACAGCCCCCCAGATTTATCTTGTGACTTATCTTGATCTTTGAGGGTGCGGTAAGGAACCCCTGGACTAAAGTACCTAACTGTATATAAAGTAGTAAAAACTAGCTGCGCCTCTGCCAGCTGCAACAGTAAATGCATTTGTATTAACAATCCAATAATGTCATATATAATGATATATCAGTGTCAATGGACATTTTGCAGATCCAGCACTTTTTCTTTCGGTACATTTTGCTAATAATAGTTCTGTACTTTCACTTAAATGTACAGTGTGTAGGATTTGGCGGCATCTAATAGTGTGGTTGCAGATTGCAACCAACTGAGTACCCCGCTTCTCACTCCTCCCTTACCAAGACTGTGGTAACATGAGCCGTCGAGTGCAAAACCGTGGTAACGCTGTTTGCTTCGCTCAGAGGCCATCCCTACTATAAAAACACTACTTAAGGAGAAACGGAAGTCAGACGGCGGCTGGCGGTACTGCAGTTTTGCACTCTGCAACTCACGTTACCGCAGTTTTCACAAGCGCAACTACCGAATGTTTTTCATTGTTGATTAATCTGTTGATTATTTTCTCAATAAATTCATTAGTTGTTTGGTCAATAAAATGTCAGAAAATGGTGAAAAATGTCCATCAGTGTTTCCCAAAGCCCAAGATGACGTCCTCAAGTGTCTTGTTTTGTCCACAGTTCAAAGATATTCAGTTTACTGTCATAGAGGAGTAAAGAAACCAGAAAATATTCATTTAAGAAACTGGAATCAGAGAATTTTTTCGATTAACAATTAATCAATTATCAAAATAGTTGGCGAATAATTTAAGGTATGGATTCAGTGGAATCTAGCAGTGAGGTTGCAGATCGCAACCAACTGAATACCCCTCCATTAACCCCTTCCTTTTTAAGTGTGTCGGAGAACTAAGGTGACCTTCAGGTAACGTAAAAACAAAAAAATGCTCTCTCTAGAGCCAGTGTTTGGTTTGTCTGTTCTGAGCTACTGTAGAATCATGGTGGAGCAACATGGCGGACTCCGTGAAGAGGATCCGCTCCCTATGTAGATATGAAGGACTCATTCTAAGCTAACGAAAACACAACAATTCTAAGTTTTAGGTGATTATACACTAATGAAAAGTTATTAATATTATATTCCAATTCTGCTCATATATAGGTCCCCCAAAATGCTACACGCTTTTCTTTTAAGTAAGGTTTTAAATGCAGGACTTTTACTTTTAACATAGTATTTTTATATTAATGTATCAGAACTTTTACTTAAGTCAAGGATCTGAATACTTCTTCCAACTGTCTTTCAATGACAAGCATCATCACAAGCATCTCCACCTGGAGCCCTCTCTCTGTGCACCGCGCTGTGACCTCGGGCAGATATAATGTAATGTATGAATGAATACCTGAATGGGCATAATGCAGCAGCGAATCAAACCTCTCCTGCGGCGATGGCTCAGAAGCCACACTGGGCAACATATGCCATCTCTGTGTGCGTGGCTGTCATGTCAGCTTGATACTGGTCAACAGTCCAAGTCTCACTTTGCATTCATTCATTTCCAATTCATGACCGCATCCGGCGCATTAGAGCTGTGTTAAATCAACCAGAACCGCACCAAACTCCCTGGAATACATAAAAAGATGATGAGCTCTGATGATTGATTAAAGACATTTTTGAAGCAATTGTTTGACTGATTGTTGGGCTTTTACCCTACATTATGGAGCGATATTGCATTGAGGTTATCAGCGGGGGACGAATGCATTGTATAAATGAGATAAGACGATTGTTTTCGGCGAAAAATAGAAATTGGGGAGTGGGTTACACCAGGGTTTTTTGAGATAAGTCAAGCTATCAGACCCCCTGCTGCTAAGCAGCGTGGGGTATCTCAGCAGCTGTCTAAATGTGTCACTGCCGTT